>OY294039.1:17325755-18726647 GCA_958510855.1 Rhagonycha lutea | reverse complement strand
TACATAAAATATATTTCAGACACACAAAAATTCAGGGGCCTTCGGGGTTCCCCGGCTCCCGAAAGACCGATATTTGCAAATTTGCTCACATAATCGCTATACAGACTACCTTAGGAGCATGATCCTACGTTTATATTTTGCACAGGGGAAGCTTATAGGGTTTTACATAAAATATATTTCAGACACACAAAAATTCAGGGGCCTTCGGGGTTCCCCGGCTCCCGAAAGACCGATATTTGCAAATTTGCTCACATAATCGCTATACAGACTACCTTAGGAGCATGATCCTACGTTTATATTTTGCACAGGGGAAGCTTATAGGGTTTTACATAAAATATATTTCAGACACACACAAATTCAGGGGCCTTCGGGGTTCCCCGGCTCCCGAAAGACCGATATTTGCAAATTTGCTCACATAATCGTTATACAGACTACCTTAGGAGCATGATCCTACGTTTATATTTTGCACAGGGGAAGCTTATAGGGTTTTACATAAAATATATTTCAGACACACAAAAATTCAGGGGCCTTCGGGGTTCCCCGGCTCCCGAAAGACCGATATTTGCAAATTTGCTCACATAATCGTTATACAGACTACCTTAGGAGCATGATCCTACGTTTATATTTTGCACAGGGGAAGCTTATAGGGTTTTACATAAAATATATTTCAGACACACAAAAATTCAGGGGCCTTCGGGGTTCCCCGGCTCCCGAAAGACCGATATTTGCAAATTTGCTCACATAATCGCTATACAGACTACCTTAGGAGCATGATCCTACGTTTATATTTTGCACAGGGGAAGCTTATAGGGTTTTACATAAAATATATTTCAGACACACAAAAATTCAGGGGCCTTCGGGGTTCCCCGGCTCCCGAAAGACCGATATTTGCAAATTTGCTCACATAATCGCTATACAGACTACCTTAGGAGCATGATCCTACGTTTATATTTTGCACAGGGGAAGCTTATAGGGTTTTACATAAAATATATTTCAGACACACAAAAATTCAGGGGCCTTCGGGGTTCCCCGGCTCCCGAAAGACCGATATTTGCAAATTTGCTCACATAATCGCTATACAGACTACCTTAGGAGCATGATCCTACGTTTATATTTTGCACAGGGGAAGCTTATAGGGTTTTACATAAAATATATTTCAGACACACAAAAATTCAGGGGCCTTCGGGGTTCCCCGGCTCCCGAAAGACCGATATTTGCAAATTTGCTCACATAATCGCTATACAGACTACCTTAGGAGCATGATCCTACGTTTATATTTTGCACAGGGGAAGCTTATAGGGTTTTACATAAAATATATTTCAGACACACAAAAATTCAGGGGCCTTCGGGGTTCCCCGGCTCCCGAAAGACCGATATTTGCAAATTTGCTCACATAATCGCTATACAGACTACCTTAGGAGCATGATCCTACGTTTATATTTTGCACAGGGGAAGCTTATAGGGTTTTACATAAAATATATTTCAGACACACACAAATTCAGGGGCCTTCGGGGTTCCCCGGCTCCCGAAAGACCGATATTTGCAAATTTGCTCACATAATCGTTATACAGACTACCTTAGGAGCATGATCCTACGTTTATATTTTGCACAGGGGAAGCTTATAGGGTTTTACATAAAATATATTTCAGACACACAAAAATTCAGGGGCCTTCGGGGTTCCCCGGCTCCCGAAAGACCGATATTTGCAAATTTGCTCACATAATCGTTATACAGACTACCTTAGGAGCATGATCCTACGTTTATATTTTGCACAGGGGAAGCTTATAGGGTTTTACATAAAATATATTTCAGACACACAAAAATTCAGGGGCCTTCGGGGTTCCCCGGCTCCCGAAAGACCGATATTTGCAAATTTGCTCACATAATCGCTATACAGACTACCTTAGGAGCATGATCCTACGTTTATATTTTGCACAGGGGAAGCTTATAGGGTTTTACATAAAATATATTTCAGACACACAAAAATTCAGGGGCCTTCGGGGTTCCCCGGCTCCCGAAAGACCGATATTTGCAAATTTGCTCACATAATCGCTATACAGACTACCTTAGGAGCATGATCCTACGTTTATATTTTGCACAGGGGAAGCTTATAGGGTTTTACATAAAATATATTTCAGACACACAAAAATTCAGGGGCCTTCGGGGTTCCCCGGCTCCCGAAAGACCGATATTTGCAAATTTGCTCACATAATCGCTATACAGACTACCTTAGGAGCATGATCCTACGTTTATATTTTGCACAGGGGAAGCTTATAGGGTTTTACATAAAATATATTTCAGACACACAAAAATTCAGGGGCCTTCGGGGTTCCCCGGCTCCCGAAAGACCGATATTTGCAAATTTGCTCACATAATCGCTATACAGACTACCTTAGGAGCATGATCCTACGTTTATATTTTGCACAGGGGAAGCTTATAGGGTTTTACATAAAATATATTTCAGACACACAAAAATTCAGGGGCCTTCGGGGTTCCCCGGCTCCCGAAAGACCGATATTTGCAAATTTGCTCACATAATCGCTATACAGACTACCTTAGGAGCATGATCCTACGTTTATATTTTGCACAGGGGAAGCTTATAGGGTTTTACATAAAATATATTTCAGACACACAAAAATTCAGGGGCCTTCGGGGTTCCCCGGCTCCCGAAAGACCGATATTTGCAAATTTGCTCACATAATCGCTATACAGACTACCTTAGGAGCATGATCCTACGTTTATATTTTGCACAGGGGAAGCTTATAGGGTTTTACATAAAATATATTTCAGACACACAAAAATTCAGGGGCCTTCGGGGTTCCCCGGCTCCCGAAAGACCGATATTTGCAAATTTGCTCACATAATCGCTATACAGACTACCTTAGGAGCATGATCCTACGTTTATATTTTGCACAGGGGAAGCTTATAGGGTTTTACATAAAATATATTTCAGACACACAAAAATTCAGGGGCCTTCGGGGTTCCCCGGCTCCCGAAAGACCGATATTTGCAAATTTGCTCACATAATCGCTATACAGACTACCTTAGGAGCATGATCCTACGTTTATATTTTGCACAGGGGAAGCTTATAGGGTTTTACATAAAATATATTTCAGACACACAAAAATTCAGGGGCCTTCGGGGTTCCCCGGCTCCCGAAAGACCGATATTTGCAAATTTGCTCACATAATCGCTATACAGACTACCTTAGGAGCATGATCCTACGTTTATATTTTGCACAGGGGAAGCTTATAGGGTTTTACATAAAATATATTTCAGACACACAAAAATTCAGGGGCCTTCGGGGTTCCCCGGCTCCCGAAAGACCGATATTTGCAAATTTGCTCACATAATCGCTATACAGACTACCTTAGGAGCATGATCCTACGTTTATATTTTGCACAGGGGAAGCTTATAGGGTTTTACATAAAATATATTTCAGACACACAAAAATTCAGGGGCCTTCGGGGTTCCCCGGCTCCCGAAAGACCGATATTTGCAAATTTGCTCACATAATCGCTATACAGACTACCTTAGGAGCATGATCCTACGTTTATATTTTGCACAGGGGAAGCTTATAGGGTTTTACATAAAATATATTTCAGACACACAAAAATTCAGGGGCCTTCGGGGTTCCCCGGCTCCCGAAAGACCGATATTTGCAAATTTGCTCACATAATCGCTATACAGACTACCTTAGGAGCATGATCCTACGTTTATATTTTGCACAGGGGAAGCTTATAGGGTTTTACATAAAATATATTTCAGACACACAAAAATTCAGGGGCCTTCGGGGTTCCCCGGCTCCCGAAAGACCGATATTTGCAAATTTGCTCACATAATCGCTATACAGACTACCTTAGGAGCATGATCCTACGTTTATATTTTGCACAGGGGAAGCTTATAGGGTTTTACATAAAATATATTTCAGACACACAAAAATTCAGGGGCCTTCGGGGTTCCCCGGCTCCCGAAAGACCGATATTTGCAAATTTGCTCACATAATCGCTATACAGACTACCTTAGGAGCATGATCCTACGTTTATATTTTGCACAGGGGAAGCTTATAGGGTTTTACATAAAATATATTTCAGACACACAAAAATTCAGGGGCCTTCGGGGTTCCCCGGCTCCCGAAAGACCGATATTTGCAAATTTGCTCACATAATCGCTATACAGACTACCTTAGGAGCATGATCCTACGTTTATATTTTGCACAGGGGAAGCTTATAGGGTTTTACATAAAATATATTTCAGACACACAAAAATTCAGGGGCCTTCGGGGTTCCCCGGCTCCCGAAAGACCGATATTTGCAAATTTGCTCACATAATCGCTATACAGACTACCTTAGGAGCATGATCCTACGTTTATATTTTGCACAGGGGAAGCTTATAGGGTTTTACATAAAATATATTTCAGACACACAAAAATTCAGGGGCCTTCGGGGTTCCCCGGCTCCCGAAAGACCGATATTTGCAAATTTGCTCACATAATCGCTATACAGACTACCTTAGGAGCATGATCCTACGTTTATATTTTGCACAGGGGAAGCTTATAGGGTTTTACATAAAATATATTTCAGACACACAAAAATTCAGGGGCCTTCGGGGTTCCCCGGCTCCCGAAAGACCGATATTTGCAAATTTGCTCACATAATCGCTATACAGACTACCTTAGGAGCATGATCCTACGTTTATATTTTGCACAGGGGAAGCTTATAGGGTTTTACATAAAATATATTTCAGACACACAAAAATTCAGGGGCCTTCGGGGTTCCCCGGCTCCCGAAAGACCGATATTTGCAAATTTGCTCACATAATCGCTATACAGACTACCTTAGGAGCATGATCCTACGTTTATATTTTGCACAGGGGAAGCTTATAGGGTTTTACATAAAATATATTTCAGACACACAAAAATTCAGGGGCCTTCGGGGTTCCCCGGCTCCCGAAAGACCGATATTTGCAAATTTGCTCACATAATCGTTATACAGACTACCTTAGGAGCATGATCCTACGTTTATATTTTGCACAGGGGAAGCTTATAGGGTTTTACATAAAATATATTTCAGACACACAAAAATTCAGGGGCCTTCGGGGTTCCCCGGCTCCCGAAAGACCGATATTTGCAAATTTGCTCACATAATCGCTATACAGACTACCTTAGGAGCATGATCCTACGTTTATATTTTGCACAGGGGAAGCTTATAGGGTTTTACATAAAATATATTTCAGACACACAAAAATTCAGGGGCCTTCGGGGTTCCCCGGCTCCCGAAAGACCGATATTTGCAAATTTGCTCACATAATCGCTATACAGACTACCTTAGGAGCATGATCCTACGTTTATATTTTGCACAGGGGAAGCTTATAGAGTTATACATAAAATATATTTCAGACACACAAAAATTCAGGTTCCTTCGGGGTTCTCCTGCAAAAACTGAGAATTGGTCGTGGGGGGGGGGGGAAGATTCCCACATTGTAATTTTCTAATGAAATGGTATTCAAATAAATACCTCAAATTCCTTTAGCGGGTTATCACAACACTGTTAAAGGATCTTTTAATGCTAACAATTATATACATTTTTGTATCGTCCTGGACATAAATGATTACACATGGATTATTCAGTCAGTAGTAGCGATATTTGTCTCAATAACTAAAAACATTTAAATACAGAGGGGTCAACTTGAAGTTTTTTCAAAAATTGCCATTACAATTCTTTATAAAATAAATAAACCCAGCAATTTCAAATAAATTTAACAAAAATAAAATTTCAATGTGGGGGGTGGGGCGTCAGGTTAATTTATCGTCAATTTATTATTAAAGTTATAACGGTCTCAGCTCTTTCAAAATAAAGAACATTCGTCAGAATTTTGAGAGCACAAATTTTTAAAGAATAAATAATTCGGTGGCAGTAAGGTGGCAGGTGTGAAATATGCACCCTCTTCGGTTAAAAATATTGAGTGGGTACTGATGAATTATGCGGAAAGATAAACAGATTTTTTCAATTGGGCGGAACATAGCCAAGAAGCTCGTAAGGTTTCGCAGAGAGCTGGGAATTTTGAGATTCAAAAATAAAATGCCAAAGAGTATCTAAAATTTATAAAAGGCACCAACTAATGAACAAATACTCTTCGAAGTTATTGAAATTTAATAGTTTGGCAAGTAAACCTTATCACCAAGCTTATTTACATTTAATATTAAATTAACTCCCCCTCTAAGGGAGCAAGAGGGTGTCAATTTCACGCCTATCCCCCCCCAACGAATTATTTATTCTTTTAAAATTTGTGCTCTCAAAATTCTGACGAATGTTGTGTATTTTGACAGGGCTGGGCCCGGAATAATTTTAATAATAACTTCCAATTAAAAGCCTTGAAAGGGCAACTAGCCGCCCCCCCCCACGTTGAAATTTTAATTTTGTTCAATTTATTTGAAATTTCTGGCGTTAGCTATAATTAAATTTGCAAGTTCTGGGTGTATTTAATATTTATTAAGAATTGAAATGTCAACTTTTGACTGCTTTTGATAAAAACGTGAAGTTGACCCCTTTGTATTTAAATTTTTTTAGTAATTTATTTTTTGTTTTATGTCATTTATTTCCAGAGCGACAAAAAAATTTAAATAATTGCTAGCATTACACAACACTTTAACCAATGTTTATGATAACACGCTAAAGGATTTTGATGTATTCATTTGAATACCAAGTCATTAAAAAATTACAAAGTGGGAATCGCCCCCCCCCCCCGACCTAATCTCAGTTTTCGCCGGGGAACCCTGAAGGACTCTGAATTTTTGTGTGTCTGAAATATATTTTATGTATAATCCTATAAGCTTCCACTGTGCAAAATATAAACGTAGGATCATGCTCCTAAGGGATTCTGTATAGCGAATATGTGAGCAAATTTGCAAATATCAGTCTTTCGGGAGCCGGGGAACCCCGAAGGCCCCTGAATTTTTGTGTGTCTGAAATATATTTTATGTAAAACCCTATAAGCTTCCCCTGTGCAAAATATAAACGTAGGATCATGCTCCTAAGGTAGTCTGTATAGCGATTATGTGAGCAAATTTGCAAATATCGGTCTTTCGGGAGCCGGGGAACCCCGAAGGCCCCTGAATTTTTGTGTGTCTGAAATATATTTTATGTAAAACCCTATAAGCTTCCCCTGTGCAAAATATAAACGTAGGATCATGCTCCTAAGGTAGTCTGTATAGCGATTATGTGAGCAAATTTGCAAATATCGGTCTTTCGGGAGCCGGGGAACCCCGAAGGCCCCTGAATTTTTGTGTGTCTGAAATATATTTTATGTAAAACCCTATAAGCTTCCCCTGTGCAAAATATAAACGTAGGATCATGCTCCTAAGGTAGTCTGTATAGCGATTATGTGAGCAAATTTGCAAATATCGGTCTTTCGGGAGCCGGGGAACCCCGAAGGCCCCTGAATTTTTGTGTGTCTGAAATATATTTTATGTAAAACCCTATAAGCTTCCCCTGTGCAAAATATAAACGTAGGATCATGCTCCTAAGGTAGTCTGTATAACGATTATGTGAGCAAATTTGCAAATATCGGTCTTTCGGGAGCCGGGGAACCCCGAAGGCCCCTGAATTTTTGTGTGTCTGAAATATATTTTATGTAAAACCCTATAAGCTTCCCCTGTGCAAAATATAAACGTAGGATCATGCTCCTAAGGTAGTCTGTATAACGATTATGTGAGCAAATTTGCAAATATCGGTCTTTCGGGAGCCGGGGAACCCCGAAGGCCCCTGAATTTTTGTGTGTCTGAAATATATTTTATGTAAAACCCTATAAGCTTCCCCTGTGCAAAATATAAACGTAGGATCATGCTCCTAAGGTAGTCTGTATAGCGATTATGTGAGCAAATTTGCAAATATCGGTCTTTCGGGAGCCGGGGAACCCCGAAGGCCCCTGAATTTTTGTGTGTCTGAAATATATTTTATGTAAAACCCTATAAGCTTCCCCTGTGCAAAATATAAACGTAGGATCATGCTCCTAAGGTAGTCTGTATAGCGATTATGTGAGCAAATTTGCAAATATCGGTCTTTCGGGAGCCGGGGAACCCCGAAGGCCCCTGAATTTTTGTGTGTCTGAAATATATTTTATGTAAAACCCTATAAGCTTCCCCTGTGCAAAATATAAACGTAGGATCATGCTCCTAAGGTAGTCTGTATAGCGATTATGTGAGCAAATTTGCAAATATCGGTCTTTCGGGAGCCGGGGAACCCCGAAGGCCCCTGAATTTTTGTGTGTCTGAAATATATTTTATGTAAAACCCTATAAGCTTCCCCTGTGCAAAATATAAACGTAGGATCATGCTCCTAAGGTAGTCTGTATAACGATTATGTGAGCAAATTTGCAAATATCGGTCTTTCGGGAGCCGGGGAACCCCGAAGGCCCCTGAATTTTTGTGTGTCTGAAATATATTTTATGTAAAACCCTATAAGCTTCCCCTGTGCAAAATATAAACGTAGGATCATGCTCCTAAGGTAGTCTGTATAACGATTATGTGAGCAAATTTGCAAATATCGGTCTTTCGGGAGCCGGGGAACCCCGAAGGCCCCTGAATTTTTGTGTGTCTGAAATATATTTTATGTAAAACCCTATAAGCTTCCCCTGTGCAAAATATAAACGTAGGATCATGCTCCTAAGGTAGTCTGTATAGCGATTATGTGAGCAAATTTGCAAATATCGGTCTTTCGGGAGCCGGGGAACCCCGAAGGCCCCTGAATTTTTGTGTGTCTGAAATATATTTTATGTAAAACCCTATAAGCTTCCCCTGTGCAAAATATAAACGTAGGATCATGCTCCTAAGGTAGTCTGTATAGCGATTATGTGAGCAAATTTGCAAATATCGGTCTTTCGGGAGCCGGGGAACCCCGAAGGCCCCTGAATTTTTGTGTGTCTGAAATATATTTTATGTAAAACCCTATAAGCTTCCCCTGTGCAAAATATAAACGTAGGATCATGCTCCTAAGGTAGTCTGTATAGCGATTATGTGAGCAAATTTGCAAATATCGGTCTTTCGGGAGCCGGGGAACCCCGAAGGCCCCTGAATTTTTGTGTGTCTGAAATATATTTTATGTAAAACCCTATAAGCTTCCCCTGTGCAAAATATAAACGTAGGATCATGCTCCTAAGGTAGTCTGTATAACGATTATGTGAGCAAATTTGCAAATATCGGTCTTTCGGGAGCCGGGGAACCCCGAAGGCCCCTGAATTTTTGTGTGTCTGAAATATATTTTATGTAAAACCCTATAAGCTTCCCCTGTGCAAAATATAAACGTAGGATCATGCTCCTAAGGTAGTCTGTATAGCGATTATGTGAGCAAATTTGCAAATATCGGTCTTTCGGGAGCCGGGGAACCCCGAAGGCCCCTGAATTTTTGTGTGTCTGAAATATATTTTATGTAAAACCCTATAAGCTTCCCCTGTGCAAAATATAAACGTAGGATCATGCTCCTAAGGTAGTCTGTATAGTGATTATGTGAGCAAATTTGCAAATATCGGTCTTTCGGGAGCCGGGGAACCCCGAAGGCCCCTGAATTTTTGTGTGTCTGAAATATATTTTATGTAAAACCCTATAAGCTTCCCCTGTGCAAAATATAAACGTAGGATCATGCTCCTAAGGTAGTCTGTATAGCGATTATGTGAGCAAATTTGCAAATATCGGTCTTTCGGGAGCCGGGGAACCCCGAAGGCCCCTGAATTTTTGTGTGTCTGAAATATATTTTATGTAAAACCCTATAAGCTTCCCCTGTGCAAAATATAAACGTAGGATCATGCTCCTAAGGTAGTCTGTATAGCGATTATGTGAGCAAATTTGCAAATATCGGTCTTTCGGGAGCCGGGGAACCCCGAAGGCCCCTGAATTTTTGTGTGTCTGAAATATATTTTATGTAAAACCCTATAAGCTTCCCCTGTGCAAAATATAAACGTAGGATCATGCTCCTAAGGTAGTCTGTATAACGATTATGTGAGCAAATTTGCAAATATCGGTCTTTCGGGAGCCGGGGAACCCCGAAGGCCCCTGAATTTTTGTGTGTCTGAAATATATTTTATGTAAAACCCTATAAGCTTCCCCTGTGCAAAATATAAACGTAGGATCATGCTCCTAAGGTAGTCTGTATAACGATTATGTGAGCAAATTTGCAAATATCGGTCTTTCGGGAGCCGGGGAACCCCGAAGGCCCCTGAATTTTTGTGTGTCTGAAATATATTTTATGTAAAACCCTATAAGCTTCCCCTGTGCAAAATATAAACGTAGGATCATGCTCCTAAGGTAGTCTGTATAACGATTATGTGAGCAAATTTGCAAATATCGGTCTTTCGGGAGCCGGGGAACCCCGAAGGCCCCTGAATTTTTGTGTGTCTGAAATATATTTTATGTAAAACCCTATAAGCTTCCCCTGTGCAAAATATAAACGTAGGATCATGCTCCTAAGGTAGTCTGTATAGCGATTATGTGAGCAAATTTGCAAATATCGGTCTTTCGGGAGCCGGGGAACCCCGAAGGCCCCTGAATTTTTGTGTGTCTGAAATATATTTTATGTAAAACCCTATAAGCTTCCCCTGTGCAAAATATAAACGTAGGATCATGCTCCTAAGGTAGTCTGTATAGTGATTATGTGAGCAAATTTGCAAATATCGGTCTTTCGGGAGCCGGGGAACCCCGAAGGCCCCTGAATTTTTGTGTGTCTGAAATATATTTTATGTAAAACCCTATAAGCTTCCCCTGTGCAAAATATAAACGTAGGATCATGCTCCTAAGGTAGTCTGTATAGCGATTATGTGAGCAAATTTGCAAATATCGGTCTTTCGGGAGCCGGGGAACCCCGAAGGCCCCTGAATTTTTGTGTGTCTGAAATATATTTTATGTAAAACCCTATAAGCTTCCCCTGTGCAAAATATAAACGTAGGATCATGCTCCTAAGGTAGTCTGTATAGCGATTATGTGAGCAAATTTGCAAATATCGGTCTTTCGGGAGCCGGGGAACCCCGAAGGCCCCTGAATTTTTGTGTGTCTGAAATATATTTTATGTAAAACCCTATAAGCTTCCCCTGTGCAAAATATAAACGTAGGATCATGCTCCTAAGGTAGTCTGTATAACGATTATGTGAGCAAATTTGCAAATATCGGTCTTTCGGGAGCCGGGGAACCCCGAAGGCCCCTGAATTTTTGTGTGTCTGAAATATATTTTATGTAAAACCCTATAAGCTTCCCCTGTGCAAAATATAAACGTAGGATCATGCTCCTAAGGTAGTCTGTATAACGATTATGTGAGCAAATTTGCAAATATCGGTCTTTCGGGAGCCGGGGAACCCCGAAGGCCCCTGAATTTTTGTGTGTCTGAAATATATTTTATGTAAAACCCTATAAGCTTCCCCTGTGCAAAATATAAACGTAGGATCATGCTCCTAAGGTAGTCTGTATAGCGATTATGTGAGCAAATTTGCAAATATCGGTCTTTCGGGAGCCGGGGAACCCCGAAGGCCCCTGAATTTTTGTGTGTCTGAAATATATTTTATGTAAAACCCTA
This sequence comes from Rhagonycha lutea, assembly GCA_958510855.1. Lineage (NCBI taxonomy): Eukaryota > Metazoa > Arthropoda > Insecta > Coleoptera > Cantharidae > Rhagonycha > Rhagonycha lutea. The sequence continues at coordinate 18,715,092 of OY294039.1, read as the reverse complement.
TAAGCTTCCCCTGTGCAAAATATAAACGTAGGATCATGCTCCTAAGGTAGTCTGTATAACGATTATGTGAGCAAATTTGCAAATATCGGTCTTTCGGGAGCCGGGGAACCCCGAAGGCCCCTGAATTTTTGTGTGTCTGAAATATATTTTATGTAAAACCCTATAAGCTTCCCCTGTGCAAAATATAAACGTAGGATCATGCTCCTAAGGTAGTCTGTATAGCGATTATGTGAGCAAATTTGCAAATATCGGTCTTTCGGGAGCCGGGGAACCCCGAAGGCCCCTGAATTTTTGTGTGTCTGAAATATATTTTATGTAAAACCCTATAAGCTTCCCCTGTGCAAAATATAAACGTAGGATCATGCTCCTAAGGTAGTCTGTATAGCGATTATGTGAGCAAATTTGCAAATATCGGTCTTTCGGGAGCCGGGGAACCCCGAAGGCCCCTGAATTTTTGTGTGTCTGAAATATATTTTATGTAAAACCCTATAAGCTTCCCCTGTGCAAAATATAAACGTAGGATCATGCTCCTAAGGTAGTCTGTATAGCGATTATGTGAGCAAATTTGCAAATATCGGTCTTTCGGGAGCCGGGGAACCCCGAAGGCCCCTGAATTTTTGTGTGTCTGAAATATATTTTATGTAAAACCCTATAAGCTTCCCCTGTGCAAAATATAAACGTAGGATCATGCTCCTAAGGTAGTCTGTATAACGATTATGTGAGCAAATTTGCAAATATCGGTCTTTCGGGAGCCGGGGAACCCCGAAGGCCCCTGAATTTTTGTGTGTCTGAAATATATTTTATGTAAAACCCTATAAGCTTCCCCTGTGCAAAATATAAACGTAGGATCATGCTCCTAAGGTAGTCTGTATAACGATTATGTGAGCAAATTTGCAAATATCGGTCTTTCGGGAGCCGGGGAACCCCGAAGGCCCCTGAATTTTTGTGTGTCTGAAATATATTTTATGTAAAACCCTATAAGCTTCCCCTGTGCAAAATATAAACGTAGGATCATGCTCCTAAGGTAGTCTGTATAGCGATTATGTGAGCAAATTTGCAAATATCGGTCTTTCGGGAGCCGGGGAACCCCGAAGGCCCCTGAATTTTTGTGTGTCTGAAATATATTTTATGTAAAACCCTATAAGCTTCCCCTGTGCAAAATATAAACGTAGGATCATGCTCCTAAGGTAGTCTGTATAGTGATTATGTGAGCAAATTTGCAAATATCGGTCTTTCGGGAGCCGGGGAACCCCGAAGGCCCCTGAATTTTTGTGTGTCTGAAATATATTTTATGTAAAACCCTATAAGCTTCCCCTGTGCAAAATATAAACGTAGGATCATGCTCCTAAGGTAGTCTGTATAGCGATTATGTGAGCAAATTTGCAAATATCGGTCTTTCGGGAGCCGGGGAACCCCGAAGGCCCCTGAATTTTTGTGTGTCTGAAATATATTTTATGTAAAACCCTATAAGCTTCCCCTGTGCAAAATATAAACGTAGGATCATGCTCCTAAGGTAGTCTGTATAGCGATTATGTGAGCAAATTTGCAAATATCGGTCTTTCGGGAGCCGGGGAACCCCGAAGGCCCCTGAATTTTTGTGTGTCTGAAATATATTTTATGTAAAACCCTATAAGCTTCCCCTGTGCAAAATATAAACGTAGGATCATGCTCCTAAGGTAGTCTGTATAGCGATTATGTGAGCAAATTTGCAAATATCGGTCTTTCGGGAGCCGGGGAACCCCGAAGGCCCCTGAATTTTTGTGTGTCTGAAATATATTTTATGTAAAACCCTATAAGCTTCCCCTGTGCAAAATATAAACGTAGGATCATGCTCCTAAGGTAGTCTGTATAACGATTATGTGAGCAAATTTGCAAATATCGGTCTTTCGGGAGCCGGGGAACCCCGAAGGCCCCTGAATTTTTGTGTGTCTGAAATATATTTTATGTAAAACCCTATAAGCTTTCCCTGTGCAAAATATAAACGTAGGATCATGAACATAGAAGTAGAGGACTGGTATCTCCTTTGTTAAATTACCCAAAATGGCGTGCGCTTAACCGTATACCCCCCAAGTGGAACCACTAGGCGGCGCTGCAGAAAAAGATGTTTATTCTGTTTGAATTTACTATGATTAGGTTACAATAAAATAACATATTAATAATTTAAAAATAAATTAAACAGGTAAAATAAATGTGTTATAAAAGAGAGAAGTTTAATTTATATTGTGTTCGAAAATTGACATAAAATAAGTGATTTATAACATTTTCGGAGTGTAAATAAGAGGTAAGTAATTTATTTGTTGCAACTTGAAAAATAGTAGTTTTCATCACAAGGACGTAAAACGCCATTTTACGAGCGAGGAGCGAAATTTGTGACCCAAGGCGGAGCGTTAGCGGAGCCGCGGGGAACAACCGCTCCCGAGGTCGTAAAAGCGTTTTACGGCCGCCCTGGTGAAAACTGGTTTTCGTTATGACGGAACCACATCATCAAATTTTTTTATTTTGAAAAATTTGATAAAATTTTCTAAGTCCAAAATTCATTGCAGGACGTAAAATATGAAAAAGTACCTACTATGAACTTTTCCACTTTTTTAGAGGGGAGAAAAACAGACAAAAGTGCCTGCCGGTAACTTATTTTGTGTTTACGCAGGGTCAAAAAAAATCGTAACAATTTTTTTAGTAGGACGTAAAATCGCACTTTTCGTACCTCAAATGAGGGATGAAAAGTCCACTTTCCGCGACCTGAATAACGAAAACTTGTTTTTATTAATTTTTCTTTCTACTAGATTAAAAATGGGTTATGTGTGTATAGTTCATAATGGTAAAAGTAGTTACAAAACTGAAGAAAACATACAAGCACAATTCTCAGGTGTTAGGTATAAAGGGGTTAAGTCAGAAAATGGAAAATTTTTTTTATTGCTGGAATGAAATCTATTTTGAATGCTCTTTCGACTGATATAAATTTTTTAGTAAATTTTATTTTATTAGCGCAGTAATGGTCTGAAAATAAAAATATTAAATAAAAAATAATTGTATGCCGTTCCGTATAAAGGGCGTTAGTTGACTTATGCTTCTGAGAACACTATATATTCCGTATTCCGCTACATATTCCATTCGGTATAAAAGGCGTAAGTTGACTTATGACTTATTAATTACCCGATTTACAATTTGCATTACAAATTTCTTTCTTCATTATCTCAAAACTACGTTTTATGACTTAACCCCTTTATACCTAACACCTGAGAATTTTACCTCGATAATATTATTATTACCAATTGTTTGTATTTTAGTGTATAAAATTATAGTTTGTATAATATTTGTTGGAAAATAGCATACGAATATTTTTTAAGGGTATTCTACTAATAATAATAATTTTAGGTTTTATTACCTAGGCCGTATTTCAGAGCAATATCCACTGCTTTTCGAATAATTTGTGTTCTATGTCATTTATTTCCAGGACGTACAAACATTTAAATAATTGCTAGCATTACAAAATCTTTATGTAAACACGCTAAAGGAAGTTGATTTATTTATTGGAATACCACGTTATTCGAAAATTAGATCATGGAAATCTCCCCCCCCCCTTCCAACCGTGATGTTCAAATAAGTAAATCAAATTCCTTCAGCGTTTTTACATAAAAAATGTTGAAAGATTCTGTAATGCTAGCAATTATTTAAATTTTTGTAACGTCCTGGAAATAAATAACATATAAAATACAAATTATTCAGTGTAGCATTGGACATTGCTCTTAACCGAAAACTATAGCAACATTATCGACGAATGAATTATCGAAGAAAGCGATTTAGTTGGCAATCACAATTAAGCCCTTGAAAACAACGAAATTATTTTAAATGAAATGGTATTAATTTGTATTCTGTATTTTTTAGAGATTGTTTGGAACTATTCGACAAAGAATTGGTAATAATAATTATTTTCGAGGTAAAATTGTCTTTGTTTGTTTTCTTCACTTTTGTAACCACTTTTACTATTATGAACTATACACACATAACCCATTTTTAATCTAGTAGAAAGAAAAATTAATAAAAACAAATTTTTTCAAGTTGCAACAAATAAATTACTTACCTCTTATTTACACTCCGAAAATGTTATAAATCACTTATTTTATGTCAATTTTCGAACACAATATAAATTAAACTTCTCTCTTTTATAACACAGTTATTTTACCTGTTTAATTTATTTTTAAATTATTAATATGTTATTTTATTGTAACCTAATCATAGTAAACTCAAACAGAATAACCATCTTCTTCTGCAGCGCCGCCTAGTGGTTCCACTTGGGGGGTATACGGTTAAGCGCACGCAAATTCAAAGGCAGTTACCAGTCCTCTACTTCTATGTTCATGCGTAGGATCATGCTCCTAAGGTAGTCTGTATAGCGATTATGTGAGCAAATTTGCAAATATCGGTGTTTCGGGAGCCGGGGAACCCCGAAGGCCCCTGAATTTTTGTGTGTCTGAAATATATTTTATGTAAAACCCTATAAGCTTCCCCTGTGCAAAATATAAACGTAGGATCATGCTCCTAAGGTAGTCTGTATAGCGATTATGTGAGCAAATTTGCAAATATCGGTCTTTCGGGAGCCGGGGAACCCCGAAGGCCCCTGAATTTTTGTGTGTCTGAAATATATTTTATGTAAAACCCTATAAGCTTCCCCTGTGCAAAATATAAACGTAGGATCATGCTCCTAAGGTAGTCTGTATAGCGATTATGTGAGCGTTTTAATAATTTCTAAAGTAATAATATACTATACTTAATCAATATTTTTTTTCAATATTTTAATATAGTTTTACCTTATTTATGTCTTTAAAGTGTAAAAAGTCAATAATTCTTAATAAAAGTGGTTTTGTAGAAAAGTGGTCACTTTGTGGTCAACTAATTATTTGGTCAACTATTCAGATTCATTTCTGAAAAATGAATCTGATGCTGTCTTCCAGGACATTTGGGCCGGACCCATAACTTCTCCAAAAAAAGCCAAAGTATGATACCTGATACCTGATGGACTCTGGAAGGGAGACCAGACTTTTTAAGAAATATAAAAAGATAGTTTAGGAAGTTCCTAAACTTATATAACTGTGCGGTCTGCAACTGTCAATTTCAATCGAGTGTACAATTCAAACAGTTTTTATTGAATATTATAAAAAATGGATGTTTTGAATAAGGTAAAACACCCAGCACTTGAACACCGCAAGAAATGGAACTAGTACTTGAACAGATTTTTGAAATTGTATTAATGCAAAAACGGAATATTCATAATAAGTAATATCCGTATTTTATAATTACTTGATGATTTAGCAATTGATTTCTATAAGTTTTTTTAAATTATAAATCGAAATAATTATATTTTTGTTAACTTGAAAGTTGGCATGTGGAATAGCCGATAAGCATGCTACTTTTGCCATGCAAAAGTTACTAACCGTAGTAAACCGCGCAATCACAGTTTTTAGGTTATGAACTTGAACTCGAAAAAACTAACATAAAATGATCACGTTTGTCCATTACGTTTGTCATACATAAATAAATCAATGTTGCCAAATGTATCTTTAGAATATCGATTGGATTTTTGTTTGATTTTGACTGATTTTTACTATTTTCACACGTGTTCAAGTACAACCACCACCGAAGTCAATTACGGCTGCGATTCAAAATAGATTGTTCAATTACAGCTTCATTTGAAGTATATTTTAAAAACCTTGTAAAAATATGATAATTTTATTAATTATTCCTTTTTTCTTTGCTATTATATGCAAAACTATCTATATTTTTATAAATAACATATTTTAATCAAATTAATCGAATTTTATTTGCTTAAATTAGAGTGAAATAGGTTTTACTTTCAAAACTGTTCAACTAGTGGGTGTTTTACCTTATTCATAATATTCCATTCTTTATTATGGCGTTACTTGAAAATGATTTTCGAAGGTAGTAAACTGAAATTTTTCCTTAGTAGCTAAGGACACCCAATTTCACCAATTGACACCAACATAGACCCGACCTGACGATTTTTCGTTTCTGCAGACTAGCTCCGTCTAGTCGCTAAGGAAAAATTTTAATTTCACTCTACTTTAAATTTATTTTTATTAACCTATGAATAACCAATCAAAGTTGTCCATTTACTTCTTCACACCACTGTTATTGCTGCCAACCTCAAGATAAAATTATTAGAATACTATAACACTATAAGAAAGTCCTTATATATACGCTCCTTACAGAATGGATAGCAGAATACCAATTTGTCGATTTCTATAACAAGCAGTGCTGTGACACACTATAGCTTATAGTTCTATAAGATTTATAGAGTTATAGGTGATATTAGCAGAATAAGCACATAGGTCTTATAAGACCTAACAAAGCCCTAAACCAATATTTAATTGAAAAGCTGAAAATTGAATTCAATAATTTAATGGATATTTAATAGTTATTTATGTATCAAAGGCATTATGAAGATGTTTATGTCGAGGGCCGCTAGGCCCGAGAGTGTTTAATGGCGCTATTCTGATAATTACACCTATAAATCTATAAGTCCTATAGAACTATAAGCTATAGTTACTATAGAAATTGTTGTTATAGAAATCGAAAAATTGCTATTCTGATATCCATTCTATAAGAAGCGTACCTATAAGGATTTCTTATAGTTTTATAGATTTCCTATAACATTTTATTTTATCAAGTAGGTAAACTTCAAAATCTTTATTAGTAGAATATTAATTTAAAGAAGTATATTAACTTTGTCCTAATATTTTACCCATCGGCGGTTCTAGGGCGGTGCTACCAGTGCGACCGCACCACCGGGCGCCATCTTAAGGGGGGCGCCAAAATGACAAAATATTTTGAAAAAATTAATAATTCGTTTATATGAATAAAAAATAATTATATTTCTTGGTTTGTACTCAATGTATGTATCGTCATCATTAGAACTAGTTCAAAACGCGACCGAGAATGACCTACTCGTGGACCTAATACATAATGGAAGTTCTTCAAAGGAATACGAAGTCCATGAAGATGAAGAGCAGCATCCTTCTTCTTCTTCTTCTTAGTGCCATATCTTCTTTAGACGTAGGCGATCTTCCTGGCTAAATCAGGAAGACTTTACTATAGGGAAATGTTAATGGGGTGGTTTCCCTTCGCCTTCCCCATAGTCCACAGATCGATTTTGGACTTTTTAGATCACAGCACAAATCCGATTAGGCCGGATTAGAATTATTTTAGGATTAGGATTAGAACCGCGGTTTCCCGCTCTGTAGTCTATCCGTGTTTGATTTACGCATGCAGCATGCACAAGAATATTTATCTATTTCTGGGATGTTATCTGCAGTTCAAAATATTAAAGAAGAGGGTATACCAGACATACCATCACCGTCATCTTTTCCAAATACTAATTATGATGATATTTTGAAATGATCACTCGTTAACCCAGCAACCATAGATGAAATAATTATTCGAGGTCCTGTTAGTAACAAAATGAGCAACAAAAAATATCCAAGAAAACTGATGAACGTCCCGTCATGGTAGGATATATTGCCGAATGTATGGACATCAGCACTTCGATTTTGCTATCCATAATACCTGTAACTAGAATCTTTAAGTGGAAAGGAATTTGATCAGATCTTCCAGCGTCTTGTCCTATTCTTTTGGTAAACGATAATTATTTACAAATATGGTATATGGGATTTCAAATGCATTATAATAATCACGCAAAAGTCTTCTTTCAATCCTCATGTGGTTTCCAATAATATAAAGTTTAATATTATTGCCTGCTGCTGATGCAGTTGTGTGAAACAGTAAACGGACAACTTTTAAATAAAAATTGTAATTTTACTACCTTCGGAAATCATTTTCAAGTAACGCCATAATAAATAATGGACTATTGTGAATATTGAAAAGATCCATTATGGTAAAAATAAAATAAAAAGTACTATAGTATAGGGTGTTTTTTTAGCTGCATGAGAACTTTCAATAGGGATAACAATTGAATCAAGATTGCTATGGAAACAGTTTTTTGACATTTGTGTTTAGCAAGGTTTGGCATTTGATAATGCATAGATTGACCATTGAACAACGCTACCAAATTCGCTTCCAACCAATTGGAAGTGGATCCATTTTTTTTACCGTAAAATTTTGTTCAGTGACGAGGCACATTTCTGGTTAATTGGGTATGTGAACAAACAAAATTGCCGTATATGGAGTGAGACCAATCCGGGACATTATCTTGAGACTCCATTGCATCCATTAAAATTGACTGTTTGGTGTGGAATACACGCCAACGGCATCATTGGTCCATATGTCTTTCGAAATGCGGAAGGAGCTACCGTTACGGTGAATGGTGTGAGATATCGACACATGCTCAATAAATTTTTGTTTCCAAAACTTCAAGAGCTAAACATTGACAACTTATGGTTCCAACAGGATGGTGCTACGTGCCACACAGCCAACGAAACCATCAATTTATTGAAAGGACAATTTGGTGACAACATTATTTCAAAACGTGGTCCTATCAATTGGCTTCCAAGATCGTGTGATTTGACACCTCCAGATTATTTTCTGTGGGGGTATGTTAAATCCATGGTTTATGCTAACAAACCAACAACTCTAGAAGCATTGGAGGCTAATATTCAGCAAGCAATTTATGAAATAAAGCCAGAAATATTGGAAAAAGTGGTCAAAAATTGGACTGAACGGATGCGCTTCGTAACCATTAGTCGTGGTGGTCACATGCCGGAAGTCATGTTCAAATCATAAATGCCATTAACTGTACTTTCATAAAAAAATTATAACCAAAACAGTCCGTCAGGTTTTTAATGTTTTATTTCATTTTGAAGTTCTCATGCAGCTAAAAAAACACCCTATATATAGCACTATAGCCGTTATAGGGAAAAACATTTGCCTATAAGACTTATAGAATTTCTATAGTGTTATAGACCCTATAAGTATGATCAGAATACCATTTCTTACTGACGTCTATAACCCTTATAGATTTATAGTTTTATAGCCTTATAGGTGTCAAAATTACTATCAGAATAGCACCATAAGTTGTGCCGAGAGCATAAATAACGAGTAATGCCCGTGATGCATACAACGTTTTATATTTCACTGCATTTGAATTTGTGAACATTTAAAAGTTTTATAAATTTTTAATTTGATTTTGCTAAATTTCCTAGTTTGCGGTGGCTTGTATCTATGACGATTGATTTGTTTTATTGTATGTGGAAAAAAAACAGTGACAGTTGTATACAGAGGAACAGAGGGCATAATAAGCGGGCATTATTATTTATACGCCCTAGGGCATTATATCCTACTTAATATATCCCGTTGTCAAGGTATAAAGAAACAAATAAGGATTCAGTGTAATAAAATAGTATATTATACACTTAGGTTGAGAAGTGAGCCATTATTTACCGAGCACGTTTATATGCTCTGAGACTTGTAGCACCGAAGGATATAATGTGTGAGGTATATAATGGCCTTCTCAACCGAAGAATATATAGAATTTAGGGCAGATACGGTATCTGAAAAAGAAACGAGAGAGGAGAACAACTCATACAGTTTGCCATGGACAACGAACTCTCGATCGCTTACACGCTTTACACCATTCTCCTAATGGTCTGTATAAAAACCAGATAGACATTTTATTAATACGAAAACGATGGAAAACGGCCATCCGAGATATAACAGCAAACCCCGGAGCAACCGGCAACACACTGTTAAAAGCATAAGTCACAATCAAACTCTAAGGAAATATAAAACTTGTCCACAGCAAAAAGAAAATGGTGGAAGTAATGTGGAGTAATTAATAAAGTTAATTTAGTATCTTTAGTTCGTGTTGATTTCTTTTTAGAAGTGAAAATTATTTTTGGCTGAGCAGCTGGGGAGAAATTGATAGCCCGGACCGGTAAATTTTATTTTTTTTAAGAAGTTCCTATAACCGGGAATTATCGGTGGGGCCAATTTACGTCAATATAATGCGTAAGATCTTTGATGAATGGAAAGGAGGCGTATCCATAGGCGGAAGAAAAACTAACAACTTGAGATATGCCGACGACACTTTAATCGTAGCAAGTACTAATAAAAATAGTAATAATGCAAAAGTTCAACACATACAGCAAGAAATATGGCTTGGAACTTAACAAAAGCAAAACAAAAATGATGGTCATAGACAGAGAACTAACTAACGTACCAGAAATTGAAATAGGTGGGTATGAAGTGGTGGATAGTTTGGTTTAATTGGGTTCGCTCATAGAAAGAAATGGAGGATGCGAGAGCGAGATCAGGAGACGACTCGCAATATCCAGATCAGCAACCACAAGACTTGTAAAAATCTGGAAAGACTCATCCATATGAAAAATGACAAAGCTACGGCTTGCAAATGCCCTTATCTTTCCCATTGCAACGTATGCAGCGGAAACATGGACGCTCAAAAAGGCAGACGTCAAAAGAGTCGACGCGTTTGAAATGTAGGTCCATTTCCCCAGCCCCCCCCATTTCGAATTTTGGAAAAATTTTTGTGTCATTCGTTTGTGCATCGTTTGTGTAGGTTTGTGCAAACATTTTTTTCGTTTGTGCAATCTCCGTTCGCGAATTATTTAAGAAACAATTTTGGGGGGCTGGGGAAATGCCAGCCCCCCCCATTTCGATTTTTGCATAAAATTTTATGTTAATCGTTTGTGCATCGTTTGTGTACGTTTGTGCATTCAAAATTTTCGTTTGTGCAAATACCGTTCGCAAAATATTTACAATTTTAGTGGGGGGGGCTGGGGAAATGCCAGCCCCCCCCCATCGCGAATTTTGGGTCAAATTTGGTGTCAGTCGTTTATGCATCGTTTGTGTACGTTTGTGCATTTATTATTTTCGTTTGTGCAAGCACGGTTAGCGAAATATCGTTAATTGAAATTTCCGCGATCATTTCTCCAGCCCCCCCCCCCATTTCGATTTTGACATTTTTTTGGTGTCATTCGTTTGTGCATCGTTTGTGTACGTTTGTGCAATAATTTTTTTCCTTTATGCATTCACCGTTCGCGAATTGTTTAACAAATCAATATTTGTAAATCTCCGAGCAACAGTCGCCATAGTGTCTTAAGTTAGATCAACTTGAAATTAAAATTCCTGTTATGGTGTCAAATGTACATGTATTGAGAAAGTGTAATTTCGATTGTAAATGTTTCTTACACCTTTAAGATCTAAAAAAGTACCATTTTGTAATCAGCCACTGACATTAACTCAGGGGCGGCTCTAGCAAGATTTTCAGATAGTGCGAGATTTCATATTGACTAAAGGTAATATACGTTTCTACATTAATAATAACTTGGATCTACGAAAGGTTAGTAGTATATAGTAGTATTTTGGATGAGATACAATAACAGTAACATGAATTTAGTCTCCTAAGGGGGGGGGGAGGGTGCAAAATGAGATCTCACGCTACCTGAAAATATTGCTTAGATCGAGCATAACTAAAGATTCTGTAATAGTATTATTAAAAAATGGTACTTTTTTAGATCTAAAGCCGGTATGACACAACATTAAATTTTGCATACATTTTCTCAATACTTCTACATTAAACACCATAACACGAATTTAATATTTTCAAGTTTAGCTAACTTAAGACACTATGGCGACTGATGCTCGGAGATTTACAAATATTTATTTGTTAAACAATTCGCGAACGGTGAAAGCAAAAACGAAAAAAATTATTACATACACGTATACAAACGGTACACAAACGAAAAACACAAAAATTGATCCGAAAATCGAAGTGGGGGGGGGGGGAGAAATTATTGTCGTTTTTTCAATTGAAGATATATCGCAAACCGTGCACAAATGATTGCCACCAATTTTGACAAAAAAAGTATTTGCACAAACGAATGACACAGAAATTGGTCAATAATTACCCCCCCCCATTTCGATTTTTGAATTAATTTTCATTTCTTTCGTTTGTGTACCGTTTGTTTACGTTTGGGTAATAATTTTTTTCTTTATGCATTCACCGTTCGCGAATTAATAAAAATTTAATGTCGTGTCATACGGGCTTTAAAGGTGCAATTATTCACAATCGAAATTACACTTTCCCAATACTTCTACATTTAACACCATAACACGAAATTAAATTTCAAGTTAAGCTAACTTAAGGCACTTTGGCGACTGTTGCTCGGAGATTTTCAAATATTTATGTGTTAAACAATTCGCGAACGGTGAATGCATAAAGAAAAAAATTATTACCCAAACGTAAACAAACGGTACACAAACGAAAGAAATGAAAATTAATTCAAAAATCGAAATGGGGGGGGGTAATTATTGACAAATTTCTGTGTCATTCGTTTGTGCAAATACTTTTTTTGTCAAAATTGGTGGCAATCATTTGTGCATCGTTGGTGTACGTTTGTGCATTTATTATTTTCGTTTGTGCAAGCACGGTTTGCGATATATCTTCAATTGAAAAAACGACAATAATTTCTCCCCCCCCCCCACTTCGATTTTCGGATCAATTTTTGTGTTTTTCGTTTGTGTACCGTTTGTATACGTGTATGTAATAATTTTTTTCGTTTTTGCTTTCACCGTTCGCGAATTGTTTAACAAATAAATATTTGTAAATCTCCGAGCATCAGCCGCCATAGTGTCTTAAGTTAGCTAAACTTGAAAATATTAAATTCGTGTTATGGTGTTTAATGTAGAAGTATTGACAAAATGTATGCAAAATTTAATGTTGTGTCATACCGGCTTTAGATCTAAAAAAGTACCATTTTTTAATAATACTATTACAGAATCTTTAGTTATGCTCGACCTAAGCAATATTTTCAGGTAGCGTGAGATCTCATTTTGCACCCTCCCCCCCCCCCCCCTTAGGAGACTAAATTCATGTTACTGTTATTGTATCTCATCCAAAATACTACTATATACTACTAACCTTTCGTAGATCCAAGTTATTATTAATGTAGAAACGTATATTACCTTTAGTCAATATGAAATCTCGCACTATCTGAAAATCTTGCTAGAGCCGCCCCTGAGTTAATGTCAGTGGCTGATTACAAAATGGTACTTTTTTAGATCTTAAAGGTGTAAGAAACATTTACAATCGAAATTACACTTTCTCAATACATGTACATTTGACACCATAACAGGAATTTTAATTTCAAGTTGATCTAACTTAAGACACTATGGCGATTGTTGCTCGGAGATTTACAAATATTGATTTGTTAAACAATTCGCGAACGGTGAATGCATAAAGGAAAAAAATTATTGCACAAACGTACACAAACGATGCACAAACGAATGACACCAAAAAAATGTCAAAAATCGAAATGGGGGGGGCTGGAGAAATGATCGCGGAAATTTCAATTAACGATATTTCGCTAACCGTGCTTGCACAAACGAAAATAATAAATGCACAAACGTACACAAACGATGCATAAACGACTGACACCAAATTTGACCCAAAATTCGCGATTCTTATTTTTCATTTTCAATTCACTAAAATTGTAAATATTTCGCGAACGGTATTTGCACAAACGAAAATTTTGAATGCACAAACGTACACAAACGATGCACAAACGATTAACATAAAATTTTATGCAAAAATCGAAATGGGGGGGGCTGTCATTTCCCCAGCCCCCCAAACTTGTTTCTTAAATAATTCGCGAACGGAGATTGCACAAACGAAAAAAATGTTTGCACAAACCTACACAAACGATGCACAAACGAATGACACAAAAATTTTTCCAAAATTCGAAATGGGGGGGGCTGGGGAAATGGACCTTTGAAATGTGGGTATACAGAAGGCTCTTAAGAATACCATGGACAGCCCATAGGACAAATATATCCGTTATAAGTAGAAGAGCTACACATCACAAAAAGACTGATAACAACAATTACACAGTCAATATTGCGATATTTTGGGCACATAGCGAGAAGCGGCGACTCAATGGAAAGACTGGTTGTGAAGGGCAAGGTAGAGGGACGAAGACTCATAGGAATAAGATCGCCAACCCCGTGGACTGATAAGGTGAAGAAGATGGTGTGCTGTGGGCTGGCGGAGGCATCTCTATAAGATCAACATACTCTCTCGAGAGTGAAGGATTGAGGATGAGAGGAGGACTTACTAGACAAATCCTACCCGAGCTGGGATTCGAACCTGCGCCTGCGTGCCAACCTTTTGCCATATATTTGGAGTCGTCGAGTTAACCTTCAGACCTACCTAGGTTGCTATATTTTATAAAATATGTTATGTATTGTCGTGTATTGTGCACATTATGTGCAAATTCTAGATGCTCCTTATCAAATTGACCTCTCGATTAAGTCTGTAAAAATAAAAAATGTCAAGGTATGTATGATGAAAAAAGAGAACCTGGTTATGATCTGATAATAATAGGCAGGATTTTGAAAGATCTCTCACTAGAAGGCATAAAAATGATCACATTTAATGCCGTTCTTGGATTGGGCTAATTCCTCCCACAATGGTAGATGGCTCAAATAATTCTTATCCAAAAATTATACAGTACGGACCCAACAGAAGCTGGCTCTTATTGTTCGATTAGTTTACTACCTCTTTCTGTCTAAAGTATTCGAGAAAATCTTCTATTACTAAATAACAGTGCTTTCCCGCAATTCAATTCAAAATATTTTTTCAATCCTAACTTTTTTATATTTAGTATGAGGTGTACTTTTTGATTGTCAATATCATTGGCTACTGCCTCTATGTTTTGCACAGCCACATACATTCCAATTATTGGAACTGTGATAACATCTCTCAAGTTCTGTGTGTTAATTAAAGTATTTGATTTCTATTTGCGTTATTTTGAGTTTTCCCAGGCTACCGGTATTTTTTTCAGAAACCCATGACCTGGCCTCCACATTTAATCAGGAGCTGGTCTATTAACATCATCGTGGCAAACAAACTAGAGAAGTCCTCTCCGGATTGTGACGGACTCTGGCTTCTGTTTAGATTATCCCTCTCATTAGAGGTTGAGATTCAGAGGGTAGTTTTTGTTACAAATCTACAAAAAAAAACCATTATGACGTATCTTGCACTAAAAAATATTCTTTATTTTTATCAAAAATCAAAGTCAAATTTATAAAAAAATTTGTAACTTTCTCAAATTTACAACGTACCCCCTTGGGAATTCGTACGGAAGTCATTTCTAAAAGTACTTCCGGCCCCCTCCCGGCTTCATCGAGATCCAGAAGCGCCGCTAAATTTTCAAAATTTACAAACTCGATACAAATTTTAAACTTAAAAAACTACCCCAACCAAAATTTTCTTTACCCCAAACGGAATACTACAAAATATACAGATTGCTATCAATAACTTTATACTAAAGCAAGAATTTATGAAACTGTGGAGAACTTAAAAATATGTGAAAATGTTTCTGTTACTTTTAATTACTATTACTATTATTAGTGTGATAAATTATAATTCTTTATCATTTTGTTTTTTGACTTGTGTAAATAATATACTGTGTATGTATATAAAAGCACAAAATAAATAAATCTAAATAAATCTAAATCTATCATTGGCATAAAAGTGTGTAAGAAGTTGGTATGATACCAATTATTATCAGCTGTAGTGTAAAGCGAGTGGTAGCAAGTTACCTAAAAAAAATTCTCAATTTATGAATAAGTTAGAGCAATAATTTTGTAAACAGACTTAAAATTTGATTCCTTTCAAATTTTTTTGCACCTTGAAAATTAAAAGCAATTTATTCAAAAGGCGCATTATAATATTTTAATTTTGAACTTTGTTGGCTCTATTTAGATGACGTTATCGTAAATTACGTTATCGCTAGTGATATTAATTATTGTATCATCAGTTTAATATAGAGGAAGGTTCTTGTTAAGTTGCATTAATTTAATAATGGTTTTGTATAATTTTATATATTTATTGAAATTAACGAGTGACAAAGCAAAAAAATTAAATTTTGATTCATGAGCGAATAATTTCCGGGGTTCATGGCTGAGCCGACTCATTACTTGAAGCTCAACCTCGTCTGCAACCGGTAGCAGCAAATCTGATGAGATCAAAAATCGGATGAGAAAAAAAAAAGAAACAGAACTCGTTTCGCAATATTTTTTATAAATAATAATGAATGCACAGAGCAAAAAACAAAATATTCCTTCTAAAATTTAGCTTAAAACATTTTTTGGACTATTCGCTGGGTGCGTGACATCTGGCCACCTTTTTTGCACAATTTGTCCGCAGCGGCCTGTGGCGTCGTTTTTAATACCCCCATTATGCACTTCGCACCCAGCGAATGGGTGCGTGACATCTGGCCACCTTTTTTGTACAATTTGTCCGCAGCAATAAATTTATTTCCAAAAAGAACAAATCCAAGTAATTTATACTCCCTTTCACAATTCTTCTTTTTAAAAAATCTTTGCTAAAAAGGAAATAACTCACTTTTTAAAAATTCAAAATTTTATATTCGACCACTCGGAAAACACTGAAGTGCAATCTGTCTAGAAAAGCTTCTCAAAGGAAAAAAAGGAAGTCGTGGTCATAAATTGTTGAAAAATCTTGAGCTTATTTCATGATCCCATATGTATTACAAGGTTTTTACTGTTTTAAATTTAAATAAAATTTATATTATAATAATGACAAATTTAATTAATTTACAAAATTTGAGAAAAAGTGCATCAGTAGATTATGCAAAAAGGGAGAAAAGTTACCTTTTTTTAGTGGAAAAAAATTGTAATGGGCATTGAGAAATTTTTTCGGACTGAAAGTTAACTTTGCTTTTGAAATGCAGTACAAATTTTGGTACCATTTCTATCACGAATATTTTATTTTACTTCCGCTGTATACTACAAATATGTCTAATAAACAACAATCGGTACAATACTGAAAACCTACTACTTCAAAGTTGAAATAATAAATTTGTTATATTGAATAAATTATTATTCATGTCGAGGTTATTAATTATTATTTGAGGTTATGATACATCACAATTTTTATGTTCGGTACATGTGAACTACGGGTACGTTTTGTCAACTTTACCAATTAAAAATTAAAAACTTTTTAAAAAAATTTTTGACTTTCGCGTCTTTAAACTTTCATCAAGTTGACTTCTAATTGGGTTGTAATCGTATACAAATTTTGGTGCAGATCTGTGAGGGGAAGGGTTGGCCTTGCCCTTGTTAGTAAGAACAATCAGTGGTGGCAGCCTCCCCCCTCCCCCGAACTTCAATTATTATTAATAAATGAAAATTTGTTGATAAAAATTTAAGTTTTTTTTTTTATTAATTCCAAAGACAACTGTCCAGGGTTGTTACACTCTTTTTTGTATCTAGTAAGATATAAGAATTATTCACAATTACCACTATCGGTGAACACTCTGTACATAGAGTGAAAAGTAACATTACATTATTTCTAAATCCCATTTTTAGGACCACATTCAGGGTGAAGTTTTTCTTCTTTAATTAAATTATTTTTGAAACAGTACTTAATATGCACTATTATCGTTAAATTTCTACGCTAAAATATCCTACGCCGAACTGTACACGCGCCGAACCGTGTCTGCGCCGAACTGTACTTGCGCCGAAACGGCTGCGTCAAAAAAGTCCTCGCGCCGAAACTGCTGCGCCGAAACTGCTGCGCCGAAACAGCTGCGCCGAACTGTACCCGACCCAGAAAAGTGTGTCCATCTAGGCTAGGAGGCCGCCATTTGTAGTGCAACTGTTTTATAGCCAATAATAATTTAGGATTTTTTGAGGAAAATTTAAATTTTGACAGTTCGTAACAAAGAATGCTGTTATCTTACTGCTGAAATGTGAAATACACTAATTTTAGTACCAACATAATACCAGTAAATTTTTGAAATTTCCTAGAACTGCACCACAAATGGCGGCGCCCATATATGTCTCACTTTTTTGGATTCACAGCCATAAGCATTAGCAGTCCATTTTATTTTAAGATGTCCGTGCCTGATACTAACACTTATCTGTCATATTATGGTGATATTTGGTTTTGAAACCAAAGCTTTTAGGTTTACCCAGGTTTGTGAGTAGCACGTGACTTACAAAATGTTGGTGAGAGGTCCGATCTAAAAACGCGACCAAGATGGACGCTTAATCATAGCGTTGGCGTCGTCCGCAAAATTTAATAGTTTTGCATTTTACCCGATATGTCGAGATTGATTTAACAATCAACCCTACCTGATTGTGACAAGTGTGTAACGTGAGTGTTTCTCACGGTCTGTGGTGTTTCTAAGCCTTGTTTTCGAGCTGTTTGACTACCCCAACAACTCTGGAGATTCATTGCCCTTGGAGCCTCTGGTTAACCACGCTTCTTTTGATTCGTACATACTGATGACGCCGTGCATTCGTACTACCCAATTTGAACGCTGTATCTTGGAGAAGCTTGTTAGTGAGTCAATCCAAGTCGTGGAACTATTCTACATCCGTTCCAGATCGAGTCATCCCTTTGTGGTGCCATTCTATTCGTGTACCTGGCTGAATTCAATCCGCCGGTAATTACAAGACTTGAAGCTGCATTTCTGAACAACGTTCAACCTGCTTATGCTCCGGGCACGTAGTCCTGGCAACGACGTTTGTTAACTTGTGTCTGGTATCACCCATTTATTATTATTGTCATATCCTGGTTTGCCACTGAATCTGATTGTTTTTATGCTAAGCTTATTACTGTATAATTTGTGTCAATGTGTTTTTGAATTTTTAGAACCAAATCAACTACCTATACATTGGTTAATAGTCGGCTGCGAGAACAGCTTTGTGATCGATCTCAAAGGCTCTCCCCCGCAGGACACTTTTGGTAAACACAAGATTGATAAGTTCAAAACCCACTGCCTACATTTTATATAGTTGCTTCGCACCATAGCCTATTTAGCTTTTACATGAGGGATTACACCACATATTCAGATTACTTGGAGAAAACCAGTATATTGAATACCACCAGATTCAATCAGAATCTAAAGATCTGTGATCCAACTGCCATTAGGACACTCAGTCCATCTAAGCGAATCTTTGGGGCGATAGCCCGACCATATTGTATATACTGGCTGTGCAATAAAATTTCATTTTTGTTAGTTCTGATAAAAACTCAACTGTTTTATTTGGTAGCTAACTGGCGCCCACAAATTTCACCATTTTAGATCCTGTCTGCGGCATACGAGAGCCGATTGTATAGTGACTGTTAACATCATCAAAAGCCTTAACCATTTTTTAAAGAAGCCGCGTCCGCGCAACCCGCGCTCTCAGAACTGTGGACTAGATATCCGCAGCTGGCTCCTTTCACGACCATTGAAAGAACAAGAGGCACATGTAATCGTTCTGGCAGAGATCGAGGTTACAGAGATTGATACGTCACTTCGGTTACAAACAGAAATTGGTTGCGCAAACTATCATGCTATCACATCTAATAGCCCTGTAAGCATGATCCAACGGGTAGCATATAAACATTCCTTACCCTCCTCGACGCCAGGGTCTCTGCGCAGGCGCCAAAAAACATGTTTCGATTGGCTGAAAATTGCGCCGGCGCTGTAGGTACTTATCAGAACTTAGCATTTTTATTAGGACCAAAAATACTAGGAAAGGGTTTTTAATTAATTTAACGACGTTGAATCCGAGTGGACTCTTCCGCGCCGCTCCACTCTGGACGCTCCAGAGCCGTTTTGACAACATTATACCAGCTAATAATATCCCCTAGGCCTAGGGCCTTCCAATTCGGCAAATTGTGCTACTGGGAATGGTTGGATCTCTATTTGTTTTGCTGCAAATTTAAGCCAAAAATACCGCTAAAAATTGAAATGAGCTCGATGTTAACTGTGCGATGAATTTCCTCCTAAAAAATTAACACGGACTAAGAACAGAATGTCCAATAAGGTCGAAAATTGGAAATTTTAAAATCGATTATTAGCCAAACTAATCGATATACGACATTCTTCCGTATCCAATTCGTTTCATTTTAATGTTATCAAATACTTTACTTTACAATACGGGAAACTCTTGCAAATTCTATTGTTATTTTCGGCGACATTTTTAAGGGTGCCACCTATTGGCTTAAGACGTATACTAACGAAACTGTCGAGATTTGGTGGGTGATAATTAGTAATTTACTATAATTTACAGTACGATTTTAACCGAATTGGTTATAATTAGATTTTTTATTTAAACAAAGCGCTATACCCTTAATAAATCAACATAACTCTGAACATAACCTCGTCAAGTAGCGTTAATTCACGGTTCTAGCCGCTAGTGGCGCTGCGATTTTGTGTCGCCGAAAATGTGCATGAGTTTCCCGTATTGTAAAGTAAAGTATTTGATGTTATCTATCTATCTTATTAACTTTAAATGGTCTAAGAATAGAACAAACAACGCCTATGAAAAAATGAGGTTAGGTTAGGTGACAAATGAAATGTCAAATGACGCCATACTTGCAAGCCAATCACAACATGTTTAGGCGCCTGCGCAGAGACCCTGGTGTCGAGGAGGGTAAGGAATGTTTATATGCCAACGGCATTAAAGATGAACTAGAGCTTTACTAACTCTTTGGGCTTGATTGGACCGATTGGTCCTAATGTCAAAATTTAATGAACGAATTTTTTTGCTATTAAACAACAACTATAACTCCAGTATGAGATCCCTTCATATCCTCAAGATTGTACCCATCATCGAATATTGCTTCAGTTGAGCGTTCAACAAGTGGTTTACCATGTGAATCTATGGAGGTAGCTTGGTTGTAACTAATTTCTAAAGTAAAACTTTGTAAAATGCAAAAGGTTTAAAAATGTCGAATATACCAAAAAATCAATCGCCGAGTTTTTCAATATAGTTAATTTTTCCTAAACGATGGGGTAGTCCAGGTTTGGTGATATCCCAACGTTTGTCCTCCAAAGTCACCATGTCCTTCATAAAGTACAGAATTCTCGTTAACTGATGTGGGAAAGACGAAGACAACAACTTCTTTAATATTAGGTCACTTATTGGTGACGTAGTAAGGAAGTGGGGTTATTAGCATCTTGGGGGATGCTAGCAGAAGAACGAGAGGGTAGTCTTTAGCATGAGTTTTAAGTGTGTTGACCCAGCGTACGATTTGCTGAGGTTAGCGACCAACGATTTAACGATTTACGATTTAACGATTAATGGTTGTACTAATTACGATTGTAACGAGGCTATATTCATTCTCGAAGGGTCGTGCAGCGCGGAAGGGTCGAGTTAGGTAGAGGAACGAGTAATAAGGTTTCACCATTGTAACGATGATATGTTAATATAATATACGACGATTTGGTATTATATTGACTGGTGTAACGAGGTTCGGATCCAAACTGCAACGATTTGAACGATGTACTGTGTTTATTGTGTAAAGTTGGTGTAAATAAATATTAATTATTACTATCAGAGTTGATCATTTTAATTCCATCTAAACAAATCCACACTGATAACAATCATCAGATTCTGGAACACGTCCAGACAGGCCAGTAATTACAATTTCTTCACCCAGAGGAGGATTAGCAAGTTTCCTCCCAGCTTCCAAATAAATTTGTTGCGCTTGGACTTGCAAGAAAGTTGCCAGTTTTTATTGTTTTCTAATTTAATCACTTTGTATTAAAACAACTTTAAAAAAAGAATTTATTGTATAATTACTTACAGCTGAACAGAAAACGAAGTATCACTACCACTCCAACAAGAAAATTGTCAAGTTAATCTGAATTGCCACTTATAAAAGCTGATTGATATATTATTATAAAGTATGTTAATTAAAACGCAAACAATTATATTATTTTCTATTTTGTAAAATTATTACTACAATGCACTAATGGAAGTTCCAACGAAATTAATATTTAAATTAGATTGTCATTGTAAAAAACCGTTATATAAGCATTAATTTTTCACTAATAACATAATCGAACATAATGCAATTTACATAAAAACAAGAATTTTCCATAATATTATAACAGCAGTACAAAAAAATACATTTTCAGTTTTGTAGGTACAGTTACTCACAATTGTATCCGGACAACTAATAAAAATTGCATTAATTTGACTTTTTGAAGTCACCGGTAATACAAGAAAGTATGAAAATATTCAATCACAAACAGAATTAGCAAGGGTTTAATCATTCTATAGTTGCAATTCTATTTAAGGGGAGGTTCTCATCAAGCGACCAAAACATGAGGTGATTTTCTTGAATTTATTTTTTTCATGGAAGGAAGTAAATAAACAACTTAAGGTTTTTGAGACTTATTTATTGATTTTTAAAGTACAAAAATTAATTTTTTTTTAAGAATGATAACGTCATGCGAAATCTTTAAATGTGTTTCCTGGAAAAGGACGTTTTTTATATATTGTTGTGATATTTCTTAATTTAGGGGTACAGGTAGATTGATAAGGTGGTAATTTGATTTAATTTGCATTAAGGTCAGTAGCCAGTTAATTCGACTGGTATAAAAAGCGATATTTGCATCAGTTTTACAAAAACCATCAATTTTGTAACAGATTTACACATAAAACTAACACATTTCAAATTGTTTGTAAAGTACAAAATTTGTGCCGCGTCCTGTGTATAATTTTCTACATGGTGAATAGTGCCAGAGTCCTAAAAAACAAAGCATTAATAATATTTCGGTGCGTACGCGAATGGAAGCTTTATGTTACCTGCAAAGGAGAGTCGATTTCGCTCAAAAGAATAAAAATTCCCACTTCAAAAATCAAATTTGAAAATGGGGGGAACGAAGCCAGCAAACAAAAGGAAGAGAGAAGTCAGTTCTTTGGTGGATCTCAAATTGGGAACTCGTGCGAGGTCTCTTGATCCAAAACTCAGAGAGTAAAATTTGCGAATTCACATAAGTGAATAATTTAGCCAGAGTCTTGTAATTACGTAGTAATTAACTACGTACGGCGTGTAATTAGTGAGAATTGTGTATCGCGAATGCAACGAAGTATTTGCCAATCAAATACCTGTAAGAAAATTAATTAAAAATCGTACACGTCTGCTTTGAACATTTGAGGTTAGGTGCATGATTGGTGTTCGAAGCGAGATTAAAAATTAAGAGATTACTTACTTGGGTGTTGTCTAGAACGATTGTTTAATTAACAATTAAAACGAAGATTTGGTCTGAAGAGGAGAACGAACTGAATCGACTTTTTTACACGATTATTTGTAACGGAATACCGGTGATTTCCATAGAAATGAAAACATGGTTGAGCAAACAGTAAAAGTCGCTACGTGCGCGCGTGCGCAGTTACTCACGTCAAATGTGCGCACGCGCAAAAATTCCCGGCAAATGTGTAGCGTATTTAAATGTAAAGTGCGCGCATGCGCCATACTCAAGTCGAATGTGTGTAAAAATTAAAATTTTAGTTTTATAAACAGGACCGGATTAGAGTATGGGGCCCAAATCTAAAACTTTATTTAACTCTTAACGGTCCTGTCATTAAAAAGCTTTTCCTAACATTAATCCAAACTCGACCGGTGGATCTCTCTTTTAACGGTTCCCCCATTAAAAAAAATCCATTCTTCACACTAACCTAAGCCCGACCGGTGGATCTCTCTTTTAAGAGTCCCTTCATTAAAAGAATGGTTTCCTAACACTAACCTAAACTCGATCGGTGGATCTCTCTTTTAACGGTCTCCCCATTAAAATAAAAATCGATTCCTAACACTAACATAAGACGGACCGGACCGGTGGATCTGTTTTAAGGGTCCCCTCATTTAAACAAAATCGTTTCCAAACACTAACCTAACCTCAACCGATGGATCTCGTTTTTCATGGTCTCCTCAATAAAAAAATGTTGTTTCCTAACACTAACCTAAGGTCCACCGGTGGATCTCACTTTTAACGGTCCCCCCCCCCCATTAAAAAAAATCGATTCCTAACACTGACCTAAGCCCGTCTGGTGGATCTCTCTTTTAAGAGTCCCCTCATTAAAAGAATGGTTTCCTAACACTAACCTAAACTTGATTGGTGGATCTCTCTTTTAACGGTCTCCCCATTAAAATAAAAATCGATTCCTAACACTAACCTAAGGATCTCTGAAGGGTCCCCTTATTTAAAAAAAATCGTTTCCAAACACTAACCTAAACTCAACCGATGGATCTCGCTTTTCATGGTCCTCTCAATAAAAAAATGTTGTTTCCTAACACTAACCTAAGGTCCACAGGTGGATCTCACTTTTAACGGTCCCCCATGGTACAACAAAATTATTATATCGTGCTCCCTCCCATTAAAATAATCGTTTCTTAACACTAACCTAAACTTGACTGGTGGATCTCTCTTTTAACGGTTTATTCATGAAATAAATCGTTTCGTAAAACTAACCTTAGCTCGATTGGTTGTTAATTATGTTGATTTTTTCAAGTACTCGAAAAAATTCGTATATTTGCAGCATAATTCATAGCTTTAAAAGAGAGGCTTTAAAAATTTGTGCAAAAACAAACTGCAGTTCGAGAGCACCGAAAAGAACTGTAGCCAAAACTTCCAATTAATGGTTGCAGAAGTACCAACTAAAGTTTAACCAAGTGTTACTAAATAATACCAACCGGTACAACGTCGCAATCGCCGAGAGTAACTGCGCACGCGCGCACGTAGCGACTTTTACTGTATGCATAGAAATTTGATTTATTCTAATAAACTCAAAACAAAACGACAAATTGTGTCTTAAATGAATTTATTAGAAAATTTTGTATAATTGATTTAAATGTTACACATTATTTACACGAATAATTGAATATCCAGGTTCAACTTCTGTTTTTTAAAGAAATTAAATGTCGCTTGGATTATCAATTATTACATTATTTCACACATTTGGTTCGAGGCAGATTTGTTGCCAATTACAAACTGATGCAGATTTCCGCAATTGAATATTTTTATTTAATAAATGATGTTGACTTCGAATTGTTGCCTTCCCAAGTAACACAAAACCGTCAAAAATGTACATATTCGGTACATATTTTTTCGTGACGATATTGTGACTTTTTGCCCATTTTGTCATAACTAAAATGAATGCATCGTTTATGTTCATATAGGTTACATAAATTTTCGTAACGATTTCGTAACGTAACGGCATTGATTTTATGTACATATTCTGTACATATTTTTTCGTGACGATATTGTGACTTTTTGCCCATTTTGTCATTACTAAAATGTATGCATCGCTTATGTACATATAGGTTACATACATTTTCGTAACGTTTCGGCATTGATTTTTCTGTTACTGTGTTGGTGCATCGTTTATGTACAGATTATGTATTGATATTTTATTATTACTTTTAAAAATATTTAAGAATAAAAAAAAATTTGATTTCTGTAATTTTTTATTTAGATGCGATATACTTTTTACAGCCAATTTATTTAACATAATAATTATTATTAAATTATCAGTTTTAATTTAATCCATTTGTTTGCCATGCGCCCAGTGTATCTGAAAAATATCGTTAAATTATACTTATGTACTTACTAGAAAAATCCAGCCGAGGTGGGGTTTGAACCTAGGTTACCTTGATTGTGTCAGCGTCGTAGGCGTCGAGTTAACCTTCAGACCTACCTAGAGGTTACTACTATACATTTTATATAATGCAATGTTTTGACAATTTTAAATTTTTTAATTTCGTAGTTTAAAATATCATTATTAAATTAAAATAAATAAAATATTTTTAGTTTAAACATATAAAAATTATTAGTACCTATATGAATTTAAAAAAAAATTGTTACGAAATGCAGAAAATGGAAAAACACGTGTGTCATAAATATTATATTAGTATTATTCATCAATGAATTAATATATTTTTAAATAATTCAATAAAACAGTATAAAAACGAGGTGCCTAATCCGTACAAGATATGCAAATATTTTTTAGTTAATAAAATTTCAATGCATTTTAGATCATAATCGGTAAAGCGTCCACATCGTGTTACCAAAATTTGTTCCATTTATAAGAAAAACGTACAATCTTTTAATTATTATTACTTCAATATCATAATTATCAAATTATTTAAGTTAAAATTAGTATTATTCATCAATGAATAAATATATTTTTAAATAATTCAATAAAACCGCGGTTAGTATAAAAACGTGGTGCCTAATCCGTACAAGATATGCAAATATTGTTTAGTTAATAAAATTTCAATGCATTTTAGATCATAATCGGTAAAGCGTCCACATCGTGTTACCAAAATTTGTTCCATTTATAAGAAAAACGTACAATCTTTTAATTATTATTACTTCAATATCATAATTATCAAATTATTTAAGTTAAAATTAGTATTATTCATCAATGAATAAATATATTTTTAAATAATTCAATAAAACCGCGGTTAGTATAAAAACGTGGTGCCTAATCCGTACAAGATATGCAAATATTGTTTAGTTAATAAAATTTCAATGCATTTTAGATCATAATCGGTAAAGCGTCCACATCGTGTTACCAAAATTTGTTCCATTTATAAGAAAAACGTACAATCTTTTAATTATTATTACTTCAATATCATAATTATCAAATTATTTAAGTTAAAATTAGTATTATTCATCAATGAATAAATATATTTTTAAATAATTCAATAAAACCGCGGTAAGTATGAAAACGTGGTGCCTAATCCGTACAAGATATGCAAATATTTTTTAGTTAATAAAATTTCAATGCATTTTAGATCATAATCGGTAAAGCGTCCACATCGTGTTACCGAAATTTGTTCAATTTATAAGAAAAACGTACAATCTTTTAATTATTTTTGCTTTAATATCATAATTATCAATTATTTAAGTTAAAATTAGTATTATTCATCAATGAATTAATATATTTTTAAATAATTCAATAAAACCGCGGTTAGTATAAAAACGTGGTGCCTAACCCGTACAAGATATGCAAATATTTTTTACTTAATAAAATTTCAATGCATTTTAGATCATAATCGGTAAAGCGTCCACATCGTGTTACCAAAATTTGTTCCATTTATAAGAAAAACGTACAATCTTTTAATTATTATTACTTCAATATCATAATTATCAAATTATTTAAGTTAAAATTAGTATTATTCATCAATGAATTAATATATTTTTAAATAATTCAATAAAACCGCGGTTAGTATAAAAACGTGGTGCCTAACCCGTACAAGATATGCAAATATTTTTTACTTAATAAAATTTCAATGCATTTTAGATCATAATCGGTAAAGCGTCCACATCGTGTTACCAAAATTTGTTCCATTTATAAGAAAAACGTACAATCTTTTAATTATTATTACTTCAATATCATAATTATCAAATTATTTAAGTTAAAATTAGTATTATTCATCAATGAATAAATATATTTTTAAATAATTCAATAAAACCGCGGTTAGTATAAAAACGTGGTGCCTAATCCGTACAAGATATGCAAATATTTTTTAGTTAATAAAATTTCAATGCATTTTAGATCATAATCGGTAAAGCGTCCACATCGTGTTACCGAAATTTGTTCAATTTATAAGGAAAACGTACAATCTTTTAATTATTTTTGCTTTAATATCATAATTATCAATTATTTAAGTTATAATTAGTATTATTCATCAATGAATTAATATATTTTTAAATAATTCAATAAAAACGCGGTAAGTATAAAAACGAGGCGCCTATTCCGTATAAGATATGCAAATATTTTTTAGTTAATAAAATTTCAATGCATTTTAGATCATAATCGGTAAAGCATCCACATTGTGTTACCGAAATTTGTTCCATTTATAAGAAAAACGTACAATTCTTTTAACTATTATTACTTCAAATATCATAATTAGTAATTATTAGTATCTAATAAAAAAAAATTACAAATATATTTAATGTTTTAATAAGATTTATATAAATTTAAACATCATAAATAATTTTTATAATTAAAATAAATTTATAAATTATAATATGCTGAAATTGTAACTACTAATATGCATCAAATCGGTGAAGTAAATATCGTACCCCCCAACTAATAAAATACCTGTACATATTGGACAATGAAATTATAGTAACAAAATTGTAATGTTTTTACAGCACCGAAACGATACCATATAATCAAATATTATTTAGTTAATAAAATTTCATTGCTGATTCGATACAGTAATTTGCTTCAAAAAAACGGTATGAAAATATATGCATTAAAACTGTACATAAATAGTACGGTGCAAATATGAACTAAAAATTATGTGCCACTAAGGTACCATTTTAGTACATATTTTTCAGTTATGAAAAAATATGTACATATTCGTCATAAATCAATACTAAACTGGCACAAAACGGACATTGGTGTTACTTGGGTTATTGTTTTGTCTGTTTGAATCCACTGACCCTTGAGGAAGAGAAAAACTCAGCTACCGGCGTGAAACTGGTACAGCGGCCTTTGAGGTAGTTTTTGATATCAAAAATCATAACAATATGTCTCCACGATAACTCAATAACTACTCAATAGATTTACAATTATTTTTTTGGCTTTGAAATTCATTTAATTTATTGGAGGATAAACTAAATGCTGATAATATTTGCTGGTTTTTTTCTTTTTGTAGCCCTTTAAAGATCGAAAATAGCGTGAAGAAACGGTTCCGAAAAATTACATGTCCGCCATTTTTTTAATTTTCGAATTTTTATTGATATTGTAGGTACAACCTCGGTACAGGACAACTCGATCATAAGTGAATTTTTTGCCAAAATGGCTCTAGAGCGCTGCAATGCGGATGACTAAACTCATTAAAAACATCCCCAGGGCCGTCCAACTCGCAAAGTGTGCTACTGGGAAGGGGATGGATCTCTCTTTTTTTTATTAATCCTAGTTGAGGGTAGATGTCTTATCAAAATTGACACTTCCGCGCCGCTCCAGAGCCATTTTGATAACATATACTCATTAAAAACATCCCCCTAGGGCCTTCCACCTCTGCAAATTGTGCTACTGGGAAGTGGTGTATCTCGCTTTTTTTCAGGTGCCGAGTTGTCCATGTCCCAGGACAACAATAAATTACTAAGAGGGAGTCATTCGAAAATTGAGTTGAACACTTCACTTCTATGTGATCATAGTAACCTCACGACTGTAACCTATGTGTGAGACTGCACGTAGGGCATAGGAGTAAGCTGGGAAGCTCATCAATCAATCATCAGCCCAAGACATGATGCAGAAGCTCTTAGTAATTGTGGAGTATGATTAGTTATTATTATTATGATTTGGTTAATTATTTTGGTGAATTAATAATCTTCCCTTTAGGTTACGTTTGTAAATATTAAATGGTATCGTTACTTGACATGTGTTTTACTACAACCCTTAGATCATACCTATCAACAAGGTACCTAGTTCAACTCCAAACATTCTCATAACGTCATAACGGTGGTATGGGGTTAGGGTTGCCACCTTTTTTTTTGTAGTTAAAGTACATTGGTTATTATAGGTAAGAAAAAAAAAGTACATAGTATCAAAATAAAGTACAATTTAGTTTTCTTTATTATTATGTTTAAAAACATATTTTTTATTGCAGTTTGTATCAAATTAGTATAAAGTGACCACATTGTCATTGAGACAAAGCGGGATCAAAAAAAAAAAGCTCGCCGTAGGCGAAAATTTTTTTTAAAGGGGGCGTGGTCAACGTTTTTTTTTTTTTAGTAAAACTAAAAAATAATAAGGTAATTTGGAATTTTTGACAAAAATACCGGGGAAATGCAGATATTTTCTAAAAAGCGGGACATTTTGCGACATCTACGACATCGATTCAGCACTAATAGAAAAATTTCGTTTAACGAAAAGATACAAAATCCCTAAGAAATCAAATCATGCGAAATAAAGTATTTTCGTGTACTTTATTGTTCTCATAAAGTATAGAGTACAATTACCTGAAATAACGTACAATACTTTATTATAAAGTACGGGTGGCAACCCTATATGGGGTTAAACGTTACAATATCAAATTTTTGATCATATACCTACAGTTATCTTTGAGTACTACAATTTTCCAATTCTCAACGTCGCCGTCGGAAGTACTTAAGCTTCGGAATACCGATTTTTACGTACTTATATATCAAATTGTTTTCCAATCTCCACTGAGAAAACTTGTTGGGAAATTCTTCAATCTTCTAGCGAAGTTTTAAATACCACTTATCGGTGGTATCATGTAAAGACGTTTGTATACTAGATATACAGTAGACTCGCGTTAACGTGAACAACAAAAATTAACCTGAATAATATTATAAAAAATCGTTAAATAATACAAATTTAAGTGTTTTTTGTTCTTTATAATCCTTATTTATTATCCTTTATTATAAAGAACAAAAGACACTTAAAGTTGTGTTATTTAACGATTTTTTATAATATTATTCAGGTTAATTTTTGGGACGTATGTGGACTGCACCGATGGAAAGAAATTAATCCTTTTTTTTTGGGTTTTGACCGAGGGTCATATGTAGATTGCACCGATGGTCAGATGTGGATTGCACCGATCCCCACATGTGGATTGCACCGATATAAATACTTAATACCTGTAAGTCAAAGACTTACCAGTAATCTTGCCCGTAATGTTTTTTAATGAAATTGAAACAAGGACGTATACAAGGAGTCGTCCCAAACACTATTGAAAAACTTAAAATAACACTAATAGATGGCCAAAATATTTAATTTTATTTTAATTTATTATTTTATTGAAAAAAATTCGAGTTTTTATAAATTGGATCCTGGTAATTGTTTTGTCAGAATACAAGTCGATCAAATGTTGTAATTTGGCTTGTTTACTAACTGTAATGGCATTTAGCTCTGGATCTAGGGGGGGGGGCTAACCAGGGCACCTGTCCCGCGAGGCAATTCAAGGGAGCACCAAATTATATTTCGTGATATTTTTGATATCTTTAAATTCAAATACTGGAGGAAAGGGGCGCCAATGTCAAGTTCTTGCCTGGGTTCGGAAAAATCATAGATCTCGGGCTGACGGCATTAACTGTGCCAATACTCTGCTTATTCTTAGGTATGTTTTAATTTCCATCATTTTTAATATCTCCAAGAAGGTGTAAATCGGCGGGTGAAGTTATAAAAATGTGAACTAAATACGTTATAAAACGACTCACAGGCATTCGTATTCCGGCATATACTTGATGTGCGTGCTGCTCGGAGCTTTGATGGAAAAAGTGAATCTGCATCAATATAGGTTCGAAATATATAATCGGAATAGGTGTTCAGTCGTGCATCGTCTGGAATTATCGATATTAAATCTTCACTATAAGCGGCATCAACTTCGTTTGGATGTAAATATTGCAAACCAAACGAGAAGAGCAACCATTGACCAATTTCGGAAAAATCGTTTTAATATTCTGCGACCAAACCTACTTTTTGAATTTTTCTATACCACGTTTGGCTTAAATGAAATCGGAATCCAATAAGTTTAATATTTTCCTAATACCCCCCCTATACAGTGTGAATATTTGTGTTTCCTATCATTTATTTCCAGGACGTTACAAAAATTTAAATAATTGCTAGCATTACAAAATCTTTCAACACTTTTTTATATAAACACGCTAAAGGAAGTTGATGTATTTATTAGAAAACCATGTTATTAGAATATGGGAATCTCCCCCCCCCCCTTCCAACCGTAGTTTTCGAATTACGCGATGTTCAAATAAGTAAATCAATTTCTTTTAGCGTTTTTACATAAAAAAAAGTTGAAAGATCTTGCAATGCTAGCAATTATTTAAATTTTTGTAACGTCCTGGAAATAAATGACATAAAACACAAATATTCACACTGTATAGGGGGGTAGCACTGGACATTGCTCTTAATGCTTACATTAATGCAGGAAAAAAAAAGCCCAAAGGCAGGAAGTTGGTCTAGAATGGTGGGTGCCGGGCTTGTTAGTAGAATTTCTAAGTTCGAATCCTACTCGGAACGATTTTCTTTCTGTCCTAGTGGTTCGGACTCCACTTTAAAAACTGTCGCTCCCGTTGAGTGGTGCTATGCACTGCTCAGAAAATATATAGTAATATCAAATTGACTTTCCTGTTATTGGGTTCGCCTGTTGGAATTTTAACTGATTATTATTATTATTATGAATAGCAAGTTCAAAATCAACGGTTGCTGTTATTGGTTTAAAAAGTAAATCATTTTGAGAACATAACTAACGATTAACATAACTAACGATGTTTGTTTTGCCTAATAAAAAATAGGTACGGTTCTTTGGGTTTTGCTTAATAAAAAAAAATATTGAAAGATGGGAGGTTGAATGGTGCATAACGTAATATTTGGAGATAAGTCTAGGTTTTTGTGCAGTTGGGGAGGGTTGAATAATGCTTAAAATTGCGTGACGTAATTTATGAACGACCTCTAATCCATAAGAGCAGTCTTCTAAAAAATTTTTCGCAAATGTGTAATTCAAGCCAATCAAAATTTATTTAAAAAATTATGGACCAATGGAATGGTAGCAAATCGTAAAATTTTAACTAACTAACCTAAGCTCTACCGGTGAATCTCTCTTTCAACGGTCCCCTCATTAAAAAAAGATCAATTCCTAACAATAACCTAAGCTCGACCAGTGGATCCCTCCTTTAGCGGTCCCCTAAACCTAAATCATGGATGAAATGAGTGTTTCCCATAGATTATTGCTATAAGTTTTACATTATCAAGCAACGAAAACCAGAAAATGTAAATACAATCTGTATTATTTACATACCTTTGTAGTAAATTAAATACCTCAATCCTTTAATGGAATTAAAAAAGATTACTTACTGACCATCGGTGCAGTCCACATACTAACCCTAACCGAACCCGGTGCAATCCACATGTCAGATTATGTGACCCTTTGACCATCGGTGCAGTCCGCAATTGCCCAATTTTTGTTGTTCACATTAACGCGAGTCTACTGTAGTTGTTATTTGCGAAATATTATGCACTGATCGAGATAAAAAATCTGGTACAATATTTTCTTTACCTTTTTTGTGAACTTTCTTATAGTCAAAAGGTTGCAAACGTAAAGCCCATCTATCCAAACGTCCCGTCGGATCTTTCAAATTATCCAGCCAAATTAAAGAAGTATGGTCGCTATATAATATAATTACAGTAAATGTATTCTCCTCGAGATAATGGCGTAACCTCTCAATAGCCCAAATAACGCTTAAAAATTGAAGTTCTTGCTTTGTTAAAGATCTGAATAAGAAACACAGAACCGTTTCTTCCACTTCAAAACATTGAGTTAAGACCACACCGATTCCATGTGCCGAAGCATTGCAGTTATCGCAAACAGGACATGTTAATATAGGTACGGTGGCAAGACAATTTTTAATTTCATTAAAAGCATCCTCACAAGAGTCATTCCATTGAAAAGGCACGTTCTTTTGAATCAACCTAGGCAAAGGCGCAATAATTGATGAAAAATTTTGCACAAATCTTCGATACCAACCGACCATACCTAAAAACTTTCTGACTTCGGTAGTATTCTTGGAGACGCTTTAAAAAAAAAAACTACTGCATCAAATCATTTATTAATGACGATACAATTCAAGTTACACATAGGCTACCAACAATTATGCAATTATAAAATACACCATTTGCTACCGTTTACTTAACATTATTTAAAATTACGATATCGAAAATATATTTAAAAAATTGCACATAGTA
Source organism: Rhagonycha lutea (assembly GCA_958510855.1). Classification (NCBI taxonomy): domain Eukaryota; kingdom Metazoa; phylum Arthropoda; class Insecta; order Coleoptera; family Cantharidae; genus Rhagonycha; species Rhagonycha lutea. Next base: position 18,681,549 of record OY294039.1, on the reverse strand, counting down.
AAAAACACAAAATAAATAATTGCATAAAAATATGGCACAAATTTGAATACTTCAAAATGTTTACAAACAAATAAACTACCTAAGAAAATTTAACTAATAATTTGAAAGAAACGATAGCAAACATTTAAAACATAAATCATCATCATTCTTAATCTACATCTAATTTAGGAATCTTAAAAACTATCGTGAGTATTTATAGCGTATACACGTAGTCACACGAAGCTTCGTTTTGTTAAATTTGTTTCAAAAAGTTAAGCGCCGGTACTTCTTTAAAATTTCCTTCGCATTTTTTTTACTCAAACGCGACCGAAATTTTAAACAAAAAATTTTCAAATCGTAATTTTGCAATTCTGCTAATGCTTCATTTGTAATGACTTTATTTTTTAGAGCAATCGTTTTTTAAGTATCACAGACTGACATAGCAACTAAATCATAATAACATCAATAATGCATTCAATAAACCGCACAATTTTGTAACAATCGCAAAATACATTCGGTTTATTGAATATAATAGTCAATGCTTTAATTGACCCAACGTCTACATAGCAACTATAAAAAATTATGTACATTGCTTAAAAATTACGTATACGTGCAGAAGATGACATTGATAATTAGTATAATTTTTTTAAAAGTAAGTTTGATGATTTTGCGCGTCAAATCATAGTCAAATGTCTAGTGTTTTTGGATCATGAACATGCAAAATGTAGGTAAACTAACAACATTTATTTTAATCTCGTTTCAAAAAGAGGATGCCTCAGTTGCCGCCAATACTAAAAGCTTTATTAAATTATCGACTAATGGCGCTCTTTGCGCAAGCAATGTGTGCGTACAATATTTACTGAAGACCACCACACTTACTACAGTAAGGTTACAGAAGTCGCCTTCGGTTCTTTCCGTCAACTACCCACATTGTCTAGTAAAATGTCCCTTTCCATGCTTAGTACGTAGTAATAATATAGGAGTATTATTTATTTCGTTTTTTTTGTTTTCAAGTTTGCTGTAGAATTAATAATATGAACGAAAATGATTCAACTTGTATAGGAAGATTTGGTCAGATACCTTTTCTTACTTTTATTGTCATGCAATATTCAAAGATTCTTATTACAGCTTAGAATTTTTCAATTTAGCAGAAAATTTCAAAAGGGGTCCATAATAATATTTTTAATATTGAGCGGGCACATTGCCTCATTCTGTCTGCAAGCATCGTACGCCAAACCAGAAGAACTTAACCATGACCAATTCCAGTTTATCCCCAACAACTCTTAAACGGTGGAAAATATTCATTTTTTTATAATGGACACTTTTAGCCTCTTCCACATTTCTGATATCGTTCACCATTTTCAAGTTATTAGAGAAAAACTGAGAGAGTCATACTCGAGCTCTCGTGGTTATCACTATACCTATACCAGTGATTCTCAACCTTTTTTTTGTTGCGGCACACTTTTAACGATTTCAAAATTTGGCGGCACACAAAGAAAAAGAAAAGTTTAAAAATTATTTACTTACCTATAACACATTGCGTAAAATAGTTTATGATAATAATTTTAAATGTGCGAAATAAAATAATTTTAAATCATATTATTTAATAATATTAACATAATTAAATATCTAAAATTTCGCGGCACACTTTTAGAATTTCCGCGGCACACAAAAGTGCCGCGGCACAGTGGTTGAGAATCACTGACCTATACAATGATTTATTGATTACGTTTTTATTAATTGTTAATATAAATTGTTGCTTTTATTCTCAAATTCTTTTTGATATTTTCGGTATTTCTAATTTTTCCCAGTCCCCAACTAATATGGAAATTCAATCTGGGGAGAAATCCCCACACCTGGCAAACCTAAATGGGAGGACATGTGCCCTTGTTCCCCTTACAGGCCACGTGACACGAGCACAAATTTGTTAATAAATTTGTTTTTTTGTGTAAATTAAAAAAATGTATTACCATTGACTTGTTTAAATTTTTAATTATAAAAAAGTGTGTTGCCATTGGTTTGTTTAAATTTGTCAACAAATTTGTTATTATTACCAAATTTGTGCTCGTGTCCCATTGAGGGTGTGGTTTCAGCAGTGCCGTAACTAGAACTTTTGCCGCCTATGGCCAAATACGAATAATGCGCCTTAAACGGAAATGGAGGGACCCCCCCCAACGAGGAAGTCCCCTTAATCTTTTTTAAAGGTTTGGTGCAAAATAGCGAATTTTGATACTTTCAGTTAATTTATGATTTATATTATTTATGATTTGGTTTCTGACTTTGTAAGCTAAAACTAATTTTGAATGAGCGGACTCAAATATGATACTTGCCCCTTTGTTCTTTCATTTATGATCAATTTTAGCGTTGTGCCGTAGTTACTTACTAGCTCTATTAAATTTACAAAAATTCCGCTTTTTAAATCACCATCAATGTTATTTTGCAAAATATTTAAAAATAAGCGCTGATTCAAAGATGAAGGCGCCTATTTTTAAACATTTTGATTTTTTAATTTAAAGAAGACGCCAACAGACGAACCAAAATTATAATTTTACAAAATTTTAAATTAAAATATAACAATGTTTAAAAATAGGCCCCGATTCAAAAATAAAGGCACCTAGTTTTAAACATTTTGATTTTTTAATTTTAAAAACCAATATTAAAATTTTGAATTTTGGCGCCTATATTAAGGCCCAGTTTTTCAATCCTATTGAATTCTATTTTAATTTGAATTTTTGAATTTTGGCACCTTCATTTAAACGGCGCCTATGGCCGGGGCAATATTGGCCATACCCTAGTTACGGCATCGGCACTGAGTTTGAGTCTTAACAGGTCCTGGGAACAGTGGCGGCAAGAAATGTTATAATATTATAAATACTGATTGCATTATAAATCAAATAATAATAATAATTACTTCTAGAAATTAGAAATATTAGGTATAACCTGGCTGTAGTGGCTGTACCAGAATAACCGCCACTATCTGGGCACTTTTTTGATATATTATATCAATATTATTAAGCGGCGTTCACATAGATATTAGCGTCTTGTCTTGCTTAAGTAGAAGCTGGCAAGAAACTATCAGGTTTAAGTATTTTCTTAGAAAATACTTCAATCAAAAACGCCGGCGCCGCTTTAAACTTTAACCCCCAGTTGTTTAGTTGCAGGTTAAACTAAAAAATGTAAGTTAACCAATGAAATAATGTAAAATATAGCTATAGAATATATTTCACCAATTAACCTGAACTATTTAGTTTAAGCTGTAACCAGTGGCGTAACAAGCCATGTGCAGGGTGTGCAAGGAACACCGGCGTCGGCTCCATGTAGGCGCCGCGATAGCGGTGTTTATATGGAACCATATGGAGCCGCGGCACCAGCGCTGGCACACCGGCGCCAAGCAAACTTGTTACGCCACTGGCTGTAACTAAACATAAAACAACAGAAAAAAGTTAGTATCAACCACAACTGAGGCATTCCCTTTAAGAAACAAGTGAATCGCCTGCGTCTGCATCATTATTTAACAATTGCAAGCAAATTCAGTAAACTTGTTCTAATTTACCCAGTAAAAAATTATTATAAAAAAAGTATATTATATACAGAGTATATCACTGCAAATTGCACTGTTATACCTACATCAATGTCGATCCTAGAGTAAGTTTAAAATGGCACAAATTAATATGCTCTGATTACGATTTTTTTAGTTCCAACGATAATAAAGTATTAAACATTTCTTACAATGGATGGAAATAACTATCTTAAAATACTTATTGTATAATTACGTATATTAGTTCCATGTATGTATACTTTTACAAAAGATCAGAAAGTAACCTGGGACGATAAAAAATCAAAAATTTACCCACTTGTAACAATTATTTTTTTAACCAAACTAAAATCTTCCATCGCCTCCTAAACCTTCTGACCTTTTTTCGCAATTATAAAAAATCCTATCCTAATACTGCACACGATTAAGAAAATGATTCGTCGGTGTCCAGGACAAAACCTCGTATCTTTTATTTTATTTTCACTTTAGCGTTAAAATTTAGCATTACAATATTTTTAAAAAAAGGTGCGACAAAATTACGTATTTATGTTACATCATCTTTAACATTATTAGAAATTTACATTTTATTATTATTTTGTTTTTAATACTGGAATGAGCTTTTAAGTTATCTATGCGTATACTAAATATGAAACATACCATTCGAGAGCTAAAGAAAATGGCATCCTTTCGATTTTACATCCATTTTCTTTAGCTCAAAACTGCGTCTTTCAATTTGAGGTATTCTTACGTATACAATTTTGTTTATAAAAAAAGGGTTCACACTAAGTGCTGTTTTTTTCAACTAAAATATAATACAATCGACTGTCGACTTAATATAGGTCACAATTTTCTATTCAAATGGAAGTTTTTTCTCGAAAAAAGAGATTCGTGTCACCCCCTCCCTTTTGCACATCAATGGTTGCGAAAATATTAGTAAACACTAACGCGCATGAGTTGATTCACGAGATTTTAATTTTTAATTAGTGTCAATCATACTTGTGATATAATTCGCAAACATGAACACACAAAAATGGATTAACTAGATTTTAATCCCGAATTGCAATAAAAATTAACAAAATCTTGTTAATCCATTCTTGGGAGTCCGTATAAAATTTTTTTACGAATAATAAATAAATTTATTAATGTTTATTTTAATATCTATTAGTAAAATTTTGTTAACCTATTCTTGTGCGTTACTTTACTGGAAGAGAAACACGAATCTAATTAAAAATTTCGCGATGGAGGGGGGTGAAACACGTCCCACGAAAGAGATAAAATTTGACAACTACGAAGATATTCAAATTTCATTTATTGCACAACTAAAGGGGTGAATTATGACCCATCTGATGTTTTTGTTTACTTAAGTCGACGGTGCACCTTTTAAATTCAAATAAAATATTTCAATTATTTTATAAAAACATAAGTAAAGAAATTTCTACTTAATAATAAACAACAACAATGTATGTATAAATAAAATATATAGAAGAGCCTAAAATTAATGAATACCTCAAGGGCGTTCCAATTTGGGACTGTTGCTAAATGACATGGAATCGACAGGATGGCCATTCTGATTCACTTCGTTCCCTGCCGCCGCCGTTGAATCGATCACTAGACTTCCTTCTTCGCCGTCGCTACTAAAGGAGTCTCCGTCATCATCAGAGCTTGACAGGATTCCTGTAAAAAAAGAAATGAAAAAAATTCAAGTGCGTTAGTTCTTAGTTGCGTTACGTACCACTATCAATTTGTGGTTGCATATTTGCAAAATCTTGGGGCCAAAATCGTCGATTATTGTTTTGTGCTTTCTTTTTTTTATGTGCGGGCGAATTGGTGGCGCTACTATCGTTGGGAGCACTAGCGTCGAGCATGGGTTGTAAAATGCGACGTCTAGCGTTAATAAACCAATTATTAACTTGCAGCAAAGTTAAATTTGTTTGTGCGGCGATGTGCCGTTTTTCGTCTTCGGTGGGATACGGATGCTGCAATTGTTACAATGAAAAAATAAAATTAAAAATATTGTAAAAGCAAAATGTAAGAAATTACCACGAGATGTTGAAAAAGCCACGACCGCATGACACTAGTCGCATGTTTTGGTAAAACGCCGCGTTTTTGTTTCCGACCTCTCGATGTAAAGTCGCTGTCGCATTCTTCTGAACCTCCAGGTGTGGTAGGAGCAGGCGAGACTTGACCCGAACTGTCACTAGGAGGTGGAGGACAAACGTTTACGCCGATTTGAGACAGGGGCGTTGATCCGTGCACCACGACGTTTTCACAAATAGGTGGTTGCTGTTGCTGCGGTACTTGGGGCAGTGTTGGAGGAGTAGAAACAGGATAAGAATGCATACTGTAGCTACTCGAAGTTTCTAGTTGTCGTTCCACTGTGTTTCCTGGGGCCGACACAACCTATGTCATACAGTCGTGCAAATAAACTCAAGCAAATAAAATAAAATTCAGAACATTTTTCTTAAAGCATTTAGTATGTACAACAATAATTGAAACCATACTCAAAAGTTCAGTTTCAAGCTGCCATGATTAATGAAGCAGTCAGATAATCCTTCCCTATGTGAGGCAACGTATTTAACTGGCAAGAGGATATCACTGTCAGTATAATAGGCAATCGAAATCCCAATTTGTTTTGTTGATTCTAAGAACCAAAAAAATTATCACATTTTCGGCGTTTAGTCAATGCCCCCCCCCCCTTAGTGTTTAACCCGAGTTGTTAACTGCCATTACTATTGGCCGAATGGTAATTCGTAGGTCCCGAGTTCGATTCTCACATTAAGCACCTTTTTTTTGAAAATTATGTAATTTACTATCTGAATTAATTATATTTTAAATTTTTACCTTTATTCAATACTCAACTCTCTAGACCAGGGGTGTCAAACTGGCGGCCCACCACGTATTTTATTTTTCCTGTTTCATTAACATGGGAAATTTAAATTTACATGGTTTTGAACAAAGTATCGGCCAAATGGCGCCCTTCACACTCTAGTAGCGTACTTAGAGGGGCGCGCCATCTTTAGGCGTGACCGACGCATGTTGCTCGGAGCAAATGTATGCTAGGGAGTGAATAAGTTCAATAAGTTCGAGAAAATTTAAAGAATTATTAGGTTTTACAAAAAATTGCGGTCCGCGGAAATGTTGCTTGTTAGGAAATGGCCCGCGGCTGGAATGAGTCCAATAGTAATAGCATTTAAACCAACATGTCTTATTTTATAAATTCATAACTCAAAAACTAAGTGGCAATCGACTAAAAGCCGAGAAAGTGATGATTTTTTTAAGCTCCTAGAATCACCAAAAAAATTAGGATCTCGCTTGTCGAATGTGATGTCCTCTTGTAAGTTAATGTGATCAGAGTGATTAATTGCGATTTTGGGGAGCAATTAAATAATGACAATAAGTTCTACTATTTTGGTGGTGGTTCTCTACAAATTCCTTCTCAAAATAAAAATGAATTACACTTTTCGTGGCTCGGAGTTCGAGTTAAATTGTAGGAATGTGTATTAAAATCCTTTGAACGCTCACCACATGTAGAAAAGAAGATGATTACAAGACAAAGCCTTAAATAACATAAAAAAGAAGATCCTTAGTCAGTCAGATTATTTTTCGGTAACTATAAGATGTTGGGTAAAATAACAACATAGGAAACAAAAACGGAACAACTGTTGCCGAAAGTTCGGCACTGACTTTGGATGCGGTCACGATACACGAAGCGGTTGAAATTTAAAATTTCACCATCTTGAAGTTGGTGCACAATCTGTCTGCTATACCTACCATAATTCTTTTAGGTACAGTTTATCAATCTTTAGTATCCCAAGTAAATGTATCTGCCAAGTAAATTTTAAAGACCCTAACCGCGAGTTGTATAAAAGAGGGTTAACTCGGGGATCAGCTGATCCTGGTTCAAGAGCTGACCCAGGATCAACGTAAGGTAGATAAATTTACTTGATAGGTTTAATTTATAAAAAAAATTTACTTGATAGGTTTATTTGTAATCTATCTACCTTGCGGCGATCCTGGGTCAGCTCTTGAACCAGGATCAGCTGATCCCCGAGTTAACCCTCTTTTATACAACTGGCCCTAAGAGGACCTTAAGGTGGCCGATTTCTATGGGGATTATCTACTTAACTAAAATTTATGTAACCCCCACTGCATTTCAATAATACTATCGCCAAAGCTACGAAAAGTTTACAAGTTGTTCCTCAATGCTTCCCGTGTAACATATTGAAATATGAGACAATTATGTGTATTAGTTTTCGCGTAATCATGAGATTTCGCATACGCATGCGCAATACGCGTCATCGCTTTATTTATTTAATTATCAATGTAATAATTATCTTATACGCCTCATATTTCAATATGTTACACAGGAAGCCTTGAGCAACAACCTGTAAAATTTGCATAGCTTTGGCGATAGTATCTATTATTGAAATGCAGTGGGGGTTTCTTCATAAATTTTAGTTAAGTAGATAATCCCCATAGAAATCGGCCACCTTAACTAGACCTTAACCAGAGATTGATACTGGGCCTTAGGAGAAAAGGGTACTATACTCTGTTTATCCAACATATGCACCTAAGTTCCTCCCAAGAAATAAAATAGAATTTTTCTATTGCTCGAATTTTGAAATTCTCGTTTACAATTGGCTTAAATACATTTCGGGGATGAACCTAGGTGCATGTGTTGGGTAGACAATGTTTTATAGTGTAGGTATAACAGTACGGACGCGCAAGAATTGACTAACGAGATTCCTTTTATTTTGTTTATCTTAGCGTATTCGCGTTTTACATTAACAAAACGCCACCACACGGAATAATTACAAAGTCCATTCTGGACGTAATACAATGGCACCACCAACGGTAATGTAAAACGGGAATAGGATAAACAGAAAATAGAAGATTTGAATTTTTCGACGTTCGCATTGTGAAGTTCCTAGAAACTCTAAAGCATAGACCAATCTTTCCCTACCCACATTTAAAGGGTCTGATGATTCCCGAATACGAAAATGCGAAACCAAAATTCCTCATTGAGCTGAACAATTATTACAATCTTTAGTTAGTTTGATTACCGCTTCGAGTTAAGGAAGGAAGTAATGGAGAATCAATGGTAACAAAAGCAAGACTGAGATTTTTCATTTAGTTTAGTTATTTATGAAATATGGGTGGGAAATTTTAAATTTACCTTGAAGGATAATATAAAATGAAAAATTCCACTTCATTTTCATCATTTTCTATTCTAGGGATGGTGGATGGATCACGTGCACCAAAAAATCCGTGTCATTGTGATCAAGACCTAAACGCAAACATCGGCACATGCAAACCAAGATGTGATGAAGAAGAAGCTGCAGCGTTTAAACCGCTAAAAAAAGGTAGCCTATGCCATCAAAACCAGTCAGCGACAGGCATGGAGAGAGATCGTTGAAGAAACGAATGGCAACATGTGAATGGTAGGTGCAAGAGAGCACGCAAAGGCCTGTTCCACCGGAATATTCCACCAGGACCCGATAATATCCCCGTCTAGGTTGTGAGGGGAGGGGCCACCGGATATTCGTAAAATTTTCCGAAGAGTTGGAAAAATACCAGACCGTAAGGCCACTTGCCCCAAGACTGGTGGAAAGAAAATAAAGCCTAAATGGTTCAGATTGCGACGTTTGAAGCCGAAAGAGAGAAAGAATGACCGACATGCAGAATATAATATCAAGAGTATAACGGATTATGGAATATAATCCGCCACAAATGGCGGAGAAAGTGGGTGCATATAAGGCGGTGACGGTACCCCCAAAGAAGAATGAGGATGGTTCGACTAAACACGAACCAACTGTTGAGGCCATGGGGACAATGGGCAGGAATCGATTCAGAATAAGACCAAAGCTGTCATTCACGCTGGTTTCAAGAAAGAAACCGGGAAGAACAAGAAATCCCCAAAAAAGTGATGAATACAAGGCTATTCGGCCATTTCCGACTGGCACAATGAAGAATTTAGATACCGTGTGCCAGTTGTGATCCGAGGCAAACATTTAAGCATGGGAAGGGGTTTTTAGTAGATAAGAATCCCACACTACCAGTGTAACACCGGGCTCCTGGTGTCTTTTTGAAAATTTTCCTCCTTCCTCCGCCAAACAAACGAAAAAAGGTCCAGAACGAGTTAGAAGAGCTCAAAAACCTTTCTCTAAGTCAATGCGGCTTCCAGAAAAGAAGATCTACACTGGAAACACTCTCGGTCATTGCCGCAGAGACAAGAAGGTTACATGGAGAATGCGACGTATATGTAAAGGGTGTTCAAATAAAAGGTTGGATTATGATTTATATTATAGTATACACCAGTTGTGTGGCAAGTGGCACTGTCCTGCTGAAACCACTTATCGTCCACAGCTATATCATCTAATTCAGGCCATAAAAAGGTTGTAGTCATGTAAACCGTTCACTGTAATCGCTTGGCCTGCATCATTTTTGATGACTCGGTCAGCCAAAAACGAACTCGACTATTAACGAAGCCACTGAGGTGAAAACGTGTCTCGTCTCTGAAGATGATGTTCTGCAAAACTTTTCCCATATTTATAATGGAATTTCACAATAAATAAGCGTTGCTCGACTGTGTACCGTATCATAACTAAAATTGGAATGTTTCTACTGTACAGATACCAAAAATGACAGCTGTTTATTGGTTTAGAAGAACCTTATACCAGGCCTGGTGAGAAGAAAAATATTAAATTTTTAAACTAAAGTATACATTGAAAACTGGCACAGGTTATCATGCGAACAGTTTCATTGGTTGGAAAACTAACTTCAAATATTTGAAACAGATGACTCTTTGAAAAATGTTTGATCATAACTTAGAATAAACAGATTTTTTTTGTTTTCTTCCAAATTTTGATCCAGTTTTCCGATCATTATGGATACGCTTTCTCACTGACCAAAATCCTAGCACAAATAATTCAAATAGAAAAAACGCGAAGATATAAAAATAGAAACTTGCATTAGTACCTACAATGGCCGAGGGCATTATAATTAATTAGTTTACTTTTCATCATTGTATCGTAATTCCTTTAATAGGCACCAAAATAAAATCAATACAAAAGCATACAAATTAAATGAACTTTGTGTACGTCAAGAACGAGAATAAACGGAAGAGTTTTTACAAAAACGCCGTCCCATAAGAAAACAAACTAAATATAAAAGCGACCTTCTGCTACAATATAATAAATGAGATAGAACAAAAAAAAATAAGAATGCTGTTTAAAAAAATGGAATAGAAAGCTACTTACATGTTGGTTGGGACTTATAGTATACTGCACAGGACTGTTTGAGTCGGAACCACTTTCTGAATTTGCATGAGACAACAAACTATTATTATTATTACTATTTTCTAAATTATTATTCATCACAGTGGGTCCTTGAGGATAATCTGAACGTAACAAATTTTCCGATTGCATTTTTCCTTTCAAACAAGTTATGTAACGATTACAAAAATCTTTACATAATTCTTGCACTTTTTCCAATTCTAGTAAATGAATCCTAAGCACTTGTATGGCTTTTATCATCTAAAAAGATTAAAAACAGCTTTCCATCAAAAATCTTGTTTAATTTTGGAGATACTAACCAATCCGTCGATTTCGGGTTCGTTGGAAAGAAACGGTTTACGGTCACGTTCCTGATGCTGAACGAAAGCTTGAATATCCATATTGAATGCATCGCTAGATTGAGGATCAGACGATTGTGTGGCTAACTCGCATCTTTCAAATAGAAGGGCTAATAAGGGAAATAGAGGATGCCTGAAACAAGCACGGTTAATATTTTAAGTCTTTTCGTTTTAATTTCCGTATTACTTATATACAGCTCGTTTATCAGCCTCAAATTGAGCCTGATCTGTATCAGTCGGAGGAAACAATGATGCTGTGGATAAAGACTGCTGGGCTGCAGCATCGTTTCCTGGTGCAACGCTTAGCATTGCGTTTTGTACACCACAATCCATATCATTTTACCTAAAACAAAAAAAAACTTAGAGTGGAATTATGTGCGAAACAGGACAAATAAATACGTTTAAACAACAATTTGGTATTTATTAGCCTCTTGGCCTTAATTGAATTATTTCATTGTATGTGTAAAGTAATTAATGTTAATTAAAGCAGTCCTTATGCCTATCGCGCTTCTCTCGACGGCACACAAACACTTTCCGCAATTTTTAGTAGTGCAAACCTCCGATAAATAATTGTATTGAAGCGATAAATTGGCCATGAACTTTAAAATTCCTTTACTTAACAATTATTTGTTTAAAGAATTAGCTTTTTTTGAAATTCGTTCGTCCTGTTTTTGCAACAAGGTTCTTCATTTTAAGTGCAACAAATTAAATTTCTCGAAGTTGTTCTGATGGTGTTGTAATGCTGCAAGTCATTTTTTAAAATTTAAAGCAAAAAGAGAATAAAAAATGAGGAAAAGAGCAAACAAATCGATTTGCAATTCTAGTTGCCCCGATATTTACATTTTACCGATAAGTTTAGCCCCAATTTCCTGCCTCTTTAGAATTGTTAATTGTGAAGTACACGTAGTAGTACATGAAAACATTTTAGGGGTGGCTAATTATATATACAAGGGCGATACAATTAAAGTACGCCTTCCGATAGTAATAACAATAAAAAATGCTATTATCCTTTAAGAAAATAAGCGAACAAGAACGGGGCTCTAATTTAAACTTTAATTTAACTAATTCGAGTGGCGTTGCTTGTTAAATCGTTTCCTTAATGACAATATGATTGCACAAATGGTGGAGGGGTAAAGAAATTACTAAAATCAATATTTAAAAACCCTATTATAATAAATCAGCATGTTCGAAATTTTTAAGAAAATAAAAAACTTCATTATGGTCGACTTGGTGTGCATGCATCTTGTGGCACTTTAAATTGATTAAGGAGACTCTCATATTTCCCTTTTAAATCTTTAAACAAGAACAAAAACTATTTTAATTATTACATTATCACAATACGTGCTGAGAGCAAAATATATAACATCGAAGCAAATAATGCATAACGAAATTCCCAAGAGACTGCCTGGGCTGAATGAACGCCGTAGTAAACACCAATACATTGGAGGAAGTTCGATACAAAAATCGGTACTTCAAATTTCATCCAGTATGTTCTTTTTTCAGATAAATTCAAACACAGCATCCTTCAAGTTCCTCCCAACTGTTTCTCCAGATTAATTTTTATTAAGCGTTATATGCTATCCACTTTATTTATGTGTTCATCAGGCAACATAATTAGCAAAGCTCATAAAAATTTTTATTTTTTAAGGTTAAATAAAAATTATCAACACCTTTAAGGATTTTAATGTCTCTAACTAACACGAGAAATTGCTGAAAACTTTCAGGCAAACGCGTAACGATTGAACATTCAATTTTCTTCAACTCCCCGAGTTTGTACATAATGTGTGTATCCACCTTATTATACAAAGACAATGGATCGTGAATGTCGGTCATAATAAGTGCCACAATGTGTAGTTTAGAAGTTTCACGATTATATAAAACTAATAAATCTTGAACTCAAAAACTCATCTTTTATCATCGAGACAAATTTGGAATTATGCAAAAAAAACCTGACAGGATCATCGTAAAGCTTTTATTGTGGACAACTTATTACACTTCCATTTCTTCCACCCAAGGATTCACACACATTCATTCGAATGTCTGTCGATTTGTTATCAAAAATATTTCGTACAAAATTTATCATCTAGCAACAGGATGCACGCATATTATGTAAAAGATTTAGTTTTGGACAATGAAAATTACATAACATAGGAAACGCGTGGATATGTTCCATCAGGTTGAACGAAAACAAATTCCGTGTCGATTTCTAACAAAGCAAAACTGCACATATAATTAAAAATTAAAGTTCTATTAGAAAGGATGTAATAAAAATATTTCTCACCTATGACATTTTGATTCATCACCTTGATCATGTTAAGGCAATTAACGCTCCTAGTGCTTTGTAACAAAAATTTGATAGTGTTATAATTGGTAAAACATAGACGAGTTATTACCGAACAAATTGTTTCTCAAAATTTCTGTTTGAAAATATTACGCAAAATTAACCCAGTTCAGTTTAGTATTCAATTTGGTTTGTCCTTTCTAATTTCTAGCAAGACGCGGAACCAAGTGGAAAAGCTTCCCCTTTTGATTGAGAGTTTTAAACCGGGTAAATTAAATTTTCTATTACTTTTTGAAAAATAAACACTCAGCAAGTAGAAAGATTGCGTCCTTAAAGCGTAAGAGAAAAGAAAAAAAAATGTAGTACCAAACAGACAGTTATAAAAATATAATGGAGGTGAAATTAGGCGACCAAACAAACTGTGGAGAGTTGATTTTTTCAACTCACAAAAATTATGATAATCCTGTAATTTATTGATATATGGATGAATTAAAATTATTTAAAACTGGTAAAATAATTGAAAATCTATTGAAACAGTAGGGGTTAAGAATCACTGACTGAGAACCACCCACTTAACCCTGAGAAAAAGATGTATGATTTATGTATTTCTCTACTAGCAAAACAACTATCAATATTTTGTATATCAACGCTCAGTTTCTTTTACCTAATTTGTACAGTACAGTAGAACTCGGTGTTTGAGTACGAAAAACCGACATCGAAGATATTTATTTAGTTAAAAAAAACTCGATGGAATCTGATAAATAACTTTATAATTAAGCGTTTTGTCAAATATCGGTTAGTTTAACCAATAATCGATTGTAAAGTTTCGATATTTCACGATATTTTACGTCTGATTGGTTGTAATTCTTCCATTCTGTTGATGGTACGTGTACTCCATGTAAATACGTGCAATAAGTCTTGGAAAGGACTCTTGGAAAAATCATCCCCGATGAACAATTTGGTTTCCGCGAAGGTCACTCCAAGACGCATCAAATGCTTCTCCTCGTCCAACAGATCACCCAAGGTTTCAACAAGAAAGAATACATTTTGACTCCGTTTGGCACGCCGGCCTCTTCTACAAGGTGCTTATCGACAGCATAAACATCTCAATCGTAAATATAAACAAAACTTATCTGTTTAGACGCACTTTCCGCATCCTGATTGATAGCACCACCTTAGACACACACTTCATGGAGGCAGGAGTCCCCCAAGGTTCACCACATTCAGCCCCGCTCTTCAACATGTGCATGAGCGACATGCCCAAACCAATGCACCATCAAGTTAACCCTGCCTTCTACACAGACGAAACAGGACTTTCTACCACCTCTCGCTGTCCTGACATCGTCACAAGGTTACGAGACGTCCCCAACAAAGTTCAAGATTGGCTATCCACCTGGAGGATCGGAATCAACACCAACAAAGGCGTTGTAGTAACATTCGCCCGCTGCAAAAAGAAAAAACCAAAGGCAAACCTACGGATGTACGGTAAAAAATCGATTGGCAATCATCACCTTGGAGTCACGATGGACCAAAAACATTCCTAGAAAAAAACTCGTCACGAACATCACCAACAGACTCGTGTCTAGAGACAGTATATTTTGTTTTTGATCCTGAATCCTTACGCATGCGCATTTGTTTCTTTTTTGTACTTAAGAAAATCACATGTAATTTTGACAGCTGTCAAATTTCGTCAAAGTAGTACGTTTATTATTTAAATTATTTCCTTCTATAATAATAGACCGTAAACGGTAATACTACTAATTGTTTAGTAGTTTCAGTGTGAAATTTGTGATTACAAATGTAAATAAAAGGACAATTATTAAAAAAATCACTTTAAAACTCATACAGGCGAAAAGCGGTCTTGAAAGTTAACAAATTAATTATTTAATATAATATATTAAATATATTATATTTAATAATATTAAATATATTATATTAATTATTATGAACTCCAGTTTATTGTAGAAGGAAATAATTTAAATGTGGTAATTTAAAGACGGCTTTTCGCCTATATGAGCTTTAAAGTGATTTTTTTAATAATTGTCCTTTTATATACATTTGTAATCACAAATTTTACACTGAAACTACTAAACAATTATTAATAGTATTACAGTTTACGGTCTATTATTATAGAAAGAAATAATTTAAATAATAAACGTACTACTTTGACGTAATTTGACAGCTGTCAAAATTACATTTGATTTTCTTAAGTACAAAAAAGAAACAAATGCGCATGCGTAAGGATTCAGGATCAAAAACAAAATATACTGTCTCTAGACACGAGTCACCAACAGGGCCAGGGGCATAAAAGCAAACCCGTTCCCGCTACATGGACCAAGAAGCACCATGTCACCTGCCAACAAACTTCGAATTTACAAGGCAATCTTCCACCCAGACCTAACATACGCTGCCACAACCAAATCATACAAAACAAGTTAATAATAAGATACGCATGATGGAATCCACCCCGGTGAGTTACAAATATCCGACTATACACCGACTCCAAAATAACCATGCTACAGAACACATCAGGAAAATAACGGAAAAATGCTACGACAAAAAATGTCAAGACAATGAAAACCCAATCATCAACAAACTGAGAAAATACAACTCCGAATACTACCTATTGCACAAACTATCGAAGGCGATCCTAGAAGACACCGATTGCGACTCCTAAACGACGTCCGCATTGCAAACAACAAGCCCCTGCTTCAACTACAAAACTTAGCCACACCAACCTGCCGATTTTCACCTAAATGAAATTACATTACATTACAAATTACATAATTTTCAGAGGTCCCTGCACCTCAATAAAAAATTTCCGATTCGCTGTTACAACTATACCGCAAACGGCCTTCACGACTGCGAAGATATGGGGCAAAAATCCTGGTGCTTCGTCAATAAGTTAATATGGAAATGGAAAGGATTTGTTTACTCAATGCCTCAGAGTCGACCTCGATCAATTCTCCTCAAGAAGCACTGGGTATATTTTGTGGAAATATCTGTTCCAAAACGCAATACTTGTCTTAGCTTCTTCATCGGGTGGGGCTCTTCTGAACTGCATCTGCGACTCTGCGTTTTTTTCAGATTGGCGCTACCATCTGCCATACTTGTAATAAATTTGATACTTCGTAGCGTGTCGACACTTGCTGGTCCTTCAGCATATTCATACTTCAAATTATACATTTTTGAGACATTCTATGAGTTGAAGGAGGTAATTGGAGCTGTGCTTCCAAAACACTCCGTAAACAACGAGAAACTATGCTACGGAAAGGATTGAAGGTGCCGCAGTCGATTGCACGTCGAGCTAAAGTCAACATCAAACTAATATCCCGATTTAGGAGTTCCGTTGGGTTAAATATCCCGATTTAGGTTATGTATTAGCTCTGGGTATGTCTTTAATTAGTTGAACTATCTCAATGTATCCACATGTGAACGCTGGTTTCCGATCCAATTCGATCTTTGCATTGAAATATTTATCTGGCTGGCTACTTCGTTTATATTTGGTTTCATTAATTAACATGAGAGGGAGATGATGTTGGTTAGTCGGTGCATAAAAAAGGCGCAACGGAAGCCAGTCGAACGAATTAAGTCTAGTCATGTTGCGTTAATTTAGCTTACATTAATTTTCTTGCATGAGCTCACCAATAACTGGGTAATATAACAAATAAAATTTGGAAAATTAATTTAATTTGCGAGGTAAAACTGGGCGTTCAAATTCAAAAACCAATTTCAGTTGTTTTATATCAATTCATAGCGGACATGGGTAAATAAATCAATTTTAATACATAAGTGCCAAAGGGGATGATAAATTCTTGTATTCCAAGGAAATTCAACCCCCCTTTGCTAACTGCGATAAAAATTGAATTACTACTTACATAATAAGTATGTCGCACACTTATTAGTTTAAGAAGGCCACAAGGGTAAAAAATGTAAGGCTATAAATATCAATAGCAGTTATAGGTACCTATATTAAATATATTTTACCTCTAACTTTATGAAGTGAAATTTCTATTATTATAATATTATAATTTCTATTGTAATTAATTTTTATTATTATATTAATTACTATACTATCTAAATAGATCTTTTTTATTAATCTTATTTTTTGCGTTTCTATTAATTAACATAATTAGTGTTGTGACTCGACTGCATAATAAATATATCTACATTGTACATACAGGGTGGCGCATTTAAGACGATCCACCCGCAATATCACGGAAACGGATTGTAAAATTGTAATACCCATTCCCTGTTTTGGTTCCTGCTTTAACACCTAGGGGGCTATGTTTTACTAATACATTTTTATTTCTTTAATTCACTACCTTGCACGCTTGCACCCACCACTCGTTACTTTAAAATTTTAAATTGCTCCTTACCCTTTCTAATATGTAAAGCAAAGACTTGAAGAAAGTTCTTATTCCGAAATTTTCTGTCAATATGCCAAAAGAAGACTATAAAATATTTATCGGTCCTGTTTAGTTCACATGTACCCCACTCTCCCCTACTATATTTATCTTATTTATTAATCATTAATCTACCTCTCTAAACGGATGGACAGATAATAAACTATTCTCTTTATCTCTCTAGGCTGGCACTTTCCAAAGTAATGTGCGGCATTCGTATGTGGCAGCAAAGTTTGTTCAGGTTCTGAAGTTGATACTTGGGCTGATGGCTTCAGCATTATGTAGGATGGGTAGATTAACCTTGCGGATATGAGGAAATTTTCCGTCTTCATAAAAAGGCTTGAGCCGTAAAACCAAGAAATAATCACCAGTTTTGTCCTACCAGCAAACCTAGAGCCGCTTCAAAAATTTAGTACCTACAGGTCCATTCCAATCTCATTAGAAACTGTAGATTGTGCAGATATTTTTCGAGTGTTTATAGCTCAGAATTTCACACAGCCAAAAAGTATTATACGCATCATATATAAAAAAAATAAAAATGTGTTGTAATGACTAACAATTCTCCATATCCGTACATACCAAATACGAGGCAATTTTTAACAAGAATTATTTTTATGTGAGACGAAATCCTACTTTTAAAGCACTTGTAAATAAGAAATGCTGGGAATAAAGTTGCAGAATAAATTTTAAAAAATGCTACGTAAACGTTGAGCATTAGCGCTTTCCAGTTAAGCTCTGATACTTGTGAATGTAGCAGACACCAGAGAAAGTTGCAGACAACTATTCTTTCAATATGTTAGAATGAATTATGAGCATTTTAATATGAACAGTTTGACAGAAGAAACTTTTTTGGCAATGGATATCTAAAAATGATCTAATAATTATCTGGATTTGTAAATTTCACTAGTAAACTAGGAAAATTAAGGAATCTTCATCCATAATAATATTAACTCATGCTGAGCCAGAGTATTATAGTTTGATAGTTTCAACATGAAAACTGCATATTTAGTTTATTTATTGTCTTGATGGCCATGCCATTCGACTGTAAATTTAATTAACTGCCGACTGAATTTAATATGGTAACAAATATATCATTCACTCTGGATTCGAATGGAGGTGATGAAAAAATGAATATAAATTATCTCGGTAGATAGATCAATAAGGGTAGGTATTCATACAAATTTGTATTGAGCGCCACATGATTTTAAATCTTCCCTCAGAAAAAGTCAGTCGGGGGATGGGGACTACACGAGTCTATTACGTAAGTTGTAAATTTTTTTTCGTTGGCAATACATGAATGAACCGATCAGAAATGCGTCTATAAATGACACGAAAGAGGAGAAGCTTTCTAGCAAATTATTATACTGGATTATTCGTTTGGCGATCTTATTGGATTTGGAATAACTGTTTGAAGGATGTCGGCCGACGTCGCGTCGCCCATATTTAGTATTTCCATCGTGACTATTATCTGGAGTTCTATGTAGGCGTCGGATGCGAGGGAGAAGCTCACAGTACTTCCTTTAAAGATTTTCTAATTCGGTATCGAAATTGAGATTATTTTATGTATCTCTTTTGTTAATTTTGCATTCACAGAATCAATGGGAATTTTGTATGTCATTTTACCCTTCAATGGTCATATTTGAGAGTTATTTCATTTCTATTTATTTATAGAACACAATTATAAAATTGTTCAACTTTTTGATCAGAAGTCTGAAGTGCTAGCCCGCCTATTTGTATAATAAGAATGCTACGAGGATATACCGTGCAATTTTCAGAAAATTGATTTTGAAAAATTTCATTTTTATGACATAATGGATTCAAATCCTTTCCCTTGTTAGTGGGATTGAGGAGTAGTGACTACCGATACCGCTATAAAAAAATGTCACGGTGAAAACACCACATCAAATCCAAAACCGTGACAGGTTACCACGGCCGTTCTTGGTAGAGGAGAAGCAAACTCATCCTATTAGTAGATGGATTAACCGTGAACAATGAACATGAGGATTCTTTGGACTGCCAGGCAAAACCCTACATCTCATTCGTCTGATAAGTCAGCGGACATTTTCGTCGAGGATAGCGCTAAGCTATGGTCGTCATGGTCCATTCGAGAGAACTGACCCGGGGTAACCTTGTTTTGTATGACTTTGAGTTTCTTTATGTGCGTGCGTATGCAGAGTATTGCCGTACGGTAGCTGCGTATATGTGGAGCTTGTTTTAGAGTGGAATCTTGGTGTTGCGATTCAAGTGCGGATCGAATTTGGAGCTGATGCCTTAGGCTAAGTTAATGACAGATGTTATGTGATCGTTCCAGGTGAGTTTGAGGACTATTCTGACTCCCACGTATTTGGCTGAGTTCTTCCATAGGATTTCTTCTACGAACATCCACACGTTTGCTTTGGGATTATTGTTTCTTTTCACAAACATGGAGCAGCTTTTATGTGAGTTGACTCCGATGTGCCAGATTGTCATTTCGTTGATGTATCACCTTTTAGTCATTGAAGGGATTGAAACGGTTAGCCTGGGACTATATTATATAATAGGTAGCCACCTGCTCCATAATCATTTACTCCATCGCAGTTTTTACTCAGCTATTCTGACACAGAAAATTAATTTAATCACGAAATTATCCCATAATCGATAAAAATACTCTCCTTCAAACGCAAACATCCCTGACTTTCTCGATTATTATAAATAAAACAATGATGTTTCATGTCGACAGTTTCGGCTGTAGATATATATGTTTTATTTATAACTACTCTACATTTAACCGAGAACGTTTTCCTTATTCGATTATTTCATAATAATCAAAATAACATAGAGAAGGTAAACAATTCAAAGCAAACAATAGGTATTCGCGTTTTACATTACCGTTAGTGGCGCCACTATCACTAACAACCTTAAGTCCAGAATGTAGTTTGAAATTATTCCGTGTGGTGGCGTTTTATTAATGTAAATTGATGTAAATGTAAACAAAGCAAAAGTTTGTTTGTTTATGGTGATATTCGCGTTTTACATTACCGTTGGTAGCACCACCAATTAACAACATTACGTCCAATATGGAGTTTGAAATTATTCCGTGTGGTGGTGTTTTATTAATGTAAGTTTGACTGTATTTCGTTATATAGAAGTTCCACTGTGTATATAGCTACACATGCTCACGGTATAAGGGTGATATATCCAGAATGGCGACATCGTGTCGTTAATTAAACAACCCTCGCTTTAATGTTTTATCGGAGTCATTAATGCTGAAAATGTTGTTTCCTATCAGGATTCGAACCCTGGCGTACTAATACTAGATTGTATATCGTGCGGAATACAGGGTGTTTCGGGAAGAATGGTAAGTATTTTGAAAGGTTCTAGTATCGATTATTAGGAGTAATAAAATTCATATAAATGTGTCCAATTGTCAATGGATGCGAATACACTATTTGAAATCGGTGCGTACTAAGCCATTATAAATGAAGAATTGTTTGCTCGCATTATGTGGCATGTATATCACGTATTATTACCACAAGAGTTGTATTGAGATCGGCGGTGGAATTTTAGAACAATTCATGTCAACTGTAAATTATTTTTCAATTATATGTGTTTCGTATCATTCAAACAGTTAATAAATTACCAACAATAAGTCATTTATCATTCTTCAGTACCTCTCATAATGGTTTTGTATTATGATGCATCCATTTCAAACAGCTGTATCTCCGCATCCATTGAGAATTGGAACATGAACTTTTAACTATTTCGAAATTGAGATAAAATAGCCTGGCCCAGTTCGAAGCCCAACTATCTGTATATCTTCTATATATATTTTTTTTTTAATATATAAAAGAATAAACTGACTGAGTGATATATCAACGCACAGCCCAAACTACTGGGACCTTAGACATGAAATTTTGCACAGAAGTTCCTGTTATCACATAGGCGAGCACTAAGAAAGGATTTTATGAAAATCCTATCCAAAAGGGATCCAAAGCACAGCCTAAACCTATGTTTTATATATAAATACTATGTAAATTGGTTGCAAAATCTGTGATGTCGCAGTATTATAAACTCTAGCCTGATGTGACCATCAGTGTTAGCAATCTCCAACTGTCAAAATCCTTCAGTTCATGCTTAATTCGCGTTTTACATTACCGTTGGTGGCGCTGCAAACCATACGTTTTAAATGGATTTTATAAATTATTCCGTGTGGTGGCGTTAATGTAAATGTAAACAAGTTCATTATGTAAACAAAGCAAAAGACGTTCTAAATGAACTTCGAAATTATTCCGTGTGGTGGCGTTTTGTTAATGTAAAACGCGATCCTTCCTCATATTGGAAGGATTACTTTACGAGTAAGACTTCTTCCTTTCGGTTATATACAACCATTACTGTTTTGTAATTGGATTAAACTGGAGTACCGTAAGGGGGAAGGTGTAGCAGCCCTAATAACATATGCGACATGGTGCAATATAAAACAACATATTAAGCTAATTATTAAAAAAAAAAAAAGGTAGTAATCTCACATAATCGAACTTGTCCATTGAAATGTATTTTTGTAACTAGGGTTGAGAAACGCTAGCGCACAAAGTAATAAACTGTTAATATTCACAAATCGTGCCTGGCTACATTGACTGATTTGCCACAATTTTGAATATTAGTGAACACGACATTTTTCCAACGAGCAAAGCTCGCACGATGAAAAATATTCGATGGACTCGTAAGATAGGTTTTATTTTATCGAACGCATAGGGTCATTAAAAAATAACATTGCATTAAGGCAATGTGTTTACCTTTAAACATGTAATTGCATCGAAAATGCAACCAATTTTCCACTGCTGCGTTATTACGTGTGTACTCACATTAAACAAAATTAATGTAAAAAGTTGATAAACAAATAAAAGATGGAGAATTGGCTTTACGGTGAATTAAAATGAGATAAACATACGATAAAAGCAACCCTATATTCGCATGAACGGAAGAACGAAGTCAAACATTGGGGCGAGTTGAACAAAGATCGAGATAGAAAAGTGGAAATAAGAAAAAGTGAGACAAATAAAGGGGCGATTATATACAACTGTCACCATGGGACGGATTCAAGAGTACAATAATTGTGTTCCGTCCTCGGTAACTGAATGAATTAAACATATTGCGATGGCGGACGTGGTGACTTATGAAGTATTTATATAAGGCCACAAATCGCGCAAGTTTGCCCGTTCTTTTATTAATTTTAACCAAATATAGCTGGAAACAGCTGTTTTTTATATGTAGCAGGGCAACGGATGGATGTCTTAGATTAGGTTTATCGTCTATATCGAAAACATTTCGCATTTTCTACTGTTTCCTTCAATTTTTTTCAACTTTGGCCCCGTTTGCGAACGACATTTGTGCATTTTTTGAAAACCCTCAACGACGCGTCGGATTTGGATTTGCGCCAAAAAATTGCAGTCGTTACTGTTTTATATATCGATTTCGCTCTTCCTACGCGCTTAATTTTCGATGTTGTCGAACAACATCCGCTAATTATCAACCGTTCCTCCTTAAGCCCATCTCGCTTCTATCATACTTTCAAAATTTTAGTGTTTGTCTTCGAAATCCAATAGTCGATATAATCGGTTAATCTTATAGCTTTGCTGTAAAAGAGGCGCTGAGTTGATACCCGAAAATCCACCTTGAGCTTCTCGGCATGAAGTTCTTAGTAATCCTTCAGATAAAATAGAGTTTTCTCTTTTCAACTAAAAAATTTATAAAATGTTTGTTTTTATCCTTTTTCAACTAACATTATAAATGTAAATCCAACTTCTTTTAACTTGTTCCGCAACAAAATGAGAAAACAAGTCCAAGACGTCACGGCGCGGAAATGCGATGCATCTCTTTTCGGTTTACACCAAGAGCTTTGGGAAAAATTATTTTCATCTTTTTTTATCAATGCAAACAAAACGAATGCGAAAGCATCTCGAGTTTTCTTTATATTTTAACGTGGAACATGCTTCAAATCTTTATGGCTGTTTAGAAATACAATTTGAATATTGTAAAATATTGCATTGCATTCTGACAGCATTAAAATTTATCAAGAGAAACACTTGTCGTTTTCAAACATTCGTGCATTCAATTTAGGATTATTTATCAACGTTTCGCTTGGTGACGGTCACACAATTTTTGGTTTCAAAAAAAATAAAATAAAACAACTTTGAGTGCACGACGTTTCGGTTCTTTTTGAACATCATCGTGTCGATTAAATCCAATTGTTTTCTAATCTGTTTGAGAGGAATAATTAGACATAACCTAACTTTTGGGCGTTCACGAAAGTTTGAAAATAATTTTTTGGATCAAAAAAACAAATTTTTTAGTGCGATTTAGTGTTGGTACGTTAATTTGTTATTTGAACAAACGCTAGGTGGATATTGAATACATTGGTTTTATTTTATGGAAGTGATGAAAGAAAAAATATAAACTTACATTCCATTAAAAGACTTCCGAACTGCGATGCCAAACTTTCCAACATTTTTCAAATCTTCCACAAACCATTCTTATTACCGGTTGAAAATGTGTCCGGCAAGGTTACACCACAAAAATAAACCATTCGACACTAAGTTAAAAAGTTGCAAAAAAAACACAAACAAAATTGATTTTTTAATAAATTCTTCTCGCGAAATCAAAACGGCATAACTAAAAACACGTGACCGTTTAATTTTTATAGTAAATTTACAAATGTTTACATGTCACTTCTCAAGTAACAAATGACTTTCTGTCTAGACTGCAAGACGTATGTCAATATTCGTCAAAATCAAAATGGCTACGCCTATATTTGTTGAGCAAAGACCAACCTCCAGAACGCCATCGCACCCGCACTCCGTCCTTATTACACTCGTGCAACGCCATGTTTCGATGCCGTACGTCGTTGCTAATTTAACCTTAAACACGCCCAAAATTATGTTAATCTCGCTGTAATTCAAATTCCCGCGGCAAAGTGACACTTTAGCAGAAATCTGTAAATTTAAAGAAAACTACAAAATTTAGCAAAACAGTTTATTGATAAACCTGTACACAAAACGTCGCTTCAGTAAATTACGATACGTAAAATAACACAAAAAGGTTACACAAAAATAAGTACACATTTTGAGCTTAAAGTGGTAACTTTTCCAGGCGTTTAATTCGTCAATGTATAAAAAACGATTGCGATAATCTGCAGGCAATTCGAATTTGCTCGGATTTGGAAACATGGACACGTAAAAATCGTACAAGACCGCCCTGATCAAATCGTTCTCGTCTTCTTTTGACAGCGATTGGTCCATATTATCGTTCAAACACACAAATTTCCTAAAAAAAATGTGGTTAATATTAATACCACAGATTAAATACTGTTAACTTGGGCGGAAAAAGCATGCGAATGCAAAACTTGGAAAGGTCCAAAAATATTCAATCCAAAGTAAAAAACTGAAATTCAAAAAAAAAAAATTAAAATTAACCATGACAATTTATAGTTTTCACGCTCAAATATATTAAACCAGCTTTAATTTTTCCGAGAATGTTTTAAAATATTTCTAGGATTATCTAAATTATTTACTAAGCTCCCATGTCCAAAGATTATGTCATAAACTTTATTGCAGAAGTATCTACTGTCTACTCTACACTTTGTTAAAAAGAATACCGCTTCTAGGAAACAAGACAATAAAAAAAAACAAAAAAAAAGTAAAAATAATGTCTCTGTTATGCTATGGGGCAAAATTGATTCTAGGTAAAATAGTCTAAGGAAAGTCTACGGTAAATTAGTCTAGGTAAAAAGTCTATATTTCCATCCAAAGATCCCCCCCCGGCGTGGATCCGCTCTTGGGAAAATATATGTCTACAAGTTTAAAACAAAAAATCAAAATTATTAAAAATTATTATTTATTAATATTAATTTCACTAGTTAAACCTAATAGATTACCAATATCGCGAATAAATTCGATCATAGTACGAGTTCCGTCCCGATATTATCCGGATTATCTCATAAACAGGGCCATCATCAGTAAAGCAGGGAATTATATGCAATAACTGTTGTCTGTTGTGCATATAAATCCGCTCTCTATCAGTATTTTTCATCAATAAAACCATTTGTTAACTTTTTCACATAGTGTGTCAGGCCCGTAGCCAGGATTTTATTTCGGAGGGGGGGGGGGCATTTGTAAAAAGCCTTTTGTAAAATATAAAATTTTCGGTTGTTCCCCTTCCTTTTTCTTTGTCTTTCAACATTTCGGAAGGGGGGGCGTGCCCCCAAGTGCCCTCCCTGGCTACGGGCCTGTAGTGTGTGGTTGGTAACAGCACAGGTAACAGTAAATCTTTCGAATTTTTTGTTTTATCATCCACTCTGTATCACATCCATTTTACAAGTAGTTACTCATTGGTTGCAGACTCTAAAAATTGTTGTAAATCACATTTTCCTACTTCCGATAGTGAAAGTAGTTTCAAGCTATCAGTTGATGGGTTGAAAGTAGGCATTTGCCGCTCGCCAAGCTGAAAGTAAATTTATCTAATACATTGCTGCTCGCCAAGCAAGGCAAATGCCTACTTTCAACCAATCAACTGATAGCTTGATTACCAACAGTAATACCAACAAAATACAATTAAATTAAACAATATAAAGGTGGGTTTTCAGTGGCGAGGTTTCACTTTCACTATCGGGCGTAGGAAAAATAGTATGCATATTTCGAGCGTAAAGTGACTTTTGTGCTCGGTGTCGGTTACAGCGCTCGCCTTCGGCTCGGCGCTGTAAATTCCGCCACCGAGCACAAAAGGGTCACTTTCCGCTCTTAATATGCAATATACTATTTCGCCTCGCTGGCGGCTTCCGCAATAGTTTTACTTGGCATAATAATACACAACCTTCACCTTCAACCTTACACCACAACGTTACAACTAAAAATGACCTAGCCTCCGCTCCCGAGCCATTTTGACAACAAAATGGATTCCAAAATTGGAAATATAGACCTTTTTACCTAGACCAATTTACCGTAGACTATTTTGATTTAGACCATTTTACCAGATTTTACCGATTACCGGCAAAATTCAACTCTATAGTCTGTTTTTTTTAAGAAACCGATAGAAATTGCTTTAAATTTAATTTCTATAGTCTGCTTTTTTTTAAGAAACCGATAGAAACTTTCTACTCCACGTGGTTAAAATGGCTTTAAATTTAATTTCAAGCAATTTCATTGGTTAACATTCACGTTGTCCACGTGGAGTAGAAAATTTCTATCGGTTTCTTAAAAAAAACAGACTATAGTGAAGAGGAAGTGCTTCATCTACCTGCCTTTACCATAGTAAAAGAAATAATACAGTATGGACAGTCGAGCATTTTTGCCGTTCCAAATTTTTATACGCATGTCTGAAAATAGTTTGAGTATGTATAGATGTTCACAGATGTCGCAGTCTATTTCAATTGTATTTGGTGCTCTTTTGAAGAGTTCACAGATGGCGCAGTCGGTCGCACGACACGTGACACGACAATTATTCACAAAACCTCAAACTTATAGGTTACAATTCATAAATAACAAAAGGTAGCCCCCTAGAGTGCTACAGATGAACTCAAACTATTTTAGATTTTTTGGAACACCCAAGAATAAAGGGCCGACCAGGGACTGTCCATACTGTATTATTTCTTTTACTATGCCTTTACTGGAGCATAACGTGCATTTTACTAAGTGCACACATGCACCGTTACTTTCCACGTCTATATCTACACGGATCTTATACTTGAGGTGTCCACCAATGACGCGCATGAATAGATTTACGAAATCCCGATACCGACCGCTGACTCACTGACCACAAGTTTATTTTAAAAAGAATAGCACAGTTTAACAAAAACGTAAGCTCTGATAGATTTGAAAAATTAAGAGACAATTTAATAGACCTTCTCAAGGGTTGAAGACATAGAATAAAAGATTACAATAGAAGGGAAACTTCCATGTTAAAATTGTAGACAGTCTTATACTGTCTTTTCGTTGCGCCCTCTGGTTGTCATGGGTCAACTAAATCTGACTAAACTAAATTATTCCACTATATTTCCATTCAATTTCAATTTAACTATTTTTCACTCTTATAATTTAAAAAGAACCATATAAAAGAACCAGCAGTCTGACGTAAATCAAACACGGACAGACTAAAGAGCGGGAAACCGCGGTTCTAATCCTGATTGCGTCGGATATGTGCTGTGATCTAAAAAGTCCAAAATCGATCTGTGGACTATGGGGAAGGCAACGGGAAACCACCCCATTAACATTTCCCTAGTAAAGTCTTCTTGGCTTAGCCAGGAGGATCGCTAACATCCGAAATCGGATAGGCACCTGAAGAAGAAGAAGAAGACTCTTATAATTTATTAATCGTCTTATAATTCCAACTTATAGGATATTCTATGATTTATGTTATTGTTTACTTTTCTAAATAACTATTGAAAAGCGCCATCTTAAGAAAATCCGCCAACTAAAATACCATTAATATCAGGGTCTAATATTTTCCTATGAAGTTTCTACACCGTGGTTGAAGATCCCCACATTGTAGGTCCGCGGCCGTTAGGTTCGAAGTCTTTCCGACATTTTGAGGCCGCTTACGAACCTCAGTTCGCGAGCGATCGCGGTTCTAGAACAAAACGGTCACTTAATTGGACGGATGCCAATCTATATAGTCCTGCTCTATCGTGAAAAGGTTTCAGCCCTTTCTCCCTTCCGTCGTACCTGGCATTTTTCGGAGGTACTCGAGACTAATGGTACCTACCATACCTACATCCCGAAGTAGACTTTCTAGGGTGAATGGACAACCAACCTGAGTGGGTCCCCCTTCAGAATGGTTTTGGGTTTCCTAAACCGTGATGCATTCTTTTGGTACTGATCCAGTCCATGGATCAAAGGGTTGTTGAATTGACCTTATACGTGACGGTCTCCTTGTTGGAGTAAATCAGGGGTCGTCAACCTTTTGTGGTTTGAATCTTTGAATACCTACCCACAATCTAACCGGGTTGATTCGGCTTTTAGGTTTTATATTTGTTAAAACCGAACAGACATATTAAGTTTAAACAAATGTTTAAATGTTACAATTTTTTAAATACGAAAATATTCGACATTTTCTTTATTTATAGGAAAGTGCAAGAACGTAGTATCAGTGTTCAGTGGCGTAACAACGTGAAATTTTCTTGTGTGCCAAATTGTGGAACGGGCCCCCCTCCCCTCATACTCAGAATTTTTTACTTAGAAATATTAATTAACGAAAAAACAATTTATAAAAACTGTCACATTAAATTTTATTTTAACTTATTTATTTAATTCAGAAATAAATAAAAAGCATATAAATATACAAAATGAAGCATTACAAGGGTGCGTTCCACTTAAAGCTCACGACGACCGTGACGTGGTCCCGTCAAGCCCGTAGACAGACTGAAAATTAAGGTAGGGCAAACAGTTGGTATAGCTGGGCAAATTGTAGCGCCATGGGTGCCAGGCGGGTTTGGGGAATCCTTTCAAGCGCCGCAGGCGAAAATTTTGAATTTGAATTCAGCAATACCCGAGGAACTCGAATATGGATGAGCGGATTCAATGCTATCATCTATGCCAGAGTTGGCATAGAACTCGTTTTTGGAACTTCGCTTTTTTTGTTCCTCTTTAAATTTCTGTTTACGAAGCAACTCACCGTAACTTAATTTATTTGCGATATAAACTCTTATTTGGTTTTTTACTCCATTCTTTGCCTGAGAACCCTGCGTTCGGGCAGAAGCTACTTTCACTACCAAACATTTCTTTTATTCCTTCTTTCAAGCTTCCAAACGCTTTGGCTCAGGCCCATTGCCTCCCTCTCAGGCGCCTTTCAGTCGCTACAAACATTTTGGTGGGGAGACAAAGCGTTTAAAAGCGACTGGAAGCTCGAAAGAAGGAAAAAAAGAAATGTTTGGTAGCGAAAATGAAGATTATAATGGCAAGGAGGATTAATTTTTTTAATCTAAACAAGTTTTAATCTGGTAAAATAAAATTAAATGTGAGGATTATCGGACGCAACTTGCTCGGAGGAATCGAAAATTTGAAATGCCCGTAACTTTTTATAAAATGAAATTAGGATGTTGGAAATGGAAGCTTATTTAGGCTCTAACGAAGCTCTAACGTTTGACACCAATTTCATCCAAAAATTCTTAAAAATAACGAAAATAGAAAATCATGTCTGTGCCCCCCCCCCCAACTATTTCGCGAATAACTCCGCGACGGTTGAGGCTCAAACGAAAAAAATGGAAGCTCATTTAGGCTCTAACGATTGACACCAAATTCACCCCAAAATTCGATTTGGGGGGGGGGGGGAAGCGACATGCACCTCAGATAAACTCATTTTTTAGGTAACGAAATGCGCTAGAATTATGCAAAGTATTGTAAAGTAATGCTTCTTCAAATGTTCCTGCGTAGTTCTATAGTAAGGTATCATTTTACCCACAATAATAACTCGCTATCTACACATTCGTGCAGTTTGTCGGCAGCCTATACTATAAACAAATGGAATCTCGTTAATCCATTCATGCGCGTCCGTCAGTACCGAAAGCATCGGTTTCAATATCGATTTGTGGAAAAACTATAACGGTGTTAGCTTTTATACTTGGGTGCTAGCTATAAGGATTCGGTAGCTAGCTTTTGGAGAAAAAATATTAACTGGGGGGGGGCAACTTAACGTTAAGTTGCCCCCCCCCCCGGTTTCAGTTGCGGTTTGTGGAAAAACTATAACGGTGCTAGCTTTTATACTTGGGTGCTAGCTATAAGGATTCGGGAGCTAGCTTTTGGAGAAAAAATATTAACTGGGGGGGGGGGGCTAGCGTTAAGTTGGCCCCCCCGGTTTCAATATCGATTTGTGGAAAAACTATAATGGTGCTAGCTTTCATACTTGGGTGCTGGCTGGTGCTAGCTATAAGGATTCGGGAGCTAGCTTTTGAAGAAAAAATATTAACTGGGGGGGGCAACTTAACGGACCCATCTTAACTATAATATGGTTTTAAATTTTTAAAGTTCGTAATATTTAATTTGTTCAATTATTATTTTTTTACGTTACAAATTTTTAAAGTTCATAATTTTGAATTTCTCCAATTATTATTTTTTACTTATAATTTTTTTCGGTAGCTTCGGGCCCTTTGGGCCCCTAAGACTGACGGGCCGTGTGCATTCGCACACCGCGCACCCCGGTAGTTACGCCACTGACGTAGTTGTCGGTACGATTTCACGATAATTCTGAATATAACCCTGAATGTTATTGATGTCTTTTGAGATGGATGCTAGTGTGGCTAAAAGCCTAAAAGGGTTTGAGCTCCCCATCTTCCTTAATATTATTATTGTTCAATTTTGTTGTGAAGTCGGAGTTTTGTTTAAGGTAAAGGTCCATGGGTAAAGGTCAAGGTTGTTAAGATAAAAAATATTGTTTGAATTTTATGAATCCCAATCTAAATTCATGTATCCCCTAGGTTTCAACAAAAATCTGTTCGAGGGCGCCACGAACTCTAATAACCGGATCAAACCCGGTTAAGTATTCGAAAGTTATCTCAACTTTCAAATTGAGCTACCATCATTGGTGTATCCAAAACTTTATTTCTAGAGGCCACTAGAATTTCTAAAAAAACTCAAATAAACACAAAAACTGCCAAAAGAGCAAGTAAAAATGTCCTGCGGCGCGCAGGACATTTTTATAAAGAATGGGCGTGGCTAACTACAAATTAAGCATTTTAATTATTAACCACTCTCTGTAATTCATTTTACGAGTTAAAATTAGCGATAGGTGTAATTATATGGTTGGATAACATTTGAATCACCCTGTGCATAGCATTCTTCGAACGGTGGAGCTGAACAATTAAAAACCGTCATCCTTGAATTTTCATGATGGAAAATGTTTAAGGTTTTTACGAAAAAATTTCACTTGACGTTCATCAGCTGATGAGATTTCTTCAGCAGTCCAGCTAAGGTAAAAATCTCCGTTAGCTGAAACACGATCTATCTACAGGAATATCAATCTTTGGTATTTGGGTGGCGGTTTAAAATAATAATTATTACCAATAGATGAAGCGCCGCAGGTGATTTAACCTTTGTTAATTTATGTGCAATTCTTGAATTTTTGGCTACATTTCATGCACAATCATGATAAGCCATGGAGATTTTTGAAGGTAGTGAAAGTGATAAGATAGCCTGGTGACCGATTTCAGAATAGTGCGCGTCGTTGCTTTCTTATACATACCATTTTTCCATTAAAAATAAGGAGACTATGTCAGTAGGAAACGTGAAAGGCTGAATATTTAATTTAGTGTTACCAATTGGTCAGTATTTAATCCTGGGTTAAGATTAGGCCTCTATGCAAGGTTTGGATTAATTAATGTAGATTATCCTATAGTACAGGTTAGTCTTCAAATAATTCAATATTATTTGTTTAATTTGTGTACCTATTAATATTATTTCATTCCTTTATTCTGACTCATCAGCTGCATTCATGTTCGACGATGTGGTTCTCGATTAGGTAAATTCTGACAAGCATTTTGTTTAGTTTATTAGGAAATGGTGACGGGAAGTTATTTAAAAGATAATTTCAATATTACAGTAAATTCAATATTTTTCCCGAAAATTGTTTTGAATTATCTCCCTATCTCCCCTATATTAGCTCCGAGCAACATGCGTCGACTGGTAAAATGCCGGACCTAAAAATGTACAACCTGGGGCGGCCCCTCCTAGGTACACTACTGATTTGACTAATAGTAAATCTTCAATATCGATAAGTACCGGTAGAATGGGGTGAATAGGATCGCTGGGGTGAATAGGATCAATATTTTATTGGCTTATTAGTCTTCCAAATTGAGAAATAATAGCAGACCCTTCGTACAAATACCAGTACCTTCCAAATAGAAGGTCCTCTTAGACCTATTAAACGTCTTATATCCTTCTCAAAACGGAAGACTGGGCGATTCAAACATTGATCCGATTCACCCCAGCGATTCTATTCACCCCATTCTACGTACTTTACAAAGATGAACCATATAAATTTTAATGAGTCATAAAGAAAAAAAAAAAACCAGTTGAAAATTGACAGGCAAGCAATGATTTCCCATGCAACTTATTAAAAATTAAATAAAATGATTGGCATTAGCATTAAGGAGGCTCTCTCGAAGCTTAAAATGCACTTTACCAGTCTATTCGCGATTTACATTACCGTTGGTGGCGCCACCATCGCTAACAAAATACGTCCAATTTTTACTTTGAAATTATTCCGTGTGGTGACGTTTTGTTAATGTAAATCACGATATTCAAATTTAAGCAGATTGCAAAGCAGGTGCAAAAAAAGAAAACATGCACTCAATCCAAAAAAATTCAAGGAAGAAACCAAAATCTGTAATCTTGTGAAAAATCAAGTCTTATCATAGAAACAATAGAAACCATAACAGATTCACTTGACAATCAGTAACAAACAATGAATAAGTTAGTTTCTTCCTCTCATTGGTAGTCAATATAAAATAATTACTTTGTGCTTCGGCGTATTTCATCCAAATGTACAACAACTTCACTCACATTGGACGTTAACATTTTAAATGTCGCATAAGTGTTTTGTGAATTATCAATAATTTCGTATTTGTATTTTGGTGTCGAACCAAAGTGCTGCAGCAAAATCGACGATAGTAAATGACAATTCACAACCAAACTTTTTGTGACTGTAGGCTAAAAATAATTGCCAATTAGTCCAGTTTTCTTGGTTCAAGTACCATAAAATATTTACCAATTTAGAATCGATATATCGTTCGTATTCGGGTGTAGATACGGCCAAATTATTTTGAATTTTCGAGCAGTTCAAAAGTAACTCCTCGAAATGATCAACTGTTGAATAGCTCAGAGGCAAATCGTACAATTTGGTTAAAATTGTGCGAATTTCTCTATCTGACCAAGTCCTAAAAGTACAAGTTAATAATTTATTATTTGTGGAAGAGAAACGTGAAATTTATTAGGCTTACCCTGAGTAATCTGTATCGAAACGATCAAAAATGTCAGAAATACTCATATTATCTTTTTCGTTGATTACGAAATAGTAGTAACTGAAACTAAATTGCATGTCATCTTCATTTCGTATTTTGTTACTGGAAGTTTTTTGAAACTCCCTGGGAAACTTCAATTGTAGATCTTGCATTATTTTCTTTTCGATCATGATCGGTGCATGTGCGGGAACGTACCTTGATTTAAACCCATACTTCTCGTTATATTTTCGATTCGTAAATTGTAATGACGACCCATAAATATCAACATCCGGTTTTGGTGGTATTTCAAACTTCTTAAGTTTTCTTCTCAGTTTCTTCCGTCGTTTTAATTTATTATTCAGTAAAATGCCTAAATTGTGTTGTTGCACTGCTTTGGTTAAATTTTTGGTTTCGTTGCCATACAATAAAAAACTGCGCTTTCGTACCTTCAGTTCTTTTGCTAGACCGACCTTTGAGTTGTTTAAAAGTGCAACCACGTCACGATTAGCATTCGTATAATTTTTAAATTTTCTTAAGTTATGTTTTTTGGTATGATTTGTTAAATAATTTAAAATGAATTTGTTGGATGAGTTCGATTTGTACGAGATATTTGGTTTTTCGTTTTTGTATACGTTAAAATTAAAAATACTTTGGTTATTTTTTGTAAAATTTAAATTGATTTCGTTGGAGTAGACAAAATTAGAAAAATTTTCGTCCCACGAGTTTTTAATCTGAAAGAATAAAATAGTAAATTTACGACTAGAATTTATCATCTGTAAACGTTGCCGCGTTCATCAGCTCAGAGTAAACGTCGAGAGCCAAGCGCTTCTTAAAAATAAATATTGCAAATATTGAAATTATACAATTTATTATTATTATTATTAAATAAATAAAATTATCATGAAAGTTTATACAGTAAAATTCACTCCCCAGAGATTTACCCTTCTCTTCTGATCTAAGCATGAATATCGTAAATTTTTGAAAATAACTGAAGTTTGAAGCTCTGTATCTCTGGTGGGGGACCTCCAAAAAATATGAAACTTTCAGAATACAAAGTTTTCCTCTCCATTAGCGGAGTTTACATGTGCCCAGTCTCCATCATCACAAAACTCCCCAACATATTGTCGTATTATTTTGGATGAAGAGATTTAGGTATAAATTTTGATTTTATAATATTTTTGTAAATTTGAAATTTGTGCGATGCCTCTGGTCTTGGAGAAACCGAAGTGGGGTCGGAGAATTTGATTGCTGCACGAGGGGTAATTCACTAATGTTTAAACCGTACAATGGATTGCAGTCCCTAAAGATTTTTGAGATTGTCAAAAGATTTAATAAGATTTTACAGATTATAATCTGGATTTTGCCTGACAACAATGCTAAGATTTTTGGGATTGTTCGAAGATTTTAAAAATTTTTCTGAGATTTTACAGATTTTTATTAAGATTATGAAGATTGTTCGAGATTCTACTGCTTTTATAAAGATTGTAGAGATTTTATAGATTGAAACAAGGATTGGTAAGATTTCTACTGGATTGTAAAATCTATGCAATTTTTAGTGAAGATTTTATAGATTATAATCTGGATTTTGCCTGACAACAATGCTAAGATTTTTGGGATTGCTTCGAAGATTTTAAAAATTTTTCTGAGATTTTTCAGATTTTTATTAAGATTATGAAGATTGTTCGGGATATTACAGCTTTTATAAAGATTGTAGACATTTTATAGATTGAAACAAGGATTGGTAAGATTTCTACTGGATTGTAAAATCTATGCAATTTTTAGTGAAGATTTTATAGATTATAATCTGGATTTTGCCTGACAACAATGCTAAGATTTTAAAAATTTTTCTGAGATTTTTCAGATTTTTATTAAGATTATGAAGATTGTTCGGGATATTACAGCTTTTATAAAGATTGTAGACATTTTATAGATTGAAACAAGGATTGGTAAGATTTCTACTGGATTGTAAAATCTATGCGATTTTTAATGAAGATTTTATAGATTATAATCTGGATTTTGCCTTGGTGTACAACAGATTTTTGTAGTGATTTACCCCTCGTTGCTGCATTACTGAAAATCCATCACATTGAAAAACAAAGCAATAAAAATACAACCCATTTCGAATCCAAAATAATCTAAATTGTTGGTGCTTGCTTGTGCAAAAATTATTTTCGGTTGTATCCAAATAATTTTCGAAAATTACCCAAAATTAACTGGACGGGGGGGGGGCTGGAGACATACTATCTTGTAATTTCTAATTTTGGATTGCAAATAGTCTAAGGGTGGGTAGGTAGCCGATCTAGGTACTCGTCCCTTAGTCAAATATTATGATGCACTTGGACGACCAATCATGTGCTACCTGAAACTTATAAATAAGGATTCGATCACGAACCTCTTAAATAGGTCTGTGGTTTTGATTTAAATTCATGATTATCATTATTACCTAGATTATACACAAAAAATAGTTCGCTTCGTGCAAAGCGTCATCTACTTCAATAGCAGAAATTACTAGAAAAAAGATGTGGGAAAATTTGTTAATTTTCTACTACTGTGGGTTTGTGAATAGAATTTAAAGTTAGAATCTTAAGATTCCAGCGCCTCTACAGGATTTTGTCGGCGTATCTTTGTCAAGGGTCTTTTTAAATACAAATATAAATGCATTGTGCTGGCATAGTTTTTGACAATTTTACAAACTTCATGGCATGTAGGGACACAAAAAATCTAGTAATTCAAATTAATACAATTAATAGTTTACCAAATGAACATTGTTTTCTAAAAGTTTCAT
Organism: Rhagonycha lutea; assembly: GCA_958510855.1. Classification (NCBI taxonomy): domain Eukaryota; kingdom Metazoa; phylum Arthropoda; class Insecta; order Coleoptera; family Cantharidae; genus Rhagonycha; species Rhagonycha lutea. The sequence continues at coordinate 18,644,972 of OY294039.1, read as the reverse complement.
ATTTTTTGGAGGTCCCCCATCGCAGATACGGAACTTTGAACTTTGATTATTTTCCAAAATTTACGATAATCATGCTTATATTTTGTCTACCCAACACATGCACTTAGGCTCCTTCCCGAAATGTATTTAAGCCAATTGTAAACGAGAATTTCTAAATTCGAGCAATAGAAAAATTCTATTTTATTTCTTGGGAGGAGCTTAGGTGCATATTATGTTGGATAAACAGAGTAGGTCAGAGAGAAGGGTAAATAACTGAGGAATGAATTTTACTATGGAAACTTCCTTTGGGTAGGGTAACATCTGACATCTAACAAAGAGCAGCAAAAGCTCTTAGAAATCACTCCTTCATTGTCAAATTAATAATAGTGTAAAAATGGAGTTTTTGAATAATTTCCATGTAAACTTTATTCAAGGGCGGATCAGCATTAAATGATTTCTGATGGAACAACCCATAATATGAACCCAATAATGAAAAATAGGTTGTTAAATTGTTGTACTTCTATTCAATTTTATTGTAAGGTAGTAATTTTATTTAAGGTAAATATATTTAATTTGAATTTCAAGAAATTCAAATGGTACAGTGAATAAATAACTTGGAATATTACTCATATGAACCTTCAATACAAAAACTTAAAAGTAAATTTTTGGTCCTATTCCATGAAAAAATTTCATATTACCTAATACTAGTCCAAAAATGCTTCGTAAGAGAGCTGCAACCCTTTAAATTTTAAAACGTACCTTATTAGAAAAATCACAGTCACCACCATCCATTTGGCAATTATGGTTTAAACAAGCGGAATCGCATTGCCCATCTCCAACATAAATCCATGAACAATCTTCCGCACACATCGGCAGAGGCCAAGCCAAATAAATCAAGAAGCCTCGAGTGAGCGATATAAAATCATCAATGTAAATGTGAGATCCCAAAAAAACGTCATCGTTAAAGTAAATAAACCGCTCAGACAGACCTGGAATCCTACAACAAAATCATGATAATTCAAACGGAAACTAACATCGGCGCAACCCTTGTACCTGTGTAAATGCGATTCTATAGCCGGACTAGAAAATGTAGGCAAATCTGCTAAATTAGCAAAAATATCTTTATGACTGACTAGGGTAACCTTACTATAATCTAAATTAAGCCAATACGGAATTTGGCCATTGGTAACTATGTAAACGTGCCTGATCCACGGTGCATACTTCTCGAGAGATCTGAAACACTCACATTAACAGGATTCACAAACGCAGAGCTATACGAACCTCAAAGAAAATTTTAATTCGTATTTGTCGTCGTATCGTTGACTAGAATAATCTCGTGCTTCACTGACGTTACGGAGCAAATATTTATTTAAAGTTTCGATAAACTCCACATCAGACCCATTAACCCACGTGTAAACCACGTCGACTTGTTCGTTGCAGTCTTTGTAACTATTAGAATCCTTCAAAAAGATAGATGGGTAGGTAAATTTTTAATTTACAAATTTTAACCTCACCTTGGTGGAGTAAATGATGAAAATGGTTATTAATATTGTGAATACAGTCCAAGTGCGGTATTTTGTCAGAAGGGCCATCGAATTCCGTTTTATACTCATTTTTGGTCAACATTTTATTGTAATGTGTTTACAATTTATGTGGTATTTTCTGCATTTAAGGTTATGTTGGTCAACATCAACAATACAATGGATTTGCTGTTATAAATTAATGTAAAAGTTGCGATTATCTCACTGGAAAGTCTTTCATGTTTGTCATCATCTCTTCTTGTAAAAGTTTATTTAGGAAGTGTTAAAACTGGAAGAATTTAAACAGGGGTGGGCTGGTAGAAATCAAAGCCTCTTGCTTTTTCAAATTATAGACCTCCCTGTAGGAGTTCGTAAGATTTTAAGAGGAATCCTCAGAGTTGGAAACCACACTTTAGTAATTCGCTGTTATTTTGCTTATCGCTCAAAAAAATTACACAAAAGTATTTATTTTTTAAAAGAGGGCACTTGGACTCTTGGACACAGGCCGTTGTTTTTAATTTTTTTAAATTCAAATTTTGTTCTACATTTTTTCTTCACAAAACCGTATAAAAGCTTCCCCTGTGCAAAATATAAACACAGAATCAGGCCCTAAGGGAGTAAACATAGTGAATTTGTGAGCAAAATTGCAAATATCATAATTTAGGGTGCCGGGGAACCCCGAAGGACCCAAAATTTTTGTAGGTCTGAATTATATATTATTGATAACCACATAAGCTTCCTCTGTGCAAAATATAAACACAGGATCATGCCCGTAAGGGCCAGTTGCATAAAGAGGGGATCAGCTGATCCTGGTTCAAGAGCTGACCCATAGGATCAATGCAAGGTAGATAGATTTACTTGATAGGTTTATTTGTAATCTATCTACCTTGTCCCCACCCATCCCCACCAAAATGTTTGTAGCGACTGAAAGGGGCGAGGCAAACTATTTGGAAGCGACTGGAAGCTCGAAAGATGGAAAAAAATAAATGACGTCGTACAGTTAACATCAAGCTAATTTCACTTTATAGGGGTATTTTTGGCTTAAATTTGCAGCAAAACAAACAGAGAGATCCATCCCTTTCCGGTAGCACAATTTGCCCAGTTGGAAGGCCCTGAAAATATCGTAGGGGATATTTTTAATTGGTAAAGTGTTGTCAACACGGCTCTGGAGCGGAGGCGCGGAAGAGTCAGTCATATCTCTAAAGTTTTAATATCATGGTTTGAACGTAATTAATAATAAATGGTCTAATTAAGAGTGGGACCACCAAGTGCTGTCAATGCGACGTTTCCAAATGTAACTGCACGGCTTGTAAGTATAGGAGGCAGTGACTCTATCGATATACCAAATTTGATCAAAATCTGAGATGGTTATCAACAAAAGTGTATTGATTTCACATGGAATTACCCTTACCTATATCCATCATTCTTTGTTAACTTCCAGCACCAACAGTTCGAAAAAACAGAAACCATTGACCCGAACATATTTGTCCATGCTAACTCTACACGCAGAAAATCGTTTGTAACCAACACAAGAATATGTCCGCTTGATTCTATGGTATTCGGGTACCTTAGGCGTAGGGTATTCCCTAAGTTCAACCAGCTTATCTACATTTGCAAAATAGAATGCAAAGCCGCATCAAGGAATATGTGAAATAAAATAGGAAAGTACATAGAACCAGGTAATAAATGCAAAAATTCGTTACAAAACTACAAGAACTTGAGTAGGAATCAACCCAAGTTTCTCCAATAACTCAATAATTATGAAAGATATCAAAAATATTGAAAAGACCCAAAGTGTTCAGCGTAAAAAGACGAACATTTATTTGTTCAAAGTATTTTTGATGTAATTGACCGATTTTGAGTTATTGGAGAATAACTGGGGCGAGTCATTTTCAAATCTTTGTATAATGTCGACATTACAGTTTGTGGCTTTGCTACAAAAAAGGGGTTTGGTGGATGTATCTACTGGAGGCATTAATTTTAAATTGTTTTTTCTTTCAAGTAGATTTTGATTACATAAAAAATGATTTCAATCACAATGTAGTACTGATTCAATTGTGTATCCTAACATATAGGTATGGATATAATCAAAATAGCCTCAAAAAAGTTGTTTTTTTTTCCTCAAAGGTCGATTAGGTATTGAATGTGCTATAATAAAACACGCCATGACTGCACATAATGTAGATTACTTTATTTCTATAATAGTGACATGTTACAATTAATATATAAAATTAAGAGCTATAAAATATTTATTTGCAAATATATTGGTGTAAGAAGCCAACATAAACATTAATAATGTAACTAACAATCTAAATATACTGACGATGATCATAGCAGCTAAGATGATTAATTTTTTTTTCACTACCGAAGACCGCTTCTTCATTTTTATACACAATTCATGTCATTAACAGTATTTTACAGAACTCAAAACTCTTAACTCTGTACAATTAATATAGTATAATTATATAATTTTGGGCTATTACCTCTACTTAATTACAATTTCTTTTAAGTTTTTTTACATGAACGTGATGTGTTTTTAAGCATTCAAACTGTTACAGAACGTTTGATCGATCGGTTACGTACAAAGCTTCAAAAGCTAAACGAAAGTAAATTAGTTAACCCTAATTAACACCTAATTTGACAACATTGTTGGTGATAACGTTAAAAAATGAGGGGGGGCCGCTCGAGTAAATCAATAATTCTTCATGTTGTTAAAAATTATTAAAATTTAGTTGCTTCGAAATACATTCTCCTGCCTTTCTTTAGTTCACTATTTTAAAAACATCATCCAAGTTGATACAAATGTGCACAACATAATACATCGTGCTAAAAGTTTCCTTTCTACGGTTTCAAATAAATAACTATAAATGTTTTCAACTTACGCTATTAAAATTACAGGTTTTCATTTTATAAATTAAAACAAACAAACAGGAGAAAAAACATCAACACAAAAATAGTTGGTGCATGAAAATAAAGATTGTAAAATTTTTTGCTTCCATAAATTCATTTAACATACTAAACACTAAATAATGATTCTTTTAGGCTGATACGACAATTTGTGTTACACTATCAATAATATTTTTTATAAACAGTAAATATAAGAAATATAAATTCATTCATGCCAACAGCAGACCGCGTAAAGGACACAACAAATACAAAATATTAAAATAGAGTTAACGTTTTACACATTTTAATGTAATTCAAACTCAAAAACTATTGTCATATAATTCTCTTGTTCAAAATTATGGAATATCATCTAATTTAGGACCTACATTACATACCGTAACCTTGATAGGGCATTTGCGGAGCGTAAGCTGCTTGGGGGGGATAGGCTTGTGGTGGAACGTACTGTTGTGGTGGGATGCCTAAAACAGATCATGAAAGACTTAAAAATCAATCTTCCATTTCAGGTTTATTAAGGAATCTAAATATCATTTAAAAAAGTTCTTACCCATGGCGGGACCGGCGGTCAACATAAGTTGTGGCTCTGCCAACATCATTGGTTTATGTGTCTCTTCCGCGGATTCGTTCACTCGTTCCGCTTCGGACTGTTCTAATTTTTCTATTTTTGACGACAGCTCTCTCGTCACTTGAATCATATAAGGCATCGCAAAGTCCATAATGTTATGTCTCCATGCTAATTCTAAGATCACATCTGGTTTTAAAAGGTCGTAACACTGAAACACAAACCAAACTCTTATCTTCTCACTTTTACCCAATTAATTATTCAGACCTGGTATAAACAAGCAGTGAAGCAGTCGTAAGCTTTTCGTTCCAAAAACCAGGCTAAAAGTTCTTCGGCAAGCTCACTTTGTCTCGATTCAGCAGTGTATTCCATTGCATCACGGAAGAGTCGATCCTTCTTACATAATTCAACACTTTGTTTCCATCTGTTATTACCCTTATACAAATACGCTGCAATACGTCTAAATTCGGTTAATTCGTGCTTCTCTAATCGTTGCGCTAAACCGATGTTGTCGAAATTGTCAAAAGCATCGATTGACGTTCTCAAACCCTAAAAAAGTAACAAAATCACCGTGTGAAATTTTAATTTTACCAAATATTACCTGATAATCTTCCTCATCAATTAATAAAGTGTTTAGTGCTTCGTTTATCGCCTTATTATTTAAGCTTTGCACCGAACGAAGGTATGATTTTACCAACTGTAAATGACAAGTCTTGGCAAAGAAGGCAACAGCCCTACAAAACAAAAGGGTAAATAAAATGTTTAGGAATAAAAAACATAGTTGTTACAAACCTAGTGTGATCCATGCGTGGTGCTAAAACGAGCAACAGGTCGTTCAATAACAAAGGTTTGTAATCCAAATAAAATTGGATTGCCTTGTAGTATAATTCTATGTTGGCCACTTTGGTTATTATATCTTTAAAGTGACCCTCTCTCCATGCTTCCGTAGGATGAGCCATCATTGCTAAAACTGCATTGTCATACTCTTCATACTTATCAAACAGGAACACCAATTCTGCCCATAAGTGGGCATGCTCAGCTGCACGTAAGACCTAAAATGTAATGTTATTAATACAAATAATTGTTAACAAAGAAAATAAAATTAATAAAAAATTCACATACCTTAGGAATATTAACGCGTGACCAAAACAATTCCAGATGTTCCTTCATTTTGCCTGGTTTATATTTAGAATATAGAATAGCCAATTCCGTAAACATGCCCATATGTGCACGTTCCAACCCTAAAGCAGCTTCGAGGAGTCCAATCAGTTCTTCAAAGTATCCTCGATCTTGATAATAATTAATGAGATCTTGTAATTCGTCTGCATGCACAACGATGTGCATGCCACACATTTGAGCCAGCCTAAATTCTTCAGCATCTACACAGGCAAAACAAACTTCCTTCCAAGTTCTGGTACTGTTGGCCTTACGTGCACTATCCACCGCACCCTAAATAAACCAAAAAGTGATTAATCAAATTTCAAAGCTTACAATAATTAACACACCTGAAATTCCTTTAAGTGCACCAAAGTGATGGCCAAACGTGCGAAATTCGAAACGTTATTGTATAATAACTTGGCCGCATCATACATTTTATCATCGAAACACCTATCACCGATCTTCTGAATATCGGCATGATTGGGCCCACTGACAAATTCTTCCAAATCTGCCAAACGACCGGTTTTTGCGTAAGAATAAATCAATTCCGACTCGATGTAACTTTCTCTCGCCTTCTTGCGAGCCATTTGTAAATACCTAACCAAGTCTTCCCACGAATTATTTTTAGACGCGGTTTCAACGACGTCCATATAAGCACTCGGATCGTCAGCCTTAATGTACGAATCAATTGCCTCTTTGACGAGTCCTTGATTGAGTTGGGCCTTAGCAAGTTGACTCCAAACAGCTGGTTCGTTGCACCGTTCAGCAAACTCGTATGCACGATCTAAATTGTTCACTTGATCGATTAGAACTTGAATGGCGGACGTGTTCACGTCGAACTTTTTAAATATAGCGAAAGCCTCTTCGTATAAGTGGTTGTTGATTGCAATGTTAGCAATGTCGGGTGCGTCGTAGTTGTCAAGACGGTTGATGTAGTCCATCACACGCGTGGCATCCGCTTTTATAGCCGTCAGGATCAACAAGTTTTGCAGGTTGCGGTGGTCGGAGAACACAGAATTGTCCAATACAATCTTCTCTAATAATTCGATCAATTCGTTGGGTAAATCAGCGGTCATGAAAGCCTTAACAGTGACAGAAATGTCTTCGGGGTCTTGAGTTTCATTCAATGCGGTTTGAACAACCTGATCGATCAATTGTCTTCTGTACGGATTGGCTTCGTTTAAAACTTCAGCCCAAAGCTCAGAATCGCGTCTCTTGACCAAATAACGGGCTTCTGATTTGAACAAGGAATTTTCGTTACAAACGGCGATAAGTTCGCGATCACATTGACCTCTTTCGTAAGCAACACATGCAAGATGAGGATCGCGTTTCTCACAGTAGCGTCCAACCACGCGCGAATCATACCACTGATTTTCCTTCAAGAATCGCTCGGCGTTGTTATTTGAATCAATGTAAATCTTAGCGAGAGCGTTGTGGGTAGCAGGTTCCACACAACCTTCGTGTACACGACTTTCCAACCACGGAAGCAATAACTTAAGACGATTTCGCTTTTCCACCTCTTCTACAAGCTCGTCTGTGGAAAATTGGCCACGAACCACAAGAATCAAATTTTTAATTATATCTTCAGAACAGTCGACATCTAATAAACCGCCCACCACGACAGGTAAACGACTGGGATTAACTTTTTGTACATATATTTCAATATATTTTTGCAATGAGTTACGATATAAATACAAAACCAAATCGTGAACAAAATCGAAACGATCGCACACAATAATTAACGGTAACTGATCAGTAAGTTTCGCTTCTTTTAAGAAATTTTTAACGCGTTCCGAATTGTAACAGTTACTCTCACGACAGATACGTTCGACTTCTTTAATTTGACCTGTTTTACAAGCGGCTTGGATGTACTTGAAGTGAACTTCTTGGTCTTGGCTGAAGTTAACAATCGAACCCAGGAAGTAAAAGAGACCTAAAGGGAAACCAAAATTAAATATTTAACAAAAACAAAAGCCAAATTTGCGTACCTTCATAACTCTTAAATCCTTCGAAAAGGTCAATCAAAGATTTAGTGGTCAATTGTTCATGATATTTGGTAGCAATCTGTACACAAATTTGCAAATTCTGCCTAATATTAGCGGTCAGCATTGCTTTCAAACATTCCAAACTATCTTCCACGCTTAACGTGCCAAAAAATCCGACCAACCAATCAGCGGAAAGTAAGTGGGTGTGAACGACTGCACGTTTGATGTCGTATAAATCGGTGTAATGCTCGAGGGCTCGTTGTAACAGACCGGCCTTTTCGCAAAGTTGAGCGATGTGGGCTCTGTCGTAGTGAGTAAACATGTTGTTGCCTAAAATAGCGTCCGCAACTTGTGGGGCCGACATCAAATTCATTTCCAAAAGCCTGGTTTGTAAGTGACCTTCGGTGGGACGATTGTGTTTCAAAGCATCCAACAAGAAAGCAGTACATTGTTGGACCATATTTTGTTCCATGAAGATGTCAACAATTTGGTTTATATCAGCTAATGGTTCTTCTTCACCTACAAGCATGGAAGCGAAAGCAGCTCCCTGATCTGGATTGGTTCTCATAACCGAACGTAGTAGATAAATGTAATCAGGAGTATAGGAAACCTTCTTAGCATATAATACAATCTTCTGAAACTGTCCAGTCTCCGCAAAGCATTGGATAACCTACAAAAGAAAGAAATTAAGATTTAGTATGTTAAATTTCAAGGTTACGTATAATCCATACCTTTGCTGCTACATTTCCTCTAAGATAAACAGATAAAGCAAGATTGATATCTGCTTGCTTTACAAGGTCTCCTAACTCTTCTGAACATTCCAATTTGTCTTCCTTTAACCACTTTTCAAGGAGTTGCTTACGACCTTGCAGTAAGACTGGTTTGCACAATTCCAAAGATTCGTATCTAAATTTTGAATATGTTATAATTGAATTAAAAAATATACATCCAATATTACCTGTTCAGTTGCCCTTGATCTAACAAAATACCAAAATATTGCAACAATGGACTGTTTTGTCCAGCCGGAGTCGGAACTTGTTGAAACATTTGTATGGTGTTGGGTGTCCGCAAAATACCTTTCGGTGCATTAGCAGCAACTTTGGCAGCTTCGGCATATTGACCATTTTGAAACAACATTTGAAATTTGCTAACAAACAACTCCTCGGCGCCACCGAGGTTGTTTCGAACTGCTAATCTTAACGCTAAATCTGGGTTATGTAAAACAGTGTTGACATATCTAATGATATTTTCTTCATCTACAGTAACGGATAAAACTTGTCCTCGTCGATTCACGCCTATAATTCCACCGGTACTCTCGTGTTGTGCTGTTACAAAGATAGTTTCCCCCGATATGCGATTCATATATATACAAACACCACTTTCGATATCATACATGTGAATATATCCATATTTAGTTATGAGATAAATTACGTCATATTTTGAGGACACTTGCATTGCAACAGGAAAGTCGTTTTGTGCTTCTGGTGGGAAAAATACATCTACGGTTTTCTTTTGGAATGGTTGATTACCAACAGGACTTTGACCAACCTGTAAAATTAAGCAATGCAATACAAGCAAACATAAAAGGATTGCTCACTTCTATGATATGAAGTTTTCCACCTTGAACGGTTCGTACGGCAAAACAAAACAGTGTTGATGGTTCAGGATTTCCCTCTAATTTGAAAGTTGCAAACGAGGCGGCATGTCCTTCGATGGGTTGTGAACACTTTCGTTCTACCGAATATAATTGCATTGCACCAACTACGCGACTTTGGTGTGCACTTATTCCAACAAGTAGTAACCAATTTTGTTTGGGGTCCGTACGATAGTTGATAATTTGGCATCCATTCAAGGAAGAATGTCTGATAAATAAAAATTTTGTTATTTTTCTATGATTGCAAAGTACATTTTTTATTCTTTGGGTCTAAATTCCAAATGTACCAACGTTATTTAAGAATATCGTTATCTTCAAAAATTCTTAAATGATGATGGTGAAATCGGTTGTAAGTGATCATTTTTAGTGAAATGTTGAAAAAAATATTTTCCTATTGTTAAAAGAAATTCATCTAAATAAAGAAATAATTGTGAAAATACTTAAAAATACTTTTTGCGGCTGTCAAGATAATAAAGAAATGATAAGATTAAAAAATGTTTGCTGCTACGTAAAATTTGTGCATTTTATTTTCATCTTGTACTTATTATAGCATAAATTTAAAAAGTAAATACAAAAAAGAAATGTTAAAATAAATTAAATTTTAGTCGTAAGTTTTTTTTGTTTGTACAACAAAATTTGCACACTATCAGCCTTTATTGCAATTATTTCATAATTAAAATGAAGTATTTTTCGCTTGTGCTCAAATGACTTTCAACGCACCTGTCGTTGACGTCAGCCAATATAAAAAATATACAGTCTTACTACTCATAAACAAAATAAAAACTGTAATATTAATTACTTACCGATCAAACATCTTCACTGGAGTGGAATCTCCTTCCATTGACCAATGAAAAACGGCTGTTTCGGTTACAAGTGCAAGGGTGTTTAATGAGATCCATTTCCAAAACACCACGTCTTCTGTCATGGTGTGTGCTTTCATTTTAGACTTCATTTCAATATTAAATATCTGTAGTGTCTTTTGTGCTAAAAAGAAGAAAGTATAATAAATTAATATAATTTGATTGTGCAGTGATCAAAGGATAAATAAATAAAGAAATAATGAATGATAAATCTTGCATTTTATGATAAACAAGTTAATAGATACTTTGCTATATACCCCACATCTATTATTCCCAAGGGAGAATGCCAAGTCCCCATATTTATTATGCCACAATAAAATTTTAATGGTATAATCGTAGATTTACGACAAAATTAATTTTGCACAAAATTCGTTTTGTGAATGAATGCAAACAAAATTAGAAAAGGTTAAAATGTAGAAAACAAAAATTTAAAAACGTTAGTAATCTGAAATACGAAATTTGTTGTCATTCTCCTCAGATCCATAAAATATGAATATCTCATGATCTTAAAAATACATTCTATTTTCAAATCAACTGTCGATAAAAATCTTTTGAATTCTTTGATTCTTTTGAAATCATGCCCACTTATAGTGGGTAAAATTTAACTTTGAATGTGTTATCCCAAAGGAGAGGAATTAGGCACTCCTGACTTCATAATTTCTATATTTTATTGTTCTAAACATGAAAAAAGAAACTTGACCAGTAAAAATCCTTAATAAGGAAGCAGTTTACTTTTTTTTATAATAATCGTCGGAACTTGAATTTGAAAACTACTAAAATTTGTAGCTGTGCCAATTTCATTACTTATAAATTATGAAAGTTTTGAATCTGCAACTAAAAACGAGAAATAAAATTACAAAAGAAAAGTGAAAAAAAGAACGTTTCACAAAGAAATTTAAAATTCTTGCCGACCTAATTTTTTCATTATTGATAAAACCTTAACAATCTTATTTAGTAGAGAAGACTTACAAAAGGCATCATTGAACTTGGCAAGCATTGATTAAACATTAAATTCTTTTTATTAAAGCAAGTAAAGAAGTGGTCGATTCGAAATTTCAGTGAAAAAATATATTATAAATATAAAACGGGTTGAATCACATGAATAGTTGTAAAAATTCAAAATAAAAAAATTTAGAAGTTTGCCTTGAAGTTTGATGAATTTCAATTCTAAATTTTGACCTACCCCAACATAAAGCTTCTAGATTTGAAAAATATGGATTTACTCATCAGTAAAACGAGTCATTAGTAGAACTGACGAACATGAATGGATTAATGGGATTCCCACTGTCATAACATTAAATAAAGAAAGTGGCTACTTTGGAATCGAACTTGAAAAACTTATAAATTAGATTTGAAAATTATATTTCTAAAGGTGTGATTGTAAAGACAGTTCCAAAACTTCATTTACAGCTCAAAATTGATTATAGATACAGCGATGAATTTGTTTTATTAAAAAGAGGAAATGATTCCCAAGATTTAGTAGGAGTAGGTATATATAATTTTTAATCGGTTTTGATAACTGGTTATCATTTTGATTATGTTAATTAGCGATTTTATGACACAGTTGAAAATTGAAATAGCAATCTTTAATAAGTTGCATTAAAATTGTTTAAATTTCAAGTATTGTAAGTGCTGTAAATGAAGTTTTGTTTCGACCATAATCTGAATAATTTCAAAAGATGAACCTTTCGAAACTAATGAAATTTGTCTTTCAATCTATAAATGCGCCACCTATTGAAAAAATTGTCACCAAAATGATAGATAGGGGCCTTTAAATAAGATAATATACTATCACAGATATAAAACGTGCTAAATTATATCAAAATTGCAAAATAATGGCTTAAAACGCAACAATATTAAAATGTACTTTTGTGTTTATGTAAAGTTTTAAAGTAATTTAAAGTATTAAAGTTGTAGTAAAGATGTAAATTAAGTTATGTACTCGTAAATACAATAAGAATATTAAAAGACCAATAATTTATCATAGGTTTTAAGGTATTCTGTAGAGTTGGGTCTTTGGATTGCGCGTTTTAATTCATAAATTTTAGGGAAGGTGATTTAGCTATTAATTTAAAAAAAAAATACTAATCCCACTGGCTTGACAGTAACATATTATTCTGCTTGCTGGTTCAAAATAATTTATGACTAGATAAATTTATTATAAATTTGGGTTCGAAAATGTGTTGAATAATTATTTCGTTATGTGTTTTTACTTTCTTTACAATTAAAAATGTAGTTATTGCAAATAACGAAATACAGTTCATAGTTCAATACCTTTAATGAGTATTAAAAATCAATAGTATAATATGTTTGGAGGTATTGTTACCGCTATTTACGGATAAACCATTATATAGAAATAAATCCATACTAATGAATTACAAGTCCGCGGATTGTACATAATAGAACCTACAACTTAACATGGAATCCGAATCACGGCACTAATAATTTAGGAAGCGGTTGTGAATCGAACTCAGGATCATCAAGTCAAGTTAATTCCTTTGCACTTACACCAAATTACATGTAATGAACATAACTAAAATTATTAATTAAATTATTGTGAACAAATAAGATAGGCGATACACCTGTCTAAAAAATCACCGCCGCCGGCCAAATCAGTTCTGTTCAAGAAGATGCACTGGGCGTGTAAGGTGAAAATAATTTTTCCGCAGTGTATTGCCTGCCTTAGCTTCTTTGTGCCTAAACCTATCTTTTTTGGTACATCCCCCGAATTTATAAAAACTGTCAAATTTTGGTGTTGAGTGAATTTATGCTGAATAATAAGGAAAACAAATTTAAAAATTCCTTTTATAGTGAGGATTTAGATTGAGATAATAATAATAGATAAGAGAAAACAAAATGAAATGAAATTTTAAAAAATCACAATAATTATTGTCAATTATGAGAGTAGGTGATGCTACCACAATCACCAGCACATCATCATTAAAGTACATTGTAGTTGTTCATTCATGAAATTGGTCATTCGTTAAGGTAAAATTGAATTTATGTTTTAGCTGCTGCTCTCCATTTAATTTTGATTATGAGGACATACTCAAAGTCTTTCTGTCTGCAGAAAGTTTATTTTGTATTTAATACTTCACGGTTCTTTTTAATGAAATGAAAACACGTTATTTCAAAAGAGAAACTGTATTCAAAGTATTTTCCATCGCTAGTTACACGTTGTTCCCATCTATCTACCAATTTGTGGATGCCACGCGAAAAAACTGTCTTTTGAAGAAAACCATGCAGCCCAATTTTCCACTTCCTGGGATGTTTGAAGTGCTGCTCTGTAAGTGCGTGTCCCATTGATAAAAACAAATAGTAATCAGACGAAGCCAAGTCTGGTGAATAAAGCGGGTGGGGTAACAAATGTGTGATTTTAACGTATCCTGGGCCGATCTTGCTTTGTGTGACGGTGCGTTGTCATGGAGCAAAATTACCTTGCCATGTCTTGTAGCTCATTCTGGTCGTTTATCGATCAAAGCATTGTAAAATTGATCATTTGTTGTCGGTAGCGATCAGCATTAATGGTTTCACCAGGTTTTAAGTGTCTTCAAACTTTCTCGGTTGTCCTGATTGCTCTTTGTCTCTCACATCAAAATCACTATTTTTAAAGCGTTTAAAACAGTCTTCCAGGCCCGTAGCCAGGATTTCATTTCGGGGGGGGCACTTGTAAAAAACCTTTTGAAAAATGTAAAATTTTCGGTTTTTCCCCTTCCATTTTCTTTGTCTTTTCAACATTTCGGGGGGGAGGCACGTGTCCCCAAGTGCCCCCCCCCTGGCTACGGGCCTGCAGTCTTCAGAAGTTTTTTTCCATGGAGCATATTCACCATAAGCTTCAGCAACTTAAATAAAAACAACAAAGTAACGATATCCGCAAATGTTCCTTACTTGGCACGAAATTCGACATTTTGAATGTGATAAAAAAGTATGTTGTTGTTACACGTTCTTCTGTCAATTAATTACTAATTATAGAGGAATGGTAAAACTCGGAAATTAATCCACACCTGATTTTATATGTAAAATTTATACAATTAAAAATTTTTCTGCTCTAACTGTTAACATTAGCGACTCGAAATTCTCGGACCCATGTGTATTCTCTCAGGAGCAATCGTTCTTATTAACCATTGTATAGCACAATTTTTTTATATCCCTTCTAAAAACAATTTATTCTCAAAAAGTGGCCAACAATCTGAAACTTTTGAATGTCATTTGCCGGAGGCAGAGATAATCCAAAGTTAAAAAACGCGGCGTAGCCAAATTTCTGCACAGTAGATATGGAGGGAGAACGTGCCAGTGCCGTCGTGTAAAATGACCCGACGAATTTTCGTTACTGTACATTAGCTCCGCCCTGTTTTCTAACTTTGGATTATCTCAAAACAATTATTGTAAAAATAATTGAAAAATTCATGTTCCTATAATATGGGGTGAATTTTAAACGGCCTACATAAATGTTCAATTTCAATGAAGATTCGTTGAAAAAATAGTTAAAAAATTAAATTAAGGGGGTGCATTTTAGGAGGTAAATTAAAAATAAATTCTATAACAAATTTAAAAATTTGAGAATGGGCTTAACTTGAGTTAACAAATAGTGGAAAAATAATTAAAAAATTTAAAAATCATGAAAGATGATGGGTTTTAGGGGATAAATGAAAAATAAATTGTTCTAAAAATTTAATAATTTGGGAATACCCTTAATTTGGGTCAACATATTATTTTAGTTTAAAAAATTAAATCTTAAAAGGGGGTTTTTAAAGCTTTTATAACAATGTATTTTCTGGAAAATAATTAAAAAATTTAAAAATCATGAAAGATGATGGGTTTTAGGGGATAAATGAAAAATAAATTGCTCTAAAAATTTAATAATTTGGGAATACCCTTAATTTGGGTCAACATATTATTTTAGTTTAAAAAATTAAATCTTAAAAGGGGGTTTTTAAAGCTTTTATAACAATGTATTTTCTGTTCACCTCCTTTCAGATTTAATAGGGTAGTTGCGTGAATCGAATTTAGGAATAACTTCTATTATTTCTTAAAAATAATGTTAAAAGAAACATTACCAACGATCAGAAACCATACTCTGTTGCCAGTTGATTTAAAAAAATGTTTTTAAGAAAATAAAAATTCTTTTAGACTTTTGATCTATTAACAAAAGCCAAACTTTATGAAAAAAAACACCCAAATTATTGAATTTTTTGCGAAATTTATTTTCAAAAAAAATTTATTTTCTCTCCTGAAACCCATCCTCTAAAGTTCTAAATTTTTTAGTAAACTTTTTCTGTTTCACCCTTAAAACTAACTGCCAAGCGGTACCCTATCCTATAATGCAGGGGCGGCCAATTTTTGTGTTTTTTTGTGTAAAAATTCGATTTTTTCACACTCAGCGATCGACTTGTTGCCCACGCCTGCTAACGAGCGTACTGAAGGGGTAAACAAATTATACATATAATATGATTATAAACATTATACAATTAATTAGAAATATGAATATCAAAACAATAGTCGGAAATAAATACTCAAGCAATAATCAATCAAATTATTATTGTAAGTAAAATAAAGGCGTCAGTTTCGGATCAAATTTTTTGATAATTGTTTATCAACTTTTTCTCATATTACCAATTATTTTTATTACAAATGTAAAGTTTAAAATATTGATAACTGTTGCAAAAAGAAAAAGGAGCTGCCAGCAAAAAATTGTATATGTGGGTTAACTCAATTTTGCACCTGATGCCACAGCATTCACAATACAAATAAATTAGTAGAAGTTTAAACCGTTTCAGATAATCCTTGGAAAAAATTCTTGTTCATAAATTATATGGTCTCGAAACAGTTTTATAAAAATTGTCAGCAACCCTGCTTTTGAAATGCTTGGTTCATTAAATCTACAACTACTCCTGAGTATTGGAAGCAATTTTAAATATTTTCAGATATTAAAAAATGTTAACGACCTAATTGATTTACAAAACATAAATTTTGAAGGCCCAAAATAACATTAAAACAGTGAAATATAAAAGTGGGTCGTTGATGATATGAGAACGATTTTTTGGATAATAAAAATATACATAAATACAGTAGATTTTGCTTAATGAGGACACATTTTGGGACTAGAACTTTCGCCCCAATTAAGTTGCTGGCTCAAATATGCTAAGTTCCATACAAGTTAATTTAGTTTCTGTTCTTGAAAATTTAGCCCAAATAAGTGGCTAACCCAATTAACCACAAATTTTATGCTGAAGATGTAGTACTGTGTTCCACTTCTATGCAAAACAAAGATTCTTAAAATATTATGACAAAAAGTATGTAACGGAATGGCATACATAGTTGTCAGAATTAAACCAGATAGAAAACCTGTGGGTAAATGTTAAGAGAGTTGTTTTTATTGCAAACCAAAGAATTTATGTGAACTTAGGGAAAATTTTTTGAATATCAACTCCTATGAAAAGATGCTGGGAGTTCATCAACTCATGCCATGACAATATAGAATATATTCAACATCACAAAACAGTTAAAATGTTCCCATTGGTACATTATATGAAAATGAGTCTACAATTATTATTGATTTTATATCTATATTACTCAAATATAATCTATAATACAAAGTAAAATGTTGTTTCACTGAAAATACTTCAATGAATAAAAAGGTTTCATATTCACACAGTTGTAAACAAATATAGAATTTTATCTACAAAAGTTTAACCCTTGAACAATGTTACACCCCAATGATTACACTTGAAAGTGAATGAAATATGGGAAGTTCATTGAAATGTTTTAAAATATCACTTTATGGGAATAACTCAAATCAAGTACACGCAACCCAAGTTGATTAATTTATATTATAACAATGATGTTACAAAAATTACTCCTAGTTTTGTGAAAATGTGACCTGCATATTTTAAAAGTTTCAAACAAAGTCCTGTAGCAAATTAAATTTTAAATCTTCCGCTACCTCAACTGACAGGTTGGGTTATATATTTAAATTAATGCCAGTTATATCTGCTTTTGTAGCACAATGCACAAATTAAATATTCATCTTGTTTAATTTTATTACTTAGAACACCCCTCCATCTTTATAAGTAGCTACCTATTAGTAATAATTTAAGAACACAGCACAATTACTATGTCAGACTCTTCACTTAGTCAACTCGGTTAAATATTTATACCACTCAAAGTTTAATATTGTTTGATGAACCAAGGAGGTGGTTTATATTACAAGATTTAAGAAAATCACCTTAAAAGTTTGCATTACACACAACCCCCTTATAAAACCACACGCAGATGTAACCGAATCCGATTTTAGTGCAACATCGATAGGGGAGTTGTGTTTTTAAAAATCATTAAACTCAATTACCTTCAATGCCTGCTTTACCCTTAAGAGCGATAACTTTAGATGCCGGGTTCATGATGGCACTTTCAGCGGTGATGGGTCGTCGAATGGGATTACTGGAATCTGCCATATCAATAATAACCACTTGCGATGTTTCTCCAGCCTTCTCACGAACACAAATAAACTTGTCGCTCTCCATTGTAAGGGTAGCAAACGAAATGTTTGCAACATTAATTCCAACACTTGTGAGCTAAAAATCATAAAAAATCCCGTTAAAAATGCCGGGTTTTTCGGTGGAAAAGAACAGAAATACAAATCGCTATGGATTTTAACCAACGATTTATTCATTGTGAGGGTAAAACGGATTAATATTACGAGTTTTTTAGGGGGCGGATTCGGTGGATGTACAAATATTATTTTACCAACCTGCAAATGCTCCTGAAAGCGAATGGGCAATATTTGCTGGGTCATCTTGTCGCTTTTAAGAAGCACCAGCAAATACAAATAAAACTGTCAACAATTTATTGAAATTCTCACAAAAACGTTCAATTAAAGTCGGAAATGTATTAAAAACCAATTTTGCAGTTTATCGACTGTAATCTGACAGCGAAAATGAAACACCCAAAATGGTTGATTATCATTCGCGAGTGGGGGAAATTGTATTTCTACGCGAAAATCTTATTTTGTTGTGATCAACCGTAGGGTTTTTAAAATTTTGTGTTACATTTAGTGTAAGCTTTTGCAACGAATTCCTTGTTATATTTCGAGGTGGTTTTATGAGAACTGTTCTAATTTAACTACCAAGTCGGTACTAGTTTTCTTGAAAATGCCACATGGCAAGTTTTAGTTTTATGTGTCAACGTCATTCTGGTGGCAAAACT
The DNA here is from genome assembly GCA_958510855.1 of Rhagonycha lutea. Taxonomy (NCBI): domain Eukaryota; kingdom Metazoa; phylum Arthropoda; class Insecta; order Coleoptera; family Cantharidae; genus Rhagonycha; species Rhagonycha lutea. Next base: position 18,626,148 of record OY294039.1, on the reverse strand, counting down.
GAAAATTTATTGTAGACGAAGCTTTCGCAGAATTGGAAACGTCATTCTGTGAAACGTCGAAATGAAAAGTTTACGAAATTTTTGGGTTCGTTAGTTTATTTTTACGGAAGTTAAAATGTCAGTACTTTTTTCTCAAATTGACGTTTCTGTCTATAAATATTGGAACATACACAAAAATGATACGTGTAAATAAGGTGATTCAATTGATGACGATCAGATGATTGGCATTCTTCATGACGTTTTGGTTTCTTATTTTATTTAATTCGCACCGACAGTTTTGAATGAAAATTAATCAAGTTTTTGCAAACAAACCTAATTCCATTTAAATTACAAGCAAGTAGGAACATTAAGCATGCAAATTAAAACAATTTTGCCTCCCAATGTACTATTTACTCATGAAGTTAATCGTGGTTGGTTCATGAAGCGTGAAGTTGGCCTATGTATATACAGGATACAACATAATAATTATAAAAATGTTCATCTAGAATTATTGGAAAAACATTAAATTAAAAACGCTCTGTAATTTATAATAAATTATGAGTTTATAGTGCAATCCATGTCCCGGAGGGCACGTGCCCCTCGACCAGAAATTATTTTTGAGTATGTCACTGTTGCCCATTTTCACCAACAATTATTTATTTAATTATTTCCTAGTAAAGAATTACTTCCATAAATGTGATTGGTCATATTTGACATATGAGTTTTTTTTATGTCAATATTATGTCAAATTTCACCAATCACATTTATACAAAGGAATTCTTTACTAGGATATTCTTAAATAAATGTTGGTGAAATCAGGCATTAGTGTCACTGCATTTTAACAACCAACTTTTATATTGAAGCTTAGAGCTGATTAGATTTTGGTTGAAAGCGGTCCACGGAAATGTGACGCACATGAATAGATTAACGAGATGACATTGTTTTATTGAACAATTGCTTTATTTCTTGTAATTAAGGAATCATGACTACAGTGTGCACACCGCACATGGGCGAGTAAAAACATAACTATTTTTTTGCAATCTGTATTTAATTAGTATGCAAGACATAGGCTACAATGTATGGTAAAGTTATGTGATGGCCACATCTCTTACCCAGTGAGACTGAAGGCCGAGCAACCACGTCTGTGACTTTTCCCCGCCGAACCGCCATTTGACCTTGAAAAATTTTAAAAAAACCTACGGGTGCCCCGTCCCCCTAAATATGAAATCAGCTACCATTACCATAGGCCTGGTAGTATTTTTATTTTAATGATATAGCAGAGCAAACATAAAGAATGAAGTGACTCGATATTTGATCGAGTTAGCTTTATAGTATTCGGAAAAAATTGCATTTAAAATTAATTTTATCACAATATTGTTGATAATATGGACAATGAGAATTTCCGTTATCTATAAGTAATTGTAACAAAATTTCCACTGCACTTAAATAATAAATGCTGTTTATGTCAAAAATTCCGAAATTAAAAGGGGGTAATCCATCGGTTTTCCCTTGTTCCTTGCAAATTGCTGTTGAAATGATTAAATTATTTTTTTATTTCTCCGTGCACTGGACAAGTGAAGAATCTACAACTCTTTCAGATAAAAGATTGAAAGAATTCGTAAGCTTTTAACGTTAATCAGCTGAATTAGTTTTAAAATCCAATTTCATAATGTTAGGTTTTGTGTATCTACTAAAAGAACTAAATGAAGAATATTTGCGACTATTGAACTCACGGCTGAGGTTTTGGAAAATAAGTTTTTATTGATTAAGTTTTTGGAATGCCCTTTACCTTTTCTACAACTTGTGGTATTGTTATCAAATTTTACTCTCCCCCCAATTTAAAAAAAACTAACCTAAGCTAGAACGATGGATATCTGCTTTTGAGTGTTTCTATTTAAAAACAAATATCTAAAACTAACGCCAACCTAAACTAGAACGGTAAATATCTGCTTTCAGTGTTTCTATTTTAAAAAAATATCCAAAACTAACACTAACCTAAGCTGGACTGGTGGATATCTGTTTTTAAGTGTTCTATTTAAAAAAATATTTTTGAAAATAGGTTTTTGGAATGCCCCTACTGCCCTTGCTGCAACTTGTGGTATTGTTATCAAAATTTACCCTCCCCCCACTTTTTAACAAAAATGTCTAAACCAAGCAACGAAATCATTGCAAACGTTGAATTAACAAAACTATATTTAAAAATACAAGAGATTACGTTTTAATTTCTTTTATTAATAATAAAAAATTAAGATTATAATCTCATCTTTGTCTAGAGTGAATTTTTTCCTTAGTGGTTGGGAGTGGCTAATGTCCAGAAACGAATATTCGTCATTTCGGTTCTATGTTGGTGTTAATTGGTGAAATTGGGTGTCATTCTCCCTCCACATTTTTCACGCAAGTCCCAGCCACGTGCCAACCACGAAGGAAAAAATTCACTCGAACATCACTCGCAGCCTGCGGCCTTTGCACTTTGTGTAACATATATCAAAACTCAGCCTAACGGCCTCACACTGATCTTTTGTAATTTTAATCATCCAATTTTCTTGCAATTAAAGTAATCCCAATTATTAATGAATGAATAATCAGTAAGAATTTTTTGCTGACTATTGGCTTTTGCTCGTAGCTGGGCCAGGGGTACAAAAAATTGTACTACTCCAAATGATTTGTTTTAATATTATTTTCGTTTATTTTAAATCTAGAATTAAATTTTCTGCGATATCTTTATGTTAATTATTTAATCTCGGGGAAAAGTGCGAGGCCGGAGGCCGAGCTATATTATCAGGTCGGTAGCTAGACATTGGTAATGGGGGGGGGGTTCCTTCGAAAAAAAAGTTTTTCTATTCCATGGGAGGAGTTTTCAAGCAAAAAGCACGTCTACCTAATTACTATATTATTGAGTTACTAGCTGGAAGGCCCATCCACGGACGGGCAGTTCGCCAAGGTTGAAAACTCGATTGGTGTGCTACTCGATCCCAGGGGGGGAGGTGATTTTAAGTTGGTACTACCAACGACAAATCAGAATACGTTGTGTGTCCTAAAAAAATGACACGCTAGAGGCGGAGGAGCGTGCTGGTTTTTTATATGTTTGATTCAAGGCTCAATCAAATAAGTACCCTAAATTGGTGGCAGGTGGCAGCGTACTATTAATCAATTACGAAATTAAGAGTAATCGTAAGTATTACATCAAGGAAAATCAAACCTTAAAGATCAGGTTTACTACATCATCGTGATGATAGAGAGCGGCCTCATACCTCAGTAGTGCCCACTTTTACCAAACAAATGGCCACCCTTTACTTTCTTTTCATTAGCTAAAATACATATTAAGTTGGCTAACGAAAACAGAGATTTAGAGTAGGGGTTGATTTTATAAAAATGTTATGCATCATGGACTACACCATCATTAGGTTAGGCGTTAGGATGACGCAAGTGCTAATTTATTTGAATTGTACTATAATAATATAAGCGTTGATATAAGTGTGACCGGGGGGGGGGGTAGCCAAATGTGACGTCTGCATAAAAATTCCATTTTGGAATTTGTAAGAAAATTGTGTTGAATTTGTTTTTAAAAGCTTTTATTTAACTTGGTGTGAGCGTTGTCCGTCGTCCGTCCCTTGGACTTTTTCGAGGCCGTTTTTAACCAACTTCCCAAAGTCCTAGAGAGCTGAAATTTGGAACATAGCTTTCACTTGCAGCGAATTTTCATATATTAATTTTGTGTCCCAAAATTCCGCGAAATAAGCAAAAAATCGGGAAAAAACTGAAAATAATAAAGCGCATGCGTGGCTGCGCATTGTACAGTTTTACCATACAGGGTGAAAAGTTACATTACTAAATCGCATTCGCATTTTTAAGGACCGCATTCAGGGTGAAATTTTTTGGTTTAATGATGTATACAGGGTGAAGCATCAAACATCAAAAACCCATACCAAAGGAATTCTGATAGGATGAAGCAGGAGCTGTATTTAACAAAAATGACTTTTCTTTTTTAGGTACCTATCCGATTTCGGATGTACGGCGATCCCCCCCCCCCCCGACTTAACCAAGAAGGCTGTACCAGGGAAATGTTAATGGGGTGGCGGTTTGCCTGTCCCTTAGTCTACAGATCAATTTTGGAGACTTATTTAGATCATTAACATTTTAAGGATTCTTCTTGGCATATTACTCTCGGTGGTTTGCCATTGCCTTCCGAGGGGAGACGGTCAGAATAAAGTTCTTACTTCACTCGGATTCGAACCGGGTATTTAGCGTTTATAGTCAACTCGCGTTAGCACTATGCTACGACCGCCTCCCACTTATGTGTTTTTTTAAGAAAAGAGTGAAAAATAACGTGAATTTTAACCAATGAAATTGGTCGAAATTAAATTTCAAGCAATTTCATTGGTTAACATTCAAGTTATCCACGTGGAATAGAAATTTTTTACTCGTTTCTTAAAAAAAACAGACTATAGTCAAACATGACTAAAAAATTAAAAATAAAAAAAAATTAAATAAAAAATTAAAAATTTTTAAAAAAAACCTTTTATTGAAAATTAAAAAGGGCACTAAAAAATAAAAAATAATTTTAATAAAAATAAAGAAAACTTCTTGAAAACATCAATATAAAAGCGTGGGGCTATCAATTGCATACTTACCTCTAAATAAATACTTACCTCTAAAAAAATAAAGAAAACTTCTTGAAAACATCAATATAAAAGCGTGGGGCTATCAATTGCATACTTACCTCTAAATAAATAGCCCCACGCTTTTATATTGATGTTTTCAAGAAGTTTTCTTTACTTTTATTAAAATTATTTTGTTTTTTTAGTGGACCTTTTTAATTTTAAATAAAAGGTTTTTTTTTTAAATTTTTAATTTTTTATTTAATTATATTTTGTAACTAAAAACCATGAAAAATTTCTTTTAGAGAAATGAGAAACTACCCCTATCTAGTAGAAAGGCTATACCGGTTCTGTTTCACTTTTTCCAAAAATTTCTTACCTGAGATTTTATTAATCAAGATTTTGGTTAGTGAGTTTTCTCCAGAAGTAGAGGTTATTGTGAAAGGAAAATAAGCACAGAAATATTTAATAAATTTATTTTTTGTAAGATACAAGATTTAAAGAGTGAATCACTAACAATTTAAGCTTAAAGAAAGTGAAGTGTACAAGTAGACGATTTATTTTTGAATACGAGTAACGTTGGTATAAATATAAATATTTTTAGTAGAGCTTTGGTCTTTAAGTATGATTTATGAAAAATACACCATCATTATAGAAGTGAAAGTTAATATATTTTATAAATTTTATAATTTGATAGAATATTTTTAACATTGTAAATATATTTATTTCGAGAAGAAGATTTTAAAAACTACCCATACAAATTAATTTATGTGCATGAATGAGGTAGTCGTTTATTTTATATAAAAATCTATACACAAAAATAAGGCGTACAATTAAATGGCAAGATTTTTTTATACAGGATGAGCAAACGTTATTCTTGCAGATTGGCACGAGAATTTTTTACTTCTTTCGGTGTTTTATTCACGAAAAAAATTATTTAAAATTTTTTCGCTTTCAGTTATGACTTGACCATTTTTAAAAATAAGTGCTTCAGTAAAGGCGCATAAATTTGGCTTACTTCTCTTCTAAATTCAATAATAATAGAGCTATCCTGTAGAATAACGAAATTTGCTCACCCTGTGCATTAATGATAAAATATTTGTTAAAGTTATGAATGAATTACATTTCCTTCACTTGGGGCTTCGTTTAATTTTGGATTTAGCTAGATCAATCAAAAAATTACCAAAATAAGGTTCCCAATTTTAATACAAAAGCTACATTTTGACTTTTGATAAAATAGAATATTTGGCTATATTGAAGTGGAGCAGAACTACATTTTTATGACTCATTCAATATAATGAAAACATTAAGAAATTTGAAAAGAAAGACTTGCTAGGAATAGGCATCATCACAATAATGTGAATAGAATTGTTTCATCTTGCCACTTCCAACATGCAGGCCTTATGTTTATTCTTAAAACCGCTTATATGTAAAAAAAAGTTGTATTTATTAAATTTAACAATTTTAAGTCGATTTACTTTAGGATTGTAATCCAGGAAGACTAAATAAAGCATCTACTTAACAAATTGTGCAGGCAAGTGACTAAGGAATCGTTTATTGCTAATAACAAGAAACTTGCACTAACAAAAAATAAACAATTTGACAACTGCTGATCAATTCAAAGCCACAAAATTGCAATCCTCTAAACAACATAGTGGTCCCTTTTAAATATAAAAATAATAAATAAGAAAATAACAGATTACATTAAGAAATATCACACTTTTTGCTTAAGTAAAGCTTTGGTTCCTAAATTGAACTACTTTAAAAAATAAAAGATTGCCGCATTAATATTTGCAGTTTCTTATCACACAATCACAAAATTTGCATTATAACGTGTGGTATAATATACCTACTACAGCAACTACGAAAATAATTCAGGAAAGTTTGACACTTTTTAGTTAAATTATGATGAAACTACTAAGGTACCATACATAGCTTGTAGGCTTGGAAGTTTATAAAGCGTCAAAATTTGCAATTTAAATTTTATTTGATCAGGTCGACGTTGGAAAAGCAAAGGAAGAGGAGAATTAATTTGTAAATAGTGCATGATGCGTTGAATTATGGAAGCTCAAGCACAAAGGAAGTTTATCAATGTTTTTCTAATTTTAAATAATATTTGAAAGAATCACAAGGAATAAGTTTGGCGTCAAGGAAGTCAAATCCTTAAACAGAAACGTAACCTTCTGGTTCTTTAGTTACTCACTCAACTTACAGTTCCTTCTTTGCGGGCGAAATCAATAACTTTTGGAACAATACTTCTTATCAATCAGATAATAAATACAGAGAAATAAATATACCACTTACCACCCTCTTCCACCTAGGTGTTGATATTTTCACTTCGAATTCTTCAATTTTGAGACAATAAATTCATCTGTGGTCCACACTTGAAATGTTTTGGATTCCTTCACAATGTATAACTCAAGTTTCAGCGCAAAGCATGCTCTGCTATAGTATAGGGAATAACCTGCAGTGGCAGACAGAGCCTTATTTGCATGATCATGATTTCGACTTTAACCATAAAGGAATTAGCCACATCAGGTTCGCAATACCAATGTTAGTTTAAAATTTAACATTATTTTTAATTCCTTTAAAATGTCAAACCTCCCTGGATTAAAAATTAAAACAAATCAGAACATATAAAATTTCATTATCAACAACGTTTTTTTTTTTTTTAATAACACAACCAATAATTTTTAAAACAACGCAACTTGTATATCATTAAAATTAATATGTGTATGTAATTAAAAAATTGTATAAAAATAAGTACACTAAATAATATTTTGGAAAAGAATTACACTTGATCAGTTTGTACTTCTTTAACAGATTCTAAACAAGAATCCGACGGTTTTTGTCTGTCCGTCACATCTGTGTACGAACCAGGAGCCGAATTTGATCTACCAGATTTTCCAATGTGTATGTGTCGACTGCGACCTTCACCTCCTGTTTGTGACCGATTTTCATTCCTGTGTGTGAATGGATTCTGTAAATGTAAAAAATCATTGTAAGATATCTTATTTTATTGTGGAATAAATGAAAATAATGCACATCATTCAAAATTCGCGGGGTAAACTTCATTGGATTCCTTTATAATGGATAAATCAAGCTTCAGCGCAAAGCATTCGTACTATACTACTATACGATACGTTTTATTGAGAAAGCAACAAGAAATTGTTTACTGGCTGTAGAATAGAAGTCTCCGTGCTTCGGAGGGCACGTTAAGCCGGCGGTCCCCCTGAGTTAACGAATTACCACCGTTAACAAAAAACAGGGCTACAGGCACATCTGAATGCTAGCCTAACAAGCTACTACCGGATGTAAAACAACTATTATAGTCCAAAAATCGATCTACGGACTACTCACCAACCCGTCTGGCCAGCGTGGTGAGTTATGGCCAGATCCTCCATAATATCGAGAGGCTTATGTCGAGCAGTGGGCGGAAAAAGGCTGATGAAGAAGAGAATAGACGGTTAGATTGAAAATAACGACAATTTGTAGGTGTTTTTTTCGCCAAAATACTTCTGATAAAACGCAGAGTACTAATGGTCCAAGCTTAGCCAATCATAACGAAGAGGAACATTTTTGGAAGAAAACACTATTAGAATGCTAATCAATTTTCAATATTATGGTAATGGGTATTATTAAAAACTAAAGTCATACTCGCATCACATTTTCAAAGCTTTGAAAAAGTGGAATCTTTAACTAAACAAGATTTTTCATTCGAGCTTATTAATCGAACCAAATACTCATTAAAAATCTTTTGGGCTTCATTAATCGGTAAGTGAACTGTTGTCTAGTATGTGATAGCAATATATCAATCTAATTAAAAAAATAAACACAACGCGACTAAGAAGTGCAATAAACCCGCGACGACGTATTCAAAACGACACGCAAATGTCAAATTTATAACAAGCTTATCGTTCACTGACACTTTCTACACTTTTGTAACAATAAAACATGTACTTTCGAAGATAATAATTCGAAAATAAAAAGGAAGTTTACTATAATAACTTTTATGGAAACTGCAAGGCTAAAGCCGTGTTCACAATGAATTTGGGGGGGGGCGTCTTGCCTTGCTTCGATAGAAAGCTAGCAAGAGCCAATCAAATTTCACAATTTTTAATCATAGAAAAGGATAGAAGAAAATACTTTAATCTAATTGGTTCTTGCCAGTTTTTACCTAAGCAAGGCAAGACAAGAACCAAGGAATCACTCTCACTTGGTCGACAGTTTTTGGCTGACACATCATTTGGCCAACAATAACTAGGATAGGTAGTGCAGTGCCGTAGCGAGGTTTTGTTTGAGTTTACAATACTTAAAGGTCACTTTATCATAACTTCTGTGTTTACCATAATTTAATTTAATTTTTTTTAAATTAAAATAATTGGTTGCCATAATTTATGTGCAACCCTGTGCTTTTTTATCAATTATCCCCAATTTAGCGGATTTCCCGCTAGATCTGGCGAATTGAAAGTTGATTTAGCAGTCAAAAACTGCCATTTAGCGGCTAGCGGAAATTCTAGCTCAAAATATATTTGGTTTTGTGACACAGGATTATTTTTTCAAAAAGAAAGTTCGCATCAATACGAATTGTAATTTTTGTTGGCCATCTTTTGGGCAAAAAAGGTCTTCAAAATAAGTTGAAGAATTTCGCAACACTAATCTGGCGAACCAAGAGTGGCATCTAGTTTTGTTTACTCACGACAAACAGCGCGAGGAAAAAGTTCATTGGAATTGCGCAAACTTATTGGTTTTAGTGGTGTCCAAACTGGTCATACCGTGGAGTCTGGTGAAGTCGCAGGAAAAGTTGTACTTGCCAAATTCAAACATGTGGCGGAAACTTCCAAACAGAGCCCTCAACAGATTTTAGAGATGCCACCGTTACACTTGATCTACCTTCTGGTTCTTTGATAAAACAAATCGTACGGAGAAATCGTAACGCTATTGGACCTGCAGTTCTTACAACTCTTACCAGTCTGACGGATTTAGTGATCGAAGGGGATTACGAGAAGACGGCCGAATGAGAGCCTTTCCTCATCTATGAAAGTGGACCGGGCGAGAATCGGATACTTATTTTTAGTACAGCTCACGATACAGTACAGCTGCAAATTTGCAATTGTTAGCTGATTGTGATTATTGGTTTTCCGATGGAACGTTCAAGTCGACCCCATCACTGTTCTTCCAATGGTACACGTTCCATTGTATCAAGTAGAATGTGGTCATTCCGGCTGCATTTGCTCTACTATCAAATAAGAGGGAAGACACTTTCACGGGAGCTTTAGAAGTTTTTAGAGTTTTTCAAGCTGTTTTCTCTAGCATCGCGGACCACGGGTGCTTCTTCTATTTTAGCTAATTTATTTGGCGTGTAATACAGGCTCATAATCTCATTAGAACTGGATACGAGAACCTGGCTGAGCCATCGTACGCTCTAAATGTTAAAAAATTGGCTGCTCTGGTCTTTGCTCCCGTAGAAAATGTAGAAGTTATGTTTGAAGACCTTAATATAAGTGTGTTGTACCTGGAACATGAGCAAGTATTAAACCCGCTAGTCGATTACTTTGAAAATACTTGGATTGAAGCCATTCGAAATAGAAACAATCCTGTACGAAAACCTGTAAATTTTGGAACTGTCATGATGCCTGTCTGGATAATTTGCCAAAAACTAACAACTCCATTGAGGGATGGAATAACAAACTCAGTCGCCTTCTCGGAGCTAATCATTGCACTGCATGGGAATTTTTTGATGGACTCAAAAGGAAGCAAGGTAATATTGAATTTACCTTGCTCAGTATAACGCAAGTTCCGTGCCCGATCCCGCCAAGCAAAAGTATGCAAAACTGGCGACCCGCCACAAGTTACCTACTCGTCGAGGATTTCCCTAACAGAACTAAAGATGACTTCCTTACAGGCATTGCTGTTAATCTTTATTTCAAGCCCAACAGGTCTTAGGATTGGATTTACTTATACATTTTGTATAGTATTTGTAATAAGTAAATAAACTTTTTTTATTAATTAAATTGATATTAAATTAGCATCTACAGCACTACACACAACCACAGTTGACTGTCGGCCTAATAAATCGGTCGATCAAATGACGGGATACCAAAAGTTGAAGTTACGCCAGTGATGCCCGGTTCCATAAAACTTTTAACAATACGTTAAATTTAATTAACCAATAGAATGAAATTGGGGGTGGTAGTATCTAAGGTAGTATCAGATTGGTAATTCGATTGCAGGTTTTTAATGTACTTCAAAATATTGTCGATAGATGGCGCTGTTAAATTTGCTCTAACACTAATGAAAACCAAGAAGGATTGAAATGTAACAGCACAATCTGTTGATATTCTTTTCTTATAGATGGTTTCTAAAACCAACAATGAAATTACCAATCTGATACTTTATAATCAAAGATATTAATAAGCAGTGACGTAGCAACAGGTGGTGCAAATGGCCCAAAGGGGCCCGGTATACAGAGAAAATTGATTTCTATTATTTACAGAGACTTTTTTGTAAAAATAATCTATGAAAGTTTGTACATTTTACAGAACTTTCACTGTTAATAAGCAGGAATACAATACTGTTAGAAGAATCATCGAATAACAACCACTAGGGATGTATTCGGGGGGGGGGGACTTTTCAAGAATTAACTTTGCGTCGTTATCAATTTTTAAAAGTTATCTTGTTTCTTCTTCCCCCCCAGATTTCATAAATATTTCTTCACATTTTGCACACGGCTCTCGTTGGCTTTAGCCCCACTCTCCATATTTCTTAAGTTTCACATTCTCGCCTTACAATAACGAGTTGACCCCCATCCCCAATTACTTAAGTCTAGCTACGTTAATACATATGATTTGTATGACGAGTCTGTATACAAAACAGGAATTGTTAAATCGCCAACCTAAATTTTAATTAAATATCTCAAATTTCTTTTTACGTTGGGCGCCAAATGTAATGATTTACTCGTCTCCCTTTTACTCTCATTCCATTGCTATCATGCTTTATTAAAATGAATTGGTGAACCTAACTCCGGCACAAATAATGCAGGTTGTTGTTCAAAATAACCTTATACCCAACAATGCCGTATCTCACCTTTATTGTGATGATAGTGATAGTTAAATAGAAACTTTTCTTTACCACGAATGGTGTCTTCTTTATCGACCGTGGTTTATTTTGTCACGTACACGTTAATGAATGAAAGATAAAATTTATGAACAAAAAACGTAAAATGCTATTGGTTTATTTCAAACATAATAAAAACACAAATATTTGTAATGTCAAAGTGACACCACCGAAAGTCGTGTCGTTCCTGTGTCACTTCGTAGGAGTTCAAAATTCTACTACTCGTCTTAGCTTAGCATATCCTTGTGTACGGAACGCATCGCGAGCGAAGCTCGCCTTATCTCCTTCGTCGTAGCAATGACCTAGCGGTTAGGGAAGTATTTAAAAAACTAGTCAGAAGCAGCAGCTGAGTGTTGATTCGCGCAAGGCATGATCAACCTTCGAATGAAATTCTTCTTTGTTTGAGTGCCTTCTTTTATACTTTTTTTGGAAAAAACAGCAACTTGATACTTCCATATTTTCAAACCCTGGCTAGTCTGATTTTAAAATTTTTAAAAAATCGTCACTGATTCTGATGAAACTCGGTAGAAATTTAAAACATCATTCCATTATACAGAGTAAAAATCTCAACTCGCTTGGATGAAACCTTTCTGAAGTACATTCATTACCAAATGTCGAAATAACAAAATATTTTCAAATATTAAAAATTCTTATTTTTGGCCCGAATCTCCTGCTTTAAAGTTATGGATCACATCCATGGCGTTATTTAAATTGTTTTAACTCTACAGTTTCCGCCTGGAAATTAGTATTTTGACAGTAATACACAAAATTATACTTAATTTAATTTAAATATTTACAGCCGTATTATTAATAAAAAAACTTAAAACAGTCTTGTAAGCATCTTGTAAGTCTGTTTTAGTTAAAGTGTAATTAAAAAGTAAAGTAAAATTAAAAGTAAAATTTCGAATTTGTTTAGGTTGAAATACCAACTTATTACACCATTCTTCTTCTTCTTCTTTATAGGTAATTTAGCGCGTTTACTAATAAGTTGGTATTTTAACCTAAAAAAATTCGAAATGCAAGCAAAAAAAGTTAGGTTATGGGTTAAAGAGTACTTTAAGTAAAACACTGTTTTAAGTTATATTAAGGTGGCCGAGAAATTGTTTTTTTTTGTTCGACACAAATCTTAAAAACCAATAAATTTAAAAAAATTCTGAAAACAGATTCAAAAAGCCTAAGTTTGAAACTACAAGGTGAGTGATTTTCAAAAAAAAAACATCGCGAAAAAAATTTTTTTTTGAAAATTTTTACCTATATTTTTTTCATCCTAAATTTTTAAAGCCCAAATTTGGATTCTAGTTGTAGCGTCAACTTTGAAGAACATTATTTCACAAAGTCGGTATGCAAAAATATTCTATTTTTTGAGTTTTGTGTCGAATGGAAAATGTCTTTTGAAATCCTTATAGTAACTCATGTATGTATGTTTTTTTAAAAATAACCTGCTGGATCCCTAAAGGAAGGGATTGTTTCAAACTATGGGTAATTTTAACCCCTCAGCTGCTATGGGGAATTCGCGCTACAGTCGCGGCACCTAGCGGATTTAGTGTTTTTAAGTGAATTTCTCGGCCACCTTAAGTTAAGAATACGGCTGTTAGTTCGCATCTTTTGGTGATTATCTGATGGTTGTTCGAATCATCGCCTTATATTACCTTTTTTAATGGGTTGTTATAATATTATGGTCGATGGCACCTGCGTGGATACTTGGGTAACCTTACAATCATTAATACAGTTAATCCAGAAAAAAATGTGAGAAATTTGTAGCGGTTTTACAATACACCACCGGAAATGCGAGTATGTACGCGATATTAAGTACCGCAAAAAAGTTTTCCGTTTTTACGATATATAAATAGAAAATAATAAGGAAATACCATCCGCCTTACTATAATTTAATTATCATAATTTATGGAAGTAAACTGACCTGAAAGGAATGTTGCTTCAACATATGCTTGATGAGAATGAGAGTATCTAGTTTTGGAATCGACGTGACAACTTGTGCAACATCTTCATCCGTAATTTCAACCAAATGACAATTTTCTTCTTCACTGGGCATTGGAAATTTAGCGTCATTTGTTATCCACGGATCGTTCTGCAACAAAATATTTTGTTATAGGTGCGTTTGCAAACTAACGCTGACGTTACCTTTATTTCGGCCAAAGTAATTCTTTGTTTGGGATCCTTGATTAACATACTCCGCACGAGATTCTTGAATCTTGTCGTTGTGTACGGTTTGTGAGGAAATTCAATCGCGTTATTTTTTATACGCGAATATAAAGTTATAACGTTTTCCCCCTTAAATGGAACATCGCCATAGACGAGAGCGTACAAGGTAATTCCCATTGACCATATATCCGCAGCCTGGAAGATACAAAATATTTATAACAAATTGTAGGTCGTAACCCGGTGTAGTGCTGTTCCAATGAAACCCACATAAAAATCGATTTTAACATTAAAAATTCATCACTACATTAATTTTTAAAAGCCGACCAAAAACCTTTGTCAATCATCGGTTTCGATTATTTAATTTGAAATTTGTTAAAAAGCTAAAAGCATTACCGTAAATATCTACCATACCTTGCCGCTAAATCCGTCCTTATTTCCTTCAATTAAAGCTTCTGGTGGCATAAAAGCGGGAGTTCCCGCAGTAGCAGAAAGATAAGCATCTGATCCATCAAATTCATTGCAAACACCTAAATCGGCAATTTGAACGCGACCAGATTCGGTGAGAAGAAGATTGGCAGGTTTAATATCACGGTGAATTATTCTTTGATAATGCACTGGAAAGGTATCAAAATGTGAACAAAAAAATTTTTTGTTTAGGTACTAAAAACTTACAGTACTCAATTCCTAATATCACATCCCTGAAATAACTCCAGGTTTCATTTTCACTAAGTGGTTCTTCGGTGGGAATAGCTAATATTTCCTTTTCTAATAATTCGAAAACTAAATATAATTGGTCTTCCTCGGGGTCGTCTAAAACTTCTACTAGTTTCACTACGTTAGGATGATCGAGCTTCTTCAGCACGGCTATTTCTCTATAAACTCTCTCTAAAGGCGTTAACAATCCAGTACTATTAGATTTACCGATCCATCGAGGTGGTAGTCTTCCAAACATGCCAGCTTTTTTCACTAACCGCTTCTTGGATAATATTTTCATTGCCTAAATTATGAATTTTTTATTTAACAAATTGGATTGAAATATTTGATGGATTATTCAAACCCAACGTGTTTGGAAAGTTTCTTGAGGAAACTTCGTCAATTTTTGGGAGTTGTGGTGCCCAATTTGTTATAATTTAAAACACATTTGATTTGAATTGACCTCGTTTAATAATATTTTTTAGCCAAAACCCACTCATTTATTTTTTATACTTACATAATGCGTATCGTCTTCTTGATTGTAAGCAAGCTTTACAATACCATAGGAACCCTATAAAAAAACAATCAGCTAAGTACGTAGACAGAACTATTAAATAAAATCAATAGGAACCGAAATAAAATATTCCGATTTCATAAAAAAATATGTAAATATGCCACAACAATGGTGTTTATTTTAAGCAATGCTCATCAATCCATAATTTATGAATGAAAAGACAAGCTCACGAAATTTCATTCATAAAAGAAGAAAAAGCAATTAGGAAAATTTCTATTCACACCCCGCTTTTCTAATCTATTTAAAGTAGATCATCCTACACTAGAATTTATTAGCCAACTTTTAATTCGAGTAATTATTATCTTTGTGGAGATTCTACTAGTTCGTGGGTTGATTGAGGTTTTGTTTCGGCTTATTCGCAATTTTGAAATATACGGTAATGAAGGTTAAAGTTCAATAAAATTCATCGAATAAAAAAGTTAGCAATAGTTACAGAAGGTCATAAAGACTAAATAAGATACTGGAAAACAAAAATGAACTTGATGAGCAACATAAAAAGCTATTGATTTATGGTAAGCCGTTATTTGCATAAAATTAAATCTATGATGAGGCTGCATAGACCGCCGCCATACCACAAAACGAAAGTCTGGTTTGATTCATGATTTCGATTATTGTTCTAGGTTATCCAATTACCCACCAATATCGATTATTACCTGTTAAATTTTTTATAGGAACATAATTTGCATGACATATAATTAAATCAAAAGTTGCATTGTCATAAGATCAAAGAGATATGAACTCATATGGAAGAAACAATATTCAATTAAATTTGAAATATAGAACGGATTGATTGATTTTCCTTATAGTATTATAATGGATAACTTTGCATTGAATAAAATTGTAATGGTAATTATTTATTGATTGAAACTCCTCTCACTCGAGTTCCATTGTCTTTTAAAATTACTAAATTAGCCTTGTTATTTGTCGAGTTTAACATAATTCTAATTCCTACACAAATCAGATGTCAAGATCTTTACTGCAATGTACTTCAAACAAATAATAATGGAAGTGTTGCTCGCACTCTCCACTTGTTCCAACAAGAATAAAAAAAAGAACCTACCTGTCCTATCGAATCCATAAGTTTGTATTGATTTAACTGAATGTACGTTCCAGTTTTATCTATCGATATTCTTCTCGATTCCTTCAACGGTTGCCTTTTCTTAACTCGAGGCGAGTTGGAAGGACTGCTGTAAGGGGAATATGGACAATTTGGATAAATGGGACGTGGAGTTGTATCTATGACTAAACTTTTTGCGTGTATCAAAACTTTTTGATTGAGTTTGCTTTTTGCGTTAGGTTTGGATAACAAGGATGAGTTGCTAGACGCAGGCTCTAAAGAAGGCACGCCGGATCTTATCACAGTTGTAGGTTCGAGACCATTATGATTCGGCTCGGATCGGGTTATACTACTAGAAAAACTCGTTGTGGGTTCTACATTTTGTAAAGGTACTGAAGGACTGGAATTACTGGATTTTATACTTTTGGTATCCGTTGTTGTTGTCGTTTCGCTTTCTATTGCACTGTATCTGAAAGAAATAAACAAAAATTAAAACAATACAGCAACATTTTCAATTGGCGCGACTGGGAAGCGACTTTTCTAGTTCCGGGTCGCTTTTCCACATAATTTTGAGTTAACTTTACATGAAAGCGAAGTTTATCAAAAATTTAATGTTATCGTATAAATGTTAACCGCATCTATCTTGGCTTGCCTTCCGGCAATATCGCATAAATTACGTGAATAAATTTCCCATTATTTATGCATAACTTCCCTATTAAATAAATTTCCAATATAAATTGAATATTTTCTACGAAAAAACTGATGGTAGCGGATTTGTTAAAAACCATTGAGATTTCGTTATTTATTCAAGGTGCAGCTGCAGATGAACCTAATATTTTGAAGGTTGCTATCCGGACGTCATTGCACTATCTAATACTGCATATCTATCAAAATTTTGAAAATAATTAACAATAATAAACAAGTGAAATATAAAATACAACTGAAATAAAAAGGTGAAAGCTAGTTACTTATGACCAACAGGTGGGACATCGAGGCAGCGACAAAATATTGGAGTAATTTGTATAACACATGAAAATTTATACAAAGCGTAGGTAATTTAAAAAAAATTAATTTGATTGAATTAATACATTTTTTTCTGTAAGTTGCTTTTAAGGGACCGCGATTTTGATGTCCTTATGATGATTCAAATTATTTGTATGGGGCTTACATAAAGGCTGGTAAAATTAAAACTTTTAATAGATTAAAATTACCTGTCTACAAACATTGAATTTTTAAACATTTTTACAATTCCAAAATCGTGGTAGGAAAGTCAGAAACACAAGCTTCACCAAATATTCTGAACTTGGCAATTTTACGAGCGTACATTTAATATTAATTATTGCAAATACTCTGATGTTCGTAGAATTGCACGACTTGCGTTTAATTTAAAACCGTACAAATAAATTTTAATGATGCGCCATTGTATTATGTTCGCGAATGCTCGTTAAATGTCAACCCCTCCCATGACTAATATCCACCTACGGCCCTGGTTGCAACGTTTGTGAATAATATTTATTTTCTAAACGTAGATCGACATTTTTACAAAAGATGGTTAGGTAATTCTCAATATCAATTAAATTTGTGCGGCGTATAAAATTTGAACATAGTTCAATAAGTTCTATTTATTTAGGATCCAAGCTTCTTCCTTTTGTTTTTCTTTTCAGTTTTTTGGGTGTTTTGTATATTGTGTTCGAATTTCATTTGAAAATGTTTTTTTCTATTCAATGGCCGGACTTCTTTTTAGTTTCATTTCAATGCTAATAAAATCAAACTAATTTGACTAATTCATATTTGTGTGTTTTTTTTGACGAGTGTTGCTGGAGATGTGGTATCTAAGTATCATAATGATCGAATAAGTAAATTTTATAAAAAGTTGTACTTTGTAATTTTAAACAGTAATTTTCAGATTGAATTTCTGATTAAAAATTTGGAAATTTAATAATTTTAATAGAAGGTAGAAGAAATGCTCAAACTGGATTTTTTTCAAACTGGAATTTTCATCAAAAAGTATTATTTATCGATCATTTTTTACAAAAAAAACTTGTTACTTTAAAATTAGTTAGTTTTGAAATTAAAAAAAATTTGAAATTGAATAAACATTTTTACATGAAATTATAAATTAAAATCAGAAAATTATTTTAAAAAGTAACTATTGCGACCTACTTTAATATTCTTTTTACAATACATTATAAATTAATTGAAATTAAAAAAAAAAATTTAATCAATACTTATTTTTAAAATAACCAATTTTAATGAAAAATCCGATTTTCTCGAAAATCAATTTTGACCAATTGACGAATTAAAATGTCAGTTATAATCTACATTCTACAATAATCAGAAGCACGCCCCTCCCCCCAATTAAATCTTTGGCTTTTCAAAATGACAAATTTTTTATTAAATTTTGTTAAACAAAACCAATTTGTTCTAGAAAACAATTTTGTATCTCGAAAATTTATTCATTTAGACCATTTGATATTAAAAAATTTTAAAAAAAACTGCGCGCGGTGCTTTTTTTATTATTTATTTCCTTGAATAGTTTAATAAAGCAGTTTAGAAAACCATGAATTAACCCCCCCCCCCGCCCCGCCGGACATAGAAACCTGGCTATGAACCTGTAGTAATATAAAATATTTCCTCTTACATAAAATTAGAAATTTGTTCCAGAGTACAAATAATATAAAAACTAAAATGCATAGAAAATTAAACTCCCAAGTTTATAAATAAATAAGAAATTTTAAAACATATTCTTTCGAAATAAAACTAGGTTGTACCCACGTATTTTGAAATACGACAATATATTATGCCGTATTTTATATAAGTATAAATATTTCTTTATAACTCGATATATTTTGAAATATCTTATTTATTTATTATTACGAGTTAATAACTTAACAATTTAAACTCCAAGTTTATAGTATGGCAGTCTACACAGAAAAAAAAACTGTGCCTAAAAGTAGCACAATTTGGGTCTGGATTGTCTACAAGATTAAATTGTGTTAATATTGTGCACAATTGTAGTATTTTCTAGTACAATTTTACACATT
The DNA here is from genome assembly GCA_958510855.1 of Rhagonycha lutea. Lineage (NCBI taxonomy): Eukaryota > Metazoa > Arthropoda > Insecta > Coleoptera > Cantharidae > Rhagonycha > Rhagonycha lutea. The sequence continues at coordinate 18,606,927 of OY294039.1, read as the reverse complement.
TGTAGCACATTGTACTCGTTTTCTAATACAATTATTGTACATAATTTTAACACAATTTGAACTTACATAGAATTTATACAAAAAAAAACTTTTGATAAAATCCCAGTGGCGTATTGAGGAATAACGTCTAGGGAGGCTGGAACCTACGGGATATACATATAGGTATAATGATATAATCGGGACTTACGACATTAAATACTGAAATAATTGTATTTTATGTTAGAGTTGCGGTACTGGAAGAAAGAAAGGCGTAGCGAAAATACGGCCCAGTAACGACCGCGTGACACCCAATTCCACCAATTGACACCAACATAAACACGCCTGTACGAGTTTTCGTTACTGCACATTAGCTCCGCCTTTCTTTCTTCCAGTACCGCTACTCTACGTGTACTATATAAATGGAGCTATATTGAAATAAAGGGCGCAGCCCCTCCCCAATAAATATGCATCTTAATGCTATATTTCATTGTGCGATGTCAGCGGTAGTGTTTGACAGAGTCTGTAAGATGTAAGAGTGCGCAGTGTGGTAGGAAATCCGAAATAATAACCAACTCACCCTATAAATTACAATTCATCGATGAAGAAGCGAGGAAGAGCCAGCACTAAACGTGTCAAAAACGTCAAAGGAAAATCCAAAACAAAAAAGCGAAAACTAATGCAAAAAAAAGTGGTGGAGTTGTGTAGGATGCCAAGAAGTTTAATATATAAAATTCCCATAACTGAAGATTGGATCGAGTGCAAGTACATCATGTACTCAATGATGTGATGTATGCTTATGAATTGTATTCTTAATAATGTAGCTGAACGACTAATACGTTTTAGTTTTTTAATATTTCGGGTCTTTTGTCAAATTTTTAAGGTTAACCTTAAGTGCGCGCACTCATACAGCACTCTACCCTGCGGTGGAGCTCCATTGTGGTTGTGGCTTCAACCAGGAATTTGAATCAATCTATTTTGGAATGCTATTTGCAGAAAATTTTTTAACATTTACAAGTGCACTGTTAGACCATAGTATTATACAATAGGACCACAATAGGCCTGTTAAATGTTGTTTTTTTAAATAAACTTCGCAATGAATAACAAATACGTTTTTTAAAACTCGAGGTCGAGCAGATGCAAATCTTGTGGTGTAAATATTTAACCATTTATTGAGATGTTATTTTGTGGAAGATTTACACACGGTTTATATGAGGTTGACATGGTTTTTTAAAAATTCCACTTAAAATTAATCAATTTTAACAGCAAATTTTCCGAGTAATTATAGCAAATAGTGAGGAAAAAGACGTCATGGAATTTTGCATTTACGTCGTATAAACAATGACATAATTGAAGTAATTATCCTTAGTAATTGCCTTGTTCCTAAGGTTAAAGGCTCTAAGAAAATATTTCGTTGTAAATTGATAAAGGAAGCGCCTTCGGCGCATTTCATTTGATTTTTGTACTAGGGGTGCTATACTTACTTTGGAAGTTCTCCGATTCTTGGAGGTCTCTGTTTACGGCAATTGTAAGTTCCATCAACCCATGGTAGCCCTGAAATTGGAAACTCTTTAACGTACGTCATAAAAAATATTACATTACGATTTGAAAACGATCCAAATTGACTGTAAAAAAATAAATCAGAATAATCCGATCCTGAACGTAAACTAAGTCCAACGGGACCAACTCATCATCGTGCGATTTTTTAATTCGGGAATGTTGAAATGCCAAGGTTAGAATAATAATTAATTTCAACGTTTAATTAGCTTAATAGCAAATAATGACATACTATAAAATGTGCGTTTCATGCCAACTTACCTTGCTGAAATGTAGTCATTATAAATTGAGCGTATTTACAAATTTGATTACAGACTTGAAAATCTGAAAATAAAATAATAATTATTAGCGCTGCTACGTACAACACAAACAAATTTTTACATGATTTTAATTAAAAAACGTGAACAAAAAATTAGTTACTTTATACAAAAATACAGAATTATATTAAAATTTTAAATTTAATTTTTATAAAAATGTTATTTTCATGACACAATACGAAAATTGTAATACATTTTTGTTAATGATAAAATTTTTATCGGATTTTATTTAATTTTTATTTAAATGTGCGTCTTCAAAGAGATTAAGTTAATTCGCAGTGAGGTGCAACCTCCGCTATTTTGTTAATCCAGATATCTGGACTGCTGCTGCCTCTCCCATTGGAGGTTTTTGGTCATAATTCACCACGCTGGCCAGACGGGTTGGTGAGTAGTCTGCAGATTGATTTTGGACTCTAGTTGTTCTACATCCAGTAGCAGCTTGCTAGGCTAGCTTTCAGATGTACCTGTAACTCTTTTTTTTGTTAACGGTGGCAGTTCGTCAACTTAGGGGGACCGCCGGCTTAACGTGTCCTCACAGTAATAAGAAATTTTGACTATCTCATCCAACTACGTTAGCTGCAAAGCAATGACCATCTCCCATGTCCATGCAGAAAAGATATAATTATCATTTTGTTAATTATTTTTTATAGGTCAATTATTCAAAAGTACGGTGAGTTCTTGACTAAAGTTTGATTTACTTCCATTAAGTTAAAAATAAAATTGAAAAAAAAAATAATAAATAGAACTAAACATAGACCTTAATGTAGCGTAAACATGAAAATTTGCATTTGATCTTTAAATTAAACGGCGATTATAAAATGGTCGACATGAAACAAAGCGGTTTGAGTAGCTACCGTAAAATTTGTTAAATTTTGTTTATCGATATAATAATTAACATTAAAAGAGTAACCTCGATGAAAATGTCACGTCATAAAATAAGTTACATTTAATGAAACTGAAATCATCGGAGCGTGTAAATTTCAGCCGATAAAGCACATAACCATGTAAATTAGATCAACATCAAAGTCACTAGTAAAGTATAAAATATAGGTGAGTAATCATAAATATTTGATGAAAAGTTTTTTCACTATTGAAGTCAATTAATTAAAACTTCCCCTTTGAACATCCAATCGATGAGCATAGAAACATAGAGCAGTTTCACTTTAGCAAAACTCATCAAACATGAAGAAGTTTCGTATGGGTAACTTCAATAAATAGTTAAATTGTATTTTTCTCTTTCTTTTTTAATTAAATTTGCACGATTTCATTATTTATTTCTTTATGAAATTTATCTCAACATTTTTTAGATTTAAAAAAGTATGGGATATCGCCAACTATTTCATGTTTATTTTACAAAGAAATAATAACAATGGCATTGGAATAATATTTGCATTTGGAATGATTTACTATTTTTTTTAAATTCAAAGAGGAATCGATATTTCACCAATTGGTAGGGGAGAGGTTTGCAGGTTGCCACCCATTAGCTTTTTTGCTCATAGCTCGTCACAAAATCAACATATTGTTGATATTATAATATTCGTTGGAAAGAGGAACTCACAAGGCACAATCCTGACGTAGAAATTATTTGAATTTTCAAAAAATAAAAGTTACACAGGAGTTTTTCAAAAGTACCTAAAATCGAGCTCTTGAAATTTAGGCTTGCAAGTTGCCACCCATCGAGAAATTGCTGAAAATGTAGAAAAACGGAAAGAAAACCAACTGATTTATAAAATTTATGGGTTTTTACTGACACTCGGTGGTCGTAAACATAAAAAAATTAGTGTAAATTGGCATAAAAAATCAAAATTTGATTTTTCATGTTAATTTGCATGATTCCATATTATCTTGCAAATTTAATTATTTAATGCAATAAAAACACTTCACTTTTGACTCAATAGCAATTGTAAACATCAAACAATCATAAAAACGAGCATATGAGTGTAAACAAGCGAAACACGATAGGTAGTAACCTGCAAATCGTAAAGGGTGGCAACCTGCATTCTAGCACTATTTTAGAATTATATCTGAAAAAAATTGCTATTTCATGATATGTTTGAAATTTTGTTAGGATAATGTAAGTTGAATGTAAAAGCAACACAGAAAAAATATTTACCTTGATTTCTCGATTAAAATGTTCAATTTATGACCACAGAACAAAAACACAATTTTAATTTTTAAATTTTTACGATACAACTTTTCAAACTTTTGTCAACACACACTGTCTTAGTGGCTCTGTCCGCTCCAGAACTAGTTTAAAAGTGATCACACCTCCTTAGGTTTCGATTTCAGTCAAAATTTAGTTTATGACATTGGTCCAACACCAAAATCCAAGATAGGTGGCAACCTGCAGTAGGTGGCAACCTGCAAACCTGTCCCCTACGAATACCATCTTTTTATACTGCTTTTTAGAGCTCGATATGGTTTTCTTGCCTCGATCATTGACAGGTCTACAGGAAAAGAGGCACCTCATAACAGTGAACGAATTTCAGACTGTTTCATAGTAACCAAAATAAAATAGCTAGGATTTGATGTTTTTCAACTTCCCAATAGTAGAACTACTGGTGAGGGTAGGCTGAATGGTCTAGCACTAGTAGTCAAGTGAAATATTCGTTGATGATAGACTTTTATGTTTCTGATAATTAAAATGTGGTTGAAATTTTCTATGTCTCTTGATTTTTAAATAAAAGCGTTACTGAGGCCCCCACTTCGACTTATGATCCACCCATTGATCTCGATTATGAAATTGCGCCGTAGTCACTCCTAAAATTGATTTTCAAGAATCGACTTAAATTTTCATGAAATTTTCCGATACAATAAATTAATTTAACTTCTCGAGCAAAGTTGAACGACAAATTGTGGAACAAAAGCCAATAACAAACGCGATACTTAAGGTAAAGCACATAATAAATATACTGCAATAGTTTTCTTTGGAAAAGAAAACGAATTTATTTCCACGCTATAAAATATTTTAGAACGCAAAATAAAATAAAAACATTAAATAGAAATCTCGTTCTAAAGACACGCAAAATTCCACAATTGTAAAATTTCCATTCTTAGATTATTGCCCACTTCAATGTCAAATAAAAACGCAAGGAACTTATTTTCATGCGATAAATTACCATTGCTTGACAAAATAATTATATTTGCTATAAAAGAAAATTCGCTATTAAGCAACGATAATAATAATGAGCCATACCAGATATAGGTAATTTTTAATTTAAAAAATAATCTTTCACCATAAAATAACCAATCAACAATTTATTACGCTCGAAAATAGACGTTTAATTTCATTTAATTAATAGGATATTGCACAATACGGCTTCGTTTTTCTATACCAGAAAATTAAGCTTTTGGGTAAACATAAGTGCTTGAAAATTAATCAACTTTTTTTAATTATCAGTTAGACCCAATTTTCGAGATGGACATCGGCAAAATATTAATTCGTTCATCGATAATATCTTATTTCGACCTTAAATTTTCCGTGGCACAGCTCCTAAGCAAATTTGCTAAATGCTCCGCGAGAAAATTAGTACCTGCAAATTACCACGCTCGACTGATAACAGGGGATGCTAGGTCAACAGTCGTTGCAAAATGTTTTGTTTTTTTGTGTGTTAATTTATTGCCCTATTCGTGAGTACTTTATGCAAATTAGAAGATTACTTACGTTTTTTTACAACCTTTTATTGGCATGCACTTTAAAAGTGTACATTTCGAGAAAGAGTTTAACCTTCCGGCCGCGTTGGAAGTAGTAGTATATAAGAATAGAAAATTTTTAATATTTTCAAATAAGAAAAGGCATTATACCGAACACGTCGGCGTCGTTCTAATATTCTAAGTGCGTAATGTGTTTGCTTTTTAAGCAAATTGAGAAGGATTTCAACCCATAATTTGAATAAATACGTTCTGAATAAAGGGATATTGTACATGAAGCTATTATCGAGCTAGCCGGTGATTTAAATTTTGTGTTGGAGTTAATAAGTACAAAAGGTTTATTTTATTGCATAATCTATTTATCCTACACGTTATTATCCTAAAAATTCGCATGATATGATACTTCAAGAACGAATAGTCTGATTGGTTTCAAATTGGCCATAAATGGTTTAATAAAATTCTCGAGATGTCTAGGAACGGTTCTTTGGTTCTTTCTATAATGGTAATCAGTTTTTTAGGTTCATTTTTATTAACTGAATATAAAATTTTCTCCAATTTGTAACCGTATTACATTTTTTAATATTTTTTGATTTAAAAATTATTAATAAACCTGTAACTATGCTGTCTTAACTACAGTAAATCCCGAAGACGAGCTTTTTTTTATTTTTCAATAAAATCTCGACTTTAAGTACCTACTTGAAGCTATGTATAATATAAACATATAAAATAAGTCAGAAATTCGTCAGAGTCAGCGGAAGCCAACTGAAAGAATTAAGTCGTAAGCATATAAATTTGGTGACGTATCTATTTATTGTTAAATAACATTATATTGAAGTAAAATAGAACTACGATAGCTTTAAAACAATACAAATTATTATTAAATTACACAAAAGAGTAATTTAAAGGTTAATACATTCGTTTATTATGCATTAGCAAACTTTAGCACTTGCGACTTAATTCTTTCGGCTAACTTCCGCTGAAATTGACGAATAGTATTTATTAACATAAAAAACAAAACAATGTGAAACTAGGGTAGTAATCTAGTAATGTAGCGCTTACGCTCGCTGCGACTTAATAAACTACATTTTATGTAATAGCAGTATCACAAATTATTCTATTTTAAAACATCTAATTACCATTTAAACATAAGAAACAAATTTTTCATTAGAATATTACTTAAAACGAAAATTCCACTTTGGGAATCCCCGATTACCTGTTAAAATACTGTTTTATTGGAAAAAAATCAGAATTTTTACACTTGCACGTGGAAGGGTTTAAAGATTGGTAAAACCAGCAATTATTTAAATTGTACTATATTATAAAAATATACATAATAACAATGATAATAATTAAAATTAATTTTTAATTTATATTAATAAAATTACAACAAATATTATTATTATAATAAAAGCACTTTTAATTAATTACAACGATAGAATGTAAAAGTTTAATTGTTTTTGTTTGTTTTTTTTTAAGTAGAGGTCAAACTAAGGCTTCAGAATTTTTTCAAATTTTTTTGAGTACTTCTAACATAAGAAAAAAATTATTAAACAACCGGTAGCTGACTCACACAAAATTGCGGTTTTAGGAACCAATCAGAATAGCCCTGTTGTCAAATCGACAGCAATTGAAAGTGGGTAATATAAGATAATCATTTACCAACTAAATGATTTTATAACAATAACGCATCGTCAAGCTTAATAATTATCATTGCTCTATCATGGCGCTCAGTTTAAAAAATACTTTTTTAAATTTAAAAAAAATTTTAAATTTAAGGCTGAGTTTTGTTATATTTTTATATTGTACTCTACCAATCGTCTTGATCATAAATGAAATGAAATAAAATGAATTGATTATCGGGGAATTTAAAGAAAAGACACTCTGTAAATGCACCGACTAGCTGTGACTCTTATATTGCTCGTTATTCTGCAGTGAATACGTCGAACAATGTCTTTTTAATTGTAGTAAAATTCTCCATCAAACTAAAAGAATATTTAATTTTGAAAAAGAAAATTTTTTGCTTAATATTATCCAAAAACATCAAACCAACAGATTATTTTTTGTACCATTGAAATATGGAATGATTACTAGTTCCGATTGAACGCTTCTCTCGCTTATGCAAGGAAATTTTTAGTCTCAAAAATCGTATGCTACTCTTTGCAATCGCGAGGGAATTAACTTTAAAATAATTTGATTACAAAAAAATAAATGTTTTTGGTAAGTATCTTAAAAATATTTCTCGAGATATAACTTTAAGATCCAATTTAACACCAACGTAATTTTCTTTATTATTTAACTATTTCTTTATCTTCAAATACAATGGCTGATTTTCACTTAATATCGAACTCTACAGTGCGACTGAATTTCTATCCGTAAAAACTCAAATTCCGTATGCCGAAATCAATTTTATCATCTTCCAAATAATTAAAGCAGCAACTTCTTTACTATCAGGTAAAAACAAACGGAATAATCAAGTAAGTGGAATTCTAACCTCAAAATTTTCACTCCAAAATTTTACATTTTCAAACTTATACATCAGGAAATAATAACTTCAAATGATGATCTTTCATCAAATATATGATCATCTAACGCTCCAAAAATATTGCAAATTATACAATGATCGACCAAGCTTTACCATGAGATCACAATATCAAAAATCACTCGTAAATAAAAACTCAATAATTTTCAGTATACAGGAATAACGGCAAGAATCACTCTATTAATCATAAATCAAGTTTGGGTCCGTCAAGTTGGACCCCCGACTTTGGAATTTTGAAATTTTTTTTACGTCATTTGGAAGTGCTCGCGAAGTGCTGGCGAGTGCTCTAATGTATTTTGAAAGTGCTGGGTCCGTTAACTTTTTATTAGCAATTAATCATTTTCAGCCGGGCGGGGGCCAACTTGACGCACACCCCCGACTTTGGAATTTTGAAATTTTTTTTACGTCATTTGGAAGTGCTCGCGAAGTGCTGGCGAGTGCTCTAATGTATTTTGAAAGTGCTGGGTCCGTTAACTTTTTATTAGCGATTAATCTTTTCCAGCTGGGCGGGGGCCAACTTGACGCACACCCCCGACTTTGGAATTTTGAAATTTTTTTTACGTCATTTGGAAGTGCTCGCGAAGTGCTGGCGAGTGCTCTAATGTATTTTGAAAGTGCTGGGTCCGTTAACTTTTTATTAAGAATTGAAATATCGGCTTTTGACAAAAACGTCAAGTTGTACCCCGCCAAATTAAATTTTGTCAAATATTAAAATTTTTTTACGTCATTTGGAAGTGCTCGCGAAGTGCTGGCGAGTGCTCTAATTTATTTAGAAAGTGCAGAGTCCGTTAACTTTTTATTAAGATTGGAAATATCGAATTTTAGAAAAGCTCCGAGCAAGATACATTGAATTCAAATTCAATTAAAAAAGTAGTTACCAATTAAGTAATACCAGTATCAAGTAATACCAATTTACAAAATTTAACTACTATATAAGGAACTAGATACTACACGACAAATATAAAAAATAGCTTAAATACCTTAAAAGAATAAATTTGAAATGGACAGCATTGAAGAAAATTCCAATAATTTAAACCAAAATAAATATAGAATTATAGAAGAATGCTTACTTGAACATAATGTTGAGAAATCTATATTTCAAAAAAATGGTAAAGCAGTATATCCTTCGGATGAAGTTTACGCAAAAGTTTCCACCGAGTTGAAAGCGAAATACCAATTAAACTATAACCCGAAGACTATTTATAACTTAATAACGAAACAAAAATTAGAAAAAATCGTACAATTACAAAAAACTTTATATTCTGATACTGCGAAAATAGAATTTATGAAAATGGAAATTTCAAATGACGATGATGATGATTCCGACGCTAATAGTGAACATACTCTAAATTTTGTTATGACTCTTTCTACTTCGGAATGGAACAAAATTAAACCAAATGAAGTTTTTTATAAAGATGGAGAAACCGAGAGAGAATATTCAGTTTTGGTTCCATATGAATGGACACCTATCGTTTATGGTCATTTTTGGGATCATACAAAATTGCATTGCACAATTAATTTTGAACGAGGTAGAGTATATACTAATTCTGACATATATTTAAAAATTGAGGGAAATTGTGATACGTGCAAATCAAAACTAAAGTGCATTCTTGACCACCAACCAATAAATGAAGAGCGAGTGTTATTTAAATGTAGTTATGTAGGAAACTATTGCATCAACCATGAAAATTGTAAAAAAAGAAAATTGGCCGGTAGCCAAAGGGCAATGATTGGAAAACAACTAATTGAAAATCGTGTAACAGCATCAACTTATAGGAAAAGGCAAGCGAATGCCTGCATGAAAATGGGCGACGTTGATCCTCCACACTTACCATCGAATAAGGTACTACGAATGGCAAAGTACGAATCTGGAAGAAAAAACAGAATACATGATGATCCTATTAGCTCCATTTATATTTCCAAGTATAAATATCCTTACAACGCGTATATCAAGGACATTGGAGTAGACGCATTTTTTGTTCACTACTGGTGTTCTGTGCAAATTCATTTATATAATGAGTATGCCAAAAGTCCTGGTTCCAAAGTTTGTATTGATGCCACAGGAGGTGTAGTAAGAAAATTAAAACGTCCCGATACGCAATTATCGCATTCAATTTTTTTGTACGACGTAACAATTAATGATCCGAAAACTAAAGCACAATTTTCTGTTTCCAGTATGCTTTCAGAACAACATGATGGAGATGCTATTCACAACTGGCTCAAACGATGGGTGCGTAATGGTGCTACTATTCCAAAAGAAACTGTGTCAGATATGTCTTTAGCGTTTTTGTCAGGCATAACCAAAGCTTTCACAGCTATGAGCCACATAACATTATATGTAAACGAATGTTTCAATATTTTGTTAAAGGGAAAAGCAATGACATTAACAACCTTTATTAGATGTGACGTTGCTCATGTAATAAAGATGATCGTATCGTTTAAATGTTTCAAAAGTGAAAAGAAGCGAAGCAAACAGTTTTTCGTTCGAGCAATTGTTAAAATGGTGACATGTTCTGATATAAATGATTTAAAGAATATATTATTGGCAATTTTTACTGTTTGCCAAAGCGAGGCTTACAATCTTGATTCATATTGTGAAAGAGAAAAAACATGGTTACAATCATTAGTTTCTGGCGATAGTGAAGAAAGAAACGACATATTTACATTGAATTTGGCAGAAACAGAAGAACCCGAAGAATTTCACGATAAAGCGGAATCAGAATATCCCAAACTTGATGATCATGAAGAATCAAGATCCAATAATTCCTTGTTTAAAGATTGGGTCGTTAATATTGTAGAAGAATCAAAACAATTTGTATCCCCTGATGGTGAAATAGATAACCTACAATACATTCCGAAATTAATTCCTGAAATTATTAATTTATCCAAACTCTTACCTCTATGGACAGGTATTATGATTCCATTTTTCCCTAACTCTGGATCAACTGCATCAAGTGCCCCGGTTGAAAGTAATTTTAATAATATAAAAAATCGAGCCTTTTCTGGATCACAGCTCCCAGTTCGCGTAGATAATTTTATTACACAGCATGTTAATTATTTGGAAGGTACAATGAAATTAATCACTGCAAATGAAAAGACGGCGACAAACGAGATAAAAGAAGGAGAAATAGAATGTACAAATGAGGTAGATTTTCAGGAAATACATTCAATTGAAGCTACCAAGAATGATGCTGCCAGTATTTGCTTGAATGATGCAACGGATTCTATGGAAAAAGTTACTGATGAAGATAGTACCCAACTAGATTTTGATACTACTAGAAATGCAAATATTAATGACGATGTTTTCGACGATTCTCCCAATACAAAATCAATCAATTTAAAGGCAGAAGAAGATGAATCGGTAGAAAATTGGCGGGGGCTAGGCGTTTCAAACACAGCACGTCCACGAAGGTCATATTTAGAACCTCAAAAAGAATGGAAATATTTGGATCTAAATGACAACAGAAACTGTATTCCAATTGGTTTTCTCCGAAATGGTAGTTCGCCTCATTTAAAACCAATTAAAATTAACAAAATCAATTATACCGTTATTAACACTTGCGCATTCGACAGTTTGATGCAAATATTGACAACTTCTCTCTGTGATCAAGAAAAGTTAAAAGATAATTCGATTTTTGGACAAAACAACAATATTCATCAAATAATTATGAAACTATCTAGTGGCAAAGTAGATAGGAGTATCTATGGTTTGAGGGCAAAAATTTTGTCTGACATCTTTGAGGGAAAAACAGTATGTAATATAACAACGATTTCTTCTGTATGTACAATGAGAGAGTTGCTCACTAAGTTGATGAATCATCAATATTTATCCTGGTCAAAAACAGAAAAATCCGTGTGCTTAAATTGCAATGATTCTGATGAATTCTCTACCGCATGTGTAAGTATTTCTGGAATAGAAATTGAAGGTAAGTTAAAAGATATTATAACTCAAGATCAGTTATTAATGTGCACTAATTGTAAAACTAAGACACGACGTAACGAAGTTATGTTGAATAACAATTATTTATTCTTAGAATGGTTAACTGGCAGTGGCGAAGATAACACCTCTCAATTATCAAGTATCCCTTCCAAAATATCAGTGGGAAACAAAGAATACCATCTGCGAGGAATTGTTGAAAATTTTAACCCGACTAACGCAAAAGTTGGTCATTTTGTGGCATATGCTAAACGATTGCATGGGAAGTGGGAACTATACAACGATTTAAAAGAAAAAGTTGATAATCACTGTAATCCTGATAAAATCGTTGTATGTACACTTTTATTCTTTTTGGCAACTTGATAAAATGTCTTAGTTGATATCATAATTTTGTTACTGGTATAATAATTTGTAATAAAAATAAATAAATTAAAAAACCTGTATTAAAATATTACAAAACTACTTTTTTAATTGAATTTGAATTCAATGTATCTTGCTCGGAGCTTTTCTAAAATTCGATATTTCCAATCTTAATAAAAAGTTAACGGACTCTGCACTTTCTAAATAAATTAGAGCACTCGCCAGCACTTCGCGAGCACTTCCAAATGACGTAAAAAAATTTTAATATTTGACAAAATTTAATTTGGCGGGGTACAACTTGACGTTTTTGTCAAAAGCCGATATTTCAATTCTTAATAAAAAGTTAACGGACCCAGCACTTTCAAAATACATTAGAGCACTCGCCAGCACTTCGCGAGCACTTCCAAATGACGTAAAAAAAATTTCAAAATTCCAAAGTCGGGGGTGTGCGTCAAGTTGGCCCCCGCCCAGCTGGAAAAGATTAATCGCTAATAAAAAGTTAACGGACCCAGCACTTTCAAAATACATTAGAGCACTCGCCAGCACTTCGCGAGCACTTCCAAATGACGTAAAAAAAATTTCAAAATTCCAAAGTCGGGGGTGTGCGTCAAGTTGGCCCCCGCCCGGCTGAAAATGACTAATCGCTAATAAAAAGTTAACGGACCCAGCACTTTCAAAATACATTAGAGCACTCGCCAGCACTTCGCGAGCACTTCCAAATGACGTAAAAAAAATTTCAAAATTCCAAAGTCGGGGGTCCAACTTGACGGAGCCATCAAGTTTGATTCCAAAAAAACTCAAAAAATCGCAAAACTAATGACGGACGAAAAATGATCTTTTTCTTACAACTCAAACATAGAATACGATAATATATTATTTCAAAGAATTTGTAACTAGTGAAACTCGTCCATTGCTGATACACAATTCATGTATTCATGACACGTGTTTCGTTTTTGTTAAAGCTGCCCAGATGTATTTAGTAGATAATAGTATAATTTTCTATTATTGCGAAGTTATTCCGTATTCGCTATCCCGAGATAAATTGGATGATTCCAAATTTTTAAATTTCGAAAACCAATGTGCTTATTTAAAATTCGAGGTTAAAATTGATAAGTAAGAAATTGAAAGAACAATAAAGTACCCAACTCTTTCTTTTCATAATTATAATTTTCCTGCCGGTGTTTGTAAGCGGGAGAGGTTATATTGAATTTAAATATTCGCTTATAGGCACATAAAGGGTATTGTTGGTTTATTAACGGTGGTAGGTAAGAAACCTCAGCACATATTTTAAAAATTTCCACTGTCAAGAATCATTAAAAACGGTACAAAAAGCTATTATAAAACAAAATATTTGCGAACCATTGCAAATAGGGCTCTAAAAAGTCAAATTTTCAAAATTTGTATTGTCCGATGCAGTCTTACGAGTTAGAAACGGTTTACAACATTTCATTGGCTCCCGAAACCCCGCCTCTAATATATCCCACCAAAAGCTTATAAATATGAGGTGTGTACATAAAATGCTCTCAGTGCGTTCTGGCGATCACAACAACGTGTCGTGTGTTAAGCGTTAAAAAACAGTTCTTTTTAGGGCCAAAAATACTTAGAAAGGGTTACGGTTTTAACGACGTTGAATCTCGCCTTTTTTTGCAACTCTGGCGGGGGTGTTTGTGTTGCCGAAATGGCCCTTTCGTGCGCTACGCTGCGCTCCGCACGCTACAGACCCATTTTTCGGCAACACTAAACTCATTAAAAACATCCCCCGAGGGTGATCCAACTCGGCAAATTGTGCTATTAGCAAGGGGTGAATCTCGCTTTTTTTTGCTGCAAATTTAAGCCAAAAATACGTTGAAAATGTGAATTTACCTCGACGTTAACTGTACGATGAATTTCCCCGTGTTTTTTAGTCAAAAATACCCCTAAAAAGTGAAATTATGTCGATGTTAACTGCGCGACGGACTAGCTACTACTGGGAGCACACGCGTGCTCCGATTTTTCTAAGTGTTAGAGTAACTCACACCACACGGACGGACGACAGAATGACTGTGACGTTTCAAAATCTAGCTAAAATTGGCAACTTTAAAATCGATTATTGGCCAAACTAATCGATATACGACTTTCATCCTCACCTTAATCGCTTCGTCTATATTTTTTCTATCTAAATCCGTCGAGATTTTTTTAATAAATTTAATATTCTCGAGCTGAGCCTACTTACCTGCTACCCTATTTGGTGCAATAACTCCACAACAAATCGATCAACTTTCTTAGTTTTTGTTTGACATACTGATAGAATATATTTATAATAAACATTTTGTTTTAAAAAAGAAATTTTTTGTAATAACTCGAGAACGAATCGGCAGATTTTAATGTAGTGAAAACCGGATATTCATATCACAATCGGTTTTCAAGTTGAAAAATTAAACGATCTTCAAATTTGGCAATCAATACAGCCATCGTTTTATTAGATGTGTGGCATGTGACACCATCCTGTTAAAACCACATGTCATTCGATCCAATCGTTCAATTTCAAGTTCAATAATATTATCTCTATTCGCGGTAACAATCCTGGATACGTTTTATCCTACTGCGTCTGCGGATTTATAATAAAATTGTCATTAAAGCTCAAATTAGATGATAAAAAGTATAAATCCGCAGACGCAGTAGGAT
Organism: Rhagonycha lutea; assembly: GCA_958510855.1. Taxonomy (NCBI): domain Eukaryota; kingdom Metazoa; phylum Arthropoda; class Insecta; order Coleoptera; family Cantharidae; genus Rhagonycha; species Rhagonycha lutea. Next base: position 18,591,926 of record OY294039.1, on the reverse strand, counting down.
AAAACGTATCCAGAATTATAAAAGAAAATACAGAGGTAATATAATGTCAGTCACGTACTAGAGTGAATTTTATCCTTAGTGGCTGGGAGGAAACAAAAACTGGCGCAGTAAATATGTAGGAGCAGCTTGCCAGTGCCGTAGTAAATTTTATTTACTTCTGACAGATAAATATATTTCAATTTTATAAAATCATACATAGATATAAAACTAATGAAATAATAGTGGGGTTATGAACGCTAAAATTTAACACCCCGTGCTTCAAACATGGACTCGAACTGACGAATATTCGTTTCTGCACATTAACCACTCTCAACCACTAAGGAAAAAATAATCTCTACCTCTGTCATTGATAGCTGCAACGTTCGTCTTCAGGCTGAAGACTATTATTTAATTATAAATAATTATTATGAGCAAGCTGGATTTATAGTCTTTGAATTCTTGAATAGTGATAGTGACGCACATGAATAGTTTAACGAGATTTCAATGTTTTTTTTGTTATAAAAATTAAATTTGGCAAGTCATGTGATGGATCTTTTTATAAACGTATTTTTTAAAGAATTTTAGTGAAGTTTGATTAACAATATAGCATATTAATAAGAGAAAGGAACATATTTTTTGAGATTCCAAGGATAAATTTGTACTTTTGAGTGTCTTACGCCCTACTACCTAAGGAAATATTTTGAAATAACAGAGGGATCCTAATTTACTTCAGTTGAGAGACGGAAAATTATGGGTTCTAAAAAGAAATAATAACTGCTGTTCGTACAGAAGTTACTATTGCAGGATCAGTCAGCAGAAGTGGTACGCCAGTAAAATAAACTACGATGAAACTGCATAAGTTTCTTTGTTTGTTCCTTGAGGTCTTGCAGAAGTTATGCTGATATACTTTATAAAATTCAATTTGGTATTATGGAACAAATGAAATGAATCATATGGTACGGTGAAGAGTTACAATGTTCAAGTATTTAATAAACGGAGGAGAATGATAAATTGCAGCAGGTATATGTTTTATTTTATTTTTATAAAAGTAGATGAGATAAAACGATTAATTTTAGCTGTTTTAATATTTACTATGTTAATTAATTATTAATCCCAAAAATTAATTTTTAAGAACGCTGTGACGTCACTACGAACGGTTGCTCAATGTAACAATATTCATGTACATATACAATGTTTCAGACAAAACAAAGTATGAATAATAAAAAAAATAACAAAAATAACATAACATAATTTTGAAAGAGGCGTAGGAGATTTTGAACGAAAGATTTACACTAAATAAACTTTCCTCTAATAAGAAAATGAAAAGAATTTTTAATTTAAAGGATAAAGAACAAATTTAATTTCCTTTCCGTATTTGACCAGCAAAAGAAAACACACGAAAAGAAATTGAAAACCAAGCTGAAATTAATAATACATGGCTTTTTAACTTATTTATTAACTTCTCTTTCACAAGGAAGTGTATAATTTTATATTTCAAGTAAAGTTAAGTTCTGAAAGTTATAAAATTTCGGAAATTACTACATATGGCGTTGACTAAAACGTCTCATCCTATCAGGAAAAAAAAAGTAAAAAGTTTTCGGATCATTTAACTCCAGCCCCAAACGTATTATAAAAATTTATAAGTTCTTTCCTATTACTTCGAAACGTTGTACTTGAAAACTGTGTTCTAAAAACTTGACATTCTAGAGAAAAATTGTGGAAGTATTCGACATTCAGAATTTAGAAGAAAATTTTTAAATTATCTCGTTTACTGTTATTAAAAAATTTAAATATGTGGTATGTGCCATTTTTGGCTTATAAACTTGGTAAACCTGTTGTTACAGTAAACAAGCGATTTATAAAATTACAAATGCAATATTTGTGTAATTTTGTGTATATCACTAAATTTTATCTATAATATTATTCGTTTTCATGATTTTATATTGAACAAGTTCAGAGGTTTATCTTAATCTTTAATAATATCGACGCGGTCATGCTCAAATTCGACCTTTTTAATTGTTCATTATCAGATGTAATTACATATTCTCATTATTAATCACGTAATGTTTTCACATCAAAAACTTTTAAACCGTGCGTAGTAGTATTGTACGTCAACAGATCAATAAAAAAAACCACTTTGATTTGCTAAAATCAAATTTACATTTACTTATTTTGATAGATAGAAATCTTTATAATTTATTCATCCCAACTAAAAGCTATTGTAGTATACGGTAAACATTCCAAAAATAACGTAAAGAATTTTATGGAAACTATCCCCTAACATCTGAAAATTGCGTAAGTGTGGATCTTATAGGAATCTTGTTAATCCATTCGCGCGCGTCATTTCCATTGTCTATATAAATAAGTATTTTTATAATTTGTACCTATTGAAGTCCTAATTTCCACAATCAAATCGATGAGTCACATTCTGATCCTCCCATTGTAAGTATTAAATAAACAAAACAATCCAATTATATTTTTTTAGGTCCTACTTGGAGCTTTAGAGATCAGGAAGATCTTAATTTTTGTTTAACCCGACTCTATTATAATCAACTACGTGAGGAATTGCATGAAATCAATAACAAACACGAACAAGGATATTTTAAGCGATCACTCCAAGTTACAATATTAATGCTATAATTTTAATCCCTTTTATCATTCAACACACGAATTGTTTTAAAAATCTCCTTTGTCACTTTAATATGCAAATTTTTCCTGCATGATGTATTAGGAAATATTCATAGTGGAAATTTCTCTTTATGAAAAAATTCTGCAAAATTTCATTAGAGCAGCGAATATTATCGTACACACGTAGTAAACAGTAAATTTATTAAATTGCTAGGTGACTTTTCCCTTAAGGAAGAATAAATTACGAACAAAAACAAATTTTGGCAAAAAATAACAGATTCGGTTATGTGGTAGATATGCGACACAGAAGGCTAATTTTCCAATTTCAATAACCTTACTGAAAATGTTTATTACCCTCGTGCCCTTCTTTTTTAGCAACAAACTCGACTTGATTAAAAATTTCCCGATACAGAGAGCCCATATCAAGTGGGTTAATTAATTTTTGTGTTCTTGACGTTTACGTCATTGGAAATTTTTTTTATCTCTTTTTCAACGCATTCTATAAAAGAAATCCAATCGAATACCTAACCTAAGGAGGCCATTCACATCGAAAGTAATTATGGAAGAAACTTCTAATCTCATTTTTTGTTTTCCTATTTCGTTCTTACCTTATTAAATTTATTTTTAATACATTTTTTTGGCAAAAGATAATCAAGTTATTTTCTAAATTAAGTAATTTCGTTTGCTTTTAAGCTCTCATAAATTTTCCCGCAAGTTGGTAAATGATATCCCTAGGAATTATGATAATTACAATGTAAATCGCAAATAAACTTAGTTAATATTTCAAAATGTCCATAAAAATGACAATACAATCTACACTATCTTATTCCTTTCCCAAAAAGTAATTCAATATAATTTTGGTTTCTACATTCAGATCTCAGAATTATAGCGTAAAAGGTCGGGAATTACATTGGAAAAGATTCTATAAATATTACGAAAATTCTCGTCGAAAGTGAAATGGCATGTGGTATTGTGCAACAAAATGTAACCAAATGATAACTGATTTGAATCGAAAAGGTATAACTGGGAGTTCATCATATCAGTGAAAGATAACATGGATTTACTAAAGATTCACAACAATGGATGAAAATGGACAAAACATCGATGTAAAACAAAAACTGACTGATACCTAGAGTGTATTTGTTTTACAACCCTAACAATTGATAATGTTTTGTATATCTGTGTATTTCATCGACCACTTTATTTCCTCTTGAGTTAAATTGGAAGAAATGTATCATTTAACGTTATTGAGTTATTTTTTAGCAATAAGCTGGGCCATTATACTTGACGTCTTTTAATAATTGTTCGGGAAAAAACCAACCGGTATTGTATTGTACAAACATATAGAAAAACCATTTACAAAAGTTCTATCGAGAATCCGATAGCACACTCCATACATTGCTAAGAGGTATCTCCTTTCAATGACTCTAAATGGCAGACTTAACTTGAAATATAAATCCGAAATGTACTGAAAGAAACGTGTCTCTCGTCGAAAGGTACATTCCAGGTGTTTTTGTATTTTTTATTGCGATTTTTCTTACTTTTATATTCAATATTTTTATTATTGTAACAGTTTTAATGTAGTGATTTTGGTGGAATGTTTATATAATTTTGTAAGATTTTGATTTTAATCAACGATGGTGAGTCGAGAAAAATGAAAATGGCATACTGATTTATTTGAGGTGTGGCCAGTTCATCGTCCGGTATAGCCCTTTTTATCTACACAAATCACTACAGGAATGAGAAATCATCAATTATATTGTTTTATTTTACTTTACTTTCATTATAAATTAGTTGTAAAACAAGAGAAATAATATCTGAATAAAATAAATCATGAGATCCCGATTCTCGACGCTAGATATAATGGCTAATCGCCTTCTCATCAAGGGTCTATCAAGCATATTGTATGGTAGAGAGCTGTCGTTGTTGCTACAAATTAGAAGAACCTATTATTATTTTAGTATGCACAAAAAAAATGCATTTGATCTTATTTGAAAACCTGGAAGAGTCGAAATCCTGCGCATCCTCAAAAAATCTCGAAGCAATGGTATGCTAAAAAGTATAATATTATAAAAATATTCGGGCCTGGGAATACCTTAGCTATCTATAATTTATATTGGATTAATACAAACATATACGTTCCACCAAAATTACTACATTAAAACTGTTAACTGCTTTTAATTAACATATTGTCATGTTCTATTTTGACAGGAAAGGAATAATTAATGAGTTACCTCACAACCAGCTTGAAGTTCCTCGAGTCAAAAGCTTTTGGACCTATACTAACAGGCCACATATTAGAAAATGCAAATGGCTTCCAGATTTATGTCTATAAGTAGCCTACGATAGAAAACCCAGTGTATGAAAAAAAATTGATCGGAAATCTAGCTGAAAATGCGAGCGAGCAATAAACCCACGAAGACAAAGACGGAGTAAAAAGTAAAAATAATCCCTCTAATAAATCAAATCACAGAGAAAAGTTTATTTTAAGACTTTGAAAAACTAAAGAGACAGAATGGGTTAATCCAACTTAAGGTCATTCATTGTATGTTTCGAAAGTCGCCACTCCGAATCAATACTGCGCGTAATAACATTCGTGTACATCAGAAAAAACATAAGTTCGGTCCTGTTCTCTTCAGGATTTTATCTTGTATCTAATTTTTGTTGATTACTAATTATTTCTCAACTGACATGAGATAATTGTAGTCTATTTATTCCCATTTTCTCAGGTCAATTTAGTCATTCAACGTCATTCCCTCATTATTTTGCACTACTCGCAAATGCTTTTCAGACAAAATTTATTCGGTAATTTTAAAAAATCGTTCTTTATATAAATTCCATCTTAAATAAATCCTTCCATTAATTTTGCGAATACAAAAGACAAATACCTATAGATCTACTTTAACGGAACCCACGCAATTCAAAACTAATTTAATTAACGGTTAATCATTTCTTTGACAGTTTAAATAATTCCCATAATTTTTTAGCGCCTACTTTGATAACAATAGGTAGGTGGGCAAATATTGATTTCGAGCTAGAACTGGTGCAAAATTCCTTTATGAATAATCTTGAGAAATTTAAACTTCAAATCGAAGCTTAAATAAAAAGAAATTGCAAAATGTGTGTTCTTTTCACACCTCATTCGCAAAAATTGATGATTGCATTATAAAAACGAAGTGGATTGAATTTTTATGTTATCGGTTCGTTCACCCAAAATAATTTCAATATAAAAATGCCTTTCACGATCAAACTTACACATTTTAACGAAAACCGATTACCAGTTTTCTCATTTGTGCTTTCAGATTTTGGTAGAAAAGAAATTCAAGATTCAATATTAGGATGGATGTCAAAACGTCGATTTATTTACTCCAGGCCCTGAGGTAATATAGAAGATATTGGACGTTGACGTAACTATGTCAAATATTTACAAGAAATTTGTTTCTTTTTTAAATATCTCGCTACCCGTCAATCGCAGAACAAAATTACAAATGAGCAAAAATATAGGAAATTAAATTTTCTACAAAAAGTCGTTTATGTATTTTTGTCGTTTAAATAACTATAATTTAGGAAATGCCACTAAAAGTATTAGAAGAACTAGGGCTTCTTTTTTAGAATTTTTAATCCTATCAGATTAAATGGTAACTTTTGGTTCAGATGCACAAGCAGCTCCGATTGCTTACATCAGATTGAGGATAGACGAGATCATTAAAATCCAGATTATAAATAAATGCTTATTTATATTATGGTTTAAAAGGTGAAATAAACCAGATAATCAAATTCCTCTTTAAAAAAAAAACTAAGACGACTTATTATTTATCTTGTTAATTTTTGAATTTAATAAGTAATTAATTAGATCACCATATTATATTAAATTTTATGGAAAATAAATTTATTTGCATTGTCCTGTTTTACTCTTTTATAAATTTAATATTATAATTGTTCCATTTTGGAACAAATATATATTTTTAATTGAATTACAAATTATCGGAAAGATTAAATTAATGTATCTATATAAACTATGACATATGTTTTGCTCTTATTTCAGCTCTTTGAATAGGTATAATATAATTTCACAAGTTTAAGGAAAAAAATAGTTGATATAAATACAACAGTTGCATTTGCATGTTGTTGCAGTTGCAGTTCCATAAACGATATTTGATTTCTCTAACCGCAAATTGAGCAATTATCGTTGCTTGTACGGAAAAACTGACAAGAACATTTTTGTAAATAATTTAATTTCCTTTGCTTTTTGTAATTGGTATGTTTTTGTAGAGTTGATAACTAAAGAGATATTTATAGAAAACGAAATAGATTAAATAAAACTTTTCTTTTCCTGGCTCCCGATCTAGTAACCCGGGAAAATCCTACCTTTTCTAGATTGGGACGTGAAAAATACAGCAATTATGATTTATAATAAATAATCGTAATATATTGAAATTCCACAAATTTAGATTAAAATTATTGTTAATAAAAAACTTTCTTTTATCGATAGAAAAAAGCATTCTGAATTTTCAAGCCATAATTGAGCAGTTACCGTTGCTTATACGAAAAAAAATTATAGGAACTTTTTGATAGAAAATTTAATATTCTTAATTTTTTGTTATTGGTATGTTTTCGTACATCTGACCAGTAACGAGATATTTCAGACAAACTAAATAAAGACCAAAATATCTGGTCGGGTTAACACGTAGACCGCCACGCTTAAAAATAGCCTATTGTTTTTAATGTTATGTGAGTTAAGTATTAAATATAAATGGTTTCTGAGCAAATTTGAGATTTTGACGACGGTTTTGGCAAATATAGTTCGACAATTCATTCAAATTTTCTACCCAAGCGGTGTCTATTCCGTAATATACATATTATTGCATTATTGAGATGTATTAGAGGCAATCTCGGTTACTTCTGAATTATTTGTTCCGTGGTTTGGATTCCATGTTAAACTGTAGGTCCTCTTACGTACATGCACGTCAGTAAAAAGAACTGGGGACTTGTAATTCATTAGTGTGATGGGTTTATCCGTACAGGAAATTGTTTATTTGAAAATACCGTCAAGTATAGAAGCTTGGAAGAATCAATCAAAGTGATGTATAGATATATACTATAGATAGAAGTGTATTGTGGGTAAGGTATAGATAGATTGATGGATATTTCAATTTGATTGGTTGTTGTAAGCTTCAACCTTACAATATAATACAAGTAACCTCTATGGGTAAAGTATTTAAATGACAGTGATTTAATATAAGAACCTGAACCTATAAAAAAAATAGCTTCAGTTCCCTAATATTAAGTAGATAATAAAAAACTAAAGGGTCAGCAATCTTCCATCCCAAATTTTTTATTCCATTAAATATTTCCAAGAAGAGTCGACAAAATATATGACTTTTGTTTAGAAGGAAGGAAGGATTAATTTATGGATTCAAAATTGTTAAAATAAACGACAGACTCGATTATCTACCCCAAGTCATGGGTTACCGACCCTGCAATAGTATAGATAAAAATGTGCCGTCATCCCGTTACTTTATCGACTCCTGCCAACGTCTTCACGACTATAATTTATTTGATATCAGATTGTAACATATAATTCGTGCAAGGGGCGAGAACAACGTCGGTTTTTCATCATGAATTTGTAAAAGTGGACGTTCTATATTGTTATTGAAAAAGTACAAAAATAGATTCCGCATTTTGATACTACGGAAAACTGTCCGACGCTGCTGCTCTTCAGTTACTAATAAGAGTAATCAATCGATCTTGTAAAAGCGTCTAAAATCGACTTTAGTAGTAGGTTATGGTATTGTAATGATACTAAAAGGAAATTAATGAAGATAAGCTTTTTAGGTGCCTACTAAAGATTAAAGGTAAGAGGGTACAATGAAATTGACTTACACCGTAATAATAAAACGTGCGACTTGCGAAGGATATCGTTTAAGATAATTTGGAATTGGAACTCGTAATAATGCCATATCAGCACGTTTAGGTACTACATTTTGCAACATATTTTAAATTTATAAACGATTTTGTAATGTCTGAAGTTAGTACTACCAATAAAAGAATTTATTGTTACGTTATCTCTCGGTAATTTGCACGTTTACTATATAAAAAAGTCACAATACGTGTATGCATGTTTCGATCTTATACCCTACATTGTGGTTATCATCAGTGGTTTCCATCGTAAAACCTAATCGGAATGTTTGTACTACATATTAAATAGAGAAATTTGAAACTTTTACTCGAAGTTATCCAATGTGATAATCAAAATTACCGGTTCGATGTTATTCAAATTCCTTCGCAAATCAGTATCGTCTGTAAACCTGTTTTCACAAGGATGGAATAAAAACTGCCGTGATAGAAGGTTGTCGCTAACTGAAAAGTCAAAATTATGATAAAACTATAATCTTAAGAGAGAAGTAATTGGAAAATTATGATCCAGATCTCTCAATGCGATCCTGACCTACTCAGACAAATTAACCATCAGGGACGCTACTTAAGGAAATTGAGAAAATATTTACATTTTGAGAAAGTAAGTCGTTGTCTTAGTAATCGATCCTACATTTACGTAAGTAAACATAATATTGTCTTTCAATTTAGAAATTTATACTCCAAAAATAGTCATTTCAAGGTTTCGAAGTTTCAATTTCAAAATGTAAATTGGTGTTGGTAAACAAATCAAATGCGTAATACGCATTGGTGAAACGAAAAACAAAAATGATTAATTTAAAAAGCTGGACGCAATTCCTCCGAGGATGTAAATAAAAAAAGTGATTGTACATTTAGTTAAAAAGGAAGGTCGACAGATAATTCGTGCTTCCTACTTCCCTAAAAATTACTCGACGTCGTTTTTCAAAATTAAATAAAATTGGGTTAGTAAGTAAAAAGTATTCCTAGCGACTTCTTTATTTTTTGATAAATGACGTCTACGCGAGATAAAAACAAATCGTCGGAACAAAAATGTAAAAAAAAACAAATCGAAAAATAAAAAAAATTTTAAAAATAAAAACTAATAAATCAAAATTTACTTACATTTTATTAAATTAATTCTTCTTGAATTTGAAGCTTTAAACTTCCATATTTAACTGGAATCAATAATAAAATTCTTTCACTTTGTATTTTAATTAAGAAATTTTGACGATAATAAAATGTTTTCGAGAAAAATGTAAATGACGTTCACATTAAATGCATTAACACGAAAATCTAATTGTGAACGAATAACGACAACATTTTAATTTGTGGCCGACTGCACTATGCCTCGGCACAAATTCTACTGTTGTGTTTAGTTTCTGTGCAGTCTGTCTTTTTGAGTGAGAATCTACCGCACAAATTTCAAGGCACACTGTTTCCATGGTTATCCTATAGCACATAAGCGCCAACACGATTGGAACGATAGGGTCGTTAAACCCACCTAATAAAAGTTGTTAAATTCATTATCTCGACGAATAAAAACGCACCATAAGTTATAGTAATCATCAAACCACTCCGTTAGAACAATTTTACTTTATTATTGCAATTTTATTGAAATTGATAGGTTCAGCAATATTTTAATTTATGCTTTCTCAGTTATTAGAAGGACGTAATAAAATAATTTAACTATTAAACCGTCGAATAATAAAATATTTTGAACTTTTATTCAATTTAATTAAAATTATTCACTTGAAAATTTCGTCCCCCCCTCATCCCCCCTCATTTGAAAATCAAAATTATGATAAGATGACTTTTATCATAATATTATTCTTATAAAACTTTTGTTTTTTATTAAATTTTAATCTACGCCTCTGGTGTGTTTCATATTATAATTTGTTCTCATTGGAGTAAGTGCTCGCGCTTTTCACTTCGAAAATGCAAACTGTTTCGAGTGGGTTACATGAATAAGTTAAGTTAGCTAAACCAACTTGGCCTTTTTGTTCTAAGAGTTAATTTTTTTTAAAGTAAACAGACAACAGGGTTCCCCTAAATCCGTTCAATTTTTGATTTACCCATTTGGAATGCTAAATAATTTAAAATTTGTCCAATTTTTGGGTTTAACCACAGTTTCATTTGGTTGCATGTATAATTAGAAAATAATTGCAAACAAATTTTGTAGGTGAGTTTTATATGTGAACCATCAAAAGGAGGTTAATAAAGAAATACACTGTTGTTTGCTTTTAAGAAATATTTGAACACTCCTAAGAGAATTTATCAAAAACAATTGAACAAAGGAAAATTTACCGAATGCAATCTACCGAAAACTTAATTACTTACAAAAGCAATATAGTATCTGATGACAATTTGAATAATTGCAGTTTATCGAATGGCATTGTTGTGATGCATACACTGAGAGAAATTTCGGACTTTGAAAATAAAAGTTAACACTTTAAATTCAAAAGTTTTTATTTTTATTATAATTTGTCGCGTTTTTAAAAGCAACATTTTCAATTTTATAGTGTACATTATAAAATTAAGAATAACTTTTTAATATCAAAAGTTTCAATGTTAATTCAAAAATAACTTTTTTATATCAAAAGTTTGTAGCATTTCAAATGCTATTTTTATATATTTGGCGGAAATCTATGCATCACCCTGTGTGTGTTTCAAACACGCGCAATCGTATTGTATTTCGAAAATTTATCAAATGTTCATTCTTCGCTTATCTTTATGAAAAGTGCAAGTTTCATTTTACGTTTGTGCAATTTTATGTTTTAAAAGCCACAAATTGTTAGTTTATTGAAGTGATCTTTTTTTATTTTACCTTCTGTGCTACATTTGTGGGTAAGATTGCATTATTTTCTATCATGAGCGGAAGTTTGACTTTGATAAATTTTAGCTTTTTTCGTACTACCACGTCAATTTTATGTGACGTTCATTCTTTGGTTTCCAATTTTAATTATGGTTTTTCTGAGCGGTTAATATGGTGTGCATCAGTAGCTGATTGTCCATCTGGCTATTTTATCCACCAACCATATGGTTATTTGTATGGATATGGGCCAGCAGTTTGGTTATCTTGTTTCCACCTGTGATGACCTTGATTCCTGCGTCAAACCATCTGTGGCGGCCATTTTTAACGATGTTGGGATTTCGTTTTTGAGTTCACCATTCCTGTATGAGATCAATGGAGAGGGCAGGACTGATCAACATTCGTTTATCCCCAGCTTCACCGCAGTTTTGCGTCCTTGATTAAGAAGTGGTGTGATAAGTTTGTCACTTTGGCCGTCTCCTTTTACGATTTATCCATACTTTTTGGGAAGACGTGCGAGCTCCATTCCAACATTGTGGGATTTTTGTCGCAGCGGTAGCGTGAGCCTATACCACTATTCCATCTCTAGTGGTTAGGACAGCACCAACGACGTAGGATGTCTGGAAAACCATTAATTAGTTTTTTTTTTGGAAGCGCATTTAAGAGATTTGCTTGTCTTCATTATTTACATCGTCATTAAGATGCTATACCGTTCGCAGGTGAATTGATTCTTGTTTGATTGTGCAGTTTTTGTTATTTTTAGCTTTACACCTGAAACTCAGTTTAAACGATGAACCATTAATATTCCAGAGGTTCCAAAAGAATTGAGATGTTGAATCGGACGGATTGAGGTGGAAGGGTAAGTTAAAAAGCAATTGCTGTATTTAATTTTACTTGATGATATCTCTTGCGAATGTGTTATTTGCAGTCAATTTTAACAACGTTTTATGTCTGCGTTGGGCAATCTCCTGGATGCGCGGATTATTTTTGTGAGTTGTCTTCATATGGCAACTCATCTGTATTTTATTTTTTTGATTTGATTGTCCCAAGGTATCCCCTCAGGGTATCTTGGATTTCACTTGCTTTGTTATGTGTTTTGTGTCTCCTATTGGAGTTTTGGAATCAGATATTGTCAACCCCATCTTTATCTATACTTTGTTCTTTAAATAAAATCAACTCTTATTTACTTCCGTATTTTATTTAGAGGACTGGCGCCCGAAAGGTTTTTTTTCTTAGTTAGTTGCCAATTGATCGCCTGAGCCAACGGAAGAACCTACGAACCGCGTCCGCGCGACCCATGCTCTGGCACTGGACGGGGGTGTAATCCCTTAGCTGGCCTGTCTACCATTCCATTCGTAGATCAGCGGGGCAAGTGGCACAATTCAGAGCAATTTGCGTTACAAGTTTCAATGTTAATTCAAAAATTTAAAGTGTAAAATTGAAGGTGTATGTGATACATTCTAACGGTGATATAGCTGCTGACACATGAAATTATACAATTCATGCGTGGATTGACTTGAGACTAGACTCGTTGATAATAAAACCCGGGAAGAAAATTATTTTATCTGCAGAATTGTTCATAATCGTGCAGTGTAGAGCGTGTAACAGTGACGGAAGTGTTTCTTTTAGTTAGTTTCGAGTGCAAGGTGTAGAGAATTTTGTTAATTATTGTGATTTAAAATCCATAAAATGTTAATGGTAGAAAATGTGGATCAGAATGATACCAAGAACAAAATACAACTGCAGGCAAATCTGGAGGGAAGGAGTACCAATGTGATATTATTTATACCCTTGTTTGTGACGAAAATGATGAAAAATAATTTCAACTTTTACAAGAATTTGACTTGGAGAATTTGTATTCCGATTTAAAACGTAAGAAAACCCCGTGAAATCACACGATAAAGTGCGATGATGTATTAATTATTTTTTAAAAATAATAAAACCGTTTGGTTTGGGAATGGAGTTCCGAGAGAAACTCCTTACCTGGAAAAGGAAAGAGGAAATAAAATCAAAAGGTAAACACCTATTTTAAAATTTAAAAAAATTGATTTCTGCTGTAGTACTTAAAGGAATTAGTGCAATACAGTGGACTTCCTTTAAGTCAAATTATCACTGTCATCTGTTAAACTGACAATTTGAGTTCTGCTGACTTAAGGGAGTCGACTGTATAGTTGTGACTGTTTATATTCAGGTGATTTTTAGTTTTTTAACTTTGAAATAATTTCATTTTAATTTTATTGTGTTATAATAACTTTTTCTTTTTAAACATAGTTTGGAACTGACGAAGAGACGATTTCGATTCGTTCTAAGATTAAAGAATGGTTTAACTATGAGGAAGGAGGTGCTGTAACCAATTTTTCATCCTCGTCAACTTCTTCGGCACAAAATATTCATCTGCGAAAGGTATCAACGTGAAAATAATTTATAAAAGAACTGTGAAAAATGTATTAAGTCAAACATCCAAAGGACAAAAGTGAAATGATTATTATGTATGTTTAAGTATATTTTTTCTCTTTAACATGAGTGTTTTGTAATTTTATAATGTGTGTTTTATGTAATAATTTATAATTTTTGTAATTATCTGTAAAATAAATTTTTTAATTTATACGATTTTATTTGTATTCAAATAAACCAAATTTAAATTTAAAAACTGCATTTTTAATATAAAAGTCATCGTACTACAATCAAAAATTATTCACTTTTGAATAGAAAGTTTTTCATTTTTGAGTCAACATTTTACACTTTTAAAATTATATATTCTACACTTTTGAGTTAACATGTTAACTCTTAATATGAAAATTATTCAATTTTGAGTCAATGTGTTACTATTTAAATTAAAAGTTGTTCACTCTTAATTCAATATGGTGCGTCTTTAAATCTACAATGCATTATGTTCAGTTTTCATATTAATATTAAAAGTTAAATATTCAATTTAAAGATTTCCAACCTAAGCTCCCTTTCATGTTTAAAAATGTTTGATTCAAGTACGTTTTCATTTATCTTTAAAGTGTTTTTCTCTGAGTGTAGGTACGACGTATTATGCAGGTATATAACAGTCATGTATTTTAATGCATGTAATCCCATAATTTGTAATTCGTAAAAATGTCATCATTTCGCGATTTACCTACAGTGACTTGCAAATGTCCTCGGACAACTAATAAAAATTGCAATAATTTCTATGTAATTTGACTTTTTGAAGGTATTTAAAAACAAAATAGCTATACCAACTTACCATTTTATAAAATATCCCTAGGGTCACCGGTAAAACAAAAAAGTATGAAGAAATTAAATCGCAAACAGAATTAGCAAAGGTTTAATCATTCTATAGTTGCAATTCTATTTTAATTATAACTACAATAGTAATCGGACAAATTACAATTGTATTATTTTAACGCTTCTTAGAATTGTGTAACAATGTTAAAATGCACTTGCAAATACCAAATAAAACATTAATGCTCAGTTTTAATCGTGAAATTTAAAATTTAGCACAATGGAGCTTAAAAACACCAAATACGCAAGTTTTGATTAAATAGAAAAAAAACTATTTATAAATTATGTTATTAGGAAGACACCTCTTATTTACGCCAAAAAGTAGTACCTTCAAAAAGACTTAACATGGTGGAATGATGTTAAATTAGCAGACATAACACACACCCTCCTAGAGCGTCCCATGGACGTCCGCTAAAGATCCATTGGACGTCCATGGATCTTTAGCGGACGTCCATGGGACGCTCTAGGAGGGTGTGTGTTACTAGGGTATAACATCTACATTTCTAAAAGTCGAATCCTGATGTGGTTTAAAGCCAATAAATAGCTTAATATTAAAAAATTACGTGGTACGGTCAAGCATTGACTAAGAAATGTCCTTGTTTGAGGTTGTTTCTCAGCTAGGGGGGTGGGCAATTTAGTTGTGTTCAATAGCATAATGGACCGTTTTAAATATTTACAGTTACTTAAAAAAAAAATTATTAATTATTACAAATTGCGGCTCAAATGGGAATTCAAACCCCTTTTAAATATTACGAGAATAACGATCCCATACAAAAATCCCGTTTAGTGCAAGAGTTTCTTTTGTATAAATGCTCCAAAGATAACATCCACCCCCTCAGTCACCCGACATTAATCCCATAGAAAAACTATGGGATGAATTAGATCGTAAGGTATGAACCAGCCCTATAAATAATAAACAAGAATTTATTCGACGTTTACAAGAAGAATGGACTCGTATAAGCCAAAAATATTTAAAAAGAATCATTTGTAACATGCCCAATCGACTAAGAAAAGTAATAGAACAAATCTGATATCCCATCAAATATTAAATAATGATCCGAGAACTTTTGCAGTTTTAATTTGAATAGAATTGCAACTATAGAATGATTAAACCCTTGCTAATTCTGTTTGTGATTGAATTTTTTCAAACTTTTTTGTGTTGCCGGTGACCCTAAGGGATATTTTATAAAATCGTAAGTTGATAATTCTATTTTCTTTTTAAATAACTTGAAAAAGTCAAATTACTTTCAAATTATTGCAATTTTTATTAGTTGTCCGAGGGCATTTCCGAGTCACTGTACATAATATAGACTTTCATTACTCTTATTATTATTTAGTTACTGTAATAATAATAGGAAGAAACGAAAACAATTGGCAGTACCTACTCTGTGTACTTATATAAACTTGATGGTTCGAATTTTTAATTTTCTTCTTTCCAGATTTATAAACCTGATGTCATAGGTTTGATTTTCCTTGATAAATTAATACTTACAATAATTAATCTTAGTTACAATTATTTGATTTTAAAAGCTGCTACCAGCAGTTTTTCACAGAAAACTGCAAAGATTGTGAAGGTAACGTATTCGAAAAGCATAGGAGAAGAAGATTCCACTATAATAAACTTTCTTTTTCACTTTTAA
This sequence comes from Rhagonycha lutea, assembly GCA_958510855.1. Classification (NCBI taxonomy): domain Eukaryota; kingdom Metazoa; phylum Arthropoda; class Insecta; order Coleoptera; family Cantharidae; genus Rhagonycha; species Rhagonycha lutea. The sequence goes on along the minus strand of OY294039.1, from coordinate 18,575,705 downwards.
AATAAATTTTACTTTGGTTTATTTAGTAAATTAATTTAAATTAAATACTACAAACAAGTCCAATTTACAAAACAAAACAAAAAATGCACGTATACCTATATTGTTGTGATATTTCTTAATTTAGGGGTCCAAGCAGACTGATAAGGTGGTAATTTGACTTCATTTGCGTTAAAGTCAATAGCCAGTTCATTCAACTGGTATAAAAAGCGATATTTGCATCAGTTTTACAAAAACCATCAATTTGTAAGGAATCCACACATAAAACGAACACATTTGAATTTATTTGTAAAGTACAAAATTTGTGCCGCGTCCTGTGTATAATTTTGTAATGGCGTAACGTCAGATTCATAAAAAACAAAGTGTTAATAATATTTCGATGCGTGTGCGAGTGAGGGCTTTATGTTACCTGGAGGGAAGAGTCAATTTCGCTCATAAGAATAAAAATTCCCACTTCAAAAAAAAACAAATTTGAATACGGGGGAACAGCAAGCAAAAGAAAAAGGAGGAGAGCAGGCAGTTCTTTGGTGGATCTCAAACTGGGAACTCGTGCGAGGGTTCTTGATCCAAAAATTCAAAGAGTAAAATTTGCGAATTCACAGAAGTGAAAATTTAGCCAGAGTCTTGTAATTACACGTGGTAATTAACTACGTACGACGTGTACTTAGTGAAAATTGTGTATCGCGAATGAAGCGAGGTATTTGTAAATCAAATATCTGCAAAAAGTTGGTTATTAAAATTTACACGTGTGCTTTGGACATTTGAGGTTACGTACACATTTGATGATCGAAGATAAATCGATAATCAAAAAATCGCTTACCTGGGTGTTGTCTAAGACAAGGATTGTTTAATTAACAAGTTAAAAGTTGATTAACGGAGGAAGACAAGTTTAATCGGCACTTTTTACACAATTGTTGGCGCAATTTTGCGGGTAGCAGTTTGGACACTTGCGGCTTCCGAAGTGAGCGAGAAATATGGTTGCCAACACGTCTCCAGTGGCGCACTAAATCTAGTGGAACTTTACCAGTTTGAAAATTTACAAGGTAGACATTTATTTTATTTTAATAAATTCAAAACTAAACGACAAATTGTGTCTTAAATGAATTTATTAGAGAATTTTTGTATAATTGATTTAAATTGACTCATTATTTTACACGAATGATTAAATATCCAAATTCAGCTTCTGTTTTTGAGGAATTAAATGTCGCTTGGATTCTTAATTGTTATACCATTTACACATTTGGTTCGAGGCAAATTTATTGCCACATATAAACTGATGCAAATTTCCGCAATTGAATATTTTTATTTAATAAACAATGTTAATGTCGAATTGCTGCTTTGTTGTTTCGTCTGTTTGAATCCACTGACCCTTGACAAAGAGAAGAACTCAGCTACCGGCGTGAAACTAGTACAGCGGCCTTTGAAGTGAATTTTTGAGGGTAAAAATCATAACAACTTTTGGTGCCCAACGTGGGGCTCGATAGGTTCAATTAGGGGTAGTACAACGGTTTTAAGCCAAAAATCATAACAATATATTTTGTTTATTTTTAAGTAATAACCTGAAGTCCTCTGGCGCTATAAAATATTTCCCATGTGAACAAATTTTTATAATGATGAGAATTTTTATTTTACGAAAATAAAAAATTTTCGTCTTACAAATTTGATTCAGGTCAGGTTTCAGAAATATAATTTTAAAATGAAATTTTAGCAATAATAAATTATACTTGATTTTAACTTTTTAATTATTTATTTATCGTATGGCATATAATAAAAAAAGAAAACAGAAGTAGTAACTACATGTCAAAGCATAATCATATATTTTATATTAGGTAATATTTAAACTTTCGATCCAAGTGACTGATTGTTTATTAAAATACAATAATGTATTATAAAAAAGAAGAAGAAAAAAACGGGAATTAAATAAATTGTATTTAAAACATAATATCATTTTTTGATATTTTTCATATTATTTATTTAGTAAAAGAAATCCCCTTTTTCAAGGATTTCGGTCCCTTCCTTAGGTTAGTGTTTTTTTTTCTATATTTATTTAGTAAAACAAAAATACATTTTTTGAAAAAAAAATAACAAATTTCGGCATATTTATTTTGCAAATTAATTGAATCGCTAATTGTGTTTAAATTTGGTTGTATTTCCACCATCTCGATTTTGTAATTCTTCAACACAAGCAGCTTCGAATTCTGCCTATCCGTTTGCTGATTTGGAAATCGTTCAATTTTATTTTCGTGAGTAGCCATATTGGTTTTAAATAATACAAGCTTCATGTTGCAACCTTAATTTTAATGACATCAGAACTCACATTACCTATTGTATCTTCTCATATTTGGAAATTTTCGAGGTAAAGATTCAGGTCCAATTACATTGTTTGTGTTTAGCCGCAAAGAATTACTTTTAGCGTCCTTGTGCGTGCTTTTCCATTCCGAAAGTAGATACAATTAAAACATTCTTTTGACGCCAAACATTAATTTTTGGGTTGACATTGCATTATTTCGCCATCTTGCTATGCTCATTTGTACCAGTCCGGCAGTTGTGTCTTTTAGGCTGATTGAGAACATTTTAACGTACCATTTTGATTTAGTACATGAAGATAAAGCCCATCGCCCATCTTTTATCTTTACTTTGCTATTCACATCCGAAGACCGTCGATCAATAATATAAGTGTTTGTATCATCTTTTCTTTATTGTTGACATTTTTTTGAATTTGCGCAGAAATTGTGGTTAAAGGTTTATTTCACATTATGCGATTATTATCATTCATTTTTGACATAAAAATTTATTACAACTTCAAATCAAGTGTATACTCTTGATGATCTGGAGCTGTCCCGAGTTTCGACCTTAAACCCATTCTACCTTCTCATAATCTTGGTTGAAAAGTTTCTCCACGTACCTTGGGACACTTTTTACTTTTTGTGCACTGGAAACACTATTTGAATGTCCCTGAATTCTAGAATTCTTTTAGGTAGTTAGGTAACAATTTTGGCCACGTAAAATCAATCGATTGTTTTCTTTTGATTCGCACGTCCAATTCGCGTGTCACAAGGTACGAACTAAAGCTTGTCCCATGGTACATATTTCCAAGGGAATATATCGAATAGATTAATACAAGGCTCGATTCTGTGAACTAATAGAAACTAGATTACTTCATTATTAATAGAGAGAATAAAAAAGTTTGATGGGTAGTCACATAACCGAGCCACTACTGTATTTGAATCGTTTATTTGAGAAACGACACATCTCCATACGATTTGCGTTGGATATTATGTGTCGTTTCTCAAGTAAACGATTCATTTACCCTCTCAAAAACTACTCCTCTTTTGCTTAGAATTTTTTCACTATTTTTGTTATGTTCGTAAGTTTACAGTAATTATATTTACCAAGTTTCAAAAATTTTAAACAACATTTTTATCGCTTACCCCTCTTAAACCACCCCCTAAGCGCTTTGATTTTTTTCATTATTTTTGTAATATTCATGAGTTTAACAATAATAAATTTACAAAGTTATAACAATTTTAAACAAAATTGTTATTGTTTTATCCCCCCCTACCCGTCAAAAATCACTCCTTTCGTTTAGAATTTTTTCACAATTTTTGCAGGGTTCGCAAATTTAACACTAATATATTCATCAACTTTTTAAAATTTTTAACAAAAGTTTTGCCTGTTTACCCCCTCAAAGATCACCACTAGCCAGTAGTTGATAAATACTAAATATCATCTCTTTTAAAAATAGTCTTGAAATAATAGGAAATGAATATTTTCTTCATCTGTTGTAAATAAACTATTATTAATTTAGCTTCAGCTAAAAAGTTCATGATTTCCTGGTGGGGTACTATGGTACTAACAACATACTAAGGTGTCGCAAAACATCTTTGGGAATCACTGCCATGAAAGAAGGTCGGTATGACTGAAAATTTTATAAAATTGGTATTGACTGTAAATTGAAATTAAATAAAGACAATTTGAAGTGGAATTCAACTACTACGCTGGCTAAAATATACGATGATAGGAAAATAACATGAGAAGTTAATTTTTTTAAATTCCTGCTTCCCATTATAACGGATAAGAATGAAAATGGTATCATTTTAAAGAGGTTTATTTTCCGCGTCTAATGATACCCTGCACTTGACATTTTGTTCTTTAATTATTGTTGAAAATATAGAATTAAAACAAGCGATTTTTGAAAAATCAAGCCTGCTTTGAATATTTGAACTGTCAAAACTTGAGTTTAAGTTCATTTTTAATATATCAAAATAACTTATTGGAAATTAGTTTTCAAACAAAAGATGACAGTAAAGGCAACTAATATTTTTCAAGCAACCTATTTTATTATTGAATTTTTAACAATAATTAATTAAAGAACAAAATATTAAGTGTTGAGTATCTTTAGATGCGGAAAAAGATCTCTTTAAATTTATACCTTTTTATTCTTACCCGTTATAATGGGAAGCGAAAATGTAAAAAAAATAATTTTTCCATGTTATCTTCCTATGATTGGATCGGCGGTCAGTCACCCTATATAATTATTATTTTATTGTCTTAAAACTTAAAAATCTACTTTACCTCCCTAGGACTCAAATAGTTATTATGTATGTAAGTAGAATTTTTCGGTCGACAATACTTATTGCGAATTCAAGTCGCTGGACTGAGGTACATTTTCCTTAATCTGTACAGTGCAATGTGCATCTAAACTTAATTAGCCTGTATTATATAATTTTCTCTCAATTACCTGAAAACACATTTTTAATGCACTTTTACAATTTAAATAATAATTAAATTTGTTCTAAGTATAGATATTTTATTTCGGAAGTTATATAGAATAATGTTCAGATTTTTTATCATGGCAGTTGTTAAAGAACTCATTTTCTCAGCGTTCCAACGTAAATAAAACTTGCATGTTATTTTCAATAATAATAAAACTAGAAGTAATTTAACTTTTTGCCAAAGTAAGCTGTCGTAAATTTGACGTATAAAAACAAAACACATTTAATAATTCACTTTTATACCAAGTAGTTGTGCGTGAAGCTAGTGCATATTTATTTTTGTTCTCATGAATTTGTTTCATCACCCAAAAAAAAATATTAATCATTTTTTACCAAATTTATTTTAATCTGTCAAAATAATTTGTTTGCAACTGGTTTTCAAACAAAAATAATAGTAATAAAATTCAAACACGGCCTAATATTTTTACAAGAAAATGATCATAATAATAAAAGGCCAGCACGCTGCTCCTCCAGCGCCAGCGTGTCATTTTACTAGAACACGCAACATACTTTGATTGGTCGATCCAAACGAATTAGTTATTCGTCGTTTATAATTTCAGCCCTAAAGAAGAATTATTGAAGAATTTTGATTTGATTTTTAATATATTGTCGTATTATTTTAAACTGACACTGTATATTGTGCGATTATTAGTAATTTTTTTTATTTTGATAAGGCCGCTGTGTTTTGAAATGGAGGTGTAGCAAAGAATAGGAGGAATGTGAAACACTGATTTGTGAATGTCATTGAAGATTGTATGTATCTTTTAAATATTATCGCCCAAACATTTTTATCTTAGTTAGTTGCCAGATAATTGCCTGTATCACAACATGAAATAACCTAAACTCTCGTGACTGAAAGAAATAAACTTTAGTTAGTCTGTTCACTGTACCATTCGTGGATCATTGAGGCAACTGATTCAAATGTAATGGATGTTGGTGCAACCGGGCCTAAGGCATGGTTAAGGGTACTGGGTACAGTAAAAATTTTTTTTTTAAGAAAAGTTATTTTCCTATGATCGGGTGTACGGTCGGTCACCCGGTAACTTTCACCTTTTTATCACCTTCTTGATTATATCACAGATTAAGAATCTGTGGTAGAGTGAATTTTATCTTTAGTGACTGGCACGTGTCTGGGGCATTGCGCGACAAATGTGGAGACAATAACATATACCCATCAATAATTGAATATAATTAACTCATCAGTAAAACTGTTTAATTTTATAGCCCCCCCCCTTCTCCCGAAATGTCTGCAAATAATAAAAATACTAATTTATAATGTGAAATATTTTCTTCAATTTTTTCTAAAGATCACTTTTATTTTTGTTATTACGATATTAGTTTTATTAAAATCAGCAAATAGCTTCTTGCTCTGCAAATTTCAATATATTCACACGAGTACATTTCTTATTTCACTCCCACTTGCATACTAAAATATCTCTCTCTTGTTCAATAAAATTCTATGGAGCGATTAAATTTTTCCAGTGTAAAACAAAAGTTAAGATGTAAACTTCTTTAGTTAGCATTTTTATAATTATTATATTTGTCGATCAAAATTTGGATCCAAAATTATTACAGTATCATTTCTTTATTAAGGAACACAAATATTTCGCAAAAGTCATAACCAACGTATTATTTATAGGTGAGTGTTGAACGAAATCTTCTGTCAAACTTTACTCTTTCAATTTTTAGGTTAGAAATCCCATTGAAATATGTACGACAGTCCCATTACACTTAAAGAATTATGTTTGGATAAGATTTGCGATTGCCTGGAAGAAGTTTTTGATTTAGTTTTTGATCACTCAAATAATATAAATGGATCGGTCACAGGTAGTAATGATTCGTTGGATAGTCGAACGGGCCGTAGAAAATTTTGCTTTAAAGATCCCGACCTGTTCCTGTTTAACGAATTGTCGGAAAGTTTGTTGTTGAAATTCGGACAAAAGAAGTTGTGGTGCAATTCCACCTTAAGTTTATTTTCAAGAAAGAATACTCGATTAAGAAATGTCAGAATTGGAAACGCTCGAGCTGTCACCAATGAAGGACTTAAAATATTGCGGGAACATCCGGTGGTTGCATTGGAGATTGTTAATTGTAGAAATATGTGTGTGTCGCAAATTATTGATTGTTTGAGTAATTGGTCCAAAGCGAACATTGTGGAGTTAAATGTGTCAAGGTGCACCTTTATAGATTCGTCGAGGTACTGCTTCATGATAGTTTTAACTCAATTAAAAAAGTTACGTAGTTTAAATGTTTCCTATACGGAATTCAACCAGGAAACTTTGCAAGCCATATGTGAAGATTTGAAGTGCTTGGAGAGGCTGGATATTTCTGGAACTTGTGTTAACAATTTTACTCCTTTAACGCTGCTCTCAGAACAACTAATTAATCTTACTGTATCTGTAAGTAACCTTTCTTTTATTAAGTTTATTTAAACCCAGACAAGTAATGACTAAACTAAAGTACAATATTTTTGTTTTACAAATAACTTGATGACAGTTTATACAGACATATTTGACTCAGTTCGGAGGTTAGCCTTCAAATTAATCAGTACAACTCCAACTACCACAAATATATTAACGGCGAGTTCTACTTAAAGCCTACGACGACCATGGTCGGTCTTTGGTCCAATCAAGAAACCACACAACTCCACCGCGATCTTTACGGGGAGGGGGAATAAAAAGTCCAACTTTGTGAATTTTTTCTGAGAAAATGAATATATTTATAACAATTTGGGTTTTGACACATTATTGTACAAGTCTTCAAAAGCATTTAAAAAAAAATTCAAGTCAAAATATTACAAAATGGCGGCGTGGCAGCTGAACTCCAAAAGCACCTCTTAAAATGCGGTGGAAAATCTCCCATTGGCGTCGTTAGACCTACAACATAAGAAATGAAAAAGTTTAGTTTAATATATGTTTTTCTAGTCCGCCTTGACCTACATTTTTTATATTTTAATTTTTTTTTAGTTATAAAGGTTCAAAGTCGAAAAATAAATTTTCGACCAAAACATCGTCATTTAAATAGTCATAAAAATGTTTTGAGACAAAATTTAAAAACTGAGTCGAGGCAGGTGTTAAACCAAAACAAATCTCACAGTTTTATTCAACAGCGAACAAAATAATGAAGCAGAAAAATATTCTATTGTAAAAAGTGACCTTTGACCTTTTTTTAACTACATCGAGAAAGGGGTTATTAAAAATTAAATATTATTTTTTTTTACTGAAGCTAGACCCCTTAAAGATTGGTAGGCCCCTTAAAATTTAAAGAAACTGGTGTAAATCTGGGGGGGGGGGGGTCTAGGTGGTATTTCCCTAGCATAAGGAAGTAAAGAGATGCCTGTCCAAAATTTACAGCTCCTAACTTACAGCTAGGAGGTATTCCAGACCCCCACGATTTTTCAATTGTTTAATTTTAAAAATACCGCCCAGGTCAGCTCAAGATTACTTCAGGAACATAAAGTACATAATATTTAATTGTATCTCATTTTTAAGAATTTTTCTTTTGGCTAAGTTCGCTAAACCCCCCTAAAAGTGAAGAAATGGGCGTGGAACCGGGGGGGGGGTAGCGTAAAGAAGTAACGGGATAACATTTTAAAGCAAGTTTCATTTTTGAGAAAGTATTGTTTTGTTTACTTGCGGCGAAGGGGTATTCCATACTACTATTGGAATAAAAGTTCTGCCCCTGAGTTTGAAGTAAAATAAAATCAAAAGTTAGCAGTAAAAACTTTGAAAAAAAACCATATGATATAAATTGATTACAGGCCCGTAGCCAGGATTTCATTTCGGGAGGGGGGGCACTTGTAAAAAACCTTTTGTAAAATGTAAAATTTTCGGTTGTTCCCCTTCCATTTTCTTTGTCTTTTCAACATTTAGGGGGGGGCACGTGCCCCCCCCTGGCTACAGGCCTGATTGATTAGTGCTAAATATCGTTAAACAGAGATGCATAGTCACAATCGTGGAAATTGACGTGGCGAAGTATAAGTTTGCAACCTTGTACGAAGTCGTAAAATGAGGTTTTGTATCACTATAGAGCGGCACATGCCACGGCATGTTTTTATTTAATTTAATAAACTGAAAAATGTTTTTAATATATGGATTAGCGATTGCCACTTTACGCGATAACGACATAAACATTACATCCCCTTCCAGCGCTTCTCTCCGCAGCTAAAGGGTTAGATCCACCTAGGACGTCGGAAAAAATAAAAGTTTGCAATTTTTTTTGTAGAGAAGTGTATGCATATCTTTGTACAACAATTAAAGTATTTAAAGGAGCTTAATTTAGTGAGGGCTTGGTAATTATTATGTTGTTACAAAATATTAATAAATAACAAAGTTAAAGCGTTTATCTCAAAACTACGTTTTCAAATCGGTGACCAAGATATTTCAAAAACCTGTGCACCAATACTTATATCTCAAATTTTTCGTGCTTTTTTTACACATTCAAAACTAGTCTTTAATCGAAGCTTTTGGTTTTTCAATGCGTATTTTCTATTTTATGAACCAAAAATGACTTTTTTTTAACGAAAATTGAAAATTTGACTTTAAATGGCTGGACATTCCGTATGCAAAAACCGTTTGCCGTTATTTGTCGATTGGAATGTCTTTGTGAGACCCTCAGATATCAGGAACTGAAAGTTACCAGACAAGCCAGCTGTCGGATTTATTTTTTTAACATTTTATTATGATTAACATTTTTAACATTCTAAGTCTAGGAAACTGCGCCACCTATTGAAGAAGTTGTCGTCCAAATGATAGATTGGGCCCTTAAGAAATTTATAATTTAAAGAAATATATTTTCCGTTTGATATTTTGTATTTCCAATTTTTCCCAGATTTCGGTTGTTTTAAAATTTCCCATATCTGGGGAAAAGTCCTCAGACCTGGTAACTCTGGGTAAAGCCAATGTGCATATTGCACTTGTATTTATAGAGACTGGGGGTGGGCGGAGCTAAACTTATACCAAGAGCCAATACAATACTCGCATATTATTTTTCAGTTTTTGATCTTATTTCCAATTTTCACCTATTATAATTTTATAAAAAAAAAATTACAATCCAGTGTCGGTTTTCCGTACTCACGCCGTATTACAGCACTTCCATCTTTACAGCTCTTATATCTTCGATATTAGGTACATAAAAAGAAACAATTATTGTTATGAACCGACTTTGACAAATTTACCGTATTTAAGTTAAATTATCAAATGTTATAATAATTATACTTAAAAACAAAAACAAAATGATTCTCATAAAACAACAACCAAGCCAAATTCACAATTTTGAGAATAATATGTTAAGTTGAGATGCAATATTATTTTGTTTTTGATCTCCGCGTCATTCGTAATATTTGACAAGAATTCAAATTTAAAATATATCATTACATCAGACTTTTAAGAGCGCGCTGCAAATTTTGATGCAAAAACATGTTTCGACAGATGGCGTGCCCTAAAATATTAATCTTTTATAGTTATCTTTTCACCAAAATAGAATTCTAATAATTTATATAAGTCATATGAATAAACGATAACTAAGCTAGGCAATAAGGAAGTTTGAACTTTCAAAGATAAATATTTTTAAATATATTCAATATTTTCACATGTGCATATCTTTTTGGAATATACTTGTAAATATTCAACATTGGAAGCTCAAACTTCTTTATTGCCTAGCTTAGTTATCGTTTATTCATATGACTTTTATAAATTATTAGAATTCTGTTTTGGTGAAAAGATAACTATAAAAGATTAATATTTTAGGATACGCCATCTGTTGAAACATGTTTTTGCATCAAAATTTGCAGCGCGCTCTTAATAAAGTAATATGTTTTACATTCCATGGATGAGGCCCATAACCTGTTAAGTTTATATTTGACTTGCTCCATGCTTCAGACTAAACTAAAGTACAACACTGTGGTACAACATTTACGTTTTCCAAATTTATAAACAACTGAATGACATTTTATAGACTTTCTCAATTTAACAACTACTGTTGTAATCCAACATGTTTATTATTGTAACCGCCCATTTTTATAAATAAAATTTAATTTTTAGGACTTCAGAATGACGGCTGAAATGGTTTCAGATTTAATAAAATTAAATTCTTTGAGACACTTGGACGTCAGCATAGTCAATGAAAAAATGGACAACAGCAGCAATTCAGCAATACTAGATATTTTAACAAATTACGATACTCTCAAAAATTTAGTATCATTAGACATATCGGGTTGGCGTAACGTTCTACCAACCGAAGTGGTAGAAATTTTCGTAGCAAGTCATCCAAAGTTAAAATATTTAGGTTTAGTTTTAAATTTACTTGCACTCGAACCAGAATTTTCCGACGTCAGCAATCCTAATTACAACCACAATTTGGCGGTTGGAGGAGTCGGGAACGAGTCCCAAATCAAAATTGTTCTTCAAAAATATCACAACAAAGCCATGTACATACAAAAGGCTTTGTATCATTTATTTCAACTTAGTAATACGTTTAGAGAAGCCAGGCCAGACATGCTCGAACTTGTGTTATTGGCTATGGCTTCTCATCCATTAAAATTTCCTGTACAGCTGGCTGCAACCGCGTGTCTTTATAATTTAACCAAAGGGGACCTTTCCAAAAATATTCATCCCAGTTTGCTTAGCAAAGGCGTTGGATTGACTCTTTTAGCTATGGATCAATTTCCTGACGAATTTCAATTACAGAAGAATTCTCTGCTTACACTTTGCAGCGATAGGATTTTGCAGGTTAGTAAATTTTATTTTATGTAATGATTAAAATTTGGTTTACAAACCTAATCTTGTGTACTACAGACCTTAAAATTTTGAGAAGTTTCGAGTTGTTTGGATAGAATGAATTGACTATAGTTTTTTATACCAATGTTAGTCTGAAGAGATAAATTTCATGATAAACATAGATACATATTATCGAAACCGGTCACTCATTAAGGTTGATTTGAATTTATATTTTAGCTGTTATCTTCTACTTAATTTCAAATCTGATGATACCTCAATGTGTATGTTTTTTGTGACAAATAATGTGTTGGAGATTGTCAAACTTTATAAATTCATGTTATATTAATAAATATTTAATTCTTCAATTTGATACAGTAGTTTAGTATTCTTCATGATTAAGCTCTGTAAGATTCTTTTACTGAACATTATGTTTATTTCCAGGACGTCTCATTTGATCGATATCAATGTGCACGGTTAGTATTAGATTCATTATGCGCGTTTGACGAAAGCAACATGAATCGCATGGCCGTAGCCATTTGCAGTATTCTAGCGGCTAAAGTTTCGACATCCGAAACGTCGCAATTAGGCGCTCGACCCAAGTACATGCACAAACTATTGGCGATGGTCTGCAATCGTATAGAACCAAAAATATCGGATATCACCATGAAATTTACATTGAGTGCGCTGTGGAATCTAACCGATGAGAGTTCCGCAACTTGCGAAGTGTTTTTGGCAGAAGGTGGTGCGCTTTTGTTCTTGAAAGTTTTAAAAAAGTTTCGAGACGATAGCGCGATTGAAACTAAAGTATTAGGATTGCTTAATAATATAGCGGAAGTTGAAAGTTTGCGTTATAATTTGATGTTATCTGAATTAATTGAAGAGTTGTATGTGTTGTTAAAGTCTGAACTTATTGATGTTAGTTACTTTGCTGCCGGAATTGTTGCTCATTTAGCGTCGGACGGTGTGGAAAGTTGGATGGTTAATAAATATAGTCGTAAGGAAATGCTCGTCGAACTAGGCAATGCTGTCACACAATGGAAAGTACCTGAGAGCGAAATGGTGGCTTATAGAAGTTTTAAACCTTTTTTCCCGTTGTTACGAAGAGAAATGGATTTTCAAATTCAGTTATGGGCCGTTTGGGCGATACATCACGTTTGCACGAAAAATCGTAAGTTTGAAGTATTTTATTTCTATAACGTGGGGATTAAGGTGCCTTTTTATTGTGATCCTACTTCAAAATTGTTAAATATTAAGAGAAAAACATTTTTTTGTTTCCTTGACGGCCATAACCATTCTTTCTACTTCCTTACATTAGAAAAGAAGGTAACGGTCAATAAGAAAACGATGATAATATAGTCCATGCCAGGAAACTTGGGTGTTACGTTATCCTAACCCAACCAAGCACGGAAGTGCATTGGTTGGCAGCACGAAAAAATGGTGATCTGGGGGGTATGGAAATCAAAATTATGTTTTTTCAAGAATTAAATTTGTATTTTTATTGATATTGAAAAGTTATATCGTTACTTCCGTATTCCGGGGGTAATACCTCCCCAGACCCCCAGATTTTACACCGGTTTCTTCACATTTTAGAATTTCGAGGGTCTAGCGGGCTTAGCCACCCTAGAAATTAGAAAAACACTTAAAAATGAGTTAAAATTAAGTACAGGGTGGCGCGCGGCAGACGCAGGGATTAGAAGAAGACATTGCTCCCTTCCTAACTGTCCTAGACGGTTGAAAGTGTGGTGCTTCAAAAGAGGGAGAAGGGAAGTTTATATTCTACGCGGTCCGTTAAGCAACTTGTTTTTTGTGTACAGACCTATTTGTTGAAGACTACCCTAATATCCAATGGAACATTTACTATGCGCATGTCGAAACTGTTGAACTTTTATTCTAATAAACCTTGTTTGCGTTCATTCTTCACTTTGTATAATATTTCTTTTATTAGTAAAATCCTTTTCTCAATTTTAACATTTACCTTTAATTACAATACAACAACAAATTTTAAATAATGATCGTCTCCCAAAATAACCTAAATATAATCACTTAAAACAAATATTAATTATTCCAAAATTCTATAATACACACTTCAAAATTAATTTAAACCTAAATATGTATAATCGTAAGAACAAATTACTAAATTATTAAAATTAATATCGGTTGTAGATTAATAATTTGACTAAAAATTTTGAACTGTTAAAATCTCAGAATGTAAATAAGTTTGATTATGACTGGCAGGCTTTAGGGACCGCTCTAATGAACTCAAACAAAGTTTATTAGAATAAAAGTTCAACAGTTTCGACATGCGCAATAGTAAATGTTCCATTGGATATTAGGGTAGTCTATTTGTTGAACGCCCGCTCAATTGTCCGCGTGCAGTGTGCCTTTCGTTTAAGGTTCAATATAGCGCCCCGCGGCCGAATTCCCAATCGAAATCGAATTCTTGCGTGGGTCAATGCATTCCAGGATACCGGAATTTCAAGAATTGGGATCATCGGCCCTTACTTTTTGAAGCAAATGATCGAGCGGTTACAGTCACTTCTGCACGTTACCTAACCATGATCCATGATTTTTTCTTGCCTCAATTGGAAGGGATGGAGCTGGAAGACGTTTGGTTCAGGACGGGGCCACAGCCCACACAACAAGAGCTTGCATGGACTTTTTGAGAGACAGATTCCCCGGGTGCCTCATCTCCCTAAAAGGCGAGCTAAACTGGCTAGCGCGCTCTCCTGATTTGGCCCCTTGTAATTTTTTCCTGTGTGTGGATACCTTTAAACCTTGGTTTACAACAATCGTCCCACGACCCTGGAAACCCTCAAAAACATTCGAGTCCAAATCGCCGAAATTCAAAAATGCTTCAAAGAGTGCATGAAAACTTCAGAAAAAGGCTTACTCAGTGTTTGGAGTGTGGGGGGAGCCATTTTGCCGATACTTTGTTCAAAATCGTGTAAACTTAAATTTCCCATGTTACTGAAACAGGAAAAAATTTGGTCATTTTGTAACAGTCTGCGTTTTATTCCATTTTGAAATCCATGCGTCTGCCGCGCGTCACCCTGTATTATGATGTAGTTTATGTTCTTAAAAGAATCTTCCCCTAACCTGGATGTTACTTTTTAAAGTAAACAATCAGAAAACTCGGGGGTATGGAAAGTCCTTCATTGTTGAGCAAGTGTGGGCAAAAGTGGACAAAAAGGTTATAATATTACCATTATTTAGTTTCATGTAACAAAAAATAATACGAGGATTTAATTTGCAATATCCTCGCTTCGATGGGGCTAAAATAACAAAACGTCAAAGGTCACTTCTTACAATAGAATATTTTTGCTTCATTATTTTTGTTTGTTGTTGAATAAATAATGTGGAAGTTTGTTTTGGTTTAACGATATTTTTAATGTATAAATAAATATTCAACAGTTTAAAAAAATTTGATTCGAACGGGTGATTGCGCAAATTAAACCGCTTGCCACAGGCGCTTTTTACCCTCGTTAGGGCTCTATTGATTGGATAACCAATACAGGTGCATATGGAAAATCAATTGTACGATGACTTAACACCAAAGTTCACTAATTAGGACTATACTGGGTGTTCATTTCAAAAGTAGCCAATTTAAATAACTTTTATTTTTGAGTAAATTTGAGAAAAAGAAAAACGTCAATTTAGATGGGGAGGGGGATTTTAAAACCAATACTACATAAATTTTAAGTTTAAGCTCTCCGCACCAGCTACCCTTATGGTATAATAACCCTGCGTTCGGGGAGAAGCTACTTTCGTTACCAAACATTTGTTTTTTTCCTTCTTTCGAGCTTCCAGTCGCTTCAAAACACTTTGGCTCCCTACCAAAATGTTTGTAGCGACTGAAAGGGGCGGAGCCAAAGCGTTTGGAAGCTCGGAAGAAGGAAAAAAGCAAATGTATGGTAGTGAAAGTAGCTTCTCCCCGAACGCAGGGTTAGAATAACATTAATAAATTTGGTTTATTAGGTTAGATAATATGCTTCATACTCGGCGCATGTTAAGGGTCACGCGATGATGTCAATGCGCAAAGAAGAACGTTTTTAGCAAGCATATCCTACCTTTGATAAATTCATGCTTTGCGCATGTTAAGGGTCACATGGTGACGTCACTGTGCAAAGGCGAACGCTTTTAGAGCTTGTATTTTCGGTAGTGACTGCGACGCAGAAACGAATATTCGTCATTTCGGTTTATGTTGGTGTCAATTGGTGGAATTGAGTGTCACGCGTTCTCCCTCCACATTAACTGCGCACTGCCACAGTCACTAAGGATAAAATGCACTCTACCACATTAGCATAATCATACCCCTTATAAAGTTCTCCGACCTCATGTGAGTGTCGGATGCGGTTGTTCGCCCTCACAAGGTAGTGATCGTTACAAATTTTACTTTTTATCGAAAATTAATCAAGTTGCACATCAATCGAGTTCTTCAGCCGCGTAAGTGAATGATGGTTACCGCACGCATAGACCAAGTGTAAGTACGTATAATCGCACCGCACGTACACCTCTATGATCGGTAATTTTCCGGCCGGGATTTGCACTTTCCAGATTTCGGTAGAACGATGACATTTGCCATGAGCTCGGGAAGTGTTTCAATCTCAGCGCGGACGAGACAAGTCAGTTCAGATACTACTTTCTTCAGGGCTTTCTTAATCTTGTTGATGGCCGCTTTGATTTCGACGGATGAAGCTAGGACAATGAGGATGGGATCGATCCTACTCATTTTCTCTTGGACAACTCGGTTGACCCACCCAATGTGATCCGGGTCGCTCTCGGGGTTTGGGGGAGAATTGGTCCTCCAATGAATCTGCAAAGACTTCTACTTTCTCATCCGGAAGATAGGGGATAGTCTGGGGCCCTTGGATCGGTGGAGTGGTAACTTTCGTGCCCCTCAGCGACTGGACCAGTTGCCATGCAGATTTAGAAGATCAGAAGCTAGATTTTGGAGTCGGTAGCTTTGTGTATTTGTCGATTGGTGACAAGCCATGGTGCGCCAACTCTGTCCATTTTTAGGTTAGGATGCGAAGCCCCATGCTGGTGCAGCATATGACAGGACTGGGCAAATTATTCCTTTGAAGATTTTAAGTTTAACCTTTGGGTGGAAGTTGCTGTTTCGATCAATCAGGGGTATTAGAGTACTTTTAAGTTTTTTCGCCTTATTGGTGCAACGGTCGATTTTTTTTGACCCAAGATAACATGGGCTCCAATGTGACTACCAGCGGCGGTTCTAGGGCGGTGCGACGGGTGCGGTCGCACCGGGCGCCATCCTAAGGGGGGCGCCAAAATGTTTCGAAAAAATGAATAATTTGTTTGTTTTTTGAAAAAAAAATATATTTTTTTGAAATTTGCAAACGCAAAAGCGAGGAAAGTAGCTTTGTAGTTAATTTTTCTTTCTTAATTTGTTTAAATACACCTTTTCAAACAACTATTGGTTTTTTTTACTTTTTACTCCACGGAAGGGGGGGGGGCAAAATGAGATCTCGCACCACTTAAAAATCTTGCTAGAACCGCCGCTGGTGACTACTAAATATTTTACCGCGTTCTCTCAGGGGATGGTATCGCCAAACATTTCAATAGGTTGTCTTCTAAAACAAAAAATGACTTTTAGCCCCCCCCCCCCAAACCTTTGACCCTAATTGCGCCTATGCTGACGCCTATTGTTTCTAACAATAATTAATCTAGATTGTTACGGTTTATTTACAGGCATGTATTGCCCTGGGAAAAAATGAGTGGAAAAAACCTTCAATCTGGTTGTACAAAAAAGAAAAGTATACATGAGAATGAAATTTAAATTTTGTGTTTGAGTTTAAATGGTGCATTTCTGCGGCAGGTAATTGAAGTGATGGATTTAGTTAATGAATGTTTGGGGGAAATGTGTTTGTAAAAATGAAGAGCTTGGTCTGTGATTGTTGTGTGAATTCTGGGCACGTTAGCGAGCTCGTCTACGGTGTAATTAGCCAAATTCACTTGTTTTGTATGATTTGTAATAAATTGACCTTTGTATGTTTTAGAAAATTTGCTATTTAAAATTTCGAAGTAGGGTTAGCTGGTGGGGGAAGGGGTTAAACAGGCCCGGACTGGCCAGGTCGGCAATCGCGGAGGGCCCCCAACCTAATGGGGCCCCAAAGAGGCCTCAAAAAGTGGTTTATCCTTGGGGTAAAAATGGTATGTATTTTTTCTATACCTTCCAAGTGTCAAAATTGCTGAAAATGTGATTTTCAAAAAACTCCGCTCTTAGTAAAGGGGCTCCCTCAGTTTCTATCCTAGGGCCCCCAAAGGAGCCAGTCCGGGCCTGGGGTTAAACTTAAAATTTAAATAGTATTGGTTTTGAAATCACCCTCACCATCTAAATCGACGTGTTTTTTCTTTTTCTTAAATTTACTCTTGAGTAAACTTTGACTGGCTACTTTTGAAATGAACCCCGGTAAAACTAGACAACCTTCATAAATCTTTATATTTGTGTACAAAATTCCCCTAAAAATAGTTATTTTTTTAATATTTCAGCAGCTCGGTACTGTTTGATGTTAAAAGAAGAAAAGGGCATTGAATTTTTGAACGATTTGTTGGACGATGTTTCAATACATGAAGAAATAAGAACAATAATCGAAAATATTATGCGATCTTTAAAAATAAATTTTTAATTTAATTTTGCTTGTGATATTATTTATTGTAGTATAAAATAAGTTGTAAAAAATGTTCTAAAAAATTCAAAGTTTTCTCGTGGTAGAGCGAACTTTGAGTTTGTTGAAAAAATTAGGTAACTATTTTATTTTTCTGTTATGATAGAATGTCCATGACATAGAGGGACCACCTAGTACTAAATATGAAATAAATATTATACAGAAGGCTTTTGCCCCCCTAGTAGACAGGGTTTCTGATTTATTACAAACTTGAAAAAGTTCAAGTCCACCAGAGGGAAAAAGGGGAAAGGTCAAGAAATAGATATTTTTGATACAAGTTAGGAAAAGTAACATTTTTCCATTCGAGGCAAAATTTTGCGAACGAGGCCAAAGGCCGAATTTGTAAACCGAAGCCGAGAAAAGTAGTACTATAAAACTAGTAAGTAGTAGTAGTCGAAAAGTAGTACTTTTCCTCACCCTTTTTAATATCACAATGTAAGACTTTTTCAAACACTATTAGAAAAACAAATTTCTAGAACTAGGTAGGTTCACCTATATACATTCTCTTTTTCTTCTTTGACGTGCGCTGTAACAGTGTTTAGTTTGGTTGGCTTGTTTGCCTTCTACTTGCCGGTGTGTGCGCTCATAAAACAATAAATATTTTCTACTGGCTAGTGGACTGGCCAACTAGCAAAGAGCTACAACACAAACTTTAAAGATGTAATAGATAATTTCTAAACTTCATGAGTCCGGCTCATGGGCGTCTTTGAGGAGAGGGAGGGTTAATGCTGGAAATTACCCTCCAAATTTGAAAGATGTTTTTTATTGAAATTTTCTTTTAAAAAATGTATTTTTATAGTAATTTTGAGTTTCTCCGGAAAAAATCGTATTGGCGCCCATGGCCCTGACTTACCAATAATATTGTGGTTCTGCAAATTTCAATGTCTAAAAGCGTTCTATTTGCCTAACTTTGATAAAATGAATGTGTGTGGTGATTTATGTTAAGAAATATTGTGATGTTGGCGTAATAGTATTTTGACAATTATTGCAAAGCAATTTTAATAATAATGGAAGCTAAATGAACCTAAAAATAAGAAAAACGCAAATTTAGCTATAATCGTGTGTAAATAAGAAATGTTAAGTTATTTTATTAATCAGAGCATTGCCCAGTGGAATAGGGAGTGACTCATGTTTTATGACGTTTACTTCCAGAATTGTATAAAAAATTTAAAAATCGCTTAATTTCAAAACATTTGTGTTGGCAAATGCAAACAAAATCTACTCAAAATAAAAATTAGGGTTTAGGAACCCCCGAATTCCCGAAGTTCCTAATGGTAAATTAAATTTTTTAATTAAACGATTATTTTAATTTTTTTAACATTTATGAAATAAATGACAAAAACACATGGAAAACTCAATATAGCACTTAACAGTGCTCTTAATAATTATTGTTATTTATTTTTTTCTTACTCTCTCTTTCTCGTTATGTTGGCATTGTTAAATGTGCTATGCCAATTGCAACACAAAATAAATCTACTAGTCACTAAAAATATAATGAAAATGTTAAAATAATTGTAATTTTATAATTATATTATTATTTTTTAAATAAATAATTAATTTTACATTGTATGCAGCAAAGCGGATATATTTCTAATAAAGTTGTAGTGCCGCTTTTATGTTTTGTTTTTTCATAGCCAAATAACATGGACATCCAAGAAGCACCCACTTACACATTTTAACTTTACCTTCAGTTTTTATTCCCCATCGCTAAAAATGACTTATTTGGATTTGCATTTTTTAACCCCTCCTGAGAATTCTAGAGTCCCACATATATTGTCATATTATATTTTGGGTGCGAAAATGTTGAAGGGGTACAGTTTCACATGTGAATGAGTTCATAAATTATTGGTAAATAAAATTGATTGAATTGAAAACGATTTTTGGTGTTTTTCTTTTAAATCGACGGCACAGAAGAATAATGTGGTCAATTGAATTTTAACAAAGAATTTTTTAAAATTAATATTTTAGTTTGCGAAATAAATTGGTACTTGAAGTGAAGGCCGCGCGATAACAGCGGTATGGGCGATAAAGATTGGAACGACATATTAAATTTGAAAAACCGACTGAGCTAGTAAAATGGGAAATTTAGAATAATTTCTGAATTTTTTGAAAAAGTAACTTGGAAATTTTGTTAGTGCGTTTAGATTTTTCTATTTCGATATCTGAACACCAGTGGCGTAGAAAGTCAAGACCGGGCTCTGGTGCAAGATCCACAGCGGGCCCCCTACATTATTTTATATATAAAAAAAATTATTAAATAACAATTTGCACAAAAAACATGTAAGTGACAAAAAGTCATCGTAGATTTCACAAAATTTCAATATATTTGAAAAAAGTTTTGCACAATCAGTGGCGGCCCTAGAAAGATTTTCAGGTGATGCAAGATTTCAATTTTTTGTCCCCCACCACGTAGAAACTAATGAAAATTTAGCACTTATGAGGCCCCCCTTTAAATATTTACTAAATATTTTATAAAGAAACTTAAAATTTCGCCTGCAACACCTTCAAACATTATAAATTACTAGCTGTTGCCCGCGACTTCGTCCGCGTGGAATTCACTTTTTTGCGCGCAAACCCTTTTCCTTCCGTCTCTATATTCTATATTCTCTACTCCATCGGTCTCTCTCTCCTGGTATGTTGTCCACAGTTTCTCCATATAGTCCTGTCCTGCACGCTCTCTTTCCACTCATCCACCTCTACAGTTCCCAAATCGTACCTCGCTTTATTTAACATTACTCTGGCACTCTATCCTCCAACTCCCATCAGTTCCCATTTCCGGCTACCTTCACCTCTCGTACTCTTTGTATCTTCCTCATTTTCCCTTCTTCTTTCCATTCCGTTTGACGTTTCATTTCTCTCTCTCTACTCGCGCTAGAAACGACAACCCAAATCAACTTTTCAGAGGTTCTCGTTCTATCCTAACCTATCTCACACTTTTATTTTTTAATTTCTAAAAGTTTATTCTTTTCCTTTCTAAAGAAAATTCCATGCTTCTGGACAGTAGACCCACCGGTTTAGGCTGTGCTTTGGAAACTTGAAGGACGTCTACAGTGGGAATCTCGTTAGTCCATTCCTGCGCGTCACCACTAATTAGATAATAGGTGATAAATCCCTTTTGGATAGGATTTTCATAAAATCCTTTCTTAGTGCTCGCCTACGTGATAACAGGAACCTCTGTGCAAAATTTCATCGCTAAGGACCCAGTAGTTTGGGCTGTGCGTTGATATATCAGTCAGTCAGTCAGTTTATTATTTTATATATATAGATGAATATGTTTGAACTGTGCTAATGTTAGCAACAATTTGCAATAAGTATGAAAATATAATCAATTCAGATAATAAATTACATGACTGTTAAAACAAGTTATTTGAAAAAAATTGACTGGTTCAAGGACCGAACTCATGATCTACAGTTTAGTCAGACATTCACGGCCCCCCCCCCCCTGTTATATGGACATGAACTACTTTTTTCTCTTCTTTGACAGCTCCAGATTTGTCTCCTTCCGGCAGTCTTCTGTTTCCGTCGGCCCTCCCGGGTCTTTTTTCTTCTTCGATTGGACTTTCGACCGCCTATCGTGGATGTTATCCATTTTACCTTCCACCCTTGCGAGACTTTGTTCTTTTTTTGGTCTGGTCTACTACCGTGGTTGCTTCCCGACGTGGCAGCGCCAGATTCGCAGCATATGCTCATCCACGTCACACACTTCTCATCAATGCGAGTCCTTCTTACAAGCGTCCGCATGGTGGCCGGGTCCACAGCACTTGGCCGACCTGTCCTGACCCCTTACATTCGTGTGCTTCATGGCCATTAGCCCAGCATTTGCTGTACCTAACCAATCGGTTCACTCTGCAAACTCCTGTTAGCCAGCCCTAACTTCAGCACATCGTAGTTCGTAGACATTTCTCGTTTGGGGGTACCTTACCTGGTATCGCTGATATGTAAATCGATCCCAGGTGCGGTAATTTTAAGTTGGACCAATTAGATTGTCGGATAGATTAATTCAGATGGGTCAGCGTCCTGGCATTTGATAGCAGACACGCTGGAACAGGTACAGCGTGCTGACCGTTTATTATTTTGGATGGAGGTCTTAAAATTTTATAAATCCTTATGAGGAAGGGGGGTTAAAAAATTTTCTGATCTGATTTAAGAGAAGCCCTAACATAACTCACAATTCACCAATAGAGAAAGTTTATTAACATCCAATAAACGTTTTAATTGCTTATAAACTTTCTCTATTGGTGAGTAATATTAGAGCTTCTCCAAAGTCAGATCTGTTTTTGCTTAACGATCCTGTCTCTAGTAATTACACAATAATTAAATAAAATTATTTACATTTTTGCTTTCGGTGCAAAAATACGTGGTAATTTCAGTAAAGCCGGCTCTGACCACATCGTGTTCGTGCAAAATATTTGGAGGAAAGTAAATTATTATTTTAATCATATGATCAGTTTTATCTCGGTAGCATACTGTACATGTAAATGAAATAATTATTTTACAAAAATGCAATTTCTGCATTCTTGTCAATACACTTCCTAGTCGTCCACCTTGTTATTTTCGTAATGATTTTAAAAGTTAATTTCTAGAAATCACATTTTTTGTAACAACTGGTGTGACGTAAGAAAATTTCTGCTGACGTCAATAATTGACACATTAAATTTTTACGGGTTTACAAATTACATCCTAATAGTACGATTTTAGATATCATAGAATTACTTATTTCGTAACGGATTTAAATTCTAAAACTGTTTAATTTCAAAATTGAAGAAATTACTATTAATTTTTGAGAAAATTATTTTTAAAAAATCCACCAGATTTGCACGGGTGGCAGCAGTGACCAAGTAACCGCGACATCTAGCGACCGTAGTTTAAGCCAGTTCTTTGTTTATTATTCAATTTTCGCGTCTTCTTTCGTGAATTATTACCGCTGAATGACGTTTTACGAATTACCCGTGATATTAAACCAAAGTTTAGTGAAAACGTGTCGTCGGGTCACATTTTGAGTGCAATTTTAACGTTTAATCCAATCAAAGTTAGTTGATTTTTTTGGCGCTAGATGTCCAGTTTGTTTTTTGAAAATATTCTTGGATTTTCATAGCAATTTTGATCAAGTCTTCTTGTTTCGCGGACGTCCTGTGAAGTTTATAGTGTTGTGGTTGACTTTTCGCGGTCACGTGGGGCCTAATAAGTTGAAAAATGCAAATTTAGTTTTGAAAATTGGATTTTTTGTGGTGACGTTATTGGTATGCGCCTGCGCCTTGGTCAGGAGTCTCGTGTAAACGATCCCCACCTTAGTAGTTTCGGGTACACCATGTTCCCTGTTTCACAGTGCAGAGCCGAGAACGGTATAAAACGCAATGTGCCTCCGCCATTGTTACGGAGTGGAACTACGCAAAGTTCTGTCGAAATATATACGGTTTTATCGTTACAAACCGACTTTAAATGCAGAATAACGTAACAGAATTGACACATAAATTACTACGATCATTGGATAGTAATTATAATGTAAGGATTTTACCGATTTAAATGGTTTTTTAGCATTTTATGTGGACGGACCTACTCATATGTGTGATGTATTGTATGTTAGTGTGTAATGTTGTTCCCTGTATATTACTAACAGGTCGAACGTGGAAGAGTTTTACGCCCGTCTCATTAATATTTATGTTCAACCAGTGGTTAATTTTATTTTATCACCTTATTTTGACAAATCAATCTCTTAATTATTTACTCGTCGACTTAATATGGACGAGTGTATTGACATATTTTTAACTCATTTTTCACATTTTAATATTACACTTTTACAACCACAAAATTAAACCTTTTTTAATTATTTAGGTCATTGATATGCCAGCGGTGGTCGAAGTTATATCAATATTTGAAAAAATTTCGTTTACGGGAATTTATTTAAAGGTGAGTTGTTATTATTGTATTGCTGTTAGTACAATCCCGGTTTGTCCATTTTTAGGAGAGCGGATTAGGTAAACATGTTAATTTGTTGCGTAAAAGTACCACAGACTCTGCGTTGGCACGGCGCGCTAAAGACTTGGTGAAACGCTGGCGCGACTTGGTCAACGCCGCCCCTTTGAACAATGGGCAAGTTAAAATCAACGACACGTCGGAAGAGGCGAGCAGGAAGCGTGGTGCTCCGCCCGAGTCCTACGACCGGGGGCTCGTTAAGAGGGCCCGGCTCATGAACGGTCAAAACGAAATTGACCTCTCCGACAACTCCAATTCGAGTTTTGCGGATCTCGCGAGGATTTCCATCTCGCAGCGGCCGAACATCGTCAACTCGGATTCTAATTCGAGTATTCCTGACGTGATCGCAACGCCGGACACCCACGTGGTACAGCAGCAGCAACCCAAAAAGAGAGGGAGGAAAAAAGGCTCGAAAAATCACAAAAACTTGATCGAAGAAGCGGAGACGTCCTTCTCGAACAAGTTGAATGTCTCGCGTGGTAATGCGAAGGTTAAGACGACACAAGAGCTTCTAGCCGATTTGCATATCCGGACGGTCAACAATTTGAGTAACAGTAAACCACCAATCGAAGATTTGAACGAACGGGCGGCTAAACTCACCGAACGGGTCTCGATGATCGACAGGAAACTGAATGCGAATTCAACGAGGTACAATAAGAGGTTAAGTTACAAGTTAAACTTGGATAAGAATGAAAGTTTCGACTCGGGGGTGGTCCACAACGTGAAAAGGGAAGTGGACGATAAGAACGATGATGTTATTATAGTTGACGAACCTGACGTGGTGGAGGATGCAGTGAAGGTGGAAGACGAGGTGCCTGTGGTGGAAGAGCCTGTGGTGAGTAACATTCCGAAATCGTTGAGCGTGGAAGAGGCCTTATTGTTGTTACCACCTATCGATAAAACGGTTTTGTTGGAAGAGGACCCCGAACCCAAGTGCACGTGCCAACTCATCGAGAACGAAGCGGAGAATGTGACGGAAACGGGTGACGTGATAGTAAGTCATAGCTACGAATTTGTGGAGGACGAAAGTTGTGAAGCTCGGGATCATTTAACCATAAAATACAAGTTAAGCGACAAAGAGTTAAACGAACGGGTTAAACAGTTGCACGATGAGTATTTACCAAATCTTAACGGTAATTACGGTGCGGGTTGTTGTACCAAACAGACACAAATGGACGATGACGGTCTTTATTTAAATGTAGTGCCTAATGTAAATACAGACGATCTATTTAAATTTAACGATGTCGATAACGAAAAGCCGGCAAGTGAAAATTTCAAAAAGTATAGCATATCGGAAAACGGAACCACCGATGAAGATTGTGTTGCCAAAAATGACGAATTATTGACTACTAAGTGTGAAAATAGTAAATTTTCTGAATGGCACGAAGTGTTAGAGACGCCTTCCTATAACGGCGAAATATTAAAGATTTTGCCTTATGTTATTATAGATTAATAAAATTACTAGTCCGTTTTGTAAAAATTCGAAGCAGTCCCACTTTTATTCTTTTTTTCACTATAAATATGTTGATTTTCCGTATCGGCGAGGTCATCGTAGTGCGAGTGCTTCGGATGGTTTATTAAGTGTTAGCACCTTTCTCTGCGCTACTCTAATATCTATGAATGTAAATACTTTCTACTATTTTATTTTGTCACAACTAGATGGCGTTCGAGGTGTTTCACACAAAACCTTAGTTACTACTCAATTTTTTTTAGAAATCTTTATATTGTTAAATCTGTTAATTTATTAGTTCGTTATTAGAACAGTAATGTTTGATTGAGTTTTATTTTGTCAGATGTGATTTGTTGAAGGTTTTTTTCTCTTGATATGTTGGAACAAGTTACATACTACTTTTTTTTGTTATATTTCTCACTTGTAATTTGTTACTTCATGGTAAATATTGAAAATTAACAAAAGCCTTAATATTAAATAGGGTAAACATCCCATTTCACTTGAGCTACTTTTTTTAGTTTTATTAATGTACAGCATGTCTTATTACATTTCTTGTTTGCGGTACAATAATATCATGTTTGTAAATTGTTATGACATCAGAAATAATACTACTCGAAATTTTATTGTTTCTGTAGTGTTTATGACGATATTATGCCTTTTTATTAAATATAAAATACACATATTTTATATATTTTTGCAGTTTTATTTTGGTTACAAGGAACAAAGCACTCGGCCAAGAAGGTAAGCCATTGGTAAAGTTCAACTATGCTATTTATATTTTAATATGGTCATGGGTTATGTTAAAGCGTTGATTGAAGAATTTAACAAGATAGGCAGCCTTACGAACAAAAACGTGTCGAAAAAAAATGAAGGAATATTTATAATTATTCTATTCTACCAATCAATGCTAACAGATCGTGGCTAACATCACCTACATCTTGACCCATTTTTTTTCGACACGTTTTTGTTCGTAAGGTTGCGTATCTTATTAAGTTCTTCAATCAACGGTTAAAGTTCAAGGAACTAATGTAAGCCTATCCAGTATAGTTTTAACTGTGTGGCATTTTATTGCCACATTCAGTGTCTCATTTTTTATTATGCCCCCCTTTCCATATAAAAGTTTTATTATGCTCCCCTTGTATTTTGTTTTAATAAATAGTTTCTCCTTTGATTTTTAGTTTTCTTCACGATTTCCAAAGGGGGGGGGCACAGGTTGAGAATTACTGGTCTTGGGTTATGTAAATTCTTAATCTCTAAACATCCCTTTTAAAGGAGGAAAGGTTATATTATACGACGATATAAGTAGTAGCATCTGCGGGCAAAGCCCGCTTATTTCCTTCATCTAAAGCAGGCCTGATCTAAAGGTTCAAGATGATAATATATTGGGATTTCAAACTCGTGTGGCGTTGAGGATCTGTGATGGAAGAATGATGAATTACCGCCTTTTATTAAAAATTTAGCCTCCGAGGCAGAGACTTGGGAGGGTATGTACAGGGTGTACAAAAAAGTTTTGTGTTTTCTGTCTTGTGCGTCCATATTCGCTGGGTGCATAGTGGGGGTATTAGAAATGGCGTAAAAATAAAGTTTCCCTTACCGGGTAACTTCACCTCATAAAAGTATCCCTTACCAGCCACTTGATGCCCCCTTTTTTTTTCTTTTTTTTAGCTAATAGTAAACAAATCGACTTGGGGTTCCGCCAAATTTTTTACATCACCCAAGGGTTCCGCGGCCAAAACTAATTGGGAACCGCTGCACTAGGGGTATTTCCGCCCGTATGCAAAGTTTAATTTGGCCGCCCCTTAAAATCTCCATTATTCATTGAAAAGACCTAATTAAAATCTTTTCCTAATATGGAAAAATAAGAAGAAATGTGTATGATAGGTGACTTACCAAAGTAAAGAAAATTGATGTGTGTATTTTCACATTGTACAGCAATAGTCCAGTCAAAAGAGTTCTTTCGAACAAAATTCTTAACAAGGTGAAAATCGGGCAATGTCCAGTGCTACCCCTCGATACAGTGTGGATATTTGTGTTTTATGTCATTTATTTCCAGAACGTTACAAAAATTTAAATAATTGCTAGCATTGCAAAATCTAGTTGACTATGAACGCTAATCACCCGGTTCGAATCCGAGTGAAGTAAGAACTTTATTCTGACCGTCTCTCCCCTCGGAAGGCAATGGCAAACCACCGGGGTGTAATCTGCCATGAAAGCATTTAACAAGCATTGTTAAAGGTCACGACGCTTCTGTTAAGCAATACGACGGAGAAAAAAAAATATGGGGGGTAGCACTGGACATTGCTCTTAAAGACAGCATTTCAAACGAGTTGTCAAAAGTCATTATCGATCCCACCTGTGCGTAAATTTTTATTCATGGTCAAATAATCAGTGTCGCAAATATCTTTTTAATGCTATAGCAAAATTAGTCATTACGAAGCAGTGGCGTAACAACGTGAAATTTTCTTGTGTGCCAAATTGTGGAACGGGCCCCCCTCCACCCATACCATGAACACCCATACTAAGATTTTTTTACTTAGAAATTTTATTTAACGAAAACAAAATTTATAAAAACTGTCACATTAAATTTTATTTTAACTTTATTTAATTCAAAAATAAATAAAAAGCATATAAATACAAAATGAAGCATTATTAAGGGTGCATTCCATTTGCAGCTCACGACGACGACCGCGACGTAGTCCCGTCAGGCCCGTAGCCAAACTGAAAATGAAGATAGGGCAAACAGTTTGTATGGCTGGGCAAATTTTAGCGCCATGGGTGCGAGGCGGGTTTGTGGAATCTTCCCAAGCGCCGCAGGCGAAAATTTTAAATTTGAATTACACTGATTGCTTGCCATTACTCTATCTTATACTTCAGCATTTCCCGAGGAACTCGAATATGAATGAGCGGATTCAATGTTATCATCTTTGCCAGAGTTGGATGTAAAGAAACTGGTGATGTTTGGAACTTTGCTTTTTTTGTTCTTCGTCAAATTTCTGTTTACGAAGCAACTCACCAGAACTATAATTTATTTGCGATATAAACTCTTATTTGGTTTTTTACTCCATTCTTTGATATAAGAGATATATTACCCTGCGTTCGGGCAAAAGCTACTTTTGCTACCACATATTTCTTTCTTTCGAGCTTCCAAAGTTCCAAACACTTTGGCTCCGCTCTTTCAGTCGTTACAAACGCTACACACATTTTGGTGGGGAGACAAAGTGTTTGGAAGCGACTGGAAGCTCAAAAGAAGGAAAAAAAGAAATGCTTGGTAGCGAAAGTAGCTTCTCCCCGAACGCAGGGATAATATAAGACCATGGTATAATAAATTTCAAAAATGTATACTGTAAAGCTGGGTTTACCATAATTTTTTTGAGCTAAAACGCGAACACCCAATACCTATGGGGGGTCGGAGGGGGGGACACACGTGTACTAATTTTTTTTAGATTTGTAACAGTCCATTGTTCAATCGTTTATATCTTATATCAATCATTCAATTGTTCACCGAATCAATGGGTAGTTACTAAATTTTTTAAAAATTAAAAAAAAAACTAGTACACGTGCGTTAAATCATTTTCAAATTATGTGTTTGAAAATGTATTAATTTTTTTAAACTATATTTAAAATATTTCTTTACCTGTAAAATTGCTACTAAAATTGCTACTACTATAAGTACCTGTTAATAATATTTTTGCAGTTTTGCGGGAGCAAAGTGCCACTTTCGTAGGAGGGGGGGGGTAAATTAGCGGGAGGAAAAGTAAATACCACCGACTTAAGTTGGTACTTCATTAATGCCATGTACAGGTCTGGCTTTAGGCTATATGGTTTGGTAATTTTCGCTTATTCTAAGAAATATTTGTTTTGAATTTTTTTCTTTCTTTCGGATTTCGGAAAGGCAAAAAATAGTATATTCGCGCTCGGGATTAAAGTGACTTTTCGTCCTTCGGGTAATTTTTCCACTCGGCTGCGCCTCGTGTAAAAAACCTTTACCCTCATGACGAAAAGTAGCACTTTACTCCCTCGGTGTATAATATACTATTATTAACAAAGGTACAACCACGCTACAAAACCCATCTTAACTAGTATTTGGTTTTAAATTTTTAAAGTTCGTAATCTTTAATTTGTTCAGTTATTATTTTTTACATCAAAAATTTCTCAAGTTCATAATTTTGAATTTCTCCAAAATTATTATTTTTTACTTGTAATTTTTTTCGATAGCTCCGGGCCCCTAAGACTGACGGGCCGTGTGCATTCGCACACCGCGCACCCCGGTAGTTACGCCACTGTTACGAAGTTTGTAGACTGTGAAATCTATATATATAAAATAATAAACTGACTGACTGACTGACTGACTGATATATCAACGCACAGCCCAAACTACTGGGTCCTTAGCGATGAAATTTTGCACAGAGGTTCCTGTTATCAAGTAGGCGAGCACTAAGAAAGGATTTCATGAAAATCCTATCCCAAAGGGATTTATCACCTATTATCTAATTAGTGGTGACGCGCATGAATGGATTAACGAGATTCCCACTGTCGACGTCCCTCAATTTTCCAAAACACAGCCTAAACCGGTGGGCCAACGTTTAGAAGCATGGGATTTTCTTTATAACAAAAAATATACATAAATATGGGATTTATCACCTAATATCTAATCAGTGGTGACGCGCGCGAATGGATTAACAAGATTCCCACTGTAGACGTCCTTCAAGTTTCCAAAGCACAGCCTAAACCGGTGGGTCTACTGTCCAGAAGCATGGAATTTTCTTTAGAAAGGAAAAGAATAAACTTTTAGAAATTAAAAAATAAAAGTGTGAGATAGGTTAGGATAGAACGAGAACCTCCGAAAAGTTGATTTGGGTTGTCGTTTCTAGCGCGAGTAGAGAGAGAGAAATGAAATGTCAAACGGAATGGAAAGAAGAAGGGAAAATGAGGAAGATACAAAGAGTACGAGAGGTGGAGGTAGCCGGAAATGGGAACTGATGGGAGTTGGAGGATGGAGTGCCAGAGTAATGTTGAAGCCAGGAGTAACAAGCGAGGTACGAGTTGGGAGCTGTAGAGGTGGATGAGTGGAAAGAGAGCGTGCAGGACAGGACTGCATGTAGAAACTGTGGACAACATACCAGGAGAGAGAGACCGATAGAGTAGAGAATAGAATACGGAGACGGAAGGAAAAAGGTTTGCGCGCAAAAAAGTGAATTCCACGCGGACGAAGTCTCGGGCAACAGCTAGTTCTCTATAAAAAAGGTCTATACTTTTTTTAGAGAGTCCGCATTCATGAGACATTGCGATTTCAACAATTGGAAATTATTTGAGAAGATCATTGCCCTGCAACTAACGCGATCAACTGCGAATGCGAGGTATCAGGGGAAGCTTCAAACTTTCTTATGACTAATCTCCGTGCTTCGGAAGGCACGTTAAGCCGGTGATCCTTCTGTATTGATGAATTGCCATCAGACACATCTGAAGGCCAGCCCAGCAAGCTACCTAATGGATGTAAAATATGTATATGCTCATAATATAATAGTACTAACACTGCCAAGGAAACGACGCAGATGTTAGGCTGAGATAGTCCTCCTGATATGCATCTATTGTGTTAGCCTTTTAGCTTCTTCATTTGATTCGCTGATACGAATGCCCATGCCATGGGTAAGTCATGACTGGTCGGATGATTGTTTGCTAAATTCTGAGTTTGTCGTTTGGGTGCAAGTTGCTATCTTGTTTTAGTAGAGAGTTTATGAAGCTATCTAGTCATTTTATTTTATTGGTTCAATATTATGCTGCACCCATGATAGCCGTGGATCGACCAGTGACACCAAGATATATAACGTCTTTTCCACGGAATGACATCATTAAACATCGTCTTCTTTTGTTTTTTTCGTGTGTTTGGTGAACATTATCGCCCCACTTTTGGTGGGGTTTACTAATAATCTCCACTTGAGGTACCATATGGCTCTATCAACTTTATCGCCTCGCGCATAAAATCTGCGTCTATTTAAAGATTTTCCCACTATACCCACGTCATCCGGGGCGTAGTTTTGAAAAGGTTGGTGAAAGCATTGAGCCCTGTGGTACTCCGGCTTGTAGTTTTTTCGAGGCCTTCTATTTTGACGCGGAATTTTCTATCGCATTGAAGCTCTAACTATATGTCAGACTTTGGTACGTCCCTGTTGCTCCTTCCTCCTACTATTTTTTATTGATCGATGGCACACGGCCTGGCTGATCAGCATTTTCGCTCTTATGAAGAAGTCAAAATATGGATCAATTCGTGAATCGCCTCAAAAGATTAACAGTTATTCCGACGCGGAATCCCAGCGCTTCCAGAAAGATGGGTAAAAGTAGTTGCTAGCGACGAACAGTTACTTTGAATAATAAATAAGGTAATCACTTTTTAACAATAAAGCCTTCAATTTCAAACGGAGGAAGCAAAAAGTTGTACACCATAGATAATCCGAATCAGAGCGAATATTTACGAAAATTTAATATGCGTTTTCTCGAAAATGGCTGAATGTGGCATCTTATCATTTGGAGCTGTTGAAGTCCTAGAGAAATCAAATCGATGAAATAATCTTCGTAGCCACTCCTTGTTAGTATAAAAATACTCACTTTTGTGTAACAATTAAGGAGATGAACACTACGCCGCTGTCAGGTCCGTAGCCAGGATTTAATTTCGGGGGGGGGGGGCACTTGTAAAAAACCTTTTGTAAAATGTAAATCCGATGATAAGTGTAAGAAAGGAATATTGGGTTTTCGGACCAAAATAAAACTACAATGATACTTTGTCGACGTTTCGAAGGTATATTAGGCCTTCATCTTCAGGACTGTGAAGAAAAAACAAACACCTACGGAGGTGAGAATTTGTGTTTTTGCTAATATTTACCGACATTCCTTATATTGTTTTTTCTTCACAGTCCTGAAGATGAAGGCCTAATATACCTTCGAAACGTCGACAAAGTAGCCTTGTAGTTTTATTTTGGTCCGAAAACCCAATATATTTTCTTTGTCTTTTCAACATTTCGAGGGGGGTGGCACGTGCCACCAAGTGCCCCCCCCCTGGCTACGGGCCTGGTCCCTGTAGTTAAGCCAAAGAATATTTTTATAAAGGTTTTTAAAAATTTTTATAGTAAATATTCTTCGGTTAGCTACTAGATTGCTTATGGTGTGCGGCCTGAAGGCCGCTATAAATTTTTTTTTGGATGGTAATAAATGAAAGAATTAATTGGATGTGGATTTACAAGACCAGGTAAAGTTTTGAGCGTAGTTTTTATGTTTAATAATTATATACATTTTTCTGAATAAAAAATAGATTTCACAAAAGGAAAACTTTTGTTTTTTATTAATATTTTATATGTAGTACCTACCTACTTTATTGGTCAAGTTTATTTTGTGATTATTATCTTACGTATACACCATATATTGCGTTTTCCAGGTATGGCGACGTCTATTATTTGGGGTTTTGTAAACTCCGCTAATTTCGACCCACCTTAAGATGGGGCTTATTTTTTTTATAATCCTGGTTGTAAACTCCCCTAACGTCGAGGGATTACTAGGCAATAAGATTATAAAGCTTATAGATAGGCTTTAGGGATAATATATTGCTACCAACTTTGATGAATATAAGTAATCAAATAAATGGAATAGAAAATATAAGTCAATTAATTAAAATGTTAATAATTGGTGTAGTTGTGGTTCGTTTTTCTACAATAAATTGTTACATTATGTAAGTTTTAGTTTTTGAGTTCATTTATTGGCTATAAATGCAAAACAATGCTACACAACATTGCTAGGAAACATTATTTTGCATTTATCACGTTTGGTTGTTTGTCATTATGAAAAATATATTTAATTATATACTTTCAAACATATTGGCTTATAGTTGTTTCACGCAGCTTTCTTTGTTCTTATTAAAATTATTTTTCACTTTTTAGAGCACGTTTTTAATTTTAAATAAATGGTCAACAGAAACTTCTTGTCAATGTGAAATCCATAGCTAGAAAATCATAGCACACCAGAGCTTAGGTTATTTGTTGAAATTCGCTCTTTTTTTATAAATTTGTAGCCAATATGCAATCTGTACAGACAGGTTTGGAACATCAGAGCTTTGGGGTCGTCCATAAAAAAACATCTACGTCTAGGAGGGAGGGTCACAAAATGTGTGCCATATAAAAAATTCTTTATTTTCAAACATATTGGTCTGTAGTTGTTTCACGAAGCTTTCTTTGTTCTTATTAAAATTATTTTTTAATAAACAAATTATTGTTTTAACAAAAACCTCTTGTCAATATGAAATCCATACACAGATAAGTTTGACACATCAGAGCTTAGGTTATTTGTTGAAATTTGCTCTAGTTTGTATACATTTATTTGTGGCCATATGCAATCTTTGGAACATCAGAGCTCATGAGTTGTCCATGAAGGATATTTATGCATACGGGGGGAGTCAGAAAATGTTTGCTATATATAAATTGTTTTTATAATTATTACTTCGGGGAAGTTATTATTTCAAGTTATTCTTAAGCGGCGTTCACAATAAAGTGGGGTCTTGCCATGCTTCGGCAGAAAGTTAGCAAGAGCCAATCAGAATGAACAATTTTTTAATCATAGAAAAGGATAGACGAAAATACTTTAATCTAATTGGCGCTTCCAGCTCTCTACAATGCAAGACCCCACTTCATTGTGAACGCCGCTTTATTTTTTGCGTACTTTGAAACATATTGGTCTGAAATAATTGGACTACTGGTCAATGTGGTAACAAATTGTTAATTTATGAGGATTATAAATTTTATTTTAAATGTGCATTAAAAAGTGGAGATCCTGTGATCAAACTTCCAACAGTGAACAATAACCATTGAAGAGATAGAAATTAACTCAATTATTTGACGAGGAACATCATTAATTATTATCAAATATGCAAATTAAAACAAAACATGGGGAAGATTTTCGTACGAAACCAGCTCGGAGGACTCGAAATTTGAAATACTCTTAACTTTGCAGAAAATAAAATTAAAATGATGACAATGCAAGCTCATTTAAGCTCAAACAAATCTCTATCGATAGACAGCGATTTCACAAGAAAGTTCGAAATAAGAACAGAAATCGATAAACGGCTACAGCTTCACCCCCACAAGAATTTCGCGAGTAACTCCGTGACTATTGAGGCTCAAACGAGAAATTTGGAAGCTCATTGATGCTCAAACTATACTGAAACGTTTGACACCTATTTCAACCAAAAAGTTTAAAAAGAACTTGCTCGGAGTGCTCGAAATTTGAAATACTCTTAACTTTGCAGAAAATGAAAATACAATTATGGGAATGGAAGCTCATTCAAGCTCAAACGAAGCTCTATCGATAGACATTGATTTCGCAGAAAAATTGCACAGCAATTGCAAATCGCACAGTTTTATAGGTGATTGGTTTTCATTAAGAATTTTGTGTATTATTTTAAACTTTAAAGTTTAAATAAATTCAAAATTTTCTGTTTAGTTATTATGTATAACTTATTAGTGAAGTCCTTCTTAATTATCCTACTTAAAATGTATTACATTCGGGGAGTTTACAATTAGGATTATTGGTGAAATCTTAAAAATTAGGGGAGTTCACCACTTTTTTTAAATTCTACCTGCTGGATTAGATGAAAAGATTCTTAGAATATTTTAGGGCGCGCCATCTTTTGAAACATGTTTTCGCATCAAAATTTAAATGCCCCTCTTAAGTAAATAATAGCGGCATATGTAATCTCCCCTAATCCAGCAGGTAGAATTTAAAAAAAGTGGTGAACTCCCCTAATTTTTAAGATTTCACCAATAATCCTAATTGTAAACTCCCCGAATGTAATACATTTTAAGTAGGATAATTAAGAAGGACTTCACTAATAAGTTATACATAATAACTAAACAGAAAATTTTTTAATTTTAACCCCCCCCCCCCTTCACCATATGGTTCATAAAATTTTGGAGTCCCAAAAAAATTTAATTTTCAATTTTGTATTAGAAGTAGGTACTAATTAATACCTCCTCTACTAAAGAGAACTCCAAACATTAATCCATTCAGTTTATGGCCAACATTTTCTATGGCCTGCATTTCAAAACATTTTACAAAATATCAATTTGCAATCAGTAGTAGTAATAATATTTCATTTTTTTAAACCTGTTTTTCGAAGACCAGAACACAAATTTCGTAATTTATTATTTAAGATGGCTTGACCTTGAAAAATCTAAAAGCTTGAGCAAATATTGGCCGTTATTGAAGAGGTATTTTCGAATATCAACAAATTTTGGTTTATAATTTATCATGCTCTGCACAAAAAGTGTTATAATCAACGTTATCGAAGAATCTAAAAATTTCTCTGAGGTGCAGTTTTTATTTTTAGGGGTCTTGAAATTTATATAGCCTCTGACCCCACAAAAACTTAATCCGGCCGTGTGGATGTGGTGAGTTGATTCACATTTTCTTACATTAATAGTTTTTTTTTATTCCGACGCCGACGGCGAATATTACGATAGAGCTCATGAACATTGTGACTATTATATTTATTAAAAAATTAATGGATTCACCTCCTTTTCAATTCGGACCACAATCTGATGACTGCTCCTAGATTTTAGACTTACGAGATAGGAAGCAATAAATTAGACTGAATAGTTGCGTTGCAGACTCAAATCTTGAATTTTCTTAAATTAATAAGGTGACCAACCGTCTTCCTTTAGGGTGAATAAATTGTCCTCCTATTCCAACTTTTGGTCCTCCTTTTCTAACTTTTGTCCTCCTAAACTCAAAAAGTTTTAGATTTGATTAAAGAAATCTTAGTTTTATGAATTTTCTAACATTTTTTATAAAAAGTTTGGGATTATTATTTATTCTTCGCAAGAATAGATTGGTCACCTTACTTAAATCATTGTTTTAAGCCACACAAGCAACTACGGATTCATTCATATGGATGAAATGAAGCATGCGCTGTTAATTTCTACGTATATTCGGATTTCATTTGGGGGGGGGGCACTTGTAAAAAACCTTTTGTGAAATGTAAAATTTTCGGTTGTTCCCCTACCATTTTCTTTGTCTTTTCAACATTGACGCGCATGAATGGATTAACGACATTCCCGTTCACTCAGTGACTATTATAGTTTTTAATAAAAAGAATAGAATTTTACAAATAATAAGCTCCGATAGGTTTAGGAAAATAAGAGCCTATAGGTTTTTTATTTCATTTTCTTTAGATTATATTTGTGGTCAATGTCATTATTACACAATATAAGTCACACTAAAATCATTTTTTATTATTTATAAAATTCTGTTACATTAATACCCTATATTTACATAATTTAATTCTTGCCAAAATATATACACAAATTATTAGACCAGCTTAGACTTCTTCCATAGGCATAAAACTTTCCTCGTCTTCTGATAACAATGCATCAATATTATAAAAGGAAGCATGTAAAGTGATAACAAAAAATGAAGCACCGAGAACCCAAAACATTGCAGCTCCTGCACCCACCAAATAAAATATTGGCATTGAAACTAAAGACACCAATCCATATACTTGTGCTAAAGTTAATTCATGTCCAAATAACACAAATTTCTTCTCATTATGTCGTTTCGATAAACGATAACCGATATAAAAACTGGCAGCTAACGCAAATAAAAGTAAGGGAGATGTGATTCTACAAATTAATTAGTTAACGTAACATATCATAAATACAACACGAAATGTAACTCACAGGCAGTAAATAAATAAACCAAGAAAGACAAACAAGTAATTGCTTTGGAAGTATTCTATATTTCTCATAATCCTCCGACTTAACCGTGGCACCGATTGGGGTATCCTAAAATTGGTTGTTTTTACGAAATCCAGCCAAGGCCGTACATTTTGTCGCCTCACGTTCACCCACTCCTTAGCGTCAGGTAACTGAGATGAGAACTGCAATAATCTGAAAGAGAAGTTGGGGTGAAGCCCTATTTAAGACTGCTTGAAAACTCACCTCGCGAGTTGATTTTTGGCGTTTTCTTCTGGGGGAAGTTCCATATCACCGGATATATCTACCGATACGGATGCCATTCTTTAATTTTTCTTTTTAAATGGTTTTAAAATATCAAAACATTGCTGACGTATGATTTGACAACTCAAAATAAATATGGGTCACTTAAGTTCGTTCGCAACATGTGTCACTTTGAGCAGGAGTTCTAAAACTGTATTTCTTGAGAATTGTTGGTTGGGGGGTCCATAAATTACGTGTATTGATTTTTTTACCATTATTATGTGTCCGATTTGACCACAAATTGTTTTAATTTCAATTTTTCAAATAATTTAATAAACTCAACTATTCCTCCACTCAGTTATTAACGCTAATAAACATTTTGATTGGTTTTAACGATTTAACGTTCCACGTGTGAATGAGAATCTCGCTAATTCTATCATGGGCGTCGGTGTCGTTGATGTTTTTCTTGAAAATATCAAAAACTATATTTGGGTACAAACGAAAATTTTTTTTGCATAAACAGGCACAAACGATTGATACCATTTTGGATTCAACATTCGAAATGGGGAGTGGGGGGAGCTAGCATGTCTCCAGCTCGCAGAGAAATTTTGAAATTTCTCCAAAACTATTTGGGTACAAACGAAAATAATATTTGCACAAACGATTTAGACTATTTTGAATTCAAAATTCGACATGGAGGGCCGTAAAAAAATAGGTGCATGTCGCCAGCCCCCCCCCCCCCCATGTAGAATTTTGAATCCAAAATAGTCTAAATCGTTTGTGCAAAAATTATTTTCGAGAAATTTCAAAATTTCTCAAAGGGGGGGGGGGGGGCTTGGGACATGCTTTTTTGAAATTTCGAATTTAAATAGTCTAGACTCTAGTCTAGATCGTTGTTGAAACGAAGTACAAACGATTGAGACTATTTTGGTCCTCACGCTGTAAGTTTTTCCCAGAATCTTGTTAATCTAATCATGCGCATCAACGTTCTTGAAAATCTCAAAAACTGTTTGGGTACAAACGAAAATAAAACTTACACAAACGAAGTACAAACGATTGAGACTATTTTGGTCTTCATGCTGTAAGCTTTTCCCAGAATCTCGTTAATCCACTCATGCACGTCACGTCCTTTATGTTTACCTTTAAATTCTCAAAAACTTTTCGGGTACAAACGAAAATAAGACTTGCACAAACAAACAAGTGCAAACCAAATACAAACGATCTGGACTATTTTAAATCCGAAATTCGAAATTCAAAAACGCATGTCTCCAGCCCCCCCCCCCCCCGAGAAATTTTGAAATTTCTCGAAAACTATTTGGGTACAAACGAAAATATTTTTTGCACAAACAGGCACAAACGAAGCATAAACGATTGAGACCATTTTGGATCCAAAATTCGAAATGGGAGGGGGTAGCATGTCTCCAGCCCCCCTCCCAGCGAAATTTTGAAATTTCTCGAGAACTATTTGGGTACAAACGAAAATAATTTTTGCACAAACAGGTACAAACGATGCACAAACGATTTAGACTATTTTGGATTCAAAATTCGACATAGGGGGGGGGGGCTGGCGACATGCACCTTAAAAAAATTCACGCCGGCCGTAAAAATGTCGGACCTTTCCCATTGCGTTTGTAAGCTTATTGAATGGCAACTTATTGTGAACATTTGAACCCACAGTAATAAAATTTTG
Source organism: Rhagonycha lutea (assembly GCA_958510855.1). Lineage (NCBI taxonomy): Eukaryota > Metazoa > Arthropoda > Insecta > Coleoptera > Cantharidae > Rhagonycha > Rhagonycha lutea. The sequence continues at coordinate 18,536,446 of OY294039.1, read as the reverse complement.
ATCATAAAAAACTATAAAATTAGGTACTATTTTTTCTCTTCCATGTTTTTTAAATTTTACGTTTTTGCATTGTTCCATGGTTTGTTAGTTGCTTTATGTTATCACATTTTTAACACATGTACACTTTTGGCAGCTTATTTGGAACCCACAGTAATAAAAGATTAGTCATAAGTTGCCAGTTACCACGTGCTACGAAGAATCTCGTTAATAGGACATGCGCGTCAGTGTCGTTGATGTTTTTTTGATAATCTCTTTGGGTACAAATCAAAATAAAACTTGCTCAAACTAGCGCAAACAAAATACAAATTATCTAGACTATTTTAAAGCCGAAAGTTTGAAATGGGGGGGGGGGGATGGATGCACCTCTTTCGGACCACACCTGAGAAAACGTCATTTGCATTTTTGTTTATAAAAATGGTTCTATTTCCACCGGCCGTCGACCTCACCTGAACACCCCCAAATTCTTTCATGTCCACTATCCCCCCCCTAGAACTATAAATCGCCCACAGAGGGACAATATTACACCCTTTGAGAACCACTGTTTTAGGCAAACAGAAATTTTTACACCTTTAGGAATTTTGAATACTGTCCTTGTAATTGCACTGCTCTCCACAAATTATGGAACTGAATAAATTATTGGTAGCTTTATTTTTGTTACCAGTAAAAGGCACCGATATAAGATATAATATATTGCAAAAGTTTGTGCATGACAAATTGATAAAGAAGTGTCAGTAAGAATCCGTAGAAGAAAATGATCAATGTTTTACAAATAATGAATGTACAGAAATTTTTTTTTTTTAATATTAGAAATTCTTTTTCTTGTCGGAAACTGAACATGTCGAAAATGCAATGTCATGCGCGCGTTTTGCTGGAATTTACAATCACTACGTTTAGCAGCACCGTTAATAAAGGAAAAGTGACAACATGGCATTCAAAATTCAGAAAGGAGGTTAAATTTTTAATATTTTTTCTTTGGCAGTGTAGTTTTTGACAAGCTGCTCATCAAAAATGTTGCTATTTTGTTACATTTGATTCGTTGTGGTTTGAATTTAATTTATTTATTGTTTGAGGTTTGAATCTTGGAATTAATTTGCGATTTATTTATATTATTTTATTTCGTAATTTTTAATTCGATTCAAGTAATGTTTAAATAATTAAAAATTAATGTTGCATTTTCTTTTAATACTTTATTGAAACAATTTGAATAAAATATTAAATATTTAAAAAAAAAATAAAAAAATACGACCACGTTTTTTCTAAAGTCGGTCCTGTAAGTTGCTTCAAATTTTTACTTTTAAACCAGAAACCGTTATTCGAAAACAGTATGTTTACGAAAATGACGTACAGATGGTGCAGCAATCACGATAAACACTTGTGGAAAATAATCCGAGCACGTGTATATTTTACATAAATTACCCCACTTATACTTTATTTCCCATTAGATAACTGAGTTATTGTATGTTATTATAAGTGCTGGCATTAGAAATCTTTTTGTAAATTAGGAATATATAAATAAAGTGACGGTTAATAATTTGCCCTAAATACCTGTAGTTAAATCAAGTTTCTATTTTACCGATGTCCTACATTTGATTCGACCAATTAAAATGCGTCAATTCAAATAGGCGAATGTGATTGGTTGATTTCGTATTATTGTGATGCGTCATCCGCCATTAAACCGTTGTTTTTAGTTTGGTTTATGTGTTAGAGAGCGTGTATTTTGATAATTTAGAAAATATCGGAAAAATATAGTTGTGAACGTAAAATTTTTAGTGAAATTGTGGTATTTATTGTTGTTTGTAATATTCGTACGCAATGGATTGCGTTAGAAGTTTAAACTTTGAAATGCAAGAAGCGGACGACGAACATTTCGATACATCTTCGGGCTGTGAATTATCGTTTGAAACGTCAAGCGATAATATACAACACATAAGTCCAACTTTTCATTACACACAACCTAAGAGTGATATTTTTGAAACACCTTTGCCACAGGTTGTGGTTCACAGTCCACCTTACAAAAGGGTACGTTCTTTGAGACTTTTCGACAGCCCTCACACTCCTAAAACCATCTTGGAGAAGTCGTCGGCGTTTGCTACGCCAGCTTTACGTATGCGTTTGTTTCCTGCAACCGATAAACCTAGAAGTGTTCCCAGTGCGTATCCTAAGAAGGAAAAGCCGTCCGCTAACGTGAATCCATTTTCACCTATCACAAATATCCTACAATTAAGTAATAAAAAAAGGACGCGTTCGTTAGTGGGTTCACCCGAAATGTCAAATTCCATTCATGATAGCCAAGATTCGGAGGCCAGTGATGTGGAGATAGATCAACCAACGAAGCGCGTCGCCCTGCAAGAAAGCAACATATCGAGATATCACAAGGAATTCCTGGAGTTAGAGCTAATAGGCTCAGGTCAATTTGGTTCGGTGTATAAATGTATCAATCGTCTGGACGGTTGCATTTACGCAATCAAGAAATCGACGAAACCGGTCACTGGAAGTATTTTAGAAAAACGTGCCCTAAACGAAGTATACGCGCACGCCGTTTTGGGACGACACGAACACGTAGTGCGATACTATTCCGCTTGGGCCGAAGATAACCATATGATCATACAAAACGAATATTGTGATGGTGGTTCTCTAGCGGACAGAATTTTGGAAGGTCCCTTGACGACATCGGAATTAAGACAGTTGGTGATGCACGTTGCGGAAGGTCTGAGGTACATTCATGCAGAAGGACTTGTTCATTTGGACATAAAACCGGGAAATATTTTCTTTTCACACGAAAAGAAAGCTCGTTATACTAATTATGATTCAGCTGATGATGGATTTGAAGACTTGGATGAGTCTTCACTCTCGGAAGACGATCAAATTGTTTACAAAATTGGAGATTTGGGTCATGTCACGAGTGTAATTAAGCCACAGGTAAGAATCTTTTTGTTTTGCTAGGAAAGTTTGCATGATTCAATTTCAAGATAGTTGAGGTTTTTAGTTTTTTGTATAATTTGAGATTTAAACTGTCAACCTGTACCTGTCATTTTTTAATAGTTTACATTTTGTTTTTTTTTGTCAATTTCCAATTGTCAATATTGTTACATCGTGGTTACATCTTTAGTTTTTCTCAAATGTCTAATTTTTAATGTTATTTCTGTATTGTCTGTCCTGAGATCTAATGTAATTTAATCAAGTTTTTCTGCAATAACTCAAAAATGGTGAAAGATATCAAAAATGTCGAAGAGGCCAAAAGTGTTCATCAGAAAATAAGGATTTTCTTTTTGTTAAAATATTTTTGATATCATGTACCGTTTTTGAGTTATTAAAAATAAACCAAATTTAGTCATACTCAAGTTCTTGTGGCACAGACTAAATCTTCTGTTTTTGTCGAATTAGAAGGATAATAACTAGAGAACAGATTTTAGGCAATTTGCCTTTTTTGTCCTTTATTTAGGCAATTCAAAATTATAAATTCCTTTCGAACGATTTTGAAAATTTTGAACCCTAGTTTTATTTGTCTAAATGCCTATTTTCTATGTTACTAGTCTAAAATAGAATTTGAATGCCTAAAAAGCCTAAACGAATAATTTATTCTGGCTATGTTAGTAAATGTAAAAAAAAAATAGTTTTCATGTTTTTTAAATTTTGTATCTCGCAGCCAGTGGCGGATTTAGCACTTGAGAGACCCCAAGCTCAAATCTATTTTGAAGCCATTTTTTTTAAATATTTTCACTGCCCCTACAAACAACAGACAAAAAAGCTGAATTTTGAAGCCCCAGGCGTGCGCTTGTTCAGAAATCCGCCACTGCTCACAGTAATCTGAATTCTTGTATTTATTTCGGTGAAGTCGCTGGGTCGGCTCTTCGTATCCACGAGCATTAATAAAATTGTGGAAATCATTGTAACACAAGAGCTGGCAACGGATTTCAGTGGTTTCAAGTGAGATCGATACCTTCTAAATACAAAACCGTAAATGGCAGAGGTTTTCTTGGTCAGATAACGTGGGGGGGGGGGGAGAGTGGAATTTTCAAAATCTCAAAACTTCTGCAGATTTCACCAAACGGTTACATAGTTTGTAGATAACGTAAGCAAATTGGCAGATGAAAATTCGGTCGGGAACATAGTTAAATAAATTTTTTTAAGGCCCAGTTTATCAATCTCTAATTAGTGTCCCAAGTAAATTTATCTGACAAGTAAATTTTAAAGGCCTTAAAAATGCCTTTTAAAAGGGCATTTTAGAGCCCTTTAATGAATTTATTTATTAATGCCCTTTTAAAAGGCTTTGTAAGGGCTTTAAAATTTACTTGTCAGATAAATTTACTTGGGACACTGACAGTAACAACATTTTATTATCAAAAAGTAAATGTAAAGTTGCTCAATCTACAATAAATGTTCAAAATACTTCCTCCACGGTGGATACAAGCATTCAATCTTCTCGTCATTGAGTGCCGAATTCTTTCAAACACACCAGGGTCGTTTCTAATCGAGTTACACCCAGCAATTATCCGATTTTGATCACCCTGTATCTTCGAAACAAAGGGATTTTTCAGAAATCATCATAGGACAAAATATTCTTAGGAATAGGCCAAGAAATAATCCCTTGATTTTTTGCCGCATATTTAATTAACACCCTGTATTTAAAATTACTATTTTCCGGGCCGTGGAGAAATATTTTGTTGTAAAAATCGAAGTTTATTTTTTTAATCATTGCGATTTTGTCACTTTTCTTTCAAAACTAAATTTCGTAGGTCCAACAATAGCTACATTCATAGAGAACAAATTGTAAACAAATTATTTTATTTTAGATAACTACTTTGGTCAGAAACATTGCACACAATAGAACTGTCAATGTAACTTTACAAGCCTTTATGCCTTATAAAGTGTTTGTAAACCTGTTGTAAATATACTTTATTTTTATGAATACCACTGATTATTATACTGTTGCAAATGAATGATCCATGCCCAATAGGCTTTGAGTCGCAAGTTCTCTGTGTTTAAAATCTACTTTAATTTTAACAGCAGAATATAATTCAGATACGGAATTATATCAATGTCTTATTTTTTTAATCAATATCAACATTTGCAACGTATGATTTATAACAATTTAAATGCAAGTATGTAATCTAAGGTAGATCAAAGTAAAACTTGCGAATTGCATTCAAAGGAAGGTGCCGCGGAAGTATTAAATAACAATTATGTATAGTTTAAACTTTTTTTAACTTATTTAAGTATTTTACAACAATTTAAATGCATTTGTAATCTAATTATGAAACTAACAGTAATATGAAGATCAAAGTAAATTTCAAAATTGGATTTAAAGGAAGGTGCCGCGGAAGTATAAAATAGCAACTATAACATTTTCAATAAAAAAAATATACGAGTTAATAGATTCAAATTATTTTTAATTTTTCTGATTTAGTAGCTAGGAAATAAACGGAAATCTCAACTATCTACTTATTAAGCCACCTAATGATTTAATATTTAATTAAACCTATAGGATAGGTGAAGCAGTTTCTAATTTTTTGTTATTGTTTCAGGTTGAAGACGGTGACTGTCGATATATTTCCAGAGAATTACTAAACGACGACTACAGTCAATTAACGAAAGGAGACATATTCGCATTAGCTTTAACAGTTTTGGAGGCAGCCGGTTCAGGTCCACTACCAAAAAATGGTCCCGAATGGCACTCATTAAGGGACGGTAATGTTCCACAAAACGTGCAATTAAATGAAGGTTTTAGGGATCTAATAAAATCGATGATACATCCAAACCATATGTTGAGACCTACTCCCCTACAAGTCCTTCAGCATCGTTCCATTTGTCCAGGCAGTAATAAATCGAGAGCACAATTACGACGTGAACTAAATGCAGAAAAATTAAAAAACGAAATTTTACACAATCAACTTGTAGATGCAGCAAAATGCATACAATCTTTTGCACCTCCAGACACAAAGGAAGTGAAGGCGGTCACAAGATTAGCTTCTAGAATTATGGGAAAGAAATTTAACAGAAGTAGTAGTACCACACAATTTTAAGTAAAGATTTTTTTTATATTATTGTATCTTTGTTCGAAGAGAAGTTACTTTTGTTAATATTTTTGTTATAACTTTTGACTAATTTGTACCCTTACTTTAAGAAAAATTAATCAAATTAATGTATAAATTACTAAAAATGATCTTGATAATAAGAATAATAAATGTTTGTATTTTTTATTTCTTTAATTTCGTGAATTTTACAAAAAAAATATATTTATAAGTAAAAAATTGTTAATGAAGTAACTACTAATCGCAAAGATATTGGTAAAATTTTAAAGCTGTGTTTGCAAAGGCTGTTGGAGATTATAGGGTGAAGTTTGTGATGTTTTGTTAATTTAAGTTTTGCATAAGAGCCAAAAATTAATCGAATTGTAACTTTAAATTTTGTAAATGTTTAATTATTATTTTTATTAATCTTGTTCCTAAAACAATGTGACTTATTTTTATTACTATGTATTTTTATACCTTCTGCATGTATTATTTTTTCTTTTACTTTTTCTCTTCTTTTTAATCTTATTTGTATTATTTATCTTCTACTTTGTTTATTTACTATTCGAGTCGCAGTGTCTGTTTGAAGTATGTGATAATATAATTGTTGCTTGCTGTAACTTTTAAGAGTGTTTGTTTAGCACTTTTTTTGCTTCCAGAAAAAAGTGTTGGAACTTACTTATATATGACTGCACTAATATTTAAGTGTTATAATATTTAAGTGCCTTAGTTTTAAAATGTATGTTAAAATATTTAAAAAATTTTTGCTAATGTTATAAAATATAAGGTGTAAGTTTTAACTATTTTATTAAATACCATGTATATGTATTTTTGCAAATAAAATTTATTCGACAATCATTTTATACTAAGCAGGTGTTTTTTAATCATTGAGGGTCCTTGAAAAATATTAACAACTCCTGAGTTATTTTACTACATAATAAGTGTACGCAAGCATTAAAATTCTGGCAAACTACCATCTTTTTATGCTCTTGGCTTGTGGTGGAATCAATATTAAACAAATAATCGCCTGTAAAATTGACGGTTATGTTGTTGTAAATAACTAAACTATTTTAGTTTACTTGCATGTAGTATTTATATAAACTTGAGTATAAATACATTCCTGTTAAGTAAAAGTGTAACAGTCAAATAGAGAATTAGTGGGCGGCGGTTTTATAATCACAGAGTCAGAATTTCTGGCCCAAAAATGTCAATATTAATTTATTATAAGTGCTAAATTATCTCTTCAAAATCTTATAAAATGAAATTGTTTTTAATTAATTTTAGCCAAAATGTAACATTCTTTCCTACTAACTCATCCGAATTTTAAAATCGTCTGGCATTGTCAAAACAATGTGAGCTTGAGTATGACTCAACACAGTTTTTCTCTTATTGAAAGAAATTGGATCCAAGTTAGCAACAAAAGCGTAAGTATAATAGAACGTACGTTTTGAGATACTTGACAAATTCAGCACCCCAATTTTCTTCGTATATTTTTCTTATTTCATCGCTATTTTCTTTTCTATTGCTTTTTCCTCTATTTCCCGCATGTTTAGAATTTTAGGAGAGTTCAAAATTCAAATAACGATTTTTAACCGAAAAGGGGCCAAGTTAATGCCTACTCTCCACTTTTGAGCATCAAAAAATTTCGGATAGGTACCAAATTTCATTCAAATTGAAGAACGCCTTCATATTATGACTGGGCTTAAGGAATTTTGAACCCTAGCTGCTAGCTATAGGTGTTAGCTATAAGGATTCGGAAGCTAGCTTTTTGGGAAAAAATATTAACTGGGGGGGCTAGTATTTACTTCCCCCTCCCCCGGTTTCAATATCGATGTGTGGAAAAACTATAATGGTGCTAGTTTTTATTATATTTGGGTGCTAGCTATGAGAATTCGGGAGCTAGCTTTTTGAAAAAAATTATTAACTTGAGGGGGGGGGGGAAGTAAACGGACCCAATATTGTAACTAATTTTTAAATTTCACGCTCAAATTTCTTAAACCACAAACCAAATTTCCGTTAGAATTTATCCGAATAATTTCTAAAAGCAATAAATAGGTGGGCATCATTTTTTCATCTCTACAGATCTTGTTTGTCTTGTTCTCAATGTTGTGATCATTGTCTCTCCCAAAATCTGCACCATTCGCGAGATGGGATAGGTACTTATCTTTTTTATTTGAATAGGCAATTTAGATGTTTTTATTATTAATTATTATACTTTGTCTATCCAACAGATGCACTTAAGGTCCTCCCTAAACATTTAAGCCAATGAGCGTTTCAACTGGGGTTGCCACACGCATAAAGTTCCAAACCCGGATAAAGGAGGAGGGTTAGGAGGCCGGGTTAGCAATTCACCTGCCATAAAACAGTGATAACGCTCAAAATACCATACAGATCTCGGAATAAGGATGGAAACACGGAAAAAAAATTTTGGAAATTGAAAATAACTAGGATGGGTAGTTGGAACATAACCTCATGGACCAAAAGAGAACAAGAAGAGAACAAGAATTCGGAAATAACAAGGAAAGGGAAGGGAAGCACCAAATGCCAAAGTTATTGTTTGCTTTATTCGCGTTTTACATTAGCGTTGGTGGCGCCACCATCACTAAAACATTATGTCCAAAATAGAGTTTGAAATAATTCCGTGTGGTGGCGTTTTGTTAATGAAAATTGTAAACAAAGCGAAAGATTATTTGTTTATGGTGGAATTGGCGTTTTACATTATCGTTGGTGGAGCCACCATCACTAACATTACGTCCAAAGAGCGAGCTCAAGCAGGGGTGGACTTATGGGTCTATGAAGAGCCCCAGTGGCGGATTTCCAAACAGGCGCAAGAGGCGCGCGCCTAGGGCCTCGTAAATCAAGGGGCCTCAAAATAAGAAAAATTTAATTAATATTAATTAAATTTCTTTTGTAATAAACACAGGAAAAGTAACGAAAAAATTCTAAGCCCTAAGATGCATTAGATTTGCAATTATTTTGATTTTAGTACAAATTTTGATTTAAATTTTTTGATAAAAAATTCAATTTTGTTCAAATATTCTGAAACTTTATGAAAATATTAATTCCGTTGTCATAAACACAGGAAAAATAACTAAACAATTCTAAACTCTATTATGCCCATTATAAGACGAAAATTGTGAGTCACATAAGTGTTTGATATAATAAATTTAAATCATAAAATTTAATAATTAATAAGCTTAAAATTTTATTTTTAACAATATTTATGACTTTTATGAAATAAGTGGGTCCACGGTCAAATTCATACAAAAAACGGTTTGGGAAATCAAAAAATTTAAGAAACCCTGCTCTAATGAAATGGAAATATAACCTAAAATCAAACTAATTTGTTAAAAAATTAAAGCAACAGTCACTATAAAAACTACTTTCATTAAAATTATTATGCACGCTAAGAACTATTGTATCTATCTCTTTCTATCTCATACGTTGGGTGTCAGATAATTTTCAACGTAAAAGATTTCTAAAATCAGACATTTAAGAATAATTTAATATAGTGTGTCTTTGTTTCACCTATGTTACTACAATTAATTTAAAAAAAAGGTTGTCTGTACTTAATTCAGATGGTTGTGACGTAAGCTTCATTATTCGTGATTACAACTGTATGTTATAATAAACACAGGAAAAATAACTAAAAAATTCTAAGCCCTAAGATGACTTGGATTTGCAGTTATTTTGATTTCAGCGCAATTTTTGATTTAAATTTTCTTCAAGTAAAAAAAAATCTAAGCCCTTAGATGCCTTGGATTTGCAGTTATTTTGATTTTAGTGCAATTTTTAGTAAAAAAAAGTATTAAAAAAAAGAAATCGTCTGCGGTGCTGATTCTGGTGAGAACCAGGGGTTCAAATCAATTGCTATATGGAGTGTAGGATTAGTGAAAATTCTTAGAGGGGGGCCTCAAAATTGAATTGCGCCTGGGGCCTCATAAGTTCTAAAACCGCCACTGGAGTGACCGGTCGCCGATGTGAAAATAGGAAATTAACTGGGAAATTTACTTTTCTTTAATTCCTGCTTTCCATCATAACCGATAAGAATGAAAATGGTATCAATTTCAAGAGATTTTTATTCCGTTTCTAAAAAAAAAACACTTTTGATATTTTATTCTTTTAAAATTACTGAAAAGTACTTATAAGTACAAAAGTACTCTCAAAATTATGACCCTGTAATACATAAAACGCAAATATCACTACAAATAATGTACAAAACAAAGTTTCTAACGATATGCAAATAGAATAATTTATTATTACTATTATACGTTAATTTTTTATAAGCATTCACATTAAATGTTGACTTATAATTATTAATTGTCACCGTGACAATAATAAATACTTAGGATACGTTAATCTTTATTTAATTTGCTTTTTTAATTATAAATTATTATAATATTACAGCTATAATACATAGTTAACTTATGGTGAGTTCATGCAAGAAACTCCTTAATAGCTTTTTTTTTTTTCAAATTACATCAAATTGAAAATTTTATTTAAAATCAAACTTTTCTATTATTTACAATTAATTTTATTTATTCTTCCTCCCATTCCTTCAATTAAATTACAAATTAATCAAAGTTTTACGGTGGGTTTATTAAACCTAAGCGAATCCTCATGCTCTTTATCATATTCTTATCTCGAAAAGAGCTCATTCGATTTTACAATAATAATTGATTACCATTTAGGCCACCACAAATTTTTTAAAATTAAAGTTCAAGTTGTTTACCACTGTTTACCAAATACTTCAACGTAAAGTTAATCGGATTTTTCCCAAATCTGTTTATAGTATAAACATAAAAACTAGTTTTATACACAAAATTTTATATTAATTATAGATGCTAATACATACTAGGTAATACACCATCAAATCAGAAATTTTGGCCAACAAAAAAGTGTTTATATTTTGTCTAATATTTATCTGAATTATTAAGCTTTTAATTCGTGAAATTCAATTAATACAAATATTTAAATATTTTTTTGAATTATCAATTAAATCAATGTATTTATTTGTTTACTTTCAATTCAGATAAAATGTGAATGGCCCCCCCCCCGACTTTATGCTATAAGCGGGTCCCCAGTTTTCATATCTGTCCCGTTTGGAACGCGAAAGTCCCGTTTTTAAGTAAGTTGACCCGTTAAAGGATCCCAAATATAGAAAAACGGAAGAACTATCGAAATTTTATAAATAATATATAGGGGAGGTGGGGACAAAAGTTGCTAGGGGGAAAAAGTTTCCACACACCGTGAGGCAAAGGTTTCCAGTGGAAAAAGAAGGAAGTGGCCAAATCTGTATCCTCTGAACAGGGGGAAAACCAGGGGAAAACGGTCACAGGAGGCTGTCGGAAAATCTGTACCTCCATTTTTGTGCTATGGCATTGACCGATAAAGGCAACTTTCGTGAAACGGATGGATCGTTTTACAAAGTACAACAATCCCACTCCTGAGAACTAATTAGTTCTTATACTCGATAACCACATTTCACACATTAGTTTGATAGCTGTTGAATTTGCCAAGTCCAGTTACCCTACTGCAACATAGCAATCACAAAGCATAGCCCTTTGGACAAGTGTTTCTTCAAGCCATCCAAAACCTTTTATGAAGCTGTTGCAGAAAGCTGGATAAACTCTAAACCTGCGGAAACAATGAGTGAATTTGAAGAAGCAGAACTGGTCAAAATTGCCTTTGAAAGAGCAGCAACAGTTGAAACAGCAGTTTAAGGTTTTCGCAGCAGTTTCGATAGAAATAAGTTTACTGATGTAGACTTTCTGCCCTCCGAAGTAACATACCAAGAACCTGAAGTTATAGAACTACAAGACGATATCGATGATGAACAGAGGTTTAACCATAACAGCAATGGCTCTCCACCTCAAGTGAACGACCTTCCACCGTAGTCACAATTGCCAGATGGATCCGCTTCTACAGCGGATGAGATAAGTCCTGATCAACTCATCAGGGAGGCTCCATTTATAGCTCAAGAGGTAACGCCTGCTTTACATTCTCCTAAGAGACCATCATATTCTGGTGATTCGGTACCAGCTGTTGCATCACCAGAAGATATCATTAGCAGAAGCTTGAAATCAGTTTTACTTACCTCAACTCCAAACACAAAAAGTAGAAAATGGAGAGAAAAATAATAAATTGGTTAAGAAGAATGAGAAATCGAGGAAGGCATTGTTTCCAAAAGACAATCCTAAGCTTCAGCGAGCTAAAAAAAAATCTCCCCCTGATGGTGACTCCTATTCTGTTCACAATTCAAGCTCGGATATGGACGGACTCTTCTCTGTAACAGAAAACGTAGAAAATGAACCAGGTGAAGACAGCCAGAGCACCAGGAAGTTGCAGCTCAATGATTTTGCTGTGGTGAAAGTTCAAGGCAAAAGAAAAGACTAGGTGAAGCTGTATGTTTTGAAGATCCTACTTGTTTTTGACGATGGATATGATGCTTTGTTTTACAAAGAAATTTTTTTGTAAAACAATCAGCAATTTTGTAAACAAAAGAAGAAGCTTTTCTTCAACATTAGGGTCTAAAAAGACCAAATGAACCCAAATATATATAATATTCTATAAAATAAATTCGAAAATAAGTCAAATTATACCCAAAATACAACAACGACAGACATGTTTCGATCTTGTTAGATCTCATCAGTGACGTATAGCTGTGAATTTGGTTATAATTTGACTTTATGTTTTTTCCCTTATATAGCATTTTATAAATTAAATTAAATGGATAATCCGATAGATCGGAGTTATCCAAAAAATAAAATTAATAATTCGCGCAATGCTAACTGGAATAAAACGTCATTTAGTACTGTCGTAATGACATGTCTTCTCGACCTCTCGAAAAGTGCTTCCACAACACCTCCGTGTGTTTATTGTATTATAATATTCTATTTTCTTCTTCTTCTTCAGGTGCCTAATCCGATTTCGGATGTTAGCGATCCTCCTGGCTAAGCCAAGAAGACTTTACTAGGGAAATATTAATGGGGTTGTTTCCCGTTGCTTTCCTCATATATTCTATATAAAATCTTATTGTTATTGTTTCTATCTTTAAATTCTACCAAAGGTTCCAAATCAGATGTTCCGGAAAAATGAAAAATTCTGTGCTTTTTGGAAAATCTTTTGGAAAATGATTCATTTTTTTATTAATAATTCATTTTTTTTAATGATAAGACGATCATTATCTGGAGGCCCGGGGAAAATAAGCCAAATATCGAAACTGGAAACTTACCCTAATATAGAAAAAGAGCAGATGTCTTGTTTTGAGTCCAAAAATAAATGGTCACTTTAGTTATGCCACCCTCACATTTGATCTTTCTACGTTTTCTTGGGCCAATCTGCATCTTTCCTGCTACTTGATTTGCAATTGAACATTATTTTGGATATGCGGGTGACGTTCATTCTATGCATCTTATTAAATATTTTTGGAAGTTGACAAAATTCGCTGATCAAGTACCGAAAAATTACATTTAATTTACAATAAGATATTTGATTGCGAATCTAAAATGGAATGGTTGTTCAAATTAAAAAAGCTTATCAGAAAACCCTTTGTTTTAGGTTACTTTACTTCATTATATAATATTTTTTAATATTTGTTATGATTGACAAGGTAACGACATTTAGTGCCAATATTCTAATTTTGGAAGCGTTTATGATTAAAAAAGTTTGCTTTCCCAAATTGTATTTATTTATAAATTTGTATTATGAAAATAAAAATTGTTATAGGTACACATGCCATATGCACATATTGTAGATACTAGATAATAAAAAGTTTATTAGTAGAGAACAAATATCTGCCATAATAATAATAATAATATATTAAACGTATCTATCAAAAATGTTAATATTTGAATATTATTTCAGTAAAGTAATTGATCCATTTCGTTCTTCTGTTTCCCAGTGGCGCATGGCGTATTTAGGAAAAACCATAAGTGGGCCTGGGATGCTATAATAACAATAATAATATCTATTCAAGATTTGTGAAATTACTATACATATTAAAATCATTATTATTATTATGTTAAATCAAAAGTATAAATGAGCTGTAAAGATGGAAAATTCTATACAAATTTATACAGGGTGGGCCATAAAGACGGACGAATTTTGAAACATCATTGCGATCGAATGGTATGTCGGAGCGGGGCGCAGGTGGTGGGGATTAGTAGCTTGGTTAATGGAAATTCTTATGGGTGAGCAGCGTGCATTTTGTGTAAAATATTTTTATAAAAATAGCGATTCATTCATTATTGTTCGGCGTTTATTTTGCCCTGAATTTGGATTACATGACTTAAATCAATGTTACTAGAAGCTAGAAAGTTTGATGCTACGGATTCAACACTAAATCAGAAGCCACCGGGGACGTCAAAGGTTAACAAGACCGGAAGAAGCAATTAATGAAATTTGGTCTTCCGTACAAAGAAAGTTTTCACAAATTTAAGAGACAGATTCGAAGAGTATTTGCATCTAAATGGCTCACATCTGCTTTTGCCTAACTATCTTGTCTCTAATTATTATCAGTAATAAATGAATTAATAATAAATAAATGACTCCCAAACTATGGATAGGAATTTTTTTTTGAAGATTTAGTGCAAAATAGTGATTTTTAGGGTTGAGAAACTTTTTATTACTTATGTATAATTTTGCTAAGCCCGAAATCAAGCGCTAGGTCGCGTACGCCTTACGCCGCCACTGAATATGATCAATGTAATCAGACAGTCATTTTGAAGTACAGTAGATCCTCTCTTAACCGACACTCTCTTATCCGACACTTCTCAGAAATTCGCTGTGGTATATTGTTATACTTTTAATCAGAAGAACAAAGGTATTTATTTAATGTAACATGGTATCATAATATATTCAAAATGATGAACTTCAAAATGCAATGCAAATTTATGAGATTAACCCTTAACTGCACGCTTTTTATGGACACTATTCTATAAACACTATAATTTTTTATGTATGATATGCTAGTATGAATTTTTCAAACTATTAAAAGAGAGCATCAGAACAATTTTGAAAAAATATTAACCATAAAAAAGTTGGAGTATCACATTTTTAGCGGAAATTATAAATTATATGCAGTGAAGGGTTAATAATAATTATTCAGACGATTACACAGTAAATAACATTATATTACTAGCTGGCATAGACGGCATCCAGCCATATTTAGCAACCCAGTACGTGATTGATGTGGTTTTGTTCGGCCTTCTTCCTCACTCACTCCATACCATATTATTATTTACTATAAGGTTATAATGAGTGCTTACTCTGTTTATCTCTTAGATTCTTAGATCATCTAAGCAAAGAATTTATTTTGATTTAACCTAATAGACACGCTTTATAACGTTCAATCAGTGAAACAAACATAAATGACGTTACCCGTGGGCTAAATGCAACTATATACCTAGACTTTGTCCTGTAATAGTAAAGAAAATCGTTTATTCAAGAAGGAGATTGAGTCTGGATGAATCTTGAATTCATGTAAACTTCTCCACATAATCCATTTGATAATATTTTTGAAACCAGTTGCTAAGCTGAGATATTAAATGCAATTCTTATATCGCGTGAGAAAGCAACTTCATTGGTTGACAACCTTCAGTGGAGGTCATAAACTGCTGCAACAATGGAAGAATTCCGTTTTCATGTTTCTTTTCCATATTAATAAGTTTTTCTAAAATTATCAAAATGTTTGAATATCCTGCGGCGCCCAGCATCACACTTTAAAAACCACTACCTCTATGATTGATGATAAAACAAAGTACAAATTTTAATTGACCAAATTGAAAATAAAAAAGTCAAAGCAATATTTCTACTGTCTGACTTCCATGCAAATTTTGCACACATAAAACCAATTAAAAATTATAATTGAATCGCAACAAGAATTTATTGCATAATTTACTTGCTTCGATTTAATTTTCGCATAAAACTTTCTAATGTGTCTGGAACTTGAAAGAGAGAAAAAAAATTGTTTAATGAAACGAGAAGTATTTTTAACCTTGTTAAAATCAAATAGCATTTATTTAAATTTTTAATTTACACTTTTTGTGTCAAATAAATTTTGTGCATTTAAAATATTATCGTTAGCTAATAAAAATGGCCTAATTAGAACGATCAATTTCTTAAATGTTTGAGGTCAAATTAGTGGATATCGTACGTATGTGTGTACGTATGTCTGTGTGTACATGACTTTATTGTATTTATTTACACCAGCAATCAACAAACCAAAAGGTTATTGCTTCCGTGACGACAATATTGTCAACTATTGTCCCTTGCATTTAATAAATCACACATTGTAATCGATTTTAATTGAAATATCATTAATGTAAATTACTACTTATTCTATGACGTTGCGTATCATAATTAATCAACCATGTAACACTGCAGTCATATAAGATTATGCTTCTGGAGCTTCTGGAAGGTTATTTCAGTATTTTCTCAAATCTTCCAACTTTCTTCTCAGATTTATTGAACTACCTGACACCCAGTTATATTTTCACATTTAGATCCCGATTATTGATTTAGGAGATAAATGCTAGCCATCCTTAAGATCAGTGGACCTATTAAGCGGGTTCCATTAAATAAGAAATTAATTTTTGTCACCAGGAAACCACTGTAATTCTTGATATAGAGATGGAAGAGATTCCAGAGATGGAAAAAATTATATTATTATAAAGTGACCATTGAACCCCGGTCTCCCCTAAAGAATATCAGTTTTAAAAAGCTCTTTCACCAAATCTTCATAACATCGTCTTTTTTAAAGTTCATCTGATAGTACAAAAAACAACTATCAAAATATTGATTTCAATTTTTTAATTAATATCTTGAAAGTAGAAAAAACACTCATTAGTAGTGGATTTGTTTTAAAAACTATCACTGTCAGATAGTAAGTAGGTTCAACATTTTTTCAAGAGAACAATCATAACTAATCAAAACAGTTCATCGTTTATCTTAACAAAACTAATATCTTAAATCGACTATCTACTTGACAGAATGTACTTTGAAATTGATTGTATTTTACCTTTTTTATTTTTATCATAATTCAAAATAAACAAACACAATTTACTAAACAGTAAATAACAAATTGAACATTGAACAAAAGTTGTTTATTGGTCTCATTTTTTTCTGTAACAATTAAGCTTTTTAGATTTTATGTGGATCCAAAACGCACATAAGCGACTATTCCACATATAAACGACAAGATCAAAACTATAAATGTAAAATACATGCTATCTCCACACATCGCCGAACATTTTCCGCTCAAAACGCTGCAAACATTCGGTATTTAAAGTTTAGAAGTGGGGTCTTGCCTTGCTTCGGTAGGAAGCTAGCAAGCGCCAATTAGATTAAAGTATTTTCTTCTATCATTTTCTAGGATTAAAAAATCGTTCATTTTGATTGGTTCTTGCTAGCATTCCATCGATGTAAGGCAACACCCCACTTCATTGTGAACGCCGCGCCACTTAATTTTGCATGTAGCATTCATAATGGATCTTTGTTGGATCTTGCCTTGTTTTGGTAGAAAGCTAGTAAGAGCTAAGAGCCAATCAAATGAACGATTTTTAATCATAGAAGAGGATAGAAGACAATATTTTAATTTAATTGGTCCTTTACCAGTGTGCGTGTTGTGTTTTTTTATTTTAGGGGTCCGAGGCAAAGTAAAGTAAAAAATAGTGGCACAGCGTTAGTCTTCTTCAGGCACGATGGACCGGTCGATGTATGTTGCTCGGAGCAAATGTAAGCGAGGGATGAAACAAGTTCAATTATAAATAAAATATCGTAAATAAAAGGAAATTCAGAAAATAGTTACGCTACTGAACGGTACTTTTTTTTTGAGGGATGGGAATTGTTGGAAACAATGCAATTCGTGCTTCAGCATGTATAATTTTAAAATATGGGTAAAAAAGGGAAAAAGTATTTAAGAAATAGTAAAAAAAGGCCAAAGGTCTACGTGTCTAGACGGCGGCATTTCGAAAACTTCATGCGTCATACTGTGAAAATCTAGCCGAATGTCCTGACCAGCAATTAGGATTTCTAATGAATTTCATCCGCAGGACCAAAGATTGAGGGGGGGGGGACAATTGCCGTTTGCAGTGGCGGATTCTCGAACAGAGGCCGTCTGACGTCCCTGCTCATAAGCGCCTGATTTTATACAATAACATTCATGAGTCATGACTCATGACAGTGTAGGTGATCCTCAAAAGTTTAGTAACAGAAAATTTCAAAGTCGCAAATTTTAACTTTTTAGTTTTTAGTAGCTATCAAGGGGAGTACATTACTGATGACTCCTACGGAATACAAAAATTCGAAAAGAAAGGCTAAAACGTACAAATTTGAAAAAATTGTAAAAAAATATTTTATTTACACCTTCCCCCAGAGCTGTAACAAAGATAAAAACTGGCTGTGGAAAGCGGTTTAATTTGCACACTAGCTCCTCCTTCGACCGTCCAAAGAAAACATTTATTTATCGATTAAAAACATCGTTAAAACAAAGCAAAATTTATCCCCTAAAATATGAATAAATGGGTGTGAAACCGGGGGGGGTCTGGTCTGGGGGTATGGAGTACCCCCCAGCACAAGGGAGTGACAATATGGCTTTTCAAAATTGATAAAGACGCATAAGTAATTCTTGAGAATGAATATTTTGTTTATTTATGGTTGGGGGGTATTCCATAGAACCCGATTTTTCAATTGCTTATTAATTAATGGTACCCTCCAGGCCAGGGGAAGATTTTTAGGAACATAAACCACAGAAGAAATACTTAAATTTATATCATTTTGAAGTGCTTTTTCTATTTTCTAGGGTGGATAGGCTCACAAAACATCCTAAAATGTGAAGAAATTAGCGTGCAGGCGAGGGTCTGAAGGGTATAGACAGTGGCGTAGATACTGAGGAAGGGCAGATAAATAAGTAGTCACTGGCCAAATGCTTTAGACCAGGGATCGGCATGCGGCCCTCGAAGGGTCTTGGTGCGACCCGCGGACTCTAAAAAATGTTTTGCCCTCTTACATCAAAAGGTTGCGAACCCCTGTGCTTTAGATCCCCTTAGACTGCATTATATTACGACCAAATTTTGTTTTTTTTATTTTTAAATCGCACACCTCTCAATCAAGGGTCAAAGCTCTTGCTCCCGGGTCCAAAATTTGAAATTGTGAATGGCGCAGCAAATTTAAATAGGAAGCGATAAATTTAATAATTTTTTGATATGAATTTTTCATTTTTGTTTTATATTGAACAAATTTTGAGGTACCTTGTATTTAGTAAAAGAAAAACGTCAGTTACTAACAAGGGGACATTAGGCACCCACCAATCGAGATCCCAATTGTTTTGGTAATTCTAGGAGCTAAAGAAATTATCACTTTCTCGGCGTTTAGTCCAATGGCCCTTAGTTTTTGAGTTATGAATTTTTGAAAATACCATGGTGGGTTAACTGCTATAAATATTAGCTATTATTACAAGAAATCGTGGTGGTCTAGCGGTTAAGAATTTGGAATGGTAATTTTAATTCCGATAATAAATTACATACTTTAAAAAAAAAAAAAATCCGGCGGCACTGGGATTAGAACTCAGGACCGATGCGTTACAACTCCAATATCATCATATAATCGGTTTTTAAACGCATTACCACGTTATCCGAGCCCAACTACCAACCTTGCGAATTGGTATTTGGTTTGTTAGCATTTTACATTTTTTACCTAGACGAGGAGCAAGCCCGACGTAGAACCCCCAACCTGGAGGACCACAGCGACGGCCAGAATAAAGTTCTTACTTCGCCCGGATTCGAACCGGGCATTTAGCGTTCATAGTCAACTTATTCGACCACTATGATCCGACCGTCTCTTACAACTCCAATATAATTATGCTAAAAAAATAAATTTTGATCACAAATCGAATCTCGTTAATTTATTCATATGCGTCTTTAGTTTTCTAATAATTGCCATAACTAATAAATAATATTTTTACGAGAAAAAGTCAAGATATTTTTTTGTTAGTCTCAAAGTTTCCTTGACGATTTATAATTTGGACACTTGATTAAAAATAAAAGATTTTTATTTAATTAAAAAATACAATTTATCAATTTCATGATTTCAAAAGAACGTTTATACTAATTAATAATAATGTTCATAGAATTGACTATGAACGCTAAATACTCGGATCGAATCCCAGTAAAGTAAGAACTTTATTCTGGCCTCTCCCTCTCGCCTCTCTCCCCTCGGCAGGCAATGGCAAACCACCGGGGTGTAATCTGCCATGAGAAGCCTTTGTTAAAAGGCTCACCACACCCTCTTTAGGGTAAAAGGATTGAGAAGGAAGGAATAATGAACTATGTTCTACATAATGACTACTGACGATTTTAGTTCACTATCCAAAATCCTCGATGGTCCCCTCTTAATTTTAAAGTTCTTCCTCGATGTCAGAAGAGATACCAGATGCTTTGTAATTATTGATGAAATGTTAACATTGAGTTGCTAATTAAATATTAAAATTATAATATATTGTGGTGTTCCAAACCAACTACAAAGCCCCTCACTAGGAAACTAAGATAACAGTGCCCGGGAGGGGGGGGGGGGCACTTGTAAAAAACCTTTTGTAAAATGTAAAATTTTCGGTTGTTCCCCTTCCATTTTCTTTGTCTTTTCAACATTAAGATAAGTTGTGATGTTCTGAACACGCACAAGCTAAAGGTTCGGTAGCTTGATCGTCGCATAGCTCTAATTGAGACAATATTAACACAGGGAAGACTGGATTCAAATTCAAATTAAAAGACCTGGGAAAATTTATTTTGTTTAATGATAATGAAATTATTGGTGAGAATAGGATCCCGCTTTTGGACTACAAAATCGTCCTATAGCCGTATGTGTAACTCTGTGCGCTTGCATCAAACCACCATTACATTTAATGTCAATTTGTCTAAATGGCGTTTTGATACTGGCGATGTATCGATTGTAATTTGTGTGACCAAAATTAATTGTTGTACAAAATTTAAATGATTTAATAAAAAGCTTCCACAAACCCCACTGTTGAGTTGTTTGAAGTTCTCTGGAACGCCTTCGGAAGTTAACCCTGGAGTTGATCTGCAACCTGCACACATGTGATATTTGCGCGTCCTGATTGTCTTCCAGTTAACGTCTGCTTTATCCAAATTATACCAAAATCTCATGAATTAGTATCTTCGTATTGTTTCACGGACAAAAATTGGTGTACCTTACATGAACCTACTTTGCAAAACATCCAAATTTGAACATCTGGTTTTGACGGTAACTAACCTAAAAATTATACTTCCTATCTTTCTAATTGTCGCTATTTTAGAATCATCCAGCGCATAAACCGTCGAATTTAACAAACATAAGCAAAACTTGGAACAGGATGATCACAAATTTTATCCAAAATTGCAAATTTGTGCAACCGACACACATATAATTCAGAGATTCCGAACTAGGAAATTCACTAATCGAACGCTCAAAAGATTGCCTTGGATCAAAACTTGACCCAAGGAAAAAGGCAAAAATTCCGCAAAACTTGGACGCTAAAAATTACCACCCCCCTTCTTCAAGATCGTTGCCGGAAGTTCTTATCTTCATAATCTCCTACACCAAAAATCAAAATTCCCCATAATTTTCCAAATTCGACACAACTTCGAAGGTAACTGTTTTTGGTGGTAAATATGAATTTCAAACTGATTAATCTTCGTTTGCAGGTTTATTAAATTTTATCACAGCACCCGCACAAGTTATTTAGTAGAAACAAACAAACATTGTAATTGTGTAAAGTGTAAGGTAACAAATTGGCTTTTGATTTAAACAAGGTTTATTCTCACCAATATCGGTGTTCGCTTTCACACCCCCTTTTGACTGCAATTTTCTTTTCTTTTCTGCAAATCTTTTCTGCTTTAGGTTGTAAAAGTAACGTTTTAAAAATTATAATCAATCAATTTTAATGTTTTTTTAAAACTGAAGGTCTTGGAAAAAGTAAAAAAAAATATTAAAAGAAAAAAAATGTATTTGTTGTAAATCAAACAATCAAACGCATTAGAAAAAATTAATCACCCTAAAAATAAAAGGTTATAAAGTCGATAAATATAGTTTATCGTATGACAAATTGCATTTATTGTGCATGTTTGTATTACATATAAGTAATAAATTAACAATACATAATAATCGTACACCATTTAGATTATTTAGTAATACATTTTCTGCTGTGTATAAATATGTTATTTCTTGAAAATATGAAATACATAATAGTATTATTATTTCAATAATTATTTTATTACTAATATTTGACAATAAATATAGGTATTGGGGGCACTTATATTTGGCATTATTTACTATAATTAATAAATCAGAGGATCAATAATTGAAACATTTATAATATTGTTTGGAACCTGACGTAAATTGTCAACAGGTAAATTAATTTACGAGTTAAAATTAGCATTAGGTATAATTCAATTTGACTTATTATTCTGCCGCACTCTGTGTGTAACAGTGAATTACACTATTAGATGTGGTTGGAAATAATTAAAAGTTGATAAATTTTTGAATTTATTTAGTTGGAACGAACTTTTTGTATAAAATAAGATATTTATTTATGCATAAATAATCCAAAAACCTGACCTACCCTAACATCTGATACAGCACTAAGATAGCGTATATCAATAACTTCTGTGTGCGCTAATAAGTAATAACTAAATAATTTGAGAAAAACAAGTCATATCAGCCAACTTCAAAATTACCATAACAAAAATAAGTAGCGTAGCGTCGCGTCGCATCCTCGTAATGAAAATTTTAAAACCAGTCATATTAGTATAGTAATCACAGAAAACGTAAATTGACTCACTTACCTCAGTCAACAGAGTTCAACTAGGTAATAGTGCTAATACTCGTCCTATCAATAATACAGGTCAACTCTTTTTTTTTTAAACAAATATCGTCTTGCAATAAGCTGTTTGGAAGAATAATGTAGATTGTAGACGGTAATCTAGACATAATAAAATAAAATAAATAATAATAATAAAAACGATTAGTATTTTTAAGAAAATATCTTCCTTCTTAAAAATATATTGTCAACCGGGGTGACTTTGGGCTAGACCAGGCTGCTGAAATACCTCAAATTATTCATTTGTTCGCGTTATGAGAAAAGTTTTCGTGTTGGCACAAAGTCTCCCCATTTTGTCGCATTGATCTTAGTTTCTAATATAATTTATTTAGAAATCATGTCGCTCCAATAAAAAATTTTCGTACTTTATATCGATCCGTATTATTTTACGATGGAACCACCAACCACATCAAAACATAAATTACGAAGCAAATAATAACAAATTGCCGATAACAACTATAAATATTTAAATATTTAAAAAAATGATAAAGAAATGTATTTTGACATATAGGTATATTATTTTTTGTTATAAATAATAGCTTATCGTGGAAAGTAAAAATATATGTGAACATAACTTTTAAAATCAGCGTAGAACAATAGAAAGTTATCTGCAAATGTACCGTTACAGAAAAGTATTAATATGTATTTCAATAAAATCTGGAATTTATTGAGCAACTTATTGTTGAAATTTGAATACATTTTGTAGGACCTAAAATTTTTAATTTCTTTTTTGTTACCGAACAAGAAATCAATTTCAATGACTTGGCCATATGAAGAAACTGATGATGATTATATTGGCGTGCTTTTAATAAACCTATTTTGTCTAGTTATATCATCTATGTACACAATGAAAATTAATGATCATTAAATCAGAGCTTCTCGAATAATTTAATTTATTAAATGGCTTGCTTAAATGAATGGTAATTTGGGTATTTTTCATATGATTACGCGATTCGTGAAATTCCGTCTGAAAGAATCCTTAATGATCATTAGCTTGGCAGTGTGTCGAAAGTATTAGGCCCTTGCTTTGAAACCTGTAAGACATGTGATATTCGTCCAAATTCCAAAATGATGAACAACCATCTAGTACCATCAGTTTTATTAAAGAAAACGACTTTCAATGAAAAATTTTTTATAACTTATAGACAAATTTATAAACTTAAACTATATAACACCTAAACAAAATACAGTGTGTATAAAAATTGGCACCGAAAGTCTCCAGTACGTTATGCGGGAGAGTTAATAGACCCTAAGAAAAATTATAAAGAAATTCTAATTAGACTCTAATAACGCTCCCCCAGAACGAGATAACGTACTAGAGAATTTAGGCACCAATTTGTATACACCCTGTATATTATAAAAAAATAGTAGTAGAAAGATAGCTGATGCCTTAAAAATAAAGCACGAATAAAAAAAATCTTAAGGTTGGTTTTTATGAACGTCTACATCTGGCTGGCGCCCCAAATGTTTCTGCGCCCGTGTGCTACGCACACCTTGCACCCTTGGATGAGACGGCCCTGATTGCAACCAACTTTCAAAGTTTTCAACCCGACTTATGAGATTTTACTTTTGCTCCGTATAGAATTACCATATGGCAGCGCTTCATTAATCACGACGGATTTTGCTTCATGTATGTATACCACCCTTTTCATTGCGGCTGTGCAAAAATTCTGAAAACATTTTATTTACCTATACTAATCGATTGTAAAAGTTGAACCATTGCTTAGATGGTCTACGAATACATTGGTGAACAGACTAGCTCGAGTTTGACCCCCCGTCACGAGGTCCAGGATGAAGTTAAAAATACAAAAGCAACAATCGAAGTTAACAGAAATCACCTGCGAACGGTAACATTTCATTGCCCTGGATGAAATAAAATGTTGAACTAAGCTTATTATATGAAAACCCGATAACAAAAATTATCAACGGTGTTTGTTGTTTCTGACTACATGAGATAGAAAGGTGAGTATGTCTCAAACCACAGCTGTGATCAAATAGTTCTCGATGATGGAAATCGGGAGAGTACGACTTTTAACACAGTCCAGCATTCCTTTAATTAATATAGCGGCTATAGTAGGATTATCCGTCAATCTGTTAAAAATAGGCACAGTAAAGTTAAAGTGAATCTTACGCTTTTCTTAAAAGGAACTTAAACGCATGGAGAAGCAATATTCTCAAACCAAATCAAAAAAAGAATAATATTATATTATGCTGATAAGACTGCATGAGGTTGGAACTGATGAGGTCAATCCAGATAAATAAACAAATTTGTAGGTGCCTAATGCCCGTTTTCACCAACATTTTATTTAAGAATTTCCTAGTAGAGAATTCCTTAAATTTTATTAGTCAAATTTGACATAATAATTTATTATGTCAATACTATGTCAAATTTGACCAATCAAATTTATAGAATACCTAGCTAAGAAGTTCTTTAGTTAGAAATTCTTAAATAAATGTTGGTGAAAGCAGGCATTAGTTCCATTAAAATTTCTGTAGACAAAATGACTTTCACATAATTAGATAAAAAAAGGCGGCCTTAAACTTACAAAAAGTTATCGAATGTTAATGGGAAACAAAGTTTATTACTTATCCTCCAATTTTATAATCATTTTTGGAAACTTCAACAAACATAAAACTCTATTGCCATTGGTAATTATAAACCTTCAACGATTTTTGTGACGTTGCTAACTGAAGTGGAGGGGAGGGGTGGAACTAGTGGTTTTACTTCGTTTTGAGATGAATTCTCTTTGTAGATTACTTCGGTGGTTTGCTATTTGCTATTGAATGCCGAAGAGAGATTGATATTACAGAGTTCATCAGAATTGGTTTGTTCATTTATTACTAATAATAAAAAATAATTTAATAATTTAATTTAAATAATATAATTTAACATATTATGGCTCACTTACATTGGTATAGTTAATTTCGAGTGCTAAGAAAGGTTATGTTATATCCTGTTTCTATAGGGTGCAAAAAATAACAAAGTTCAACAAATAACCTAAGTTTTAATGTTCCAAATACCTATCCGTATGTAAATAAGTAACAAAATAAGAACAAAGTTTAGCAAAACCTAAGCTCATTTATTGTCCAAGATCTAGTACCTATAAAATATAAATTTATAGAAAATTTCAAATGCCGGCGTCGAAGCGTGTCTTCATCGAAACGACGGTATCTAAATTGACCATCTTCGAAATTTTGCTGAAAGTTTTAATAAAAAAAATAAATAATCCTCTCAAATTGAATCCAAATGCTAAGTAGGTATCTACTTTTTTTTAACTAAATTAAATCAAAAATTATTCGTGTATTCTACAGGACCTGTTTATACCGAACTATTGGAATACGTTAGCTTGGAGGATCCAAGGGAGGACATCGAGCGGTAAACAACCCCCCCCCCTTCCCCCGCCGAAATCGGTAGTTCTCTTTTTAACTAAAAATGATGCACACAATCACCTGCGGTTCTGTTTTTAATTGCTCCGCTCTCTGTCGCTATTCTCTCTATCGTACACATTTTCCCCCTCTCGCCCTTAAATAAGGTTAGTACTACACTAAATAGCGCCGTAATTAGAGCCACGTGCGCACAGATTTTAGGCGCAAAATAAACTAGGGGCTTAGCTACCCTAGGAAATAGGAAGAACACTTAAAAATGAGATAAATTTCAGTATTACGTAGTTAGAGGATACATAGAGGGTACATTCAAAAGTAAACTATCAAACAAACCGGGTGGTCTGGGGGGTATGAAATACCCTCCAGCGCCAGCGCAGCGGTAAGTAGGAAAAATATGTTTTGTCAAGAATAAAATTTGCTATTAATTTTGAAAAGTTATTTCGTAACTTCCTGATGTTGGGATTCATTCAATACCCTCGCCCCTCACGCTCGTTTCTTCACATTTTAGGAGGTCTAGCGTGCTTTAGCCACCTTAGATTAGAAAATACACAAAATACTTAAGACTGAGATAAGACTAATAAATTATAAGTATTATGTAGTTTATGTTCCTGAAAAGATCATCTCTTCTTTTAAAAGCAAACAATCGGAAAACCGGGGAATCTAGGGAGTCTGGGGGGTATGGATGGTCATTCATGGTTATGCAAGAAAAAAAAATTATTTTTAGCAGAGTGAACAAAAAGGTTATAGACCACCATTATTTAGTTTCATTTAGCAAAAAATAATATTTCATTTTTAATATCCTCGCGTCGATGTGGTTAAAAAAGCAAAAGGTCATTATTTCTTACAACAGAATATTCCTGCTTTTTTATTTGTCAGTTGTATAAAAAATGTAAAATTTGCTTTGGTTTAACAATGTTTTTAATTGTAGAAATAAATATTTAACAATTAAATAAATCTTTTTTGATATTTTGACACCAACTTCACCTCAAAATTCGATTTGGGGGGGGGAAGCTACTTGCACTAAAAGTTTAAAAAGTTTACAGCATTCGCCAGCACTTCACGAGTACTTTTAAATAACATACAAATTTTTTAATATTTAATAAAATTTAATAACAAGGGGGTCAACTTGACGATTTTGTCAAAAATAGATATTTCAATTCATAAAAAAAATTTAACGGACGCGTATTTTCAAAATAAATTATAGCACTCGCCAGCACCTCGCGAGAACTTTCAAATAAAATTTAAAAAAAAATAATTCAAAAGTCGGGGGTGGGCGTCAAGTTGGACCCCCTTCGGTTAGAAATGGTTATTTGCTAATAAAAAATTAGCAAGGACCCAGCACTTTCAAAATAACTTGCAGCACTCGTTAGCACTTCGCGAACACTTCCAAAAGATGCAAAAAAAATTTCTAAATTCCAAAGTGCGGGCTACAACTTAACGGAGCCTATATATTTTTGGTGATGAAGTGGTGGTGGTGATGACACCGGAACCCTGAAACAATTCGTAAAAAATTACTCTTATTATTATTGTTATTATTATTTTCCAACTTTTTGGCTTTTTCTAAGAGCCTACCGTGTAGCCAGTTTGGTACGCCCTTAGAAGAAAAAAAAGAAAATTGGTGACATTGGGTGTCACGCGATCTCTACTGTGCCGGATTTTGGCTACGCCTTTTCCTCTTTCTTTGGAACTACTCTACAAATAACAAACTGGAAGTCTAATTTATTTGTTGCTAAATTCCAAAATCGTTGCAATAGTTAGAATGGCAGGCTCCAATTATATTTTCTGTTCTACAGTAGGTACCAGTTTCTTTATAATTAATTAAATATTAGGGTTTAAATGGCATTTCATTATTAATTTTCGTAAACTGGTTACCGTTACCATAGAACTACAATACCTACGCGTGAAACGCACTTACGAAGAACAAACAGCCATTATTCTTTATTAAAGTATAAAGTATAATGGGGGCCTCACAAAAGCACATTTAAAATTATACACACATTAGTTTTCGGTATCAAAAGGTCATGGAAGAGGAAGTGTAATTTTAAATGAATCGATTTTTGAAAATCACCAAATAATGTTAAATTTTTTGGAGGGAAAATTCGTGCGCACCTTTGGGGGCTCGTAATCGTAAGCTTGTTATTGTTATCGGTAGACGTGATTCCGTCACTTCACCGTTAATTTCACGTGGGGTGTTTTAAAAATAGTCATTAAAGTTCTAACGCAGCACAAGTGAGACGGACTACATCGCTATATATATGATGCATAGTATTTATACCGTACTTTCAGTACACCATTAGCGCAAGAATGTGTAGTTGAAAAGCATGTAAAGATTCTCGGGTCGGATTTTCGAATTATTCTTTTTCGTTGCATCATTTTTTTTTACAATTCCGTCTTCTAATTTCGTAATCTAATTTTTTTAAAAGGCTAGTGACAGGAAAATACTATTTTATGAGATAATTTGAAATAAAGTGGCAGTGATAATTTTTAAATTTTGAAGAACTGTCGAGATCGTTAAATTTTTGTTGTTGATAGTGCGTTGATTGTGGATTGTGCATACCTAATTTCAAGTTTCTTCAACCGCAAGCTATTTGAGGTAATTAAAAATTAATTTAGGTTACCTAATTAGTAATTGATCAAATATTTCAAATTCAAACGAATTTTATTGGTGCCATCCACTAAATCTATATTGATCCATATTGACGCGAATAAACGTTGAATAATAAATGGATTTGGTGGAATAATTCTACGATTATTAATTTTATCATCCCTTATTTACGGCTATTTTGAAGACAAAACCAAGTTTTGCTTTGAAAAGTAACGGCCTTCCATGAAATGCAATTTAAAACTGGAAAGGTAAATTGTAAATCATAATTTCGCTTCCACCTGGTACGGTCCCTTCTGTGGGTTTAGCTGGGTACTGTTATTATAACAAGGACAAAATTAGTACTTTCCGAGGAAATGCAAAATTAAGTGTAACCTTGGTCATTTTTGAGTTTCTAAGTAATTCAAAATTTTATAATTTGGAAGATTATATCTCATTCGCAATTATTCAATATTTGATGATATTTCCTCAACGTGAAAAGAGATTCACTTTTTAAAAGTTTCGTTTTCAATGGCAAATATAATTACAGCAACTAATGCATGAATGGGTGTCACATTTTTGAATAGTGCATTTTTATTTGCACCAAGAACGAGAACGAACGAGTTCAAGGTTAATCGGTCGTGAACCGATGATAAATGTAACAGACAGATGAAAAGAGTATGATTGCCTACCTGAACCGGTACATCATCGTTCAGAAACTAGACAAAC
This sequence comes from Rhagonycha lutea, assembly GCA_958510855.1. Classification (NCBI taxonomy): domain Eukaryota; kingdom Metazoa; phylum Arthropoda; class Insecta; order Coleoptera; family Cantharidae; genus Rhagonycha; species Rhagonycha lutea. The sequence goes on along the minus strand of OY294039.1, from coordinate 18,506,868 downwards.
CACTCGGCTTTCAAATCATGGATCATTTTGTTTCGATTTAAAATTTATTGTTTTCCAGTTCGATAATTTATCATATTTCTGGATATTGTTCCGGTTTATCTTTTATTATCTTCAACGAATTTATTACAAATGTTTACTTGTAGTTGTATTATGTTTTACTATTTATTATGATAACAATATTTGGTAATTGATTAGAATGGAATATAACATTTTGAAATTAGAACTGATAGAATTTTAGAAGATAAGCTGAACTAGCATTTTTTGTAATCTTCATTTTGAAGAAATTCCTTTGTATTTAATTTGGTTGATAAGAATAACATTTCGAACATAAAATAATGTAAAATATATTATAAACTATAATAATTTTCAAACGGAATGAATCAGCTGCTTATTAATTCATATGACTTTGTATTACAAAATTTTGGTATGGAAAGCACGTGCCGATTTGATAGATATGCAGAGGGAGTATAATAAAACACGGTTCACTTTGGATATCTGGTGACCCCCAGTGGCGTAGCTAGGGTAATTTGCGTCCGGGGACAAGACACAAAATCTGCGCCCCTTCTCGTATCGAGAGTCTGGAGACTCACTGGGGCCGGAGTTTATTTAACTCATTTTTTCATTTTGGCGCCCCCTAAGCTGTGGCGCCCAGGGACATATGTACCCCCCTGCCCCCCTGTAGCTACGCCTCTGGTGACCCCAAACAATTTCCGAAGTTAATAATCAAATAATACACAAAAATAAATCTAATTGTATGATTTTATTTGTAAAAGAATGTAAGTCCTACCCGGCGTGATCTATGTTTCAAGAATGCATCAAAAGTACGTTTTTTCTCAATATCTCATTAGCCAGCAGTTTTACGGTAAAAAGAGGTATTACCAATTTTAAAGAGAAATTAATTATTTATAAAAAAGTTATGATACATTTTTACTTGCGATGAGTAGTTGAGAAGTTATGGCCACGACAGTTACATATTACGTAGAGTATAGCGAAGCAGACGATATCAGAGGCATAATTGGTTGTTTTTTTGTACCTGTTTCAAGCATTAGAAAATTTGCTTCAGTACAGGCAAAAATGATATGAGAACGGGGACAGTCCCTTCGTAATTTGTATCACTGATTTGGTCCATTATCACTACATCGAAGTTAATTGAATTATTGAGTCTTAAATTTGCACCTGTTGAAGTCCTAATTATGGATTACCCGTATAATGACGATGGACTGTCCCCTTGTTAGTACAAGATTATTATTGATATTAAATAACAATAATCTTTATTTGAACTTTATGTGTAAGAACACTTGCTATTTTAATTTTTTTTACTAAACAATAAAATAATGTTAAACATTTGTGAAATGGGGGCAGTTTGTGGTGACAGTTGCTCCGAGAAAACAACGATTACAAGGGCACCAATTATTTAATCAAATTGGAGAGCCATTTGAAATTAACTTGCGCCCTGACATGTCTGTATGGCTGTAAAAGTCGATGGTGCGTGCGGTGAAGCAAAATGGTCGCATTATTGCATAAATCAAACAGAAGATGAAATTAATCAAATGCATATTTATACTGCAAGACAATGCACCTGTTCATAAAGTGAAAATTACAATAAGTGCCTAGACGTCGGTCGTGAGGTTTCCAAGAACTTGGTCACCCACCATATGGTCTGAATAGTACAGTCAAATTAGACATTCTCTATCGGCAAAATTGGCACCAAAGTGAAAATTGGCACAGTCCTTACTCCTTAAAAATCAGCATTTCAATAAATTGAGAGGTAGAAAATCCCCATTGGTCCCATCACTGCTAAAATTACTATTCAAGGTCAAAAGATCAGTGTTTCGCCAATATCTCTCAAACGGTAAGTGTTATCGGAAAGATAGTCATTAGAAAGTTTGTAGATTGTGCTTACCGTTTGAGAGATATTTGCAAAGCAAATGATTATTGGACATTTAGACCTTGAATACAAATTTTTGCAATAGTGGGATCGACAGGGATATTTGAGATCTCATTTGATATGCTGTTTTTAATATCTGTACCAATTTCACTTGACTGGACTAAAATTGGGTACTTAGTGACCAGTAACGTAACCAGACTGGTGCAAGACCGACAGCGGCCCCCCTTTATTATTTTACAATCTTTTTTTTTATATAAATAACAATTTTATTGTACAAAAAAACTGTAAATGGCAAAAAGTCGTAGATTTCACAAAATTTCAATATACAAGGGTTATCCGTAAAATAAGTTCTCCAAGGCGCTAGAGTCGCGAATAACGCTTTAATGCAAGATCCGGCAACAGTGATGTGTAGCTTGGTTCCGCGCCTACAAATCCCCACCACTCCGATGGAGTTTGTGATGGAGTTTCCACTCGCCGCTACCGCCAGGTGTGAGTTACGTTGTAGAATTACGGCTATATAAATTTATCGCCAGTTATGTGAAGTGAATGGATATCAAAAACGTGCAGAAATGCCGACGCCCTCCGGCACGCTGTTTATTATGGATGTCTGTACGACCTTTTTAAACTCTACACCATTTTCGCACATTTTTGATGTCACACACTGTTGTCCATAATCTTCACGTAACTGTCGATAAATTTCTATAGGCGTAATGTCGTTACCACACAAAAAACGAATCACAGAACGTAACTCACACCTAGAGGTAGCGGCGAGTGAAAGCTCCATTGCGAACAGCTACCAAACCAAGACTAAGCGCAGACAGCTCGGAGTAGTGCAGATTTGTAGGGGGAACCCAGCTACATGCCAGTGTTGCCGGATTTTGCGTTAAAAGCGTTCCTCGCGACTCCAGCGTCTTGGAGATCTTATTTTACGGACAACCCTCGTATTTGAATAAAGTTCTGTACAATGTACAAACTTTCGTAGATTATTTTTACAAAAAAGTCTCTGTAAATAATAGAAATTAATTTTCTCTGTTGTGTACCGGGCCCTGGTGCCTGGACTCCGCTCGCACCACCTGTTGCTACGTCACTGTCAGTGACTACTAGCAGGTTCCAAAATTATAAAATGATCTTTGTGGAAGGTATTTTGAGAGCGATGCATCACTTCAATCACTGGTAAATAAAAATGAGCAATGCATTGATGTTCGAAGAGATAATACTAAAAAATAAAGCTGTAAGACAAATTTTCCGTTTCTCTCTCTCTCTCTCTCCTCTCTCGTACATAGGTAGTAGTAGTAGTAGTATCGGAATAGCTTTTTCGGAGCAGATGCGGGCTTAGTCGGCTTTTCTCCTTCATCTATGTGTAACATAGCTGTTGGGAATTTAATTGTTTAACGGCATTGAGCCTTTGTCATGATTTAGGAGCTGCATTGTTCCAGCGGTGTGAAGCATCGTTGGTGCATAGGTAGAGTTTGCTTTTTCCATAGCGACTAGAAGGAGCTAATGTGCAGAAACGAATATTCGTTCGTTTGGGTTTATGTTGGTGTCAATTGGTGGAATTTGGTGCCACGCATTCTCCCTCCACATCTACTGCGCAAGATTTTGGCTCATGAAAAATGTCACCCTAATTGTAACACTATAATTGCTAAATTTTTTCGTCATTACCTTGATCGTTCAGCTCTTATATTGATGCGGAGGAAGCTTAACATATTAAGATAAATGCACTCACCCCTCTGTTTACAATCCATTCGATTCGTCATTTCAATTCTTTCATGCTGTTTCGAAAATTCTTGTTTTATTTTCTAAATTGTTTTTATATTCTACAACTAAATAACCCAAATTAAATCACCTGCGAATGGTTGTATTCCATTTGCTTCCATTGATTGGATTTGACAAGTAATGCAAACATAATATTTTCTAAACATGCGATTACCAATCCAACGTCGATTGCGACGAGGGGTGACTTGAATTTCTGGAATTTTGGGGTACACGTATGTGGAGTTTTGGGCTTTTCTGTAGAATTCGTTTAGAATTTTGGACATTTTTCTGGAATTTTTGAAGATTTAGTGTATGTACACTATTTTTCAAAGTGAAACCCCTCGTCGATTGATCTCGATCTAACACAGATGTTTACATTCAAAAGATCCAGAAGTTACAGCTTCAAATTACATAGTGACGTAAAGGCGAAGTCAGAAAGCGAGCACATTAGCTGCGGAAGTAACCGATGACGAAAAAGTAGAGCTTAACTCGTTTTTTTGCCCCCGATTATCAACGAACAAACTGTCATCTTCAAATAAAACCCGGCATATTGAATTAAAGTGCATCACAGTTACTACTAAAAGGTGACGTAGGAACTTCAGGCAAGAACCTATCAGATTTAAGTAACTTTTAACCATAGGAAAGGATATAAGACAAGAATCTTTATGTGAACAGTTGTTAGGTTATTAGTAATACCGTTATAATATTGTAATTATGCATCTAGGTTATCCGGATTTGGACCTGACCGAATTTTGCGTTACATCCAGGTTACCTGATCTGAAGCTGAACTGCGGAAAAATATTACAAATAAAATTAGAAATAGCATGGCTGGCCTTCTAGCAGTGTTTGGAAGCAATGAGATTGTGGTTAAGAACCAAACAGGTCACAACAGCATCCTCCTTGCACCAGATTCAGAGTTCAATCTGTTTGGCTATAACTGGAGTAATGCGAACAGCACGAATGCACGAACGTCTTGTGTTAGGAGATGGTGGTTAGGGGTGCCTTTAGGCTGCGCAGTTGAAAGATATGGAATAATAATAGGCAAGGAATTGCAACTGCGGGCCATATGCAGATTTTGTAGAAATGCTCCAACTGCTGCATTTCGAACCCGACAGAATCCACCCTAAATACATATTTGACAGGAAGTACAACGCCCTGTTAAATGCAAACGGCTACGACATACGTTTATACTAGGATGGCTCCAAAAATAATACTGGATCAGGCGCAGATCAAGATCCTGGAGTTCATTCTACAGTTGGGATGGTTTGAGGAGTGACCAGGATCGGAGGTAGTACAATGAACCCGATTTAGAGGCCTAAGTGCGTGTGAGTTTACCTTACCCTCCACAACAAGTCCAGAATCCAGAGGTTCGGTGTTGGGTAGAAGGAAAAACTTTAGCGATCTCTGTGACGGCGCTACGGGGAGGGCAGCCTGGGGATCTGATGCCCAGTTTCCTACACTTACAGGGGGCCATGGGTTCTTACTTAAAAATAATTATTTTAATTATGATAATTTTGTGTACAAAAGTGCTGAAATTTTTCATTCTCATGCAGTTGAACATGACATTTCTTAAAAATTCTCATGTGGCGCTCTTTTTGCTATTACAATCAAGGTTTATTCTATTACACTATCGTAGTCTTATCTCCCTGTTTGTTTTATGTTTTACTGTCTAGTTATAATATTATTGCACTTAGCCCATGGCCCTGCAAAACTTAACACTGTGAGGATTTAATTCCCACCCCGTGAGCCCGAAGACCGAGTAATAAATCAGGCATGTTTCTCTTAATAACTGTCTGAACTTCCAGAAGGATGGCTGGAGTAAGAGGAATTGAATTTGAAAAATCTGTTATGCGATGCGTTATTATTTTTTCACGTAATTATAAAAGAAGATAATCGTTGTCAAGGAAACTAGGAATGCAATAAATAATAATCTCTTGCCTATTTAAATTTAAAGTTTATTTTGTAGCAATAATAATATTACAGACTAAGCATGCAAATGGACAATTTAGTAGTTGAAGCAGGTAGAACTTACCTACGGAAAGAGTCAAAGGCGAATTTCGTAACCTGTCGAGACTTTTCTTCGAAAAATATGAGCGATCAATCCTTTTGACTTTTTAAAAGGCTCTTTTACAAGAGGAAAGTCCGAATTTGATCTAATTACGAATGTAATTCAATTTTACTACAAGTATAGTCAAGATTAGGACTTCAACAGGTGCAAATTGCAAAACCAGATAACAATCAGCCAGTTTCTAGAAAATCGATTTAAAATATTTTTATTTATTGTTATTTTTGCCTTTCCGTAAAGTAAAGTGTTCACTTTACTCCCAGTTTTGCGGGAGCAAAGTGCCACTTTTCTTAGGAGGGGGGGAAAGTAAATTAGCGGGTGGAAAAGTAAATACCACCAACTTAAGTTGGTACTTCATTAATGCCATGTACAGGCCTGGCTTTAGGCTATATGGTTTGCTAATTTTCGCTTATTCTAACAAATATTTGTTTTGAATTTTTTTCTTTCTTTCGGCTTTCGAAAAGGCAAAAAATAGTATATTCGCGCTCGGGATTAAAGTGACTTTTCGTCCTTCGGGTAATTTTTCCACTCGGCTGCGCCTCGTTTAAAAAACCTTTACCCTCAGGACGAAAAGTAGCACTTTACTCCCTCGTTATATAATATACTATTATACATGGAGTGACGCGCACGAATAGATCAACTGGTTCACTAATTAAGGCGAAGCATCACCACGTGACTAAATATTGGTGTAAAAAGTTCTTTAAAAAGATTTGTTAAACATGTTTTTCAAGAAATATTTAGATATTTTTGGAATTTTAAAAATTCAGCTTCGTAGCTCAATAGAATAATCGTTTCTGTAAACTAAAGTATTACAATAATTGTCTTTATTACTACATTTGAAAAGAAATTTGACATTCTTTTTTTTGAAAATTCTGAATATTGGAATTCGAAATTTCTTTAACCTGTAACCACTGTCATACATGTTTTGGGACGTAGTTACTGACATGCGGTCTCTCATACCGCTTACTTTTATTTTTAATTTTAGGGTTAATCAGATTAATATCACTGTAATCTTTTGCCATGTCATTTGTTGAACTATTCTTCATACCTATGAAACGTAAAAAATCATCATAAATAAAATTAACTTCATTTATTTAATAAATAGTAAAAGTCCGCATAAATTATATAAAAGCGCTAGATGTTGATTAAATGTTGTATAAAAACTACATTTTAGAAAAATTTAAGAATTGTTAATTATAAATAGTAAAAAATATGTTGAAACTAAAATACTAACATAATAAATTCAAAAAATAATTAAAATTGAAAAATTTGACAACACTTTAAAATTGGAAAAAAATGAGTGTTCGTTTTCTATGAATTATTCGCAAATTTTCTTCGTGCACTGAAGGCATACCATTTTTTTTCAACTAAACCATAGAAAATACGATTTCCTTTTTAGTTTACTTAGATATACGTAACAAATCTTCTTTTTTTCCAGTTTTTTTCAAAAACTACATTATGAATATCGCTATCACTAAAATAATCGAAATCAGCTGCCCATTGTGTAATAACAGTCTCAAATACATAATCTATAGGCTTGGCAGTGATGTGCGTAAATTTGAAAGATTTAGATGAATCTGGTTCGATGATATTTAGAAAACAAGCTAATAATACATGTGTTAATTTACTAACGTAGTTACTGACATGCGGTATGTGAGACCGCAAGAAAACTTTGCTATTTTTTATTTATGAGCTAAACGCCTACTAAAACTTGTATCAAGTCGTAATGTGTATATTTTGATGTCACTTGAAGGTACACCAAGGGATTTTTTGAAATTTTCACCATGACCCGTTTTATAGCGAAATGAATTTCTGGAGCGGTATGAGAGACCGCTTGTCAGAGGTTACGGGTTAATATACGCATTACTAAATAGAATTACCAAAAGTTGACAGTATCAAGAAACAATTATTCTATTGAGCTACGAAGCTGAATTTATAAAATTCCAAAAATATATAAACATTTCTTGAAAATCATGTTTAACGAATCTTTTTAAAGAAGGTTTTACACCAACGTGGTGATGCTTCGCCTTAAGTGGGAATATCTCTTTATACGACTGTTCGATTTGCGAACAATAGCAGTACCTAATTATAGAGTTTATTCACACGAATAAACGTTTGAAGAATATACATATATTTTTTATTATAATAATTTATTATCTGATAATTAAAACCAATTATACTTTATAAATACGAACAAAATGTATGTTTCATTCACATATCAATGCTTTCGACCGAATGTTCGCCGTGCGCTGCGAACATAACCGTGCACAGTACACTGCTCGAGGAATGTTCGGCGACATGTGGATGCAGCTTAACAAATATCTAATTATGGAATTGTTACATTTTGATGTTTAATTATTCAAATTAATTATTTAGTTGCAAAATTTTGAATTAAATTTTGGCCCACATGTAAGAAAAGGATCGCCCGCCATCGCTAGTCGATATTAAAGCATTGAACGATTATTAAAAGTTGGTGTTTTAATTCTGTTTGTTTACTTTTCCACGCCGGGTGATGCAATGAAAAGATTTATATTACAATCGAATTTATTGAAAGACGGCCCAATTGTTTTTATAGGCTCCTAGTGTAGGATCTTCTTATTGTGAATTATTACGTGGATGGGTACGCTTGAAAATTTTGTCGTAGCATAATTATTATTGAATTATTGCGTAGTGTGAGTAGCATTGTGAATAAACAAATACAAAGCACAATAATAATTGCTAAGGCATTAACTCGTAGGTGTTAAAAAATTTAACGTCCAATGCTCCTTGGCTAAATTTTGATTCCAATAAGAAAGGTCATGGTACCCGTCGATTTTGTTTATTTTCCTTATCGCAATTTAATAGTTTGAAGTTATATTAAGCAATTTTATGGGTCATTTATAAATTTAACTTCATTCATTTTATTTTAACCTTTTAACGCCAGTTTTATAAGCTGTAAGACTTTAAAACCTTGAGCTACATTCTCAATTGTTGCGACTATTGCCTTTATCTCATCAATATCAACGACCAGACAAAATTAATTTAAGTCAAGATGCGGAGAATCACTTAATTTATTGACAATATTGATATACTGCCTGTCAGATTCTGACATTTGAAATAATCGAAAAGGTTAGTTAATATAAAGTGCACAATGAAGAGAATTGAAAATGCTGGTTTTTGAAGGAAGAATGTCATTTCTATATGAAATTTTGCGTCTGCAAATAATCTACCAAACAATGGTTCGTATTTTATAATTTAACAAAAACGTTTATACGTCATGAATAATTATTTATGAAAAATAAACAAATTGTGGTTAAACCAGTGACGTTGTGGGTGGTGCTGAGTTGAAAGTAGTTATTTCAAAAATTTAAAAAATAATGCAACCAATCGCACACAATTTCCCAATCACGTCTAGGCAGATCTGAGGGTTGTAAATGCAGAAACCTTTTTCTAACGTTTATCTTCCTCACATTCAACCGTAGTGCCGTCCACAATTAATGTGTGTATCAAGTGGTTAATGAGTAATATTGCAAATGTACATAACTTTACCTTTTTCTAACGTTTATCTTCCTCACATTCAACCGTAGTGCCGTCCACAATTAATGTGTGTATCAAGTGGTTAATGAGTAATATTGCAAATGTACATAACTTACCCCACAAACGAACAAAGAGTACATTTTTTGCACGATTTGATAATAAAACCACAATGATTCAGAAAAACTAACTACCTGCAAATGACGAAATGATGTTCCTTTTAGCTCGTTGCCATTTAATTTAAATTCGTTTACGTGCAATAATTATTTATTCATCAGGTAATAAACTGGAACGGGTGCACAATATTATTTTCCATGCAAATTATCTTGAATTAAAAATAGAATCGATAATTGCCGATTACTGGGTATAAGTACCTAAATGGACTTATAATGTCTATTTAATTTATAAGTGCTTAGATGAAGGTTGAAGACAAATGCATCTAATTTAAATTTGTATGGAACCTTCAACGTCTGCGTCTTATTCCTGTGGATTTTATAGCGAAATTAAATTCTGCGTATTAAAATGTCTGATGCTAATGTAGGGCAAAAAACTATCCAAAGTTTATTTGCCTGTTTAATTTTAGCGGAGAAACAAAGTCTGCGTTGCTGTAATGAGATTATAAGGTGGCCAAGGATGAAATACTGCAGTAAAAGCGTGATGATTCCAAAATTGCATTCTATGATGAGAATTTTGATTATCACATTTTTGTGGAAATGTGCGGGATGATAGAGGTCGATACTCTAAATTTGTATGGCTACTGTTTTTCACGCAGAAGATAGCTTAAAAATAGCAACCGATACAATAATAATTATTTCATCAAACAGTTATTGTACATCAGTCACTTTATTATTATCGCAAATGCTTTATAAATAGAAATTGCATACTTACGCTTAGATAATGAATATTTATTTGAAAATAAATTGAGTTTTATTCTATACTATAAACGTAAGGGAAATAATTGCCACTTATATATTTCCGTTAGAACTATTGTAGTTTTGTTACATCATGAAACCATGTTTGTTTTTTTCAAATTTTATTATCAATATTACAATGAGAGAAGAACAAAAATCAACAATTCATTATGCTCAAATGCTCCTAAGCGTGAAAATTCTCATGCAGGAACCAGTATATTATTTGGGAAGCGTTCGGTTTGAAACCGACCCTCGTCTTTATTTTTAAAAATTCATTAATAATATTTCTTTCTATAATTCTTAAAAATTTTTTCCGCATATTGCTACAAAGCCAGTTTTTTATTACTGTAAAAATTTTAGCGCGTTATTTTAAAAATTAAAAGTCACAAAATTGTAAATAAAATTCAACAATTATATCGCTAAAATGTAAATTCTAATTTGGTTTGCATTTTCTTTATATTTAATATGTGGAGAATAATATCGGCAATAGCAGTTTAATAAAAGTTTACTTTTATGTACTGGAAGCTGGATGAACCTGTTCAAAGAAGTATCTATTTTTTTCAATTATCCTACCACTCTTGTTTTGCAGGAAATAATTCCAATTTTATTATTTTAAATATTTTATGTAGTTATGTATAAAAAACATATTATTTTTTATAGTACCTTGAGTAAAAAATTATATCATAAGCGGAGATAGACTCGTAAATACAATAGAACTCCGATATAATGAACCTCAAAGGAACCGAATCTTCGATATTTTCTGGTTTCCAAATTCTACTGTATTATAGCATCCAAATTTCCACTATCAAAAATGCTTCGGTATTTGGGGTAATTCAGATGTTGGATATAATATTACTCCGCTTATAATGTACCAACCCAAGATTGACATCCCGAATGAATTATTACCAGGTTTTAAAATACGAATTTAATTATTATCCTGTGACGCCATATTTAAAATAATATCTAATACTAAGAAGTAGCCGATACTATAATTTATTATTAATCTTCTTTAAATATAAAAAATAAAAACCAACCTTTTACTTTTTGCCCACAATTTAATTTAAAATTCCAATAGTGTATTATACTACCTATAATAGTATTGTGGTTTGCGGTCAATTTAAGATCAAGGCTTTTTATGAGAACAAGGTTTTAACCTCTCCTGAATATTTATTATGTAGTTGCATTGATCATGTAACACTAAAGAACACTTTTTAAATATTTTTTGCAGTGTCACATAATGAAAATCAAAAATAAAAGAGTAGTGGCGTTTGGTATAGGTAAAATTCCATTGTACCTTTTTAAATAGAAAATTTTCAAATTTTCAAGTCAATTAAACGCAATAAATGTCAAGTATGCTCTTATGAGCTTTCAGCTATGTTTAATAGCTTAACGGCCGATTTCATAATCAAAACGTTAATGGAGACTTAACTAAAAGATCATTGCTAAGCAATAGAAAACGTCCGTTCACTCTAACAAGCCAATAGCAATCCACTTTTATTTTTAACGACTCGTTAAAAGTATTATGAAATCGGCCCTTAATAATTGATTTTTATTGTGTTTAACTGACTTGTTAATTTTTCAAATTTTTTATTATTATGAAATCAGTTTCGGATGTTAATTTCGATTATTAAAATTTCTATATTAAAACTACCATATTATAATATCTTCTGTGGTTTGCTTTCCACGTTAAATTGTAGGTCCAGCAAAGATACAGAAGGGAGTGAAAAAGGAAAATGAAGCGTGAAATGAAGCTATTGCATTATTAGTTAAAAAAAATATAGTCAAGTATTCCTAATTATCTGCAATTTGATTCAAAATGGTTTACCCGTAAATAAAGAAATTTATATAAATAGACAAACAGAAATTCCGGTAAGCTAATTTTATAAATTCCTTACTGTGGGTTCTCAACGCGTAATTTTATTTGGAATTAATATCTATTCTTTATTTAGAGAACCTCTACACTTTGGTACCACAAAGAGCGCGTCTTTTTTTAAATTGAATTATTTTCATGCATTTAATCAATATTGTATTATAATAATAATTGAAGTTTTACATTATGTAAAGGCCACGTAGTGTCCTTAATGGTAACTAAATTAAATAGTATTCGGGGTGTACTTTTCGTTAAATATGAACAAATCATAGGTTATGTTATATAATTAACTAATATGAACCAAATTGATTTAAAAACATGATTTTCAATGTAAACAACGTAAAATGCAATGTTTAACTTATCATTATCAGACATAATATGTCGTCCATATTGTTGAATAACACCGCCATCCATTGGTAACATAAAACGCCAATAGCGTAGTGTCAATTACAAGTGGTGTGGGTTACGGTGGTGCAATTTCTTTATGAGGACCGACACTATATGTGATTTGTAAAATTGATAAACTGGATTTCGCATGCATCATGATGATGATTCAACTAAACAACCTAACACGACTTACTTGATTCTTTGATTGTATGCCAGTTTCATTATCGTTTTTAACCTTCATTCGCTCGCGTATGCGGCAAATTGGCCGCAGTAAGACACTTAGGGTAGTTTGTGGCTGTACTGAGCCGGTTGGTGGAGCTTTTTTAATCAGAACACGGGCGTGGTCTAGTGGAGGAGATAGTACTTAGAGAATACAAGCCCTTCCGACCTTTCCCATGGTGCTTTGGTAGGAAATGGGAGAGAAAATTCAAAAAGGCAAATTTCAACTCCAAAATTTCGAGCGGATGAAGATTAATATCGTTGGTTTCGAATTTTTGCTTTTGCATAAGATAGTTCATATTTATGAATCATTTGCCGGCAACTTGGCTTAGCCTCGCATCGACTAATTGAATGATTGGTTATTAGTCAATCATCCACAAACGTGCTATTCCGTTACATAGTTAGGATGATTAAATGCTTGTTACATTAATTATTTTTGATATGTTATTGTTTCTAATTTTTGTTACATGTTTGAGTGCTTCCTACAATTTCATATAATTTTCATTAAATTTCTTTTTTTATGACTAAACCTTTCGACGCAAGACACTGGTAGGCTAGGGAGCGGAAACTGCGGTTTAATTTTCGGTTACGCCGGGCATATTACTGTAATTTGAAGATCGAATATCAGTCTGTGGGCTATGGGAATGGCAACGGGAAACAATCCCATTACAAAATATCGCATAATCAAAATAAGCATAGCAATTGCAATTCAACTTACCCTTACCTAACAATTCGTCAGATTCTTCATTTCAATTCTTTTCCATCGTCTGAAAGTGGTTCATTGTTTTAAATTATGTTAATAAAATTATGTTAAATAGAAATAATTTTATAAATATTGGGCATTTGATTATAAAATAGATTATGATCATATTATGTACATAGATCATAGATGCATGATTAGATATGATTTCCAGCACAGTACTCCTGGGTAGCAGGATAGGGGAAAGGGGGATAGCTCACTAACTGTCGACCCGAATTTAAAAATTTACGAAGTACAGGATGATCGTAAACGGTCCAAAAAGCAAGAATAAAAAAAAAATTTGCCGATCATTGACAATAGGCCCCAAATTTCGCAAAAAAAACATGAAAAATTACTTGCGAGTACGGTAGTGGCTGTTACTATGAAAGTACCCCCCCCCCCCAGATTAGTACATCATTCACAGAAGTTTACAAATATTAGCTCTGTGGCACGTAGATTCAATATGATAAAAAGTTCCTTTTTAGGATCAAAAATACTTGGAAAGAGTTTGAATTATTTTAACATAAACTAGTTAACCGGGATCTCTGCAACAGTTTATTTCATTCAGAGATCCCCGCACGTTTCCAACTAGGATCTTAGGAAATGTGAATCTCTGAGATAGTTCAACTTATTAAGAATGTACCCCTGGGCCAACATTTATAACCTAAATTGGGATTTTAGAAAATGTGAATCTCTGAGACAGTTCAACTTATTAAAAATATACCCGCAGGCAAATAAATAACCTAAATTGGGATATTCAAGCCAACAGAACTCCTAAACCATGTTATTACTGCGGCAACCGCATTCCTTTCCACTCCCCATTGCAGGTAGTCACCTAAACCACATTCACTGTCAACAGAATAGTGCCAATAAGGTCTAAATATGCGTAATGTGACGTGAATTTTTTGAAAATTGTGAATCAAATATACTTTGCATGGTGTGTCCCTGTTTGTCATGGAGCATGAAAAATTTTGAAATTTTTTTGGGATAGATAGCCTTAAGGATCAGGAATCTAAGCTCTACCTTGGAAGAATAAAGTAGAGCAAAATATTGAAGAAGATTACATATTAATCAAATTAATTTTTAGTCCACTACCCCAAAAAAGATTCCAATTATTTATTATTATAATGGATGAAAAATGATCTTTAGTATTACTTCATTTTCAATTTTGATTTTTAGTCACTTTCTTGTTTTTTAAAGAAATGCAATGGTTAATGTTTATAACAAATAGGTAATGTTTTTGCTGTTTGAAGAATATTCCTTTTTTTTTAAGTTACAGCAATCCCCCAAAAATTCTCCATAGTGCTTATTTGTTTGGATTATAAAATCCGACCTATTCTAACATCTGACAGAGCACTAATTTCTGACCCTTAAGGGTATCTACCCACTTACCGCAAAAGAAGACAAATTTCTATGTATAAGTCACAACTGAGAAAATCCTGAGTGGCTACTAATAACAAGGAAACTTTTTGCACAACAATGAATCGATAATCTCGACGGCCGCCCTTTAAAGTAATTAATTAATATTTTAAGTTTAATAATAAACTTAATTAATTCAAAATTGCCAACTTTTTTCCAACTTCCTAAAATATTGGAAGGGGGGCCTCTCCCCTCATCACCCCCTTAGGCACGTCCCTGTGTGAGGCCTGGTGAGGCAGCTCTTTCTGTTCCCGCTCTGATTGGGCCTGCCAATTTGATCCAAATAATTTCTGGTGCTACTTACAGTTCTCTTATAAGCAGGCTCGGACTGGCTCCTTTGGGGGCCCTCGGCTAGAGACTGACTTACTAAGCAGGAAATTTTTGAAAATCACATTTTCCGCTATTTTGACACTTGGAAGATATATAAAAAATGCAAGCCTCTCTTACCCGAAGTATAAACCACTTTTTTTTGAGGTCAGCCAGTCCGAGCCTGCTTATAAGCAAGGCATGGCTGATGTCCAAAATTTAGTTTCTGCCTAGTTTTTCAAAGCGTGAAAAGCAATTTTTTAATTTAATTACCAAGAAACTTTTATTACAAAAGTAAAACCGACTTAACTCGTTAAAAAATGTAATTACCATACGAAGCATAAATGTCTTTATGAATATTATGCAATTTTGTTAATTTCATTTGTAAATCGATGTAATGGCGTGATCATGATGAGAAAACTGCCGTAAATATTCTACTGAAAATGAAAATTGCTAATCTCGGATTTATCTCTGACCTCGATTTGCAGTTTGCTTTAGTTACGCAATTGCATTATTTTTTTAATGTAATTTTTGTTAATTTTACTACAATTATGGGAATTTTTTAACAATAATCAGTACAACATTTATAATTGTCAACTGTGGCCACCACAATAATTAATGTTGTAGCTTTAAGTGATGATGAATGGGCGATACTTTTGGGGAGTTACGACCCGACTGCACTAGAGTCTTTCCCGACTAGAAGTTTCTTATGGATGGAATGGGGCTCAGATGCGGTTCGTCCTAGCAAATATCAGGTGGCTTGGCCATCTATCGCTCTATAGATGAGTAGGTAGGTTCCCCTTTTAGTGGAGCTACATCAGACTTTGGCGGATGCATCCTGCAACTATCAGGTGTGGTAATCAATGGCCTGATAGAGGTCATAAGATCAAAACCGGATCGGGCATCACTAGAACGCTTGGCACCAGGGCCATAACAGACATGCCAGATTCGGAAACTATCAGGTCTAGTCATGACTGCCCCTATAGGCCTCACCATATTTTAACAAGACCAGGGCCATATAACATGCCCTAAAGGGCAATACCTAAAAGGTATGTGTGTTAGAAACTACCCCAGTCTCCTTATTGAATTGAGAATCCATTCTTCCTTGTAGAAAAGCGGTTTCAAACTTTTTCTCCGATTGAAAAAGCAGTTGGAACTTTATTGTGAATGTTCAAAACATTACAACTACCTCAGTTTTCCGAGTGAGGGACTGTAAAGTTGGTTTTGGAACACCACAGTATACTGATAATCTGCACGTCTAGTGTAGTGCTCATTACAGAGCAGCTGGCCATCTAGTGGTCAAATATATTTTCCTTCGCCTCCAATTACTCTCCTTAGTGCTAAGGTTGACATATTATGTATCTATGAGGGACCTACAGTTTAACATCTGTTTCGAACATATAGCAGTCACATTACATCGATTTCGCTTAGATTGACTCGGTATGGTAAGTTAATATGATTTTGAAAACATACCGACCGAAGTGGATGCAATGCGTTTTTTTATATGGAGGATTTCAGCATTTTAAGTGAAAAAATGTCACTCACATAAAATAAAGCAAGGTGGTTAAATAAATATTTACTTACTCAATTGTTATTATTAGTAAAAAATAATTCTTGGCCTTACACCTCAGAGTGTGAGCGAAATTTCAAATTTAAATACATATTTTTATTCGAAAACGTAATCAGGTTACTTATTCAAATTAGTTAATTGTATTGTATTATTACAATAGCTTTATTTATAATTTTGATTTTTACAATATTCTTGTTCATGTTTTACGTACGACCTACAGAAATAAGTCAAGGTTGTTGTAACCGTAACCAATTTACCTAAATAATTAACGAATAGGAAACTATGACACGAACGCTTATTATACAGTAGTAATCATTAATATCAATAAAAATATCACGTAAATTCCATTGTGAGTATTTTAGTAATTACGATGTATTAGTAGAGTAAATATTTGTAAAAAGTTGCAATATAATTTTAAAACTTTTGCGTTGTAGACTTAGTAACCAAAGCTTTGCTACGCCAATGGAAAATCAGCTGTGGACCTTTTCGCGCTCTCTTGTTATTAAGCACTAATAACATAACATGCACAATAGCATATTAGCAGATAATAATATATTATTTTCTAATAACATAACTTATCTGCACGAGCGTCGAAGGCAACGGGCGTATTGCCCTTCAGTTTAATTACCTACCCGTCCCGATGCCTCGAAACCCATCGTTTTTCGATAACCTCATCAGCAGGGCTCGGAAGTTATAGCACTAAAAAAGTGTACTTTTAGCGCTTTAATATGCACTTAAAAACACCAAAATTAGCGCTATAAATAGCACTAAAAAAATAAAAAATATGCAAAATAAAATTGTCAACCAACAAAATTTCAAAAAATTTTAATAAAAGTTAATAAAAATTTTGCTTATTTTTAACCCTACAGAGCACACGTGAAAAAATCCCACCAGTGAATACGTGAGGCTTGTCAGGCCCATACTTTAACAGGCCTTCTTTTCATAGTTTGAGAATTTTTCAAAAATTTTTTATATAGAAATCGATAATTGACATTTATAAACATAAAATATTTATTAATATTTGTGATAAAGTAACTACAAATTAATACAAATGGCATTATTACGTAACATGCGCATGTCCTAAGTGCACAAAAATGAAACAGCATATGCCTGTCAAGCCTCACGTATGTTCTGTAGGGTTAAGGTGAATTTTAGATTTTTCTCAATTTAACAATTTGTATAGAATACATTGTATTATATAAAATAATATGATGGTAAGGATTTTATGAACTACTACACGTAGTAGTACCTACGTACTTGGTCCGGCTTTGGAACATTTCCGATTCTGCCGATTCGAATCCGATTATACGATACGTCTGATATAATTTTAAAAATAAGCAAATTCTTGGAATATGTACATAAATACCTATATTATTTGAAAATCATAATACGTGTTAAAATTATTACATGTTTGTTTTCGTTGGCCTATTCGTATGCGGTAAAAAAAAATTTTTTCATTAACATTAAATATGCCTGTAAATAGCACGTAAAACGCAAAAATAGCAAAATAGCATTAAAAACCTTAAATATGCAAAAATTAGCATTATAAAATTTCGTATACGGCATCAGGGAAGTGTGAAACAAATTTGTGTCTTACGTCGAATATTCTAGGACTCTCCAGAAAAAATATGCATTTGCTAGAACTTCCGAGCCCTGCTCATCAGTCACCACCATATAAATATTAAAAGCGTTCAAAGAAATATTAATTCAGAAATTAACTTCAATAGCATTTGTAGTCAGCTTTTATTAACAAACTGGAGTTCTAAAAGCCAACGAACGAAAATTAATTCACTTATGCTGGTTTAAGATTTGAAAATCAATTGTTCCACAGATAATACGAGCAGTGACTTTTTACCACGGTGATTTCTTTTATGACACTGCTTTTTACTCAAGGTAAATCAGGTGGTTTTTATTGATCACGATTTTCTGAGAATTTTTTCTATTATTACAGGTACCAAGTTGAACTTTGAATCAATTCTTTCATTACCTCGATAATATAATTTTTTCAAGAAATTTTACCTAATTACAATGAAACCAAATTTTTCATATCGGTTTACTGTTAATTTGCAATATTCTAGTGATTGATCAAATTTAATCCAAGACTCGATAGGTAAACG
This sequence comes from Rhagonycha lutea, assembly GCA_958510855.1. NCBI lineage: Eukaryota > Metazoa > Arthropoda > Insecta > Coleoptera > Cantharidae > Rhagonycha > Rhagonycha lutea. Next base: position 18,488,109 of record OY294039.1, on the reverse strand, counting down.
ACCTTATCATTCATGTATGAAATGCCATTCAATAAGCATATCGATTAACATAATCAGGAATGCCGAATTCCTTACAAATTTAAATTTCTAATCAGACATTCAAGTTGCACCGAAGTTGAGCAAGGTTAAATAGCTGAATTAAGTTCAATTCATAATCTTCTTTGTTTGTTGACCAATTAAATGCTCAAGTTAAAGTCTTCAAATAATCTGTTTTATTGTTAGACAAAACTTGCTGACAATACCATTATCATACATCATTCAAATGTCGGTGGGGTGGTTACTGGTTACCCTTCCCTTCCCCATAGTCCACAGATCAAATTTTGGACCTTCTAGATCACTGACATTTAAGAATTATCTTAGCATATATTACTCCCCGACAATCCGATACTCATCGATTATTATTCGATGGACTATATCGATAGGTCAACGGCCCGTTTTAGCGTGTGTGGTCTTACAAGTTAAGATGTGACAGAGCGGGAAATGACAAAGGAAACAATTAAAAATGTCTCCGAGTATGAACGACTAAAATAAGAATAATCACTAATCAGCATAAGCTTGTCAGAAATAATTTTGAATGGAGGTATAAATCTGACTTATTAAAATTATTTCTTTTCGGTAGCATCCAAGTCCAATATTGGACAAAATATACTTGGTCCAGGTAATCTACATTCATTATTGTACATTGTTTTGCATAACTGTAAGGAGTCTGCTCTACTGCGGTTTTAGAATTTATGTTATGAGTCTCATCAGGGAAATATTGCTTTTTACGATGAATGGGCATGTAGAGGTCATCAATCAATGCTTCACAGAGCTGTAGACCTTGCCAAAACTTTACTGATCCGGAAACGGTTGTTAGTTTTGCTTGTTATTCTACATTTCAATTTAAATTTGAATTGCCTTTCTGGCTCTCGAAGACTATTAATCTATTACGGAAACCACGACCGGATTAAGGTTTCACTGGACCCGGGGCTAAAATGGAAAATAATCCAATCCATCAATACAAATTTCACCACCAGCAAACTTTCACAACCTCATTGGTTTAAAATCTTAGAAAAAATATTAATTGAAGCGATGGAAACATTGTGTAAAGGGGATGATTGTATTACACCTAACGCTAATTTTAACTCGTAAAGAGCTGATAATATTTAAATTAGACAGTAAGGTTCAAAATTGCTTCTCATAGTTATTCGTTTTATGTACTATATTTTTTGACCTATCAAACAATAATTACTAGCATAGTACATACTTCCTACTTTCTTCAGGTGGTAAACCCAATAACTTCATTTTTAACAATTTCTCCATATGGAAATTTCGTCTCAATTTGTCTGATGTAAGAATTGGAAAGAAAAACAACAAATTACATCAGAACTTTGATCACTTCTGAAGAAAATTACGCAAGTATGAGGGTTTTCAAATGTATAACTGTTTTTCGTAATCCATTGGAATTAAATTAGACCAAACATTTAAAAATTCAAATAGCCCACCTTCTGACCCAGTTTTGGCAGCTTTTAGTTTCTATTTTTATAGCGTTGTGTAAAAAAATTCTATATTATTTGAACTTTGAAATTTGGACTAGACAGAATACCTAACTTGCCCGATGGTTGAATTATGGAATTGTCGTCTATTATTTATTGCTTCTCAAATGCACAATCGTGCAGGAAGATAAAAAAGTGGCGCCTAAAACTAATTCAATTTATAATAAATTATGTTTATCAAATAAGAAACCATAAATTTTATGCCAGGAAAGTGCTTTGGCACCGAACATAATGGGAGATTTTGCATTAGTGCTGAATATTTGAAATTTGAATCGAAGATTTAAAATAATTATTATTTATTACCTACGTCTTGATGAGTCCCCCCTCCCTTAAAAACGCATCTACACCCTCTGGGATTCATGTGAAAAGGATTCATCCTTAGGCGGTTCTCGTGAGAATGGAAGATTTTTATTACCTAAAGTAAGTTAATTTTAATTTTCAAAACAATTACGACAATTTTAATCAATTTTTGTAAACATACATACAACTTAAAACCGGTCCTGTTTTTGTGGTTCCAATTTAAATTGAGATGTGTAAATTTTGTTCATAATTTATTATTTTATCCTTAGGCTCTGGATTTAACAGTGAAAGTGGTTTGCTTAAAGTTTTTGTTTTATTTACATTTTAACATTTTTTAATATATTTAATTATGTCACTTCCTGTATTTGATTTTTTCTGATCAACTTTTGCAGTACTGCATCGTTGAAAAAACCAGTCTAAATGATCTGAAAACCTGGAATACTAAAACCGGTTAATTTCCTGGAGACCATCCTCAGGGAGGTCTGGTATTTGTGTTGCAGACAAACAGAAAGCTTCGGTTTGTGTGTTAATTCGTTTATTAGTATTGTTGATGCAATTACTATTTTCTTTCTTGGCGCAATAATTAGCATCGTTTATCGTCATTACTGCGTAATTGTTGCACAGATTTGCACGAGCTAATAATTACTGAGCATACAAATAGCGATACATACCAAATATAAGTAAATATTTGATAATCGTCTATCACATGTCAAATTATTTGTACAAATATAGGAAATACTTACCAAGTAATTAAAAAATAATTGTTGAATTATTTTTAATTAGTTGGACGTTTCATAAATCGGCTACTTAATTACACAATTATTATTATGTTTTGAGCTTGATAATAGAGATTGATTCCGTTTAATGCACTTTCTTCCACATCTGCGACTAATTAATATTTTGAAAAAATTTTCATATCGATTTCAATTGGTAAGAGGATCTTATATTTTTTAATTATTTACTACTTCTTACAAATTTTGGTTTTTCCAAAATTTTTCAAGCTAATTTAAAAATAGCATTGCAGTTATTGAGAAGCTCCAACGAACATTTTTTAAGTGGTAAGGTGTATACCTAATATTATATTATATAATCAATTAATAATGTTAATATTACGGATGAGTTTTCGATTATTATAATAATAATAATAAATAATTTCATAAATTTTTTTGTGGTAGTGGACTATGTAATATGTAGGTATATTCTTCGACGTTTCGCTCTGCTTTATTAATTAATAATACCTATTAATTTCAATAATAATAATATCATATTATAATACTTCGCATGCACACTGCACACAGAGAAAGGATTATTGCAGGACCAAAACCTAAACAGGACTTTTAGGAACTTGCAATTTTTTTTTTTACAAAATTGTCTAAATAAGTCTAACGAATTGAGAAGTAAGTGTCAAAAAAGTAAAACATTTCGAATTAGTATCAAGACGTTGTTATTATTTTTTTTCCAATTAATGTTTATCACGCAATTTAAAAATAAAATTAGTACCTACTATAATTAATTATAAATCGTTTAATATACATGCTATCAATATACTGTGAGCTTTGAGTTATCGATAGAATATCATTCTCATTCCAAATGATTACTATGCTCCACCTTGACCCGAACAACGTGAAAAATTGTACTTTTATCCGACGAAATCATTTAGAATTTAATTTATCGCATGCCTGCATGTAAGGTATAAGGGGGTAATAAGGCCCAGCATATAATACGGCCCACTGCAATATTTATAATAATATAATACAACTACAAAAAATACAAAAAATAAATTTTAAATGTATCTAAGGACATATATCGGATATACATTACACCAAGGTCTCGACCTGGTAAAATGAGTTTCTTCTTCGGGTTAGCTAGTTATTCTAACCTTAGTTTATACAAATGTCCCGCTCTAAGAAGAGCAATATTTTGGTAAATTGTTAAACCCGTTTAATGTAAACATTTAAATTATAACACATAAATTTATCCATAAATTTTATCATCAATTTCTTATTGTTGTTTTTACAAGCTCAAAGTAAAAAAAATACATCATTGCAGGTAATAAAGCCCGGGCTTTATTTTCTGTTTCTGCTATAGAAGTAATACGGGAAATCTTTTTAAACGATAATACCGAGTCTCCAATGTGTTCCCAGAAATTGTTCAAAGAGACTACAGCATCCCCAAAACCAAAACCTTCTGCAGCCGGCGAAAAATGGGAATGTACAGTCTGTTATATGGACTTTGTGGCCGATATGAGAGGATATGGTCATTGTGGATTCTGGGTCCATGAAGAATGTGTAGGATTGGTAGCTGATGATGACGATGACTTCTTATGTCCAGATTGTATGCCGTAAATAGTGTAGTTTTTTATTATTGCAGTGTTTTGTTCATAGGAATAGCATGGGCTTTATTTTCTGCAGTAACAGATTTTAAGGCCCATTATGGTACTTTTAACTTTCTTAATTTTATCCAAGATGCATTTTTGTTTTTTTAATATTAATGTTTTTATAATAACCTTGTATGTTTATTACCATTTTAAACTAATAAAAGTTGAAAAAATAAGCATAGTTTATTTGACAAAAAATAGTTTATGTTAGGTGGGCCTTATTACCCCCTTATACCTTATGTGTGGATATAGAGGATACCGATATGACTAAATGCTTAAATTCATAATAAAAAATGTTTATTTAATTATTTTAAGATCGATTTTTATAGAATTGTTCAGTTAACCTACTTATTGGGTTAACTGGACTATTTTTCTGCCCATCGTAAAAATTAAACTGCTACATTAAATGTTTGTTATTTTATCGCAAAAGAAATTTTTCTATCATCCTGAAGTCATTTGAACATACAAAAATCCACGCTAAAAAAAACTGTAGTATCAGTTAACCTAACTTAACCCTGATAATTGCAGGTTATAAACTAATACTAATTATTTGCGTTCATTTTTAAATAGATTTTGTATGTATTGTATGAACGAAAATGGAGAAAAGAAATAAATTCAAAACTTTTACTCTCATTGAATGTAAATCGTTATTAAATATTAATCTAATGTATTAATTATTTATAAATTAATATATTGCTATTATAGTAATGTAGTAGGTATATATAATTTATTATAATTTATAATGCATCAGAATTTATAAACATAGTCAACAATACTAAACCGACACAGTTAATATTAATAAAACAGAAGCTCGACCACAAATTACAGCAATTTTAATAAAAATTTATATGTATGCATATATTATTTAAATAATAATGTACGATAATACAAAAATAGAAAATGTATTAAATAATAGTATATTACATGCCAAGGTGGAAAATGCTTCATTACAGCGGAGCGCTAAGTTAGTTGACTGAGGTGCGAAGCGCCGAAATCAACTGTTAGCGCGACGCTGGAATGAAGCTTGCCACCGAGGTATGTATACAATTTTATTCACAATCAGTTTGTAAATAATTAAATCTCATCAAAATTTAAAATTAAAATCAAATTAAAAAATAAAATTTTTTGTTAGTTCCTTTTCTTGCCACACTGCGACATTGCAGGTCGGGAAGTGATCACTTCCCAACCTAAGGTTTGAAAGTAAAACAAAATACCTTTCTGATTGGTTGGCAAGTGAAAGTAAATAATAAACTGCTTCCCAACTTTTTAAAAGTCAGGAATGTGTCGATTACTAACTGGTTGTGAATAAATACAATAAGATGACAGTGACCAGGAAAACTTAAATTACGTGTGTCTGGTCGAAACCTGGAAATTTTGTTTTTTATACATTTAAGATCGGTGGACGCTACAAACTGGAGTCCAAAACTTGTTATTAATATGCTTACTAGGTACGATACGACACGATTACATGACGACGATGGACGAGCGAGACAAATATTTAAGATCCGTGGACGTTACAAGCTGGAGTCCAAAGCTTGGTATTATGTTTACTAGGTACGATACGTCACGATCGCATGACGACGATGAACGAGCATGAGAAATGTTTAAGATCGGTAGACGTTACAAACTGGAGTCCAGAGCTTAGTGCAGTTGCACTGGCGTTTAATAAGTGACTGTAAACCTGTAAACCATGCAGAAAATTGCTACTTTCTATGCGGTTAGATGAAAAAACAATTTATTGTCGATCTGAGTTCATTGTTTCATTTAAATGTTCCTAGTAGTTACGCCAATAATAATTACTTCCCATTAGTTTAATTGCTATAATTATGAAGCTATACTGTTCATCCATAATATTGATTTATAATAAATTAATTTTTTTATCAATTTAAATTTGACTTAAAATCAATCCTTGCTGATTTTTTAAAATTGAATGTATTTTGCACCATTGCGCCTGGCGCCTCTTTATTAGAAGTTTCCTTGACCGAAAAACTCGCCTTTGACTCATGCCTTTGACCTTTTCTTAATTTTTTCTTGAAAAACCTTCTTGGGCCTTCCAAAAGGATTCATGGTTCGTAGCGATTTAAGGAAAAAAGATTTGTCTAATGTAGGATAAACTTTAGGTTAGGTGGCACACTTTTTAGATTAATTGGTTTAGATTCTTCTTCTTCTTTATCAGCCTTTTCCGTCCACTGCTGGACATTAGCCTCTCCATATTATGGAGGTTTGGTTTGGCCATAACTCACCACGCTGGCCAGACGGGTTGGTGAGTAGTTCGCAGATCGATTTTGGACTATAGTTGTTTTACATCCGATAGCAGCTTGCTAGGCTAGCATTCAGATGTGCCTGTAGCCCTGTTTTTTGGTTAACGGTGGCAATTTGTCAACTCAGGGGGACCGCCGGCTTAACGTGCCCTCCGAAGCACGGAGACTTGGGCATAAGAAAGTTTGACTCTCCCCGGGTTTGAACCCGGTACCCCGCATTCACGTCCAACTGTGTTAGCTGCAAGGCAATGACCGTTATTGGTTTAGATTACTTTTAATTAATTTTTAAACATTTTTCTTAATGTATTTTGTATTATTTTTTATGGTGTAGATTGATATGTTAAGGTAACAACTAACGTCATAAAATTTCTGTTAAATTTAAAAAGAAATTAGGATTTTCTTTAAATCTCCTTGAAATAGATGCTTTCGTTACATTCTTCTTCTTCAAGTGCCTATCCGATTTCGGATGTTAGCGATCCTCCTGGCTAAGCCAAGAAGACTTTACTAGGGAAATGTTAATGGGGTGGTTTCCCGTTGCCTTCCCCATAGTCCACAGATCGATTTTGGACTTTTTAGATCACAGCACATATCCGACGCAATCAGGATTAGAACCGCGGTTTCCCGCTCTGTAGTCTATCCGTGTTTGATTTACGCCAGACTGCTGGTCTTTTCTTTTTTCGTTACATAATAATAATAATTAATGAAAATTTTTATCGAATCAATTTCTACCAATGAATAGAAATTTATAACTTTCTTAATATTATTAACGAAATTTTTTATTGTATTTATGAATTTGTTCATAGTATTAACGAATATTTTAAAAAATCAGTGATTCATGTTCATTGGTTGAAATTTAGTGATTTCATTTCGATGAAAATTTTCATCTTACGTGGCTTCTAGAATATGAGGTGGGGACACTTTTAAAAGTTCAAGGTCATGTGCTTTCTGCTCTCTTAGAATTTAATTGGTACTTAATTACTATTTAAAAATTGATCTTTCCCAATATATTTCTGACAATTTGCAAGGAAAAAACCGACTAAAAATATACCATGTATAGAATTGCGGTTCACGCATCATAGGAATTTTAAGGCAAAAACACAAAGCTTTGCTATTAATTATTTGACCGCAACGAAAAGTTACACAAGTAAGGACGGACGCAACTTTTCGCACATTGTAAAATTTTTTATTTTGTACCAAAAAATAATAAGAAATGAATGAAAAAAATTAGTTGATTTCTCTCGTCTCGTTTTTAATGTTTACTTATTTTCTAAGGTTTTTGTATGAAAAAAAAAAAACAACTGCATGTTGTTTGTATGTTATTGTTTGTAATTTTATTTTTAACAGCAGGTATAAGGTCAATGATACTAAAACTACTAATTAAACAAATTTTTAAAAATATAACTATAACCATGCTTAATATTATATTAAATTTCCAGATCAAAAATAATTATTTTTTATTTAAATTAAATATTAAAATTAAAATAGCTGATTATTTACTATCATACCCCAGCTCCCTCAATCGGAAACTTATCGCACTGGGTTATCGTACGACCTTGCGAATACAAATCGAATTTGTTCTTGCAAAGATTCCAACTATTTAAAATCGAGAAATAGAACACACAAAAAACTCCTTTGTACTAAGTTTTTTTTAGTTTTTTTACGTGAATTTCTCGGCCACCTTAATATTAAACTAAATTTTACATGTAAAAATTTCGCAAATCAAACACTTGCAACCTCACGATTTGGGAAGTCGCACGCCTATCTGTTATCCAACATTTTTCGACCGCTTTTCAGTTTTTATAAACCTAGAGGCGTCGCATACACTTTCAAAATTTACAAAAGTATAAAATAATAAATTTTTAAGTTTCTTCATCCAAAAATAATATGACATCTTCTCCCTTAGCTTTTCACAATTCCTAAGGGAATTGGGGAAAGATACCCGAATGTCATAATTTTGGAATGAAGAAAACTTTTACAAAATCAAATTTTTCAAAAATAATTTTTAATTACCTATTCAAAATTATCCCATCAAATTTACTAAAACTTGCAAAACTTGAATCATCCAAATTGCTCAACTATTTTCATAATTTTAACTTTTTTACTGTGAATCTTCAACGATTTTTCCTTCTCCATACTTTAGCAATGTCCTTGTTACTAGTTAAATTTTTGACTGAATCTTCTTACTTAAATTATTCACTGATTAAGTTCTTCTCCAAATTACTCAATTATTGCCATTATAACTTTTCATAAATTTAATTCTACTATAATCATTTCATAACTGTCTTTTATTTTCCCAGTGACCAATTCTTTCAAAATTTTCAATTTTTTCATTAAACTATTCCAATTCTATAGCTTAATACGATTAAAATTCTTTATCATTGATTAAAACTATTTTGTCAATTATTGTTTATCATTTGTTAACTTTTCTTTAATTTTTCTTTAATATTAATGTGCGTAGTTGTTTTAAATTATGTTTGATTATTTATTAGTTAATTGATTAACCTTTTAGGTGATAATCGGCATTCTTTTTGATTTAAAAATTCATCAAATTTACAAATGTATCACTAATCATTTTCCATTGCAGTCGTCATATTTAAAAAAGAATTTCTCCCATGTCTCAATTGTTTATCGGGATCGGTTGGATTTTTGGAGAGTTGCTCGTCCTGTAATTTGGTTCAAAATTACTTTCTTCCTCCAAATTCCATCAACAAGTTTTCTATTCCTTTCCAGAGTACCCTTCCAATTTTAAAGATCCATAAACTTTTATTTTACGACATATCTTCGTCGTCTTTGTCCGTGTCATCTTCTTTATTACCCAATCCTCTCAAATTGGATATCTCAAATCCTATTTGAGTAATACTTTTTATTTTCTTATTCGTTCTTATAATTTTCACGATTTCTTTTGCCATTAAGTTTCTTCTTTTTCGCTGTACTCTTCGCCACCTAATCTTTCTCATCGTCTCAAAATCAGCACTTTTTGTAGTGCCGTCTGCATGACACTTTTCTTCTGTAAGTACTAATAACTTTTTCTATAATAACTTCTTCAGTTTTTGGAGCTATCCTGTTCTCTACCATCTCCTTGGCAGTAAAGACAATTTTCTCCAGTATTTAATTTTTGTTGGACATCATTAAATTTTATAATTTCTTATCATTTTTACTTTACCATACAACAAATAATATGAGTATACGTAGTATACCATATAGTATGGGAAAGTTATAAAATCGAAAAAAAAAAAGTTGAGATATTGACGGATTTAGAGTCCTTGGGGTCCAACGAGTTGAAAGAGACCAAACATCAACAAATGTCTGTGTGGCTGTGTGTCTGTGTGTCACTTAATTTTGTGTGCGCTCTAGCGCCCAAACCAATAAGAATTTCATAACCAAATTTCATATTTAGGTCTTTTATATTAAGACTTAGAACTGATTAGATTTTGGTTGAAATCGGTTCACGGAAACTTGATGGTGGGGGTTACGGTGACGCGAGGGAATGGATTAACGAGATGCCACTGTTTTTATATAAATACCATATCATTAATGTATGGTAAAGTCATGGGATGGCCACATCACAAAACCAGTGAGGCCGTAGGCCGAACAACCACATCCGACATTTTTTTAAAATAATTTTAAGAGTTGAATAAATTTTGTGGCCGGGTTGGGAATCGAATCTAGGACCTCTCTGCCTAGAGTCTAGTCCTTGGCCTGATCACCCAAGTCACCTTCTATTTCTTTTAAAACTGATATCTAATTTTAATGTTTTTGTTCATTTTTCCCCATCTTTCATCAGAATGCCATTCATTTCTTTGAACTTTTCATCCTAATGCCTTCATTTCCTCAAATCCCCTGTCGAACCTTTGGAATATAGCCTTAATTCTGGCTAACGTGATGCTATCCATTTTGATGTGGATGATATCAATACCAAATCTAAAAATATCTCAGTTCTGTGGATAAACATTTACTAATTGAAAAGTTCCAAAAATCACCCAAGAAATTGTTCACCCAGATGCCCCACGTTGGGCGCCAGATGAAGTAGAGTAATCGGGTTATCGTGCGACCTTGCAAATACACCAAAATTTTCTTAACAACATCAAATTTGTTCTTTCAAAAATTCCAACTATTTAAAATCGCCAATTTTCTTTTATACTTTTCCACTAAAATAAATAGAACACCAAAAAAAAAAACTCTTGTATTCAAATTTCATTTGCGACCTCACGACTTGGGAAGTCGCACGCCAGTCTACTATCAAAAGTTTTTCGATCCCTTCTCGACTTTTACAAACCCAGAGGTTTGTAATTTCACACTTTCAAAATTTATAATATAAAAATAATAAATTTTTACATTAACAATAAATTACGCCAAAGCTTCTTCATCCAAAAATATTATTAGTCTCATCCGAATTTTGTTCGTAAGAACTTAAAATTGGGGGAGGTCTTGTTAAGTTTCGTTCCTGGTAGCTTCCAAATTATTTTTGTCGTGGTAAAGATTCCACGTTAAGCTATAGTATTGCTGATGTGTAATTCGCTACGGGTTTATCCCAATTGAGCATTGAAATTCTTCATGCGTTGAAAAATTCTAAAAGTATTTTGATGCTTTTGAACATTTCGTAAGTTAAGTTATATGTAAAACGTCACGGATGAATGAGGTTAAGGCAATTATTGTAACATAGATGGTAGTGACGCATATGAAATATGCAATGTGCATTGTATTTGTTTAAAAAAATAATATGTTGAAAAAGGTTTATCCGTAAATAAATAAAATAAATATCATGACAGTTGCGATTCGTTCGAAAATTTTCTCCCCTGTTCTGAAAAGTATCACTTTCTTCCCTTGTGTTATAATAATATATTATGAATCTGGCAGATACTATTTAGGAAAAATTATCAGTGTGGTTTTATCACAAAGTTTTTATAAATAAATAACAATTTGCGCTCTTCTCGCTTTAATTTTATTTAATTAATTCTTTATTATAATTAAAAACAAACTAATTACAATTAAATGAATATAATACCTGACTACATAATGTAATTAAAACCTTTGTTCTCACCTACATAACTATTTGAAAAAGAATTTTTTTTTTCTCCGAAGAGCCTGCCTACTTTTGAATATTGATTTGAAATTTAAAACATTTCTTTTTATAATTAACTGCTATATTCCAGATCTTTGAATTTATTCATAATTGTGTTACAGACGTAAGGTATTTCAAGGTAAATTTAAAAAAAGTTTTAATATTAACATTTTAATTACATGTACTTTTTACAAATTAATTATGATTCCATCCTTAGCACAAAGTACTTGGTTTTGAAAACAAAATTATTAGTTTTCTATGGGAATTCAGGTCGCGTTAGATTTTTCCAGAAATACAGAACATCGCGTCTGATGCGGCATTGTAAATTGTTGCAGAACGAACTGGAAATTTGGACGTTTCATGGATTTTTTTTTTCTATTGATATCCATCACCTTCATAAAGCACATTTGCCTTTTAATTTATATGCTTCACTGATTATGGAATATTCTGCGCATTTAAGAATCTTAAAACATTATATAACTGAAAAAGCACGTGGTTTCACTTACTTTTAGCATTTATTTGCTCTTTTTATCAAAAAAATGTAAGAAATCAGGTGATTCCGAAGTTATATTTGAAAATGCCAGCAAAATTGATAATTTTTTTAATTGATCACGTTTTTCAATGATACATGATTGATCTTGCGCAAGTTCAATGGCATGGCAGTGTAATATTATTAAACAAATCGCTTAATAATCACGGAGTTGTTGAATTAATATAATTAATGATACATTTTTATATTGACGTTTGATTATTTAAAAATCAAATAATTCAAATACACGTTCTAAAAAATTTTTGCGTTAGGGAGAAACAACAATCCTTAATAACTTCCCTTTCCTTTTACCGTAAATTCGTAGTAGGTACATTTTCAAAATAAAATCACCTGTTGACTTTCACTAGGTTATTTTGCAAAAAAATACCAACAATTTTATTTTAATCACGCGTTTTACAAAAACTGTTCAAGTAAAAGGCATTTGAAATTTAAAAGATTCACACAGACCATCGACATCAAATTGCTGAGAGCGTCGATAATTTTAAAAAATGCAATCCAACCAGTGATCATGTGAGGTTGTTTTAATTTCCTTTCCGTTATCATTATTTAAACGCTTAAACTACATTTTCTTGTCCAGTTCAAATGTGTCTGTGCTGATGTTCATTGCTGTTCGTTCAGTCATATTGATGACTGGTGCAAAAGTTTTCCAAGTGCCAAAAGAACATTTCAATTTATTGGAAAATCTGTGATGCGCATCAGTTCTTAGGAGAATTTTTGGATTTGTTTCTGAATTTTTTATAATATCTGTGCAAAAAGTATGTGTAAGAAATTTTCAAATTTGTTATGTATCTGTGCAAATTAGTGAAGATTCCACAAAGGAAGTTGAAAAATTAATTAATTTTTTGTTCTTTTGTTTTGCTTTCAACAATAAACTTTAAAATAAATTGAATTGCAAATTAAGATTTTTCATTCGAAGGTATGACGATTGCTCAAGTAGTCTACAGCTTAATCACACTATTACGAAAAGATCTACTTTCCTAAAAAATATTACTTTCAATTATTTGTTTTCTTCAGCACATTCCCGTCAAATATTCGCTGAAGAAGCCAAAAAAAAAAGGAAAGTTACCTTATTCGTTCCCATAAAAAATTATTTTTCGGATTATGGAATTTTTTGATTGGGGAATTCAATAAAATTGTATTTTAATTAAAAAAAAAGAATAAATTTTTTTCAAAGGCTGTAAAATACTAAAGATGTAAACATCAAATTAATAAAAGCACGTGGAACTGAATTAGCATCATAAATGTTAACAATTTTTTTTAATTTTCAATTTATATTTTATTTTTTTTTAAATTGAAACGCTGAAAAGTCCATAAAAGGAAAGAAAAAGTTTAAAGACAAATTTTTGGGAATAAAATTTTGTACAAAAAGGTTCGGGATAGTATAGTATAAATTAATAAATTATGTATCTTCAATAGTGCAGGCGTGAAAAACATCCAAAATTGTGGTTAACTACTGGGGGGTCAAAAGTTATGAATGCCCCCGGCGTGGAAAATGCTGCCCATAACTTTCTTGTAGAAAATTTCTTTTCCTAAAAAATTGTCTACGTACGTATATGTAATTTTTTACAAGACTTCACTTTTTAGTTGGCAATTTGTGAATGTAAACAAAAAAATGAATTGTTGCAGCTCGAGCGCTTTTACTTGAAAGCAAAAATATACTTTTTGTTTAAATGCTAAAATTATTAATAATATTGTAAAAACATCTTATTCCATTGTTAATACGAAGGTTGAGCGAAATTGTTTTTAAATGGAAAGCAATATAATTTATTGATTAAAAATAATGAGGTCGTATTAAATTTTTGATAGAATGTAGGTAACAATTACTTAAATATAAATTTAAATACAGTACAGTTCCGTTAATTGGAACTAAAAAATGTTCCTGCCATCCGGATTGAATTGAATATGCAAAATATAACATTATTTTTAAATATTGAATTTTTTTCTTTTTTAATTGCTATGCTTACAATGCCTCACCTTTTTTAATGAATTAGCCTGTCTCAAAGATCTACATTTTCTAATATCCCGGTTGTAGGTTTTTAGGGATGTTTTTAATGAGTGGACCATAAGCAGAGATCCAGGTTCTTCTAATATCCACATTTAGGTTGTTTGTTGGTCCTGGGGTATATTTTTAATGATTTAAACTGTCTCAATGATCTACATTTTCTAATATCCCGGTTGGGGTGGTTGTCGGGATTTAGGGATGTTTTTAATGAGTGGACTGAAGCAAGGTTTCCCGGTTTGGCTAATATTCACATTTAAGTTATTTGTTGGCCATGGGGTTATTTTTTATGAGTTCAACTGTCTCACAGATTCCTTTTAATTAGTTCCGTGCGTTAAATCAAGCTAATATTATTTATAAACTACTGCGAGGGTGTCGGAAACTCAGGGGTGGCGGGGCTAACCTTATAGCTGCAATCAACTATTCTTTTTTAACTTCTTTAAAATTATTTTTAATCTGTTCTACCAGCAACCGTGGTATCAAATTTTCTTGGCACTATTGACACAATGAGCACAAAATAGTTGTTTTACATCTGGTAGGTAGCTTGCTGGGCTGGCCTTCAGATGTACCTGTACCCTGCTCTTTTATGGTAATGATGGCAATTCATTAACCCAGGAGGACCACCGGCTTAACGTGCCTTCCGAAGCACAGAAATTCCTCGGATTTGAGCCCGGTACCTCGCATTCGTAACCGATCGCGTTAGCTGCAAGGCAATGACCGTCTCTGAAACCAATGCAATGTCGTTAAATGCCAGTTTATGTAATTTGTCAGTTTTCCTATTTTCAATGATCCATAAAATGTTTGTTTTATAATAAATTGCTTTTTGGACCATTTATTATACTATCATTCTTTCCTTCAAAAGTGTTTAAATTTGTTAAGTATTGTAATCTATAAATGGGTTCGGAGTATCCAGACTATGAAAAAGTTTTATTTTTCTTCCCTAAAAATTGAAATCTGGCGGCTATTCCTTAAATTATGGGTGATTTGCCGAGCTCAATAGAAACAAAACAAAAATATTTTTACCATTCAGATTTTTACAACATATTTGTTGATATTTTGAGAATATACAATTAAATTTTTGAAAACAAAAAATGAAAATTAAATAAGTTACAAGTTGGTAAAGTTGGGGGTAAAAAAATAGAGGGTGTGCTGGTTGACACGATTGCAACCCTTCTGGTCATCGGAAATAAAATTTAAAAAAAGATTTTTAATTAGTAAGAATGTCGTTATAGCCCCTACCAAAGAGAAAACGGAAAATTTTTTTTTTTTCGCAAAATGGCGGTTGTCTGAAGAAAAAATTAATTTTTTGACTGTTTTTTCACAATTTTTAATTTTTTAAAATAGTAAAACTAATAATTTTGATACAAATGTGATAGGGGCGATAGACAGTTATATGTTGAAGGTTGGTACAAAATTTGAAGTAAATCGGTTAAATAGAACTTGAGGTATCATGTCAACCATGTTGAAAAATGTAGTTTTGAGAAAAACACGATTAAAGTTTTGAGCAACAGTTTCAGCCAGTAAAACAAATAATTTTGATACAAAAATGGTAGGGGAGATCGACAATTATATACTGAAGGTCGATATAAAATTTGAAATAAATCGGTTAAATAGAACTTGAGATATTATGTCAAGCAGGTTGAAAAATGTCATAAAATACATAATTGCTATGACCTTCGGTATAAGTTGCTCACTGCTAGGTTCAGTTGCTGCGTCACTAAAATAGCTAGAACGTGGTAAACTGTTGGAATTTTAAAATTTTCTCTCGAGATTATATTTTTAAATGTCTAAACTTTAAGAATATGTAAAAAACAAAGAATTGATTTTTTTTAAATTCTAAACTAGAAGAAGGCCTTAAAACAAAAATTTGTTTTATTCTAAATATTTTCTTTCAATATGTCAATCGTAAGCCTTCAAAGAATGCCATCGTTTTATGCAAAAGAAATAAAAGCGGTTGATATGTTTTCGAGTTCTTACAAAAACTATTTGAGAAAATATTATTATAAAATATTTATAGAACTTTTTTTAGAGCAATTTTTAGAACAAAAATGTTTTGTTTTATTGAAATACTTTTTGCAACAACTCAAAAACGAATCGGCAGATTTCAAATTATTTTTTCGTAGAAAGATAGCATTTTTTGTTGAGGGTTTGTTTGAAAAATAGGACAGTTGATTTTGACAGTTAAATTTATATTTAAAAATGAAAAATTTCGAGATTAGTAAAATTCGGATTATCGAGGTTGCACTGTATACAGCAGACTCTTAAATAGAAAATTGCTGCATGAAATTGGAATTAGTGGATTTAAACTATTATTATATATATCCGGTTTATACCGCAATACGCAGCTTCCCGGTTTTCAACCGCCAAATTGGCTTTTGGATTTTGTTAGCATTTTACATTTTTTACCTACGACGAGGAGCAAGCCCGACGTAGAACCCCCAACCTGTAGGACCAGAGAAGCGGCCAGAATAAAGTTCTTACTTCACCCGGATTCGAACCGGGTATTTAGCGTTCATAGTCAACTCGCGTGACCACTATGCTCCGACCGCCTCTTTAGATTTAAACTAGAAATGTTCAAAAGAGTTAAAGGGTTAAATAGGGTATTAAAAATAAAAGGGTAACTACCCAAATGACGAATAATATTTTTATTAAAAAAAATTTGATTAATTACATTAATTTATGCTTATTTGTATAAGCTTATTTGCTTATTTATATTTATCAGTTTTTTATTCAAATAAATGTTAAAAATTGAATAAAATTTTAATTTAAATTAAACACCAGATGACTGTAATCTATCACTGTCATTACCAATTTGTCAAATTTAAAATCTAACCTCAAAGTGTTATCTAGTATCTTTTGACTTTGTATCATACTTCGTAGAAAAAAAAGTCTATTATGAAGGGTAGTAAATGAAGAAATCAAGGAGATGGGTTGCAGAAGTCAGAACAAAGTCAGCCATACATTGACGTACATAGTTATGTGAGGAGGGGGGTTAGCTCGCGCCCCAGAACATTTTTAGCCTCCTAAAAATTGTGATAAAATTAATAACTTGGCTTTTTCTCAACAAAAGAGGGGGAGGGGTATGGAATACCCCTCAGTTGTAAATAAGCAACAAAGCGAACTTGCAACAATCAAGTGGAGATTTTTTATCAGAACACGGGCATGGTCTAGTGGAGGAGATGGTAATTTGAGAATACAAGCCCTTCCCGCCCCTCCCATAACGCTCTGGAGTGAAATGGGAGAGAAAATTACAAAATGCGGCCGATTTGCCGCATACGCGAGCGGATGAAGGTTAATAATTTATAGTGTATTAAAAAGAAATTGATTATTTTTAAGTAACTTTAAAACAAGCTTAAAATTATAAATGCGCGGGAATGGGGGGGGGGGGGGGGGTAAGGTGTAAAAGAGTATACTAATGCATTTTGTTCTACCACCCACACCAAGGTTGACAATATTGATTATTAAAGGTGATGATTACCTTGCACCGATTTATAAATGATATGCAAATGTTTTATGCTCTAAATTAGATTTTGCATAATAACTACCATTAAACCGTATAATTATTTTCGCATGCAAAATTATGAAAATCGTTTATCCACATACATATAAAATTATACCTACCAATTAACCATTCTGCACGTTACGATAATTAAAGCCCGAAATTTAAATTTTTTGGAAATTAATGTTCTTGCATTGCCATTTACTGATGAGCAAGAGGCAGGTATTTATACCAGTTTCGTTTTTGGCTAAAGGTCATGTTTTACCATCAGCAATTTTCGTTCAATTCCTCGAGCTTCGTTTTCGTTCACATGCTGCATTTTTAATGCAAGTTTTACTTACAACCACTTTTTTCAACTGCTGGACGAGTTCTTTGAAATCGGAAGATTTTACAGGTTTTTTTCGCTACTATTTAAATTCCGTTACAATTTAATCATCACTTAAGTCAAATTACATACCAATTTTAGTTAATTGTATTTGATAAAAAAAAAATTAAACGAAATATTTTCGTGTTGCTTTTTAGTAGGTACAGTCTGACCAAACTTACAAAAACCCAGGAAATAATCTGAATAATTTTTAATCGAATAATTCAAACGGTCGATGAATGATTACATTACAACCAACCACGCCCTTCCAGTTTTTTGCTAGCTTGCTTGTACTGTTCATAATACCTATCAAAGTCACACATGAAAATAGTTATTTTATAGTTATAGTTATTAATATAGTTATAATAGTTATTTTTGTTCCAGTGAAATCGTTGAAAGAAATCTACGAAGTCATGGCCACTTCGGTAAATCTGCTGGTCAATGCGTTCCGCGTTTATTGGAGATCCATCTTCATAGTCGTTTTTCCGTTAATTTTGTTGCCCGTTTTTATCTTACACAACACAGCCGCCAACAGATGTCTTTACGTAGTGTTGATTATGGCAGCGTTTTGGGTGACGGAGTGTTTACCATTACCAGTAACAGCCCTAATTCCTATGGTGCTGTTTCCCCTGATGGGGATTTTACCTTCGGAAGAAACTTCTTTGTGTTACCTGAAGGAAACGAACATGATGTTCATCGGGGGCCTAATCATTGCAATTGCGGTGGAGCATTGTAATCTTCACAGAAGAGTGGCTTTGGCTACCATTCTTTTAGTGGGCTGCAGTCCTAGAAAATTAAACTTTGGGTTAGTTGTCGTAACGATGTTCGTTTCGATGTGGATTTCGAACACTGCCGCTATAGCTATGATGTGCCCAATTATGGAAGCAACCCTTAAAGAACTCGAATCTCAAGGGATAGGAAATATGTACATAAATAATCGGTCCAAAGAGGACGAGGCGGTCGAAACGGGTGAAACGCCTCCGTTGAAAGATAAAGAGCAAGAGAAATTAGTTCCAAGTAAGATCACCATTTGTTACTTCCTGGGTGCTGCTTATGCATCCACTATCGGAGGTTTAGGAACTATTGTAGGCAGCGGTACAAATTTAACATTTAAAGGTAGGTAAATCCCCCAATCGAATTTATTTTTTCTAACTTGAATCGTTTTTAGGAATTTACGAAAACTTTTTCAAAAAGAGCGAAGGATTGATTTTCACCCAATGGATATTTTTGAACGTACCAATTATGTTGGTGACCATGTTTTTGGCGTGGGTATGGTTGCAGATTGTTTTTATGGGCCTTTTCCGACCGAATTCCATTGATGCCAAAAGCATTCGTGTGGGTCAACAAGGAGAAATCGTAGCTCGTAAACTTATTAGACAAAAAATGATCGATATGGGACCAATGACTTTTCACGAAATAAATGTCGCTGTATTGTTTGTGGTTTCGGTCTTATTATGGTTCTTCAGACAGCCGCAGTTTATTGCCGGTTGGCCAACGCTTATCACGGACCATAAGGTAAAATTATAGTTTCTAGTTTTAGCGGGAACCAATATATTTTTAGTCGATTTCAATAATGTGCTTACGAATCCTCTATTACATAAAACTTCAAATGCGTTCAAAGTTTTAAATATTTTCTAAATATATAGGCTGATTTAAAATCTTCATTACATAAACGTACAGTCCTTGTAATTTTAAAATACTCAAGCATAAATATCAATATGATTGCCAAAAATTTGAAATTTTGTATTGAAATGTGTTCAATTACCGCAAATACAATAATTTGATCGCATTAGCTTTCATTTAATTTTTATGCTGTTATTTTTTTTAAATAAATCCATTGATATAGTGCCAATTTATATTATATTAATTCATTGGTACAGGATGTCATATGAATAATATATTTATGGGTTTACATAACCTTATTGATGTATGATGACCGTATCAGTATCCATTGGATAAGCATTTTTTTTTAAAAGGCTAACGGTCTCTAAAGTCTTTCCTGTTGAACTTGATTTTGATATTTGGTCCCTAATCCAGAAATCGAATGTATAAAATGAGAGATAACATCTATTCCTAGTACAAAACGATGAAATTGCAATTGAACATGGATATGTGAATTTTAATGAACTGGCAAATATGGGCTTGCTTTATGTTCGTTCAATTTATTAGCGTTGTTAATTGTATGTAAACAATTTACACCTTTCACAATAACGATTCACATATAAAACAATCGTAAAATTATCAACGGGGAATAAGGCCAAACATTTTAAAAGTTTTGCTAATCAATTCGACAGAACTTCTCGGTAAATAAAATTTTAATGATACACGCTCCACTGACACAAATTAATGGTTTAGAATGGTCAGACCACGGATGGGGCTGACCATTTTGCAAGAATATGCATGTTTCAGATACCCATTCCTGATTCTGTTAAAAGTTAGCGAACGGATTTTGAAGACTTGAAAATAATAAAGAAAACTATTGGTCCCATATAAAAGGTCCTAAAAGGAGTTCCCTATATTATCTTTTTAATATACTATTTTGTAACGCTTAGGCAACTTGGGACCTTTATTAATTGTGGCAATACATCGACCCAGGGGGACAGACGGCTTTAAATGCCCCCCGAAACACGAAATCAGTCATAAAAAGTTAGAATCTCCTCGAATTTGATTGTGCTGACTAGCAAGCTATGGCCGTCATCTTAATTGTTATTATTTTGTTTATGTTCTTCTTCTTCCCTTTCTAGAAGCAATTCTCTAGAGAATTCTCGTCTAGTAGGCCTTAAGGCCTGTTATTTCCCAACATCTGCGTCGCTTCCTTGGCAGTTTCGTTAGAAACTCTGAGCATATAAATATTTTACATCGATTAGCTAGACTGGTCTTCAGATGTGCCTGTATCTTGTTTTTTTTGTAAATGATGGCAATTCACTAACCCAGGAGGACCACCGATTTAACGTGCCTTCCGAAGCACGGAGACTAGTCGTAAGAAAGTTTACCCTTCCCTGTATTTGAACCCGGTACCTCGCATTCACAGTTGATGGATTGTGTTAGCTGCAAGTTTTATTTTCGCGTTTTATTGACGCTTCTGTCAATAATTTTTGAATATCTCCGGTATTGAATGGAGATGGACCGTCGATGAAATCGCTATAGTTTGAATATCAAATTCATTTCGGAAAAAGGATCGTAATACTCCGTAAAATTTAGAAAAGAAGGGGTATATCCGGTAACATTGTAAGTGGCGGAATAGCGTGCGTAATCTTGTGGATCTTGACATCCCAAGTCCTATTCATTAACCTGATTGATTCGCTCAACGTAATTTACTTGCGGGTGGTATTGGTATGCAGCGTTATGCAACAGAATGAGAGACATTGTAGTCGTTCATAAGTTACCGAAACTCAGCCCAAATAAATTGTGGAATTAACTACAAATAAATTATTCAAGATCAAATCGACTGCGACGCCTTTAAATTTTTAGGGGGGTCTAGAACAACGATCGAAAACCGGTGCGGTGGTCCGTAAAGAAATTGAGATATTTTGTAAATTTGCTGAGCTCATTTAATAAAATTTTTAAGTAAAAAAAAGAACAGGAACATTATTTCGAATTGATTTGTTACAAAGTACTACTATGATCAGGTCCGGACTAGCTCCTTTAGGGGCCCTCGGCTAGACACTGAGGAGGACCCCCCTTACCAAGAGGAGAGATTTTTGAAAATCACATTTTCCGCTATTTTGACACTTGGAAGGTATATAAAAAATACAAACCACTTTTACTCCAAGTATATTTGTTATATAACTTTATTTGAGGCCCCCTTGGGTCGGAGGCACTCGGCGATCGCCAAATAGCTGACCTAGCCAGTTCGGGCCTGACTACGACTTCCAAAACTTCTCGTAAGCGTTTATTTTAACCGACTACTCAGACGTATCACCGGGCAGTTCGTTTTATTTTTCAAAATTAAGAGTATCCCTGTATGATTTTAGGATAGGGGGGGATTAAAAAATGATGATGGATGAGGTAAATTTGTACTTTTAAAAATTCTGTTTGTGGTCTGCGAAATTTTAATTGCGAACTTAGTACTTTTTCAAGGTCCGCAATATCTATAGCTCTATTCGCTTTTTACATTAACAAAACGCCACCACACGGAATAATTTCGAAGTTCATTTAGAACGTCTTTTGCTTTGTTTACATAATGAACTTGTTTACATTTACATTAACGCCACCACACGGAATAATTTATAAAATCCATTTAAAACGTATGGTTTGCAGCGCCACCAACGGCAATGTAAAACGCGAATAAGGTTGCCGACCGCTGGTGTAGAATATCGAATACACCCCCTCCCCCACCACAAACAGTAGGAATGCAACAAGATGACATTTATGAAGACGCTAATTTGATTTTTGAAAAATTGTCTTGTTGCTTACTTCCGGTTGAGGCCATTCTCTTACTGGTTCCTGCGAAAAATGAGGAAAATGTAGGTACTCTTTTGCTAGATCGTGGATTGAGCCCCTTATTGTAGAAAGCAATTTGTAAAATGTGAAGAAATAGGTGTGAAACGGGGAGTCAACACATGACTTCCCCATTTACTAGGTTAAGTAATATCAATTAACATTTTTAATCCCCCCCCCCCATTGTCAGTCTGTCAATACTAGATACGGCCCTGCTTCATTTACATTGATTCACTTGTAAACACGCCTTTGTTCACAGGTACGGTCCAGGTTAGCAACGACCTCATGCGGGTCGAAAAGTTAATCGATTTTGTAACACTTTCAGATGAGCAATGGCGTAAAGATATTTTATCCTATACTCTATATTTTTTCTATACTCGCATTCAGACATTAATCCAAAACTCGTTCACGATCAAAATGATACTTTTGAGTCGAAATTTTAATGTGCCTACACGAAGTTGACTTTGGACTCAATTACAATAATATAATAATTAATACTTGACTACATAATACAGGCCTGTAGCCAGGGGGGTGCACTTGGGGGCACGTGCCCCCCCCCCCCGAAATGTTGAAAAGACAAAGAAAATGGAAGAGGAACAACCGAAAATTTTACATTTTACAAAAGGTTTTTTACGAGTGCCCCCCCCCCCGAAATGAAATCCTGGCTACGGGCCTGACATAATATAATAGAAAAGTGAAATAATTGATTTTCATTCCAGTCATTTTCAAGTGACGTTTCAATCATCTTTATCTGATTATTTGTATCAAGTCAATCGAAGAAATTTATGCATAGGGTGGTTCAAATTTATCGACCAAAATGAATTCCACCTAATGTTAATTTTATCTTTTTACCTTGTAATAGATTTGGTCAGTGATTACCAAACTTATTTTGCGATGGAACCCTTACACGATATTTCAAAAGTTATGGAACCTTTTGTGAATTAAATTCTACTGTAACCCCCCCCCCCCATTTTAATGTTAACACGAGAGTCAAATTTACAATAAATCATTCAAAATTATTCTAATCGCTTTTATTAAAATCTTTTTTTTTTAATTAAAAATTCATAATGAAGCATTCATTAATAATTGCGTATGAGTTCTAGAGGGGGAATTTTAAACATTCTACCAACCCTTGGAAGGGTAATTTTGGATAATAGCTATGTTTCAATTGATTGGATGACTTGCTCTATGTTTTATAGTGAAGTTGTCCATTATAACCGTAAGTTTTAAGCTTAAAAATACTTAGAATGGATTCAATCCTTCCACCAGTACTCTGGCGTAAATCAAACACGAATAGACTACAGAGCGGGAAACCGCGGTTCTAATCCTGATTGCGTCGGATATATGCTGTGATCTAAAAAGTCCAAAAATCGATCTGTGGACTATGGGGAAGGCAACGGGAAACGACCCCAGTAACATTTCCCTAGTAAAATCTTCTTGGCTTAGCCAGGAGGATCGCCAACATCCGGAATCGGATAAGGCAGTTGAAGAAGAAGAAGAATCCTTCCAATAAGTTGTAATTCGGTAAGAGTAAGTCCTTGCAATTCTTCTGGCACTGTTTCCGGTTTCATATTGTTGGATGCTGAAAACTGAAACACATTGCGACAACAGGCATTAAATATATCACTGAAGAAGTCTTTCTAGGCAAACAATTTCTCTTCCTCTTTCCTTTTTCATTGAAATAAAACGATATTACTCAATTTAAACAAAGTTTGACATTTTAACAATTATGAAGTAAATTAAGAACTTTCAAAAGTCACTTATGCTCTTTCCATTTGCTGGGGTGCTATAAAAGCTTCAAATTAGTTTAACGTCTCGTGGTACCTCGCAGATTGAGACTAAATTCTCTTGTTAACAATTAAAAATGTTAGCAACTCAATGTTGAAAACACGTTTGTAATAATCATAAACTTGTGAAAAAATCTAATTGAAAATATTAAAAATTTGTAATCTTAAATTTGAAAAATAACATATTTAACCAAGAATATTTACGATAAGAGCAAGAAGCGACAAGCTTGCGAAATCTTGTCGTAAGATTACGTGCTACTAGGGATAATGGCCGCTGTTTGCTATTTTTCATTTACAGCCAACACAGTTAATCAATGAAAACGCTGTCAGTGTCGCTTCTTTTTCGTATAGTAAATATTCTTTAGTAATATGCATGAACTTAGAATGTTAGGTTAGTCCATGGTAATAGACTTAGATCATGTATTAATGTAATACATTATCTAAGGTAATAGACAACTTTCTAAGGGTGCGTTCCACTTAAAGCCCTCGACGACCACGGTCGATTGTCAGTACAATCAAGGAACCACGGAACCACGTCGCGGTCGTCGTAGGTTTTAAGTGGAACGCACCCTAAGTCCATGGTAATTATATTGCGTCCAAGCTCCTTTGTCGGTCAGATGTGTTTGATGGAATTACAACACATACAAGGTTATTGTCTTTGTAGAGGTTTTATGATTGGAAAGTTGACTGGTGACATAGTTGTCCATAACTAAAAGCATTATAATATTATACGGTGATACTGTAAAATTCTTTAAATATTTAACCATTTGAAGAATAAATCTTCACGTATATATCTGTAACTTATTCTTGATCATGTTGGTTCTTATAGGCGTATATCCCATCATACGACAGTAATCTTTAGGGCTACTAGCTTTTTTTCTCCATCGTCTAGAGATCCCGTGAATTCTTTATTCAAGTGTTTTTTTGATACGGTCATTGCAGCTAATGCGTTCAACTGCGAATGCAAGGACCGGGTTCAAATCCGGGGAAGGGTAAACTTTCTTATGGCTAGTCTCAGTGTTTCGGAAGGCACGTTAAGCCGGTGGTCCCCTGGGTTAGTGAATTGCCACCATTAACATAGAAAACCAGCATACAGGCACATCTCAAGGCTAGTCTAGCAAGCTACCTGATTTGAACTCAAAAAAACCGTAGAAGTTGCGTTTAAATAAAAATCCAAAAGAAGGAAAAGTTTTGACCCCTTTGACTGGCAAACATATTCAAAATAAATTCTCTCGTATCTGAATGACTTTTGACAATGCCGAAATAATTGTTGTTAAAAACCATGACTGGCGGTTAATTCAAAACATTTAATAACCCAATACCTGACCTTAATTTACAGAAATGTCATATAGTACGTAACTTACCCTAAGATCATAATGTGTTAGGGTTAGGAAGCCTTCAAGGATTGTTAACTGATCAAACTTTAGAATTAGACTGACTTGATTTTTTGCTTAAACTCTCCAAGAAGGCTTCCATTACCCACCCAAGTATCAGTATCATGACGTCACACTATGATAATTTATTATAAACTAGCTGGAAGGCCCATCCACGGACGGGCAGTTCGCCAAGGTTGAAAACTCGATTGGTGTGCTACTCGATCCCAGGGGGAGGTGATTTTAAGTTGGTACTACCAACGACCAATCAGAATGCGTTGTGTGTCCTAAAAAATTGACACGCCGGAGGAGCGTGCTGGTCTTTTATATGTTTGATCATAACTTTTGAATCGTAATAATACACAATTTTTTTTAAATAATTTAAAATTTGTTTACAGGTAAAGGATGCAACCGCCGCCTTAATAGTAGTGATGCTACTTTTCATTTTACCCGCAAAGCCCGATTTCCTCAGAATTTTCCGAAGAAATGAAAGTGAGCGTCCAAGTGCTCCATCACCATCTCTGGTAACTTGGAAGGTGGTTCAAACAAAAATGCCGTGGGGTCTTATCTTCTTGCTGGGTGGTGCGTTCGCCCTAGCAGAAGGTTCCCAAATTAGCGGCATGAGCGAATTAATTGCAAATCAGCTCAACGGACTTCTTGTTCTCAACAAATTTTGGATTATGGTTATAGCGTCGTTAGTTGCGTCGGTGTTAACCGAGTTTTCTAGTAACGTAGCAGTAGCAAATGTAATTTTACAAGTTTTAGCCGAATTGGCTCGCAACGGTGGCATTCATCCAATTTATTTGATGATGCCAGCCGGATTGTGCTGTTCTCACGCTTTTTGTTTACCGGTCGGTACACCTCCTAACGCCATAGCATCGGCCGCGTGTAACATACCCACGAAAGATATGTGCAAGGCGGGATTGGGAGTTTCTATACTCGCTTTACTCGTGTTATTTTTAATATTTCCCTTGTTAGCTCCCGCGGTATACCCGGATATAAACACTTTTCCCGAATGGGCGTGGAGGAACGCAACTGGAGCGGTTTAAGAAATTACATTTGAACCACTCCAAACGTAGACAATATTTTATTATTTGATTAGAGATCTCAGAGACTGCATAAAAGAAAATTATAAATAAAAATCGAAAACTATTTGGTAATTATTATTTGGCGCGTTGCATTTTTATAACTTAAGTATTTTTAAACAGCATTTTCCCAAAAAATGTATATTCATCGGCGATGAATAATAATTACGAAATCGAACGTTACAATAATTAGTTTAGCCAATGACTACAGTTTGTTCATTAGTAGATACAGTGGCTATCTGGCTATGGTTATAGTATTAGAATGTTAAATCTATTTAGGTATTTATTTTTTTAATTTTGTTTGTACAATTTCTTTTAAAAAGATTTGTATACGTCAATACAAAAACTAATGTTTGTGCAAATATAAATAGAGGTGTTCTATAAAAGTATTTTTGCTAATTGCGTATTTGTAGATACCTATAAATAAGATTTTAGAAATCAGACTGAGAAGAAGGTTTCATGCGAATGATATTATTTTCTTTGTCTTAACGATTAGATTCGCACTGCAAAGAGAACTCACATTCGCTTACATTATCTCTTTGCAGTGTGTACGCACTTTTAACTTTCGAAGTCAGAGACGTTGACGAAATTAGAGAACATTTTCACTGCCGACTTGCTTATTCATTAATTCAAAATTTATCATAAAATGTCTTCCAATTCACGTGCTCACTTTTTGTAAAGTTAGGTATTGCATTATAACACTACATTCATTTGACAATATTTATTAAGTGATTGTATTTTATTTTATGTGACAAATAAAGTTTGTTGAAATATCTTATGTCTTTTTTTAAGAGAGAAAGTGTACTAAATACAATAATTTCAAGTAACATTGCAAGAGCTAGGATCCACAGCAAAAACCAACTTTTGAGAGAATTAAGTTTGACCACTGCTTTGATCGTCCATGAGTGTAGTGGTGAACAGACTAGATAGAATTTAATTACCTCGTTCTTCGTTGGTTCTTTCTACGTTGTAACTCAGAAAATTCTTCGTCAGTTAATAGTTGGGACACTTACATGCAAAATACAACTCGAAGGTAGGCAAGAATTGGTTGTAAAAACAAAAGTAAGTTTTGAGGCAAACTCATTGAATAATAATTTTGTACATCCAGGAGACATTTATGAATAAAGATGCATATTTTCAAAAGAAAACACCAAGTCATCAGTGCAGTAGTTGCTTTCTAAGTTCTAACTCACCTCTTCACTATAATTCGTCCGATTTCTCACTTCAATTCTCTTCGATCGTCCGGAAAATCCATGTAGCATCTTTCAAAGCTTTAAATTATGTTCCTGGACAAATTAAAAACTGAACCTATTCTGATTGACCTATTGGATAGAAGGTATAAGCGCCATCTTCTTATATAGGAGCAGTTCAAAATCAATTTAATACTTAAAATATAACAAATATTCTTTAATTTATTTATTTATTAACGGATCAACCAATATACAGACATTTTAAGTAGATACAAACAAAAACAACGCACTACATCAACAATCAATCAATCTCAACGATAAGCAAAAAATCCATGTTCCCACATGATGTTGGTCTTGTAGGCCAGAAACGAGTTGTAGGAAATGTTGAAGCCATCATTACCAGTCTATTGACTAGACGGTTCATCATAGATAATGGACTATTCAGGCAAATAGAATTGTTCAATTGGCTTTATTGAATTGGGCAATAAGGTTACAATTATTGTAACAATGCAAAATCTTGTACATGAGGTTTATTATACCCTTGTCTTGAATTTACTAGAGGTTTAGGTTTAATTAGTCATATTGAGTTTAAATGCAATACATGCGATATTGAAATTGTAAAGGCCACCGAAGATTCAAATTTCCAACAATCAGTAATCAATACAGGCGCGGTATGAAGTACTTTAGCCACAGGAGGGATATTTGGTCGTTTAGAAGAATTACTAAAGTGTATGACCGTTCGCTGCTTAAATAAGAGAAAACGTTTCTTTCTCAATGAAAGAAACGTCTCTGCAAAAATTATGACACGAAGAACTTGCAACAGAAATGTCCAAAGCTGGTAAAAGCGAGTATGATGAAGTCATACGTAAAAACGACATTGATAAGGATGGAGTACTTTTCATTACGGTGTATCTGGATGGTGGATGGTCAAAACGATCATATGGCCATAATTATAACGCAGCATCTGGAGTGGCAGTTATAATTGGGAAATATACCAAAAATGTTACAAGAAATTTATAGCTGATGAAGATTTTAGTGTTTTTGTGCCATCAGAAAAAATGTAGCTATTGCGAGTCTGTTATGCCAAAATAGAATGTACAAACCATGCTATAAAAAATCATGGTAAAAATCTACATAATTTAAAAAAGGATAAGGCATTGTCTGATGTTGCTTGAAAGCAACTTACAGTAAAAATAATTGACGACCTTCAAAGTATTGAATGGATGGTCAGTACTCAATACCATTCTTCATCCCAATTTATTATAACTACCACTCCAGAATCTGCGTTGTAATTATGACCATATTATGTTCGTTTTGATCATCCATCATTCAGTTAACTGCAGTTTTGAAGATTTTCAAATTTTGGGCTTCATCATACATTTGGGGATCATTCCCAAAGTAAAATTAGGTTTTGCACGATTATCAGTGCGTACCACTAAAGCCCACGACGACCGCGGTCGTACAATTTAGCATTCCACTTATACGTTTTCGCCCACGGGCGCTACGGTCGTTTACTGTAGTGGAACGGCTTCGTGGGCTTCATGAGCTGTCAATAGTGGCTATTGACAAGGTTGCCATTGTTATGCCATTTTAATTTAATTATTAATATTTTCGTTATTTTTATTATCACATTCATTTATTTAGTATTCTTTGTGGTATTGCAGTATGTTTTTGTGTGCCTTTTATATAGGAATTAGATATTTTTTAACTTTCTTATTCAATGTAAAATTATTTATTTCAAGCATCAGGCACAATCAGGCAACCCTGCAATAGTCACCTAACCTAAAATTTTAACATATCAAATTCAACAATAACACAAGCAATATCGTTGCTTATTAGTAGAAGAGGAAACTATTCATCCGATAGCGACCAGGGAAATTGTTAATTTTACGATAACAATTCAATCCTACCTGAGGATTCCCATAGTAAGGAATGCTTTATAGCAAAACTGATGTCATTTCGCGGTTTTTTTCTTTTCCATCAGAAATTAACATATTAATGCCCGGTTTCATTTTTTAAAAACGCGTTAAATTTAACTAACCAATAGAAAACGTCCGTTGGTACTAATAATAATAGGCCAATAAAATTCATCCATTTACTTGAACTGCTTGTGAAAAGTTGTATGAAATTGGTGGTAAATGTGCCTTTGCAATGAATTAGGATAAGTTGGATATGGATCTCAATGAAATGCGAAAGCGATTTAATGAACATATTAATTTAGCGATACAAAGAAAACGTGATGATAATAAATAGTTTTTAGACGTCGATTTTACAAGAGAAGTCTAAGAAAACAACGAAGCATTATAGGATGGTGCGTAAGTATGACGTAATTACCATAAATGGATAAGAGCGCCTAATCAAACCTGTTGCTGAAACTAATCCATCAAAAGTTTTGTATTATACAACAAATAATGAAGAATTGTATTATCCATAATGCTCACTTGGCAATCGGACATGGCGGAAGAAATAGAATGGTGGCCGAAATAAATAAATACTCCTGCAATATTACCAAAGAAGCAATAATGGAATACCCTCGGCTTTGCATCCAGTGTGTCAAAAGAAAAGTAGCAATCCAAAGAAAGATTTAGTTTCGAGACCCATTCTAAACTCAAAATTTTATTCACGTGCTCAGGTTGATTTGATTTTCCAGTCGCATTTAGATCATAACCTCCAATTTCATAAAACTTTTAACAAGCTGTTGAAGTTGACGGAAGAATTCTATTGGTCTACTAGTACAACCGTCCTTTTTTTATTGGTTATTCATTACTGTTGGAAGATGTGGAGGAAAGATTCCATCGACCTTTTCCTGGCGTTTTTGGATGATGTTAGAAATGTATACAGATAACGTTTTTAATTCCACTTAATAATAATTATTTATTTCAAAATTTTTGATTTTCCCTAAATCCTTGTCCGCGGCTGTTTATTCAATTATTCACAGCTAAGCAAACGTACTTGGTCGTTCCCCTATCCGCAACCCGGGGACGCGCCACGCTGCTGGTTAGGCACCAGGGATGAAAGCGAACAATCTGCGATAGCAAACTTATACCCTGGAACGTGGAAAAATGGTGAACGCTTCACGAATATGCGTGTCATCCTTGCGCAGGGACCATGCTAATCTTCTCTGTATCGTTCCAATTTTAGTAGATGTACCGCCGAAGCGAGTACGATTTCCTCAATTTGCGCTTCCATTTATATAGATAAATTTTTCGGTTGGTATTTTATTAGGAAAAAAATTAATCAAAGATAATCTGATAAATCAAGGTAAATGTCTTGATTACGCAGATTCGTAGCCTGAGGAATACGTACCCCCATCTGAAATTAAACTTTTGGTTTTCAAAAAGATCAATGATTGAAAGGTCTCCAAGAAGATACAGGGTGGGCGATAAATAATTTCCCTTTTTAAAGCATCATTGCGATCGAACGGTATGTAGGAGCGGGGTGCGGTTGGTGGGGATTAGTATCTTGGTTAATGGAAATTCAGTCACCATGGAGTGCTTTACGGGTGAGCAGGGTGCATTTTGTATGATACATTTTTACATAAATAATAATTCGTTCATTCTTGTAATAGAAACCAATGGATGTCATGACATTCACCAATCATAATTACGAGGACGTAACAATCGCAGGATGGCCGTGTTAGAAACAATGAAAATCATACGAAAGCCGACCCTGATCAGTATTTTTTCACTTTGAATATGATTAAAAATGACTTAAATCAATGTCCCAGCGAAAGGGTGATTCGGTCTTGGATTAGAAAGTTTTAGGCTACGGGTTTAAAACTAAATCAGAAGCAACCGGAAGCCCAAGGTCAACAAGAACGGAAGAAGCAATTAACGCTATCTAGTTTTCACAAATTTAAGAGACAGATTTGAAGAGTGCTTGCATCAAGATAGCTCACATCTGGATGCCGTAATTTTAAAAAATTTAATTTTCCAATTATTTATTTAAATTTAAATATAGATGTTTATTTTGCTACTATTTTGTAAACATGTTTTACACAAAATGCACGCTGCTCACCCGTAAAGCGCTCTATCGTGACTAAATTTCCATTAACCAAGCTACTTATTCCTAACATACCGTTGGATCGCAAAGATGTTTTAAAAAAGAGAAAATCTTTATGACCCACCCTGTATTTTTTTAATTTTAAAATTCTATTTGTTTTAGGCTTTCAAAAAAATAACAATCCAAATATTGTCAAAAAATGACGCTACTATATTGGTTGGAGTAATAAATATCATTAATAATGGTAATTTTGATTTCCATTTTACTAGTGCCATCTGTTGATGATTTTTTGAATTTATTATACTATTAGACACTTCGTTCATGGTAATTTCTAAAACTCTTGCTGTCTTGCCCTGAAATATGTTTCGTACTTAATTTTTTACAGAAAAGTCCATATTGTACATAATATTGTGATGAACTAAACAGAAATTATTTAACCCAAAACAAACTAAAAGTCCTCGGCAACTATTTCGTCGGTAAGCAATAATGATGACTCAACTCAGGTTTGGGTTCAAGCTCAATAGAAAGAAATAGGATGTATTTATGACAATCTCGTATTTAGGTCGTGAGTGTAGTTGTGTAATACAACTTCTCAACGCAATCACATTTACTGTAAAAACGCTTTCTAAATAGCTTTGAGAAGCTTTCATAAATGTTATTTATGTATGACAAAATAAATGAAATACAAAAATGTTTACAAGAATTTTACTGACCCTTCGAGAAGTTCGCACCGTTTAAAAGGGGCCTAATAGAGATAGCATGAAACTATATCGCACTCTCTCGCACTCATGGCGCAAGATGGGCGAACCAACCCTTGTTGGTGGCGAAGATTTTTCCTAAACCATAAAATATTTTCAGATTTTCTTTTGGTTTTTGGAATCTACATAGTTACGATTTGACGGTAAAGAAAATTGAAGCTATTTCGTTGAATAATTTAAAATATATAGCGATATAAAAACCACCCTAATAATTATTCCATCCATTTTAAGCAGCACAATATACAGGGTGTCCCAAACCCAATTCAATTTAGAAGAAAATTAAAACGAAATGTAATTTATAAAAATTACTGCAGTGTCGATGCAAATAAGTAAAAAGATAGAATAATATCATAATCGTAACAATAATATTAACACATCAACGGAAGAAGTCGATTAAATGCGAATTTTGCTGACGAGTCAGAACTTTGAATAGACTGGCTAAGTGAAGGCGTAATCAATGTGCCAATCAATGAGTGCAAATCTATGTTTTTACCTATTGATGATGTCATCACTTGACCAGTCTATTATTTTCTTTTGACACCGATGGTTAAAGAATTTCATAATCTGATTTATGTAAATTACGCCGCCAGCGCCGTCTCGAACAGGTAAATTGGTCAAAAATGTAAGCTTTTATTTGCTAAGTCGCTCAGCTTTCTGATGGAGTAAACTGCTCCAGCGCACGAATCATGGGGGCGTAAACAGAGACGCGGCGCCGGTAGTAAATAGGCGCCGCGGCAGAAGCAGGTTATTGTTGTTGTTGAAGTTATTGTTACTTTTTCGGTTAAGATATTACAAAAACATTCATTATAGTGATAGTGAACGTATTTTAACGTATCACCTTTTTGGAAGGAACCTAACATAATTTTCAAAATAATTAGTTTTTATTTATGTGTAATTTTATCCATTGTAATACAAAATAAACAAAATATTTTTTATTAAGGATACAACTTTTATAAGTTTCTTCTTGCTCTTCTTACCTTGATCTGGATTAATTTTTAAAATATTGTACTGTTATTTTCCCCCTTGAACGAATAACAATAGCAAATAGCCGGGAGAGTCATTCCATATGAAATCAACAAATCGGCAAAGCCAGCATATCTTAGATTTTGCTGAAATTTTGTGGAAATATTCTTTAGGGTTCTAGCGACCAGAATCCGCAAGGATTTAATTTTCGCACGCGCCACTTCCGGTCCACACAAAATAAAGCAATTGAAATTGCATGAAAAGTCTTATTTTTTTACTTTGCGGTATTAGCTGTAAAATTTTTTCTATTAGAGATGTCGACTCGATCCAGGTGGCATTTTGAAGTAGAAACATGGTAGTTTCTAAAAAAAATAAAAATTTACATAATTTATATATACCTGAAAACTAACATGGTATTGAAAATACATGTATTTTATTGATTTTTTGTGATTTTCAATGGGCTCCAGTGTCTGCGCTGTTGAATATAAAAGTTTAATCATTCTCAGATCTTAAAGTGCTTATATCGTAAGAGAACAAAAATTTAAAATCGACTCGTTCAATCATCCCGTTTTGAAAAAATCTTTGCTTGAAATTTTGAGAATTTGCATATTTCAGGCTACAATTTGGACGTGTTTAGGAATAGACAAAAATTTGAAATTTACAGGATACTTAGTTCTTACCTTTAACTTCAAAAACCTTCAAAGTCCAGGTTGGTTATTTGCCCTCTCGCGGATATATAGGCGTTTAAAGATAAAGCTTTGCTTGAAATTTTAATAATTTGCATATTTCAAGCTACAATTTGGACATGTTTGGTAAGAGACAAAAATTTGAAATTTGCTGGATACTTAGTTCTTACCTTTAGCTTCAAAAACCTTCAAAGTCCAGGTTGGTTATTTGCCCTCTCGCGGATATATAGGCATTTAAATATAAAGCTTTGCTTGAAATTTTAAAAATTTGCATATTTCAAGCTACAATTTGGACATGTTTGGTAAGAGACAAAAATTTGAAATTTGCAGGATACTTAGTTCTTACCTTTAGCTTCAAAAACCTTCAAAGTCCAGGTTGGTTATTTGCCCTCTCGCGGATATATAGGCGTTTAAATATAAAGCTTTGCTTGAAATTTTAAAAATTTGCATATTTCAAGCTACAATTTGGACATGTTTGGTATGCGACAAAAATTTGAAATTTGCAGGATACTTAGTTCTTACCTTTAACTTCAAAAACCTTCAAGGTTCTGGTTGGTTATTTGTCTTCTCGCGGATGTACAGGCGTTTAAAGAGAAAGCTTTGCTTGAAATTTTAAAAATTTGCATATTTCAGTCTACAATTTGGACGTGTTTGATAAGAGACAAAAATTTGAAATTTGCAGGATATTTAGTTCTTACCTTTAACTTCAAAAACCATCAAGGTGCTTTTTTTGTATTGGTCCTCTCGCAGATGTACAGACGTTTAAAAAGAAGCTTTGCTTGAAATTTAAAATATTTGCTTGTTTTTAGGTTACAATTTGGACGTGTCTGGTAAGAGATAAAAATTTGAAATTTACAGGATACCTAGTTCTTACCTTTAACTTCTAAAACCTTCAAGGTCCTGGTTGGTTATATGTTCTCTCGCAGATCTACAGGCGTTTAAAGAGAAAGCTTTGCTTGAAATTTTAAAAATTTACATATTTCAGGCTACAATTTGGACGTGTTTGGTAAGAGACAAAATTTTGAAATTTGCAGGATATTCAGTTCTTACCTTTAGCTTCAAAAACTTCAAGGTTCTTTTTGGGATTTCCAAAATAAAGAAAAATCATTTCAAATTTATAGTTTATTTTATTTTTTTAAATTTATCACATGGTTTTACAATATTTGCAGTTTCAAAATGATCAGAAGCTGAAAACTTTCGTACTCTTAATTGTTTATGAGACAGCGGAGTAAAACTGTGGTAGTTTCTAGTATTTTTAAATACGTATGTTTTATTTTTAATTGTATCAATATCACTAAATCTTTTGGACAAAAAAGATTCTGTTGCATCAACATCAGAATTTGATACAAAAAAGAATTCTATGCCAGAAATTTTATTACAACAGAAATCAAACATTTCTCTATGCGTTACCCAAGTAGCATTTTGATGCTGAATTGCAGCAATTTGCTAGCAATTTGCAATTAAAAATTGCTATAGGCGCTGCCGCAGCCAACTAAATTGCTGCAAAATTGCCGCAATATTGCAGCAAAATTGCTAATTTGGCCCCACTATTTTTGAGCAAGCAGCTAGCAACTTTGCTTGCTGACAGCGCGCAAATTGCAAGCAAGTATTTGGTAGCAACTTGCAAGCAATTTAGGTATGCAATATTGCTGCAAAATATCTGGCTGATATTTTGCAATATTGCTGCAAAATTGTTGGCTGATATTTTGCAATATTGCTTTTATAATTTTACAAAATATTGCTGGTTTTTTTTTTAATAAAAAATTATTAATTAAATTTAAAAATATATTTTTATTTTTAATTCAGATATTAATTTGTTAGAATTTATTTTTAACCCCCGACCCAAAAAGAGGGGAGTTATAAGTTTAACGTGTGTGTGTGTGTGTGTGTGTGCGCTCTTTGTTTGAGGACACGTATCTCCCAAACGGATTCACCAATTTGGCTAATTTTTTTTTTAAATGTTCTCCATAGTCCAAGGATGGTTCTTACGGAGAGAAAAATTAAAAAAGTTGGCCGGAAAATTAGAAAAGAAAGAATATAATTTTTTATACCCCACATAAACGAGGAATTCCCAGTAAGCCGCATCTAGTGCGCATGCACTACATTCATTATTTGACATTTACATTTAAAATAATAGTAGATATATAGTTGACCTTTTATTTGATAAATATTGGATTTATAGTTGGGAAAAGGTCTAAGTGAAACAATTTTATTAAATTGCCGACGTTTCGGGCCCTTTTATTGGCCCATTTTCAAGGCTAAAAATATTATAATAATAATATAATAATAAAACAGATAAATTAACTATATACTAACCTTCTTTGGAGACCACTGTAAGTTTGACTCCCTTTAAAAATTTTCGAAACGGTGAATAATAGAAATACTAAAATGAATAATGAATAGTAACAATAAACAGAAAAATTCAAAAAACAGAAAAAAACTTACTTTGCCTTTTTTCTCCCTCGACACAATTTCGGCAATTAAACCAGTGGCATAATTCGGATTTTCAGCGTTTGGGTTGTAAGCTCACACTGAATTTCCTAATTAGCCTCCTTGTATTGCATTCAAAACTTCAACTCCCTCTATAGGAGGTCCTATAGAGGCAGTTTTCAGAATTTAATTTGAAAAGTGCGTGGGAGAAAAGAGTCACTTATTTAAAAAAACCGCGAATCTTACATTTGCCTGCTCAAAGGTCAGTATGATAGTGTTTAAGGTTATATAGTCGTCTTCATTTTATCCAGGATGTACTTATAACCACCGTGAAAGTATTGGACATCCCTTTTAAAATTCATCGATTTATTATTCAAATGAATATTAATTGCTTCCTTTATTTTGCGTTTCCTACCAATGTCTTCCCTATCTAAGATTGCGATGCCTTGGTGGTTTATGGAATGTGACTTTTCTTTTCCAATGTTAAAGATCCTACTCCTCTTGATGCTCGGAGCGGAGTGGTGTATCAAATTCCCTGTCAAGATTGTGACCTTGTGTATGTGGGTGAGAGCTCGAGGAAACTTGGTGTTCGCATAAAGGAGCATACTAGAGACGTTAAAAATGCTCGCGTCTTTATGACCGACAACGACGATAGATATACTGCTTTATGCAAACACATGGCATCAAAGTCACATTCCATAAACCACCAAGGCATCGCAATCTTAGATAGGGAAGACATTGGTAGGAAACGCAAAATAAAGGAAGCAATTAATATTCATTTGAATAATAAATCGATGAATTTTAAAAGGGATGTCCAATACTTTCACGGTGGTTATAAGTACATCCTGGATAAAATGAAGACGACTATGGGTGCGTTCCACTTAAAGCCCACGACGACCACGGTCGATCGTCAGTCCAATCAAATAACCGCATTCGATTTTTAGTCCAATCAAGGAACCACGGGACCACGCCGTGATCGTCGTGGGCTTTAAGTGGAACGCACCCTATATAACCTTAAACACTATCATACTGACCTTTGAGCAGGCAAATGTAAGATTCGCGGTTTTTTTAAATAAGTGACTTTTTTCTCCCACGCACTTTTCAAATTCAATTCTGAAAACAGCCTCTATAGGACCTCCTATAGAGGGAGTTGAAGTTTTGAATGCAATACAAGGAGGCTAATTAGGAAATTCAGTGTGAGCTTACAACCCAAACGCTGAAAATCCAAATTATGCCACTGGTTGAATTGCCGAAATTGTGTCGAGGGAGAAAAAAGGCAAAGTAAGTTTTTTTCTGTTTTTTGAATTTTTCTGTTTATTGTTACTATTCATTATTCATTTTAGTATTTCTATTATTCACCGTTTCGAAAATTTTTAAAGGGAGTCAAACTTACAGTGGTCTCCAAAGAAGGTTAGTATATAGTTAATTTATCTGTTTTATTATTATATTATTATTATAATATTTTTAGCCTTGAAAATGGGCCAATAAAAGGGCCCGAAACGTCGGCAATTTAATAAAATTGTTTCACTTAGACCTTTTCCCAACTATAAATCCAATATTTACATTTAAAATTTAAAGTTCAAACCATTATTTTATATACAGGGTGGAGTAAAAATTAATATATTATATTGAACATCGAAAAATAAAAATTATTTACATAATAGGTGGGAGTAATATATAAACTTTAAAAAGCACTAAATAAAAATTAAATTACAAATTTCAAAAACCCCCAACCCCAAAAAACACTAAAATTAAACCTCTAAAAAGTAAAATAATAATTAAATCGATCTAACCGTCGCGTCGTCGTGTCGGGGGACCGACGGGATTTACACAGAACGATTTGATATTGTTAATATTTGCTTAACGGCCCCCGACACGACGACGCGACGGTTAGATCGATTTAATTATTATTTTACTTTTTAGAGGTTTAATTTTAGAGTTTTTTTTGGGTTGGGGGTTTTTTAAATTTGTAATTTAATTTTTTAATTAACATTTTATTATTATTATTAACACTTTATTATTTAATATCTCAAATTATACCTACCTTTTTATTTTATTAATTAATTTTATTAATCTATTTTTAAATTATACCTACATTTTTTTTCCTACACGATGAATAATGCTGGAAATGTAGTATTTGTAAAAATCACATAAATTAAATAATTTTTAAATTAAATTATACTCTTACCTAAAGGCTGAGGTGAGATTCGAACCTAGGACCTACCGCTTGGATGTATACGCATATAAAACGCTCAATCGATTCGACCACGCAGGCTTACGTTACATTAAGTTTAAAATGAAGACTTTATAAGTATTTTAAATTTACTCTTGCTTTAGCAATAGAAACTGTTTTAATTAATGATTTTTGAGGGAAATTTAAATTTCTTCTTAATCTTTTTAAATACATGTTAGTAAATGGCTGATTGGATAAATCAATGTTAGGAAAACACTTTAGTATAGGTAAATGGAATTAAAGAATTCTTACATACACAAATCAAACAAAATACAACTAAATTCGTAAAAATGGCTAACTCACGATCGTGGGATAACTATATAATACAAAATGCGGGAATCAAAAGAGCTAAATTGATAAATAATATCGATTTTATCAGTCTTCTCAAAAAGTTTAAAAGAAGTGACACATATAAAAGACATGAAAAGCATACAAACAGATATTCCGACGGTCAATCCGACAACACGTGACAATGATAATATGAATTGTTTGCATGTTATTTCAGCTTGCAATTTACTATAGGCGCTATTTGCAAGCAATTTGCTAGGAATATTTTTGGCGCAATTTGCTAGCAATTTTTAGGCGCTATTTGCAAGCAATTTGCTAGCAATATCTTTGATGCAATTTGTTAGCAATTTTTAGGCGCTATTTGCAAGCAATTTGCTAGCAATATCTTTGGCGCAATTTGCTAGCAATTTTTAGGCGCTATTTGCAAGCAATTTGCTAGCAATATTTTTGGCGCAATTTGCTAGCAATTTTTAGGCACTATTGGCAAGCAATTTGCTAGCAATATTTTTGGCGCAATTTGTTAGCAAATTTTTAGGCGCTATTTGCAAGCAATTTGCTAGCAATATTTAGGCGCAATATGCTAGCAATTTTTAGGTGCTATTTGCAAGCAATTTGCTAGCAATATTTAGGCGCAATATGCTAGCAAATTTTTAGGCGCCATTTGCAAGCAATTTGCTAGCAATATTTTTGGCGCAATTTGCTAGCAATTTTTAGGCGCTATTTGCAAGCAATATGCTAGCAATATTTTTGGCGCAATTTGCTAGCAATTTTTAGGCGCTATTTGCAAGCAGTTTGCTAGCAATTTTGAAGCGCAATTTGCCAGCAATTTTTAAGCGCTATTTGCTAGCAACTTGCAAGCTATTTATGCACCGCTGTAGCAATTTTGCATATTGCGCCAAAATAGGCAGCAATTTGCAAGCAATATTGCAGCAATTGAAAATTGGTAGTCAAAAATGCTACTTGGGTAGTATGTGTTCTCCTGCGGTTCGTTGGAGGCTAGCTTTCCTTACAGTGCGCTTAATTTTTATCTCTTACCAGACACGTGTGGACCGGAAGTGGCGCGTGCGAAAATTAAATCCTTGCGGATTCTGGTCGCTAGAATCCTAAAGAACATTTCCACAAAGTTTAAGCAAAATCTGAAACAGTGCAGCAACAATTTTTTCTTTTTTTCGGTGTTTTCACATGGAATGACTCGGGAGCATTATAACTATAGGGGAAGCACCCTTTTTAACCCCCGACCCAAAAAGAGGGGAGTTATAAGTTTAACGTGTGTGTGTGTGCGCCCTTTGTTTGAGGACACGTATCTCCCAAACGGATTCACCAATTTGGCTAATTTTTTTTTTTAAAATGTTCTCCATAGTCCAAGGATGGTTCTTACGGAGAGAAAAATTAAAAAAGTTGGCCGGAAAATTAGAAAAAAGAAAGAATATAATTTTTTATACCCCACATAAACGAGGAATTCCCAGTAAGCCACATCTAGTGCGCATGCACTACATTCATTATTTGACATTTACATTTAAAATTTAAAGTTCAAACCACTTCAAACCATTATTTTATATACAGGGTGGAGTAAAAATTAATATATTATATTGAACATCGAAAAATAAAAATTATTTACATAATAGGTGGGAGTAATATATAAACTTTAAAAAGCACTAAATAAAAATTAAATTACAAATTTCAAAAACCCCCAACCCAAAAAAACTCTAAAAAGTAAAATAATAATTAAATCGATCTAACCGTCGCACACTGGGCTGAAAAATGATGTAAAAATTTATTTTCCAATTAATGTTTATATAAAAAATTTTTTTAGTTGGTAATATTAAAAAAATCGCACATTACAATCGCAAAATTCGTTATGTTCTGGTGGATTGTTTTGCGTTTAAATGCTTATGAATATTAAATATGATTATATTAAACAGATGATACTCATAGCAATGCGTTTATTTTAAAATTTATAGGTAAAATAACGATTTTAGGGTTTATCTTAACTTGAACTTTTCGAGCGTTCTATAAAATTGTGAACTTTAAAATTTAGACCTGCGTTACTGTTACCTAAACATCTATATCGTGTATCAATTTCTCGCTGGAATGTTTGCCTATAAGGAAGATATTGTCATTTCAAGTTTTAATCTCTTAATTTTATGTACCAAATCCGCTCATTTTCGCTAAAATATGAAAGCTTTCATGCTTCAGAATCCATTGATCCGTATATACGATGAGATAATATGCCTATAAAGGTTTTGAAAATCGAGAAAATATAAATAAAAAAGGAAATAGAATAGAGAATTAGAAAAAAAGCAAATCAAATCAAGATGAATTATAATTTAAGAACAAATTATGATCTTTATTTATTACTTAAAAGCTCCCCTGACACACATCTTGATGATTACAAGAAACTTTTTGAAATGGTTACTTCCAGACTTGATATCAATTTTTGTGAATCAGAACTGAATACTTTAAAAACTAGTATTAGAATGCTTTGTTTGAAGCTGCGTAGGAAGTGGAAACAGTCCAACCGTACTGAAAAAATTTTTTTGGAGAACAATAATTCATGGTTGCATTCTGAGTTTAATTGGCCTCATTGTATAAGACTGAAAATTAAAGATATGGTAGAAAAGACCGAATTTATTCAATATAAGGATACGCAGGAGCTCATGTGTTCTACAATCAGGAGTATGTACAACAATGGACTTAACGATGTTGCAAGGATTTTAGAACATTTACAAGAAAATCCTGAATTTGTTATAAAAATAAGAAAAATTCTTGATGATAAATTTAAACCTGTCGTGTACTCGAAAGAGTACTCGAAAGAGTAGAGAAACCCGATCTAGAAAGTTTTGCAGGGAAGCATCCAACGAAGATATTTTACATAATATGCTAATATCTTCAGATCCTTTTATATCAAGTATTCGGCCATTTCAGAAAAGACAAACAAAAAATCTTTTACCCGAAACTTTGGAATTACTGGAATTAACTCCAGAAATTGAATTAACAGACGCTACTGAAAGCGATACAAATTAATAATTATGTAGCTACTAATAATTTATTTTCATATATTAATAAAAATTAATTTAAATTAGTTTAAATCAAATATAAATTTGTTTAGGTGGGTTCTGGTAACAAAACTAATTTTAAATTTTCGCTGATAGGTAACTCTTTTACGCTATGTAAAATCAATGCAAC
The DNA here is from genome assembly GCA_958510855.1 of Rhagonycha lutea. Lineage (NCBI taxonomy): Eukaryota > Metazoa > Arthropoda > Insecta > Coleoptera > Cantharidae > Rhagonycha > Rhagonycha lutea. The sequence continues at coordinate 18,445,741 of OY294039.1, read as the reverse complement.
AATAATAAATTATTATAGTATTTTCTAACTATAATTGGTTAGTTTTTAATACGTGATAGTAAATTAATTGATATATTTTAATAATTTACTAATCTAATTCCTTTTACGTGTTACAAATATATTTGATATACATTTATATTTTCATTTTTTTCATATTTTTATGATGAAAATGAGCGGATTTGGTACATAAAATTAAGAGATTAAAACTTGAAATGACAATATCTTCCTTATAGGCAAACATTCCAGCGAGAAATTGATACACGATATAGATGTTTAGGTAACAGTAACGCAGGTCTAAATTTTAAAGTTCACAATTTTATAGAACGCTCGAAAAGTTCAAGTTAAGATAAACCCTAAAATCGTTATTTTACCTATAAATTTTAAAATAAACGCATTGCTATGAGTATCATCTGTTTAATATAATCATATTTAATATTCATAAGCATTTAAACGCAAAACAATCCACCAGAACATAACGAATTTTGCGATTGTAATGTGCGATTTTTTTAATATTACCAACTAAAAAAATTTTTTATATAAACATTAATTGGAAAATAAATTTTTACATCATTTTTCAGCCCAGTGTGCGACGGTTAGATCGATTTAATTATTATTTTACTTTTTAGAGTTTTTTTGGGTTGGGGTTTTTTTAAATTTGTAATTTAATTATGATAACAAATTACCTGTGCAAACCTCGCATCGCAATTCGTTTCACGACAATATATCGTTGGATCCCACATTCAAATGTTTTCTGGTTCTCAATATATTGTCCTCTACCTTATGATTAATAATGCCCCACTAATTGGGCCGCCATGAAAGATGACCTCTACCAACCTCAACTTCTGAATGATATCGAATTTAAAGGAGAAAATTGTTGTTAAGGAAACATCCACAATCTTCCAGCTAGCTTAATACAAACTCTATTTTTAAATGAAATTTAATTTTTATTAAAAGAAAAGGATAAGTTAATTTTTCCTTTAATATTTATGACACACAATAGCACCTCGATGGTGATTTTGGATATAATACACCTTAGTGATCAACCATAAACTCGTTTATTTAATCTCGTTTCTTTAATCGGTCCCATTCAATTTCAGTTTGCTCAAACTTTCAAAATTAAATTCGGTCAAAATCAATTTTTAAAAATGTTGCGCATACTTTGTTTGGTCAGTTTGGTCATACTAATTTCATATTATGGTGAACTTTGAAAACAATTCAGGTCAATGATACCAATGTAAATTTCCACGAAGACGAAAAACTTTCTTTATTCTTGGGGTTAACCAAAGACGTCATCATCGCTGCCAGTATTGATATCGATGTTAAGTGCGTTGATGATTCCAACATCAGGGTTTTTCCCCTGATGTATCGCTTATTTTTAAGATTTTAAGAAAAACTAAATTAAAATATGAAAATTCACCGCATGATGTGGAAGCTGTGTACCAAATTTCAGCTCTATAGGGCGTCGCGTCGGTCGTTGATTAGAAACGCCTACCGGTTTTCATAATCAAACATATAAAAGACCAGCACGCTCCTCCGCCGCCGCCTCCTCCAGCGTGTCAATTTTTTAGGACACACAACGCATTCTGATTGGTCGTTGGTAGTACCAACTTAAAAGTTAAAATCACCTCCCCCTGGGATCGAGTAGCACACCAATCAGGTTTTGTTTTTCAAAATTTTTCAAAAAAGCAGCGTGTCAATTTTTTAGGACACACAACGCATTCTGATTGGTTGTTGGTAGTACCAACTTAATCATCTCCCAACTGGGATCGAGTGGCACACCAATCAGGTTTTGTTTTTCAAAATTTTTCAAAAAAGCAGCGTGTCAATTTTTAGGACACACAACGCATTCTGATTGGTCGTTGGTAGTACCAACTTAATCATCTCCCCCTGGGATCGAGTAGCACACCAATCAGGTTTTGTTTTTCAAAATTTTTCAAGAAAGCAGCGTGTCAATTTTTTAGGACACACAAGGCATTCTGATTGGTCGTTGGTAGTACCAACTTAATCATCTCCCCCATGGGATCGAGTAGCACACCAATCAGGTTTTGTTTTTCAAAATTTTTCAAGAAAGCAGCGTGTCAATTTTTTAGGACACACAAGGCATTCTGATTGGTCGTTGGTAGTACCAACTTAATCATCTCCCCCTGGGATCGAGTGGCACACCAATCAGGTTTTGTTTTTCAAAATTTTTCAAAAAAGCAGCGTGTCAATTTTTAGGACACACAACTCATTCTGATTGGTCGTTGGTAGTACCAACTTAATCATCTCCCCCTGGGATCGAGTAGCACACCAATCAGGTTTTGTTTTTCAAAATTTTTCAAGAAAGCAGCGTGTCAATTTTTTAGGACACACAAGGCATTCTGATTGGTCGTTGGTAGTACCAACTTAATCATCTCCCCCTGGGATCGAGTGGCACACCAATCAGGTTTTGTTTTTCAAAATTTTTCAAAAAAGCAGCGTGTCAATTTTTAGGACACACAACGCATTCTGATTGGTCGTTGGTAGTACCAACTTAATCATCTCCCCCTGGGATCGAGTAGCACACCAATCGGTTTTGTTTTTCAAAATTTTTCAAAGAAGCAAAATTTGTTTTTCCAACGCTGTCCACACTCACTCTACAAGGCAGTATATAAGGGATCATCAAACATATAAAAGACCAGCACGCTCCTTCGCTTCCAGCGTGTCATTTTTTTAGGACACGCAACGCATTCTGATTGGTTGTTGGTCGTACCAACTTAATATGATCACTCCTTGGATTGAGTTTCCATGGATGAGCCTTCCAGCTGTATTAATCTTCTTTATTATAAAATAAAACTTTATCCGTTAATGCGATAAAACCGCTAAAGAACAGCTCCACTGACTAGCCACCCGTCCGTGGACGGGCTTTCCAGCTAGTTGTTACATATTATATTAAGGATATTGTTACATCACATCTACAATCACATCTACATCATACAAGTAGGTATTAATCTCTTTTATCTTTGAACCAATTACAAAATATTACTATATACGAATTGTACTTTTGAGTTAATAAAACAAACAATAATAATTTTACAATTTACATTTGTTAGAATATTATTATAATTGACTAGGGGGGCTTCGCCCCCCTGGCCGCTAACGCGGCCCAACCCCCCAGGGTCGCTTTGCGGCCCTAATAACTTCAAGTTATAAAACTTATTTCCATACAAATTTTTTATGTTGCTTTCACTTTGAATTTGTATTCCATCCTTCGCTCGACATCTTGATACTGCTACATATAACTGTCCATGACTAAACAAAGGCCTATCGATGTATATAGCAACTTTGTTAAAGCTCTGCTAGCATAACAACAGATCCTATTTTAAGTTTTGATTTGTGTACCGGAAAACCAGGGAAATTCAATGAATTTAATTATTCGACTTCATATTCCAACCGAATGACCTCTTGTGTTTGATCAACCCTTCGATGTTTAGCTAAATATATCTTGACTTAAGTAGGTATGAATCTCGCCCGAACATCATCATTGTGGCAGGCTAATATAATTCTGTCGGAGAGATCGGCATTAGAAGCAATTGAATTGCTGTAAATGTCCTGAATTATACGGTACAGGACAACTCGGTACCGGACAACTCGGCACCGGGAAAACTCGGCACCGGCGACTCGGCACCGGACAACTCGGCACCGGGGAAACTCAGCTCCTGGATAACTTGGCACCAGTTAAAAACTTTTAAAAAATGTATGAGGGACATTATTAAAAGGTAGATCCCGGTCGAGGCTAGGTTAGTGTTAGGAAACGACTTTTTTTTAAAAGAGAAGGTCACCTCGGATTTTTAAGACCATTTCCGTGCAAAGTCACGTATGATAACTTCGGTAGCGTTTGTTCCGGAAAGTGAATTATAAAAAGATATACAGGGTGGCCCTTTGAAAACGAAACAGACGGGATTGTGGCCAGCAGAATTTTTTTTTCAAGAAATGCAAAAACACGTCAATTTTATCATCGAGGGGGCAACTTTTGCGACCAATGTCACTCCCGTATTGATTCATACCTTCGCGCTGTGATGACAACCCCTGAAATGTTAATAGGAATGAAATAGCAAGTGCTACCTCATTTGAAAGGTCTTGCTTTCCTGAATTCAGCGATATAATTTTTTTGAAGTTTTATCAATTATTCGACAACAAAATTGAAGCTGTAAAAGTGCGAAATAAATCCGATATTTCAAGACATTTAAGAATAAAAAGGTGAAAAACGCTTGGTCAGGTTGATTTTAATTTCAAGGGGGCTACTTTTACTGCTATTCATAAATATTGATAGTTCCAACCCTTAAGGTAAAGGGCAAACCATCCTTAGAATTTTGAATGAAAATATGGGATAAAAAGATCAGTTTAATCAAATTATATGTTCCAATTGTTCACCACCAGCTTCTTCAATGGAAGAATTGTTTCAATTCCTCATTGCATTCAAGACTGTAAGGGTTGTTTGCCCTTTACGTGAAGGGTTGAACTATCAATGTTTATGAATAGCAGTAAAAGTAGCCCCCTTGAAATTAAAATCAACCTGTCCAAGCGTTTTTCACTTTTTTATTCTTAAATGTTTTGAAATATCGGATTTATTTCGCATTTTTGCAGCTTCAATTTTGTTGTTGAATAATTGATAAAAATTTAAAAAAATTATTTCGCTGAATTCAGGGAAGCAAGACCTTTCAAATGAGGTGTCACTTGACATATCATCCCTATTAACATTTCAGGGGTTGTCATCACAGCGCGAAGGGATGAAACAATACGGGAGTGACATTGGTCGCAAAAGTTGTCCCCCTCGATGATAAAATTGACGTGTTTTTGCATTTCTTGAAAAAAAGTTCTGCTGGCCACAATCCCGTCTGTTTCGTTTTCAAAGGGCCACCCTGTATAATTTCTTTAATATAATAAATTTTTTATATTTTAATTTTTTTTAAGTTTTTCAACTGGTGCCGAGTCCGCTCCAGAGCCATTTTTGCAGCACTAAACTCCTTAAAAACATCCCCTTAGGGCCTTCAAACTCGGCAAATTGTGCTTCTGGGAATGGGGTGAATCTCGCATTTTTTTTCGGTACCGGACCATATTATGTCACACATTCAAATATTCTTTATTAGTAATTAATCTACCTTTTAATGACTTTCTCTTTTAAAAAACAAGTCGTTTCCTAACACTAACCTAGCCTCGACCGGGATCTACCTTTTAATAATGATCCTCATATATTTTTTTAAAGTTTTTCAACTGGTGCCAAGTTAGCCCGGAACTGAGTTTCCCCGGTGCCGAGTTATGCCGGTGCCGAGTTTTCCCGGTGCCGAGTTGTCCGTGTCCCTGAATTATATTTGTAGATTTCCAGCTATTCGGTACTTTCAATAATATAATGCTGCTTGGCCAAATTGATGTTGACTTTAAAGTATAATTGACTATCTCCACAGGTGAAGCGTATTTTATAACAGGTAAAACTTGACGAAAGTCACCACCGAAAATAACAAATTTGCCACCAAACGGATTTTTGCATTTACATAAATCTTTCAATCTTTGTGTTTTTGCGTCGCATGGTTTTATTACCTTGCTTTTGCTTTTGCTTTGCTTTGCTTTGCTTTGCTTTGCTTTGCTTTGCTTTGCTTTGCTTTGCTTTGCTTTGCTTTGCTTTGCTTTGCTTTGCTTTGATTTGATTTGATTTGCTTTGCTTTGCTTTGCTTTGCTTTGATTCGTCCGTTGATGTGATTATAATGTTGATTTGGTGTCGTCCAATAGCTGTTCTCAGCGTTGCATAAAAACGTTGCACAAAAACGTTGCATAAAAACGTTGCATATTTTTCTTATCTTTTTATATATATAGAGTAGATTTATATTTAAGATGTCTTACGAGTGCAATATGTGTGGCTATAAAGCGTTAGGTATTGATGTATATAATAAGCAACAGATTGTTCATAAAGATTTAATTTCGTCTGTATTTAAATGTAGGTATGCAGACTGTATTCAACACTTTTCAAAATATAGAAATTTTAAAAAGCATGTTTATCGTATGCATCCAGTTAAAAAAGCAATTGAAAAAATACAAAATCCAACTTACCATTGCAACAATTGTGATTTTAACACCGATGCTTTAAAAAGTATTTCAGCTCACTTGCGCAAACATGTAAAGAATGGCTCTACCATACAATGTTGTATTGGTAGCTGCACTAACATAAATAAAACATCTTATACAAATGTTGGTCAGTTAAATAGTCATATATATCGAACACATTTTAAAAGTGAATAAATTTAGGGTTTATACAAAAACCGAGTTTTTGAAAAACCGGTTTTCGAATTCAAGATTTCCAAAAAACCGGTTTTAGCCGGTTTTCGAATTTTTGTCAAAAAAAAAATAAATCAAAATATAAAAAAATTACTACATTACTAATGTGTAATCCTTAAGTAATGTGTGCACTAGATTTCTTCGCTTAAGAAGAAATGTTTTGTGAATTTTGCAAATACAGCAAAAGAGTTGCTAATTCTACTTGTCTTCTTTTTTGAATTTGTTCTTCTAAAGCATAAGAAGGCTTAGGACGAAGAGATGCCAATTTATTAACAAGTGAAGGTATTTGAATTTCTGTTAAATGAACTAAAAAATTTAAACACTGTTAAATTTTTTAGTTGATTTAACAGAAATTCAAATATACCTTCACTTGTTAATAAATTGACATCTCTTCGTCCTAAGCCTTCAGCTGCTAGACGAATCGGTCCAAGACTTTATGAAGTTCAAAAAGTTTAGGATATTGAGCTTCATTCCAAATGTTTGGATAACATTGTTTGCTGCCTGCCAACAATGTTATACAAAATATGTGGAATGAAGCTCAATATCCTAAACTTTTAGAACTTCATAAAATCTTGGGACGGATTCGTCTTAAAATCTTCTTTTTAAGTGCCATATCTTCTTTAGAAGATAAAAATAAAAAATAAAATTCCACACGCTCTCTAAATGACGTGGTATCCCCAATGAGTGATACAGTCTAGCTAAAATTGTTCGAGGAAAAAGAGGATGACAAGACTGTCTTTTATACTAAATCAGCAAATGCTACATAAGTATTGACCCAAGAGGACGTACAAATCTGGAAAGATGTCCACTTGAAATGGGAATGTTTTGACAGTTTTGATAAAGTTCAGAAAAGAATAAAAGAAACTTGCTATTCGTAAAATTATAAAGTTACATCTCGGTGCACTTGTTCAATTTTTCTGAACCAGTATGTGTGCAAACATTCTTTGGGTATGTTAGTCATTTTAAAACAGGCAAAGGTGCCCAGGGAAGTAAACAATGTACCTCTTGCCATGAAAAGGAAGAGAGGATGGCCAACCAAAGCAAAAAAGGCATTAATAATTTTTCCTTCAGATTTATTTGTTCTGTTATTTCATTTCTCGGAGAAATCGTAGAATTGCCATACTCAACCAGCCGAAATCAGGGATTCTTCCCGAGAAAACATTGAATTCAGTTTGTCGCAATTTCATCCGGATCAAATGATTATTCTATGAAGGAATGGTTAGAATCCGAACAGCCTAAATATTAACGACCAGATTATGTTCCTAAAAACCAGTAAAGCCCTCCTAGGAATAGCAAGAACGTTTTATGATGGATGGATACCGATTGTTATGATACGACATGGGACAACCCCACCTGAAATGTCAGGATTGGACAAACGGATGAAAAATATTAACTAGATTAACTAGTTTCATTTTGTACAGGTTTTTGATCAAATAGACACACAAAGCTTTCCACGAATAGAATGATACTATTAGAAGAAGTATGTTGATGGACGGGAAACCAATGGATGTCATGAAATTCACCAAAAATAATTACGAGGACGTAACAATCGCAGGATGGCCGTGTTAGATACAATGAAAATTGGGATAGCTGTAAAGAAATGTGGGTACATTATTTTAGAAAACATTTACGATTAATAGGGGACACTACAACGAACAGAATGGAACGATCATTTTGGACCCTTAAACAATACATACAAACTATATAGTAATTTAGTAATTTATAGTATATAGTAACAATTTATTTATGTATCAAGGAAATCATAAACTTTATTGATTCAAGAATAAATAACAAATTAGCAAAAAATAAACAAAAAGTTTTTAAAATCATTGATAGTGATATCGAAATTAGAAACATACTGGAAGGACGTTCTGAAGCCCTCACAGAGACGGGAATAAAATTATTTCATAAACAGTTAAAATTATTTAAAACTTTAGAGTCCAAAATAAGAATTAAAAATAATGGCATTGAGGAAAATCTTGATAGCAAAATATTCAAAATTTTATAATACATCGGTGGAAACATGTTTGTGTTTTTCTCAGTAAAGCAACGCAGGACTGCCATATACGACTACGATTTATGTCGAAAATGTCTCGGCAAGCACTACGCCTCGCGATGTAAATCAACTGAAATCTGTGATACCAAGAACTGCAAGATCAAACACCACTCGCTCCTTTACGATCCCAGTATTCATGCTGTATCAAAGCCAGCTGACAACGGTAGCTTTGTAGCCCATCATAGGCCACTAGCGTCAAAGACACTATTTAGAATTTTACAAGTAAAGCTGTTAGAACTCCTTGATACGGCACTGAACAAAGTGTGCCCTGTATGTTTATCGAATACAACGGTATCATACAGAGTTCCTCAAAAGGTGGAAGTTCTACCAACCTAGAAACTTTAGGAAGAACTGCTTATACTATATAAGCGAAGTATGTTCGACTATTAGTGTGTGTTGTGTGTTAGTTGTGTGTTCTATTGTACTGTCGTTTTATCGTGAATAAAAGCTACTGCGCATATTAAGGTCTAATAAAAGCTCTACGGACTAAAGGATGAAGAAATCTCAACTATTCTTGAACGTGAAGGACCAAAGACACCTTTAATCTTAAAATGGACAGGCGACATGACTAGAGATGAGATGGACAGTAGAAGAATCACGTTAGGGATATGTGGAATTACCCCAGAAAGTAGAAGATTTCAATTTCTCGACGTTCGCACTGTGAAGTCCCTGGATCTCCCTACTCAAACGCTAAGACATAATTCAACCCTTGCCTATCCACACCTAAAGGGTCTGCCGATTCTCGAATACGAAAAGCGAAACCAAAAATACTCATTGGGCTGAACAATTACAATCCCTGCTTGCCGCTTCGAGTAACAAAAGGAAATAATGGAGAACCAATGGCAACAAAAACAAAACCAGGATGGGCGGTCTTTGGTTCCTTTCAAAGTAGTGAAGCTGTAGAGAACGTAAAACCTCACCACTTTCATGAATGCGATTGTGCTTCGGATAAGGAGCTTCATGAACAAATCAATGACTATGTTAGCAAAGGCTACGCTCGAAAACTATCTGAAGGAATAATAGTGCAAACCCCAAAGGGTGTGTATGAAAGATGCGCCGCCAAAGTCGTCGTCCGGGACATACTGAATAAACTGAATGCTTCAGAAGAGGTTCAGTTTACTGAAGGAGAGCATGTTGCCGAAAGTCCGGCCCTGGCTTTGGAAGCGGTCGAAACTTAAAATTTCACCGCCTTCAAGGTTGGTACCATCCAATTTCATACACGAATATGCAGATGCACGTGTTCATGGATGCGTCTATTAACGCATTTGCAGCTGCCGTCTATTTCCGTTTCGAATGTGGCTCCAATGTTAGGTGTGTCCTAGTGAGCGCTAAAACCAAAGTAGCTCCCCAACTACCAATATCCATCCCACGATTAGAACTACAAGCTGCGGTACAAGGTGCTCGTTTGGGAAGGTCGGTTGTTACCGGTCACTGTGTGCAACCACCCAAAAATTCTTCTGGACTGATTCTATTGACGTTCTATCGTGCTTAAGGCCAGAACACAGAAGATATCGAAAGGTTGTAGCGTAAATGCAGAAAATGCCGAACAATGTTATTTAAGAAATATTTTTATACCTTTTGTCGACCATTTTCTGGTAGAACTGAAAGATCGCTTCTCTGAACATCACACAGCTATTTTGAATTTACAGTTGCTTTTTATAGAAAGATGTCTAGAAATCAAGAAAGAAGCATTCCAAGATTCATGTGCATTATACGAAAAAAAATTTTTTTCACCAGTGCTGGATTTGTGGAAAACCAAATGGCAGGATTGTAAGGATTTGCCAAAAACTGCAATTGATACATTTCTAGCAACCGATGAAAACTTTTTTCCAATAATCAGAAGTTTGCTGCAAATCTTAGCGACTCTGCCCTGCTCTACAGCCACACCAGAGAGAACTTTTTCGACCCTTCGACGACTAAAATCATGGATAAGAAATTCAATGGCAAACGAGCGTTTAAACGGCCTTACTCTTATGTCCGTGCATAAGAGATATTCAAGTTCAACCCGAAGAAGTAATCGACAAGTTCTGCTTAAAAAGCAAAAAAATGGTTTTGTGATTTTAAATTGTATTCTTTTTTATAAAAAATATATTATTATTATTATTATTTTATTTGTAATTTCTGCTTAGTATTTCCTGATTACAAAAATTAAATTAAAATATGGGCATATGCCAAGCTTTTTTAAATTGCATAACCCCCCCCCATGGCCAATGTCTCATCTATATAATTAATAATGGGTTATATATTGTTGTGGTATTTTGATCAATTAAGAGTGACAGCAAGCAAATAAGAGAGTAATTTGATTTTATTTGATTTTTAATTCAGTAGTCAGTTGATGTGACTGACAAGAAAGTAAAATTTGCATCAAAAACAAAAAACCACCACATGTAACGAGTTATTACAAATAAAACACAATTTTGAATTTGTTTATGTAATACAAAATTTTTGTAACATCCTGTAAGTGATTTTTAATTTAAAAAACAACAGCAGATTCCTGCAAGATAAAAGTGTTAATATCAGTTTGGTGCGCAAGCAATTAACAGCGTTGTGTTGCCTGCTAGAAAGACCATTTTGGTTACCAGCAACAAAACCCCACCTAAAATATCCAAATTTCGAAAACTGGGAAAGGGGCAGAAATCAGCGAGCAGAAACACGGCAGTTCCTAAGTGACCTCCAAGCGGAGAAGAGTTCCCGGGTAGAGCTCAAATTAAAAGTTCTTGGGGAGACGTCGATTGAGAAAGTGTGTAAATTTCTCGATAAAATCCCAATTAAGGAACTCAATTGCGGTTCTTTGGTACACAAAAACCAAAGCATTAATTTACTTAATTAAGCGAAAGTAAATGAATAGTGAAGTCGTAAATTTACGAAATTCGAGTATTTGATGAAAGTTGTGTATTGCGTGCGTAATTGGATATTCGTGAATTGAATATCTGAAATAAAAGCGGATTACAGATATTTGTACAATCGGTACGAACTACAGGTTATGTTCACACGTGGTGGACAGGTTAAGATTGATAAATTAATTGATTACTTACCGAAGTGTAAGTAAACACGAAGATTATTTAACCAACAGTTTAAAAGTTGGTTAACGAAAGAAAAAGGATTGAAGCAGCACTTTAATCACCAAATTTGGAACGCATTCACCGGTAGCTGTAACGACGTTAATGGCTCCTGACAGAATAGGCAACATGGTGCTTACCAACTGTTTGATGGGAATACACCAGATCAAGTAGAAAATAACAAGGTACAAGATTTGTTTTTTATTTTTAATGAATCTAAATTGTGAATCAACGATTTGTGTTGATTTTAGATTGATTAAAGGACTTTATTGAAATTGATAATTATAAATTGTTTACATGATTACACCAATAATGAAATATCCAAATTTAGTTCCTAAAATCGAGGATTTAAATGTAATTTGGATGCTTTAATTATTACACATAAAATAACACATTGGTTTCAGACAAAATTATTGTCTAAGGTAATTTGATGCAAATTTTTTACTACTGATTTCTTTTTACCATTAAATAAATTATGTCTACAATGAATTGCCCTCTTATTTCGTCTATTGAATCCACTGACTTTGAGCAAGAGAAAAACTCTACTCCGATAAAACACTAGTTTTTGGGGCCTTTTTGGGGTGATAATTCTTAAAGCAAGAATAATCATAACAATATATTTGCACTTTAAAAAAATCTTCCTAACTTTGTACTAACAAACTATAAAATGATACATTTGCACTTTGGATTGGGCACATTAAACTTTAAGCTTACCCACTATAAAATGATATAATCGCACTTTAAATTGGGCACATTTAAACTTTAAACTTACCCACTATAAAATGATACAATCGCACTTTGGATTGGGATCATTTAAACTTTAAACTTAACCACTATAAAATGATACAATCGCACTTTGTTTAGAGAAGTACTAATTTATTCGTATATTGCGTATATCTTTTCATTTACAAAATTCAGTTTTACATAAGCAATAAATACATATTATGTACGAAATAGTAGAACAATAAATGTCAAGGAAAAATTATTATTGAACTATTATAATAAGTTCAATAAGGCACTATAGTGCCTTTTTTGCTTTGGTTGGCCGTCCTCTCTTCCTTTTCGTGCCAAGAGGTACAGTTTTTGCTTCCATGGGCACCTTTGCATGTTTTAAAATTAATAACATACCCAAAGAATGCTTGCAACTGTCAAAAGATTCCCATTTCAATTGAGTATTTTTCCAGCTTTGTATGTCCTCTTGGGTCAAGACGTCTGTAGTATTCTGTGTTGATTTAGTATATAGAAGACAAACTTGTCATCCTCTTTTGGATTGGAAGGTATTAACTAAGGTATTAACGGTATTAACTTGGAAAGCGGTGAAATTTTAAATTACAACCGCCTTCAAAGTATTACTTATTGGGTATACCAACGTTTCAAAGTGCGATGTATCGTTTTTATGTGCAAACGGTATTTAGAGAGCGCGTTAAAATACTTCAAAGTGGAATTTATTTTATTTTTGTGTATTACCTTTCATAAAAGTTTTAATAATTTTTTTAATGTTCATTAATTTCTTTTAAAGCTATTTTGATCTATTTTAAGCGTGTTAAAATATTTCAAAGTGGAATTTCTTTTTTTTTAGTGTATTATCTTTCATAAAAGTTTTAATAATTTTTTTAATGTTTAATCATTTCTTTTTAAAGCTATTAATAACTACAAACATGAAATATTTATACAAATTTACATCGTATGGAGGCCGCAGGCCGAGCCACAGTTGTTTGCACGAATAATGAAGATTCGTCATAAACGGCATTTGTATGAAATAAGACGAAAATTGTGAGTCACATAAGTGTTTGATATAATAAATTTAAATCATAAAATTTAATAATTAATAAGATTAAAATTTTATTTTTAACAATATTTATGACTTTTATGAAATAAGTGGGTCCACGGTCAAATTCATACCAAAAACGGATTGGGAAATCAAAAAATTTAAGAAAGCCTGCGCTAATGAAATGGAAATATAACCTAAAAACAAACTAATTTGTTAAAATTATCGCATCAGTCACTATAAAACCTACTTTCATTAAAATTATTATGCACGCTAAGAACTATTGTGTCTATCTCTTTCTATCTCATACGTTGGGTGTCAGATAATTTTCGACGTATAAGATTTCTAAAATCAGACATTTAAGAATAATTTAATATAGTGTGTCTTTGTTTCACCTATGTTACTACAATTAATTAAAAAAAAAGGTTGTCAGTACTTAATTCAGATGGTTGTGACGTAAGCTTCATTATTCGTGATTACAACTGTATATTTTTTCGTGTATTATATTTTATAAAAGTTTTAATATTTTGTTTTAATGTTTATTCACTTCTTTTTAAAGCTATTTTGATCTATTTTAAAGTGCGAATAATTACCACCCATTAATAATTATACACCCTTTAAAATGCAAACATTTTTTGACTGATACGGCACTGCAAGCTATTATAAACAGTTTGCTAGATATTAATGAAGTAACAAAGGCAACACTTTCAAAAATATTAAGTAGGCTTGCCATAAATTTACCACATAATTTTATAAATAAAAATAATTAATCGGATCAATGAGGATCCGTAATTCTGTACCAAGATGCATTTGAAATTTGTAATCCTTTAGGATTATAAGGTAGGTAGTACCAACTTAAAATCACCTCCCCCTGGGATCGAGTTTTTCCAACGTTGTCCACACTCACTCTAATCTACGCTCTAATTAAAAAAAAAGTAAAAATCAATTGCCTTGAAGAGTTATTATTGTTAAACTATTATCGTTGAAAAAGAGAAGGTGTCCGAATTTGAATATATTGTTATTAATAATGAGTCGTTGCTCTAACAAGTAGTCCGAATGCCATGATGGTTCATGTTTATTCCATTCGTTGTCGTATTTGATGTACGGAAACTGTGAACAAAGTTTTAATGTTCGACAATTAATTGTAAATCACGTAGTGGAAAGATGGGAAATATTTCAACCTTTCACGGATGATGGAAAGGGTAATAATTTTGTTGTTGTACTAAACTATCAATATGAAATGCTGAAACACACGACTTATGGAACTACCTGCGAATTGAAAGCAGCTGCCGAAATTTTTCCATTTAATTTTGAAGTTTACCGTAACTGTAACATTTATTTATCCTTTGGAATGCCTGGAAGATCCATCAAGAGACTTCGATTTCATGGTTTATTGAGTAGTGGTCATTTCGATGTTTACGCAATTCCTTCACCTACTATGGAGGGCACTCAAGTAGTTCCATTTCATTCCCCACATGTTCCTCCTGTTGCTTCTCAAAAACTTGATAATAGTGATAAAAGAAAGATATCTATCACAGATATTTCAGAAAAACCAACACCTAAAAGAAGTAAGCGTGGAAAGTCCTCAAATGTGGCTAATCTGAAGACCTGAAGATAAAGATAGTTGATGGAAAGGAACAAGGGAAACTGATCCAAGGTTCACACTCAGTGTACACAAAAAATGTTGTGTACAAGGAAGTACTAACGCGTTAGGTAGTGGTAAAGATTTTATTTACCATAAATTGAGTTATGAATTTTTATATATTTATTAATTATTATTATTTTTAATTTTACTATTATAAGTAAATCTAATTTTAAAATAAAGTTAACTAATAATAATTATTTTTATTTTATTACTATTTTATTTATGTGATTACTATTTTATTTTTAATAATTTTTATTTAATCGCACATCAATTTATTGAATTGTAGTAATGGAAAATTTTAATTACCAATCAAATTGAAGTTCACTATTTCGTAAAACTTTTAATAAGTTTTGTCAAAACGGACATTGTGGATTGGTCTGTTAGTATTAACCATGGATGTATGTATAAACGGACGTTTTCTATTGATTAGTTAAATTTAACGCGTTGTTAAAAGATAATCTTTAATCATCTTTTTAATTGGTAATTTAAAACTCTAAATTTTTATCTAAATAATAAACATAATAAAATAGAAGAACTTCTGTAAAACGTGAAATAAAAATGTCGTCAACACGTCGTTTCGGAATTTGCAAAGTATGAAGATTGGGAAGTGAAATTAGAATACGCTCAACCTACTACCCAATCTTTAAGCGAGGTATTAATAGATTTTTGCAAAAGCAACTAAACGTTGCGAAAAGAAAAGTCGCAGCGAAGCGTATTCGGAAGCGAAAGAAGGATGACGAACTGGCGGCTGCCTATTTAAAAAATAAAAAAGAAGAGGAGGAGGAATTGTCAATGTCGCTGAACGACTTTGAAAGCCGCTAAAGAACAGATCCACTGACTAGCCACCCGTCCGTGGACGGGCTTTCCGTCAAAAAAATTTTTGATTTTCCCTAAATCCTTGTCCGCGGCTGTTTATTCGATTATTCACAGCTGACCAAAAGCACTTGGTCGTTCCCCTATCCGCAACCTGGGGACGCGCCACGCTGCTGGTTAGGCACCAGGGATAAAATCGAGCAATCTGCGATCGCAAACTTATACCCTGGAACGTGGAAAAATGGTGAACGCTTCACGAATATGCGTGTCATCCTTGCGCAGGGACCATGCTAATCTTCTCTGTATCGTTCCAATTTTAGTAGATGTACCGCCGAAGCGAGTACGATTTTCTTAATTTGAGCTTGCTTTTATATAGACAAATTTTTCGGTTGGTAAAAAAATATTAATCCGAGATAATCCGAAAAATCAGGATAAATGTCGCGAATGATATTAATTTCTTAAAAGGACTCAATTGCACAGGTCGGAATCCAACGTGACCAAAGGTATTCATCCCCCCCCCTATAAAATTAAACTCCATAGGAGCTCTCTCTTAGCATTGTAAAGAGTTACAGGGTGTGCCATAAGCCATAAGTAATTCTTTAAAGGTACGCAGAGTAAATATCTGAATCATCGGAGGAGAACAGTACTGCTTCGTTACTAAACATAGTTGGCATTGCTGTGCTGTATGATAAGAGAGTTTCATTTCCAAACATGTTCGCACAGGTTGGAAAAGGTTAGGTTTATGCATGTTGTATTCATCGTAACTTCGTAACCATCATTACGCAGTCAGGGTGTTGGTTTGCCAGCGGGGTTACCCGAAGGCGTCGACATCCGAAGAAATTCCATCATCCAAAAAGTCGATGGGAGGTGCAGGAAAGGGTGTGGGAGAGTCTGGGGACGTTATCACAGTTTTGGGTTCCGTAAAAAGAAATAGCAATTCTTCTGGAGTGCGGTTGATTAACTCATTCAGATTTGTATGCACGTGTTCACCAAAGAAGGAGTCATTCTACAACCTGCACTCCAGTATCCTTTGTATAGAGGATCATCGTAGTTGGGAAGTTCAGGGAGGGTACTTCACATAGGACACTTTCGGATTTCCCCAAGCGAGAAACCTACCGAATTCGCCATGTCCTGTTAGTAGTTGTGCCAATTTGAATGATATAGGGGCAGAGATAGGATGGGATACATCTTGTACAAATTGATAGGTGATCCTGCCATACCTGGATGTATCCCATATTTCTTGCCATACCCGTGATGTTTTCATCCATGAGCGCGTTTCACGGGTGCGACTTATACATAATATCTTTGGGATTCAAGTTTTACCCGCAGAATATTACTGCATTTCCTTCCTTTTTTTTTAGGAATTTCCAGGCATTGAGTCGTACGATTTCCAAATCTAAGGGATGAATCCCAGCCAATACCCCTGGCTCTTGTGAGGACACGGTGGTATAGCCTTATCTCTGCACCTATATCCTTCAAATTGGCACAACTAATACTCACAGGATATGGCTAATTCGGTAGGTTACTCCATCGCTTGGGGAAATCCGAGAATGGTCTATGTCCTGTTTGTATTGCCTTTCCTGAAATTCCCGACCCTGTATACGGTTTATCCTATACATAGAATACTGGAGTGCATGTTGTATAATGACGAAAGAGCAACGGTGGAATCATATTTTGATATGTTCTCAAGAAGAACTGCTATTTCCTTTCACGAAACCCAAAACCTTGGTAACATCTCCTGATTCTTCCACAACTTCTCTTACACCACCACTTATTGATTCTTCGGATGACGACGTCTTCGGGTAGCCCCATAGGCAAGCCAACACCCAGACTGCATAATGACGGTTTTCCCTCCCCTGAAGCACATATATTATTAACTTTTAGGCTTCCCTGTATCGAAAAAAAGTGAACAAACCAGACCTTAGGCAAAGACAGATCTGGCTTAGGAGAAACCCTGTCTCTAGTTATGGCATACCCTGTAACTTTTGTAAATTCTTCCTGAAATTTATTTTGGTAATCAAATTGCCTTTATTGCTCTATTTATAGCATATGATCATCGTATGACAACTCAAACCGTAGCAAGACATGAGTCTGCTCTGGAAGACCTTATTTCAGATTTTGTCTACCTAGAATTAACTTACGTAACCTACTATTAGTACTATTGCATCTTTAAAAATCTTTTCCATGAAATGGAAGAGATTTATGTTCCACGCAGCTTTCGCCTTTCTCCTTAATGAATTGGCCATTGTTATGGCTTTTGTAGACGTGATTAACGGGCTGCATGAAGAGTTTGCTGTCAATAACGACATCCAGATATTTGAACTCGTTAACGAACTTATAATATCTGTTTACCGTTCAGGAGGATTTTCCATGTAGAATAGTTGACTCTGATTAGTCTATGCCACATGATCTTGGTTTTCGTTTCCGAGAGACCAACCTTGGTCATACACCAATCATTCGGAGCGTCCACACATCGTTGAAATTTTCCACGCAGCAACTTCTCTAACTCGGCTGATATGCCTTTTAAGGAACCGTTAAAGAAGCTGTCCAGAAGGGCGTTCCAAAGGATCGGAGGCTGGTACAGTAGTCAATGTGCTTGACTCAAGTGAGCATTTGGTCGAGAGTTACTCCTAGATATTTGACGAAGTTAGTCCAGAGGATAATTTTACCGAACATCTTAACAACTACAAAAGGCTGCCTTCGTCTTGAAAACATAATCACAGCTCTCTTTCTCGAGTTCATGATTCAAGTGCGGTACTACGCTACGGTTCCATGAGGTTGAGAACCTTCTGGATCAGTCCGATTGTTCGTTTTTGATTCGAGGATCTCACGAAAACGGCAGCGTCATCTGTATATTCGCTATGTGCGTGGGTGGAGAGGGGGATACGAAAACCGATTGAGGCGTTCGGAGTGGCCATAATAGAAACGAAACGGGACTTATTTATCTATTAATTATTATTTATATATTACAATAAACACACGGAGGTGTTGTGGAAGCACTTTTCGAGAGGCCGTGAAGACATGTCATTACGACAGTACTAAATATGTTGAGGATAAACCATCAATCAATAAGACCCTTCGCGAGGTCAAAGTGGCGCAACTTAACTAGTTGCTAAGAAATTGTAAAATTTTTATTTTATTTATTTTATTTTATTTATATATGCTTTATGTAATTAGCATACACACCAATACACCACGAAAAATCAAAAATCCTTAATTAAAACAGAGTTGCTATTACTAAAACAGTCCTAATTCATTATCTTTATTGAGCCACCAGAGGGCAGCAGGAGGAAAGCACACCGCGAATGTGGCTAGAATGGTATTGGCAAGTTTCGGTATGTCGTGGATGAAGATGACTTGAAGAGGTTTGGAGCGAGTAGGGAGGACTTGGGGTACCCCTAATGTGATGGTCCCGATGGAGGATAGTGAGTACTTACATTAGTTGGAACCAATCAAAGGCATTGGAAAATAAATTCTTAACTACTTAGAAGTTAATACGAATTAATCAATTCTCCAAACATCCAGAGTGAGGCTGCAGATTTAAAATGTTTACATTTAGTCGTAATCTTCTAACGTGAGACCAAAGCCAAGCAACTAACATCTACAAATCAGCTAAAGTCCGTACAACCATTGCAATTACGTATTAGATGACCGAATGTGTACCAGCTAGTTAGAAATAAATGTATCCCACATTTTTTCATTGTTTTGAAAACTCAAAAATGATTTCGCTTTTCCTTTATTTTTAAAATAAAAAAATAAATTTAATTTATATCTCATCTTCTTTTGTTATTTCGGACATGCTTTTTGTTGTTTTGACCTCGATTGTTTGCTTTGAAACTTTCAAATCTATGATAAACTCGTTTGCGATTCCGTCCATTGTGGTCTGATAATCTGCGTGTCTGACCAGAATTTTTAAATCGAGTCATTTCGATGGTCATTTTCCTTCCATCTAAAGGTACTCCATGGTATCTTTTCATAGCGTCAATTGCATGGATTCCTTTCTCGAATGTGACTTCTGCTGATCCCAATGATCGACCTGATTTGTTATAATGCACTGCGGCATTTTTAATTCGTCCGCATGTGAGAAACAAACTCCGAATTTGCTGAGTTGTGATATTAAAATCAAGATTTGAAATTTGTATTGTACAAGACTCGAAAACATCTCTTGACTGTCTTATTTTTATGCTGGGTATTTTTTTCAAGTAGGTTTTCTTGATCCCACCATTATTTGTTCTTCGATATTTTGTTTCACCACGGTAACCACTTCTTCCATTTTCTTTAAGTTCTCTTGTATCTTTGACTTTGTTCCGTTTAATAATTTCGTCTAAACTCATATTTATTTCGTCCGTCATTTTTTCCGACTTTCAGGTTTCAGTTTTGTAACAGATAAAAGTTTTGCAAATGAATTTTGCTTGCCGCCTTAATTATTTATATAGTTTACATTATAATACCAACTGAATAATAATAAAAATTACTAAGATTCTTGAGGGTGCGATTTCAAAACTTCATTTATATCTCAAAATTGGTTATAGACACAGCAATGATTTTTATTAACGGAAAGAGGAGAATTTTCTGAAGGTCGTAATATAATTATTAATCGGTTTTGATACAGGATTAATATTTTGATTATGTTAATTAGCGATTTTATATCATTAATTATTATTATACTTTTATTAGTCCATCAAAATTTTCAAAACAAGATTATTAAATTAGTACCTATACTATAGATAGTTAATTTTTCTTTTCAGATTCTTTTTTTTAATCCCAAGCTAGTACCAGCTTCCATAGTCAATGAAAACTGACTTTTAGAAAATCTTAACGGTATTGGTGTCTTCTCCACCACTACAATTTCAAACTCAGTTAGGAGATAGTAGAACAACACTTTGATTTCCATCAGTGCAAATCTGCTTCCAATACAAAGTCTGGGTCCATATCCAAAAGGTAGGTATGATCCGGAAGCTATACTGGATTTATTTTCAGCACTAAATCTTTCAGGATCGAAGCGATCAGGATTGGGAAATAGGTCAGGGTCCCTGTGTAATCCAATAGTTGCAAAAGCTATTGATTCGCCAGCTTTGATGTGAATTGGCGGTTCATCTTCTCTTTTAGGTTGAATAATGTAATCTCTTACACATTGTCTATCGATTGCTGGTGCACTAGGATATTTCCGAAGTGTTTCTAAAAGTAATTTTATAAAAATTATTCAGTTGATATACTTAAAAGTAGAAAAACCTGCCTGATATTACCATATCCAAATACTTCAACGTCAATAAGCTATCGTATGCTGGTGGTGATCCATTTTCCTCCAAATTAGTCTGAATTTCTTGATACAACCTTTCTTGAATATCTGGATTAACGGCAAGTTCGTATGCCACAAACGTCATCATAGATGACACTGATTCAAATCCGGCAAAGAAGAACAAAAATGCCTGTGACACAATATCTTCATCAGTTAATTTCGCTTTCTTTATTTTACCCTCTTGTCCCGTTGGCTGTTTATTAGTGACCAGAGACCCATCCTTATTTGCTTCTTCCACCTCTTCGTCATCATCCCTATCGTGTTTTGCTTGCAAAAGCAATTGAATCATGTCGGGTCTTATAATTCCATCAACTTCTCTAGATTTAATATTTTCCATAATTATTTTTCGGAAGAATTCGACAATGTTAGGATCAAAAAACGTGAATCCTAAGAACTGAAATTCAAAATTGAAACATCTTTTTTGAAATTTGGGATCAAATGCTTACTGTGGCAATTCTTGGCATAAAAACTAGAACAATGAATTTTAAATTTTTTAAAATACTGGTGAAGCTGGTAACTTCTTTTCCCATTAGGTAAAATTCATTAGTAGGATTTTCAAGAGAATTAATGGTAATTCCAAAAGCTGATGTGGCTATTATATCGTTGGTAAACATCGCAAAAACTTCTTTAATTTCAATGGTTGTTACATTTTCTTTTTGTTGTTTAAAGTAATTTACAAATTGATTGGCGCAGTCGATCATCAGAGGGTAGATTGTTTTCAATTTTCTGCTGGTAAATGAAGGGCTTAAGGTTGCTCTCATATCTCGCCATGTATTTCCTGGAACCGATTAATGAATTGCTTGTAATTTCTAAATCCCTAGCACGGAGAAATCGAATGAAATATTTTCTCACCCTTTAAATTAAACAAATTTTTATGCCAAATTTCATCGGCCTCAGTTGGAATGATATTTGTATGATCGGTAAAATAATCAAAGTCTTTCACAATTACTTGCTTGATTAATTCTGGATCTTTCAGTAATATAAATGGTGTGTTCAATTGGTACATCCCAGTGTATCTAAAAAAATTATTTTCAAGACATATTCTCCCTGGTTACATCTATGGTCTTCACAGAATGAAATTCCAAGGTTTCTATGTTATAGTAATAATTACCTTCGACCAGGAAACATCATATGAAGCTTTTCGAATACTTCGCTTACTGATTTCCGTGCTAAAGCAGTAGAAAGAAATGCTAACAGCAGATTTCCTGTTGAATCTTGTGGTACTCCAAGGCGTGTCCAATGTTGAAATGGTCTTATTAAGACCAAATAAATCAATGTAACTCCCAAAATTCCAATTAATAACCAAAACATTTTGCAAGTTGTTTCTGTTCACTGCAAAATAATGATAAAAAAATAATTGAAACTGGTTTAAACTTTAAACTTGCAGCGTCAAGTGATTGGGACATGCTTGAATTCTAAGCTTAGAGTAAGCTTTGTTTAAGGTAGTCACATTAGCTGGATACGCAAGCGAAAATCGAATCAAAATACAGCTTGACAGTGGCGGACTTCCCAACAGGCGCGCGCTTAGGGCCTCATAAATCAAGGGGCTTCAAAATAAGGAAAATTTAATTGTTATTAACTTAATTCCTGTTGTAATAAACACAGAAAAAATAACGAAAAAATTCTAAGCCCTAAGATGCCTTAGATTTGCAGTTATCTTGATTTCAGTGCAATTTTTGAATTAAATTTTTTGATAAAAATTTAATTTTTGTTCAAATATTCTGAAACTTCATGAAAATATTAATTCTGCCATAATAAGCACAGGAAAATATCGAACAAATTCTAAGCCTTATAAGATGCCTTAGATTTGCAGTTATTTTTATTTCAGTGCAATTTTTGATTTAAATTTTATGTTAAAAATTTAATTTTGTTCAAATATTCTGAAACTTTATGAAAATATTAATACCCTTGTAATAAACACAGGAAAAATAACGAAAAAATTCTAAGCCTTAAGATGCCTTAAATTTGCAGTTATTTTGATTTCAATACAATTTTTGATTTAAATTTTTTGAAAGAAATTTAATTTTGTTCAAATATTTTGAAACTTCATGAAACTATTAACTCTGTTTTAATAAACACAGGAAAAATAACTAAAAAATTCTAAGCCCTATAAGATGCCTTAGATTTGCAGTTATTTTGATTTCAATGCAATTTTTGATTTAAAAACTTTTTGATAAAAATTTAAATTTGTTCAAATGTTTTGAAATTCTATGAAAATATTACTTAATTCCGTTGTAATAAATACAGGAAAAATAACGAAAAAATTCTATGCCCTAAGATGCCTTAGATTTGCTCTATTATCATCATTAAATAATGATTGGACCATTGTGTTAGAAATTAAGACTTTTTTAATGATCAAACACAGTAGATATTGTTATAAAAAAAAATTTTTCAGCTCACCCAAGTTGTTCCAATAAGAAACACTGACTTTTTGCATGCAAATATTATGCAATCTTTTAAAAAATAAGCGAAACATTAATAAGCAAACATTTTCAATACTTTTTGTTGAAATAAAAAGTACTTCAGCAAATACTCGATGGTTATCAACTAATTTTAATCTGTAATTTTATAATTTTTAATAATGTTAGTGTAAGTAATTAATTTAAAACGCAATACCAAATTAAAAATACCACATACGCTGGAGCACATAAAATAATTTGATCTTGAACTTCATGGAGAGGGAATTCTCGATTGAGTTAGCTCACTTCGAGCATCATTAAATTTAAAAAATTGTATCACAATAATGTACCTAATTGCTGAAATGAAGTTTAATAACAAATTGAGAAAATATAGTTTTCAATTTTGAATATTATCTAATCTAATAGCAGAAATTTCAATTTGTATTTATAGATTTTATCAAGTAAACAAAAGATGTATCTGCATGTTTTTGTATGATGATAAAAATATAACATGGGTGCGTTAGTAGTCAGCCTTGTTTGATTTAATATGATTCTCCTTTTAAATAATACAAAATAAACAAGTTTTTATATCTATTTTTCCAAATGAATTATTTTTTTTCTGTTCTTACTTTTGACCCTGTGAACTGTTTTTGTAAATAATAAAGTATTTCTGAGGAAAGCGTAGGTTTTCTCTTACTCGCCCTGATGATTCACAAACGTCGTGGTGAACAGACTAACGAGGGTTTGACTCTTTTAAGTTATGGCAGTGCTCGCGATTTCTTTGGATGAGAAATATATAAATTGAATGTTGTAAATGTTTGTAATGTTATAACTAGAGTACGGACTTTTAAGCATAAAAAATCGCGAAAATAGCGCTTAAAATAGCACAAAAAATTGCCATTATATTCATAAAAATATGCATTAAGCTGGGTTGACATGGGATGTGAGCCACGGCCGTGAGCCACGTATTAGTAAAATACTTTCCGCGTAAACTTAAACCCGTGTAAACTGTTTTTAAACACGTTTGATCTCAGCACGAACGCAGTTTTATCAGTTTGTGGCAAGAAATTACGATTCGTATTTCATTAAACAGCAGTTTACAAGGTGCGTATTTTATGAAAACGTGGCCCACGGCCGTGGCTCACATCCCATGTCAACCCAGCTTTAAACTTAAATATAATAACTAATAAGTAGGGTCCGGATTTGTAGGCATTTGCATGTTTGCGTACAGGCACGTGAAAAATTTTAAAAGGGGAGCATGTTTTACGCCTTTCTGAATCGTTTTATGTAGTTTTTATTTTGCCTATAATGCATATTTTGAGTTTAAGTGCATATTTGGCGGTTTGTTGCCTATAAATGCTTATTCGCTTATATTGGTATATATTTTGCATATTTAGCAAATCAAGTAAATACTACTTCATAAAATTTTAAATAATTTTAGTGCAATAATTCTATTAATATTACTGCTCTGATCATGTTACCAAGAAGGTGCATGTCCCCCCCCCCATTTCGAATTTTGACTCCAAAATAGTCTCAATCGTTTGTGCTTTGATTGTGCCTGTTTGTACAAACATTATTTTCATTTTTACCCAAATAGTTTTCGAGATAATTCAATTTTATGTTGGGGGGGGGGGTAGAGACATGCCTTTTTGATATTCAAATTTCGGATTCAAAATAGTCTCAATCGATTGTACTTCGTTTGTGCTTGTTTGTGCAAACATTATTTTTGTTTGTACCCAAATAGTTTTTGAAATATTCGAGATTTTCGGTAACACGTATTAGCATGATGTGATAATATTTAGAGTTTTTGAAATTTGAATTTCGGATTCAAAATAGGCTCAATCGATTATAATACTTCGTTTGTGCCTGTTTTTTAGCGCATATTTGAGTGCTTATTTTGAAGTTTTTAGAGCATATTTGCCTGCATATTTTCAAGTTTTTTAGTGCCTACAAATCCGGACCCTACTAATAAGCATTAAAATAAATTTTTTAAATAAAATTTATTTGAAAAGTAACACAATAAAATATGTACACAGGGATGTGCCTACGGGGGGGGGCGAGCCTCCCCCAAATAATTTAGGAAATTGGAAAAAAGTTGGCAAAATCACTCAAAATTTGGTCAAATCACTCAAAATTTGGTCAATTTGGCAAAAGCCGCTAAACCTATAATAGGAAAAATGGACAATTACAAAGAGTCGGCAATTTTGAATTAATTAATTTGGTAAATCCCCCCCCCAAAAAAAAAGTCCATTCTGGACGTAATATAGTGGCGCCACCAACGGTAATGTATAACGCGATATTTAAATCTAGCGAAAACGTTTTCTTGTGATGAACTGGAACCAGCGATTGACTCAAATAAAGTTTATTGTTTGCTTGCAGCATTTTAAAATTTTTTCATACTTTCCAAATATCAAGTCTTTGCCGACTTTAAGATTTCTGTTATATAAACAAAACCTGTTGTCAACTAAATATTAAATTCAAAGTAACCAAATTGTTTTTAGTAATTTTTTATGTATTTACTGCAATTTTTTTATTAATTTATCGAAAATGTGTTAAAATAAGCACTAAAAATGCTTAAAGATAAATCTAAGCATAAAAATGTTAAAATTGTTAAAAAAAAGCATATACTTAAGCATAAAAAAATAGCGCCAAGTGACTTATTTTTTCCAAATTCGTGGACATTTATAACAATTACGCTTCTGCTATTAATATTTATGTATAGCAAATTTGCTAGAAATCCGTACTCTAGTTATAACTATTAGCGAGCAAAATTTACCAGGTTCGCCAGCTGATAAGAAGACAACGCTACGGCTAAAGACCTAAATAATAAAAAAAAACTCAATCGGCAGATCTGCCTTAACTTTATTTGAGTTTTGACATCATAAAACAAAAGTTTAATATCAGCAAGGAACGAGGAGCAGAAAGTGACGTTTTTCTTGTCGTAAACTTACGAAGGGGGAATACTGATATTAGGGGTCTTTAGGTACAACGAAGATGGTTCGATAATATTTAAGATTCGTCATTCACAAGAGTGGAAGCCACCGTCCTGCCGTTTCAATAAGAAAAATATTGTAACGTGCGATAAACTACCTCAACTGTATGACAATCCTCTACATATTAAGCGCGAGAAATATCATTCGCACTTCCCAAAAAAAACTACGCATAAAGATTCGCACATCTGCCTTTCGAAAATTTCTCAAAATTATCGGTACAAATATCGCTGATATTCGAAATCGAAAATACTTGACTCACCGTCAATTGACAATTAAAACGCACTATTTCTGCGGTTTAGGCGAAGAGAATTCACCTTTGCTCCTTCTATGGCGGCGCCGGCGGCTAGCACAAAAAGCATCCAATCAATTCCATTTTCTTGTATGGTTGGTAATTTGAAGTTTTCGGTTGAAAAATTTTCCTGCTTGGCTCAAATTTGACGACATTTTTAGAGTTTGATTATTTTTTGACATTCAAGCCCACATTAATTGTGGATGGTCAACGTTAAACAAAGATGCAATATACACATTAATTACACCTACAGTGCATTAAACAAGGACAAGGCGCGGAAGTGTCAGATGCGACGCTGTATCTCAAGTGGTTAATAAAACTGCAATTTTTTTTGAAAATGATTTTATTATTATGGAAACTAAAATAAGTAGATTTACCTAAGCAAAATGAGAAGGACAAAAGTAAGTACAGTACAGCTTCGTTATTCCGGCCAGATATAATTTTTAATTTGTTCGGTTTATCGAGTTTTCCGGATTTTCGGAAGCAAGGCTTTTGTTTTTATTTATTTTATTGAATTTATTTTGTTGTTTGAAATATTGAATTACTTAATTGGCGATTTACATTTACAAAACGTCACCACAAGGGAATAATTTCAAACTAAAAATTGGACGTATTTTGTTAGTTATGGTGGCGCCACCAACGGTAATGTAAATCACGAATTTTATAGTTTCTATTAATAAAATTAAAAATATAAACTAAATAATTATTATGATAAGTTACTTAAATAAATGTAACAATTATTGTTTTCAAGTTATCATCATAATCCAGCTATAACATCCATAGTCGAATATAAAGCCTCCACCATATTTTATGGGAGGTTGTTAGCCATAACTCGCCACGGTGGCCAACCGATTTTAGACTTTTTAGATCACAGCACATATCCGACGCAATAAGGATTAGAACCGCGGTTTCCCGTTCTCTAGTCTATCCGTGTTTGATTTACGCCAGACGACTGGTCAATTTAATTCTCCATAGATCGGTGGTTCAAATCTGGATCGAAGGACCATGTATAATTTCCCCTTAGAAGTTATTTGTTATCTCGACTTTCTTCGTAGTGAGCGTCAGTCTCAGCGCCCATAGTGGTTTTAGACTTGGAACTAAGAATCAGCTGAGTGTTGAAGTCAGATTTTAAAACTCTTGTCGTTCATTCCTGACTCCAACACTCCACTAATTCTTATCCAAGTCTAAAAAAACACCATGGGCGCTGAGACTGGCGCTCACTGCGAAGAGTCGGGACAAGAAAAAGTAACCGGTTTAAAGGGCGTCCTGATAACAGAGGCTGTACTGTAATTATTTACAGTAAAAATATAAATCTTGCAATTTAAACAGATAACTTTTGTCACACAAACTTTATACAACAGTTAGATCTTTGTGTGTCTTTAAGTGGCGAGTTAAATGACTACTTTGAGTATAACGTTTGGAACACAATTTACATTCATAAGGTTTCTCTCCAGTATGAATAACACGATGGTCCTTAAGACCCCCACTTCGAGCAAACGTTTTTTCACATATGTTACATTTAAAAGGGCGATCACCAGTATGTTGCTTCATATGTTCAGATAAATTGGAGCTAGTATAAAATTGTTTTTCGCATATATTACAAGTAAATGATTTATGCTTGCTATGGTACCGTAAATGAGTATGCAGATTCCCTGAGTGGGCAAAGCTTTTATTACAAATATTGCACTTATAAGGAGTTTCTCCCGTGTGAATCCTGGTGTGATTCTTAAGAGTTGCTGATTGGCTAAAAGATTTGCCACAAATCGAGCACATGTGTGGCTTTTCACCACTATGAGTGCGCATGTGTGCGGTCAACCCTGCAAGTTGCATGAAGCTTTTATCACATGATGTACAAGAATATGGACGTTCACCTAACAAATTAACATTTTCATAATTTCTTTTTTATGTAAATAAGTAGTACTACGTACCGGTATGTATTCGTCGATGATTGACGAGATGCTCATTTCTATAGAATGTCTTTTGACACACTTCACAACTATATGGTTTTTCTCCAGTGTGTCTCCTAAGGTGAAATACAAAACTTTTACGCGAACTCAAAATATTTCCACAAAAATCACACTGGTGAATCTTTTTAGTTCCTCTCGATTTTAAAATCACTTTCTCACTCTTTTCCTCGACAAAATTTTCCTTTTCAAGGTCCTGACTTACACCGACAGTAGTTTCACTGTTGTTTTCTAATTCACACTTCAAAAAATTGTGTGTATTAAAATCTTCTACTTTATTTATCGTTTCTTCTATAACTTCAAGCTTAAGAGTATCGCACTGAGGGTTGGTCTTCAAAAGTCGAAGTAAAACGGTCTCACAATCCAAAACTTTACATCTAAATTTATACATGGCTATGATATTATTTTTGCATCGCCTACAAATTTTAAGGGGTAAACAATCGCCTTCTTTGATCTAAATAAAAATAAAGAATTAAAATTTTGAAAAGTTAGGTTAATTAACTCACATCGACAGAAATGCAATCAAACAGCATTTCGGAGTATAACTTTTTATATTTTTTGCTCAACATGAAAATCGATGTTACAGAGTCTTTTGCCATACAGGTTCGGCAAGTCTGAAAATCCATTTTTATTAAAATTAATTTTTGTTTATGATAAAAATCTTTGTTTAGGTTGACTCTGCCATCTATGAAACATCAGAACATCAGAAACGCATTTTGAATTTATGTGCCTGTGGCTGCTAAAATGTTTACAAAATCGTGGTCTTTATAAAAGGTTATTCTTGAAAAGAGAAATTACAAGTTTGCAGGCCGGTTTTTCATCTATGAAACATCAGAAGATCAGAAACGCATTTTGAATGTATGTGCCTGTGACTGCTAAAATGTTTACAAAATCGGTCTTTATAAAAGGTTATTCTTGAAAAGAGAAATTACAAGTTTGCAGGCCGGTTTTTTAATGTTCGATTAAAATCCAGTTAAAGATTACCAGTGGCTAATTTAAGGTGCATATCCCCCATCTTCTCCAGACATGATTAACGATGATGATCAGGGCCGGTATTCTGAACTCGCTCCATTCCAAGTGAGCGAGTGAGTGGTTTAATTACGAGTGGAGTAGTAATTTTGTATTTTCATTGATTCTCATGTACCGCTCCAGCCATATGACAGTTATATCGCTCCGGCTCCGCTCCTCTAAAAGCGAGGACCTCAGAATACCGGCCCTGTGGACTATGGGGAAGGGTAACCACCCCACCAACATTTGAGGGTCACGATACGCTTGTCAAGAAACAAAACGACTGTATGATGATGAAACTTAATTTCTAAATTATCTAATCCATTTCTATATTAAAACTTAAAAGGGCAGCGCCTAAAAAAATCTCAAAAGATGGCGCTGATGATTCTCAATTAATTATTTTTACATGGAACCGCCAGGCTTTAATATTTAAAATATAGCAAATTCGTTGAGATAATACTATTCTATAAACAATATTCTTGGTATTAAGCTTTTTTGGGTTCATAATTTCAATTTATAAAAAAAATTTCGAAATTACAGATTGATAATTTTTTTCATGTGGATGCAATTTAAGATATTCAATACCAAACCAGCATGAAAAGAAACAAATATACTTAGTACCAAGTAGAAATTGTCAATAATAACGACAGGACGTTCTAGACAAATAACAACTTTTACATAAAATTGTCAACAGAAGAATGACGTGGGAGGAGAAGGTGTGGCAAGTATCCGAGTGATGGCGCTGCAACTTCAATGCAAAATTTCCAATTTATTTTTACTAATAAAAATGGTAACTTCCTTACCATCTACTCATTTCTAAAATATCTTTTTATAAATTTTAATTAAAATTACTTCTTAAAAATTGCAATTCTAAACAAATTTATTTTTTTACATGTTTATCCCTGAACAAAATTATAGACATTTTTGTAAATAATTTTTCATCTAGGTACATTTTTAAACACTTTCCTTTCATAACATAGGTAAGCATTATACGGACCTCTAACAAGATAAGGCAAGCGCTTATCACAATGTCACATGGTACGGGTTACGTCATACAACTTACGTTACAAAGACTCCATAATATTATATTCAAATAATAGTATAGAAATTTTTACTTTATAAATTATTTAATTACATAATATGTTATACCGGGTGTACATAAAAAGTATTTATTTCTAAATTGATTTTAACTTGAATAATTTTGTACAAAAAATAATACAAATTTTATATAAGTGTATAAGATATTATAGTTCAAACAATAATATCGAATCTCGTTACATAAATTTAAAAATCCTAGAATTGGTGGACCAAAATTAAAAACTGAAGTTTTACATAAAATAGGAAACAATGTCGATTCAGAAACAATTCGCAGGGTTTAAAAAAAATGATGTAACCGTCGAATGACTATTACAAAAAAGTTCTACGTTATAGATTGAGAGCAATCAACGGATTTCATCCTGGATTTTAGGAGTCACGAAAATTTTATGGCTTATAGATAGGCACCCCCTCAATATAACACCGTAAATGGCAGACGTCTACCTGGTCGGATAAGAGGGGGGGCAAAGGGGGGGGGGACAAAGGGATAAATGTTCTAAAACTGCTAGACTTCTGCCGACTTCACCAAACGGTTACATAATGTTTGTAGATAATGTAAAAAAATTTCATTATGAAAATTCGATCGGAAACATAGTTAAATTAATGTTTTAAAATTGTAAAACTTTCGATTGAGCCTGTGAAGGCGCCTTTTATACGACGGGATACTAAAGATGTATTGTAAGGGGACACGCGCTCACAATAGAAAGCTATTGTATAACCTTTCGGTATAGTGGTGTAAGAGACGGTCATTGCCTTGCAGCTGACGCAGTTGGATGCGAACGCGGGGTTAACAAAAAACAGGGCTACAGGCACATCTGAATGCTAGCCTAGCAAGCTGCTATACCGGATGTAAAACAACTATAGTCCAAAATCAATCTGCGGACTACTCACCAACCCGTCTGGCCAGCGTGGTGAGTTATGGCCAGATCCTCCATAATATGCAGAGTCTTATGTCCAGCAGTGTGCGGAAAAAGGCTGAAGAAGAAGAAGATAGTGGTGTGAATACCTTTTTACCGCATCCCTCGAACCCCGCGCCGCTCTACAAATTCTTACTATTTTAAGATCTTATCCTACCCAATAGACGTCTGCCATTTTCAGTTTTGTATTGAGGGGGTGCCTATCTATAAGCCAGAAAATTTTCATAACTCCTAAAATCCGGGATGAAATCCGCTAATAGCTCTCAATCTATTATTAATGTGAATAGAATGAAACGTATTCGGTACGCAAAGACTTCCACAATAAATGGTATTTTGAATGGTATCATGGTGGAACAGTGTTATATTTGCAGACGAAAGGATCTGGCCATAACTCACCACGCTAGCCAGACGGGTTGGTGAGTAGTCCACAGATCGATTTTGGACTATAGTTGTTTTACATCCGTTAGCAGCTTGCTAGCCTACCATTCAGATGTGCCTGTAGCCCTGTTTTTTGTTAACGGTAGCAATTCGTCAACTCAGGGGGACCGCCGGCTTAACGTGCCCTCCGAAGCACGGAGACTTGGTCATAAGAAAGTTTGACTCCCCGAGTTTGAACCCGGTACCCCGCATTCGCATCCAACTGCGTTAGCTGCAAGGCAATGACCGTTTCAAAAATTTCTATTTGTAACCATATTTTTTCAAACTTTTTTTGTTTTCCGTGACCTAAGGAGAACATGAACCAAATTGTTAATAAAACCAGAGTTTTCTTTTCAAATAATTGAATTATGTGGGAAAGATTGCAATTTTAGTATTAGGTGCCCGGGTTATTATATTAGGTGGAACTCTGCGGGAAGATGTCGGCAGAGAGAGAAAGAAAGGAGACTTACGCCGCGCCGACGGGAAGTCGCGAGCGGCTGTGAAAATTTAAGCGTATAAATTATTGGCTTGTATCAAGAATTTTGCGAATGAATAAAAAGCAAAGGTTAGTGAAAAAAAAGAGTGTTCTATTTCTTTTAGAAAGCATTTAAAAAAGAAGTTTAGAACGATTTCGAAATTTATTGGATTCGTTGAAGTACATTTTGGATAGAAATTGCAAGGTTGTAGGATAACCGCCGTACGGGCCATAAGGACATTTCCGACTGGGTTGGCTTGGTATAATTGTGTATAAAATTAATCCGGCCGATGGAATTTTGCAAACTTTAATGGTCCATATTTTATTTTAGAAAGTTGTTATTTTGGAAAGTTTGTGGTCTGGATTAATTTATGACAATATAATATACAATTTAAAATTGTTATCAAATTAATATTGTAAAGTGGTAGTATTATTTAAAAAAAATTAATTAGAATTTTTGTTAAAATGTACCAGACATCCGTTAGTTGTTATTGCAACGTCATAAAGATCATATTATCAACAAACTAGTAATATGCACCTGCTGATTAAGCATTCGTCTACTTATTACTGATAATAGAGTCGTTATAGCGCGCCACCTATTCTTCAATAGCCTGAATCACCAACAAATGGAATGCTAACACCAGCTAACACCAACTGCATTATCCACTACTTGGAGTATTAAAAATTAATATTTTAATTACAAATTTTCGATTGTGGCGCCTCTGCAGGATTTTTGCGGTAACTTACATTGCGTTCCCCTTTTAACAAAAAAAATATTTAACTTTATATCTTACTAGCTGACCCGGCGAACTTCGTACCGCCCAAAAGTGATTTAAACGCGATTTGATCATTTTGTGAAAAGCTATTGGAAATGTGTAACAAAGTAAAAAATGAATTCGGTAATTCGAGGTTTTTGGGTGGTACGAAGTTCCAATTTGATTGGCAATAGAACTTCTCCATTATTCAATTGAAATTCAATTCATAATGTAATTTAAGAGTTGTGCGACTAATGAAAAATTAAAGAAATTATTAAGGGATTCATCCAACCGAATCTTTCCTTAAGTTTGTGTGAATACACAAATTCGATGACTTCAAGCAAGCGTTAATTTCATCAGCAGCTGTTGATCTTGGGATGACTGACAGGGTTTGGCGAAAATCGTCGGCCAGCAGAATCATCGCACCACCAAAGAGGTCCTCGTTATTTCGTAAATCTTTCAACGTTTGATCGAGTGCCTCCAATGCTCGTTTGTGCGCCATCGTACACTCTTCCCAACTGATTATTTTGAAATTCTGGAGTACTTTCGCCATTGCTGATTTTTTGGAAATGTTGCACGTCGGTTCATCTATCGTTTGCAAATTCAGTGGCAGTTTAAGCGCAGAATGAGCTGTTCGTCCTCTTTCTAACAATGTGGCAGCGATCACCATAGTATCGGTATCATAATTGGCATTTGATGGAGTAGTTGCGAGCTAGCCGCTTATCTCCTTAATCTGTTGTGAACATGACTTGTTTTTAGATAATGTGTGATTGGCATTGAGCCTCTATCTGTTTATGGAGCTATCTTAGTCCAACCATGTGAGGCATGGGTGGTGTAGCTCTGCCTTTTATTCTATACCTTTCACACGACACCAGCACGAGTTTCTTTATTCAGTTAAAAAAGATCGCATCAGCATTTACACATCTACATGCCGTGAGAATATGTTACAACAATCTTAATATATAAAATATGTACAAAAAAGTAAGCTTAACAAAATAAAAATAGTTGGTTTAATCCGGTCTATATTCTCCAGCCTTCGTTATCCATGTCTTCGTCGTCGTCTGTAACATCTTCGTTGACTTCGGTTAGGTTGTTGGATGGATCCGATGGATCTAGGAGAGAAAGGGAATTACCGGTCGCCCCCTCTCGCGCTGATGACTCTGTCTGAGGGTGGTTGAGTTGAGGGCAAGTCGGCCGCCCAGAAGTATGATTTTAGGTCGGGGTGCATTTGGGGTAAGGAGAGGGTCATATTGCCCTAGTGAGAAAATGAGCGGGTTAGAAGAAGTGATCGAGTTTTTGTAAAGATTGGTGGTTAGATCCAAGATTGAATCTTCCAACGATTTAGCCCCCGTGGCCTCTCGTGAGGTGGCGGTTCGTGACGAACCATGGAGCTTGAATTGCCTGTCTGATGCAGGAGTTATGAAATGAGTATAGGTTATTCATTCCCGTTTTGCTGGCGAAAGCCCAGGCAGAGGACGCATAGGTCAGGACAGGCTTGATGACACTTTGGTAGATTTGATTCTTGTGTAACAACCGGGGGTGCGTTATTAAAGTTAATTATAAAATTTTCTCTTAAAATTTTGATAATAATTTTAGAAACACAAAAACCTTTTTACTTGGCCTAAATAAAAAGTCACCCCAGAATGTTCTCTTCTTTTATTTGGTTTCCCAAAAATTTCTCGAGTTTTGAGATACTCCTGAATTTTTGGGAATATCGACGAAGGTTCCACGGTAACAAAGGACAGTCTATTTTTAGTTTTAACGCTGCCACCCGACAAAATTCTCTTTGTTAGTTGTCCGGGACCTCTTCGATACTTTTTGGTAGCTCTGGTTTGATTTCCCAATCTTCACGAAATGACGTAAATATCGCTGGCTAACGTAGGGTGAAAGGTGCCCTTTGCAGTGATTTTGAGAAAACGTAGGAATCGTTAACTTTTGAAAAACTTCTACTTTATTTTATGGGGTTCTTTTAAATTCAAAATAAAAGAATTAATATTTCCCAAATATAACAATTTATTAAATTAAACTGAATTATTTACAAAGATTTACAAAATAATTAACTCGAAATTATAATATGACAACACTTTTGCCACAGTATAAACAACAAAATAACTTTTGAAAGTAATAATTGACGAAACATTCAATCAACTACAAATTGTTTCCGTCTCTGAATATCAACTATTCAGATTTCCAAAATTAAACATAAAACAGATTAACTTATCAAACCTTACTTTAACGATTAAATAATATTGGCTAAACTTATATGCAGCCAAAACTATCAACAAACGAGGAAACAATCGTCTCGCGATTATCCTTTAAAATTAAGTATCAATAACCTGATGAGCGAATCTCACTCCAATCAATTATTATAATATAAGGAACCCATATACATTTCCTTAACAACTCGTTAGAATACAAAAATTTGCGTTCTCAAATTATGATTTGACAAACGCGCACACAAAATAAAATCATTTATCAGTAAACAATAAATTTTTACCTTTGGTTGTTTCAGCAAAACCACAAAAACTTAACTTATTTATTTAAGTCGAGAAAATTAATTAAATTATTTAATTTAATTGATTACCACTAACTTATTTATTCAAACAATAATTCGATAAATAGTTGCAAACAAAATTACTAATTGAGCTTTTGTACTGTACAAAACTCAATTATCAAAATTCAAAACAAAATCGCGCATTGGAGTCTTCGAATTTGTACCCTTATCAAAAAGCGTCTATGATCGCTCCTCGAGCAACGCAATTTTGATGCAGGTAACGATGGGACTCTCCCTTATCAGTACAGTTATCCATATTTATAACTTCTGACCCACTTCTCTTCCAAAGTGAATCTTTTTATTTCTTATGTTAAAATCCATGTGAGTAAAAGACGTTCTTCCGCAATTAGAGGAAGATACATTTTTTTTCTGCGCGTAGAAATAGCCGACTTAGCAATTCCCACACGCGTCTACTGGTAATTGAAAATTTATTTCCAATTTCTACATTTTTTGACTTTTTCAAATTATTTTTAGATATTTGGAATCGTTATCTCTTAAACGTTACAAATATACAATTCATGTCTTTGTAGGACCAATATTAAGAAATGGCCTAAAATCTTGTCACTAAGACGGGAAGCGTAATCCTTATCTAAGCGGAAATGGTCATCAAATTCTCTTCGTATCTCCGCACGTAGCACACCTGCAATACGTAGGTATATTTTCTACATTACAATGTAGTAATTTACTTTGTTGCAAAGTTAAATTTGAATTTTTGCTCAAAGTAATTTCGACTCGATTCCGTCGATATTTTTAATTTGAACGTAATTTTACGCTGATTCCAAAGATATAAGAACCGAAAAATTTTATAAAATGTCAGCACATTTGAATTACCGCGTTTCCATAGACGTACACAAATTATTTTCTTTTACATCTAAAATTGCATTTTAACTTTTAAATCCTTTAAAAAAAATCATAACTAGAAAAACAAACAACCCGAAATCAACCCTTAATTTCCGGGGTGTTACACTTGCTCTTCGGAGAAAGTTTGATGTTTTTACTTAGTAGAGGGTGGAGGGCACCTTTTAGTCCTCTGGCTTGGCTTTTGATGTAAGCTAGATGTCGCACATACACCATTAGGCCGCTTATCGTTAGGTGCACTAAAAACATTACAAAGTACGTATCTCATTCGCGGCATCTAACGATAGGTAAAAATACCATCCAAATTTCCGACCTTTTCGGTGGATTTCCAAACATTTTCTTACATACAAACCTTACTAATAAAACAAAAGCCAAATCGGTCGAACCGTTCTCAAAAAAAGAGATCGAGGATGCGCCATCCATTTTACCCATATGAAAAATCGAATTTGAGCCACTCTGTACGGTTGGTGTTTCCGTTACAATTACAATTTACGTATCTCATTCGCGGCATCTATCGACAGGTAAAAAAATACCATCAAAATTTCCGACTTTTCCTGTGATTTTCAAAACATTTTCTTACATACAAACCTTGTCCTGACAATTATGAACATAATAAAAAAAAAATCAGCCAAATCGGTCGAGCCGTTCTCAAGTGATGATCAGTCATACATGGGGCATTTCATTTTTATATATGTTACCGTGAAAGTGGATTATTAGGAAAGGTATACAATTCCTAGTGATTGTATACTTTCACTGATTTGGGCAGTGAAAGTTTACAATAAGATAAAAAATATGCTTTCACTAGTGAATGTCTACAGTCACTGATACCGTCCAGGAAATGTGGAATAAAATTTAACCTAACCTCCATAATGTAATATTTTGTTTATTTTATTTTAAAATTCGAAATTTATGTCAGACATTTGAAGTGCATTTGTAAGAAAAAGGCAGTTTTGTGCAATTCTAAATGCATCAATGCTCCTGTTGTGCTGCAATAAATCAAAAAATATATATTATTATTATATTTTTTAATTTAATTTTTAAGTTTTTAAGGTTAATGTTTTAAACAAATAAAGTAATTATTAAACCCATAAGCAGAAACTTTCTTTAGTTTTATAGATTTACATAAATAGATACATTAAAAATATTTTTGTGTGAAAACGAGAATAAATATTTATTGTCAATCTACTTTTCCTGACCCGCTTTAGAAAAAGTATACATTCACTAGGTATTGTAGACTCTCACTAGTAAAAGTAGATTTTTTTGGCGAATAAAAAGTAAATTGTCTACTATTCCTAAACAGTCTAGTGAATGTCTACAATCCCTAGTGATTGTAGACTTTCACTGCATTGTCCACTTTCACGGTAACATATTGTTTAGATAGAAGATAGATAATTATTTTTCTTTTGATATTGATTGGGGGGCGACGCCCGGCCGTAGAGTCCCCCCCTCACCAGCTGCCACTGATTGTAAAGGAGTTTTCTGTTTGGAATGTGATGGTATCAACCTTAAAATCGCCAACTAAATAGTTGTCAGACCTAAACAGATGACCAGAAGATACACAGACCGCCTGACCTGCTTTGTAATGCATAAACAGCGGTGGATAAATCATATTGTTACCCACTCTATGTCGTTGACACTGGCAACTATGTCGTTGCCACTTTTTTTGGTACTACAAAATAATTACATAACAAAAAACAAGTAGGTATTGATGTCGTCAGAAGCTCTTTGATATAATTTAATAAATAAAATACTTAATAGCAAGAGATAACTATATCTTAAGTGGCATCTTACAATGCAATCTTACAAGGCCTTAGAAATGTCACACTGTAGTATTTACTATTTCACTAAGCAACAAGAAGTATAATGATAATATATTGTAGTTTACTGTTATTTCTGTCTATTAAATTAAGGTACCATTAAAAAACATATTTACATCAATTATATCATACACGTTATTATAATATATTGCAGTTCACAAGAACTAACTCACCATGAGTTTCCAAAAGACTTCCTTTTTGGAACCGCAACTTCAGCATATCAGATAGAAGGAGCATGGAATATAAGCGGTAAATATAATCTGTTTTTTTTTCTTTATTATTATCATTCTATTAAAAATATTAGGAAAAGGAGAAAATATATGGGACCGATTTACTCACGACCATCCAGAACTCATTTTAGACGGAAGTAACGGCGACATCGCTGCTGATTCTTATCATAAAGTCGAAGAAGATGTAGCACTCCTTAAAGAACTAGGATCTAGCTTTTACAGATTTTCGTTATCTTGGTCAAGAATATTGCCTCAAGGTTTGGCATACAAAGTAAATCCAGATGGAATTCGTTATTATAATAAACTTATCAATTTACTTATTGAAAACGATATAACCCCAATGATTACCTTGTTTCATTGGGACACTCCACAACCGTTAGAGGATTTAGGGGGATTTGCAAATGAGTTGATGGTCGACTGGTTTGCCGATTATGCTAGAGTAGTTTACAAGAACTTTGGTGATAGAGTAAAATGGTGGATAACCTTTAACGAACCTCGCCAAACTTGTTTGGAAGGATACGGAGAAAATGGTAAAGCTCCAGGTTATAACTCCTCCGGAATTGGAGATTATTTATGTACGCATAATCTCTTAAAAGCACACGCAGAAGCTTATCATATTTATGACAAAGAATTTAGACCAACACAAGCCGGAATAATTGGCATCACATTGGATACATCATTTTATTATCCTAAATCGCAAAGCAAAGAAGATATTGAAGCTGCAGAACGAACTATGCAATTTCATGTATGTATTTTAAGATAAAATGTTTTTAAGATCGTTACTAAAGTTAACTAGTTTGCATGGTTTGCCGATCCAATCTTCCATCCGAAAGGAGACTATCCAGAAGTTATGAAGAAGTTTATAGGCGAAAGAAGTAAAAAAGAAGGATTTAAGCAGTCTCGTTTACCTTCATTCACTGAAAATGAAATTAAGAGAATTAAGGGCACGTCTGACTTTTTCGGACTAAATCATTATACTTCTAAATTAGTAGAAGATATTCCTGACGAGCTGTATGACATTCCCTCTCATAATAAAGATTGTCGAGTTAAAATTGGACATAATGAAAGTTGGCCAGAGAGTTCCTCTGAATGGCTCAAAGCAAGTTTGTCAATATTTTTGGTTAAATTAATTAATTGTGGTCATTCTAGGTTGTTCCAGAAGGATTTAGAAGTTTACTTAAATGGGTTAAAGATAGATATGGCGATATAGATATATATATTACCGAAAATGGGTTTTCCGATTATGGAGAGTTAGACGATCAAGGAAGAATTAATTATCACAGAGTATGACAAAATTATTATGTAAATCTATATGCAACTATCACTTTAATGCTTTTAGCTCTACTTAAATGCGATGTTGGAAGCAATGTACGATGATAAGGTAAATGTGAAAGCATATACTGCTTGGAGTCTTTTGGATAACTTTGAATGGAGATACGGATATGTGTTAGTACATTTTATAGTCTCTAATCTGTAAAATAGGGTGTTATTTTGGTTAATATTTCAGGAATCGTTTTGGTATATACCATGTGGATTTCAATGACCCAAATAGAAAAAGAACTCCAAAAGCATCCGTTGAATATTTAACATCTGTATTTAAAAACAAGATATTAAGTTAAAATTTAATCAGAAACTGTTTAGTTATTATGGAGGTAGGATCATGAATAAATTGTTGAAAACTTCTTACAAATTTTTACATTTATATCGTTAAAAAGAAAGATTTTTGAGTAATTGTGACATTACTTATAGTTTAATTAAATAATTGAACTTTATTTGAAATTTCTTCTCAATTTTATATCGCTGCAATTTTCTTTATCGGCGACAAATAAAATTTAACCTCTATGAACAAAAGTGCGCTCCAGTGCGATAAAATTATTTTCGAAAAATTAACCTCAAGCATACGAACAAAACCAATAACGAGGTAAGTGTGATTCTAACTTCCAAACTTATCTAGAATCATCCAGAAACAGCAACTCAAAAATGTCGATCATCAAATCAGATCGACCAAATTTGACCATGAGGCCACACTATCAAAAATCTCCAAATTATCACTTGTAAATAATT
This sequence comes from Rhagonycha lutea, assembly GCA_958510855.1. Classification (NCBI taxonomy): domain Eukaryota; kingdom Metazoa; phylum Arthropoda; class Insecta; order Coleoptera; family Cantharidae; genus Rhagonycha; species Rhagonycha lutea. The sequence continues at coordinate 18,404,978 of OY294039.1, read as the reverse complement.
CGAGAACTTCCCGTATCCACGAATAACAAAAAGAAATTACTCAAATACTTCCGGAATCAAGTTTGACTCCAGATAATTCAAAATTATTGCAAATTAACAACGGATGAAAAATAGCACGTCCGTCCTTCCAACATGGAAACCGGAAAGGAACCTCGTTTCTTGGTACCACTCTTCGAACACCAAAAATTCTCCATCCCCTATCTTGAAAGGGCAAATCAAATTTGCACAATTTTGCAGTTTTACTACTAAATTTAATTATAGATACCACATTTGCGGAAAACCTAACAAAACAATTCTATAAATTATTGTAATTTAAACTTCCCAGAAAGGTCAATAATCCAATTATAGTTAGAGGACAAATTTCCTCCTTATCAAAACGAATAATCTGTTAGTGGAGCCTCTTAACATCTGAAACTCAACTTTAAACAAAACTTCAGCACAAAAATTAAAATGATCTTTTTCTTTCAAAAATAATAACAAGAGAAAGTGACTAAAATTTTATAAAACTTAGTAATTTTAAATATTTCTCTTAAATTGTTATGAATGATCTTGTTTTTAACCCTAGTTCATAATTTACCTTGCTGATTCCTCCTCACCTACATTTGCTCCAAGCAACATGCATCGACGATTTTTAAAATTTTATTTACTTTTGAATTTTTAATTTATCAAAAAATTAAGTTTTTGTCAGTAAAATCGTAAAAAAAGAGAATATTTTGTAAGTTATATTATTTTCCACAATAATAAAGCTTTTCTTTTTCAAAATATGTGTTTTAATTGTAAATTTTGTAAATACCAAAATAGTGAACAACTCCAAAAAAGTGAAATTAATTCCACAATTTCGCGACTCGACTGTAGTTCACTTTATTTTGAGTTTTCAAATAATTTTTTTATTTAGGGGCAAAATTTATTATTGCCGCTTTTTACACCATACACAAATAAACAATTAATACTTATTTCTGAAATAATCGATTATAAAGAACGAATGACTTTTTTTAGGCTTTTCGTAGTAAAGTGAGGCTTGTCTTTATAAAAATGTATGAATGAGCTTTTTTTAAAGCATATTTTAGCCATAAAAAATAATCGATTGTTTTTACACAATCGATTTTCGATTGTTAATTTTAACAATCGCCCAGCCCTAGTATTAATTACTAATGGTGAAAATCAATTAGAGTAATTCATACAAATCTCTACTTATAGAACACTTAACGCCCTTGGTTTCAATTACATTTTTCTTTTAGCTCATAAAAAAAATTGAGAACTAGGGATATCAAAATGGTTCAGAGCTACATCACACATCAATTTAATTAGGCTAATAAAAAGATAATTTGCTTTTATGTATAAATTTAATAATTGTAAATTATAAATTACAACAATAAAACGGTCGTATTAAAATGTTCAGTTTCTGTACAAATCTTATTTTAATAGTAAAATAATAAATTAAAAGTCGCAGGAAATACCTCATACACACAATGTAATTTCAAATATTAATTGCTTTCATTGAGCAAACATGCATCTGCATAAACTTCCACAACAAATACAGCCACGATAAGGGAATTTATTTATCCAATAAAAAAAAAATTAAACTGATCAAAATTAATAATAAATTAACAAACCTAAGTTTTAACTAATTTGAAACATTATAGTTCCGTGTGAATCGGTTTTAATTGTTCTATTCTTTGGATAAAGTCAGATTTCTCAATGCAACCTTGACAGTCTTCACCCCAATCATTAATAATCTTCTTGAGGTCTCTCACTTTCAATTTTTTCAAGTCCACAGTCTTCAAGTCGATTTCAACATCGAAACGTAAATCACAAATTTGAGCATCCTTCTTTTTCAATTTCTCGCATATTTTATCTCCTGGCATCGACCACGACAAAGGTTTCGATATTTCTCCCAAAATACCAGTCGCACTCTCTTCCAAACCACCCAAGTAGTAGCACTAAAAGTTTTTTCGAAAAATAAAACAACCACGTCATTTTGAATTAAACAAAACTTACAAAACGGTTTTCTTTATTCTTGGAACCCTTACAAAACTTTTTAAATTCGTCCTCTATTAATTTTGGTTTACTTTTCACATTATCGCTCAAAGAAGCAGCAAACTTGTCGAGCGTTTTGATGCAAACTAAAAATTGGTTGTTATAAGTATTGAGGGAATTGTATTAGTAAAATAATTCTTACCTTCGCATTCTCCAGGTTTTAAACTACTCACTACAGCTAGAATTGAAAAGAAGACCAATGTTAAGCACACTTGCAATTCCATTTTTGTTAAAAATATACAAGTGAGGTTATATGAATTTCGGAACGAGATATTATAGTCTCGTTATTGAATGGTTAAACTCAATAAATAATTATTTTAACTATTATTTTACAGTTATTTGATGGTGCTTCGTTCAATTTTAATCGACGAAATAAACTCAAAACTTTACTACACGTTGACAGTTCTTAAACATAACACCGGCACATTGTTGGCGATATCTGATTGGACCACGTCAGTAACAGTTCACGATGGCGCCAAATTAAAACGAATGGGAAAAAGTAAGAACACGTTCGTCAATAAGAAATTAAAGTTAATATTGATATTATTTCGATTTAATGAAATTTTGATAAAAAAATTAATTAAAAACTATTCAAAAACTGCATGACGTAGTACTTTTAACAAAATAAAATCGAATAAAAAGCACACACAAAATTAGAGAATAATCTTTTATTTATATTTTTTCGGAAAATCGAATCAAGATATTAAAGAAAAAGCACAACGTTGGACACATTATCGGAAAAATTAATATTTTTCTTGTTTTGATAAACAGATTTAGACTTTATGTCCTAATGCACATGATTTTGGCAACTGGAACAAAACAGCATATAAATATTATAATATTATTTATGTACTTCTCAAAACTTACCTACTCGCATCATAGAATTAAATGTAGAATATATTCGCTGGAATATTAAATTAAAAACTACTTCGCAACCTGCCAGTTCTTGTTCTTCGTGTGATGTATTGGAATCTGCAGCAAAAATGTGAAACATGCAAAAAATACCATTTTTTGGAAGAAAACATCAGTTAGTTACCTTCTTCATATCCTTCTAGTACGAGATCTACGGTGGTACCAAGTTTAGCTAGTAATTCATCACTTTCAGCATCTATTAATTTAATATAGTACTCCAAATCGTGTGTTTCAAAGTCATAATCAAAGTCAGATTTATTGAGATTCATGTTGAAAATTTCTTTTAAAAAGAAAATATGTGCAGGTTAACTTTCCAAACTTTAAATGATAATACTTGCAGAAATAGGTGATAAGAGGTACAAATCTAATAAAATAATAATTCTAACCAATCGTTACTCAAAATCTAACTTATTATCTCTTTGATTTTAAGCGGTAAAAATGGCTTAAGTCAAACATTTGCTTATAGTACTTACAAAATCGAAAGAGCATACAAAATTGATTTAATTCCAATAGCTAATTTTTTTTTGCCTATTTGAGACGTACCATGGAGCGTTGATAGTTTGTCTTAGGTATTTGTTGTGAGTGGGTCATTCCACGTGAAATCAACACACTTTTTAGACTGACCATCTCCGATTTTGATAAAATTTGGTATATCAATCGAGTGTACGGAGACAAACAAAAATACAAATTTTTATTTCAATATCTCAAACGGTTTCCAAAATATCGCTATGTAAAATTTTCAAAAATTGGCTGCCGGAATATTTTCTAATCATTATAGCAGCTCTCCTAATTAAGCTACAGAGGTGGGCGTGGTGTCATTTTACTCAGTTTTTAATGCCCTTTCCGATGATATACAGCACATCGTCCTTTCTTATAAACATACTTTCCAAAACTCAAAATCAAAATTTTGAATTTGATTTTCTCAAAAAGTACGTCTTCAAAATTTTTCAAAATTTTTCTGGGAATAGTCTCTACTTATGGTAAGTGACTGCCAAAATTTGAAAGTGGGACGGTAATGGCTTCATAGTTAAAATAATTTTTAAGTACAAGATGGTGTTGAAAGAACGATAGACTTTATATAGGGTGTTTTTTTAGCTGCATGAGAACTTTCAATAGGGATAACAATTTAATCAAGATTGCTATGGAAACAGTTTTTTGACATTTGTGTTTAGCAAGGTTTGGCATTTGATAATGCATAGATTGACCATTGAACAACGCTACCAAATTCGCTTCCAACCAATTGGAAGTGGATCCATTTTTTTACCGTAAAATTTTGTTCAGTGACGATGCACATTTCTGGTTAATTGGGTATGTGAACGAACAAAATTGCCGTATATGGAGTGAGACCAATCCGGGACATTATCTTGAGACTCCATTGCATCCATTAAAATTGACTGTTTGGTGTGGAATACACGCCAACGGCATCATTGGTCCATATGTCTTTCCAAATGAGGAAGGAGCTACCGTTACGGTGAATGGTGTGAGATATCGACACATGCTCAATACATTTTTGTTTCCAAAACTTCAAGAGCTAAACATTGACAACTTATGGTTCCAACAGGATGGTGCTACGTGCCACACAGCCAACGAAACCATCAATTTATTGAAGGGACAATTTGGTGACAACATTATTTCAAAACGTGGTCCTATCAATTGGCCTCCAAGATCGTGTGATTTGACACCTCCAGATTATTTTCTGTGGGGGTATGTTAAATCCATGGTTTATGCTAACAAACCAACAACTCTAGAAGCATTGGAGGCTAATATTCAGCAAGCCATTTATGAAATAAAGCCAGAAATATTCGAAAAAGTGGTCAAAAATTGGACTGAACGGATGCGCTTCGTAACCATTAGTCGTGGTGGTCACATGCCGGAAGTCATGTTCAAATCATAAATGCCATTAACTGTACTTTCATAAAAAAATTATAACCAAAACATTCCGTCAGGTTTTTAATGTTTTATTTCATTTTCAAGTTCTCATGCAGCTAAAAAAACACCCTATATTATAGTAAGTGAAGTACGGGTCATTCCACGTGAAATCAACACACTTTTTAGACTGACCATCTCCGATTTTGATAAAATTTGGTATGTCGATAGAGTGTACGGAGACTAACAAAAATAATAAATAAAATAAATAAAATAGTTAAAATAATTTTTAAGTACCAGATGGTTTTGAAAGAACGATAGACTTTATATTATAGTAAGTGAAGTACCGCAGAAATTGTTTGTGAAAAATGAAATTTACAATATTTTATAAAAAATATATGTTAGTTTTACGGAAATGAGTCTTGCCAAATAATTTGGTGCTTATGGGGGAGGGGGGCACCCCTTGCCGGCAAGGATAAAAAGTATGTGAATTTTTTCTGAGAAAATGAATGTATTTAGATCAATTTGGGTTTTGACACAATATTATACAAGTCTCTAAAAGCATTTAAAAAATTTTTCAATTCAAAATATTACAAAATGGAGATGTGGCAGCTGAACTCCACAAACAGCTCTTAAAATGAGGTGGAAAATCTCCCAATGGTGTCGCTAGACCTACAATATAAGAAATGAAAAAATTTAGTTTAATAATGTGTCAAAACCCAAATTGATCTAAATACATTCATTTTCTCAGAAAAAATTCACATAGTAGTTGGACTTTTTATCCTTGCCGGCAAGGGGTGCCCCCATCCCCCATAAAGCACCAAATTATTTGGCAAGACTCATTTCCGTAAAACTAACATATATTTTTTATAAAATATTGTAAATTTCATTTTTCACAAACAATTTCTGCGGTACTTCACTTACCATAATATAAAGTCTATCGTTCTTTCAACACCATCTTGTACTTAAAAATTATTTTAACTATGAAGCCAATACCGTCCCATTTTCAAATTTTGGCAGTCACTTACCATAAGTAGAGACTATTCCCAGAAAAATTTTGAAAAATTTTGAAGACGTACTTTTTGAGAAAATTAAATTCAAAATTTTGATTTTGAATTTTGGAAAGTATGTTTATAAGAAAGGACGATGTGCTGTATATCATCGGAAAGGGCATTAAAAACTGAGTAAAATGACACCACGCCCACCTCTGTAGCTTAATTTGGAGAGCTGCTATAATGATTAGAAAATATTCCGGCAGCCAATTTTTGAAAATTTTACATAGCGATATTTTGGAAACCGTTTGAGATATTGAAATAAAAATTTGTATTTTTGTTAGTCTCCGTACACTCTATCGATATACCAAATTTTAACAAAATCGGAGATGGTCAGTCTAAAAAGTGTGTTGATTTCACGTGGAATGACCCGAGTAGAAAAAAACCTCTCCATTCCCGTTTTGCTTACGAACGCCCAAGCAGGGGCCGCGTAGGTCATGACTGGTTTTATCACACTTTGATAGATTCTTAGTTTATTTCTAGGGAGTAGGCTGCTTTTACGACCGATCAGGGGGTATAGGCAGTGGCGCAGCTATAACTTTTACGGTTTTAAAATATACCGACCGCCCCCTTCCCCCCAAAATGATTTTGAATTACCTTTTTAACCTTATTTGGGTGGAGACTTCAGGCAATGTTTAACCAAGATTACCTACATGTAATCTAACCTTATGGCGTCGGGCAGTTACTAAGCAACACATTACCTGTTGTTCCAAGAGGAGGTCGGACAACAAAATAGTCGGGAAATCTCTGAAGAAACTCACTGAGAAAAATCTCGGAAAACCTCTTCTACTCATTCAAACAAATCAAACTCACCACCCAAAATATAAGAGCGGATCGCAACGAAAAAGTAATTACTGAATCAGTGGCGTAGCTAGGTGGACAAGGGCCCCGGTGCATAAAAAAAAATCGGCCCCCCCTCCCCCTTTTTCTACATGTTTGCATTAGAAATTAAAAAAAAAACAGCTCATGGGGCCCCGGTGCACTGCACCGCTTTGCCCTATGATAGCTACGCCACTGTACTGAATGGCTTCTGAAACTTGGAGAAGCCCGTCTGCCATTTGCAGACGTTTTTGATGAAGATAAGATTCCAGATTTATGAGCCTTGCGTCGCTAACAAAGATCTGGTAGATTTTTGGAAATGATCTTGATCACTCATCCTATGGGTCATTTCAACATGTTGCGATCCTGACAACGAGAAATGAAGATTCATTTGAGATAAAACGATAAGATTGTCGACAAAATCCGTGTAGAACCAAAATTTACAACAGCATCGACAGTATCAAAAGTGCATGATGATCCAGATCAGAGAAACCAGGAGAAACAAAATAATTATCTAAGAGTTCATTAACTAGCAGATTCCTTCAGGAATGTCTCCGCACATACTGGGACTGAAGAAGGATCAATTGTCATGTTGCAACGTAACTTGAATACAAAGGAAGGATTCATCATCCGAAATATGGTTGAACATGTTCTTGATGCTGAAATCATGCCGACGAACGTGTATTCATTCCTGGGATTAATCTTTCTGTAAGCCAAGCTGAACTTCCATTCCTGTTAAAAAGACGATACATTTCCTATTAAGTTGTCGTTCGCCATAACAATCGACAAGCATCTACCAGCTAATCAGTGGTGACGCGCATGAAATGATTAACGAGATTCCCATTGTCCCTCCACCCTATGAGGCCGAACAGCCACATTCGACACCCCTTTACCACCCGGTATTTACGATATTGATAGCCTGTTCTGTAGTATTTAGTAGAGAAGAATGTGGGACTACTTTTTCTTTACAATTACAAACAATTTAATAACTTTAAAAATTTTTGCTTAGGTAGAATCTAGCAAGAACCAATCAGATTGAAGTATTTTCTTTTATCTTCTTCTATGTTTAAAATATACCGCAATCACAATGGTACTTGCTAGTTTCCACCTAAGCAAGGCAAGACAAGAATCTTGATGTGAATTTTGTGAACACCGCTTAAATGTGTACTGTGTAAAATAAATTTATAAATCAAAACCGGGACTTATTTGGCATCCCGTCCCGCATTCTTCTCTAGTAGTATGTGGGTCTGAAGAAAGCAACAAACCCGGTTTGATTGCCAGCAGTCCCATTTAAAAGTTTAAAAAACTTTTGCAATCATTGTAATTGATCGATGTGTTTTAGAAGCTTTGCTCCATATGGGAGAAGCATATAGTATTATCGGTCATATCATGGTTTATATTTTCATAATGTAACAATGACCTAATCATAACTGATGAGATGTTTTTGCGTATTTCCTTTCAATTTCAGGTAACTTAAAACTAGCGGCCTGCCCAGTGGCGGTGCAAGAATAGCTAGGGCCCGTAAGCAAAAATACAAAATGGGCCCCTAAGCATTGCTTACATTCGCTTACTCATATCACCGCCACTGGGCCTGCCTGCAAATTTGAAACCCATTTTTTAGGAGTTTCCTTTCCTGAATTAAAAACAGCTGCAATTTGCATTTCAAATTGAACTTTCTCTAAAATTTAAGGAACAATAGAATAAAATAAACCGTTTTAAGAGCGCGCTGCAAATTATGATGCAAAAACATGTTTCGACAGATGGCGTACTCTAAAATATTAATCTTTTATAGTTATCTTTTCACCAAAACAGAATTCTAAAAATTTATAAAAGTCATATGAATAAACGATAACTAAGCTAGGCAATAAGGAAGTTTGAGCTTCCAATGTTGAATATTTACAAGTATATACCAAAAAGATATGCACATGTGAAAATATTGAATATACTTAAAAATATTTATCTTTGAAAGCTCAAACTTCCTATTTGCCTAGCTTAGTTATCGTTTATTCATATGACTTTTATAAATTATTAGTATTCTGTTTTGGTGAAAAGATAACTATAAAAGATTAATATTTTAGGGCACGCCATCTGTCGAAACATGTTTTTGCATCAAAATTTGCAGCGCGCTCTTAAATAAACAAAGGGATATTATTGTATTAAATAAATATTTATTCGATTTGCTTAATTTATTAAAAAGTAAATTAGGTAAGTTTCGTTTTCACCCATAATAATTATCTTCAATTTACATACAAATTATGTCTACTTGATAAATTATACACCCATAAAATAATTTACAATTGAATTCTTGATGAGACTTGAAAGCGATCGCCTCGTACAAAACCACAATTACACTGTCATCATTAAATAAATCTCGGTTGACTTAAGACATTTTGGGAATCGTATGCCCATTACTTTGCGTATTATTTTGATTATTTATTGTTTGCTCATTATTATTACCATTCTGGACGTTCGGTTGCAGCAACCGACTTCTTCGTCGTGTATAATGTTGCCACAAAAGAATTTGTTGGTCGTCTATAAACTTCGTACATTGAGCATTCACCAGTTCCCTCCTAAAGTGTTCGTATTGTAACAAATCTAAGAAATGCAAGCACATAGGATATTTCAAAAATTTTGCGTATTCCGGTTCCTTCCAATATTGTAAATATTTGAGATAATTTACGAAAGTGCTGTCCTTGAAGTATCCTCTTTGTGCTAAAACTAACGTACAAAATTAGAGGGGCTACATAGTTGGAAAAGGACAAAATTCTTACAATTCAAATAATTGGGATTTCCAAGGCATTGCACAAACTCCAGTTCAATTTGAAATCGCAACTTTTGTTGCTCTTCGGTTTCCGTTGAGCCTGCAACATAATTCCAACCTATTTTAAAAATTAAATAAACGTTTAAGATTTATTTAAGAGTTTACCTTTTCCTGCCATAATTGTTAACCTATACAAGTTCGTCAAGTTCTTACCAGTTCTTACCTGTCAATAAATAGTTTTTTTTATTTATGGTTATGGCAAATGTTTATAGAGGGAGCACCTACACATTCAGAGCCGTACCACCATAGAATTAACAAGTTTAAAGGCGTTCTAATTTTTTTGGTGGTCCTTTTTCCTTCCAGTTAATAAAAATTTGAGGAGATTAAAAAAATCTTATACTATTTAAGCTAAGTTTAAATGACCTAAGCAAAAATGGTACCGTTTACAATGAAATACTTTTAATGAAATTATAATGAAATACTAGCTACGGCCCTGTGCAAGACGAACTAAAATTTTAATAAATTTTTTCTAATTCAATAAAATACCATGATTTTAAATAACCGAAACAGTAATTAAATTTAATGAAATTTGAAATTATAATTTAAAAAGTCCCGTTCGCTAACTTTCAAATACTGGCGGCATTTTTAATGTGTCACAGCAACACCTCCTTCTTCCTCCTAGATGGTGTTTTTGTTGCTAATGTCAGATACTTTTATCGATTGTAGTTTTTATTAATTTTTAAGTTAAAATTTCATTTTTATAACGTAGTGTGATAGTGCGTTTTAGTTATTTCATTTCGTTCGGGATGTCTGGTCACGTGTACACAAATTCTGGTAAATTATTTAGTGATGATGATGATGTGGATGACGAAACATTTCTACGAAATTCGAGACATTCCTATAATCAGCAACCCACTTTTGAGGAACAAAAGCAAACCTTTGAAGAGCGTAAAAAAATTATCGAGGAAAGGACGTTGCAAAGTAGCGATAGGAGTATTACTCTGTTGAGGGATTCCGAACAAGTTGGTATTGCAACTGCTGAGGAATTGGTGAGACAAAGGGAACAATTGGAAAGAACCGACAAGCGATTAGATGAAATTAATCATACGTTGAGGTTTTCTCAAAAGCACCTCAATGGTATTAAATCGGTGTTTAGTAGTCTTAAGAATTATATGTCGGGCAGGAACGATACCAGTAGTCCAAGTTTAAGTTCTGCATCAAGTAATGTGCAGGTAAGGGAGTTTGTTGTAAGTTTACTGACAATTTTAAGGGCGTTTTGGAGTAAGTGAGGTTACAAACTGTCTGATATGTACATTATTTTTTATTTATGTTTTCTGGAGCAAACTTAAATTTAGTAATTTTGTTTAGTAATCAATAAACAATTAACTGCTTATTAGTAAGTTTCAAAGTCTAATTAGCTTATTTTTAATTTGTAAATAACGTCGTAATTGATCAGTTAAGTAATCTGATTATATTATACAGTGGCGTATCCGGTATTTTTTGTGGAAATGTATGTGCATAAAGAAAGAAGATAAGATAGCAGCTTAGACCAGGGGTCGGCAACCTTTTGTTGTAGAAGGGTCAAATATTTTACGTGGGAATTAGTGCGGGCCACTAAAAAGAGCTTTTTTTGTTGAAAAATAAAAAGAGAGTAAATTCATTAAAAAGAACTTTTTTCTTAAAAAAAAGGTCATTTGTTTTAGAGTTTGCGGGCCACACCAAGACCCTTCGCGGGTTGCCGACCCCTGGCTTATTAGACCATTCAACTTATAGATAACCATAATCCATAATGATACTATAGGGTGTTTTTTTAGCTGCATGAGAACTTCAAAATGAAATAAAACATTAAAAACCTGACGGAATGTTTTGGTTACAAATTTTTTTATGAAAGTACAGTTAAAGGCATTTATGATTTGAACATGACTTCCGGCATGTGACCACCACGACTAATGGTTACGAAGCGCATCCGTTCAGTCCAATTTTTGACCACTTTTTCCAATATTTCTGGCTTTATTTCATAAATGGCTTGCTGAATATTAGCCTCCAATGCTTCTAGAGTTGTTGGTTTGTTAGCATAAACCATGGATTTAACATACCCCCACAGAAAATAATCTGGAGGTGTCAAATCACACGATCTTGGAGGCCAATTGATAGGACCACGTTTTGAAATAATGTTGTCACCAAATTGTCCTTTCAATAAATTGATGGTTTCGTTGGCTGTGTGGCACGTAGCACCATCCTGTTGGAACCATAAGTTGTCAATGTTTAGCTCTTGAAGTTTTGGAAACAAAAATGTATTGAGCATGTGTCGATATCTCACACCATTCACCGTAACGGTAGCTCCTTCCTCATTTCGAAAGACATATGGACCAATGATGCCGTTGGCGTGTATTCCACACCAAACAGTCAATTTTAATGGATGCAATGGAGTCTCAAGATAATGTCCCGGATTGGTCTCACTCCATATACGGCAATTTTGTTTGTTCACATACCCATTTAACCAGAAATGTGCCTCGTCACTGAACAAAATTTTACGGTAAAAAAATGGATCCACTTCCAATTGGTTGTGAGCCCAATTTGGTAGCGTTGTTCAATGGTCAATCTATGCATTATCAAATGCCAAACCTTGCTAAACACAAATGTCAAAAAACTGTTTCCATAGCAATCTTGATTCAATTGTTATCCCTATTGAAAGTTCTCATGCAGCTAAAAAAACACCCTATACTTATAACTTTAAAGATAATATGCTCACTTGGTGAACTTTAGTATCATGGATAGAGACAGGATCGTTAGGCAAAAACAGATAGGATTTAGGAAGAGCCCTAACATAACTCACCAATAGAGAAAGTTTGTTATCGCTAATAAACTTTGATTGGTTTTAACGTTATAACTTCTCCTAAGTCAGATCTGTTTTTGCCTAACTATACTGTCTCTAATCATGGATAACCATAGTTCAAGACTAACCCCCCGATTTCATAAAATTGATGGTGGATTTCTATATGAGCTTGTTAGAGTTAACAGACGTTTTCTATTCGCGTTTTACGCATTACGTCCAAAATGAAGTTTGAAATTATTCCGTGTGGTGGCATTTGGTTAATGCAAAACGCGAATTGATTGGTTAACTTTAACGCTTAAACGGCATAAGGTTGAAGCTTGTAAGAAGCAATCAAATTGAAATATTTATAGAACAAGTTACCTCAATTTTATTGGATCTTACAAACTTTAACCGTTCAATGCAATACAACCAATCAATAGAGCCTATTATTTATATAGAGTTGTTGTGTTTTACTGTATTGCACGAGCTGACAGGAGATCTATAGTAACTAAAGCCCCGCCTACATGCAGATCTAATCCTAAACTATTTGCTAACCATTGCTGAGTACTACAGCATTTTGGTGACCTACATTTGTATCGATAAACATTTCAGTATATAAAATTCAAACCATAACAAACATTGCTAGTCAATTATAAATATTTTTACAGCCCACAGCAACCTCTTCGATACAAGAAACTGTGGAAAATTATGATCGATACGAAAACCATCCTGTTACAAGGTTAAGAAACTCTGAGGGAAATACTCAAGCTCAAACTTCTGGAAGTAAAAATTTTAGTGCCAAATTGGACGCGAATTTACAAGAAATGAACAGTTCAATTTCAAGATTGAAAGGAATGGCTTCTAATATGTCTCAAGAAATTGATTCTCAAAATGACCTTATTGGCAATATTATCGATAAAACTGAAAAGGCTGATGTAACTATAACGAAACAAAATAAAGATATGAACCGGTTATTAAAGAAATAATACGCGATTTTGCTAGGTGTATATTTGTATTTAGTTAAATCAATTTATATGCTCTAATTGTACAAAAAAATTATATGTAAATGTACTATAATATGCGGTTATCAAAATAATATAATAATTGTTTGTATGGATTCTTGTAATATTACAAAAAGATGTTTATTGCACCTACAGTTGTTATTTTTTTATTTTCAATATAGAATAAAAACAAGTTGTTTATTGAATAATTCCCTCCAGTTAATGTAGGTATGTTTTTAGCAGCGGTGATCTGTGTTTGTTCATGTCTTAACTAATTTTAAAAAAATTTGAACCAACCTTGTATAATCAACTAATCAGGACTGGGATATGGTCATGAACAGGCCCGTAGCCAGGGCCCCCCCCGAAATGTTGAAAAGACAAAGAAAATGGAAGGGGACCAACCGAAAATTTTACATTTTACAAAAGGTTTTTTACAAGTGCCCCCTCCGAAATGAAATCCTGGCTACGGGCCTGGTCATGAATATCTTTCAGATTGCTTTTTGTTTTTGCGAAAATGAATTTTCCCAAAGATGAGACCCTGACAGATCTCAAATCACTTGAGAAAGTCAGTGCATATATTTATTTATGCAAGAATTGCTCGTTTAATTAATAGGATCGGATATTTTTTAATATTCAAACAGGATTTTAGATATAGTAAAAGTACTTTTTTCTCATATTTCGCCGAAACAAATGGTTTTTTTGGACGCAGATTGTTCATCACTGAAATTCCAAACCTATCAAACCTCTTGATAGGTTTGGAATGTAGTTAATCCATTCATGCGCGCCAGTGGTGGGCACATAACTGATAAGACCAGCACTGTTAGGGACTTTCAAAAACCTTTTAGGCTCATAATACCTGATAGAGGAAAGGTGGGAACTAAACATGAGCTGGGGGCTCGATATGACACCATTTCTAGTATACAGATGAATTTAAAATGGATGTATGTAAGTATTGGAGTGGGAGCTAATGGAAGTAGAGCAGGGGATGCTATAAGATTAAACCTGGGCTGCTACGCTGAAGCCCGTATATAATTTCGTATTTCCCGCCTCACAGCCACTATTTTGGTTAGCTTTGAGCAGTTTCTCGGTGTTCGGTTTTAATTTTAACACAATATGGCTAGCTCTGCGATACCGCTCGGTATTCAGTCTCGTAGAGTTAGCCCGATGGGCGTCTGTAAGGTCGGAAGTGCTGGCTAATCTAAATTAAAATTGACGTTTTCTGAATTAAAGTTAAAAATTACTATACTGAATAATTATTTGGAGTGTTGGGCTCTGAATTATACGGACGGACGTATGTAAATTTCTCCTAAGTGTGGATTTCTGGTCAAATGTCCTACGTTCTTCGAATTCGTTACCTATCAAAATTTTTGCAGTTTTTCTTTTAAAAAAGAACGAATGGTAGCAGCTTATCAGATTCAAATTACAAAATTAAGAGCGATCGTAAGTATTTCATAAAGGAAAATCGAATCCCTGACCTCAGGTACGCATATTTGGAGAAACGGTAATTTTAAAATCAAACCTTAAGAGCAATGTTCAGTGCTCCCAGTGAATATTTGTGTTTTATGTCATTTATTTCCAGGACGTTAAAAAATTTAAATAATTGCTAGCATTGCAGAATCTTTCAACTTTTTTTATTTATAAAAACGCTCAAAGAAATCGATTTACTTATTTGAACATCGCGTAATTCGAAAACTACGGTTGGAAGGGGGGGGGGAGGAGATTCTCATGTTCTAATTTTCGAAACATTGGCAAAGTCAATAAATTTACTGTAAATCTGCTTACTGTGAGTATCAAACATATAAAAGACCAGCACACTGCCTCCTCCAGCGTGTGATTGGTCGTCGGTAGTATCAACTTAAAAGTTAAATTCACCTCCCCCTGGGATCGAGTAGCACACTAATCGAGTTTTCAACCTTGGCAAACTGCCCGTCCGTGGATGGGCTTTCCAGCTTGTTTTAATATAATAGCGCAATCTGTTAAGAGGGGCCTTTAAATTGTGATGCAAAAACATGTCCAACAGGTGGCGCGCCCTAAAATATTAATCTTTTCTACTTATCTGTTCACCAGTACAGAATTTTAATAATTTATAAAAGTCATATGAATAAACGATAACTAATTTAGGTAATAAGGAAGTTTGAACTTTCAAAGTTAAATATTTTTAAAAATATTCAATATTTTCAAATATGAATATCTTTTTGGAATATACTTGAAAATATTCAACATTGGAAGTTCAAACTTCCTCATTACCTAAATTAGTTATAGTTTATGCATATGACTTTTATAAATTTTTAGAATTCTGTCTTGGTGAAAAGATAAGTAGAAAAGATTAATATTTTAGGGCGCACCATCTGTTGAAACATGTTTTTGCATTAAAATTTAAAGGGACCTTTTAACAGTTATTTGAAGTAGATCAGGTGTTTACAAAACCAACAACGGGATTGCCAATTTTCGAAAAAGCTCAGTTAGTCAGTACAGTTTCAATTAATTTTGATTTTCTTTCTAAACATTATAATCATCTTTCGATCAGTCGAAGGTATGCGACTTTTAAGATATCCGCCAATACAATGTTTTTGGCCTGTTTGCACCAACAATTTATTTAAGAATTTCCTAGTAAAGAATTACTTAGCTAGGATTTTAGAAGGGATTTTCAAGTTTGTTAATCCCCATTGTGCTACTTCTAATACTTCATAAGGTACTCGGCCCGCATCGGTGGAATTGTCCACTGCTCAAACGTAACCATTTTAGGGTCATTTGACACCATTTTTAACCCCCGACCCAAAAAGAGGGGAGTTATAAGTTTAACGTGTGTGTGTGTGCGCTCTTTGTTTGAGGACACGTATCTCCCAAACGGATTCACCAATTTGGCTAATTTTTTTTTTAAAATGTTCTCCATAGTCCAAGGATGGTTCTTACGGAGAGAAAAATTAAAAAAGTTGGCCGGAAAATTAGAAAAGAAAGAATATAATTTTTTATAGCCCACATAAACGAGGAATTCCCAGTAAGCCGCATCTAGTGCGCATGCACTACATTCATTATTTGACATTTACATTTAAAATTTACATAATACATATTATTATCACAGAGATGGGTGTACAGTCAGGACCTTTGGGATCGAGTTTTTTGAAGGATTTGGTAAGTAATCATCCCAAAATTCGACTTGTTGATATAAAATGCTGCATTTGTTTTTGGTCATTTGCAATCTTTCAAGGGATTTTCAAGTTTGTGAATCCCTCCAACTATTTCGCGAATAACTCCGTGACGGTTGAGGCTCAAACGAAAAAAATGGAAGCACATTTAGACTCCAACGAAGCTCTAACGTTTGACACCATTTTCATAAAAAAATTTGACTTGTGGGGGGCCAACGTGTCTACAGCCCCCCCCCATTTTTCGCAAATATCTTCGCGATGGTTGAGACTAAAACAAAACAAATGGAATCTCATTTTCTACAGAGCATAAACACCGTAAATTTATAATGCACGAAATTATAATTAAATTGTTGAAAAGAAAGATAAAAATGTACCTATAGGTATTAAAAATATAACTTCGCGAACAACTAACCTAATTAAGAATAATTTGGTTATAATTAAAATTACCACTTTGGGATCTTACCTACTTTTGAACGGACGGCATTTAAAAAAAGCAAAAATGAAGAATTTTGGTTAAAAAAGCACACACAAAAATATGCGAAAAATGCCAAAAAGAAAGAAATGAACCCCCCCCCCAAGGCAAAATAAAATATGCATTTTTGAAGAGTACATGCTATGAAATGAATTTTAAATTGGGTCTGCCTGAAATATTTCAATTTAAAAAAAAAGGCATTTTGCCTAACCACCATGTCTCTAGTAATAAAAATATAATTTCGCGAACAACTAACCTAATTAAAAAAATTTGGTTATAATTAAAATTACCGCTTTGGGATCTTACTTACTTTAGAACAGCTTATAGGCTTACAAAGAAAAGATTAAAATTTTGACCAGTCTACCTGTTCATGACATCTGTGGAATTGTCCTATGGGATTATAGGATCCCTCGACCATCGGTGGAAAAAGGAATCGCCCGTGTGGGACACCTAAAAATTAGGATCATATTGTGGAATTTTTGAGAAAGAAAACTATTGCACCAAATATATTAAAAGTTTGGGGTTATATTAAAGAACATTTTAAGATGTTCGAGAAAAAATTCGCATGAAAAGTCATTTGTCAGGGCCGCATTCCATAAAAGTAGCCCAACTGCTGCAATTAAGTGACGTCAGAATGTTTGGAATGAAAAACAAAGAAAGGGGATTAAACTAGATGGATTTTCCTATACCATGAACTAGGATATTTGAAAAATATAGAAAAGTAAAAGAATGCTGTGCGGATTGACATTTCTTAACAGATCGAAAAGATTCTAGTTCATGGTATGGTACAACATGTTCTGAGTATGCCCACAAAATTTCAAGTTAATTCTTTAATTTGTTCGGCAGTTATAACAGCAGCAATTTTGAAAAATGAGGTTTCGAGAAAAACGCGTTTGAAGTTCAAATATATTTAATTAGTTAATGGGTCTCCAGCAGGTATGGTACGACAGCCTGCCAATAATACTTCAGGATACTATTATAGAGATATTAAACTATCCAAAAATGCAAAAAAATAATTTTCGCTTTTTTGAAACTGTCACGCTGGGTTCCCGCCTTAATTTCTAGATTTTATGAGCGGAAGCTTTCCTGTCTTTGTGCCTATTCATTTGCTATTGGCTGGATTAAGGCTGGATTGGTATTATAGTCTTATGTAGTAGCTGTCTCAAAATAGTTCTTTTCAAATTATTACTGGGTGAGACTTTTTGGATGCGGTAACGTTTAATTCTGAATTGCATTTTTTCAAATGCATTTTCTAATAATTTTGGTAAGATATACTATCTTTAAAATGCTGTGTTATATTGAAGCGCAAAAAGGTGATTCGCTGGTGTATTAAGTTCGCAATTTTTGAATTTTTCAAATTTGGAGACCATGAAAATGGAATACCTGAGTACAGTTACTTAAAAAATCGTTATTGAATTAGCCTACTTCAAATTATCATAAAAGTGCATATAACAGTCACAATAACAGTACACTACTATTTAATATTCTTTTTGAATTCTCTTCAGCACGTTCAATCACGTCAAACCAGTTATGTGGGTACAATTTAATAAAAATGTTTTTTAAATCCAAACAGTAAACTCCTCTCGTGCTAAAGTGTTTAAAAATTGCTGAACACACGTAAGTACTTATCACTTTTTTTACTATTACTTCAAGTGACCATAACATGCCTCTTTCAGATAATTATGGGTTTCTATCATCGAGTTATCTTGATGAATGTTGTTTTAATTGCGCTCGTTTGTGTTTGTTTGGCGAAGAAGAAGAAGAGCAAAAAGTCTAATAAAGGGATGGTACTAAGAGAAAAGGAAACGAATGCTGTGGATTTCATCAGGTTTGTAAAGTGCACGAAACAATTTTTGAAATTGATTTTGTTAATTTTTTTGTTTAGATTGTTAGTTATGAGATTGATATACGGGGTTGCAACCCGGATTGGGCTAGGAGAAAATATATCTGACGCTTTAAACGGTGTTTTTGTACCTCCAGGGGTCGATGATTACGATTATTCAGACTTTGCTTTAGACGATCGTGATGATGATTTTGATTATTGATTTTAAAAATAGTTAATTTAATTTTTCGCACTCAAAACTATTTTTCACACTTTACACATTTTTTAATTAACAAAGTGTTCAAGGATTGCGTTCTAACTGATTTTTTACCGTTAATTTTTGTCGGATCTGAAAAGTGCTAAATTACTGTAAAATAGTGAAATGAAAAGATGCCATATAAATGAAATAGAAAATGTAGTTATTATAGTTGATAATGATGCTATTGTCCAAAACATTAATTTAATGCATATTATATTATAATTTATTATTTGTAAATAAATTTATATTAAATAATTGTTTTTATTTTTAAAATTCCTTTCACGTAATAGAATGCTGTTGAGGAATTCCACTTGTTAGTAGTTTAATTTTTGAACAGTTAATTTATATGAATAATTATATACTTGGATGACGAAGAAAACAACAATGGAAAGGAAATATTAGCAACCTATAAAGAAATTGAATTTAAATTGCAGAAAATTTTGCGATTCATTCGTGCGCGTAATATAGGACACATGAGGGTTTCTTAGGAACACTAAAGTCCCATAATCTAACTCCAAGGTAATATTAAGAGAAAAAAACAAATAAAATAATGGAAATATAATTTATTTTACCGTAACAGACACAATTCTGATATCATCATATGGTTTATCAGTCTTAGCATTTGTGCGAACATTTGAAATATTTTGTACAACCTCCATACCACGCACAACGCGACCAAATATAGTGTGCTTATTATCAAGCCACGTAGTGGGCGCTAAAGTTATAAAAAATTGACTACCATTCGTACCGGGCCCTGCATTAGCCATACTAACAGTATAAGGACGATCGTGCCTCAAATGAGGTCTAAATTCGTCCTCGAATTCTCCGCCCCAGATACTTTCTCCACCGGTACCGTTACCAGTAGGATCGCCAGTTTGGATCATAAAACCTTTAATGACGCGATGAAAAATATGACCGTTGTAGTATCCATTTTTGCTGTGCACACAAAAGTTTTCTACCGCTTTTGGCGTATCTTTAGCAAAGAGTTTCAAATGAATGTCACCAAATATGGTATGTATGATTGCGTTTTCGTAAATACGTTGTACGGTTGCGTTCTCCGTCGCCGACATTGCTTCCTCTTTGGATGGTTTTTCATTGAACACGTCCCTGTCTTGTTGTTCACCCACCGTCGATTCAGGATCGTCTGGTTCACGCCGACTGAATAAAAAGAAGCGTGATTTTTTGTATGCAGTACAAATTAGGGTGGGATCGGGTTGAATCGATTCCATGGTTGGATTCTCAGAACCTTCCAATTCGTAGGTTACTGCAGCTCTGTTTCTTCGTGCCGAACCTAAATAAAATAATAGTGCAAAAATTTATATAAAATATACTGGGTGAATCATCAGCAATGCAAATGTTTTGATAGTTCCTTACTATAAATAGGAAAGTTCCACTTAGGTGTCTAGCAGAAGGAATATTATATGCTCCCAAAAAGCAGAACACTCGGTATATATACTCGTTGAAACAATTTTTTGCTATTCTTGGCCATAATAGGTTACTTTACTCCCGATTTTCAGCAACAAAGTGCTATTTTTCGGTCTAAAAGAGCAAAGTAGGGGGAGCATGCCTGTTATTGGGAGTAAAGTAAAATAAAAAAGTTTTAATCCGTTTTATTAAAATTAACACTTTTGTTTTGAATTTACGATAGAAATGTTGAAAAATAATACCTTAGACTTCGGAAACAAAGTTAATTTTGCATTAGTGGGGAAAATAATTATTAATAAAAATGAAGCGGTTTTCCTTCCATCTGAAAAGGATCGCTTTGCTCCCTTGTTGCTTCATCTACTATTTAGGCTATGCAATTACTACAAGGTAGAACATTATAAGAACTAATCAAATTGAGAGTACAGTATAACATTCCAAATGTTAGTTTTCCGTTTAGTGCCAGCTGCTTTATAATTTATAATATTACAGACAACCTTGGCATATAATTATATACTTATATAATAAATAAATAAATTCAATTTACAAAGAATTACCGAGATGCTAAGTAAATTTGATTTTAGTTTAAAAATTAAGTCACATCCTGTATGTAACTGTAATAAAACTCCATAATGCATGTTCAAAATTCAAATAAATTGTTCAACTGCAGGGCTCCCAAAGGTTTTGTTGGGCTTTACTTTAGGATTTTGGATAAATAATTTTAGGGCAAAACAGAAACTTTCTCGCTATTCTGAGAGTAAAATGGCTACATTATTTTTCATTTTCGCAGAGGAAACTGTAATTTTTCCTATCACTAAACTCTTCCCGTACCCCACTTTGGGAAACACTGCTATAAGGTTTTCGCGGCACTGTACTGCAAAATTCGAAAAAAATGTAAAAAGGTGGGGATCGCTTAAACTTGCATGCTCATCTGATTTAAGTTGATCATTCGTTAAATAAGCTCGAATTAATTAAGATCATTACTGAGACGAGCCCGAAGGTGTAGTTCATAGAAAGCGCAGGAGTCCTTAGGGACGCGCTACCCCGATTGTATCAGCTCATAACTCCGCAAGGCGGTACGACTCGGTGACCGCGTCCGCCTATCTGCGATTCGAATCCAGAATTTTTGCTCATTTTGCCCACCCCTGATTTCTTGTTACATTCTTTTTATTTCATAATCATAACACATCTCTATTGCCGCGCCACCTGGTGGTTAAGTTTGGGGGACATACGGTTCAATTCGCGCAAATTCAAGGACAGTTACCAGTCCTCTACTTTAAGTTTATAGTTACAGCCAATACAATGTCATTAAATGCCAGTTTATGTATTTTTCAGTTATTGGCAAAATTTAGGCTCTAAATATTTGCAATGATCCACAAAATTTTTGTTTTATATTTGATTTTTGGACCATTTACTATCATCCTGTACCTAGGAAATTTATAATTCGTGTCGAGAGTTAACGTCCTATCTTCAGAACTGATTCGATTTTGCTTGATATCTCTCCGTTCCCGCTGAAACCGTTTATTATCGCTTCGTTGATTTTTAATGACGCACATGAATAGATTGACGAGATTTTCTATGTTTCAAATAATTCTTATTTATATTCTTATATTCGAAATATAAAGGGATAAAATATCACAACCCAATTGCACATTTGCTTGTGTTTGAAAATCGTTTACATGTGTTTATCAGTGGACCAATGAAAACAAAGCTGGCCCGCACCTAAGGACTGATAATAAGGGCCGGGGGGGATTACAAAATGTAATTTGGTATTAAGGTCCTAGATCAATAGGAATAAATAATAAAATTCAACAGATGTCACTAGTTGTTTTATGATATTTCATTGGTATGTTTTATTGAGATTTATTGATATTTACTTCTGATTGGTTAAAATTTGAAATTTCATGTATATTGCTTCATTTCTTGTGTCAAGTTCAACTCATAAACGAATAATCGTAGAAAGCTGAAATTTTCAGAATATACTTAAAATATGATTTTACTTAACGTAAGCTATTTTATATTTATAACTAAAGTGCATTTTATTGAAAACGGCTGGAAATTTTTTTTTATATTAATTTTTTTAAAATAAAAAATAGCTTATGTTAAGTAAAATCATATTTTACGTATATTCTGAAAATTTCAGCTTTCTACGATTATTCGTTTTTGAATTGAACTTGACACAAGCTCAGACCCTATTGATCTGCCCCCTTAATATTTACTTTTTCAAATGGGAAAGTCAAGTGTTGTGTTACATAAGACTTTTTTTTTAAATATTGTTAGCCTTATGTATAGTCAACTTACAAGGGGGGGGGGCAAACACTGGCACTCACCAATTTGTACCATTTTTAATATACCTTTTGGTCATAATAAATTAGATACCAAGTTTTAGTTTGTTGTTCTTGCAAGCTTGTATTTTATAATGCAATACAATTAACCCATTAACGCCCAGGACCATTTCATTTTAAATTCGTTGTATTAATAAGAATAATTTAAAACTGGTTAATTATTAATTCGTGAAAATAAATAAGTGTTAATTTCTGAAGATAATCGCAACGCGCGGTTGAAAGCTCAAATCGTGGGCTCACTGCAAAAACTAGACAAGTCCATATTAGGACCTTAAAGGACTGCACTGTATGGTCAGTTTTTAATTCTCATTTTTAAGGTAAAATTTCAGTTAAAATTCTCACCAGTGGGGCAGAAAACCAAACAACTTTATCCCATTCTTCTGTTTAATTTTTGACTAAAATTTAAGCCTAAAAAAGAGAATTGAAAACTGACCATGCAGTGCAGTCCTTTAAGGTCCTAATATCGACATCCCAAAGCCGTAACTCACTTTTACCTATTTTTCAGGAGCGCCATTTGAAATTTTCAAAATGTTAAAAAAATTCTCAAGGATTTAACTTAACTGTAATATAATTGTTTTAAATGGGACTATATGTAATTTCTAGTCGGCTTTCTTATCGTAATTTTTATTTAGCTAAATTTAGTCAAGAACTGCGAATATTTTGAGTTACGTCCTAATGTTAAATCAAATAATTCAATGGAATAAAGCCGTATCTCATAGAGCGATCTCATTGGTTTGGCACAACATACCAAAGTCACCCATTGGCTAGGATGAGGTTCCAGCCTCAAATATTTTCCGAAGAACAAAGCCGTAACTGGAGTTACGGCTATTTTCCGCTCAAAATGATCAGAAACGCTAAATTGGCAAGAATCGTAACTCGACTACCGGCTTTAAAAGGTATTTTTCGAAGGATTACAGCGGTAGGCTTAACTCAAATATGACGTAACTCGAGTTACGGCTTTGTTCCTTGGGGGTGTCGATATGGACTTGTCTAGTTTTTGCAGTGAGCCCACGAAATACATTACTTATTAATAAGAATAATGCTAGCTTAAATAAGTATTAAATGGTAGCCCTTTTAAGAGGTTATTATTATTCACCTCCAAGTGAATAATGCTTTACTTTTATAAGATCGACAAAGCAGATACATTTACAATTAAAATCTGTTTCATATTTTAAATGATAAGGGAGCTTTCAAAAAAGTCCACACTAATAATTCACCCTCATTAAATATTATAACATAGGAAAATCTCACCAACCTTGATATAAAGCTATGTGAAGAAACCGTAAATTTTCATTCTTCCCAATAATTTTTATACACTCATTTGTATATAAATTGATCAATTTTACTCCCAACAACGTCGAATACAAAATGAAATTTCCACTGTTATCATATTGTATGTTCGCTAAAGTACTGAATTCTGATTTTTCTAAATCTCTCTCAACTGCCATTCGTCGACCAAATTCCATATTAGGTAATTGTTGAGTGCCATGCTGTAATTCGATAAAACGGGGTAAGGTTTCATCGATGGTGTGAACCTGGAAATCGAAACCGGAAATTTTAGTGTTAAAATAAAAACCCAAAAAGGAAAACTTACAATTTTTCCTGTGAGGAAGTTAAAAATTCTAATTTTTCTGTCGTTTGCCAAGGTAGCAAATTTACTACCATCAGGAGAAATGGCAAGATCGTAAACTGTCGACTTTAATTTGGCAAACTCATACAAATCCGTGTCAAGTTTTGATTCGAACGAAACATTTGTAGGGAATTTGAAGTCAGATTGTATACCGGACCAATACTCTGAAAAAGAAAATGAAATTACAAGTTTACGAAGTGTGATAACTTTTACTTACCAATCATTCCAATTTTATCAACCGAAACGGTAACCTTATATTTCGGGTTGTATTTAATTAAGGTCACAGGTTTTGAATGCATTTTTTCCAATACGTGCAAGGGTTGCGATCCGGCTTGCCCATCGTAAATGTAAATTTTTTGTGAATCCATATCAGCGACGGCTAGAATGCTTAAAGGGTCCCCTGCACCATGAATCCACTCAACAATACTGGGAGTGTAATCGTTCTTAATCATGGTAATATTGTCAAAATATAACACATCAAAGATTTTTAGCATCTTATCTGTGGAAGCCGTACATAAAAGTGTACCCATTACGTTACATGCAATGTGGGTTATCGGACCTAAAACAAATGATATAAAAATATTTAATACTAAAACAGAAGAGTCGCTATTTACCTAAATGAGGCCGGAAGTTTTTAACAAATTCAATGCCCTTTTCAACTTTCTTCCAAAATTTAATACGTCCATCGCAACTGGCAGTAATAATAAAATCACTACTCGTTACAATGCAATGAGTAATTACATCTCGATGCATGTAACTTCTTTCATACGATTCAGTATTGGGTAGCTTCTCCAGATAGAGGTTTTCGTACGGAAGTGCCTTGCGTACTTTGGGAAGAACTGATGGACCTGGAGCAGCAGGGCCTATGGATTTGGAATCGGAATCACTGTCATCGTCGGATTCCAAAGGACGTTTCGTTCCTGATTCAATTTCACTCATTTTACTAGTAAGTATACAAATTATAATGAAAACGACATAAAACGAATATTTAAAAAAGTGAGGTTAAAAATCAAAACTATTTACAAATGCGGTGATATACAGGATGAATGTAAATTTATTCTAGTAAAACCACTGCGTCAAGTGAAGATTTTTAAAGGGGGTAAAATGTTAAAACTTTGAAAATCAAAATATATTTGTGAATACTGCAAAAATAGTGAACAAAAATTAAAGTGCATAGGAGGTGGTTTTAAAAGGGGTAAGCGACTAAAAATTTGTATTTTATTTCTTATATGAATCTAATCAATGTGAAGGTGGTGATTAATTTAAAAAAGTTAGTAGCTAACTTCACGTCGTTAATCAAATAATTCGATATCAAATCAGACAACAAATGTTGAAAATCCACGTCAAGCTCATCAGCTATGAATAAGGCTATGAATCACAAATAACCTAGAAATTCTGACGTTTTACAAATAAAAAAAGAAAACAAAGCCTACTGCCATCTGGCGCTTCTACGCACCTGTCAAGTTATTGACGCTTTTAATTGCAACCATAACCTAACTTTAGTGTTTCTTTTTGAAAATGATATAAAATTGGTGTTTTAATTATAGTGCTTACAAATAAATGCGACCACCAGAAATGGGCAAACACAAGAAGCATAAATCTGATCGTCGCGAACGATACGAAAATCCTACAGACGCCGCCGGCAGATCTGGGGGTTCAGGGTTAAAGTTAATCTTGAAGGTGGGGAATCAGGGAACACCAGAACACAATACCGATTGGCACTATTCGAATAACGGTGCGGTTAACCAAGGTGCTACGTATAGCGTTGCCGGCGAGGATGCGGTTCATCCCTCTTCGTTACTTGCTGAAAATTACGGTTACTCAGTTCACCGATCACATCACAAAAAGAGTAAAAAGAAGAAGAAGAAGAAGGATAAAAGTAAGGATCGCGATAAAGAACGAAAGCATAGAAAGGAAAAGAAACGTAAAAAGCTTGAGGCGGGACATGAGGATGACGAAGCTTCGATGGACACCGGAAGTTTGCAAGGGTCAGGCTCGATTGCGTTGAACGTTGGAAGTCCTTCAGGTCGCGAGTTACGTCAGTGTGTGTTGAGGCAACGTCAGGAACGTACTCCTCTGCAAAGAGCGTTGGAAAATGTGTTGAAGAAATTCGAGAAGCGTGATCCGAATCAATTTTTTGCGTGGCCAGTCACGGATAGTATTGCACCGGGTTATTCTGCCATAATAACGCATCCGATGGATTTTTGCACCATGCGACAGAAGATTGACGATAATCAGTACGGAAATTTCCAGGATTTTATGGCCGATTTTAAGTTGGTTTGTACGAATGCGATGCAATACAACCACGTTGATACAATTTATTACAAAGCCAGTAAGAAACTTTTGCAAGCCGGTTTAAAATTGGTGCAGCCAGATAAGATCGGGTGGTTGTTGGTTTTAACACCCGATGTGACCAGTCGTGATTTGGGTTTCGAAATCTTACCAGAATTGAGACAAGAACATCGTCCTACATCGTCTACAGGTGATGTGGACGATCAGGACGATACAGATAGTGGAAGATTAAGTGCAGACGTTTCGAAAAAGCGCATGCCAATTTCGAAATTCGAAGCCATACCTGACGATCTTTCTCCGGAAGAAATTTTGGCTAGTGTACAGTCTTCTTCAAGAGAGGCTAAAATTCAGCTTGCATTGAAACGGGGTGGTCCAGGTTTGGGTTATTTGAAACAGCGCAAAGACGGAAGTACTCATCTCAACATCATCGTGGGAGGCGACGGTGTTATTCCGGGAACTAAAAAACGACCTGTTCTACTTGGGGCCCTAACAGGAAAATTGCTGGAAGGAACTAGTCAGTTACAGGTGAGAAATTTTTAATTTACTTGTGTGAATTTTACTGTTTTTGTTTCTTCATTTTCATTTTTGAAATTCGTCGTTATGCTGCTTCACCAAGTCCCGGTGTTTGTTTTTCTGAGTTTAAGTGCTCATTTCAATTAATTGTTTTAAGAAAGGAAGAATATTTTTAGAAGCAGCTGTAGCCAAATAAAAATATACCCCCATTACATAACCCAGTTGAATTTTCTTGTTTAGGTTACTTACTATTACTGACCTCATAAGTGGTCCATAGGTTTTTAGCCCAGGCCATAATGAAGTTTTGAACGTCAAAGTGATGCTCATCGACTTTTTTATCTTTATTTTTAATGGGTTCTGTTGAGATAACCCCTGAGGTCTCTCTTTAATTTTCTTTTTTCTTATTCTAATGAGAACTATCCTTAATTTCGCAAATTAGGTATCAAAATTTGATTTTTGGATGATAATTCGTTTATTTTTCATTCTATGCTCAAAATTATAGATTCTCTGTCAAAATAACTCTTGTGTACCTATGTTTTTTCTTAGACGAATAATTTACAAGCATTGCCCACCCAAACTTCCTTAATTTTGTGAATTAGGAGCCAAAATTTTGTTTTTATACAGTAACTCATTTGTTTTTCATCGTACAATCAAAATGGTAATAAGTATAATATGAAATTGAAGTCCATTAAATTTTCTATGGAAAATGTTCTATACATGTTTTTCCTCAGATCAATACTTTCTGAACAAAGGTTGACAAAAAAATTATAGTTTTGCACTTATAATTCAAGTGGTTTTCTATGTGATATGATAATAATTTTTTGCATAAACAGTACCATAATTTATTGTAATTTTACAATATTTTATTTTTTATATTATTTATTATTTTGTGTAATTTTTTTTACTAAATTACTTTTTGATTTAACAGGGCTTCAGAGAAGACCGTCGTAATGTGGCAAAACCCGTGAAACCCCTGTATTATGGTGCTTTTGGTTCATATGCACCAAGTTACGACTCAGCTTTTGCTAATTTAAGCAAAGAGGAAAGCGATCTGGTATATCAGACTTACGGTTCCGACACGTCTGTACAATACGCAGAAAGCATTTTAGATTTTGCGAAAGATTGCGATTACACCCTTCAAATGGTGGACAGTTTGTTGGATTTGTTGACCGGCGGTGACCACAGTAAAACTAAGAAAGTATTAGAAGAGAAAAAAATGTTGCGTGAAGAAGAAGACGCTATTAAAACGGTTCTAGAAATCAAACCTACTGAACAACCACATATTGATGTAGATAATTTACGTGGTCTTACCGAGCAAGGTATTAATATGGACTTTTTGGAAGACATGGAAGAAGACATACGGGCCCTAGAAGATTTTCACGAACTTCAACAGCGCCTTGATTCCAATTCACAATTGTTGGATAAGTTGCAGCATACACAACAAATGAGACTTTCGGCAGCATTACCTACTCAACTGAACAGTATACAACCACCATCGGAAGAAGAAATCGCGTTAGCTGATACCGTGACAGGTAATTTAACAGATATTGTAAAACGGATCAACCCAGGGGATGTGGCACCCATTCAAGGTATTCACAAAGCGTTGGGGGTTAATTTACCTTCTGATATGGAAGTAGGAAATGCGGATGTGCCTGATTTAGAAAGTGAGCTGAGGCAGTTTTTAGAAAGTGAACCTTCCTTAGCACAATCTCCTTTACGAGATGATAAAACTATTGAAGAAATTTTAATGGAATAAATGTAGATCTAATTTATGATATTATATTTTAATTATTTTAATTTAAGATGTAACAAATACAATAATTGTAAGCTGCTAATTTTTTCTCATGTTAAATAAATATCAAGTTTAACAAAGTTTCAAAAATTAATGGATTTGGTCGACACTAACTTGGTGAAAATTCATTATTAAATTGGAAATAAAATAATTAAAACAAGTCTAATTTTCATAAAACATTTTTTTTTAAACAAAGTTTCAAGTTTTAATCCCATCATTCAACTTTTGAAAATGCCTACCTACATTTTTTAGACGCTTTTTGTTTTATCTAATTTTTTTTTAATCTGAACAATAAATTGAAATTTGGCATATTATTGTGGGATAATCAAATGTGGAAGGCACTTAACTATCAAGTTTGAAAGTAATTTATTTATTTAGTGAGATAACACGTGCTTAAGAAATCAATTTGTGAATTTTTCATCTTATCAATTAAACAAATGACCGTATACACCTACTGATTAATGAGGCCAAAGTTCCCAGCTGCTGCTTCATCAAGTTCAGTCCTGTAATAGTAGTTAAGCTGCTTAGATGTAGTTAATTTAATTTCACTTTAAAAATGCCATTAAATAATTTTCTAAATAAGGAATATGAATTGACTTCAAGTGATCATTTTGATGATTACATGAAAGCTTTAGGTAAGTGAATTTTTAAAATTAAAGAAAGATACAACTGGAAAAATAATTTTTCTGCAGACGTTCATGGAGTCCTGCGCAAAGTGGCGTCCAAGTTGCACCCTGTTATGATTCTCACAAAGACTGAAAAAGTTTTCACAATAACGTCGACTTTGAAATTCAAAAAATACGTTATCGAATTTGAACTAGGAAAAGAATTTGATCAAGAAACTCCAGATGGACGAGACGTTAAATCCATTATAACGCTTGAGGGTGCAACTTTGCATGAAGTGCAGAAAGATGAAAATGGAAAAGTGACTGTTATAGATAGAATTTTTTCGGATAAAGAAGTTAAAATGGTATGAGTTACGTTATAGAAACACGAAAAATAGTGTACAGTCATTTGGGGTGGAATTGAGATTGTTTGAATTTAACTCCAAAATTGTGGTAACTAGTCGATAACAGCGAGCTTGGACATTTGATTTTGGCGCTAAATTAAAAATAAAAAGTGAAGAATCCCGCCCCGGATATCAATTCCACCCCAAATGAATTAGGTATACTTTTCACTTCCGTGATGAGTAATATACTATTTTAATGCATGGTTTCACAAAACGCTTAACAGAGCGTTAGGGTTAACGAATGAAAGATTTTTATTGGCTTGTTAGGATCACCAACATACGTCTTATTAGCTGGTTATTTTTAACGCCTTGTTAAAAGTTTTATGAAACCAAGAGTAAGTACAACTTTCATAAAAATCAGGTCATTCTTGAATTAAAATTTTTTCAAACTTGCAAAATCTATACTTACTTATATTTTTCATCAATTTTTTCTTTTTTTTTTGTAGATATTAAAAATGGATGATGTAGTAGCTACAAGATATTATCGAGTCAAGTAATCCACATATTGTTGAGATATCGCTGAAGAATCATATTTATGCTTTTAATTTCATTTTCAAACTGAAATTGAATATTCAATTGTACCATAAAATAAATTTTTTATACAGTTTAGCATTGTTATTATTAGCCCTACAGAGCACACGTGAGGCTTGTCAGGCCCATACTTTAACAGGCCTTCCTTTTATAGTTTGAGAATTTTTCAAAAATTTTTTATATAGAAATCGATAATTGACATTTAGAAACATAAAATATTTATTAATATTTGTGATAAAGTAACTACAAATTAATACGTAACATGTTATTACGTAACATGCGCAAAACTGACACTTTTTTTAGTTTAGGTTTAAAAAGGCACTTTAAATTTTCAAAATTCAAACTTTTCGGCACAATTATCACAAACGAAGTTGGAATGCTCCATACAAATACATGTGTACCATATTTTACAATAATAGCGACTTTTGGGCCTCTTACAAAAATAGCAATATTTTCGCTTATTTTGTGCCGTGATTTTGTGTTTGTGCTTGTTCAAAACAATCAGAATCAGCCTGAGTAATCATCATCGTCTAAATCCTCATTATCTGCAGGGACTTGTTCAAAAAATTTTGTCAATCTTTCGATTTCCTTTTCGTATTCACACATTATTGAAAATCGCGAAAGAAATAAGAACTACATTTTTAGCGTAATCTTTATGATGTTCCTTTTACCTTCAAAAAGACTTGAAAAACAATAACTAATAATTAAAATAATAAAGTAAATAATAATGCACTTTGTTTAAATCTAAAACATTAATAAAAAACCATTTAATGATCACTTATATGCATAATAGAGAAACGCCCACTCAGATAAAATAAGTAACGCGAGTAAACACGTGAGGCTTATCAGGCCTTTTTGCTGTTTGATGCGAAACATTATACACTTGTGATAATTTTTTTATAGTTTTTATTATATAATCTTCCACTTCAAATCAAGGTAGGAAGGTACATTAAGTTTCATATATCTAATTTCAAGAATATGCAAGGTACAACAAAAATAAAACAGCGTAGGCCTGTCAGGCCTCACGTGTGTTCGTTCTGTAGGGTTAGAGGTAGCCAAAGGGGCACTTCCATCTTCTGTTGCTATACAGTCCTGAGATTTATATTATCTGGTAGCAAAATATTGACGCTCAAAAACTTAACTTCACAGGTGATTTTTCCGCGCAGGTCCCGAATTTCTTTAATGGCCTTTAAGGGACCATTAAAGAAACTATCTAGCAATGCCTTCCATAAAATAGGACCAATAACTGAACCTTACGGATTGCCCTTGGTCAACTTTTTCCATACTTTTGTCACTCCATTTTCAGGAATACTCTTCAACTTGTAATATAATTTTTAGAAGTAACCTTACTAGGAGTGTGATCTTCTTTGTACCCCAAGGGATGAAAAGAGACCAGGCCACCACAAATTATCAAACACGTCGTTTCGAATGAACCTCTTCTATCCTTTCTTTTTGGTTGGTTCAATTAATTGTCAAATACTTGTTCATCTACGCTGCTTACCTTTCTCCTCCTCGTGCCTAGGCTGTTCGTCCTCTTTATACATCTTTTAGCCTTACTTTCAATATCATCCAGGGTGGAGATCACCGGCAAGGGAGTCTCCAAGATGAGAGGACCACGTCCAATCCCAGGATCTTCTGATGCCACGTTCCCCACTCCTGGAGACATCGCTGGTAAGGTGGGTAGCCCTTGTTTAAGAGTTATATTTTTATCATATTGATCTTTTGATCGGTCATTTTTTTCTCTCAATATCTTAATAATTAACGGCAGTTCTTTATGATTAAACCTATAAGCAGTGCAGAATTTATTATAATTTAACCAAACTTTAGACTCGGATGCACCCGATGCCACTTGCCCCGATGATCCACGAATGGTACAGTGAACAGACTCACTAAGGTTTATTCCTTCCAGTCACGAGAGTTTAGGTTATTGCATGTTGATGTGACACAGGTAATTATCCGGCAACTAAGATAAACATGTTTGGGCGCTAGTCTTGAAAAGATACGTATGATCTTCAATGACATTCACCAATTATATGGAATACTTATTATAAGTATTCCATTATTTTTTAGACGCTCTGTACAAATTTACCTAATATTCATCTAGCGATCCAAAAACTTATGGAAGTCTACAATCTAGTTTGAAGTCGTTAATCTTGATATTTTCTGAAGAATTGCCAACTGAACAGTAAATTTGTCTGTATAAATATAATTGCAAGCAAAAGGTAATCGTACTCGCTTCGGCGGTACATCTACTAAAATTGGAACGATACAGAGAAGATTAGCATGGTCCCTGCGCAAGGATGGCACGCATATTCGTGAAGCGTTCACCATTTTTCCACGTTCCAGGGTATAAGCTTGCGATCACAGATTGTTCGTTCTTGTCCCTGGTGCCTAACCAGCAGCGTGGCGCGTCCCCGGGTTGCGGATAGGGGAACGACCAAGTGCGCTTGGTCAGCTGCGAATAATCGAATAAGCAGCCGCGGACAAGGATTTAGGGAAATTAAACATTCTGATGAACATTTTGATTTGACTATCGCTGTTTATATTAGTATTATTGTTCTGGAATGGCCCAGTTTGGCGATCAATTACCAATTTTTCTCAATTTTAAGTTTGTTTTGATTTTGACGAATATAGAAGAGGTTATGAATGACGAAGGGGAGTGAATCCGTGGTTGTCTCTCTCCATGAGCCTGTATTTATAGAACTGCTGCATTGTCAGCCTGTTGTGAGATGCAATTTGTCTTTGTCCCATGTGAGTCATGTTTGAATCCCAGCCAAGTTCACCTCTGGGAAAGAGCAGAGTAAAGGCCATTGGATCAATGTGGTAGTTCATGTTGGAGTATGTGATGAGTCCATGATGATTATGAAAAACAGTAAAATCGATATTCTGAGGAGGGTTTCCTCCTTACCCAGTAAAGACGATCGCAACCTCGTTTGCATTCGGTCCGTTGTATCTCCTCGTGTCCTTCTCCTGGTCTTTGAAAAACATGAGCTTGATTACTTCAGAATTTCCAACTTGAGCAACAACATCCTTAAACATCTTGTACACCTGTGCGTACACATTATTGTATCGCCGCAACACAGTGCCCAAATTGCTCATGATAGTCACCAAGCATTTATCATTCTCAGATCTTCCCATTCTCTCCTCGAGTGCTTGTTGAGAGAAAGTATTGGTCTCTGATAGCTTGTCTTTATATTCTTTATATTTCTGTGATAAAAATAAGTTTGCACCTGAAAGATGAATTTTAAATCCAAAACGATCTTTAATTTGGGTAATTATAATGTTACAAATTTCTCTCGCAGATGAATTTAGATTCTCCTGTTTTAATCGGCGTGACCTCTTTGCTAGATGAAGTAGAGATTCTGGTGTATCTTCTATTGATGGCAAACTATTTCTTAGTTGTTTGATGATATTTTCAAAATTATCAATTGGTTTTTGTATTTTAATATCGCCCGATTGAATTTTTTGCAGCTGGTTAAAGATAATTTCAACATGAGGCATAAGTTTACTGAAGAAATTCAAACAAAATTGAAATATATCATCGTAAAACTATTTAGCAAATCCCGAAGCCTAACTTGTTGTTGCCGTATTTTATATTGTTTGAATATTTACAAAAAATTTTAATATTTTGTCTTTGATTTCAAAAATCGTTAATATTACATGAGAATGAAAATTCCATCTGGTTTGGGTTGGTCTGGGTATTTGTTTATTACAAATTTGATCTAAAGCTGCCATTCTATCTGGAAAATTTGAAAAAATGCCGAGATATAATCGATTATTTAAGAGAAATTTCTCACAATTACCAAATGTAATTTTGTTCATTCTGTTTATTTTTTTAACTGTTATTAAAAATAAATTAAAATATCAATCTACTCTATATATATAAAAAGATAAGACAAAATATGCAACGTTTTTATGCAACGTTTTTGTGCAACGTTTTATGCAACGTTTTTATGCAACGCTGAGAACAGCTATTGGACGACACCAAATCAACATTATAATCACATCAACGGATGAATCAAAGCAAAGCAAAGCAGAAGCAAAAGCAACAGCAAAAGCAAAGGCAAAAGCAAATGCAAATGCAAAAAAGCAAAAAGCAAAAGCAAATGCAAAAAAGCAAGAGCAAAAAGTAAACGCAAAGCAAGGCAACAAAACCATGCGACGCAAAAACACAAAGATTGAAAGATTTATGTAAATGCAAAAATCCGTTTGGTGGCAAATTTGTTATTTTCGGTGGTGACTTTCGTCAAGTTTTACCTGTTATAAAATACGCTTCACCTGTGGAAATAGTCAATTTTACTTTATAGTCAATATCAATTTGGCCAAGCAGCATTATATTATTGAAAGTACCGAATAGCTGGAAATCTACAAATATAATTCAGGACATTTACAGCAATTCAATTGCTTCTAATGCCGATCTCTCCGACAGAATTATATTAGCCTGCCACAATGATGATGTTCGCACACTTAACAATAAAATATTAAATTTGGTCGAGGGCAAGATTCATACCTACTTAATTGAAGATACAGCTAAACATCGAGGGGTCGATCAAACAGATGAGGACATTCGGTTGGAATATGAAGTCGAATATTTCAATTCGTTGAATTTCCCTGGGTTTCCGGTACACAAATTAAAACTCAAAATAGGATCTGTTGTTATGCTAGCAGAGCTTTAACAAAGTTGGTTTGCTGTCGTGTAATTTTTGGAATAAGGAAATGGTTTGCTTGAGTTTTTGTAAATAATTTGAATTTTGTATGTTTCGCGGTTTCGGAGAAGCCGAGAGAGCCCGAGCAGTGAAGAAGAGAAGACTTGCGTACGCCGTCCAAGTCGTGGACGGTCGACATTTTGATTTCTGACGATTTTTAGTTGTAAAAATTTTATTTATTTGAGAATAAAAGACAAGTAAAGTTTGAAGAAGTGTTATTTCTTTTAGATTGAGAAATTAGAAGAGAAAATTTTGTGAATTATACTAAATGCAAGTGGAATTATTTCGGAAAAGGTATGCAAGGTCGCTTGATAGTGGGCGATACTGAAAGATAACCGATTGAGCCAGCCGGGTAAGAAGGTGATTTCTCCGCCCGAATTGGAATTTTACGAAGAAGATTTGAAAATTCGATATTTAATATTTAAGGGTGCAAAATAACACTTCAACTTGGCTACCCGAACGTGCGGCATTTGGTGAACATTTTTTTGAATTCAATTTGGGATGATTAGTTTATGGTTGTAAATGTTCACCGCAGAAACAGCTGTCACCCTGAGATTTTTAGTAAGAAAAGTTTGACCATGGCTACTTGGCTGAATTGACTGGATGCTTCAACAGCTGATAGAGCAAATGGCTGAAGACAGGAGAGACAGGAGAACGAATAGAATAGAAGATAAAAGAGAGAGGGAAAAGAATAGGATCGAGGACAAAAAAGAATGGGTAAAATATTGTGAAGAATTGAGCAGAACAATCAGCAGTGCCAATTTCTGAAAAAAATGAAAATGAGGAAGAACTAGAAGATAAGAAGGGAAATAAGTTTAATAAAAGGAGAAACTTTAGCAGAAAAAGTGCAACTATCGGAAGAGATTGAGAAAAATGAAAATAAAGAAGACTTGAGAAATGAAAAAATGGAAGGAGAAGTAAATAAAGAAACGGGTCATAGCGGCGGCATTAATAAAAAAGCCCGGATATTCACCAGAACACAGATGCGACGAATGAAATGGCGAAAGATGAAACGTGGACGAAAAAGTAATTTTGAAAGAAGGTATAACAATAATTATTGTAAAAGGAAGAAAAATAAAATTAATACGAACATGATTACTTCATCCAAGATGGTTTCCGATGGAAATGATGTTCCCCGTTCAGCAATTTGGAAGGATGAAATAAAGGATGAAGAGGATATGCCGTCCAACAAAGTAATTTGGTATTTTGAAAAAGAAGAGTTGGGTTCAAGAAGAAGAAAATAAAGAAACAGTGGTTTGGTGAAAAGAAACGTATTTTTAAAAAGGAAGACGTCATGGAAAACAAAATGAAGGTCATTTTGGAAAAGTGGCAGTATCGGCGATCAAGATGGAGGGTGGTTAATCTTATCAAATATGAAAAGTAACCACGGACGAATAAAGAAGATTGACAAATTTAAGGATAACCGCGATTTAAATGGAAAATGAATGGAACTAAATGTGTTTTGATAAAATTAAAAAAAAAAGGTTGTAAATATTAAAATTTAAAGAAGGAACTACACATCATGATAAAACTGAAAATCATAATTAAATAAAAGGCAATAGAAATTCGAACAAGTTAATAATAACCAATGTAACAAGTGAAAAGGACAATCTTCGAAAGATAAGCAGACGGAAAGTTTATAAATTGTATAACAAAATTTGAGAAAGTAAAAGTGTATCCAAAAATTGAAAATTTGAAAAATGGATTAATTAATTGCTGCATTTTATAATAGTAAATTTGAAATTAGCGTTTATGGCAATCAAATGGAAAAATTTAATTTGAAAATTGATGGTTATTGAAGGAATTTGTCACTACGAAAATTGAAATTGGATGATTAGTAAAGAAATAGGTAAAAGAGTTTTAAATGATGTGTATTGCATATTTAAAAAAATTTTTATGAACCTACAGCTTTAAAATGTAGCAAAATTGATGAAATTATTTAAAGAGATGAAATTGTTAATTGGAAATTTTAAAAATTAAGTAGTATTGAAGGATTTTATTAAATAAGGGTCGATATGAAGATTGAAGATGACAATGAAATTGCAGAACACTAGAAGAGAATCGAAATTATGAAAGGTCCGTAACGGAAAAAGAAGGAGCTTTGAAAAGTTATGGAATAAAATTTGGAAGGATAAAAAAATTTGCAGTTATTTCGAAGAAAGTTTTGGATCGAGTTATCTAAGAAATTGTTATTGTTGCAAAGAAGTTTGGATGTCATTTATGAATTGTTTAGTGATCATTCGTCAAGATAGGTAGTTCGGGATGTTGATTAATTAATTAATTTAGGTGTGTAAATTAGATTGCCGCATTAATTAATTATTATTTACTTTTGAACATTGTTATTTATTTTTGAAGATGTTGATTTAGAGAATTTGCTACTTATTCCAAAAGCACGACGTTATGTGACTTTCTTGAAATCCCTCCTGGATTTCTGCATAAGCCAGGAAGGATTGCTGTCGTGTAATTTTTGGAATAAGGAAATGGTTTGCTTGAGTTTTTGTAAATAATTTGAATTTTGTATGTTTCGCGGTTTCGGGGAAGCCGAGAGAGCACGAGCAGTGAAGAAGAAGACTAGCGTACGCCTTCCAAGTCGTGGACGGTCGACATTTTGATTTCTGACGATTTTTAGTTGTAAAAATTTGATTTATTTGAGAATAAAAGACAAGTAAAGTTTGAAGGAGTGTTATTTCTTTTAGATTGAGAATTTAGAAGAGAAAATTTTGTGAATTATACTAAATGCAAGTGGAATTATTTCGGAAAAGGTATACAAGGTCGCTTGATAGTGGGCGATACTGAAAGATAACCGATTGAGCCAGCCGGGTAAGAAGGTGATTTCTCCGCCCGAATTGGAATTTTACGAAGAAGATTTGAAAATTCGATATTTAATATTTAAGGGTGGAAAATAACACTTCAATATACATCGATAGGCCTTTGTTTAGTCATGGACAGTTATATGTAGCATTATCAAGATGTTGAGCGAAGGATGGAATACAAATTCAAAGTGAAAGCGACATAAAAAATGTTGTATGGAAATAAGTTTTATAACTTGAAGTTATTAGGGCCGCGAAGCGGCCCTGGGGGGTTGGGCCGCGGCAGCGGCCAGGGGGGCGGAGCCCCCCTAGTAAAATATAATTTTATTATTAATTCATTTTGGTTTGTACCACAAATTGTAGAATTTGAATATTTTCAACCAATCAGGACCATCTATTGTTTTTGCTGGATTGGAGATGTGACGGTTGTCTTGTCAAAACTGACTCTTTCGCGCCGCTCAGCTCAAAAAGCTCCAGAGCCGTTTTGACAACACTTTAACAATTAAAAATATCCCCTACAGTCGTCCAACTCAGCAAAGTGTGCTACTGGGAAGAGGATGGATTCCTTTTTTTTATGGATCCTAGTCGAGGGTGGATGTCTTGCCAAAATTGACTCTTCAGCGCCTCCGCTCCGCTCCAGAGCTATTTGGATAAATTTTATTAAGTTAATATTTAACTCACAAAAATTGTGAGTGTGTGTGTACGAAAAGTACACCCTAATAGGATTAAGGTTTATAAAATCTGCAGCATGTTCAAAAATTTAATAAAAATATGTAAATTTTATCGAAACATCGATTAACATTAACTTGCTTATCTAAAAAAGCAGTGTTTCCCAAAGTGGTCTATATCGACCCCAAGAGGTCGATCACGACTTGCAAGGGGTCGATGGCAGCGAAAAAGGAAATTCGGGGTCCGTGAGATATAAATGAGGGTCCACAACTTTAATTAGCATTATTTCAGCGTTTCTTGCCAGAATTAAGTTAATGAAGCAAAATATTGGACGGGGCGAATTTTCTCAGTTTCCCAATTTGTCACAGAAAAACTGTCAGGAAGATGACATTTCAACCTACGTTCAACATTTAAATGTTCTCCATTCAGATTTTGAAACTAAGTTTGAAGATGTTTTGACTATGGTAATACCACAGTGTATAATCAATCCATATGGTGACATTGAAGAAACGGATGTCATATTGCAAGAGGAACTGATTGGAATAAGCACTAACGAAGAACTTAAGGTACAGTTTAGAAACGGATATCAGCTATTCTGGTTTCAAAAAGACATACCTATTACTGATACGGTATTATGGAATATCGCGAGAAAGTTTCTAATTGCTTTTCCATCCTCATACTTAGTGGAAAGGGGTTTTAACTCGGTTGCCAATCTTTTAACAAAAAAAAAGAACCAGACTGGACATCAGTAACAGAGGAGATTTGAGAGTAAACCTAACTCAATTGATACCAAATGTTGAAAATTTATTATTAAAGTACCAGGCTCATCCCTCCCACTAAAATTTAAAAAAAATTACATTTTTATTAGTTACTAGGGGGGCTCCGCCCCCCCTTGCCGCTGCCGCGGCCCAACCCCCCAGGACCGCTTCGCGGCCCTAATAACTTCAAGTTATAAAACTTATTTCCATACAACATTTTTTATGTCGCTTTCACTTTGAATTTGTATTCCATCCTTCGCTCGACATCTTGATAATGCTAGATATAACTGTCCATGACTAAACAAAGGCCTATCGATGTATATTGAAGTGTTATTTTCCACCCTTAAATATTAAATATCGAATTTTCAAATCTTCTTCGTAAAATTCCAATTCGGGCGGAGAAATCACCTTCTTACCCGGCTGGCTCAATCGGTTATCTTTCAGTATCGCCCACTATCAAGCGACCTTGTATACCTTTTCCGAAATAATTCCACTTGCATTTAGTATAATTCACAAAATTTTCTCTTCTAAATTCTCAATCTAAAAGAAATAACACTCCTTCAAACTTTACTTGTCTTTTATTCTCAAATAAATCAAATTTTTACAACTAAAAATCGTCAGAAATCAAAATGTCGACCGTCCACGACTTGGAAGGCGTACGCAAGTCTTCTTCTTCACTGCTCGTGCTCTCTCGGCTTCCCCGAAACCGCGAAACATACAAAATTCAAATTATTTACAAAAACTCAAGCAAACCATTTCCTTATTCCAAAAATTACACGACAGCAATCCTTCCTGGCTTATGCAGAAATCCAGGAGGGATTTCAAGAAAGACACATAACGTCGTGCTTTTGGAATAAGTAGCAAATTCTCTAAATCATCATCTTCAAAAATAAATAACAATATTCAAAAGTAAATAATAATTAATTAATGCGGCAATCTAATTTACACACCTAAATTAATTAATTAATCAACATCCCGAACTAACTATCTTGACGAATGATCACTAAACAATTCATAAATGACATACAAACTTCTTTGCAATAATAACAATTTCTTAGATAACTCGATCCAAAACTTTCTTCGAAATAACTGCAAATTTTTTTATCCTTCCAAATTTTATTCCATAACTTTTCAAAGCTCCTTCTTTTTCCGTTACGGACCTTTCATAATTTCGATTCTCTTCTAGTGTTCTGCAATTTCATTGTCATCTTCAATCTTCATATCGACCCTTATTTAATAAAATCCTTCAATACT
This sequence comes from Rhagonycha lutea, assembly GCA_958510855.1. Taxonomy (NCBI): domain Eukaryota; kingdom Metazoa; phylum Arthropoda; class Insecta; order Coleoptera; family Cantharidae; genus Rhagonycha; species Rhagonycha lutea. Next base: position 18,364,285 of record OY294039.1, on the reverse strand, counting down.
ACTTAATTTTTAAAATTTCCAACTAACAACTACATTTTAAAGTTGTAACTTCATACAAATTTTTTTAAATATGCAATACACATCATTTAAATCTCTTTTACCTATTTCTTTACTAATCATCCAATTTCAATTTCGTAGTGACAAATTCCTTCAATAACCATCAATTTTCAAATTAAATTTTTCCATTTGATTGCCATAAACGCTAATTTCAAATTTACTATTATAAAATGCAGCAATTAATTAATCCATTTTTCAAATTTTCAATTTTTGGAAACACTTTTACTTTCTCAAATTTTGTTATACAATTTATAAACTTTCCGTCTGCTTATCTTTCGAAGATTGTCTTTTTCACTTGTTACATTGGTTATTAAGTTATTATTAACTTGTTCGAATTTCTACTGCTTTTTATTTAATTATGATTTTCAGTTTTATCATGATGTGTGTAGTTCCTTCTTTAAATTTTAATATTTACAAACTTTTTTTTAATTTTATCAAAACACATTTAGTTCCATTCATTTTCCATTTAAATCGCGGTTATCCTTAAATTTGTTCAATTTTCTTTATTCGTCCGTGGTTACTTTTCATATTTGATTAGATTAGCCACCCTCCATCTTGATCGCCGATATTGCCACTTTTCCAAAATGACCTTCATTTTCTTTTCCATGACGTCTTCCTTTTTAAAAATACGTTTCTTTTCACCAAACCACCTTTTCTTTATTTTCTTCTTCTTGTAGCCCAACTCTTCTTTTTCAAAATACCAAATTACTTTCATATCCTCATATCATATATATCATATCCTCTTCATCCTTTATTTCATCCTTCCAAATTGCTGAACGGGGAACATCATTTCCATCGGAAACCATCTTGGATGAAGTAATCATGTTCGTATTAATTTTATTTTTCTTCCTTTTACAATAATTATTGTTATACCTTCTTTCAAAATTACTTTTTCGTCCATGTTTCATCTTTCGCCATTTCATTCGTCGCATCTGTGTTCTGGTGAATATCCGGGCTTTTTTATTAATGCCGCCGATATGACCCGTTTCTTTATTTACTTCTCCTTCCATTTTTTCATTTCTCAAGTCTTCTTTATTTTCATTTTTCTCAATCTCTTCCGATATTTCCACTTTTTCTGCTCAAGTTTCTCCTTTTATTAAACTTATTTCTTCCTTCTTATCTTCTAGTTCTTCCTCATTTTCATTTTTTTCATAATTGGCACTGTTGATTGTTCTGCTCAATTCTTCACAATATTTTACCCATTCTTTTTTGTCCTCGATCCTATTCTTTTCCCTCTCTCTTTTATCTTCTATTCTATTCGTTCTCCTCTCTCTCCTGTCTTCAGCCATTTGCTCTATCAGCTGTTGAATAGGGCTGGGCGATTGTTAAATTTAACAATCGAAAATCGATTGTGTAAAAACAATCGATTATATCGATCAATCGATTAATCGATTAATCGGAAAATCGATTAATCGATTAATCAAACAATCGATTAATCGAAAACAATCGAACAATCGATTAATCGATTAATCGAAAACAATCGAATAATCGAACAATCGATTAATCGATTAATCGAAAACAATCGAATAATCGAACAATCGATTAATCAATTAATCGAAAACAATCGAATAATCGATTAATCGAAAACAATCGATTAATCGAACAATCGATTAATCGAACAATCGATTAATCGATTTTTCGATTAATCGATTATTTCAAAAATATTAATCGATCATCGATTAATCGATTAAATAATCGATTAATCGAAATAAATTCCCAGCCCTACTGTTGAAGCCTCCACTCAATTTGATTGATTTTATCCCAGCCTGTAGCCATGGTCAAACCTTTCTTACTAAAAATCTCAGGGTGACAGCCGGTTCTGCGGTGAACATTTACAACCATAAACTAATCATCCCAAATTGAATTCAAAAAAATGTTCACCAAATGCCGCACGTTCGGGTAGCCTAGTTGAAGTGTTATTTTCCACCCTTAAATATTAAATATCGAATTATCAAATCTTCTTCGTAAAATTCCAATTCGGGCGGAGAAATCACCTTCTTACCCGGCTGGCTCAATCGGTTATCTTTCAGTATCGCCCACTATCAAGCGACCTTGTATACCTTTTCCGAAATAATTCCACTTGCATTTAGTATAATTCACAAAATTTTCTCTTCTAAATTCTCAATTTAAAAGAAATAACACTGCTTCAAACTTTACTTGTCTTTTATTCTCAAATAAATCAAATTTTTACAACTAAAAATCGTCAGAAATCAAAATGTCGACCGTCCACGACTTGGACGGCGTACGCAAGTCTTCTTCTTCACTGCTCGCGCTCTCTCGGCTTCCCCGAAACCGCGAAACATACAAAATTCAAATTATTTACAAAAACTTGACGAAAGTCACCACCTAAAATAACAAATTTGCCACCAAACGGATTTTTGTATTTACATAAATCTTTCAATCTTTGTGTTTTTGCGTCGCATGGTTTTGTTGCCTTGCTTTGCGTTTACTTTTTGCTCTTGCTTTTTTGCATTTGCTTTAGCTGTTACTTTTTACTTTTTTGCATTTGCATTTGCTTTTGCCTTTGCCTTTGCTTTTGCTGTTGCTTGTGCTTGTGCTTCTGCTTCTGTTTCTGCTTCTGCTTTGCTTTGCTTTGATTCATCCGTTGATGTGATTATAATGTTGATTTGGTGTCGTCCAATAGCTGTTCTCAGCGTTGCATAAAAACGTTGCATATTTTGTCTTATCTTTTTATATATATTGTCGTGAAACACAGCTCAATCAAACCCCCAAGTAATACTACCGGGAATAAAATCTCGCCTAATGTGCACACTCGAACAAGTGAATCCCAGCTAGCTTTACGTCGGTTCACAAAGTTAAGGCCGCAGTATCTGCAAGTTGTAGGTATCGGCGAGATAAGATCAATTAAAGAGTGCAAAGAGTCAAGTGGTGATTTATTTGAATTAATTTGATATAAGACTGGAGCAAATCGAGACAAAATAGACACAATTGTCAAAGAGAATGTAAATTTGTGTACTTGTGTGCACAGTATAAACTGGATGGTATTATTTAAAAGCAAACAATATTCTATACCTCCAATTAACACTGTGTAAATGTTTAATGTGTAATAAAATAATATAAAATCAAAAATGTTCACAAATATAAAATTCAGTACCTTTTTCATTAAATTCTTGGTAAGACACAAATCTTTGAATCACCTTGTATCTCGTAGTCTGGATTATTGTGGTAGGGTGGTAGGCAAAACAGCACGGCAGCGTGGCTTCCGGCTGGAACGCACATGTAGTATTCAGCTCCCGTATTTTGCTCAAATCTTCTTTATTCGCAAGAAAACAGTGAAAGTGGTGTGTGATATCTGCTCAAGTGGTATTCAAATCTCGAAAATCGATTTAAATAGAATTGCACGGCTTCTGTGTCGTACAACAAAAATGTGGACATGTGTTGAGAAACTTAACCTCCAAATTTTAATCGTGGTTAAAATCATCCAATTTCTTAAGCATCAAAATCGGTAAATAGGATAAATCTTGATTTATCTAACGCAGCATTCATGAAATAATCAATTTTCAGGATATTTTAGACGCGATGGCATCCAAAACGTAAATTTTATAATGAAATCGAAAAACGTGTTCGATTCACAAAATAGTGTAAAAACCTCAGTTTTACACAGTAAAATATTCAACAAACTCACTTGTTCTATTAATCGCCAATATAATAGCTTTTGTGGCAACAAAAGCTTGCAGGAAGGTTTTCTTTGTAAAATCGCGAAGATGTCCGCAATTTACAAACGTCTCTCTTCACTCTCGGCACCAGACAACCAGCTCGCCGCAATTCTTGCTCAAAAGTCGCTGTTACCATCCAAATAACAATAAAATATAGCAACAATAAATGTTAGTATGCACAAACTTTTTGCCGCCTTAATTCAAAAATTCACTTTTCAGAACAGAACACAAATTCGCACCAAGTTACAAATAAAAGAAATCAAGTTTGTTTGTTTTATGTGTCATGGGTTACAAAATATCTCTTTTGTGTCGTCAACTTGCATCCAGCTTTGATGTCTTCAATTAGACACAATTAATTTAAAGCAAAATTCAACAGGCTAAATCCACCGACCTTTTGCACACTTCAATATAGAGTAGATTTAATGTAAATTTTAATTTAAATAAATAGTTAGTATAGATTTGTTATACTTTTACCATAATATCGGCAGTTGCCAATGTCCTAAAAAAAGGTGAGCAGCAGAAGGGTCTACGCAAAACCGAAAATCATGGCAAGTGGTCTACGAGAGTTTGGGGAACACTGATCTAAAGGGTTGAAACTTCAAGCCTCGAATTTTCTAAAATACCAACCAAAAATAATATGATAATTTTAGATACAGTAGCCAAATCCTTGAATTTAACCAATCGGTGGATCCGGACAAGACTGCTCTCCCGACATCACGTATTCATGGGAAACTTAACGGCTATGTCGCCGCACATAGCCTAGGATCCGAGGGTCCACATTTTTTTAAGATAACTTTCAGATCTGTGTTGATTCTCCTTCAAGTTGCTTTATAGCATACAACCGCATATGTTTTGATCCAGGATCAGCTGATTCCCGAGTTAATCCTCTTTCATGCAACTGGCCCTAAGTTTTCACTCTAATAAGTAAATTCACAACGATGATTTCAATCAGTAATCGCTCACCGAGGATTACATTGTAATAGATATTTTCAGATAATCAGACAAAAAACTCTATATAAGTACAAGTAAAAAGTATTAAAGATTAAAATACAATTTTTTGATTATTCACAACTATTATAAACATAATAATATTATAATCATGTCAAAAACGTCAAGAACGAAAAATAGCAAACGAAAAAGAACGCTTTCCATATCGTCCGATGAAGAGAATAGTGGAGGAGCAAGAAGCCCATTTCCGACACCTCCATACTTATCAAAACGAACCAAATATGATGACGACAATGAAGAAGACTTTGGAACTAGTCAAAACGAAAGTGTAGTTATTGGAGAAAATGGTAATGCGAATGAAGTCGACTTCTCTAAAAAAGAAATATTTACTTTATTAAATCAAATAGATGCAAAACTTAAGCATCTCATCCGACAGCAAACCATTTTAGAAGCAACATATACCGAAATATACCAAGAGATGTTACAACATTTGAAATCTCACAATTGTAAAAATTGCGCAAAAAAGGTTAGTGATGTAAACACCCAGCGTTCGACCACGGAGCGCATAGCTCCAACCATACCAATAAACAAAAACAAAAATATTAACAACACAACAACAAACGTTCCAAGACTACCGACCCCCACACAACAAATGACCCCCAATTTCTCTCCCATAATAGAATCAACTAATTGCATTCAAAATTTATCTCATCAAGCAAATAAAAACGACATCAAAACACTCTTTGCGGAACTCAAGGAGTTCAACGAGACCTTTAACTTACCGGAACTAATTGCGATTATACGAGAAATGAAACAAAAACTAAATGGTGTCACCGACATCTTTACTAAATTAACAATCCTCTCCGAAATTGCGGCCAAATACGACGATTAGTTGCTCTAAGCAAAATTCAAAACCACTTCTAGGACTCCAATGGGTTCAGCAATAAATTCAAACACCAACAGTGTACTACAAACCATAAAACACCTCACTACCTACAAAACCACAACATTCCAACAAAAATAACCTAATTTTCGCTTCAAAATCAAGGAACACGAAGCTGCAGAAGTAAGAGAAGAATGCGGAGATGTTTTAATGGGATTTGCGCCATGATTATCGACTTGGTGTCTGCTTAATGTTAAGAGATCTCAGATAAGTACCACAAACTTTCATTCATTCATTCATGAAATGAGAGATCAATATGGACCATGTACAGAACTCTCCAAGCACCTCGGCAATACTTGTCTTGTTTTTTACTATAATAAATTTTATTAAGTTAACCCTTATGGAGCCATACAAATTTACACCTTATATCGGCCATACCTAGTACCCGGGTACTACCATATATTTATATGCAATTCCTGTTATGCTCGGTCTTTAAGCGGATTTTTAATATTCTTATAAGCGTTTTTAATAACAATTATATTTATATCGAGTTACATTTATGCATAATGTGATTGTGACTCATGGTTTTTGGCAAAATTTTATTAAATTGTAAACAATATTCTCAAGTAGCGCTCATTAGTCAAGTGTAGATGTTACCTTGTCGATTGCAGTAGGTGGTTTTTCAATAACATAATAAATACTAATAAATTTAAAGTAGCAGTGAATCTTAATAAATTATTATTTAGTGCAATTCGTGATTTTTTTTCACCAGTAATTCTACTTCCGCATCGACGTAAACGCGGAACCTAGACTAGACGTTACTAGCCACATGAAAGTAACATGATACTGTTTTTTATGTTTATTGAATGTTTCGAAAAGGCAAAGGCCCGAAAAAGTTGCCAGAAATACCAGAAACCTGCGTGACCTCATATTAATGTCCCTAAAAAAATTTGTAGAGCAGAATATAATGAAATATAACTTGATTTATTTTTTATTTCAAATTGCCTCTATTCTAAAGTTAATTTCAAGTAAAATCAGTGGTGTGATGTACTTTTAAAATAATAACATAACGTAAATACGTTATGTTATTCTATAGTGTTTTTCGCGAAACAGTCTCACGTATCATTTTAACAAGCCGCTATTATTATAACGTGAACGTTATAATAAAGGTTTTCCTAACCGTTATAGTGCGAAATATAAATGCACCTAAATTTCACCCGTTATATTTCGCACTATAACGGTTAGGAAAACCTTTATTATAACGTTTACGTTATAATAATAGCGGCTTGTTAAAATGATACGTGAGACCGTTTCGCGAAAAACACTATAGAATAACATAACGTATTGACGTTATGTTATTATTTTAAAAGTACATCACCCCACTGAATGTGAAAAAAGTTATATTTTAACACATCATACTATGTTAAATTGTTATCAATAAATATTATAATAATTTTGAATGAATGGAGCTATTCTGTAGTATTTATATCCCATATAAAAGTAATGCAGACTATACGTATGGCCGGATTACGTATAGTTTTAAAAAATTTCAAAAATTTTTGACTTAATATCACTATTTTTCCGTTTTATAATTTTTTGTGTGCAGAGAACCGTTTTTGTAGAGATGTCACCGAAGCTCAAAAAAATCGGCTCGGTAGAAAAAAAGTTGTGTTGTTTTAAAGTCAAAATAGTACCCGGGTACTAGGTATGGCCGGATAAGGTATAGTTTTAAAAAATCTCAAAAATTTTTTACTTAAAATCACTATTTTTCCGTTTTATATTTTTGTGTGTGCAGAGAACCGTTTTTTTAAAGATGTCACCGAAGCTCAACAAAATCGGCTCGGTAGAAAAAAAGTTATGCTGTTTTAAAGTCAAAATAGTACCCGGGTACTAGGTATGGCTCTTTAAGGGTTAATAATTACGAGTTATTTAATAATAATAAATTACCACTCCAATATTTTGTGAAATTCCAATTACAGGGTTTGCAAATATTTAATACAAGTAGTGTTTGTGTATAAGATTGGAAATGATTATTACCAAACCCGATCGGTAGACCTGGGCGAAAACGGGTATCCATCGACGACGTATTCACGTTAAACCAGTGTTTCCCAAAGTGGTCTATATCGACCCCCAGGGGTCGATGCCGACTTGCAAGGGGTCGACGTCAGCGAAAAAAGAAATTGGGGGTCCATTCGATGTAAATGGGGGTCCACGACTTTAATTTTTAATTTTTTGTAAAATTGCTATAATGTTACTAAAAAATTGGCGGTTGCCAATCTTTTAACAAAAAAAAAGAAACAGACTGAACATCACTAACAGAGGAAATTTCATCCCCCCCACTAAAATTAAAAAAAAATATTTTTCCAAATTTTAATTTAAATAAATAGTTAGATTATTATAGATTTGTTACTTTTAGCATAATATCGGCAGTTGCCAATGTCCTAAAAAAAAGGTGAGCAGCAGAGGGGGGTCTACGCAAAACCGAAAATCATGGCAAGTGGTTTACGAGACAAAAAAGTTTGGGGAACACTGCGTTAAACCATACGGCTATGTCCCCGAACATAGCCTCTGATCCACATTTTTTGAACATGTAGGTACTTTTCGTACACACACATTTTTCGTTACATTATAATGTAATAATTTAAATTTAATAATTTTTTGATTTTCTGTGAAATGGATTGGTTTCTCAAAAATTTTTACTAGACAAAAGTTGTAGTCCGTTAAATTTCCTATCCGGAATGGGGCATCAGATTTTTTGTAAAATGTTTCGTTGAAAAGATACAGGGTTTTGAAAAAAACCAAAAAAAAAGAAAGCTCAAATTTTTCGACATTTTTTAACTTACTTTATTCATAACTTGAAAGCTGTTGATTTTAGACAATAAAAGGTTTAAATATAGATTGTAGATTATTCCGCCCTCTTTAAAAGAGTACTAAATCATTTTTACTCAAAAATCAATATTTTCGGGGCTATGGTCTTGTAAAGGTAGAAATTAAAAAAGATGCTTTAAGAGGCCTAACTCTCGAGGGTTTGAACTTAGAAAAAAAATTTATGTTAAATGTTTTTCTTAGAAAAGTGTCCTCTATCTATTATCACCCACCTAAGTTATGTTAAGTGTATCCGGGAACACCCTGTATAGGTGAATCGAGATCTACAGAAATGTATAGTTACACTTCTTTTATTAAATTTTTGAACATGCTACCAATTTTACGATTTTTATTTTGAAGACATATCTATCTAAATATATATTTCCCAAAGTTTGTCCGTGTGTGTGTGTGTGTGTGAGGGTGAGGGTGTGTGTGTGTGTGTGTGCACAAGTTACTTTGATTGGTTGTTTCACGGTTGTCTAAATATAATTCCCTGCTCTAATTATTAGGTTGGTGTATAATACTGAATAATAATAATACAATGGTTACTTTGATTGGTTGTTGCATATAATTCCCTGCTCTAATCCATGTCTAATCTAATTAAGTTCACAATTTCGTAAAACTTTTAACAAGTTGTCAGCTACTATTCTATTTGTCAAAACGGACATTGTGGATTGGTCTGTTAGTATTAACGGACGTTTTCTATTGATCAGTTAAATTTAACGAGTTATTAAAAGATAATCTTTAATTATTTTTTAAATGTTCTCCATATTAGTCCAAGGAAAGAAAAATTAAAAAAGTTGGCCGGAAAATTCGGAAAAGATGGAATAAATTTTTAGTTTCCAATAGATGGCGCGACGGTTTACGGTACCCTTACGGTAATCCCTAATATGGATAACTATGGCGCGTAATTTTTTTAACTGTGTTTTTTTTATCATTGGAACTACACATAACAGTTGTTATGTTTTTCATAAAAGTGTCGGGGCAAGGTTGTATGTTAGAAAATGTTTGGAAAACCACCGGAAAAGTCGGAAATTTGGATGGTATTTTTGTACCTGTCGATAGATGCTGTGAGTGGGACACGCAGATTGTAATATGTTATTAGTACACCTCACGATAAACCTAATGATGGTGTATGATGACCATGAGATCTAAAGCACAGTAACTGTTCTGAAGAAGGCTCCAGGCCCGGACGGAATCACCGGCCTTATGGATGGCGCATCCTCGATCTCTTTTTTGAGAAAAAATGAATTTCGATAATCTTTAATCATCTTTTTAATTGGTAATTTAATAAAATACAGAATAAAAGAATGACAATTGGAAAGTGAAACTTGAATTTGCTCAAGCTACTACCCAATCTTTTAATAAATATTTAAGCGAGGCATTAAAAGATTTTTGCGACAGCGAAATGCGTAAAACTCAACTAGGCATTGCGAGAAGAAAAGTAGCAGCGAAGCGTATTTGGAACCAAAACAGGGATGCGGAATTGGCGGCTGACCATTTGAAAAAGAAAAAAGAAGATGAGGAGCAATTGGCAATCGATCTTAATGACTATGAAAGATCGTTGTTAGAAGAGGAACACGAAGGGGCAGTTAGAACCTAATATTGTTATTTTTTCATAAATAAAATAAATCTTTTCATAAAAAATATCGTAAATGTAATATTCTCTTATAAAAAATGAATGTGAATTCTTTGTCATCGCAACATTCACAAGTTACTTTGATTGGTTGTTGCATATAATTCCCTGCTCTAATTATTAGGTCGGTGTATCTTTTTTTTTACGTTTTCTATTGGTTATTTTGTTAGGGTTACCTTAAGAGCAATGTCCAGTGCTACCCCCATATACAGTGTGAATATTTGTGTTTTATGTCATTTATTTCCAGGACGTTACAAAAATTTAAATAATTGCTAGCATTGCAAAATCTTTCAACTTTTTTTTATGTACAAACGCTAAAAGAAATTGATTTACTTATTTGCACATCGCGCAATTCGAAAACTACGGTTGGAAGGGGGGGGGGGAGATTCCCATGTTGTAATTTTCGAATAACATGGTTTTCCAATAAATAAGTCAACTTCCTTTAACGTGTTTGTACAAAAAAGGGTTGAAATATTTTGTAATGCTAGCAATTACTTAAATTTTTGTAACGTCCTGGAAATAAATGACAGAAAACACAAATATTCACACTTATAGAGGGGTAGCACTGGACATTGTTCTTAACACTAAGAACGAATTTTACAGAAATCCTATTCAAACGGGATTTATCACGCACTACCTAATTACTAATTAGTGAAGGTTGGTTACTTTCTTCCAATAGATGGAGTTACTGTTAGAACGTTACATTTAACGATAAAAGATAATCTTTAATCTCATCTTTTCAATTGGTACACTTGAACTAAACGTTGCGAAAAGAAAAGAATAGAATTGGCGGTTGCCTTTTTGAAAAAGAAGAGGAGGAGGAGGAATTGGCTGGAGGAATTGTTGTTGTTTTCGTAATTGTCAGGACAAGGTTTGTATGTAAGGAAATGTTTGGGAAATCATCCCAGCTTTGGAGACATGTGAAAACTTTAAAATTAACCACAAACATGAGGGTTCATTTACAGCAAGATGTGAATACCGGACGATTTGCTGATCAATTACTTGCTTTAGGAGATGGGCGGCTTTGTAAAGAGCCCAACACTGAACAATGTCAACACTGACACAATAATTAAGCTACCAAAAGATTTTGGTAGCTTAATGTCTAGAGTTGGAAATGGAAAAAATTTATACGTGCTTGCAAGTGACGGAAAAACGAGGAATGTTGTTTACTATCAGGCTTTGACTGAGTAATAAATATTATGACTTGACACAATAATTATATGGTTTTTGCCTATTAAAAAAAAATAAAGGGTAATGTTGATTGTAAAAATATACAACCAAAAAAGTATTTTATTTTATATAAAACCCCGGGCGAAGCCGGGTAACCCGCTAGTTTTATTATATTCTAGTTTATTCAGATTATTTTAGATACAGAAAAGCCTAAAAGTTAAATAATGTATTTGTTTCACTTACTCTTATTTGAAAAATAATTAGCACCTAAAATTAGCATCTTTGGCATCTTTGGCAATTTCGGCCGTTTAGACGCAGACCCACACAATAGAAACTATCTCGTCAATTAACATCTTTTTGAAGGATCCCTGTTTATAGCTTTCCGTGTTTTAAGTTGTGTTTTTACAGTGATTTTAGATCCCCCTATAGCTAGCTTTGCGATACTGTTCGGTATTTAATCTCGTAGAGTGAACCCGATGTACACCAGTGAGGTCGGAATTACAATTGACGCTTTCTGAATTATAGTTGTAAATGGTGTAGTTAATTTACTTCTGGGTGCGATTTTAAGGACTGTTTCAAAACTTAATTTACAGCTCAAAAAGGGGAATTTATTAACGAATTTATTAATTTATTATAATTTATTAAATTAATAACGGATTAATATTTTGATTATGCTAATTAGCGATTTTATATCAAAAACGCGCAATTAAAATTTAAAATATGTCATAATACAGTTAAAATAGCAATCGTTAATATTCTGCATTATAATTTTTTAAATTTATAAGTATTGTACTGTACAGTGCTGTAAATGAAGTTTCGTTTTGACTATAATTTGAATGATTTCAAAAGACGCGCCTTTTCAAACCAATGAAAGTTTACTTTCATTCTTTCCAACCAATGAAAGACTTCATTTATAATGAAACTGTAAATCTGGGTAACGGTGCCACCTGTTGAAAAAGTTTTCGTCCTAATGATAAATCGGGCCCTTAAGCCGTTTTGAAGTAATTAATCTTTAGAATTATTTTCTGAAGATGTACCAACTAAACAATTTGCCTATATAAATGGAATCGAAAATTGAGAAAATCGTACTCGCTTCGGCGGTACATCTACTAAAATTGGAACGATACAGAGAAGATTAGCATGGTCCCTGCGCAAGGATGACACGCATATTCGTGAAGCGTTCACCATTTTTCCACGTTCAGGGTATCAGCTTGCGATCGCAGATTGCTCGCTTTTATCCCTGGTGCCTAACCAGCAGCGTGGCGCGTCCCCGGGTTGCGGATAGGGGAACGACCAAGTGCGTTGGTCAGCTGTGAATAATTTAATAAGCAGCCGCGGACAAGGATTTACACCATAAATTTATGACATTTCAATATTTTTAACATAAAATTCTTTTAAATTACCAACTAGTTTATGACTACTTTTGTAAATTGTGCTTTCTTCACAAAAAATATGGAAATTATTTACACATTCGGCACAGTCTTCCTTCTCTAAGTTTATTTCAACTTGCTTTAGTAAGGAATTCATAAGATTTGTTATCGTATGATCATGTGTACTTGCTGCATCTGCTACCATGACTTGTTTTAATGCAGATTCACCATTTAATTCCGAGATATCTACTGCTTGAGGCTCACATTTTTTTACTGATTTTGAGGGAAACATTTTTTCAAAATATTTGCCTTTGGAATATTTTTCTTTTGCGAATTGTCGGGCACTAAGTTTTCCCCATTGCTGTTCAGTACTCGTCTTGGATGTACTCTCTTCATTATTTATAAAATAAATCAACGCAGCAATGTGTTTGCACTTTCCACTTTGATTGTAAACACAATCACATTTAACGACAGTCACGCATCGTTCCTCATCGATCTGAAATATAAAAATACTGTCGAATAACCCTTGATTTTATAATAATACTGCCATTATTTCTTCGATGCTCTTCTACATCTCGAAAGTGTTGAGCAATGACTAGATTTTTACCCTTTATTATTGTCTGTGGTTGAAAAACAATATTATGAGTAATTGATTGTAATCCTGTTTTTAGTACTAAATCCATTGTATACACCTGAAATTATAAATAATTAAGATTAAGATTTGAGGTTAAGTTCTTAGTTAAAACGAATTATACAAAAATTTTGTTATCGAAAGGAACACTACAAACATTTAAATTCGAAATTTGGGTCCCTTACACTATTGATGTTTAAATTTTGTATTTGTGTGGATGAACATTTATATGTTGTGTACCCAGTACCCAATTTCCACCTATAACAGAAGAAACACTCCACATACTCTTCTTCTGTGTTTTGACCACACACTAAACATTTATCAAACATAGTTTCAGATTAGAGGTATTTTTTGTACATCTAGTCTAAAATTTTCAGGGTCAAAAGTTTGATTGTTTTACAAAGCCGAAAGTTCAGAGATATGTTGTATATTTGTGAACAATAACATGTAATACAGCACATAATAAGCCACAGTTTTCACTATCTTGCTTGCTTTGCTTGGGATAAACTGGAATTATGCCAATACTCCATTTGCGAATATTTAGTTTATCCCATTTTTGAATCCTGTCTGTAGTTTCAAAAAATCCATTTATAATTTTTCTAAATGTATCTTGTTCTATATTATGATCGTCATTTTGAGCCAAATTTAAAATATGAAGAAATGCAATTCCGCTAGCTGTCTGTCTATTTCTCAGTTGGTTCTGCATAAATTAATTCGTCGCGCTGGAAATCAGACTTTACGGGAGGATAAAAGCAAGATTCCTCATAAGAAGAAATCCTCTTCAACGGAATAACACCCACAGTGCATTCTCTTCATTTATATATTTCACGATTTTAAATTTTGTCATCATGATGTCAATAAGCAACACTAAAATCCGACAAATCTGAAACCACATAGATTTGCAAGTCTGAACTTTTACAAAAAGGGTGTCCATATAAATCTTCTTTTACTAAAAACTCTTTACAAAGTAAGACCATGCACTTTAACATATTGGAATACACAATATTTAACACCATCACAACACTTCCATCCATTAAATTGCAGCAGGAGACGACGTTGTTATTTTATTCGCGTTTTACATTACCATTGGTGGCGCTGCAAACCATACGTTTTAAATGGATTTTATAAATTATTCCGTGTGGTGGCGTTTTGTTAATGTAAAACGCGAATATGATTGGAATGTTACTGCTTTGTACTGTTTTGAGGCATCACAATTTTCGGCATTCTTCGTCGCCAAATGTTAAATCTTGAAATACTGTTGTAACGAATTTTATTCGGTTGCATTGACTCCTTCTCAAATAATTTCTCAAATTTCCTATTACGGCCCTTACATTTTTTATGCATGTATGTATGCATTATTACAACATTTGGATGCTGGCCTTGAGAACTTTGTTCGTGGTGAGATGCCACGTGATGTGTAGGTCATGGAGGGGCATGCGACATTTTTCAAGGACTTGGTATTAAGATCTCGATCTGAGCGGTCGTTTGCATAGTTAAGTTCGCATTTAACATCATTATTAGCGGTTATCGGTGGTTGTTGCTGATAATTTTTAGCTCCACGTGACCAGCAATTTTTTACGGTGCTGCGTATGTAATTTTGGAAGCCTTCCAGTTAGTACCAGTAGTCGTTAATTTTCACATGTGTGAAAAGCGAAGCGTGCCTAGATCACGCGCATGCATTCGGCGCAGTCCAAGTTTTCGTGCTCATCGAGTAGTTGCTCGGGTGATTGTTTACCAACAAACCAGGATTAACCACGAATTGGTTATTGGTTACCCAAGTCAGATTTTATGAAGAGTTTTAACAGCCATTTCCATCTTACAACACCAGTTCTGTGCTTTCTTTTGATCCGAGTCCAGCAGCAGGTCAACGAGTCAATAGCAGTGTTTGTGGTGCTATCGCGTAGTGTCAGGTGCAATTGGTATCGACTGAATAAATAATGCCATTATTTACATCAACTTAAGAACACGTCGGTTGCTGGTGAACACATTCTACCACCTCGTAGATTCATCGAGAGCTCTCTAGGTAAGCTGCCGCTATTTTTAATTCATCTCGTAGGTCTGACGTGTGTTGTATGTCAGACCATTAAGAGGGCTGTATACCTAACTTTTAACGAATATAATAATAATAATAATAATAATAATATGGTTTATTAAATTAAGTTATACATGCAATACATAATAAAACATAATAAAAAAGGTACAAAGGTTCAGCAGAGCTGGTTTTCAACAAGTACCCAGGGTATTGGAGCGGAATCAACTGTTCAAAAGACATTCCACTACCTTCGCTTTGAAAGCGGCTTTTGTTTTGCATTTTAAGAACAAGTCCAAATGCTTGTTCAAGATGACGTATGCCATGTATTGGAACGACCCTTCAAATTTAGTTGTTCTGTGGAGTGGGACAGACAAATTCCAGTTACTTCTTAAGTCCCGGTTGTGGCAAGCTCCTCTTCTTGTAGTGTGGATATTCAGATAGTTAGGCAGAGTGGTCTTTTGGATTGAGAACAGTTGCATGGCAAACTGCAATTCAGCCCGTGCTTCCATCTTTAATATTCCCAGTCTCTTGTAGAAGGGTGTAACGTGCTCCCTGTAGTCAATGTCGAAGGCAAATCGCAGGCATGCATTTTGGATTACTTGTAACCGATTCTTCAGTTGTTCCGTGAGGAGACCATAGTAAACCGTGCTACAGTAATCTATGTGGCACAGAACTAGCGTAACTGCAAGGTTCCACTTAACGTCCGACGGCAACAGGTTCTTAAACCGATAAAGAGATTTCAGTGTAAAAAAGCATATACTCGAGATTTTACTTAAATGATCGGAGAATGAGAGATGACTGTCCCATATCATGCCCAGATTCTTCACTTTCGAGAAGAAGTTCACATCGCTCCCATTGAGTTTAACTTCGGTACATTTAGTGTCGATTGCTACTTTTAGTCTGTTAGGACTACCAAAGCAGATGCATTGAGTTTTGTTGGGGTTCAGAACTAGTCCGTTCCGTATCGACCATTTAAGAACAGACTCCAGATTGAGGTTGATGGTTTCGATAACACTATTAATGTGATTTGGATAGTCAGATACATATATTTGAGTATCGTCAGCATACATGTGGAAATTACAGTCCTGAGAAAGAACCGCTGAGAGATCAGCTGTGAAAATTGAAAACAGCAACGGACCGAGCAGGCTTCCTTGCGGTACACCTTTGTTACATGTAAGTTCATCAGAGTAGTGGTTGTTCCATTTCACACGTTGAGTTCTCTCCGACAAGTAATAAGTAAGTATATATCCATATAGCTCTTTTATTAATGTATGGAATTTAATGCGGTTTGAAGTAAATGATTAGAAAAAGAATCTAGTTTCACGGAAAGTCATTAAGAACTAAAAAAAAAAAAGATTTTCATTTTTATTATAATAATTTATCACTCCAGTGACCTGCAAGTGACTTTCCATGAATATACAAATTATTTAAATTATACTATTTTTAAAATATCTGTGTATTTAAGACAAAAACCCTTATATATTTGCTTTTTAAGAAAGTGCATTTAAATCGTAAAATTTGGTTTACACCCATAACATTGCCGGATTAACGGATTATTTAATTCAATTATGAGTGTAAACTAAACTTTATGTTAGGTATAAAGGGCCCTTAATTTATTAATAAACTGGGCATTTATGCTGTGTTATTATTTGTGTCTTTTGATATTATTGTTATAGTCAGTATTGCTGCGTTTTGTGAACGAGCAGAATACGCTGCAGTTGTGTGGGCGCTTAAGCACGTCTCAAATCATTGTTTTGATTTTGTTCAATTATACACTGTTACCTACATTTGTGTTTTTCTACCCCTGGCTACAAATTTTATTTCAGAACCGTCGGACTCCAGCTTTCCGTACGAATCGCGAGCTAGTTTATTTACCATCGTGGCCTACAATAAAAACCGAAGAACAATCTTTGGATTGTCGCAGGTCTAGGTCTCTGTTCAGGATCGACCCTCCCATTAGGGGTTGTTGTTCAGAGGGCTGTTTTGTGACACTGTTGCTAATACAATTTATTAATATTCCTATTTCATTACTACATTACATTCATGAAAACTCAAAACATTACAAGGACCAGAAAAATGAAGCTGTAAGTACTGTGGATAACTTTCGTTAAAGGCACAGTTACTGTTGCATTCAATTTTCGAATTCTATATTTCCCCCAATCTTTTAACGATTTGTTGTAACTGCTTATTTCCTTTCCTAATAAGTTTTTTTTAAGATTGTGAAGAAAATTCTCAAACTGAAACGCACTACAAAAGTCTAAATTGCCAAAAACTTCAACGTCATCAGAAATGTTTCATAACCCACGAATTCTTTGCTGTATTGAGTGTGCTGTTGGCCAAATATTGGGCTTAAAAGGATAGTCATGGCAATATTCAGGCTAAGAAAATTGTTGTAAATTGGAGTATAATCATTTTTCAATAGATATATCTAGCAATACAACTGGCCCAGAGTACAGAAAAATTTGCCTATAAATTCAGTAGCCTTCCACCTTCTTATCTGATCCAATTCACGAGGTTTCCTACAAAATTCTAATGGTATGTGAGGGATCAGGCAACAATCATTGGAAATGAGGAGCTGCCTCTGGAAATAGATTCTGAGACACCAGTGGAAATGTTACTGTGTACCACATGGACATGAGGACATGAAAACATATTATGTAGTCCACAAGAATGCAGCAGCAGAGGAGTATGTCATAGCCTCATAGCAAATATCGATCTTCTGCCTCAGAAGATCGATATTTGCCCCAAAATGGGCCTCGAAATGACCATTTTGGTCCATTTGACCAGTGAATAATAGTAAAAATTAATTTTTATAATTTATTAATAAAATAATATTTTATTATTAACTGTACAAATCGTTTAATTATTTTAAATAAAAATTATTATATACTAGGGATAGCCGGCTTCGCCCGGGAATTTACATAAAATAAAATACTTTTATACAGGGTGAATGAGAGCATCCGTATCAGTCAATTTTTTCAACAACGGTAAGTCGTAGAGAGATGAGTCAAAAAAATTTATTATAAAAGCCGTAAGAAAGAATCGAATAATAACATTATTTAATTAATTACTAATTCATTTACGGTCGGAGCATAGTGGTCGAATAAGTTGACTATAAACACGGGCGATTCCTTTTTCCACTGATGGTCGAGGGATCCTATAATCCCATAGGACAATTCCACCGATGTCATGAACAGGTAGACTGGTCAGAATTTTAATTTTTTCTTTGTAAGCCTATAAGCTGTTCTAAAGTAAGATCCCAAAGAGGTAATGTTAATTATAACCGAATTTTTTTAATTAGGTTAGTTGTTCACTAAATTATATTTTTATTACTAGAGACAGGATAGTTAGGCAAAATGCCTTTTTTAAAAATTGAAATATTTCAGGCAGACCTAATTTAAAATTCATTTCATAGCATCTACTCTTCAAAAATGCATATTTTATTTTGCCTTGGGGGGGGTTATTTCTTTCTTTGCATTTTTTCGCCTATTTTGCGGTTCTTTTTGCCTTTTTTGTGCTTTTTTAACCAAAATTCTTCATTTTTGCTTTTTTTAAATGCCGTCCGTTCAAAAGTAGGTAAGATCCCAAAGTGGTAATTTTAATTATAACCAAATTATTCTTAATTAGGTTAGTTGTTCGCGAAGTTATATTTTTAATACCTATAGGTACATTTTTATCTTTCTTTTCAACAATTTAATTATAATTTCGTGCATTATAAATTTACGGTGTTTATGCTCTGTAGAAAATGAGATTCCATTTGTTTTATTTGAGTCTCAACCATCGTGAAGATATTCACGAAAAATGGGGGGGGGGGGCTGTAGACACGTTGGCCCCCCACAAGTCAAATTTTTTGATGAAAATGGTGTCAAACGTTAGAGCTTCGTTGCAGTCTAAATGTGCTTCCATTTTTTTCGTTTGAGCCTCAACCGTCACGGAGTTATTCGCGAAATAGTTGGGGGAATTAACAAACTTGAAAATCCTTTGAAAGATTGCAAATGACCAAAAACAAATGCAGCATTTTATATCAGCAAGTCGAATTTTGGGATGAAAATGGTGTCAAATGTTAGAGCTTTGTTAGAACCTAAATGAGCTTCCATTGTTTTCATTTGAGCCTCAACCGTCGCGGAGTTATTCGCGAAATAGTTGAGGGGAGGGGAGGCTGTAGGACACGTTGGCCCCCCAAGTCGAATTTTGGGGTGAAAATGGTGTCAAACGTTAGAGCTTCGTTAGAGCCTAAATGAGCTCTCATTTTTTTCGTTTGAGCCTCAACCGTCGCGGAGTTATTCGCGAAACCGTTGGGGGGGGGGCTGTAGACATGTTTTACTATTTTTGCTATTTTTGTGAATTTTGGGTAAAATTGGTGTCAAACGTTAGGGCTTCGTTAGAGCCTAAATGAGCTTCCATTTCCAAAATCTTAATTTCATTTTCTAAAAAGTTACGGAGATTTCAAATTTTCAATTCCTCCGAACAAGTTACGTCCGATAATTTTTTGGTTGTTCTTTCTTTTATGTTGAATTTTTATAAATAAATTAATTAATTTTTTTTTTCATTTACTACTATTTAAATTTTTATTGATAAATCTATAAAATGCTGCATTTGTTTTTGGTCATTAGCAATCTTTCAAGGGATTTTCAAGTTTGTTAATCCCCATTGTGCTACTTCTAATTCTTCATAAGGTACTCGGCCCGCATCGGTGGAATTGTCCACTGCTCATAATGCCCGGATCGAATCCGGGTGAAGTAAGAACTTTATTCTGGCCGTCTCTCTGGTCCTCCAGGTTGGGGGTTCTACGTCGGGCTTGCTCCTCGTCTAGGTAAAAAATGTAAAATGCTAACAAACCAAACACCAATTCGCAAGGTTGGTAGTTGGGCTCAGATAACGTTGTAATGCGTTTCAAAACCAATTATATCACATCACACACTAATTCATTTTTAAGAATTACTATTTTTATGCAGTTTGAAAATCCAAAAGTAATCGTTTTTCTATTGGCTTAATAAGACCTTTTAGCAAGTGGGCATCAACGCTATATTATGAAATCGGTCCTATAGATAATAAACAAGGCCTCATTAACTTGACTAATGCCCGGTTTTTAATAAATCTTTTAATAAAGCATTAAAATTACCTAACCAATACAAACCATATTATATTAGTTTCTCCACTTTTAAAATCGGAGGTGAAACTTTTAAACATCAATTTTTGAGCATTGATCTTATGACGGCCCTGTCGATCTAGTTACTTGAAATTTGAATTTTGCACGTATTCGTTAATTTCTAAGGTTAATATTACTAGACACCTGTGGTTGGTAAATTAGTTGGCAACAATGTTTGTGCTTTGTAGTAAGATTAATTTTCACGTTTCCTATTTTCAAGTGATTATGATTATTTCTTGTGAAGCCAAATAAACGAAACAATAAAAATGTGATGTGTTTAAAAAACCGGTGTAGGTGTAGTTTCCATGGTTGTGCCAGTCGGGGTAAGTAAATTTTATATTTTGACTTTCATATTTGCAATTACAATAATTGAAGTGACTGATTGTAATAATATCTTTTCGAATATTGTATTAAAAAATGATCACGTGTTTACAATAATTTAATTTATTATTCACATTTGCAAGCACGTCTACTGAACTACGGGGCTATTTGAACTAATCTTCTGTAGTTTTTGCTGTAACCCAGTGGCGTAACCCTAATGGTTTTGAGTGGATGAATTTTTTACATAAAAATAGTACCGCAGCTGAATTTTTTTTATCTTAACTGTGTCCAATATTAAATTCCTCTTGTGAACTCTTGCTTGTTGTCTATTAACATGCTGAATTATTGGTTCGTATATAAAAAAAAACAAACTAAGTCTACCCAATGCTTCCTGGCCGAATATTGACGATAGTTGTAATTTGTCTGCATCTCATTATTATTTATTCAAATTTTAAAGGTTTTTATCTAATAATTTGGTGATATTTAGTTGCCCTTGAACCTAGAAATATTTTATTAGTACTTTGACATCTACATAAAGTTTTAAAGTAATATTGTACCTGATAATAATAATTGTGATTGCGATTTAATTGTATTTCATTGTTTTCAAACACATCGTTGATTTCTTTATCTCGATTAGCTCTAACAAAGAAGTAACTTGTGTATTGGGTGAGTAAATGCATTTGATTTCTAAAATTGCATTTTCTCCTATCAAACCTGTTATAATAAATCAAAGTTATGTTATTTCTTTGAATAGCTAATATTATTATCTATTTTTACCATCCGGTGAAGCAGCTAAGAAACCATGATCTTCACCAATCCAGAGACCCGTTTTTTGAACTTTCTTTCCAGTTGCTTTCTCAAATAGTGATGCAGCCACAGTCTCTTTTGATATACCATATTCGGTTGCCAGAGAATAAAATGAATTGTGATTTAAGCACGATTTGACTAGGTTATGGGCACGATGTATGTTGCCGACAACAATTTACCTTCTGTTTAACTGTCTTTTTGTAGTATCAGTCGAGTAAACAGCTTGATACTTTCGACATCTTTAACTTTGCCTTCAAGCACTGGAAGTACTAACTTTTCAAAAAAAGTATCAAACACGTCATATAACTTCGAGTGACAGCCATAGGAATATTCAAAATCTTTAGAAATCTGAATAAAAAGTAAAATAATTAAAAAAAAATAGTATTGTTAAAAATCCACCAAATTTACCAATTTGTATCCATAAGACTGCTTATAATGCGGCCAATTGGTATACACTTCTTTCATATCATTGGATTTCTTAATTTGATTTAAGCGTGTGTTTCGGCAGTTGTCGTAATGAGTTAGTATCTCTTCGATACTAAGATTGTCGAATTTTAAGGCTCGAATATAAGATTCCTCTTCTTCATTAGAATCCATCGGTTTGTTGTTGCTCATTACCTGTTTCTTTTGCTTGCCACTGGTTGTGGTTTTGGCAGTGTTGTAAGAACAACAAACGTTGCACTGATCTTTTTTTAACGTATATATAGACAAGTTTTTTTCTTGAAATCTTTTGTAGAAATACTTTTTCGTTAAGGCTGTAAGTTATTGTCATTACAATAGGTTTTATAAAGGTTAAATACATCAATGTTGTTCTTAAAAATGGGTTCCAGAAACAGCTTTGAGCTAGTTTTTCTAGCGTAATGTGAAGGAAGTTTGGGCAACTTATTTAAAAATTTATCAATATTCTCGATATTAGACGTTGTGCGGATCTTAAGTGCTTGTTTCACAGTAGCTTTTTGTTCTGAGGATTGATGCATGCCGCCATTACCATTATTACTTGCATACCTACATACTTGCAATAATATCTAAATTTTGCAGAACATCATCAGAATGTTTCTCATCGATTTCTAACTTATTTGGTGCCTATACTTGCAAAAATATCTAAATTTTGCAGAACATCATCAGAATGTTTCTCATCGATTTCTAACTTATTTGGTGCCAATAATTCTGGGTCATCAGATATTATTACAACTTCCATGTTTTTAATATCATTTTCTATCGAGTAAGCCGGCAAATTAATTTCAGAATCAATCGTTTCGATTTGCTGATTTTCGTTACTGGTACCACTCGATTCCATTAAATGAATTAGGTTTTCTTCGCAACGCAGTTCTTCAATTGCTTCATTTGGTAAATTGGATGTTTTTAACCCCAACTTCATTTTCGTCCCAAATAAAGCTTCATAAGGGGTTTGTTTTATACCGCTATGGAAGGCACGATTTTTCATCATCTCCACGAATTGTGGCATATTGTTCTCGTCATCCATCAGATTGGTGTTGAAGCTTTCAAGCTGTTGCACCGTTGTGAATGGTAAGAAATTTAAATCGTCATTATCGTGTTCTTCGTCAATACTTCTATTTTGCTTTCTAACTTCATCTCTGAGATCATGAATTAATTGTACAAGTTTGGTGAACATAGCTGTGTAACATAATTCTTATCTTAATTCCAATTCAAATTGAACTGTATTTATATCTACCTTCATTTTTCTTGGAACAATTGCAAATAGTACTGCTAACGCTGTTGACCCGACTCGTACGATTACGTGTCATTACTCATTAATCCTCATGATTACTCAATTACTCATGAAGAAAAGGTATATGGAGTGCTTGGTGTCTGCATTTGGGAGTGTTGATTATCAGTGAGATGACTTCTGTTTTCTTTGTTCCGTTCAGACAAAAAAGAATTTCCAGCATCCAATGTTAATTCGCGGCAGCTATTTAAGTGCCTGATAAGTTCAAGATATTGTAATTTTTTTCTTTGTTTTATTTTAATTTAATTTATTTTAATTTTAATTATATTTATTAAAATTTACATTTTAACAGTAGGTACATGTTTTTATTGAAATATTGTGCGGATTATATGATCCCTTGCAGTATTATTACTGTTATCACCGCCATATACATCTGCAAGTGGTTGCTCCATTATAGGTTTATCATTTTCTTGTAGTGTTTCTTTAAGTTCAATTGCAATATTATGCAAAGTAAACGCTGCACATATCACTGCCATGCTTGTGTTTTTGTCAATTTTCAAAATTTGTCCCAAGCATAGAAAACGTCTTTTAGCAACACCAAAACGTCGCTCGATATAGTTCCGTGTAGCAATATGTGACACGTTGTAGTTATTTTCAGCTTCGGTGCTCGGATTAAGTACAGGTGTGAGTAAATAATTTTACACCGATAGCCACCATCACCTAATAAATACGACTGACCAAACTCCCCATTTTCAAACTGCGCTCGCAATCTACTATTTTTGAAAATTGTTGAATCGTGAACCGATCCTCTCCATCTCAAGTTCCTCAACATCTAAGTTTTCATTTACAGTTCGGAAGCAAATAGACATTTGTTCTTTAATACCGATGTCTGATGTTTCATCAGCAATAATTGAAAAGTATTTTTGGCTTTTCAGGATATTGACTAATTTACGTTGTATTTGTAAACTCAACAAAGACAGTATTTCATTGATTATGTCATGTGACAACCACTTATATTTTGATCTCGCCAACCAAGACTTTAATTGTGGAACATCTTCGGCTCTCAATTTAATGAGCTGTTGAAAATTCGAATTTTCATCTGTGTGTCCACGCAGTGGCATACCTTGGACTGCTAAAAATAGGATTGAAGTGACAATTTTTGCAAGACATATTCTTGCATTTTTCATATCTATAATTTTAGACTTTGACATAAGCGATTGTACGTTAGTTCCCTTATCTAGATTTTGACAGAATATGATAGCGGCTCGATGAACGTCTGATTTTTCATGGACTTTAAACCTTTCCAGTGCTTTATTCCACGAATCGAAGCCAACTCTTGCATAAGTTTGTATAACTCTTTGATCAGTGACTGAAATGTTTGGTAACGGAGCCTTTAAGTCATTGGCCCTTTTACAAGTAGAGCAGAGTACTTTCTGTAGCTGTACTTCGTAGGATATCCACGGAAAACTCAAGCACCAATGTGCTTGAAAAACTCTTTTGCTCGAACTCAAAGCTGTGGCTGGGGATGTGGAATTAGGCCCTGGTGTTGGTATCGTGGTCGTTGTCGTCTTACTTGTCGTTGATGTTGATGCTGTTGTTTGCAGAATTATTTTTGGGCTGGTGGTGGTGCAAGTACTTGAATTTGATTGCGATGGTATCGTATTCGTACGTGTCGACGCCAGTCTTATTACGAATTTATCCATTTCTATAAAATTGAAAAATTAATGAAGTTGAAAAGCCAAAACTTACAAATCGCACAGTGTTTTATTATCGTAAATATGTTGAAAATTACTAAATAATTAACAAATAAATATACTGTGGTGTTCTATTTGTCCTAAACCTGTTAGGACATGCCTTTTTAAGCTTTTTTTCGATTTCATTTTTTTTAATCCATTAAAAATTTTCCAACCGCAAACAAACAGTATATAAGAAATTGTGAAAAAAAGCAAAAGAGAAAAAGGAAATTTCTCGTTTTTTAGGTATTCAGCCTACTGTGCGCCAGTTGGTTTCAGTTTCTTCTTAATTTCTAAATCCAGTTTTACGAATACATTTAGCGGCAACACACTTGTTTCGGCACCAGTATCGACCTTGAAATAAACCGTAAGTTTACTTTCGATACATATGGGTACAGACCATGATCTATTTTTATGACTATCTATTGCATTAATATACATAGCAAAATCATCTTGTTCCGAATCTTCTTTCGTTCCAACATTGCGTACTTCTCTTTTTTGTTTGCATGCTCTTGCAAAATGTCCCTTCTTTTGACACACAGCACATGTTTTATTAAATGCAGGACACTTCAAAAATTCATGTTTATATAAACATCTATAACATTCTTTAAACGTTACATCATTTTTCTTCACAACTGCATCCACCATAATTTCCGGGTTTAACAAAACCGACTGCTTGTGGCTGCTTTCCACATTTTTGCAATACAGTACTGCTTCGTCCAGAGTACTATCATCTTGAAGCAATTTTCGTTGTACCGTTTTATCAAACACTCCCACGATCAGACGATCCTTAATCATTACCTCTTGGTACTCTATACTCACTTCTTTGGTTGAACATTCAAAATCACAAAATTTGGCTTGAGCTCTCAATTCCGTTACAAATGAATCTATCGACTGACCAGACTTCTGTGTAATATTGTGAAACTTGTAACGCTCCATTGTGTAATTAATCTTTGGTGGTATCTCAACACTAAAAGCACTCAAAACTTGTGTTAACGTTTTTTTACACTCACCCTTAAGTGTGTTATACTTCCTAACACGCACAGGTCCGATTGCGTTCAAAAATATTGCGATCTGTACAGGGTGGCTCAAATTCGCCTCTTCTTATGGGGAAATCGGTAACTATAGGAGATATCGAAAAATGGATGGCGCATCCTCGATCTCTTTTTTTGAGAAAAGCTCAATGGCGAAAACCGGAATTCGCTATCTTTTTTTGTTTTCGAGTTATAGCCAAAAGTTCGATTATTGGACTTTTCGATAAATGTCGATATCTCGGTTGTTTTTGAAGTTTCTAAAAAAGTGTTGACACTTTCTTCAGACACTTTTTTAAGGGCAACAAGATAGGCTGAATAGATTTTAAATATTTAAGTGAGTTTCCGAGTTATAATACAAAGTTGTGTTTTTTTAAATGGAAACCATAGTTGAATATGACATTTTTAAATAGCATTTTTTATCCTCTTTTCAATGATATATAACAACTGGGGTCCATTATTTCAAATAATTCCCATTTTATTAAAAAATGCAATAAAAATAAGAAAAAAACAAAAAATTAATAACATTTTTAGTAAATAACAGTAACAACACATAATAATACATAATATAATATGAAGAAAAAACATTATTTAATATAAAAAACCAACTGCGGAATACGCAGAAGCAAGCCACACAACCACCAAACAACCTGTCTACTGTTGATAATGTTGTTTCACATATAAAGCACTTATACATATTGTTAGTTCTCTAAAATGTTAATAAAATCACTTAAATTGGGAAACACAAGTTCGTCCGAGTCTATTGTATAAAAATAAGACTGTACAAACTGCCAGAATTCTTGATTTTCAAACGAATATTTGAGATTTAGCACAAAAAATATTTTAAAATATGCATCAAAAGCCTGTAGAAAATTGGTGTATAAATATGTTATATGATCAGTTACCAAAGCAAACTGCAGATTGTCTTCTTCCTCACGATCTCCCACTATTATCAGAAATGGTTGTAAAGTAATTTTCTTCGTAACACAAAATTGTTTTCGTTTGTTTATAGCAGTAGATATATCTGCCACTGTTCTCACTTCACTACTAAAGGACTTCCAAGCATCTCCAATGCTAACTTTCCAAATTTTTTTGTCTATTTTTTATGGCCTTTAATTTTAAGGTGTATGAAACCTCCCAGTGTATCAAGTCTCCCTAGTCTCCCCTACTAAAAACTGGTCGCAAAATTATGGTAAAAGTAGCCCAAATTGCGATAAATCGCCCAATCTTGCCACACTGTATGTTGCTTCCCCCACACGGTAAGCAAGACGGTCATGCGCTATATTGCAGTCACTTCAAGCTTTTTCTGGATATAATAATCCACAATTGCATCTAGTAACAATTTTCGCACGTCATCATTACTAATGCGACCATGTGTTTTGTAGTGTTCCAATACATTTTCGCCATGAACGGAATAATTTAAAATACTTGATAATGTGACCCTGGATTCTGGATTGAGTGTGGAGGGCAAACCAAGGTTTACATGCACTCAGGCCACAAAACCGGGCCCATTATGCTACCTCCGGTGTCAGCAGCCCCCATCCTCCTATTCCTCAAGCCATCCCAAACTCAAGACGAACTCGAGTATTTTTGAAGGCGGTGTGCTACTAATACTGGCCATGCTAGGCCAGAAACAACCCAACATGGATCCTCTTTTCGATGCTAACACTGGGCAGTCGCAAAGCACATGTTCCACTGTTTCATCTTCTTCTTCACATCCCCGACACAATGGGCTGTCAACCAGTCCCATTGTGTGTAAATGCTTGTTTAGCTTACAGTGCCCCGTAAGACATCCCACGATAATTCGTAGGCTGTCCCTAGACAGCTTCAGATAGTATCTTGCATGTTTGTCAGACGGTGCGTTAATTGCCGCCTTAGCCTGACGGCATCCAGCGACATTCACCCATCTTTCCGCATGCAGTCTGCGGGTTTCCCCTTTTATGATAGCATCAAGGGTTTTAACAGCCAGTGTGAGAAAAGGTTCCGGACCGCATGGTGCATTTCCCGAACCCAGCCTCGCCAGCTCATCAGCCCTCTCGTTGCCCTCATTCCCTTCGTGCCCTTTAACCCAGCTGAGAGTTACGACATTGTGAATTGATATCACGTTTAGTGTCTCGATGCATTGTAGCACAAGACCAGAGATGATCTTGCAGCGATTTAATGTGACCCTTGAATCTATTAAATTATTGTCGCCGTCGGTAGATTTACACCCATCTGATGATAATACACACCCTGCATCATCAGAAACCGGCCTAGGTTCTGTAGATTCTTCTACCCATTTAGACCATCCATTAAAAAATAGTATTTGTACACCTTTAGAATACGTTGATGGAAGTAATGTGCTGGCCATTTCTTTTTTCAAACACTCCAAAACGCTAGCGTATAGTTGCTCTTCTGAAAATTATAGATAAGCATTAATAATAGAAGACTATATTTTCAATAACACCTATTTACCTATAAAATAGTCGTACAACTCTTCCAAATGCCAATCTTGCAACAAGTGCAGTAGTTCGTCGAGTTTTTCCGGTGTGTTCTCCTTTTCTAAATGTTGCGATTTAATTTTTACATTTGAAGGTTTTTCAAGTAATTGTAAATAATTTCGATCTGTCGGAAATTATAATCCATCATTTGGTACTGGCGTTATACGCGGTGCATCGTTATAATTATAAAATTCGGAATTCTCGTTCGTAATTATTAATTAGTAATCTAAGTAATACTAATAATAAGTAATACTATTAATTAGTAGTCATTCATCAGATTGGCGTTGAAGCTTTCAAGCTGTTGGACCGTTGTGAATGGTAAGAAATTTAAATCGTCAGTATCGTGTTCTTCGTCAATACTTCTATTTTGCTTTCTAACTTCATCTCTGAGATCATGAATTAATTGTACAAGTTTGGTGAACATAGCTGTGTAACATAATTCTTATCTTAATTCCAATTCAAATTGAACTTACCTTCATTTTTCTTGGAACAATTGCAAATAGTACCGCTAACGCTGTTGACCCGATTCGTACGATTACGTGTCATTACTCATTAATCCAGTCATAGGGGCTGAAGAAAAGGTATATGGAGTGCTTGGTGTCTGCATTTGGGAGTGTTGATTATCAGTGAGATCCCTTCAGACAAAAAAGAATTTCCAGCATCCAATGTTAATTCGCGGCAGCTATTTAAGTGCCTGATAAGTTCAAGATCTTGGAGTTTTGAGTATCACTGATATTGTCATTTTGATATTGTAAATTCTGTAACCCTTTACATTTTCGCTGTAACCTATAAAAATTATTTTGCTGGATTTTTTGTCCCATTTTAACCTCTTTTCCTTAGGAACATGTACCATTACTGTACTTCCAAATATTCGTAACTCATCTACATTTGGTTTCTTACCAGTCCAAACTTCAAAAGGAGTTTTATCATTTAATCCTGATGCTATTGACCTATTTTTTAGAAAGACTGCAGTGTTGACTACCTCCGCCCATAACTTCTTTGGCAACCCTGCATCAAATAATAAACATTTCGCCCTTTCATCTATTGTCCGGTTCGCCCTCTCGCTTAAACCATTTTGTTCGAGTGTGTAGCTGTTCGTTCTCTGATGAATAATTCCACTTTTCTTTAAAAAATGTTTAAATTCTTTACCTGTATATTCTCCACCATTGTCACTCCTTAGAACTTTAATTTTTTTATTCTTCTGATTTTCGACCATACTTTTGAATTCCTTGAAATAATTTAATACTTCGTCTTTGGACTTCAAAAAATATACAAATGTCATTGTACTGAAATCGTCCTGAAACAATAAAAAATATTTCGACTTGCCTATGGATGTCGTTTCCATCGGGCCACAAACATCTGTATGTATCACTTCCAATAAACCTTTAGAACGTGTGCCTTGATGTGAAAACGGTAAACGACTCTGTTTTCCTTCACAACATACAATACAGTTTTGTTTCTTGTCTTTAAATTGTTCGTTACAAGTAAGTCCTTCCACAACACCATTCTTCATTTTGTTTAAATTTCCGTAATTTAAATGTCCAAAACGACGATGCCACGTTTCACTTGAAACTTTCGTTGGATTTGTCAACATACACTTCTCTGATTTTTTAAAATTTAGTTTATAAACATTGTCTATTAAATCTGCAATTGCAATTAATTGATGTTTCTTGTTATAAATTTTACAACCATCACTATTAAATTTGATCTCGTTTCCATTCTTTATTAAACAACTTATTGATAACAAATTTGTTGTTAACTCTGGAACATACAAAGCACTGTTAACTGTTACCTCAAAACTTCCTTTCCCTACGAAACTTTTACTTTTATACTTCAATAATGACTTCAATACTTTTTCCAAATGTTCGAAGTTTTTCCGAACGTAACTGATGGGCGGAGTATATAATTTCTTAATAGAACCGCCAGAAGAAGCACATTACGATACAAAGATTTGTCAAATTTATGCTTATTTGGTTTTCCAATTATGCAATGATTTCTTAAGTAACTATTATTTTTTTTACACAATTGTATTCGCGAAGGTTCACATATTAGCGCTATTTTGATAGATTTTTCATATATGTGTAATTATAACTCATAAAACGAGCTTAAAGTTGAGCGTTTTTCATCATGTTAGCAACCATATAATTGCTTAAGAATACTGTGTAGAACGCAAACTAGTAAACCATTATTTTTCACCGTAATTTGTCATTTAAAGCGTATTGTTTTCTCGCTTCACGCTTTAGCATATTGTACTTATTGACTAATTGTACACTAGTCCGGGGTAGTTCAACTCCCGCAGCATTGAAATTTATAATTACCTGTTTCCACGTCATTTCTTTCTCTTTCTATGTTTGAGAATCAGACGTTTTGTTTTCTATAACAAGACTATTTTTTTCGATTTCAGACATTAAAAGGTTAATTTCTGGTCGTGAAAAAACCTTACCCCTTTCTTTACTATTTTTCACATTTGGAGAACTTTTTGTATTTGGTGAATTCATAATGAATCTAACATAATTTAAACAAAAATTAACAAACGCCGTTGATAAAATAAGGTTAGAATACTACTTACAATATAAACTACACAACCTGAAAACGTCGGACTCGATGTGGTAAACGACCTACTTTGTACACTTTTTTAAAATAACAGACTGTAGTTTATATGAACTGCTTGTTAACTTGACTAGAAGTTGTTTAAGGTTGGTAAAACCGAGCGACCCCGTCAACTACTGGTCGACGTTAACCAATAGTCGAGTTAACTAGTAATAGTTGACCAGTCAATTGTAAAACCGGGCCTAACTAGTAAAACTTACATAAAAAACTAAATAAGTCATAGCATTTATTAATACTCTCAAAACGGCTTTGTAAGGATTGAAGTGTAGTGTCAATGATAGAATAATAAAATTTGATTTTAAATTGCTGTTTTGGTTCCAAAATAGTTTCATCAGTTCCTTCATACAGAAAAAGTCGTTTTGCTTTTTTTGTCGAGTTGAGGGAAACTCCTGCTCTATATCAGTTTTCCTAGCTTCTACTGTAGCCTCATTTAAAAATTTCTCGAAATGAGTGTCTGAGCGTTGTTCAGTCAAATAATGTATTAAATTTTGGATTCCTTTAAGACATTCATTTAAATTTAATTTGGGGTTTTGCAGCATATTATTGACAACATTAACTTTTGTTAATAAATCATGCCAAATTATAATCGAACATATAAATTTAAAATTTTTTATTTTGTCAACTAACGATTGTGCCAAATGTTTGGTACTCATGTCTCTTGAACGGTCTTCTGTCAAACCATTTAAACTTTTGCATATTTCAAAAAATTGAGTTCTCAAAGGGTGAATGGCTTTTATCCTGCTTTCCCATCTAATTTCGCTAACTGATTTTAATGTTAAAGCGGGTAAATTAGTTTTTAGGATATTCCATCTGTAAGGTGAACCGGAAAAAAATTTAAACAACTCTTGAATAATTGAAAAAAACCCAACAGTTTCATATGAAATTTTTGCGGCGTCATTTACAGTTAAATTTAAGGTGTGAGCTGAACAAGGCACAAACATTGCCCTGTGGAATTAATATTTTGAATTCTTCTTTGAAGTCCTATATATTTACCTGACATGTTTGCCCCATCAATAGCCCTGGCCTCTCATGTCTTGAAAATCTATTTGAAATTTTGGTAATATTTCTTCAGTTAATTTTTAAATTAAAACCTTAAAAATCCCTTCGCCTGTGGTACTTGTAACATGAAAAAGTCCTAAAAAATGTTCTCTTATTTCAACTTCATCCGATAAGCAATGAACAAAGCGCATTACAAAAGTTTTAAAAGTAACTTGGGTAACTGTATTGAATGGTTATTTAAATTATCGTCATCGAATACGTGATCCCCAAAACAGTTAAATATCGTACATTGCTATCTATATTTCTTAAAGTTGTGCAAATTAAAATGTTATCAATATTTCTTCGAAATAAATTGTCTTCTGCTTTGACATACCGTAAGCATCTTTCGCCTTCTTTACAAATACCGACAACAAATTTAGAAGCATTCGTGAGTGCCCCATATCGTTTCTCTCCTGAAGTTTAGATAAACTTACAGCAGATTCCAGTAAAAGTAAAGTAATACAAATTTCCCAGGAAATTACCTTCTTCACACATTTAACTACAAAGCCTGCCCATTTAACTACAAAGTTATATATGATACTAACTGCCCGTCCGTGGATGGGCCTTCCAGCTAGTAATAATAATAAAATGTTAGTTCGTGTCATGGTTTACAATTGGGGGGTGTGGGGACGAAAGGGTTGTTGAATTCTCCACATTTTTGGGTTGGATGTGTATCCCTGGAAGTTGGCTGGATGAGTACCACCGCAATTGCTGGAAATCGGGTCAGTATTGGAACTTTACGTGGAGTTCGCGAGTTCAGTGATTACCGGGACATTTAACACAACGTCGCGCGGCTCTACAACAGCTTTGAACATGTCCAAAAGATTGACATCTATGACATTGCCTTATCTTTGCTTTGGCATGCGATACTTCAACCTTGATATTGATATGAAGGATTTCTTCTTCATTGAAGATATTTCTAACAAACTTTGATTTTCTTATGGGAACCATGATTATGTGTTCCATTCTGTTCCATTCCCTCCTCATTCTGGCCACCGAGGTACATTCGAACCCTTTAGTGACGATATCTTCTTGGTAGACCATGTAGTCGTCCTCTGATACAGGGGTGATATAAGATCGCCTGCTAGGAGGTTAACTTTTATGAATCTTTTTTATTATCTAAAATTTCATTTTTCAATTTACCTACCTCTGACTCATTTACGGAGGACAGCGCAAAAACCATGCCAGAGCACTTATAATCTGTCGATTTTTGTTCTGCCCTGGGCAAGAGTCAGACATTAATGATACTGTTTTAATGTTTATTCGATCATCAACTTTTCTTAAATAGTCGATTACCACCGAACATATTTCGTTACTTCCACGCTTTCCCAAAATTAGTGCGGAATGTTTAAAACTTTTTGTAAGTCAAAGCTTGTACAAAGGAAACTATCATCATCTTTACACATCTGTTGATCGGTCAAATGGATTTACTTTGAATTCTCTTTTTCTTCCAAATGCATTTCTAGTTTTTTCTTCAGTTCCTTCATTACCTTTTTGTTTTTTCGTACATAGCACACTTATCTTTGCACAAAAACTATGAGGAAAGTATGTGTAAATACGACCTTATCCGAAAATGTCTTGGTAATCTTCTACATTATCATCGTCATTCTCGGAAATCGGAAATATATACTTTTGTGCAATTTTCTTGAGTAATAAGCAAGATATCATTGAATTACGAAAGTGTATTTTCCAACTTTAAGGATTCCTCTTAAATTATAAATTTAAAAAAAGAGCGCCATATTGGTAGTACCGGTGGCGCCACCAACGGTAATGTAAATTTCCAATAGTGAAACATATTGTTATGCCTGATTGTAATACTTTCTCTATATTTTGTCAATATTAACGAATCAATTTCTCTTTGCAAAAATTTGTTTGGGCGACAAAAGAAAGTTGAAGATGGTCGAGGATTAGTCCAAATTATATCAATTGATCTTTATGATAAAGTTTTAGGGGAACTAAAGCTGTCATAAAAATACTTGATCATGAGCAGTTTCATCTGAAAATTTTTGTTTGTATGTACTTTGGCCGGAAGCTCCATCAAAGCCGCATTTACTTATTAATCTGAATTCACCACTTTCATTTGTTTGCACATATTTTGAAGCAGCCCCACACCATGATGTTCCCTCCACCGTGTTTTATAGTGGGAGCTTAATATTATTTAATATCATGTTTTTTATTTTTCTTTTCGCAATGCCTAGTTCAGTGTTACGCGTTTCGTTGTCGCAAAAATTTTGTAATGCCTCGCTTAAATGTTGATGTACAGATTGCGAAATAGCTCGATTGAATTCAAGTTTCACTTCCCAATTTTGATACTTTGCCTTTTGCGAAACCTTCTTTAACGCCTGTTTGCCCTTTTTATCCAGAAAAGTAACTATAAAGCAAGAATCATTTCACCATTTGTGAATACCATGTTCGAATCTTATTGCCACAATGTCACAAATAGTGGAGGATTCTCGGGAACAGACGTTGTTAGTCTCCACACGGTTACAAAAATTGTGAGCAACATTAAGTAATCTGCCCCTCATCTCGCCAATACCATCTTCCTCGATATCCCTACGCAAGTCCACCAGGATGTAATTGATTTCTGAAAGAAACCCATGCATAGGAAGTTCCTTCAGAGTAGGAGCTATGCTAAATGTAGGGCCCAATGAGATGGTTTTTGCCATAGGTTCAGGGAGTTGGACATTAGTTCTATTAAGAACCTAAGCGGAATCGCCCAAAGTGTTGTCGCGGATGTCATTCTTCAACAGGTTGTCAAATTTACAATTGGATCACCTAATGGTGGTAAATAGGGGATTCATATTAGTACGAATGAATTTGTTGGCGATATATTGAGGTAACAAGGTACCAAGCTCTAATCTATATTTGTCCAACTCATCAATATGGCGTTTTATGTTGAGGACCGCAATACGGATATGTAAGTTGAGAACGCCGCGTTTAAATCTCAAAGTCAATCTCTAAATGTCGTAAAGAACCTCACGATCAGGTGTAAATTGTTATAAGCACGCCACCTTCCTTTGGATGAAGGGAGGGAACACACCACTAGACCGGCATCTCAACAGGAAAACTCTCCTATTCTTCGCCTTGCCCAACTTTGGGATGCCACCAAGGATTCTCTTCATTCCGACTCCCGACCATACTCAGCTGCCACTTCTTCGAAATAACCCGTAATTCGATATGACACGTATATACGTGATGTCACGTTCTTTTGAAAAGAATTCTCTTAAATATTTCCAAAAATGTAATACCTTAAACGTAATGTTATATTTAACATTTGAGTCCTTATCGTAAGCATCAAATTTGGTAAGAGATTTTCGATCCAAAGGGCAAGTAGGGCTAGCATGATTAGTCTTTATCCAGTCTTTTATGCATTCGAAACAAAATACGTGTACGCAAGGTAAGATTGTTATTTTTGTTGCTTTGATGATTTCTTCCAAACAAATAGCGCATTTCTTATCTGCTTCGTGAATCTTCATACGGATTATGATTACGTACATCAATAAAGGTACTACTAGAATCAGAATATGTATGCAATAAGTAGTCGGAGATGTCTTTTAATGGTTTGTTTTTAGAAGACTGCGGATTACTTCTTGTCTGCATATTCCTTTTGACATTTGACACCGACAAAATGCCATGACGTTTTACAGTGCAGAGCATCGGTGGCCAGCTGTTCTTATCAGGCACCGACATGGGGTCCTGCTGTAAACGTTTGAAAGAGGTCTTTGGCCAATATAATGATATGATCCGTATATCATGCGTTTTCATCTATAGAAAACTAATAAAGGATTCTTGTACTCATGGTATATTTGTGGAATTGCTTTTGAAGTATAAAATCTGTTTAGGATTTAGGTCTTTGTATTTTGCCAATATTATTGACAGTGCACCAGTTGAATAACATAGATGAAGTTTGTTTCGCGTTGATGTTGAAGACTGGTTACATGAAGCTGAAGGTTGCTTTTTTGTAATGGAGAATAATTCACGTCGGGTCTGTCGGAAGGGCTCCGGTGTTTTATTGATGTTTATATTCACATAATGCTCTGAATATTTGGAAGTCATAGTGTATTTTAAGCACAATTGGAGCATCATTGAAGATACTCAGGTGCTTTATTTTACTCCATTTTACTTTATTTCGATCATTATCTAATTCAAAGTTTATATTTTCCCTCATAACTTCTTTGAAATTAAATATCATTTCTTGATTTACTTCTACGGCGTTATAAGGTTTTCCATTTGTTTGGCACAACGTACCAAAGTCACTCATTGGTTAGGATGAGGTTTCAACATCAATTATTTTTCAACTAACAACGATTGAACTGATGTTACGACTATTTTACTGCTCAACATGATCAGAACCGCTAAGTTGGAAAAAGACGTCGACTCTTGGCTCGATATTATCTAAAATTACATTTGTTAATTTACCTTTGAAATAGTCTACTGCCTCTTTTTGAATCACGAATCCTTCGAGTTACCGCAATAAAACCATCTCCTTCATGCTCCGTTATGCCTATGGTTCCAGATTGACCAGATCCAATCATAAGAACAAGTTTCTTAGGTCTATTGTTTAATGTTCTTGTTTGTTCTTGAAAACTTGTAGGAATTGCATTGTTTTTCTTTTCCGTGACCTCACTTTCCATGTTAACTAAGGGTGCGTGTACACTATCATCGCGTGCAATGCAAAGGTTTTGTGCACTGTTTTGCGGTTCAGTAAATAATTGACGCGTGAGATCCGTTGTTTATCGTCATTTTATCTATGACTATTATTTGGAGCGAACTGTTTCGAAAAGCCAATGGTTCTAAGAGCGAAATGTTAAAGGTTTTTCGTGACACCTACCGACACCTATTAAGAAATTAATATCATTGGCAACATTTGTCCCGATTTTCAGGATTATCTTCTACTTATTTCTATTTTTACAAAATACCAACCCGAAAATTTATCTATATAAATGGAATCGAAAATTGAGAAAATCGTACTCGCTTTGGCGGTACATCTACTAAAATTGGAACGATACAGAGAAGATTAGCATGGTCCCTGCGTAAGGATGACACTCATATTCGTGAAGCGTTCAACATTTTTCCACGTTCCAAGGTGTAAGCTTGTGATCGCAGATTATTCGCTCTAATTCCTGGTGCCTAACCAGCAGCGTGGCGCATCCCCGTGTTGCGGATAGGGGAACGACCAAATATGTTTGGTCAGCTGTGAATAATGGAATAAACAGCCGCGGACAAGGATATAGGGAAAATCCAAAAAATTTTGATATTACTGTCACTATGCACATATCGGTACTGCTATTCTTTTTTCATAGTGTACTACTTCATAGTCTTCAATTTGAATTATTCCAAACTCTCTTGATAAATTTGGCCGAGTAAACAAATCGCATATTTTGGTCGCAAAAAATCCTTTACAACAAAATCTTTCGATTTAGATGAAAGTAACAACCCGTTATTGATGCTCCTGGATATCCATGCTTAAATGCTCCCATCTTGAAATCTATTAGAATCCTTTGCGGTGATGCATCTGAAATGAGTATTTTCAACTCCGTTATGATACGATTATAGGTAGCTCGAGTCTTGTTCGGTAACAAACAATATACTGCTGCTGGATGAACACCGTTGATAAACTGGAAATGGATAGTATACAACTGAAAATATATGGATGGTACTACTTTGAAAGTGCCATCGGCCAACCAGACATCGGATCTGGCTAGACCATCTAGAAGGATTCTATCCCCCAATATGAGAATTCGATCATCTCCCGGTCCAGAATCGAATAGCAGTAAGTCGGTAAACCTAAAGTCTGCTGGTTATTATCACCAGCAGACTATCAACACATCTTCAGCCATGACAGCAGCAGAAGACGAACTTGGTGTTGCTATGGTTTCTAACATTTTTATCTTCATATCGTGAACGGCTTTCCGTGCACGTGCTGTGATTTCCAATAATTACGTTGTCGGCATTTGTGACCAGTTTTGCTTTACAGTGGAAAGTTTTATGTTTACAACAACGCCATTGTGTTTGTCCATTTGTGTTGCTTAGTTTTTTCCAATATTCATAGTTCAGATGTATGAGCCTTACTTTTCCACGTTTCGAAGCAAACGTTTTCCTTTCATACGCTCTCATCTTTTCTTCCTCTACTATGGGACATTGCTTCCATCGCGTACGTAGCCACCGGTCTAATCATGGTCTTGTATATCCTAATTTTTGTTCAAATGGACATTTGATTTCAAGTAACTTAACTACTTTTCCATTTTCAATAATTATACCATCAGTGCTGTACCCTAACCATGGGTGGTGTTTGTTTATAATTAGTCCTGTTTGTGCAACTACAGTAGCATTACTTTCACAATATTTGTTACGCGCAGCTGTTTCAAACTCCTTTCCATGGTCGGTATATTTACTAGAAATTTTTTGGGCCA
Organism: Rhagonycha lutea; assembly: GCA_958510855.1. Taxonomy (NCBI): domain Eukaryota; kingdom Metazoa; phylum Arthropoda; class Insecta; order Coleoptera; family Cantharidae; genus Rhagonycha; species Rhagonycha lutea. The sequence continues at coordinate 18,325,747 of OY294039.1, read as the reverse complement.
AAAATATTTTTTTGTTTTCATTTCCCAGTCATTTAGCGCATAAGTAAATATAGCATAACATCGGGAACCTGTTATTCGAAACTGCCGTTCCTTAAAGCACTGCTGCTCGTTGTCTTTAGTCTTCAAAGCGATATCCTTTACATCAACTTTACAAATTTCTCCATAGGTTGTCTTACAGCATTCATTTACTATGCAGACTGGACTAAGAGTATTTAACATCGAATTGTTACAGTTTTCTAAAATAATATTCAAATTAACATTACCATTTGTTGATGTAATTATACTTATCTCGTCGATGATTTGTCTGCGTCCAATCTTGTGCTTTGCAATTGCACTATTAGGAAAACGATCCATGAACAATTTTATAATCAATTCATTATCGATCGGCTTAATAGGTGTTGGGGGAGGCACAGCTTTGTCAGCAAAACATTTATGTTCAAGCAAAGGTGCAGCCTTGTATTTTCCAGTAATGTCAGCTTTCCTTACTTCCAATATAGTATTTTAAGTCAGTAGATGAAATAACTGGCAAATCTTGTATGTTATTTCTACAACAAAAAATTAAAACTGCAGCTACGTGCTTACAGCAACCCGAAAGACCTGCTTTACACACAGAAAAAAAAATTGTGCTAAAAATTTGTAAAATTTGGGTTTCAATAGGTTACAAGTACAACATTGTGTTCCAAACAGGTAAACTTTTAGGTCAACCTATTTATGCCAGCATACAACCCAAATTATGCCTTCTTATATTTAGCAATATCTTAGGCCTATCAATATTATTGCTGAAAAGCCGCTCGAAATTAAAGGATCGTTGAAATTGGTTAACGAAGAAATTCAAGTAGGTGGGTTTATTATGTAGTTGCAACTACATTTTATCCTTGTTTTAAGACATAAAGAAGATGAAATGTATCCTGAATTCGGAAAAATTTTAACAATTGTTATTCACAATTTGGATGGTATTCTATCAATTTATTTCGAATGTGAAATATTTCGAGCAATTTGTTTTGATCGACATTTTCATACAAATCATATCATCATATATCATAACCATACAAAATCGAGAACACTCGATTTTGCATGATTGAAAATGTCGATCAAAACAAATGCTCGAAATATTTCACATTCGAAATAAATTGATAGAATACCATCCAAATTGTGAATAACAATTGCTAAAATTTTTCCGAATTCAGGATACATTTCATCTTCTTTATGTCGTAAAACAATGAGATATGTAGTTGCAACTACATAATAAACCCACCTACTTGAATTTCTTCGTTAACTAATTTCAACGATCCTTTAATTTCGTGCGGCTTTTCTAATAGAGCACTGGTCTTTAAACATAGAGCAAAGATGGTAAATGTAGTATCAGTTTGGTTTAGAATTCCACATGTTATTAAATAACTTGCATTAATAATATCTTCACCAGCATTAATATATCGGGAAGTAGCAGTGGCGGATTTGCTATTAGCAATCAAAGTGCCATAGCGATGAATGTCAAAAAGGTTTTGAAAGCCTAGCAGTAATATAGAACCAACACCACCAACATTTTGGTGTCCGTCATTTAGCACACCGAAAATATTTGGATCGTTATCGTAATTTTTTATAACAAAGGCTTTGCTAAATCTTTTCTGATGACATCAAAATTTATAACGAATAAGTATTCACTTTCCAGAATTAGGATTCCTCGATTTTCCGATAACACACGAATGGTTTCGTACAGCTGATCGTCTGTAAATAGCACTTCTTTATAAACATTACAGTTCCAGCGGTTAACTTGATTGAGGTGCGCTTTAAGGATTGCCGCCAAACCCCATTGCTGTACACTGTTTTCCCACATAAAGTCGATTAAAAATTGAGTCGGTGCCTTGATGCCATGACACTCGAATTAACCTAGAAACATTATTATTATTGAGCTGCACGTAAGACGTAATTTTGGACTCACCAACAACTTCTTACTCAACAACCTTATTTCGCTGTCTCACAAAATCTTCGATATTAATTTGTGAGAATTCAGTAACGTTGGTAACATCGGCATACAAAGGGTTGCTGGAAATTAACCAGTTCAAAGCATTGCTAATGTGGTCTTTGGAAACGGTAAAGAAGAAAAACTTACTATTAAAGGAATTCTTCACGATAACTATAATTTTAGAAGTATTTTAATTTTGTTTTAAAAATACTTTTTATTTTACAAAATAAAGCTATTAAATGTATTACGACTATTACAACTAATTTTTATTCGCTAATTGCTTTAGCACTTCTAAAATTTCCTTGCCAATTGCCAAGGTCATCATCTACTTTAGCCATCTCGGCTAAGGGATTTTCCAGTATCAGTGGTATTCTAGGATTTTGGATTTTGTAGATCGGCGTTCATTAGTCTCGTTGCAAATATCATGTCTGACAAATATTTTGCACAAATATATTTATGATGCTTGTAAGAACAAAGCAAGGCACATTTTACTTTTGCTCATTGCTACAACAATGGCATCTTAATTACAACGCGCGTGTCGCATTTTGTAAAACTTACTGACGCTTTACAATTATTGCGCTTTATTGTAGCCTCTAGTTGCAACGCAAAGACCAGGTATTGGAAGACTTGTTCGACTTGCACATGGTTCGCTGTAATGGAAGTCTAAAAATGTTTACCACAGATTTCACTGTACTACATGTACAGTTTCTAATTACTGCTATTTCGCATGAATGGGCAATTACCATATTCAATGTATGGGCGCTACAATGTACAAATTTAGCCTTGGATATTTCTCACTTATTAAAGTTCGCACACCCGAACCCTGACTGATAAGAAGATCTAAATCTAAGTCGAAGTTTTTCAAAATTAACAATATGGTATTTGTGAATCCTACTTCTGTAACATCCGTCACTACAAGAAAAGACATAAAGTATTCTCTTAATGCACGTTTTTCTGTATGCATATACTATATAAAACTGAATGAAAATTGTTGATTTCTCGAAACATACTGGGTCTCATCGACTAAAATTGAAAAATATCCGGCCCCTTTTATTCTCGTTATTAGAAATTGTTGAATAACATCACCGCACAACTCAATGATCTTATTTTTGGACTGTTGGGCTCTCGTGTACATTGTTTTAGGATTTAATTTCTGGGAAGCATTTGAGAACCGAGTCGCCCGCCTTGTGCCCTATATCTTAGCAGAGCGCTGAAGTTTCCGTCGTTAAAATTTGGTTCCTCGAAACCGATTGGACCTGCGTTACTAAATGCCAGCCCTGACGCCCACACAATAAAATTGTTTCAATAATGGTTTTAGTTCCCTAAACTTTTCTACTACTTTTTCATCCATAACCGATACAAAATTTTCTACTTTCAAAGATGAGTTCTTGTGGTAGTCTTTGGTTTGATGCACTTCATAAGTTTCTTTGGCATTTTTCCAGTTAACAAACGGGTTTGTAACTAAATTTGCTAATTTTGCTTGCTAGTTGGAGGCAACTAGTTGGCTAAATTAAAGGAGTGATGTATTGCGGCCCATATAATGAAACAAAAACTGCCCTCTGGATTGCAACCCCTAATGAGAGGGTTAGTACACCAAAAGCCAGAGTCTGCAACAATCCGAAGAGAAACTCTCCAGTTCGTTTTGCCACGATGGAAATTTAGACCAGCTCTTTATTTGGGCGGTGGCCGGATCGGGGTTCTGTAAATAATAGGTAGCTAAGGGTGAAGAAAACAATAAAACACCTATGATGGTAAATGTGCTTTAATTCAATGATAACAGAATCTGAGATGCTCTTACAGTTCCAAACAATTGCAATGTATAAATTACTGTGGTAAAACTGCACAGTAGCAAATGAAATAATGAGCGGTTCATTCACAAAGAGCTCCGTCGTAAATATAAACAAGTACCAAACAAGATAACAACACTAAGGTTGTACAATTTGAAAACAAAGCACACACACGTTGATGCTTTCGATATGGAAAAATAAAAATGCTTACCTCGATATCTCGCTAAGCTTACAATATCAAAGATGACAGGCACTTCCAATCGAGACCAACGGGTGCTATTCAGGTGAAGCTGGATCTTGTTGAACTATCTAGAACAGTAGCACTTGATAGAACTACGCGCACAGATAAACACGGCTTGGATTAGATGATGGTGTATTGAGAGCAGGTGAAATGCTGATCGAACGAAACTTCGTTACAGTTGGAGAATCCAGGATGGCAATCGATCGGTTTGATGTTGTAAGGAGACCAAAACAAACATCACAACTCGATACTTGTCAAAAGGATAAACAAGAACTGGCTTGCGCAAAACCTTGCGTGCGGGGAGAAATCGTGCAATATGCTGATAATGGTGAATTTTGTAAAATCCACAGGTGGTATACTTCCACAGTAAAAAAACTGTGACGCTACAGCGAATGGCTTAAAGTAATGCTCAATAGAAACAGGAGCTGGCCAATTTAAAATAATGGATAAAGCACCAGTAATTCGGCACTAAAAGGCACTTTAAAACTCCGCACACGAAGGTCGAACGTACACATTCAATATCTCAAATATCTAAATATAATCGGCCTGGCAATCAACACATCAATCAAAATGATCCACAGAACAATTATCGATTCTCATGATCAAGGAAGCATCCGAATTTAATCGATCTAGCAATCAACCCACTGATCAAAAAAGAATCCTACAACACACGCAATCGGTCAAACTGCATAGAAGGAAACGCCTAAACTAAAAGACACAACAGATAACAAAAATAAACAGGTGCACAGTAACCATGCAAAACTTAATTTGCCAAGTAAATCGAAAAATACGGTTACTGTACGCACACAAAACAGAAGCGCAGATGGAAAAAATCCACTACCAGTTCTCTCTCTCTCTCACTTGGTACCAGCCTGTAACAAAGTACACACAAATCTTAAGCAGGTTTAAAAAAAAACAATTGCAATTAATTGAAAAAGTGAACACTCTCAAAATTCAACAAGGCATCCCCAAAAGCTACCGTAAATGTGGCCTAAACGTTAAGGGCGCCAATGTCATCAAATCATCCCTCTGCAAACACGACCCCTAATGGGAGAGTCGACCCCTACAGAGATAAGGATCTGCAACAATCCGGAGAGAACCTCTCCAGTTTGTTTTGCCACGATGGTAATTAGACTAGCCATATTTATGCGAAGGCACGGGTCAATGGGTTACTGAAAAAAAGACAGGTAGCTTGGGAAAACTCAAAAAAACGCAAATACAATCAAATGCTTTAATTGAACACATAGAACTTGAGAGATGTATCAACAGTTTCAACAATTGCAATGTAAATTACTGTTGCAACAATGCACACAGTAGCAACTGAAAGATTACGGTCACAATCAAAAAGTGCACCCAGCTTAAATTTAACAAGTACCAAAACACACAGTAACCGCTATGGGCTACCAGTAATTAATATACAAAAGCCAAATAAATGTACATCGGTCAGACGAGCAAGATAGAATAAAATTTACTTACATAAACGTTTCATAAGTTTACAAACTTAGATGTTGACAAACGCATCTTCCTACTCGACATTGACCACTGGCTTGAAGGTTGGAATCTGTAACTTGTTAAATCACACAAGAAAACACTCGATTGCTTTAATCGCGAACACTAAACAATTTGCTTGTAGATTTGTAGCTGGAACCTGGACCAGTGAGAGGTGGTGTAGAGATGTCAACAAGACGGAACCTTCCAAACGATGGAAAGAATTTCCCAAGTGCTCATCCATCCAAAAACAATAACAATAGGATGTAGCCAACTTGAAGAAATCCAAAATGGTCGCACAACTTGCACACCAACAAGAAAAAAACTGTAATACATTCTTACACATTTGAGTTACCTAACTACTGTCAGATGTTATACAGTAGTACCAAAAACATAGCCAGAGCCGGAAAACCATATTACGAACTAAACTGGCCGATCAACCAGTGGTTTAACAAAAACACACTCCAAATCGGCAATCAGATAACTGTCGCAACAAAAATCGACCGCTCGGTTCTTAGGTACTCAGGTAACTATCCTAAATACAAAATTCTACGCCGGAAATGTTCCTATCAAATCGAACGTTCACAGTTCACGACCATCTGCATAACAAAATGCATAAAATGTGCGATTGCATTTAAAATAAATGCATGGGCGTACTCAGAAATATTGCGAAATGATATGAAAAGGAAACCAAAGTAAGAATTAATAAAAATTCGTTACAATAAGTTGAAGAAGATTTCTATAAAATGTATTAATAATTTTTTGCAGTATTGATAATTAATAATTACCTCTCCTTTCCTCTAACACCACTAAATTCTTCCAGCCCCAAGTCAACTCCTGTCTAACTCTTCTAAATCATTTTCCAATCGAAAAAAATCGAACTATAACGCAAGAAAATCACCACTAATAATTGCTCGTCGTCGCTAAATATGAATTTTATTCATCATAGAAATCTTGACGAAGGTATCACTAATATTCCCTGCCTGAGCCTTGGTGATGTTAGATATTATACGTGTGAATCTGTACTTACTTTGTAGGTGTTGGAGAAGAACTCTCATATGTAAAGCCGTAGTGTGTAGGATTTTTATTTTGAAATGTATTGTTGCAATATTACAAGTCCATAATTGCAATTGCATCCTGCTGTGACATAAAATATACACTAAAATATTACAAACAGCGTTAACGAAAACCCAATTTATCACAGGGGTCCACGTTACCACTGTTTCCTCTACTATGGGTGCGTTCCCGTGGGTCTATATTTCTTTAAAGCAATTCATGTACGTTGCTTGCTTCTTGTCCGGAAAAACCGAGCGACATTAATGACCGTTTCGCTACAAATTCTGTACAAATTTCTAATTTTGACACATCAAATTTTTTTATAAATATGCTAAGGCTAAGATATTTAAAAATTGAACAGTCTGTGCTCTCATCAACAATAATTATGAAAATGGTGCATCAACGAGTTTTTCCTTTAGAGTTTCCAAAAGGCTAGGGCCTATGACATAATTAAAGCTGAACATTAGTTCGATGAATTCGCAAATTTTGTTTTGTGCATTTCGATTGTGTGCCGATTTGCTTGAGTAATTCTCACAAATGTGCCACACGTTGACCTTGCGGCAAGTCGATGCAGCTTGCACCTCCAGTCTACCTCAGGGCGACTGGTAGTATGGTAAAATAAAGATGTTATGCCCCTTTGGCTAGCTCGATAGGGCACGAAAAGATGTAATAGGAGATCGCCAAACTTTTCTCTAGATGGTAGGTGTACGTTATAGGGGTAAGTGCCGGTAGTGGTGCTTTTATACGCAAGGCTGCCAAGGATGTGATTTTGAGCGCCACGTAGTTTGACACCCTGTAAATAGTCGCTATTGTAGCCGCTGTAAACCACGAAAATTGGGCGTACAAGAATAAAGGAGGGAGAATCTGGCGAATCTCTTTGAGTGGCGGAGAGTAAAGCCTCGCTAAAATTCAAATTATATTTAACACAAAAAGTACAGTACCGCGTCGAAATAGTGGGCTTGCCCTTACCAATATCAAAATCGTAAACAGCTATAAAATTGTACAAATAAGTAATAAAGATGACTGTCGTCACTTTTGTACCCCGTATAGCTATACCAGGCGCACAGTTAGTACACACGTCACTGGGCAATAACCACAGTTGTTCAAACAAATAATTCTGAAATAAAATATACAAAGGGGTGGCAAGGGAGTGACCCAATATAAGCTCGCAGGTATGAGTATAGTTCATAAATATATAAAAAATAATTAAACAGTTACTACAGATTCGCTCGTTCAGGTGTAGTCCCACGGTGACCCGGTCGTTGTGTGGATTGATTGGGGCTGATAGGGAATGGTTGTACACGCTATTGGTCGTAGCCGTCAAACAAAAGGTAGCTGTAGAAATCTCAGCCAGATCAAGGTGATAGTAGAGTGAGGCCGTCACTCCAACGATACAATTACAGGTGTGGACCTTCTGGTAACTGTAGACAGTCCAAACAACAACATACAACATCGGTAAGCTGGCGAGGCGTTATGGAAATCAAAAACGGGCCAACGAAATAATACCAATAATAAACTGACACCCTACAGGTGTTCGAGGGTAATAAAAGAAATGAGAAAAGAATGTGCGTACACTTTTCATCCGGTAAATTACACTAGAAACGTTTCACTCCTTCAGTATGAAGCCATAGACACTCCCAATACGAAAACTTGCTTCAAAGAGCCGATAAATATGGGCAGAATCATCCAAAGGTGGTGTGAAATATAATCCCAAAATAATTGGTTCGAACAAAACCGTTCGATAAAAATTTCACAAACACCAAACGTCTGTGTAAAAAAAACCTTCTTGAAAAATTTGTTGTTAAAAATCGTGCAACCACAAAAATTCTTAAAAATTCTCCTCTCTCCCTTCACTTACGTCAGGTGACTTAGTTCAAGAATACTAAAAATCATACCTGTACTGACCTCTAATCGATAACAATAGAGGTTGCAAGGAAGTTTTCTGTACAATTAAACATGATTCAAAATTTTGGAAGGACCAAACTCGGTAGGTGAATTTACAACCGTAGCAAATGATCAATACTTCTAATTGAAGTATGCATGGCAGTAAATACAGCTAATCTTATATCATTTTCTTTTTCATCGTTGGTAACATCAATAATAAAATGGGAATTTAAAGTTGACTGAATATTATTAGATACTTGGATTAAGAGATTTATACTTCCGAATATGGTTGACAGTGTTTGAATGTTTTTCGAGGATCAGCTTTATGGGCTCGTAAATGCACTTTGCACACAGAACAGTAGGCTCCTTTGGTTAAATCAGGACTTTTCTGTTCACGTAACCAAGCTAGAAATTTACAGTAGGTAGGTATTCAGATCATATTGTATGTAATAAAAAACATATTTTGCAAAGTACCTTTAGCCCATGGTTCTTTTTCCCAAACTGAACAATATTTCCGCTCTTATTTACCGTACTTTCCCATGGTAAATCGCCAGCTTCCAAACTACAGACAGTCCAAGACAGTTGACCTTGATAAGTTGTGTAGGTTGACAGACAGACCACAGAAAACTCAATAACACAAATCACGAATAGCAAACCACCTCAGCAAACCACTAACATCAAAACTACAAATTTAATTTAATAATTATCAATTATTGTGCACAACATAAGCTAAGCATAAATTTCAACGTATGCATGCGCTGAAATATGAGTGTACCGTCAATTCATCGCACAACAATAATTTATCGCGTGCGACAATAAACCATTTTAAAACGTAGTAAAAAAATTATATTTACCAAAATTATAACACAACAGACACACAATAATATAAATCACGATTAACATATTTTATTGAATCTGGTACTTCCCCGGTCCCATATTCCAACGCCAATGGCGATTTTCCTAACATGGCGCCATCTAGCACTATCCCAATAGAGGAAAATTCAAAACTTGCACTTTTTCAATAGGTGGCATTATGACTCGTGTCTAGAGACAGTATATTTTGTTTTTGATCCTGAATCCTTACGCATGCGCATTTGTTTCTTTTTTGTACTTAAGAAAATCAAATGTAATTTTGACAGCTGTCAAATTTCGTCAAAGTAGTACGTTTATTATTTAAATTATTTCCTTCTATAATAATAGACCGTAAACGGTAATACTATTAATTGTTTAGTAGTTTCAGCGTGAAATTTGTGATTACAAATGTAAATAAAAGGACAATTATTAAAAAAATCACTTTAAAACTCATACAAGCGAAAAGCCGTTTGTAAGTATATAATTTGTGACAAAAAATTTGCACATTAGGGAAGTTTAAAATTTAATTAAAATTAATTATTATTAACGCCAGTTTATTGTAGAAGGAAATAATTTAAATGTGGTAATTTCAAGACGGCTTTTCGCCTGTATGAGTTTTAAAGTGATTTTTTTAATAATTGTCCTTTTATTTACATTTGTAATCACAAATTTCACACTGAAACTACTAAACAATTGGTAGTATTACCGTTTACGGTCTATTATTATAGAAGGAAATAATTTAAATAATAAACGTACTACTTTGACGAAATTTGACAGCTGTCAAAATTACATTTGATTTTCTTAAGTACAAAAAAGAAACAAATGCGCATGCGTAAGGATTCAGGATCAAAAACAAAATATACTGTCTCTAGACACGAGTGGCATTATGTACCATAATGAAACATAGAATTTTGCAATAGCTATGTCGATGTGGTTGGATTCTTGCAATATTCAACCTTCATTTACTATTAAGGTTTTAATGTACGTAGGGTTTCAATTTATTTAAAACTAGGTTTTAATTCACTTAGGAATCATTTTTCTTCTATTGCTTCTAGCCATTCTCCCTTATTTTCTCCATTTACAGTTTCTTCGTACGTTAACAATACATAGTAATCATACGTTCCTGGTACTTTTCTCGTTCGTTTACCTCTTCCACTTTCTTCAATTATTTGAGGTTCTTCGTCTTCACTTTCAGTTTCATTTTAATCTTCGATTCTTTTTGGTGTATTTTGTTCATCTTCGTTCATTTGATTACAAAGTTTAAGAAAAGCTCAAGAGATTTTTTTATCCGACAATTATCCTGATTTTCCAGATTATCTTCGATTTCTTTGTATTATAATAAAATACCAACCTAAAAATTTATCTATATAAGTGGAAGCAAAAATTGAGAAAATCGTACTTGCTTCGGCGGTACATCTACTAAAATTGGAACGATACAGAGAAGATTAGCATGGTCCCTGCGCAAGGATGACACGCATATTCGTGAAGCGTTCACCATTTTTCCACGTTCCAGGATGTAAGCTTCTGATCGCAGATTGTTCGCTCTCATCCCTGGTGCCTTAACCAGCAGCGTGGCGCGTCCCCGGGTTGCGGATAGGGGAACGACCAAATACGTTTGGTCAGCTGTGAATAATGGAATAAACAGCCGCGGACAAGGATTAGCGAAAATCAAAAATTTTGATTTGACTATCTTATGATATAGATCTTTCACCGGACACTATTGAATGTAATATTGTTCGTATTCTTTTTATAAGATCAACTTTTATACCAGTTATTTCTGCATTTTCAAAAAATCTTCTAGCAGTGTTTCCATCATTTGTTGTGCCATGCCCTTGTTTTACTATATCGACGAGTAAGTCAACTTTAGTTTTAAAAGGATTTTGGACTTTTCTGTTTTTGCTTTCTTTCATTTCTTTTAGTTGACCATTTCTTAAATTCCAGATTATAAGAAATATGTAGTAAACACTCAAGGCTTCTAATCCAAGCATGTAAAAGTGAAATTCCAAATTTATAATTATCTTCGTTAGGAATTTTATCTTCAAATTTTTGGAAATCGTTCATCTCGCTTGAGATGAACATCTCCTATGATCTAAAGTAGTAGTAGTAATATTTACGAATATATTCGTAATATTTACCACGATCTTCGTTAATATTACTGCGGTAGTAGTAGTAACATATACGAATATTTTCGTAATATTTACTACGTTCTTCGTTATTGTTACTAAGGTAGTAGTAGTAATATTTAGGAATATATTCGTAATATTTACCACGATCTTCGTTAATATTACTACGGTAGTAGTAGTAATATTTACGAATATATTCGTAATATTTACCACGATATTCGTTAATATTACTGCGGTAGTAGTATTAATATTTACGAAAATTTTCGTAATATTTACTACCTTTTTCGTTAATATTACTACGGTAGTAGTAGTAATATTAACCACGATATTCGTTAATATTACTGCGGTAGTAGTAGTAATATTTTCGTAATATTTACTACGTTCTTCGTTAATGTTACTACGGTAGTAGTAGTAGTAATATTTACGAATATATTCGTAATATTTACTAAGTTCTTCGTGAATATTACTACGGTAGTAGTAGTAATATTTACGAAAATTTTCGTAATATTTACTACGTACTTCCGTTATTATTACTACGGTGGTAGTAGTAGTACTGTTTACGATTATATTCGTTATATTTACTACAGTAGTTTTTCGTTAATAATGCGCAGGTATTACTAGTATTATTTATGAATATATTTATTAAATAATTATAAAACTATAAACAAACATAACAAACAAACAAAAAAAAACAAAACAAAATAACAATATTATAGCTGTAATAGATCCACAAGCTCTTCTAGCTTTGGTTGGCTTTCATACTCCATTTTATAAAAATTATGGGCAAGAAAATTCCACACCAATTTGCATTGTATAGGAATTCCACTTGAAAAACATAAAAAAATTTTAAAGCATGTATCAACTGCTTTAACAAAAGTGTTGAATATATATTGATGGTCATCAAAATATACCAGGATATCGCTTATATTAGAGACGCGATCTCCAACACAAATTATAAACGGTTGAATGGGCTCATCTAAAGTCTTTAGATGTGCAATGTGTTCTTGAATTTCCTGTGTGCAGCTGACCAAAGCCATAAAAGAATTATGTGAATCCCCTATGGTGTACTTGGATGTGGTATTTTTCTTACCCGATATTTTTTTCACTTTCTTTGATGTTGGTGGCAGCAGTTCATGAAGAGCCCAGAAAATTGTAGAATCTCTGCAATCTAAAAAAAAAATTTTTTTTTAACAAAATCAAATTAACTATACGAATTTAATACTTACTTTCTGATAAATGAGGATTGTCAAGGGTTAATAATTCACTCAAGACTCTATTATCCCTAACGTTGCTTTTCAAAGTTTTTATCATTGGTTCCAATGATAGATGCCACCCATCCAAGAGACCATCGGAACTTTTATCCATTTTAAGGCCATTAAAATCTATCGAAATCTGCGAAAGAAAATAAAATAAGTACTTTTACGAAATTTATAAGAAAATTATGTATACTTACCAAACGATCTCCTGTCGTAGATTTATATTGTGGCCACTTCTTGAAAATGTCTTCTAAAGACATATTTTTCATATCCAGAAAGCGATACTCCCGACATGCCTGCCAAGTTCTATCGTAACCTTCAGCAGTAAGACGGCTGAATTTTAACAGTCGAACAGACTCTTCGGCATTTTCTTCTGCAACTAATTTTTTTTTAAATAAAAACAAAGCTGCGAAGAAAATATATACTTTTAAAATCCAAATCGTACAAAGAAGTCTTGAATTGCATAATTCCAATCTGATCTTCCGTAAATCTTGCCCATTGTACATTGTGCCAGATAAACTTTTCATTCTCAGAATCTTTTTTCTTCAGTAACAGCTTGTTTTTATAAAACGCTTTGAAATCTAAAAAGTTAGGCTGCTCCATTTGCGTTACTTGAAATTTGCCTTTTTTACCTACCAAGCCTATCAATTGCAACCAATCGCGAGGATGATGAATTCTCATAATCGTTCTTTTCTTCTTCTTTTCAATCATTGCGTGTGCCATATTACATTCCATATGAGAATGTGATAAAAACAAACTTTTGTAAGTTTGATTATTATCAAAATTATCAGATTAGTATCAAATTAGTATTAATTTTTACTTTATTTAAAAAGAAAACGAGAGCCAGTCAGAGCTAGCTAACTAACTTTGCTCACCTAGTATATCCGAAAACAGTGTGCTAACCACAATAAAAGATGAGTCGTGTTTAGAGAAGATCTCATAAACCTTCTGCTGAATGAACGTCCAGCATTAGGAATTGGACTGTGGGTAAGATGCATTTAAGACTATAAATAACTTAAAGCACAAGTCCAATGCACCCAGCGGACTGTTCACTTCATACATCAGGTCATTGATCTTCACAAAACACCTTGGGTTTAACAAATGATCAACAAGAAAAATTCCTGGTTGGTCAGGTTCTCCTTGCCCAGCCAAACGAGCTGCATGCTCCTCTAAAGTAATGGTTACATCGTCTTCTTTCTGGAAAAGGTAACCAAATTAAAATTTTTTTTGATTATAATAAATAATTAAATTACCTCTATATGAGTTAGGAATGCCCCCTAAACCTCAATTTTTGAATATTTTCTAATTGCACCCTTATTGGCTTTCTTCCGCCTTATTGTATTTGGAAACAATAAGGGTAAAATTAGCAATGCCAGATTTTCTTGAATACACCTATAAAAATTATAAAATCAACACTATGATGCACTGTTATTTTTATACATACGTTCCACGGCACTTTAGTCTTCCTCGCTTCCTCCTTCCTCGTATTTCTTAATTAGGGCATTAATTACTGTACATTTTCGTTTTCTATCCAACGTAATTATGATTTTATACCAACCATACCACTTGTTGAAGAGGTGGTTGGAATGTTCATGTAAAACATCAAAATCTTTTAAAATCTAAAACCAAGAAAAATAAAATAACATAAAAAAACACATAAAAAATAACATTGCATAATAAAAAAAATTACCAAATTGTAACCTAACGGCAGCTTAAGAGCAGAGTAGGTTTGGAAATAATCGTGGATTGCCATATCATCCCGATTGTATTTCTCCAACCTAGCACGAGTCTACAATAATAATTAGTAATTCAGAAATTTAAAATTTTTGTGTGTGTAGGAATTTTATCTGCTAATTTTTTGGAAATCGTTCATCTCGCTTGGTTTTGCTTGACAAATATAACATATCATAGAGGAAGTAGTTTCTGTAAGTGTTGGGAATTTAATCAACGAATTTATTCGTGACACGTTTGATGTGAAGCATATTGAATACAATTTAAACACAATATTCGGCAAATAATTGCTTTCACTAATTAAAATAAAATAATTTATTTTTACGACATGTTTCGAAGGGATATACCACTTCTTTATCAAGTAACATAAAACTTACATAGGAAAATACAAAAATACCACAAACTACACAATCCTTATATAAACAATGCTAATGTTATACATTAATTCGGATACATTATCATCTGTAATAATGTATTGTCGTGTCCCAGATGACCTTGACTTCCCAAGTTCTTCAATTAGACGCTTGGGGTAGTCGGCATTCACCGGAACGAATGACAGAATTGAGTCCACGGTTTGCTTTAAGCCGGTGAGCACTTACAGTTACTTGGAGACCACTTTTCCCAGTTAGCAGGATCCTAAGAAGGGTAACAAGGGTTTGTTGGGCGCCAGAATAAAATCCTTGAGTATAAAAATAATATTGAATTTTATTCAAATAAAAAAGAACAGGAGAAAAGTTGTTCTTCTTTGTCAGGCTCATAAATGCCTGCTCTGCCGTGGGGTGTAAAGGTGAATCACAGTCGTAAATTCTGTTACATTTACTGTTCATAGAAAATTCTGAACGAATTTACGACTGGATTAATTGTTAAAGTGTGATTACAAATTAAATGTTCATAAATAAATCAATTTACAAAAATAATCAGTTTTGTTATAAAAATAATAATGATTCCACTAACCCTCGTAACGTAGTTAACAAAATGTGATAAAAGAGAAACATCTACGCATATGCACTCCACCACTGGAATATCTACACCACTGTTTGACAGCTCCTGTATTGTTGAAATGTGGTCCGCATGTGTTGATTTTTAGTTATATCCAAATCAAATTCATTTGGCAATTTATAAAAGCTCCAGTGTTCTCCAGTAAATAAAACTTGCAAGATAGATCCTAATTATCGTTTACAGGCATCCAAATTGCTACGCCGCTTTGTAAGGTAAAATTTAACCTCAAACTTATAGTATCCAAATTTAATAAAATTTCTATTTATAGGGTTTATTCGATGAAATAAATCGAATAAATAACTCTTTCACGCAATCAATAATTCTTACGATCATAAATTCATAAAACTGGATCGCATTTTATGTGAAATTTATAACCAGGGCAAACGACCACATGTTTAAGTAAAAAATTCCAAAATTAACGTAAAAGACTCACGTTTTCACTTCCAGCGATTGTAAACTTTGTGTTATACACAAAAATCATATCTTGGACATCCTGGTTCCAAGAAAAACTATCGAAAATCACTTTTTTTGTCGGTGCCTCCAAACAACACCTGGTCTCGCAAATGGTCGCTGGGAAAGACAAAAATTCTCCTTCCACTTTCTCGTACCTTTTTCAAAACGGCACTCTACTTCCAAAACGTAAGTTCCTAACTTTTAGTGGTAAACTTTGAAATTCACTGTCACTTACAAATTTCACTTTTAGATAGGATTCAAAAATAACACTTTATCAAGACAAATCAACAAGCATAAAAAAATTTGTATCAGTGTAAGTGGAAATTGTGACAAGTTTTGGCTTCGAGATAACAAAGAACAACTTTTCTCTGTCGTGCCAGCATTTCGGCAGATTATTGACTTTTCTTTTTATCAAGAATTTCACTCTCGAATAAAACGCTGCAGTATATATTATTATCTGTAATAATGTTATCCGAAAATTTGACGGTTGGTATTAGTAAACATTAGCATTGTTTATATAAGGATTGTGTAGTTTGTGGTATTTTTGTATTTTCCTATGTAAGTTTTATGTTACTTGATAAAGAAGTGGTATATCCCTTCGAAACATGTCGTAAAAATAAATTATTTTATTTTAATTAGTGAAAGCAATTATTTGCCGAATATTGTGTTTAAATTGTATTGGGAATTTACATTAAGTATTATGTAGGTATTTACAAAAATCACAATAATTACTCACTTTACATTTATGATATTTTTTATTTTATTAAAAGATTAACAAATAGGTTCCAACTTCCCCGCCCCTTCGTCTTTCTCTTCCTCTCGCTCTTATTCTAATAGTTTAATAATATTTAATAATATAATATAAGTTTAATAATTTAATAATTAAAAAAAAATAAAAAAATAATTTAAATTTAATAATATAATATAAGTTTAATAAAAAGAGGCGGTCGGAGCTTAGCGGTCACGCAAGTTGACTATGAACTCTAAATACCCGGTTCGAATCCGAGTAAAGTAAGAACTTTATTCTGACCGTCTCCCCTCGGAAGACAATGGCAAACCACCGAGAGTAATATGCCAAGAAAAATCCTTAAAATGTTGATGATCTAAATAAGTCCAAAATTGATCTGTGGACTAAGTGGAAGGCAAAAAAAATAATAGTTTAATCTTTCAAAGTCGTTCAGCGACATTGACAATTCATCCTCCTCTTCTTTATTTTTTAAATAAGCAGTTGCCAATTCCTAATCCTTCTTTCGCTTCCGAATACGCTTCGCTGCGAATTTTCTTTTCGCAACGTTTAGTTGAATTTTACGCGTTTCGCTTTTGCAAAAATCCTTAACGCCTCTTTTATAACCATTTTAAATTGTGTTGACGACATTTTTATTTCACGTTTAAGGGGAACCTCCTTAAGAAGTTCTTCTATTTTATATTTTTTTTTACATTTTACAAGATTTTATTGTTTTCTATTTATGATTTTATTTTTAAAATTATAAAAAATTATTTATTTAAAATAAATAAATTAAGTGGCGACCACTACAACAAATTGTAGTGGTCGTCACGAAAATTTGTTGCCCATCTCGTCTTTTTAGGTACTTGATACACGTCTTTCAGCAAACTGGCAAAATGTTATATTATATCTTGCGTCATCGTCATATCCACCACTATCATCGTTTTTTTTGCAAGATATTCGAATAAGTTGGTTCCAATCGTCTGGGTGTTCAATTTTTAAGTTTATATGCTTTTTGGCTCTTTCAATAATATAGTGATCCACATCACATTCCATATGGGTATGCCCAGGAACTAGAAACTTATGGTCTATTGTTTTAATGTTTGGGAAAATCTTGATGGCAGTCAAAACATAGCGCTTCCATGTTAATTTTTGTTTTTCCCACCACATGTATATGATTAAGGATTACATGGGAAACTTCTGCTGATAGAATAGCTGACTAGCTATTTGAAAGTGAGCTTCTAACTCGAGCCACTGCGTATAGATTTTACTAACTGCTACTTTAATAGAGAGCCATCGAGTAACACAAGCACGCACGATTTTTAAAGGATCTGCACCATCATTAATTATTGTGTTATATAAAGTTTTATACATCAACTGTCTGCTCGATGACTTCGAAAACCAATCGTAGGTTTTGCGAATCAGCAATTCTAAATTTCTAGGTAGCTCCTTTGTAGCAGCTGAAGCAGCTAATTGTAAAGAATGACACACACAACGTATCAGTATTAGATTGGGATTGTATTCTTTGAGTTTTTTATGTACACCATTATTAACCCCAACCATTACTGAAGCACTGTCTGTTCCAATACTTTGCATTTTTTTTATATCTAAATTGAACTTCTTTAATAATTGTAGTAAAGCGCTTACAATGCCATCTGCATTGGCCTGTTCTAATTCTACTAAACCTAAGCAAGTACTTACTACACTCACCTTCTGTGTACTAAAATAAATTATCGAAGTATTTTTTTTCAAACACAATTCAAACTTTTATAGAATCGTAGCTATGGTAAATTTTATACTCTCTGGGAAGTTTGGCAATAATAATAAGCATGCTCTATTTTTCAATGTTTCAATCCTTCGTAATTTTCAGAGTCAGCAGATTTCAAACATTTCCTCAATGAGATTGTTGTCCGAAATAATATCTTGTGGCAATTCAATTTCTTCCATTGAATTCATCGGTAATTCTCCATTACCTAACATAATTTGATTTTCAGTCTTATTACAGGGTGGCTCGAAAAATTTAAAGGTTACTAAACGGAAGATCATGATCATGTTTAATATGGCCTTTTAAATTTCTAACGGCTCCAACAATGACAATAACCGTCCGTTATCCGCCTGGTGTAATATCACGATGTTATTGCTATCCAAATTGTGACCTTCTTCCAAGCAATGTGTTGAAAAACCTGTTGTCGCACGTAGATTGGCTACGTCAGTCAAGTGTTCCTTGATCCGAATGTTAATGGACCTACCACGTTGACCAACATATATCGCATTACACGTGTCGCAATTAAGCTGATAAATCCCACTTTTAGAAAGTTGATCGGTTCCAGGCTTCTAAAAGGTTACCAAGGAACCGGCATTGACTTTATTAACCTCCATGATCCTACAACCCAATTTTTTCAAACGTTGCCCAATTTTTTCGCTGATCCCTGACACATAGTTGACAACTCCCCAACTTATGGGGGGTATATCATCAACAAATATCATCATCTTCCACATTCACAAAAGTTTTAATTGCAGAAATTTTGTTTTCTACGTATAAATCACTACTTAATATTTGATGACAAAACTATAATTGCGATTTTATAGCAAGTGTTTTTGTAATGTTCTGAAAATTGCAAAGAAACATTTGCAGTGCATTTAAACTGACGATGCTTTTGTTCCGATCTCATCGTCCATAAATGGACTGGAGGACGACACTGTTTGAAAATGTTTGGATAGTGAATTAGATGATGATGTTTTGGTTTTAATTTCCCGAAATGTTCTATATTATATTTTATGATGTTGTTGTATAATAATTAATCTTAAACGATGTTCTTCTGTAACTGCTGCATTTTGTCTCTCTTGTATTGGGTAACGCATCGGTAACCAGATAAGGTGATGTGTTCTACGTTATTAATCCTCATCTCCGATAAAGCCAGGAGGTTTGTTTCTTTCAGGAAAGTATCAGTTATTAATGCCCGTTTGCACCACCTATCAAACACTGCAATATCAAAAAAATTTCTCTGAGCTAACATAATTTCTTCATTACTTCTTGGAAATTCTATATATTATATTCTTCATACTATAAGCCTGCAATTGCTTCTGAGACTTAACAATTCGGCAAGCAGTTGATATAAAGGTACATTCATAGTGTGAATGAAATCTGTTCTTTTATAAATTTGTCTGGGAAAGCCATGTTCAATAATTTCATTCGCTTATATATTATTTCAATTAAAGAAATTTAATTAATTGATACATTATTTACTATATTAAAATTATTATTATTGTTATAAATAAAATTATTATGTTTAAAAATAGGAGGTGCTCTTCGTATTGGTATTATAAATATTATCTCAAAATTTCAAAGTGATCCATTTATTCGTTTTCGAGATGACTACGTATTAGTGTCCGATTTACGTCTGGCAAATTTTTATTTCCATTTTCAATTTTAATTGTTTATAAGTAATTAATTCCACCAACTTGATTTTCTCAAAAAAATTTACAAACGGGCTATTTTGAAAAAATTAATTAAAAAAAATTTAATTAAAAAAAAAGAAATAGGAGCGGATGTTCCTTAAGGTATCATACACCTAATCTAAAAATTTGATCGCAATCCATCAAATCGTTTTCAAGTTAACTACGTATTACCACGAGTACACTGTAATATCCTAGCCTTAAGGAACGTTGGTGCAAGCTTGGGCCAATGATTTTACCATTGCTTTGCCGATGCTCAGCTTGAAGATCGGCATACAGTGCTTGGGCCGGCACTGCCAATCAAACTGCCAATGATAGGCCAACCGTCGAGCATAGTTTGGCCAATACTGGACGAATGCTCGGCCAATTGTAAATATTTTCCAGCGCAATTGTGAGCAAAGACACATCCTGAAGACCCGCTCGTTGCAGAAATTCTCGACATTCATCGTTGATTGTTCGCAATTTTAAATCCTTATTAGCGTTACCATTTGCGTGATAAAACTTGCGATCGTTGTTCCGGTTTGACAAAAACAAACCGTCTAACGATGTGGCTCGGGATAAAGCAACGTAAACGAATTGTTCATCGTGGCTTTTATTATATTCGTATATCACCTCGTCGTACGTTCATTGTTGCGATTTATGTATCGTTAAGGAGCATGCCTCAACTAATGGAAACTGTTGTCGTTTACACGTAAATGACTTATACCGGGTTTACACATGCAATGATTTACTTGCGCCAGTCGTCACTGGCGCGCCAGAAAATAAAAAATGCATGTGTAAACCTTTACTTGCGTGAACATTTTAAATATGCATGCAAAGATGTAAAAAGTTGGTTTGTTCCAACTTTCTTGGTGCAAGGATTGACTCACATCCCCACTACCGCCAACTACAAGTACAACTTGCAAATGTAAACGTATTTATGCATGCAGCAAACACATTCCATACTATAATTATTGTGATATCGTTTATGATTTCTACCTTCACGTGTTAAATTAAACTTTAAAATTTGAAATTAATTAAATTTAATTAATTAAATACTAAAATTAATTAAATAGTTAATTTAAAAATGAGTAGAAAGTGGAATTCTGATAAGATATTAAAATTTTTCTCTTTTTGTCCTGTTTTAATTTTTTAATCAATTCCTCGACTACTACTATTGTACGTAGTCGACAACTTCTGCGTATTAATTTACTACGGTCGACATGTTTACACTTCGGTATACATTTGCAAACTACGACTGGCGAAATAAAATTACATTTTACGTGTAAACCTTTAGTGGCGCGCCAGTGACGACTGGCGCAAGTAAATCATTGCATGTGTAAACCCGGTATTAGTTTTAAACGAAATGTTTGTGTTTCGTTTACTGATTGATTATTGTATTATAATTATTGTTATTGTAGTTGCGCCAGTCGACACCCTCATTAATCATTCAATCTCCTACAATCGCGTCTCATTCGGGACAAATCAAGTCTCCATTCCACCAGTCTTCAATTAGCGTTGCATTGGAATGTTCTGGGCAGCCAAGTTTGCAATTTTACTTATCCATTGTTATTGATTGATTGATATGTTGAAATTTAAGATTATCTTGAGAAAGATATTCTCGCCCTTGATAGGCTACTTCGTACGTTAATCCGTTGAATTGTTTAACCGTTGATCGGTCAAGCTAGGGATGGACCAGAGCCAATATTTTCCTTTGTAAAATCCCTCTATTTAAAATACCTTTTAACGAAATGAAAATAAAGAAATTTAATAAGTAAGGACTATTTATGGGTATATGTATTTGACTTTGATACGGGTTTTATCCGCTTTTCCGTAGTTAACTTTCACAATTAATTTGATCGATTTTGATGCATTAGTTTGTTCGTTTCTAATTTTTGGTTGTAAATCATATTTAGTTTGTCTAAAACTTTCTTTGCTGTGGAACAATTTTCTATCAACGTGATTAGTGATAGATCCATTGCCGATGTTATCGTAAACATTGCAGTGGCGTCCATTTTATTCCACGCTTCTAATTCCTTTGCATTGGTTTCGTTTGGTTTCAAACATGTGCCAACTGCTACTTCGTGAACTTTAGATCTTAAGGCACATTTGATTTGAAAAATCCATTGTTTGAAATTATGACCATTGAACTTGCTTATTATAATGTCGATTCTCGCGGACATTTTTACTTTGCAAAACTGATTCGTCAATTTCTTGGTTTAGGTTTGGTTAGGCTAAGGTGTCGTCCATAAAATACGTCCGAGATATTGTCTCACCCCCCCCCGTAATTAGAGGAGTTTACATGTGCCCCCTCTGTCTATAACCCAGCTATAATCGGGTCCCTATAATCGACTCCATTTAAGAAATTAATATTAGTAGCAATATTTGTTCTGATTGGTGGATTTCTTCGTTATTTTTGTATTTTCATAAAATGCCAACCGAAAAATTTATCTATATAAATGGAAAAAATCGTACTCGCTTCGGCGGTACCTCTACTAAAATTGGAACGATACAGAGAAGATTAGCATGGTCCCTGCGCAAAGATGACACGCATATTCGTGAAGCGTTCACCATTTTTCCACGTTCCAGGATGTAAGCTTGTGATCACGGATTTTTCGCTCTCATCCTGGTGCCTTACCAGCAGCGTGGCGCGTCCCCGGGTTTCGGATAGGGGATCGACCAAATTACATTTGGTCAGCTGTGAATAATTGAATAAACAGTCGCGGACAAGGATTTAAAGTTTTGATTTGCCAATGGTTTAATAAGATATCTAAATAATCGACTATCTCTCGCTGATAGTCTGATCTTATTAGCAAATAAATCATCCACAATTATGGGAGGGCGCACATTTGTATAATTCAATGCCGCATTCAAAATATGAACGATGTAATTCAAAGTGTTTAGTGAAAATAATTTCATTTCACGAACAAATTGAATCAATGTAAATCTGAAGTCTTTTTTGCAAACACCTTTAATATTTAGGAATATAATATCTTTTAATATGCAGTCGATGGTATAATTATCCTTATTTCGTAGATAGGTTCAATTTTCAACACTTAAGACATGTCTTTGGTCTTTTTTTGGAGTTTGATCCGATGAAAGTTCCAATAACTTCTCATTGCTTTGGAATGGTAACATTTTCGAATTGTTTTTAAGTAAACTTCATCAAATCAAGCGAATAGTTAAAACGGGTTATCGTCCACTGCAACAAGTTGCAAAGAGATTAACCGAATTACAATAATATACCAAATCATCAGAAAACTGAGAAAGCTTACCCAATTATTGGGAAACCAATTAATGAAACATTACCAGATTATTGTTCACAGTGCTTTCAAAGTGTCGAATTAGCAGATGGATTGTTATTGAAAACTGATGTTGCAAATAAGTGGTTTTTATCTAAAAGTAATGATATTGTTGCTATAAAGTACATCACTATTATCCAAAATAGTGTATGTATTGTGGTGGTATTTTGACCATTAGAGGGTATAAGCGAGCAAATAAAGGGAGTGTTTCGATATTATTTAATTTTTAATTCAATAACCAGTTAATTTAATTGATAAAATAGACTTTTGCATCAAATTAATGATAAACCACTGGATGTAACAAATTACACAAAAAACCATACAGATTTAAAATGATTTATGTGAAACAAATATTTTGCAACACTCTGTAAACGATATTAAACTTTTGAAATGACAACAGTTTCTAATGAAAATAAAAATTTAGTGAACAAACAATTATAAACACCATGTTACCAGTAAATAAGTGCGACATTAGTGATCAGAAATGTCAAACCCCACCACAGAATCCAAATTTTGAAAACTAGGAGAGAGACAGAAAAGCCAGCAAGCGGGAATGAAGCCAGTCTCTTAGTGAAGCTCAAGGAGAGAGGAGTCTCTTGGTGAAACTCAAAGAGGGAACACGCCAGTTCCCCGCTGAAACTCAAGCGGAGAAGAGTTCTTTGCTGCTCCTCAAAGAAGGAAGAACTCCTAAGACTTCTTTTTGATCCGAGGGTCAGAGAAGTGTAATTTCGCGGATTCACAAAAAAGTGAATAATTAGCGGAAATCGAATCTTCGCGTAATTGTTAATTACGATTTATAAAAAGTGTGCGATTGTGTGTTTCTGACGAATTGGGTTGTTGGAGAATTTACTGGTTTTTGGAATGCTGGCTGCTGTGAGGAACGTTTGATAGATTGGAACAGCTGGTGACTGCTGACGAGAGTTTGGCCACATGGATCCGGCAACGCACTGACTTCAATAAAAATTTACCATTTAATAGTGAGTTTATTGATTGAAAATTGTATTTGTTATTTTATAAAATTACACCTATTACATGAATGGACAGATTTACACGTACAGTGTTAAAAATTTAAAACGTTAAATATTGCGTGCATGTCTGAGCCATTACATCAGAACACTTGTGGTTTGAGACAAACTTATTGTCCTCATAAAATTTGATGCAAACTGTCTATGAAAAATTTTTACGTTCAGATAATAAATTATCCTTATCACGAATTTACACCCTTTTATTTCGTTCGTCGAACCTATCGACTCTGAGGAAGAGAAAAACCCATCTTCGGCGAAACGTTAGTTTTAGGGGGCTTTTGTGGGATGATTATTCATTTAAGGGTGAATATCATTGCAGTATATATGGAGCTCCAATTAAAAAATTACAAGACTTATTTGTAAATCCAATCCAGTCTTCATATCTGTATATTTTTACATCTTGTGATAATAAGGAATCAGAATTGAAATTATATTCCATAGAAGACATAAAATGTAAAATGGTTGCCATCACTCATAAAGAAGGAACAGCTTTCATACCATTAACACACACATTGGACATTTGTAAATAAATAAATAAATACATTATATAAATAAGCCATAATATTATTTATTCAATTTTAAATTAAATTAAAATAATAATAAACGAAAGTTAATTTTCTTCATGTTTTTTCGAAGATCCTTCGGCACTAAAAAAAAGTAAATAAGAATTTTAAACAAACCATAATTATTGTTACTTACCGTTTTATGGCATTTCGAAATAATTTTTTGAAGAAATCTTCGGCATTAGTTAATGTAAAATTAGCATTTGCCAAATGCACCACTTCATGGAACAACTTGATTATGCTTTTGTGCACACCAAACTCAATTTTTCGCCGTTCCTTTTCGTGAGTGTTTCCTGTCCAATTACAATTTGACAGGAATTTCTTATCAAAGAGAACATCTAAAATTTTATAATTTAATTTTGTACCCGTTTGTTTTCCATCGTTGCCATGGAGCCGGCACAAATACTCCATGCAATGTTTGTAGAAACCGATATCTTTTAAATCAGCTTCCAATTCCTTCAGGTTTTCCAAAGAATTGATTGGAAGCCGACTATCGATATCAGTAAAATCTATGATCCTTCCTCCCGACGCTCCTTCCCCAACCGGCACTGCAACATTGGAGTCCAGTGCCGATATTAATCGAGTTACCACCAACTTTAATTCCTCAACATTCCTGTCAACCGAGTTTATTTTCGTAATCGCCGTCTGAACACCATTTTCTAAGCTGCTCAGACGGTCATCCAAACTGCTCAGACGGTCATCCAAACTGCTCAGACGGTCATCCAAACTGCTAACAACAACTACATCTTGGAAATCTTGAGCAGCGTCTTCAAATGTACTTGGCGCAATGATGACCTCACTTTCCTAAATAAAAATATGTAGTACGTAATTGCAAGGAATGTATAATCAAACATATAAAAGACCAGCACGCTCCGCCGCCGCCGCCTCCGCCGCCTCCAGCGTGTCAATTTTTTAGGACACACAACGCATTCTGATTGGTCGTTGGTAGTACCAACTTAAATGTTAAAATCACCTCCCCCTGGGATCGAGTAGCACACCAATCAGGTTTTGTTTTTCAAAATTTTTCAAAAAAGCAGCGTGTCAATTTTTTAGGACACACAACGCATTCTGATTGGTTGTTGGTAGTACCAACTTAATCATCTCCCAACTGGGATCGAGTGGCACACCAATCAGGTTTTGTTTTTCAAAATTTTTCAAAAAAGCAGCGTGTCAATTTTTAGGACACACAACGCATTCTGATTGGTCGTTGGTAGTACCAACTTAATCATCTCCCCCTGGGATCGAGTAGCACACCAATCAGGTTTTGTTTTTCAAAATTTTTTAAAAAAGCAAAATTTGTTTTCCCAACGTTGTCCACACTCACTCTACTGGGCACTATTATAAGCCCCTTATATAGTAAGCCTTGAAGAGTTATTATCGTTGAAAAAAAAACTTAATCATCTCCCCCTGGAATCGAGTAGCACACCAATCAGGTTTTGTTTTTCAAAATTTTTCAAGAAAGCAGCGTGTCAATTTTTTAGGACACACAAGGCATTCTGATTGGTCGTTGGTAGTACCAACTTAATCATCTCCCCCTGGGATCGAGTGGCACACCAATCAGGTTTTGTTTTTCAAAATTTTTCAAAAAAGCAGCGTGTCAATATTTAGGACACACAACGCATTCTGATTGGTCGTTGGTAGTACCAACTTAATCATCTCCCCCCTGGGATCGAGTAGCACACCAATCAGGTTTTGTTTTTCAAAATTTTTTAAAAAAGCAAAATTTGTTTTCCCAACGTTGTCCACACTCACTCTACTGGGCACTATTATAAGCCCCTTATATAGTAAGCCTTGAAGAGTTATTATCGTTGAAAAAAAAACTTAATCATCTCCCCCTGGGATCGAGTAGCACACCAATCAGGTTTTGTTTTTCAAAATTTTTCAAGAAAGCAGCGTGTCAATTTTTTAGGACACACAAGGCATTCTGATTGGTCGTTGGTAGTACCAACTTAATCATCTCCCCCTGGGATCGAGTGGCACACCAATCAGGTTTTGTTTTTCAAAATTTTTCAAAAAAGCAGCGTGTCAATTTTTAGGACACACAACGCATTCTGATTGGTCGTTGGTAGTACCAACTTAATCATCTCCCCCTGGGATCGAGTAGCACACCAATCGGTTTTGTTTTTCAAAATTTTTCAAAGAAGCAAAATTTGTTTTTCCAACGCTGTCCACACTCACTCTACAAGGCAGTATATAAGGGATCATCAAACATATAAAAGACCAGCACGCTCCTTCGCTTCCAGCGTGTCATTTTTTTAGGACACGCAACGCATTCTGATTGGTTGTTGGTCGTACCAACTTAATATGATCACTCCTTGGATTGAGTTTCCATGGATGAGCCTTCCAGCTGTATTAATCTTCTTTATTATAAAATAAAACTTTATCCGTTAATGCGATAAAACCGCTAAAGAACAGCTCCACTGACTAGCCACCCGTCCGTGGACGGGCTTTCCAGCTAGTTAATTAATATAATTACATCGATAATTTTTTTCATCATATTGTTATATGCAGATGGGCTGTTGCAAGCCTGAGAAGGTAATGAATTTTTCCTTCGCTTTTTCTGTGGCCGGCTTTCTTCACTTTCTGTGTCAGACTCGGCACACATTTCCGTTTCCAATTTGATTCTATCTTCTAAGGTTAAAATGCCCCGTCTTTTTAATGTGCATTTTAACATTTGCCAAACTTTTTTGTTTGGCAACGACTTAGCATCTTCTCGAAGTGTACTAATCGCTTCGTGTCTACCGCTGGGCCAGTATAAAACCCCATCTTCTTCCCAATGCTGGGGTACTGTCACCAGCGTTTTGCTGCCCTTCTCTACTGTTTGAACAATTTTATACATAATTTCGTAAGTATATAAAGTATATTAGGGTTGAAAATTTCTACAAACGTTTAACATGAATAAATAAGTCTACATACAATATTAATAAATTAGTACTTACAAGTTTTGCCTTAGTTTTGATATAAACTAAACCGGATCTTAATAATAATAACTATTCGCAATAATGCTTTTATAATAATAAACATTATGTGTTATTCAGCGTGTGGTATATAAGTCAGTTCATTGACCTTTAAGTTGTCATTCCTTCTAAGTTCAAGCATGCTCATTACCAGAGCTATAGAGCGCTAAATTCAAATTTAAATACTTATTAATTATTAGTTATCAATTATATCAATTAATTCAATCATAACACCGGAAAATTATTAGTTATTTTTAAATTTGCTAGCAATATTTTGAGGCAATATGCTAGCAATTTTTAGCCGCAATTTGCTAGCAATATTTAGGCGCAACATGCTAGCAATTTTAGGCGCTATTTGCAAGCAATTTGCTAGCAATATTTTTGGCGCAATTTGCTAGCAATTTTTAGGCGCTATTTGCAAGCAATTTGCTAGCAATATTTAGGCGCAATAAGCTAGCAATTTTTAGGCGCTATTTGCAAGCAATTTGCTAGCAATATTTTTGGCGCAATTTGCTAGCAATTTTTAGGCGCTATTTGCAAGCAATTTGCTAGCAATATTTTTGGCGCAATTTGCTAGCAATTTTTAGGCGCTATTTGCAAGCAATTTGCTAGCAATATTTAGGCGCAATAAGCTAGCTATTTTTAGGCGCTATTTGCAAGCAATTTGCTAGCAATATTTGGGTGCAATATGCTAGCAATCTTTAGGCGCTATTTGCAAGCAATTTGCTAGCAATATTTTGAGGCAATATGCTAGCAATTTTTAGGCGCTATTTGCTGACAATATTTTTGGAGCAATTTGCTAGCAATTTTTAGGCGCTATTTGCTAGCAATTTGCTAGCAATATTTTTAGCGCAATTTGTCAGCAATTTTTAGGCGCTATTTGCTAGCAACTTGCAAGCTATTTATGCACCGCTGTAGCAATTTTGCATATTGCGCCAAAATAGGCAGCAATTTGCAAGCAATATTGCAGCAATTGAAAATTGTTAGTCAAAAATGCTACTTGGGAACCCACATGTTATCTGTTGGAATATCTTTATTATTTGGAAAATAATAGTAAAATTTAGTTTTTTATAGCTCCGTCTGTAATCGTCTATGAACTGCTTCGGCATGGTTATTTGTTTTGTCCACGTTATTCAAAACGCGGTGATAAACAGACCAAAATCCGTGGTGGAAAGTGGAAACATTGTCTGATTCCTAGTGTTTCTTCGGCGATTCAATCTTCCCATATAATTATCTTGGAACCACACCAAGATTTCTTGAAGTTCCTGTGGCAATATTTACTGGTCGATCTACTGCTTGATTCAGTTGATACAAATCCTCGAGATTTAATCATGCGTGCATTATGTAGCAAAGTTTACCTCGATATTATAACGCCCTATTAAATGTCTATTTCTTACCTGCTTTTTTTTTGGAGGACGGTACAAGGTACCCAGGGCATAAAATTTGCCTTTTAGTAATACACGTAGCCATAGTTGTTCAATTACACCGTCATCACCGATGTCAATTTCTATGATTTTACATTTTAAGCTGTGACTAACATAGCAGCAAACTCCACCGCCACGGTTTACTCGATCCTTTCTATATAGAGCATATCCTGGGATTGAAATCAGGGTAGATGGAAAATCGGGAGATAACCAACTTTCTGAAACAAAGATTACATGGAAATTTTTTATATTGGCTAAAGAGAGAAAATCGTCAAAACTGTTAACTAGCGATCTGATGTTGTGTTGACTTAGTCAGATCGCTATTTCTGTTCATTAATGATTGCTTTTTGCGTTGCTCGCAGACTGAAAACTTCAAGTGATACGAAAGACAGGATTTGATCTTTCCAAAAACGTTTTCACAGCCATTCCAGCTGGCCAAAAAGAGTGATCAAGTAGTTTATTTGAGTACATCGAATCGACAGCTATTTTGAACTAGCTATAGTGTTCAGGATATTTAAACAGCAGTTTTACAACCGTCACAAATTTTTAAAAGAGGGGGGCGTGACCAACTTTTTTTTTTATAAAGTGTTTATTAAATGTACAATTATTTATTTACAACACAATGCATAGGCGCCGACTTTAGAAAAATTTGTCGGGTGCTCGGGTAAATTGGAAAAAGAATGCGAGCGAAGCGAGCAGCGCCAAAGGCGCGCGCCGCAGGCGAACATTTTTCGGGGAAATGGGCGTGGTCACCTTTTTTTTGAGTATTTTTATTTCTATTTTAAATTTTAATTGTTGATAAGCAATTAATTTCACTAACTTAATTTCCGCTAAAAAAATTACAAACGGGATATTTTAAAAATATTAATTAAAAAAAATTTTATTAAAAAATTAAAAATAGGAAACCGCATTCCTTAGGGTTTCATACATATAATTTAAAAATTTCATGACACCTCGAACACACTGTAATATCCTAGCCTTAACATTCTTGTAAAAAAAAGAAAACTTATACATTTTTAGATAAAGCAAATGTATTCAATCTTGTGCTCACCTGACCTATAAATTCATCACATACTTCATCTATATTAATATTATTAAAACTGTCTGAGTCCCTATGCACATGCACATTCAAAATCATCACATCATTCAATCTTTTTTAATATTTCTAATATTCTAATATTTCTACAGAATACAGAATTGACAAAATTCAATAAGCTCAAGACTTCCAAATAAAGTATGAGTATAGTGGTCATAGAAGGGTGCAAAGTTCCGTCGGGTGCTCCGCACCCGACAAATCTTTCCGTCGGGTGCTCGGGCCCCGGAGCACCCATGGAGTCGGCGCCTATGACACAATGCAATAGGAAAAAAACAATTATTTTAGAACAACGACCACAGTGCGCGTGCATGCTCCTTTTTCTTGACAATGACTCGTGGAACACTCGTGATTAACATGATGAGACTGGGTATCTTCAGCATTTCTGTGTCAAAGCAATCACGTTTTCACGTAAGGTGTTACGTCCCATTGTTGAAGTGGAGGACCATTAAGTTTAATCAACATTGAGGATGACACATGCTTTATTAGAAGATTTGTGCGCAATAAAGTAATAATTAAATTCATGGCACTAGAACCTCGTTCGCATTCACTGCTGCTACAAGGAATTATTTTTAGGATATCTATAAGTGATGTAAGATATACAGGAGTAATTTTTCCACCTGATTCGACAAAATCTCTAAAGCCGCTGATCACTAAATGTTCATCAGCAATGTTAAAACGAGTGCACATAATTTTTATTTCTTCTACTCCGTATCTTAACATTACTTGCTTATCATCTTCGGGCCAGTGTCAAGTTACAGGATTTAGAATTGCTAATTCTTCTAGCATCACATTATATCTGGACCTCTCCTTCACAAATTCATCATTATTTCTTGATCTTTTAGATGCAGTTAATGTAAAGCAACGAGATTCCAAATTGTTTCTCATGCTAGCAATAAACTGCTCTCTATTTATAGAAACAATTTTTCTATTACTACTCAGCAACTTAAATACGATATAACCAACTTGTATACGAAATAACCAACTTGAATGATATAACCAACTTAAAATTTTATTTTTCGTTTCGGGACATGGAGGCTAAATCTAAGACCTATTTTTTACACTATATTGCGAGAATGACGTGGATTCTCTGGTGGTAAGAGTACTTTTAATGTAGTTGGTCTCTTGACTCTGGAAAAAGGCAACAAATACACCAGCAAACTCAAAACCTGTGCTTTTATGTACCTTAATATCAAATGCTGGCTGGTCTAACTGGAAATTGGTGCCGCTGCATGGTACATCCGAGTTTACCTTTTGTAGAATCGATAGTGATTCTAGGGATATGCACTTATCTCTGCCTGATTGTTCACCAGTCACGATTTTTGCTTTAATTATGTTATTACAGATGCTTGTCCCAATTAGTCTTGCTCTATTGCAAAAACCTTCTGATACATCCAAATTGCGTAATAGCATTATTATTGCATTTTTTTTCAAACTCAATTCATGTGGAGGCAATTCTGAAAGGTTGGTCCGAATTAAAGAATTCTGTCGGGCTGATCTTTTATGGAATCGTAGCGATGGTATAGCCTCATTGATAGTCATGGAAAAGGCAAGTTTAATTGGAAAATTTAATTTTGTTGTCTCACAACAAAATTATTACCCCTTCCATCATCCGCGAAATGGCGATTACAATTATTAATTGTCGCACCTATGAAATGTATGAAGGTCTAAGTTGTTAATAAATTTAATAAAAAAAATAATGAAGTACAGTTTAGTTAAACAATCAAATGGATCCCAAAGAGAGGTCCGTATGCAAAACAGAGAAATAAAAAAAAACAGCGATCATTGGAGACTTCTGAAGAAACCAACTCAAGGTAGACAACAACAACGTCGCAGGCCAAAAATGGCATAATATAATAATTTTCTTATATGTACAAATTTTTCAGTGTTTGTAAAAAAATCTGTCCAGTATTTATCAATTATTTCAGTACTTTCGTTATAAGAAGGCAAATACTCAAACTCGAATAATGTAAAATCAGACAATATTAGTATAACCTGCTTCGTTTCAAAATCAAAATTAAAAGCTGCAATAACCTCAGTAGTTATAGTATAACGGTTATCATCTGATTTTTTAATAATGTCACGTGGGTTTATAATCGTCAAATACTTTATCAATGTATTACCAACAGGAGTTTTCTCTAAAATAAAATTTACAATTTTTAAATATTGGTCACGAACATTTCTTCTACACACAGAAAATTATTTTCTTCCATTAAGTAAATATTATTGGATTCAAATATAAGGTACGTTTGTATATAAGCAAATAAACCGTAAAATTATTTTAAAAAAATGTACTTTAGTTAAAACAATAACTCGGTATATTTGACTGTAGTGTATGGTAGTTGCAGTTCAAAAATCTACTTTATTGAGAATGAAAATACGGTATACTTGAGTGTAGAGCATCGTATTTTTGATTAAAAAGCCTATTGCACTGAGAATAATGATAACATATACTTGACTGTAACACATCGTATTTTAAATCAAACATAACAGTTCCTCAACTTGAAACCACAGTACTGTGGTTTCAAGTGTATGAGTTGTTAAATTGGATAATATGATAGTTTTCTTTTAAGATAACATACATTTAAACGGATCGTATCGTTTATTAATTTCAAATAGTTTTTATTTGTTGTAAACGTATGATTAGTACAAAATAAAAGCATAATGTTTTTGAAACAAACCTATTTTATTTAAATCAATATTAAAAAATTATTTGATTAAATTATTTAGAAATGGGATGGTACTTATAAATAAAAATAGTTTTTAAAAGTTTTATAATAATATTTATTCAGAAAAAATATGATGATTATAATAATAACATAATAAGAAAATAAACACGAATATATAGATAATAAAAATTATAGAACAAATAATAAATGGGAAACAAAGGTATATGCCCGACTTCATAAAACTTTAAACTCATAAAGCGTTTTCTATTGGTTAGTTAATCTAACAGCTTGCTAAAAGTTTTATGAAATCGGGCATTAATGACATAATCTTAGAACATAGATGTTGAAACATATAATTCATTTTTAACGCATCGAATTTTTGTTGCAGTATTTAGATTAGATTCATCTAATTTGACTAAACGTTTATTTTCGTTACTGTCTTTAGTCTCCATTACTTTAAAAGCCTTGTAATGATTACAAAATTTCGAAGTATTCAGAATACTACATAACAATAAAACAACATTATTATCAGACTCTTTTAAAAATATTTTAATTAATTGTCCAAATTGAGGACAGTTCCATTCGTCATATGAATAAAGTAAAGCAGTGTTAGTTCTAGAATCAAACACTGCTCCATTAATTTCATACCGGCCAACAATACAATACTCATTAGCATCAAAACCATGACTCTCTAAAAGGTAAATATCTGCCATTTGCAGTTTGCCAGGGGAAGAGAAAGCTATAACGTCATTGAAGCCTCTTTGAGCAGAAAATCTGTAACAGTTTTTTAGCTGCGACCTATACGCCAACGAAAAAGGCACATTTTTCCTGTTGCAGGTGTTATGTGCAATGTTTTTAAAAACCTTATGTTTTGCTTCAAACCTCATGCAAGAAAAATGTACGAGGGGGCCTATTTTTTTAAAGATTCTGGTATAGTGTACTAAAAAATGATGCTTTGGTTTTAAGGTAACTTTAAATAATTCAGTATATAATTGATGATGCTCTGATACAAGTGTGTCGAATAATTCTAAAGTTTTCCGTGAAATAATAGGTGAAGTTACGATATCAACAATATCTAACGTAATTAAATAAAATTTCCAAATCATATTTTCAGGTTCAATTAAATCGCCAACAATAAATCCAAAGTTTCTTGTTAGACATAACATTTCGGCAGCAGATAATATGATACAGCCATTTAGTAGATGTTCTTTTTTTATGCCGGGAGGAATATTTTTTTCCCACGTTTCGTAAGTAAAATATCGTATTCTGGAGTTTAAATTTTCTAAAGTAAAATAATTTTTTTTAATTAAATTGTTAATAACTAAAGCCATGTCGTAACGTAATATTCCCTCGTATATGTCATGCATAATGTCAGCAATCAAATTATCATATACATGAAAATTTGGTAGCTTATGCCAAACACAAGGTTCTTTAATTCCTACTTTATCTAATAGATGTTTCTCGTAATCAATGTTGAGTCTAATATGTTCTAAGCTTTCACTTACTTGATTACACATTACTTCTTTTTTTTCAACACAAAATCTGCAGTAATAATGAGACGAAAAGCTCTCGTTTAATCCAAGAATGCCATGCAAACCTAAATTATCCCCACTAATAGCAATTAAAGAAAAATGTACCTGTTTGCCACCGTCGCATGTTTCAACCATTAAACCGTTTTTCTCCAAACTACTAATTTCTTGAATTAGAATATCAAATACAGCTTCATTGCCAAAGGTGGTTCTATCAGAACTATAAAATAAATAACAAAGAAAAATATTTTCCAAGCGCGTGGCAAAAACTGGTGGTATTGTAGCTATTGAAAAATAAACGGCGCCTATCTTGTAACAGCCAGCATGACTTCCTAATGGATTACCGGATTCGAAATCGTCAAAGTATAAGATGATTGGCAATGTAATTTTTTTGTTATTTAATTTACTTTGCCATAAACTGCCGTTGACAAAATTATACAGTGGTTCATTTTGATAGTCATAATTAACCGATAATTTGTTTTGATAGTCACATATCGTTTGAAGAACACCTGGTAATTCTAGAAATAACTTGAGCGTTTGATCCATTGGTATATAATAACTAAAATTATTTTTCAAAGTCAAAATAACTTCACCATCTTTCTTACTTTGTTCTTGCGAGACACCTATTTTATGTGCAACTGGTTTAATAAAATGTTTTGATCTTTCAAAATGTCGTACTCGTTTGTATTCTGTGTTTAATGCAACAAAAGGATTTTCCAGAGTATCAAGCATAGTACAAATTGTAGTTAAAAGGTTTTTGTCAAAATCCATTTCCTTGAAAATGATTTTTAATGATTCTTTTATAATGTTGATAAAACCACTTGAAAGAAAAAGTTGAATGTCATTTATTATAGTCTGTATTATCGATCTAGTTAAGCTTAAATTATCGTAAAATTTTGACATTAGTAATGGTAAAGATTTGTTAAAAATAACCCTGAAGTCGTTTAAATATTCATTAATTTTGCTGGAAATATCTACTGAATCATTTTCAACAGAAGTTTTAGTAGATGAAATATTTATTCTTCTAGTTACAGAATTATTTGTATTATTGAAATATTCGGAACTGTTATCAACTTGGTTTAGGACTTGTAAATCATTGTTTATGGTTCTGTTTCTAGTATCATTTGTGCTTACGTTATGTTTTAAATTAAAGTGTTTTTTAAAATCAGCTTTTCGGTGGTATAATCGTTTGCAATTATTTGCAGGGCACATAAAGTAGTTATTTTTTTTATGAATGTAAGTAGTATGCCAAATATACTTTTTAAAAGTTAAACAATCTTTGCCACAGTCTGAACATAACAACATGATTCAAGAGTTATAAAATATTAGTGATATTTATAAAAATTTATAAACACAACCATTGGAAGTTCTCAACACTTGAAGTAATTGAGTCGATAATTGTACATGTAGAGGCAAGATTTTATATATTATATTTTATAAATAATTACAAAACTTTTGAAGTACCTGCAATGGGCTGATTCTCAATATTAACGGTTTCTTCTTGTTTCGATGAAAAATATGCATGCATAACCTGTTCAGTACTGGGAGTGACTTTATCAAATGGGGTAGTGATACCATAAACGCACTTTTGAATTAAAGTATACAAATATTCTGACTGCACAGGATAACAAGCGTTTAGAGTGTGGATTGATTTAAAAAGTATGTCAAAAGCCTTACTTAGTTGCTCAAATTGATACCTTAGAGTATCAATTATCACATAAAAGCACCTCGGATTATAAATCGTTGGTCCTTCCACCATGAGGTAGGGTTGTACCGTTTGTTTACGAGCCTTTGATTTTTCTATCTGTTTGTTGATGGCTGCGGTGATATCTCCTGGTGTCTAAAATGCAATTAAATAAAGAAAATTAAAATTTGCATTTACTATAAAATATAAACATTAGCGTTGCCATGTCAATTATTACAAAAAAAAATATAATATATAAAATCTTACCTCTACATGTACAATTATCGACTCAATTACTTCAAGTGTTGAGAACTTCCAATGGTTGTGTTTATCTATAATATGGCGCCCTTTTGGTGGTATAAGATAAGGTAAAATCGTTAATTCTAAAGCTCGCTTGCCATCTAAAAGTGGTTAATCAGCATGGAAGTTCTAATTATGTATAGATACTATTATTATTATACCTTCATTTTCGCATTCTCTCCAGGTTTTTACTAAATTGAGAGGTTCGTCTTTCAACTGTTTTTCATTTAGATTTAAAATTGTCTCAAAAAACGAATCCCAATTTAAATACAGTTTTAAGCCACATGCAGGGTATAATTTTTCGAAGTCTTGATTAATCTGCGAATTTAATAGAAAACATTATGCTATTCAATGTTTTATTAGTTTTATTTTTAAACTTACTAGAACATTTGCTCGCAGGTCTCTTAATATTGGCCAATGATGTATCAAATCACTTATAGTGGTAGTGCTTGTATTTTTTCTAATCTCATATGTCAAATTCCATTTCTCCAAAACTGTTGCCCACGGTTCACTGTTGTGTTTCAACCAAACCACGTCTTCGCTATTATCATAGGCATCTGAAACCGAGAATAACTAATGCCAATACAACAGATTTTTATATTTTTTTTTAGATTTTTTATATTATTTTTTATTATATCTATATTATAATCTATATTATTATAGATAGATTTTTATATTTTATATTATGTAAGTGCGCCAAGTATATAAGTTTTTAGTACTTGAGAATGATGTATGTTATCGAAACCGTCCAGGTCGAGACTCAAGACATCATTCAAAAGCATTCACACTTCCTTGTGCACACAATATTAGAATAGATTGTTCCAGAGTCTAATTTTTTTTATCGAACATCAAGGAAAAAATCAATTGTACCCTGAATAAATGACAAGCTTTGCGCGTAAACAAGTATGCTGAGATATCATCTTTTTTGGCAATTGTAGAAAATGAAAATATATGTACATACATATAACATAAATACCTACCAAAGTTTGGTTCTTTTAGAGTCTTTTTTAACACAGCGGTGTCCTCATTACTTTTAGCTGAATCACTCTTCCTCTTTCTAATGGGTGCAGCTTCACCACTTACATTAACCAAATTGTTAACTTTTGACACCAATCGTCCCTTTGGTAAAATAGATTTTCCGGTTCTGGAGTCCTTCTTTCTTATTGCCGGGACAAAATATGTCCCTACAACTTCTTTCGGAAATAAGGCAATGATTTTAGCTGCTAGCACTAAATAATCATTTTCCTTGAGTCGACTGAAACAAAAATTGGTTATACTACTCGGCTAACTTTAATTTTAAGTGCACTTACTGATTTATGATGAAAGTGTAAATATGTTTGCAAATTATATCGACCAATCTAGTCCTGTGGGTGTCGTTTAGATGCTTGTTTACCTTGTAGTAAACTAAAACACTATTTCCAAGTGGAGTCGTCTGTAGTAGCGTACTTAAATCAAATTCCGGCAGACTTGGTCTAACAGTGGCAAAGAAAAGATCTACTGCATGACACAAATCATAACAGGGAGTATTAGTGGTGATTTGTGTATCATCTAATATTGACACATCAGTTGTTGACGTAGAATCGAATGAAACAGCAGATGAACTGTTTACTGTTTCTGTTAATTTTTCTCCAAGAACCGCCTAAAATTTTTTACATGAACAATATAATTAAATTTCTCCTGTAACTTGTATACACACACCCCTTGCAAATTATTTAAATTTTCTTCATTAATAGCAAGGATCTTTGCTTTAATTTTTTTTCTTTGACCAACAGATTGTACTAGCTCCTTTAATTCGGAGTCAGTTAATTGAGAGAAGGTTTCTAAATCAATATGATTATCTGGAAAACAAAAATTTAAACTAGAGGCACATCATCAAGTATAGCTTGTCTAAAAATACTCACGAAATTGATAGCACAGTCCTATGTTAGCAATGTAATTTGTACCTTTTCAAGACTTATTTTGACACATAAAAATCGCTTTTACAGCAATATACTTGTTGCAAATTTCATTTCCTTTATTTTTGTTTATATGCATTTTGCTATTTCGTCGCAGCGTTTCTGAGTTACAGTGATTTTAAAAAGATTCTGTAAAATAAAAAATATTTTCATCTGTATCTCAGAAACTGTAAATGTAAGAAATAAATTTACATTTTTTTTGTAAATTTGATTCCCTACATTTTTGTTCATATACATTTTTCTATTTTCTTGCACCGTTTCCGAGATATGGATGACAATATTTTTTGCATTTTACAGTCTTGTTTAAGCCGCTGTCAGTCAGAAACGTCGCGACAAAATAGAAAAATGTGTTGAAAAAAAATTGAAGGCAATGAAATATGCAACAAAAAATGTTAAAAAAGTTTTGGTGTAAAATCGATTTTTATATGACAAAAAACGGCTTCAAAATGTTCAATTTACATTGGTAACATAGGAGTGGCCGAATACTTTCGTGAGTGACTGTATGCAACGAAAACCGAAAATTACAATTCTATTTCTTTTTGACACAGCTCTAACATAAGACTGTGCCGTCAATTTTGTGAGCCAGAAAAGCTGCTTACTGAGTTAAAATGGTTTAAGTGATAAATAATAAAGTCTCTATACGATGTAAAAGTGAAATTATTCCTTATTATAAAGCTAGACAAGTATGTAGTGTATACTTACTCTTGAATATAGGAATAAGATCCCCACATTCCAATTCGTTCAAAATAGCATCCATTGCAATCGTAGGACTAGAAAATTGCAATAATAGAAATTTCATAAATGATTAGAACCTTACATTATTCATATTAGTAAAAACGTAGGGAATTCCCCGAATCAACTTGCACTTGATACAAGCAACGTACAAAGCAACTACCTACGTCATTCAATAAGAATATATACCTACGCTTAATTTGTATAAAGCATTTTTACTTGAACTATTTGTTATGGGTAACATTAAATAAAATTTTGATTTATGATTAGCTACTATGTTGTACAGAGATCCTTAGAAATGAATTACGATAAAATAAAAGAAATTTGAAAATTATTGTTTGTTGTATTTATAACGTAATTAGTTATAGGCTATAGTTATAGTCAAACTAACTTTGACTACTAAAATTGAAATTTACTTTGATTACTGTTTATTCTATAATTTTATGAACAATAATGTAAAAATTACCTACCTTTTAAGCACAGACGCACTATGTCAATCACATGTACAACACAAAGATACAGTGCACTTATTGTTAGAGACGACGTGAAAACCATAAATTTGATGTTCTTGCATATTATTATCGAGGTGGGGCGCGCGTACGTAAGGGTGTATACTTGAATCAAATGTATCAATTTAATTTATAATTGAATGAAACATTACTATTTCAGAGACTTTCAAATAAAACAGACACATATTCCTGCATTTTTAAATAGAATATATTCAATATTTGTTTGAGTTAAGTAGATTTTCTATTTAGATTTAATTTAAATTTCAAATAAATGATTAATTCATCTTAAGTTTACCCTTTTATTTCATTGAAATAATATATTGTTACATCAAATAATGTTTGTTTGGATCTAATATATTTTTTTAAATATATGTGTATATTTGCAGCAAATAATATTTTTTATGTGTGTAAATAATAAGATCGACTTTTCATTTTCTAAATTATCCATAATTTCACTATCTAGTTGAATATCATTAAAATCTTTCAAATTCGTATCTTCAAAAAGTTTAAGAGTATTCATTGATTTCTGCTGAATCTTGCATATTTTACTAGATATAATATTAGTAGTATTGACCTCAATTCATCATACAAAATATGAATTAGAGGTTCATCTTTTTGCGATGATCAGGTGTAAATTGTTGTGATAAGCACGCCCCTTTCTTTGAATGAAGGGATGGAACACACCACTAGACCGGCGCGGCATCTCAACAGGAAAACTCTCCTATTCTTCGCCTTGCCCAACTTTGGGAGGACACCAATGATTCTCTTTAGTACGAATGAATTTGTTGGCGATATATTGAGGTAACAAGGTACCAAGCTCTATCTATATTTGTCCAACTCATCAATATGGCGTTTTATGTTGAGGACCGCAATACGGATATGTAAGTTGAGAACGCCGCGTTTAAATCTCAAAGTCAATCTCTCCATGTCGTAAAGAACCTCACGATCAGGTGTAAATTGTTATAAGCACGCCACCTTCCTTTGGATGAAGGGAGGGAACACACCACTAGACCGGCATCTCAACAGGAAAACTCTCCTATTCTTCGCCTTGCCCAACTTTGGGATGACACCAAGGATTCTCTTCATTACCACTACCGACTCCCGACCATACTCAGCTGCCACTTCTTCGAAGTAATTCGATATGACACGTATATACGTGATAATGTCACGTTCTTTTGAAAAGAATTCTCTTAAATATTTCCAAAAATGGAATACCTTAAACGTAATGTTATATTGAACATTTGAGTCCTTATCGTAAGCATCAAATTTGGTAAGAGATTTTCGGTCCAAAGCGCAAGTAGGGCTAGCATGATTAGTCTTTATCCAGTCTTTTATGCATTCGAAACAAAATACCTATACGTAAGGTAAGATTGCTATTTTTGTTGCTTTGATGATTTCTTCCAAACAAATAGCGCATTTCTCATCTGCTTCGTGAATCTTCACATCCCTGGTGTTTTCAATCGACATGCTTTTACTCATGGTATATTTGTGGAATTGCTTTTGAAGTATTAAGACTGTTTATGATTTAGGTCTTTGTATTTTGTCAATATTAATGGCAGTGTACCAGTTGAATAACATAGAGGAAGTTTGTTTCGCGTTGATGTTGAAGACCGGGTACATGAAGCTGAAGGTTGATTTTTTGTAATTGAGAATAATTCATGTCAGGTCTTTCGAAAGGGCTTTGGTTTTTTATCGATGTTTATATTCACATAATGCTCAGAATATACACACTTGGACCATCTTTGAAGATACTCAGGTGTTTTATTCTACTTCATTTCACTTTATTTTGCTCATTATCTTCTCCATTGGTTTGGCACAACATATCAAAGTCACCCATAGGCTCGGATGAGGTTCAAACATCAATTATTTTACAAAGAACAACGACGTA
Organism: Rhagonycha lutea; assembly: GCA_958510855.1. Taxonomy (NCBI): domain Eukaryota; kingdom Metazoa; phylum Arthropoda; class Insecta; order Coleoptera; family Cantharidae; genus Rhagonycha; species Rhagonycha lutea. The sequence continues at coordinate 18,284,125 of OY294039.1, read as the reverse complement.
ACTGATGTTACGACTATTTTACTGCTCAACATGATCAGAACCGCAAAGTTAGAAAAAGACATCGACTCTTGGCTCGATATTATCTAAAATTTCATTTGTCAATTTACCTTTGATATAGTCTACTACCTCTGATTCATTCACGGAGGGACTTACGGGGTAAGATGAATTTTTGAATTATGAATCCTTCGAGTTACCGCAATAAAACCATCTCCTTCATGCTCCGTTATTCCTATAGTTCCATATTGACCAGATCCATTCATAAGAACAAGTTTCTTAGGTGTATTGCTTAATGTTCTTGTTTGTTCTTGAAAACTTGTAGGAATTGCATTGTTTTTCTTTTCCATGACCTCACTTTCCATGTTAATTAAGGGTGCGTGTACACTATCATCGCGTGCAATGCTAAGGTTTCGTGCACTGTTTTGCGGTTCAGTAGATAATTGACGCGAAAGATCCGTTGTTTATCGTCATTTTATCTATGACTATTTGGAACGAACTGTTTCGAAAAGTTAAAGGTTCTAAGAGAGAAATGTTAAAGGTTTTTATTGACACCTACCGACACCTATTAAGAAATTAATATCAACTCCGCCAAAAGTGTTGTGAACTCCGCCAAATGCAAAAAGGTCGACAGTAATCCAAAATGTGAACTCCGCCAACAGCTATTTAACAATGTGTTAACTATTTATATCATAAGCCGGAGATTATGGTTATTGGAGTTTAAGCCAAAATGGCTCTGGAGCGCTGCAAAGCGGAGCGGAGCGTAGCGCGGCGCGGAAGAGTCAATTTTGGCAACACATCCACCTACGACAGAGTTGAAAAAAAAAGCGAGATTCACCCCTTGCTAATAGCACAATTTGCCGAGTTGGATCACCCCCAGGGGATGTTTTTAATGAGTTTAGTGTTAGGTTTCGTAAAATCAGTCTCCTTTTACGGTACCCCTATTATTAGTAAATAAATTTTTGTTATTTTTAAAAGTATAATTATTGGTAAAAACAGGGATGCGTCGGTAGGTTACTGTTACAAACGATTACTTTTTTAATTAAATATAAATTTACTAATAAATCCCTCCCTAAATAAATCCCTTAAGCCCGTATGTTAACACCACCCAAAATTGGCGTGGATTACATTTCAGATTACTGTCGACCTTTTTGGTTTTGGCGTAGTTCACACTTTTTTGTTTTTTTCTACCTGCCGAATTGGCGGAGTTCACACTAACTCTGGCAACATTTGTCCCGATTTTCAGGATTATCTTCTATTTATTTCTATTTTTACAAAATACCAACCCAAAAATTTATCTATATAAATGGAATCGAAAATTGAGAAAATCGTACTCGCTTCGGCGGTACATCTACTAAAATTGGAACGATACAGAGAAGATTAGCATGGTCCCTGCGCAAGGATGACACGCATATTCGTGAAGCGTTCAACATTTTTCCACGTTCTAGGGTGTAAGCTTGTGATCGCAGATTATTTGCTCTCATTCCTGGTGCCTAACCAGCAGCGTGGCGCGTCCCCGGGTTGCGGATAGGGGAACGACCAATTACGTTTGGTCAGCTGTGAATAATGGAATAAACAGCCGCGGACAAGGATCTAGAGAAAATCCAAAACATTTTGATATTACTGTAACTGCTTATGCACATATCGGTACTGCTATTCTTCTTTCATAGTGTACTACTTCATAGTTCTTCAATTTGAATTATTCCAAACTCTCTTGATAAATTTGGCCGAGTAAACAAATCGCATATTTTGGTCGTAAAAAATCCTTTCCTAACAAAATCTTTCGATTTAGATGAAAGTAACATCCCGTTATTGATGCTCCTGGATATCCATGCTTAAATGCTCCCATCTCGAAATCGATTAGAATCCTTTGCGGTGATGCATCTGGAATGAGTATCTTCAACTCCGCTATGAGACGATTATAGGTTGCTCGAGTCTTGTTCGGTAACAAACAATATACTGCTGCTGGATTAACACCGTTGATAAACTGGAAATTCCTCTGGGAACTTCTCTAAACGTAGCTTCTTTAAAACCTTTTTTTATAAGGTTCACCTTTAAAAAATTTAATTCTGTGCGGTTTCCTTTAAAATCAGTCCAATGTGACAACGTATATTCATTTCTTCTAAATTCTAATTTTACCATATCAGATATATATGGGCGTGGATCCAATTTTTTCAATTTTACTTGGGATACACCGTCAATCCAATCTGCGAAATCGTTTATTTCGAATCGAATTGGCTAACTGTACAACTTCAATAAAATTATTGAAATCGTAAATTTTTTTATTTTTCATGGATAATTCCACTTGATGATGGAAACTGTCGGCGCTCATAAAGGTATGCCCGGGTTCAAAATATTTCAATACAATTTCATTAATCGAAACTAAATTTGAATTGATTAAGAAAACTAAATATGAAAATAAGCACCACTTAAAGTAACTAACTAATACGTAATAAACTAAGAAAGTAACTAATTTCATTTATAAAACTTTTGCATTATATTTATGAAATTAGAAAAAAGATGAATTAAAGATTAATTCATTAATTCTATGAACAAAACCCTCATTACGTTTATTAATTCGAATTTTTAAATTAAAAAAATTATTGATAAATTCAATTATTAAATTCTTATTGTATTAATGAATTGAAATTTGTAAATATAATAATTTTTTTCTTTGGCTGAGAATCTATGAAAACTGTAATAAATGTTATGAAATTTTTAATTATATTTAGGGCTGTTTTTTTTCAGTGATATTTTATTTTATTTAAATAACAAGTAACAACAATAACAAGTAACAACAATAACAAGTAACAACAATAACAAGTATAACAAAAATAACAAGTAACAACAATAACAAGTATACAATAATACTAGAGTGGGAAGTTAAAACAGTACAAGTCAAAAAAAGTAACTTTTCAGGAGAGCATAAAAACTGTATAACTTTTTTCATACAAATTTTAAAATTTTCAAAAAATTAATTATAGATATTTAAGGGAGCAGCAATTAATAAATGAAAAAAAATTTTTTATAAGTGCCCTATTAAAATAATTACATGACTTGTACTCTTTGGATCAATAGAGTTAAAGCTGACTTGTACTATAACGACCATAACAAATGTACATAAAGAGTATAAGTAAATAAATTTATAATTACAATTCATAATATCACCAATAAAAACAAGTTATTATTATTTATAAATTAATTATATTTTATAAAAATTATTAAAATTAACATTATATAAAAAAAAAAATTTTTTTTTGAAAAATTAAATTTCTTCAAATTCTTCAATATCAGGATATGTATCGATCACTACAACATTTTCTTTTAAATTCTTGTAAAATTCATGAAAGTCGGGCCTAATTAGGGGAAGAAGGCTAAGTAAGTCCTTCTTTTTCTCTTTTGATATTGGTAAATAATCTGTATAACAACTTTTAGGATTCAAAATTGGATTAGGATTTCCTCGTCTCAAAAATGATAACGATTTGAACTCGCAATCGTTATCCAAATTGTTTTTAAAATACATAATCCCGGGGCATTTTGTGAAACGAAACCATTTTGATAAATGCCAATTAAAAGGATCGCCTGTAGAATCCTTTTTCCGCAAAACTAAAGGTTTTTGCAACAAGGAAGCAAAATCCAAGAAACTTGCATAGGTCATTTCCATCACAACAAATTTTTTTTTGTTCTTCCCTACTGTACGAACTAACTGAAACCAGTCGTAAGGATGTGAAATTGGGTATTCTAACTTCTTTTTCTGTTTTTCGATTTGACCATGATCCGCATCACATTCCATGTGGCTATGTCCACTAATCAGAAACTTTTGCTCAACATATTGTAAAGTAGGCTTATTTTGCATCAATGTGAAAAACATTGCTGCCACATGTGAGTTTTTATTTTGACCTCCACATGTGTCTGAGTACAATATAACTGTTGTTACCTCATCTGGTAGGGCAATAAGATGCTGATACAGACAGGTTGCAATTTGATTAGCACCGCGAGCACCTTCTCCCTCGTGCCACATGTAACACGTAACTTCACCATTGGCCTGATTATGGATAGTCAAATTGTACGTCCAAAGTTGACGTTTATAAAATGCAACTGAACTGTTGAGAAACGGAGTTGGAAGACATTGTTGTAAAGCTTCTCATTGTAGGGTCTTTTTTAGCACGTTCTTTGTCAAACTTCTTGCATTTATATGCAGTATCTGCCAATTCATGATGCTGTTTTAATTCAGTTTCAAGTTCTTCCCTCTCTATTGAGTTGGTTGCACATTTGATTTTCATATTCAAAGTGTCACATTTTTGACAAGTATCCACTTGTGGCTTTTTAAAGCTGAGATTTAATTTGTGGAACTCATTTGAGTAGAGTTTTCTAGATACGGGTTTGGGATTATTTTCACAATATAGTGAATACATTTTGGTAATGCTCAAGTGAGATGGCAAATAAAGTTTATTACTTACGCGTCTAGTATAATGCGATTCATATGCAGGGAAACTTTTTATGTGCTGTACCACATTAGCTATCACTTCATCAGAACATCTGTTGCTACTGCTGGATCCCCTCATGTCAATTTGCGGTATTCCTGATGTCGATAAATTCTTTTTTTTAATTGCAGTTGTTACAAACATTTGAGTAACATCATACACTTTCATGAAACAGCCTCGACAAACTTTTTCTCTGGCACCATGTATTTGAAAGAAAAAAAAATTTGAATTAGTTCTAACATTTCTTTTGTCTGACTTGACAGGTTCTCTCTTTCTTGAAACCATAGTGGGAGTTGTCTGAATTAGATTTCCTATGTAGGCAACTCTATGTGAGTAGTTTGCCAATGACCAAAATTCTTCAAATAATGTACGTCGGATATCTTCATTAAATCTTTCTTTGCATTTAAAACGACAATTTCCCAGGGGCTGAATTTCTCGTTTTGCTATTAGTTTTCCTGATGAAGTCACATAGGATTGGCCTGTGTTTCGAAGTAATTGACGTTCTCTTTTTAACTGTCTCGAATATTTTCTTAATGGTTGTGTATTACTTTTTGCTGCCACTGCCACACAGGGATCAGAAGAAGTATTTGGAAGACTCTGTTGACTATCACTCACATCCAAACTTGAAAAATCACCAACATAATCTTTATCATTTATGGAGTCATCACTTTCAAATATATCATCCATCCCGCTTTGGTCCATTTGGGAATCGTTTCCTGATGTAGCCACACATGATTGGCCTGTGCTTCGAAGTAATTGATCACGTACGTCCTCTTTATCAAATATATCGTCCATCGCGCTTTGGTCCATTTGGGAATCATTTCCTGATGTAGCCACACATGATTGACCTGTGCTTCGAAGTAATTGATCAGGTACGTCCTCTTTATCAAATATTATATCGTCCATCGGACTTTCGTCCATTTGGGAATCATTTCCTGATATAGTCCCACATGATTGACCTTTACGATTCAATAGCGAAAGAATTTTTGCAGCACGACTAGGATACATAATTATTAAAAAATTCTTCCAATTTAATCACAATAATAATATTACTTTCTATCACAAAACTTTTTTATGTAATGTACTTTGGATATGTACTTACACTATGATGACCGGTTTCAGCAACCTTAACTTTTAAATGGTTAAATAACCAATAGAAATCGGTTTTATGACTTTAATGCCTGTTTTCACCAACAATTATTTATTTATTTAAGAATTTCCTAGTAAACAATTACTTAGCTAGGATTCCATAAATGTGATTGGTGAAATTTGACATAGTATTGACATTAAAAATTCATGTCAAATTTGACCAATTAAATCTATGGAATTCTAGCTAAGTCATTCTTTACTAGGAAATTCTTAAATAAATAATTGGTGAAAACAGGCACTAGTCATTTTCCATTGGTTCATATTTGATCTGGGTTAACTTCAGAGTTCAGAGATTAAATTTAAATCAAGGTTGCTGAAACCGGCCATGAGTTAAGTAGTAGTAAGTACCAACTAAAATTGATTAAACTGCTTATTATTGGGTGATAATAAATGTACAAGTCAATATGTACTGTTTTGCTCGCGCACGATTTGCTTATTATTGGGTGGCAATAAAAGTACAAGTCAACATGTACTGTTTTTCTCGCGCACGATTTGAATGTTTTATTTTGTACTTTTAGGATCAATGGATTTTTAAGCATGTTATAACACGTTTTGACTTGTACTTTTTTTACCACATATAAATATTAACCTGACAATTCCAAATATGCACTTAACTCAATTTTGAATCTTTCATCTTTCATCTTTCCAATGGCCGATTTTTCATCCATTTCATAAAGAAATGTTTGCACAAAGTTCCAAAATGTTGCCGATTGCTTTGGGTATTCTAAACCAAATAAATGGATTATTTTAAAACAAACGTCAACAGCTCTCACGATCTTTTTGAACTTATACCTCACTCCTGCAAAGTACACATAATAATCCTCAGTACCAAAAATGGATGCTCCAATACCGAGTATTATTGGGTGTAAATTCTTCTTTGAAGCTCCAGAATGCTCCGCAATTTGGTCTTCTAGAGCTTCAGGGGTAGCGCTGATCACAAGGAACGATTTTTGCGAATCTATAACGCTGAACCTTGTTATTATATTTTTTTTGCTCGCGCCGGTGGCGTCCTTCGTAACTTGCCGCGAACGGAACGAGCGCCCCGTGTAATGCCCAAAATAATATTAAATCGTTTATATCTAAAAAAAAAAGGTTGTAGGGTATAACATTTGATAGAATGAATACATTGTCAATAACTACTTACCCTCGTTAGTATCTTCTGCTAAATCTGCCAAAATGGCGCTAATTTCTTTTTTATACTTCCTTTACGTTGTAAGTACAACAATATTGTTTTCCGATACTTCGCCCACAAAGTTGGTAATCCGCCACCTATTATTTTACCTGCCGTTAAAACGTCGAAATCGCTATCAATCTAAAAATATAGAAAGTAAATAAAATCTTTATTAATAGTAATACCAAATTTTTTACTTACCAATCGGAAAGCATCCGGTAACTTGTACTGGGGCCATTCAATAAAGACTTCATTGATCCCCAGTTTTTTGTCATGGATGTCGTGAAGACGTGTCCCACATGACGCCTTCCAGCTGTTTAACATTGCTTCGGTGGTGGAAAATGTATCGTATTTTAACGAGGTTTTTATAACTTCCCCTTCTTCTTCAGCAACTATTATAATAAAATAAAAATGTTAATATAATACTAAAATAGTCTAATTAAAAAACTTACCAAATGCAGTTCTTTTCTTGTGTTCTAATAAAGGAATCGCATTTATTAATTCCGCTTTTTTACATGAAACGATAATATTATTGTACTTTGTATAAATCCGATTGCGATTTGCGCTTGGGTAGTATAATGACCGAAATTAAATGTTGTTAATATACTGTTTTCTTTATTAAGTTGATATAACAATTATTATTATATAATTTACAATAACACTTACCTCTGCTTCACTTTCGAATCTTTCCACAATTTCTTTCACCAAACTCCGCGATGTGCTCATTGTCAATTTTGTATTGCTGTCGATAAAATATCTTGCAATTAAATTGATTAACTGCACTCGCTGTAGTTCTTCGAAGATGCAACTTTTCCGTACATATGCCTCACACAGCTGGGTACCGATGTGCGAACTGTTGAGGATTTCTGACAAAGATTGTTTGGATGGATGGAATTTTTTTTAATAAAAAGAACTTACCTATATTATATTTATATACTTAAAAAAAATTATTTAATTTTGGTTGGTATTTTGTATTTTTTTATTATATTTTTAAACTCAATATACAGGGTGTTTAGTAAAACTCTGCCAAATTATCAGATTGTTAATGGCATGTTTTAGAATAAAAATACAGTGGTCCGAAAACGTTTCCTTAATCATTAACTTTTTTTAACTTTAGTATATATTTAGTTGCGCGAATGAAATTCTTAATCAATTAATTCTGAAATTCCCTCTGTATCCTTGTACGAATAATATTCTTTAACCCGAATCATTTTTTTGCCATTTGCAGTATTAATAACACTTAACGGTGGCCCTATTACATCTATTATGTTAATTATGTAAAATTCTTTTAGGTTTGAAGGATCTAATACATGATGAGCTCGAAAGTGTGATTCATATTAATTTTTTCAAGCCTTTGGCAGAATAAATATACAGAATTTCTTCTCTGAATTTCAACAATATTTAAAATTACATAAAGCTTTAAACAATTATTATCATCGTTTTTAGCTATATATAAATTTTTTTCGAAAGAAATCCCACGGTAAATGATTTTTGTGTACAGTTTTATATTGATATCATCTTGAGAATAATTTAATTTATGACTAATAATTCGTATAAAACTATTTTCAATTACCTCATATTTTTTATCGAAAGTAAATTCACTAATAGTTTCGTCTTTTAACAAGAAGTGAGCAAATTTTAATTGAAATGTTTTTCCCAACGTCAAACAAATATTTTTTCTAGAGGTAATTACACGAGAATATTCTTTGAATTGGCGATGTTTTGTTTCAAATTTAAAACACCAAAACTTTCTAGGTGGTCCAGACATTTTTATCACAGTTGGATAATGAATCAAATTGTGAAATTTCGGTTTTAAATAATCATTAAACAATTCAACATACTGTTCGTTATGTTGTTTAATTTTAAGTTTTAAAATTTCACAATCAACGTTAACTTCAAAACATAAAACAATATCAATTATATCAATCAATAATAAGATAAATCTCCATACTGGGTCTTGCAGAGGTACTTTATCACCTATCATTAATGGGTAGAAGTGTGCGAAGGTCATCATTTCCCTTGCCGACATTTTTAAATGCTTTCCTGTTAAATTGTCGCGAATACAAATTTATCAAATTAACGTAATTATACCCCGACCGTAAAAGCGCACTATGACCGGATGGAACGGATCAAGTGTCGAGGTATGGACTCCTGAGTTATTCGAACTTGCAAGCGTCTTCGTTTTCATATTAACATTTAAGCACGTTTCTTATAAAATTGCTTACGAACGACTTGCAAGACGATTACTTGAGGTTTTTATACATCAGCATTTTGGAGGAGACATAGTTAGTTAGTGGTGTTTGATGGTTGTGATCGAACGGTCGAGTGTTAATCAAAGCCGTTTGGTGCTTTTGGGTAAGTGTTTTAATTTGTTAGTTGTGTATATATTTATTATCAGTAAATGAGTATTGTTAAGTGGAATGCGACTTTTATTTATTTACATCAATTAAACCCCTGGAACTCGTTTTAAGGTACCAGTGTAGGAACCCTTAAGTCCAAATGCTTAGGGCCCAAACTACACGCGGCAAAATGTCGACGTTTTATTTCACCTGAAATATTTCCTGACTCGGTAGGCCCATAATTGAACAATTTCTTTCTTAAATTTAAAGTTTTCAAATCAAAAAACTTTTTATCTAAGGGCCGATCTATTCATCTCTTCGTAAAGTAGCTATTAGCGTTACGGGTAAGGTAGTAGTTCGTAAACGTTTATTCACATCCCAATAGCCACTATTGCCTTGTAAATATGGGTTACGGCTAACATAAATTCAACAGCCCCTTGAAGCGGCAAATATGTTTTACAAATCAGATTTTAACTTAAAATTTCTAGAATTGTGAGTGTTGTATTTATGAGAAATTTAATTTTTGGTAAATAATTGATCAAAACGAATCTTTTAGATGATATTAATTTTATCCAAGACAAAAACAGAGTTCAGTAATAGGATAATTAAATTGTCGGGACTGTAAAAATGTAATCACTTTTTTAACAAACTGATTTAACAAAAGTTTTGTTGTTTAATTATGATTTATTTAAAATACACTTTACTCCTTTTGGATAAATAAACTGTTAAAATGTACAAATTGCACATATCAGGGATGCTCGGGGTTGAAATCGAGACGATTGTGAGAGGGTAGTTTCAGGTAGTTTTTCGACGTGGTTTCTTGCATTTCTAATGACCTGGACCAAAACTCTTTTATCTCTTTCTCTCATAACAATATATTATAGCGCTATCCTACTCTGTCATATACTAACTAGAAAAAAACATCGATCCTGTTTAATAAGTTCTTGATACCTACGAACACGCTACGACAAGATGAATATACCCAAATTTTTTGCAGGGCGCTTATAAACTTATTCGGTTCGTAATTACGATGCGCTTTACGACGAGATGAACAGATGGGCCCTAAGAAATACAATATCGCTTTACAAAAATCGTAGTGACATACTCCTTCAAAAATATCTTGCATTACATCCACACAAAAATTTTCGACCACATGGAATGAAGGAATGGTTTTTAATAAAGAATTACTTACTACACCAGTTATTGAAGCATTATTTTTATTAATATCTTCAATGTAATTTAACCTAGTTCTCATTTTATCGGAATTTTCAATACTTAAGCAACGATAGTCTTATTTTAATGCTTGACAAAATCGACAGCAAGACTTGCTTGCAAATGATTTGTTAAAATTTAAAATTCCATTTAGGGCTAAATTGTCGCCTAAAATTAATCCCAATATAAAATGAACCCTATACACTTGTCCATCTTTAGCTTTTATATCGATACCATTGATTTCAAGATCTCGCAATTCATCCACTAATGTTGATAAACACTTATCATTGCCATAAAAGTTTAAATCTTGTGCTTTAACTATTGCAGCTACAAATATATTTTCGATTCCTTTCGAGGAAAGCATGGAAACGAATAATAAATGTTACATATCGAACTACTACCAGCATGAGACCCCAAAGGATTGTTAATTTCAAAATCATCGCTATATAAAAAATAAGGTATTAAATGTCTGGATAAAGGCTACTTTTTTCTTTCCATAATTCACCTTGAATAAAATTACTACATTTTGAACTGACTTTTAAAGAATTCATATAGGTAATCATATCAACCAATAAGTTATCTTTCTCAAAAAATGTTTTCAAGTTAAAGCGTAAAGGCATAATTATACCTTTTACTTCATCATAAGTAAGATTACCTTTGCAGTGAACCGCTTCAATTTGATCATTTATTGTGAATTCATTGTGATCTTAAATTAAACCTTCCTCTTTCATTAAATTATGTAATCGATGATCTGACTTGCAATATTTAAATGCATCTCTACACTTTGCTATAATATCGGAAAATTCGTTATACATATTTTAAGATAGTTTTGTAAATTCACATCGGAAAAGTTTTTAAAAATGTTTAGAATTGGATCCAAAATATTGTTGTGATATTTTGATCATTTAAGGGTAGAAGCAGACAAGTAAGGGAGTAATTTAATTTAATTTAATTTCAAATTCAATAGTCAGTTGATTTGGCTGACATATGAGAGTGAAATTTGCATCTATTACAAAAAACCACTACGTGTAACGAATTTTACACACAAAACAAACAAACTTGAATTTATTTGTAAAGTACAAAATTTGTGTAACATCCTGTGAATGATTTTTAATTTTAAAAACAACGACAGATTCCTGTAAAGCAAAGTAAAAATAATAATTTAGTGCACAAGCAATTAACGGCGTTATGTTACCTGCCAGAAGTGCTATTTTAGCTAACAAGGAACAAAATTCCCACCACAGAAAGTCAATTTTGAAAAACTCTGAAAGGCACAGAAAGTCAGCGAGCAGAAATGAAGGCAGTCTCTTGAGAGAGCTCAAATTGAGAGCGCGTAAAGTTCTTGGGGAAACGCTACTGATTGAGAAACACGTAGATTTCTCGATAAAATCGAGATAAAATCGTCGTAAAGTTACGGAATTCCGGTAGTTACTGGAAAGTAGTGTATTGCGTGCGTAATTAGATATTTGTCGATTAAATATCTGAAACAAAGTGGATTACAGATATTTGTACATCTGGTACGAATTAGAGGTTATGTTCACACGTGGTGAACAAATTAAGTTTGATAACAGTTTTACTTATTTTACTTTATATCATGTATACATATTAATATTATATAGTAATTATTAAAAATTGAGCAATTTCATTTTTAGGTTATAATATACTAAATAATTATTTTGTTAACTTTTTAATTTAATAATTAAATTAAAGATAATTATTAATATTGTACGTGTTTTTATTAATTATTTATTTATGACGGCTTTTCAGAAAATCAACTAATACCTTCAACCGATTGATAATAATAAATTCTTTTCTTCTTCTAGTGCCATATCTTCTTTAGACGTAGGCGATCTTCCTGGCTAAGCCAGGAAGACTTTACTAGGGAAATGTAAATGGGGTGGTTTCCCGTTACCCACATAAAGCTTATTTTGAGATATTAACGATATTGATGTACTACGCAAAGAAAAACAATCATAACCAATCTCACAGCGCTTTTATTATAAATAAAAAATCAGAATATTTACAGTTGCACATTATTCAGAATCCGTCACATCATTTAAAGCAATTTGAATTATTGCTTCTTGGGTATCCTGTTCCAAAACCTGAACTTTTCGTTTTATATTTGTTTTTTTTGTCTTGTAAAGTCGCCGTTGTTTGTCGATATTTTGATTGTGCGAAATCTTCTTGGGGAGTTCTTCACACAACTCGACGCTTTTAGATTTTTCAGCCACCTCTAAGCTGGATCGCATAGGAGCAATAAATCTTTTCAGCGCATTGAGGCCTTCAAAGCTTTTACAACTATTATATAGTTGTATCACTTCAAGCTTCGCTTTTTCTAACGCATCAGAAAATTGATCTTGATTGCAATTCATTTTTGTAGCAGTTAATGCTTTAACGATCTGTAACTCTTCTTGGTTACATACGTTTTCATCGATAGTTAAATCAGGGTTTCCATCTAAAAAATAAATAGTTTTAGTGCTTGTAAAAACCTACATAATATAATGTATTTATTATAATCCACACCACAAAATAATATATTTCTAAACCTAAGTAAAAACAAAAGCATGAGAAACCAACACACAATACTTTAATTGTTATGCTAACGACCATCTCATTTTAATACATTCATGGATAATATCTGAAACTAAATGTTATGTATACTACTTTATTTACCTAAACATTGTGAAAGTTGTGAATTTCCAACATCAACATCTTCATCCAGCTTCAAAAATTGACAAACTAACACCCCTATTCTGTAACTTTTTCGTTATCGTTATGGCTATCGTTAAACCCCAAAATTCGTTAAGTTGTTAAGTTCGTATTCCGTAACTTAAAATTCGTAAGCATATTCGGTACCGCATTCGGTAAGATCGACATAATGGACGAATGCTCCAAGTGTCGCGTTAAGAGCATAACGAGCTGTGACGCTTGCGTATTTTGTTCAAATTAGTAGTATTTCTGTTTGTTTTTGTTTAATATTTTTTACTAAAAAGTACAAAATCTATGCGAATTATGTTAGTGATAAACTACAGATTGAAAATAATAGCGTTTTTCTGTATTTTCAAAAAATTTTGATTGAAAGGCTATTGCAAAAAACGAAATTTGAATCAGATAACTACATTCTAAGAGACTATCTACATAAAATTACGCAAAGAATAATATGTAAAAATTCTTATAGGGCTTCAAAATCCAAACTAAAAATGAGCATAAACCGATATAAAATCATAGCGTATTTTTCGTAGTAGACCCTAAAAACAGGTACCTACTGGAAGAAGCACCACTCCCTAGAAATAGTACAACAATAACATAATAAAATTGAAAAATGTATTAGTTCCTATTTATTTTTATTATGGCATAGACAAGTGTCAATATCTCATCCTTTCCATTTTTTTATGGCATAGACAAGTTAGTGTCAAGTGCCTCTTAAAAAAAGTTACAGATTTATAATAATGTTTATTTTCTTAAATTCTATCTAATCCTAAAATTTATAAATCACGAAATTAATGAAGAATTCGCAAGAAAAAATAAAATTTGTTAAAGCTTAGTAGATTTATTATTCTATGACGCCATGCACTTAATAAATAAAATAATTAAATTTAAATTTCAAAAACCGAAGATGAATGCATGATACGAATACAACTTCGTAATTATTCGTATAAGAAACCTGGGTTTTTTCGTTAAGAACGTGATGCAAGCGATCGCCGTACCGAATGAAGTTAGAGAATACCATTCATAGCGAAATTCGGTTGAAAGTTCATAGCGAAGCCAATCTTAACGATAACGTTAACGATAACGAAAAAGTTACAGAATAGGGGTGTAAGTGGATGTGCTTACACATGTTCCATCTTATACATGAATCCAAACAAGAGCATGAGTATCGATGAATGCATACTTGACAGTCAGTGCAAACTAATTTGCAATCACAGCGTTTCTCTCTATCAATTTCCTCTATCTCGTACAATTCTTGTGAAGATGAGGATGGTACCATCCATCCTATTTCACTTTTTAGAACAGAATTTGTATCCAAATTTAGGCTAGTTTTATGTCTTACTCTCAAGTCCTTTAACTTAGCGGAGATCTTTCCTTTATGTAAGACTATCAAGCGACTAAAAAGCTTGTCCCTTACAAATTTCATTAAAACGTGAATTGCTTTATCAAGCCGTTTATTCACTTTTCCATTCAAATATATATATTTTATTATACGGACCATACTTTCAATGTGCATGTTTGTATTAATACCGCAATTAATACGATGACAGTAAACCCATGCTTCCTCATTTTTAATGTAGTACACCTGGAAGTATTGGCCGAATTCAGTAGTATCTGGATCACTTAACATAGATGACACAAAATTAGGAATCATTTCAGCAAATACACTTCTGTCTCTTTCTTGGAGCAACGTACGCAGTTGCTTGTATACGACCACCTATTTAAATAAATATTAAGATGATAGAATAGAATAGTATTATGTTTAACTACCTGTTTTTCTTTCGTCTCACCTTGGTTAAATTATTACGCCAGGCTCGATCAGTATGCCACGTACAATAGAGTCTATAATAATAAATACTTTATTGATTTGAGGGTTTAAAAATTTTTACTATACTTACCTATTTAGTGGTAAATCCATTACACGTATCCAAGCATTGTAGAAACTCGGAGCCATGTCCGACATGAATACCTTTGATTGGAGAGGCCTACCCAGCTTGTTTTTTATACAAGTAAAGAAGATGTACATCATTTCCTCATCCGTGCGATTCGAAATGAGAAAACAGCATGGGAAGCCTTCCCGCATATTATCTAATACCAAAACGCTTAGTAAGCTCAAAAAGATATGCATTTAAACCATGGGTACCATCAATACATAGGCAATCATGGCCATATTTTTCCAGCATCTCTATTTGTCCTTGATTCATAATGATTAACGCAAAATCATCAGCTTTTAACTGTGCGTATTCACCAACTTCACCTTGAGGTTTGTAAAATAAAACACATCCTGAGTCTTGCATTTCTGTAACCCAAGCATCTACACTTATCGCATCATCTCCATGTCTACGTGACTCCTTATTGAGATTAAAACTTTTTTCAATATTGTGTAAATCCTTTTTTGTTAAAAGGTGTGATCTTTCCAGGTTAGTATCACACAAAGATTCCCTAACCTGGTCCAGAATTGCTTCAAATGGAATTTTTGAAGAAATTTGCACAGCTAATGCCTGTCGTTCTGCTTCAGTCAAGTTTAAATGACCCAAGTCATTACTGTGACCTATATGTGTTTTAACATATTCCACTTCACATTTTCCATCCGTTATTTTGAGCGACATTCGTGCAGGACAGAATCCGTCAATTTTCTTTGATCCTTGAGTTTTTAAATGTCGTATGCCACTTCCTTTACCTCTGTAGTAACCAGATCTATGGCACGTATAGTAAACCTTATTAGAGGTTAACGCTCCACAATATTGCACAAATAATTGTTTGATTTCATTTTCTTCCCTTTTTTTCCAAATTTCAAATTCTTCAAAATTTATAAATTGTAAAATTTCTGTTATAATTTGAATCCCATGTTTTTCTTCAAAGTGTTCAAACAAACCAGACTTATTTTCAAAATGCTGCATTTCCAAATTATGTTTGCAGAGTATGCACTCAAAATCGATGTTATCCTTATCATCACCATGAATTTTCATGTGGCCTTTAAGGTGCTGTAAATTTGTAAAGCGTTCTTGACAAATATTACATTCATGAATGTTACTTTTAACTTCATCTATAATAACCAAATATAACAAGTGTTTAAAAACAATACACAATTACACGTTACCTGGATGAAACTTTTTAATGTGTTTTGTTAGATTGGAATTGTTAAGAAAACTTTGACTACAGACGTGACATATTGCTCCACATTGCAAAGATTTCTCTTCGAATTTATCTAAAACAGTAATAGTTGAAAAAAGTGGACAGGTATTGAATTCTTGTACTTACCTGGGTGATACTTCTTGATATGTTTTCTTAAATTGGACGACGTACTAAAGTCATTTTGGGTACCGTCCTTTTCACAAACTGTACATCTGAAACTAATTGTATCCATCATGTTGCGTTAATTTCATTATATTATTATTTACTCACGAAAAACAATTTTTACACCTAACCTAACTTTGTATTCATTTATATGAAATTTGATTTAACACTTACCAACTTAAAGATGGTATAATTTATTTAAAAATTTGAATATGACTGACTACACACATTTTTTTTAAAGTTTATTATGAACGCCAGTTTATTGTAGAAGGAAATAATTTAAATAATAAACGTACTTTGACGAAATTTGACAGCTGTCAAAATTACATTTGATATTCGTAAGTACAAAATAGAAACAAATGCGCATGCGTAGGGATTCAGGATCGAAAATAAAAATACTGTCTGTAGCCCTGTAGACACGAGTCTTGCTTATCATCTTCGGGCCAGTGTCAAGTTACAGGATTTAGAATTGCTAATTCTCAGGTGTTAGGTATAAAGGGCTTAAGTCATAAAACGTAGTTTTGAGAAAATGAAGAAAGAAGTTTGTAATGCAAATTGTAATTCGGGTAATTATTTATATTAAATTCCAACTAGATAGGTTATTAAATATAGTTTTTAATTAAAGATTGTCAGCCTTATGCATAGTCGTACTTTTAAAATGTTACTTAGTAGCTACTAGTTAGTAGCTACTAAAGTGTTGCTATGCATAATTCTTTTAAAAGTATCATTTTAGTTAGTATCATACTAATGTATAATTTTATAAATATTTATTTGGCAACACCGCAAAATATCAGATTATAACCTAAAAATATTAATATGATGACGTAAGTCAATTTTTCAACCAATAATATTAGCGAAATTTGAAAATTTGTCATTGCTATAATCAGGGACGTGCACAAGGGAGGCTGGGGGAGCCTCCCCCTCCCAATATTTTAGGGCGTTGCTAGCATAGCGCTACTACTGTTATATTTAGTATCCAACTAAGAAAACCGTATGCATAGTCGAGTTAAAATGATACTATCCTTAGTAGGATACTAAAATCCTTGGTTACCTAGTAAAAATTTTAGTGGCGATCTTGGGCATGTTTTAGACCATTTTAAGCTTACTTTTAATACAAAGTAAACAATTTTTTTGTATTATATTTTGTCGAAGATTAATTTATTGGTTCTAAGTTGGTAAATTAATTCAGTTGGTAAAAATTAAAATACTCGATTAGTACGCCGTGTATTGAAAATAAAATTTTCTTCTTCTGCACGTAATAGGTAAGTATACCCGTTACGACACCATCAATCACGGGTCCTTCCATCTTTTCCATGGTCCTCCGACATTACGCCTTCCTATAGGTTTGTGCAAGATAACTACTTTGGAAGTCGTGTATCGTTCATCCTCATCAGGTGTTTTCTCCACGTTTCACGGTATTCTTCTACTTTATCGCTTAGATTGAAGATGCCCAAAGCATTTCGAAAAGCTTTGGACATCTTCTCATCCGATCGGATATCCGTGTTTCTCTCTCTATCTCTTCGAGTGTAGCCCATAATAATAATAATAATAATAATAATAATAGAGCTCTACGGGCCTTGTAGACCCATGGCTTGAACAATCTGTCTCCATCTCTTTCGGTCTCTGACTATAACTGTCCAGTTTTCTACTCCCATTGTCCTCAGGTCCTCCACCACTGCATCTAGCCATCTTCTTTTTGGTCTTCTTCTGGTACCTATCGTACCCTGCCTTATTAGGACTTTTCGGGTCTTTCTCTCTCTCGGTTGTCTTTCCACAAGCTTCAACCACCTGATCCTTTGGGCCTTAATTACTGCAATTATACTCGGCTCTCCGTAAAGACCCATAACCTCATCATTTTCCAGCCTGCGCCATACGTCATCTATTTGTCATCCACCATAAATTCTTCTAAGAATATTTCATTCCCATCGTGCTACCTTTGCGCTGTCGTTTTTATTCAATGTCAACGTTTCACTACCATATTGTACCGCCGGCCTTATCACTGTTTTGTACATTTGTATCTTTGTTCTTCACGATATCTGCTGTTACGTAATATTGTTTCTAAGCTTGCAGCACTGTTATTTCCTCTGATTATTCTTGCGTCAATTTCTGTGCTGTTGTTGAGGTTACCTGTAATTAAAGTTCCCAAATAGATGAAGCTTTCCATGTTCTCAAAACTACTCGTATATATTCCTTCACTCCTACTTTAACCGTAAGTCTTCTCTCAATTATAATAGTTCCGCTGCCTTTTGCGCCCATAACCATGTATTTTGTTTTTGTTTCATTTATCAGCATTCCCATTTTTTCCACTGCCTTAAAATGAGATTTCTTACGATTTTCTGCAGTTCATGTCGGCTTTTTGCAACTATCACAAGATCGTCCGCATATGCCAGGCACTGGTGGTTTGTATTGTATATCGTTCCGTTTGTGTTTATTCCACTATCTCGGATTATTTTTTCCAATACCAAGTTGAATAATATCGCCGACAAAGGCTTTCCTTGTCTCAACCCGGTCTTTACCTCAAAACTCTCAGATATCTTGTTGTTCGACTTTACATAGCTTTCGGTCTTGTTGAGAGTCATCCTTGCTAACCTTATAATTTTATCCGGTATCCCCAAAGCTCTCATTGCGGCATACAACTTGTCTCTATTTACCATATCATATGCTTGTTTGAAGTCTATGAAAATCGCGTATAAAGTAGAACACTTTATGTAACATACTTTTGACCAACAAACTTTTGACCCTAGTTGCGCCTATGTTTATGTTCATAGTAACTCAGCTGTATTTGTTTCAGGGTGAATATTTGGTCCATTACACATCGATTGCTTCTAAAGCCTCACTGGTAGTCACTGATAATTTCTTCGGCAAAATCGTTTGTTTTTTCTTTTATTTTTATTGCAAGTATTATATTATATACCGTGTCTTGTAAAGCTATAAAAAGTGTATGTGGATCATATAAATCCTTTGATTTATTATAGCCAGGGAGGTACCCAACCAAAATCCCAAATTTTCGATGGGAAATTGTCCAACTTAATTAATTGAAAATTATCAACTTTCTGTAATAAATTGTCTATTTTTCCTAATGTGGGTTTAGCGGCTTTTACCAACTTTACTAAATTTTGAGTAATTTTGCCAACTTTCTTCCAACTTCCTAAAATATTGGGAGGGAGAGGCCATGCCATCCCCCCTTGGGCACGTCCCTGATTATAGCAATGACAAATTTCGCTAATATTATAGGTTAAAAAAATTACTTACGTCATCACATTAATATTTTTAGGTTATAAGCTGATATTTTGCGGTGTTGCCAAATAAATATTTATAAAATCATACATTAGTATGATACTAACTAACATGATACTAAAGTTTCTTTATGCATACCAAAATTTTAGTAGCTACTAAGTTGCCACTAACTAGTAGCTACTAGTATCATTTTAAAGCCATAATGCTGTTTTACATTAAGAACATCTTGAATCATTTGAACTTCTTCGATTCTTTTATTAACGCTTGTGATATCTTTAATTATTTTATTATTTACAAACAGCCATATTATTAATTAATTTTTAAATTAATGGCGTTTCTGAGACAAGAATATATTATACGATCTAAAATAGTATTCGAAGATTCACCTATCAAACAAGTAAGCAACTTAAAAATTTTGGGCTGCACGCTAGACCTGCATTAGGAGAGAGATATATAAGAAAAACTCGAGAGGTTTAATTGAGTAAATGCAAAAATAAAGCCACTCCTCTAAAATTCTATAAGGTAATGTCGAATGTCCGTACCTAATACAGTTACTTATGGCAGCGAGACAAGGGTGATGACTAGAGAGCGTAGAGTGG
Organism: Rhagonycha lutea; assembly: GCA_958510855.1. Lineage (NCBI taxonomy): Eukaryota > Metazoa > Arthropoda > Insecta > Coleoptera > Cantharidae > Rhagonycha > Rhagonycha lutea. The sequence goes on along the minus strand of OY294039.1, from coordinate 18,263,934 downwards.
TGTCAAATAAAGAAGAAAAGGCGTAGCCAAAATCCGGTGCAATAGAGATTGCGTGACCCCCAATTCCACCAATTAACACCAACATAAACAATATTGTACGAGATTTGGTTTCTGCGCATTACCTCCACCTTTTCTTCTTTATTTGACACCACTCTAATTATATGCACAACAGACCGATCTTGAGGTAACACCCCATAAACAATTGGTTAAGAAAAATTTATTAGCGCTAATAAACGTTTTCTATTAGTAACAAATTTTTCTTAAATGTTTATGGGGTGTTACCTCAAGACCGGTCTGTTGTGCATATAAATCCGCTCTCTAGTGATGACAAAGAAACTGGAAAGTATGTTTTGAAATGAGGAAATGAGGTTTTTAAGATCTATCATGGGCTACACTCGAAGAGACCAGGGAGAAACACGGATATCCGAAATGCTTTGGGCATCTTCAATCTAAGCGATAAAATAGAAGAATACTGTGAAACGTGGAGAAAACACCTGATGAGGCTGAACGATACACGACTTCCAAAGTAGTTATCCTGTACAAACCTATATGACGGTGTAATGTCGGAGGACCATGGAAAAGATGGAAGGACCCGTGATTGATGGTGTCGTAACGGGTATACTTACCTATTACGTGCAGAAGAAGAAGAATTATTTTCAATACATGGCGTACTAATCGAGTATTTTAATTTTTACCAACTGAATTAATTTACCAACTTCAAACCAATAAATTAATGTTCGACAATAGTTATTTACATGAAAGTCAGGAAAATGATATATTACTGACGAGGAGCAATGTTGAAATACGAGGCACTTCGTGCCGAGTATTTTAGAGCTCCGAGTAAAGTGAGATATTTTCCTGACGTATTTTGTATTAAATTTTTTCAAAAATCGTAAAAAATCGAAATTTTAAAACAATAATTGAACAACATTTTTAAAATGAGCAAAAATCAAGTTTGTCAATGTGTCAAAACTTGAACCACATTTTTAAAATTAACAAAAATCAAGTTTGTCAATGTGTCAAAACACATTGAAAAAATCAATTACTGACATTACCTGACTAGTCAGTATAATTCAATTTCCCTGCGCGTAGATACGCAGGGAAGTGTTGTTTCTATGACGATTTTTGGAAAAATATATTACAAAAAAATTGTTTACTTTATCAGAAATAAAATTTTTACTAGGCAACCGATTATTTTAGTATCCTACTAAGGAAAACGACTATGCATACGGTTTTCTTAGTTGGATACTAAATATGACACTAGTAGCGCGTTAGTAGCTACTAAGTTGACTATGCATACGGCTGTGTATATTTTAGAATTTTGGAATTGTTCATATTTACGCGAATTTCAATGACTTATGCCCTTAGGATAGTGTATTTTAGAATTTTAGTAGTATTGATGCCAGGTATAAAGGGGTTAAGTCAGAAAATTAATGACTTATGCCCTTAGGATAGTGTATTTTAGGATTTTAGTAGTATTGATGAAAATGAGGGTGGTCATTTTCAACATTTACTTAAATAATCTAATAGTTTAAAATTAATTAATAAAATAATTTTTCAAAAAAAATAAAAATTTAGTGAATTTAATTTTTTGTTTTGTAGCTGCCTCGTTTGTTATTTTCTGATTTTCTGTGAAATGGATTGGTTTCTCAAAAATTTTTACTAGACAAAAGTTTTAGTCCGTTAAATTTCCTATCAGGAATGGGGCGTCAGATTTTTTGTAAAATGTTTCGTTTAAAAGATACAGGGTCTTGAAAAAAACCAGAAAAAAAGAAAGCTCAAAATTTTCGACATTTTTTAACTTACTTTAATTCATAACTCGAAAGCCGTTGATTTTAGACAAGAAAAGGTTTGAATCTAGTTTGTAGATTATTTTACGCTCTTTAAAAAATCACTAAACCATTTTTACTGAAAAATCAATACTTTCGGGGCTATGGCCACGTGAAGGTGGAAATTAAAAAAAATGCTTTAAAGAGGCCTAACTTTCGAGGGTTTGAATTTAGAAAAAAATTTTTGTTAAAAATTGTTCTTAGAAAAGTGTCCTCTATCACCACCTAAGTTATGTAAAGTGAGTGCGGGGACACCCTGTATAATTTAAAAATTTCATGACACCTCGAACATACTGTAATATCCTAGCCTTAACATTCTTGTAAAAAAAAGAAAACATACATTTTTAGATAAAGCAAATGTATTCAGTCTTGTGCTCACCTGACCTATAAATTCATCACATACTTCATCTATATTAATATTATTAAAACTGTGCGAGTCCCTATGCACATTTAAAATCATCACATCATTCAATCTTTTTTGAGTCATAGTGGACCTTAGATAGTTTCACATATTCTGGTAATAGTTCACAAACTTCTTTTTGATTTGTTAGGAAACAAACTACATCTGAGAGGGATTGCATTTTCATTTTTTTTTTGAGATGTTATATCCAAAAACATGTCACGATGTAAAACCAGTCGAGAACAATCAAAGTCATCTTTGTAAAATGTAAGAATATAATCAGCGGTTACATGTTTGTTTAAAGCAAAAAGCTCTAAATTGATCATGTGATCTGAAAGATGTTTTTGAAACCGTGTTGATAAACTCGAAATTGCAACGTCTATGATTTCATAATAAATTCGTCTGAAATATGCCTCACGCCCTTCAAAAGTGTGCGTCGTTTCTGTTTTTCTGTTTTTCTTTTCTTTGGGATTTTTCGACGACGTGGACAAACTGGACTTCCTACTTCCAACCCTTCCACATCAGACAATGTATTTTGCCAAAAGCTATCAAACCCATTCTCTCGTGATTCCTTGAGCGAATCTTCAACCAGAGAGATTTTGGTTTTTGCTGCACTGAAAATTAGTTCTTTTTTTTGAAGCTCAGCATTCAAAGTTTCCGTTCGTTCGAATATAAAAATCAATACCTTGAAAAGAAAAAAGGATTCAAACAACAATAATTTTCCCTAAAAACCACTGGCTCTAGCACCACTTCCACTCGATTCAACACCAAGTTCACGAAAAAAATCAATTAATGATGAATAATTTTTATATAACACTTTTTAACGAAATTATTCGGACGCACTACCGAGTTGGACAAAAAGGGCGTAAAGCTGACGAAGTTTTCACTCCTTGAATAGACTTGAATTTGGTTAGTCGTTTTGGGGAATCCCTAATGTAAGTTATAAGGTCCCTTACGAAAGACAAAAAATCTCGCACGATTGGAATTTTTTGGAAGGCATCCTGAACGACGAGATTTAACGTATGTGCCGTGCAATGTACGTAGATAGCTGTAGCTTCGTCATTATTAATTCTCTTTTGCAAACCTGTAATGGCACCACTAACATTTGCCGCGCCATCATAGCATTGTCCTCTGCAATTTTTAATTTCAAGCGAATTCCTCAACAATACGTCCATAATGATTTTATAAAGCGTTTCTGAATTTGTGTATGATATTTCATATAGGCCAAAAAAAAGTTCCTCAACATCTAAGTTTTCATTTACAGTTCGCAAGCAAATAGACATTTGTTCTTTAATACCGATGTCTGATGTTTCATCAGCAATAATTGAAAAGTAGTTTTGGCTTTTCAGGATATTGACTAATTTACGTTGTATTTGTAAACTCAACAAAGACAGTATTTCATTGATTATGTCATGTGACAACCACTTATATTTTGATCTCGCCAACCAAGACTTTAATTGTGGAACATCTTCGGCTCTCAATTTAATGAGCTGATGAAAATTCGAATTTTCATCTGTGTGTCCACGCAGTGGCATACTTTGGACTGCTAAAAATAGGATTGAAGTGAAAATTTTTGCAAGACATATTCTTGCATTTTTCATATATAGAATTTTAGACTTTGACATAAGTGATTGTACGTTAGTTCCCTTATCTAGATTTTGACAGAATATGATAGCGGCTCGATGAAGGTCTGATTTTTCATGGACTTTAAACCTTTCCAGTGCTTTATTCCACGAATCGAAGCCATCTCTTGCATAAGTTTGTATAACTCTTTGATCAGTGACTGAAATTTTTGGTAACGGAGCCTTCAAGTCATTGGCCCTTTTACAAGTAGAGCAGAGTACTTTCTGTAGCTGTACTTCGTAGGATATCCACGGAAAACTCAAGCACCAATGTGCTTGAAAAACTCTTTTGCTCGAACTCAAAGCTGTGGCTGGGGATGTGGAATTAGGCCCTGGTGTTGGTATCGTGGTCGTTGTCGTCTTACTTGTCGTTGATGTTGATGCTGTTGTTTGCAGAATTATTTTTGGGCTGGTGGTGGTGCAAGTACTTGAATTTGATTGCGATGGTATCGTATTCGTACGTGTCGACGCCAGTCTTATTACGAATTTATCCATTTCTATAAAATTGAAAAATTAATGAAGTTGAAAAGCCAAAACTTACAAATTTTCTTACTTTTTGCAAATCCTCACCTCGCACAGTGTTTTATTATCGTAAATATGTTGAAAATTACTAAATAATTAACAAATAAATATACTGTGGTGTTCTATTTTTGAATAAAGAATAGGCAGAGTTATTTAAATTGATTGGTTAAGAAAATTTAATGTTTGAATTTTTGTAAAATTTTTCCAATATTGTAAAATTTACGAGACGCCACTGTGCTTTTTGTTTTGGATAGATACCGGCAGGGGTCAGGGCTGTTCCAGCTATTACAATTCTAATAGATCTATTACTTTTAATGAAAATCTGTTACCCCATTACTAATTGATTAACTCTGTTACTATTTAAAAAAAAATCCTAAGCAAGAATGAAATGCAATTGTAAGAATTTTTTCATAATAATGAATGACGCCAACGAGGTCAGGTCAGAACTTTCAGAATAAAGAATTTGATTGCCATGCGATTCGTTGTATCATACACAGAAACTTTTTTTTCATATTACCTGTCATGAAACTGCGAGTTTCATTGCATGTTGAGACAGTCGAAACACGACAATTGCAGATCAACGCGACTGTTGGTCAGAAACTAAATTAGTTTCTGCCCTAGGAAAGAAAGCGTCAAGTTTCTGCCCGCTTACTCAGTTTTTGATTTCATTTTAAACCTGTCAGAATTAAATTTATTAATTGTAAACAATTAATGTGACAGCTGACAATTCTTATATTTTATGAAAACTCTCAGATTCATTACAGGTAATATGAAAAATAGTATGTTTGGGCACGGGATGAAACACGATTTCAGACTCGGGGTGATGCCAGCCCTCGCTTTCGCTCGGGAAGGCAATCCACCCTCGCCTGAAATCATCTGGTTTCATCCCTTGCTAAACAATATACTATTTCTCAAAATTTGTTTCTCTAATAAATTGAATTTTATTTTAATCACAGCGACATCTGCTTATTTTTAAAGATATTGCTAATTTAGGAAATCTATTACTTTATATTTCTATGAGTTAGTACGCTGTCATTTTTCCTTGGAACAGCGGAACAGCCCTGGCAGGGGACCGAAAAAGAATAGATTCGCACGCCGAGCGACTGTCAAGCGAGACGTTAGTGTTTGCGAGATAGAGAATTTAATTTGTATAGGATAACGAGTGAATTTGTTTTCAATAAAAAATTATTAGTGGAAAGTGTTTTTAATTTCCTTTTAGAGAATTATAAGGAAGAATCAAACCGACTAGCTAGCTGTGGCAAATTTTTGAAATTGACCGACCGTTGGAAGGACAAACTTACTTATTATCGGCCCGCATATTTATTATTTCGACGAACATTTATTTCAAAGTTTGTGGTTGGAAAATTTCATTAGAAATTACAATACATTATAATATTATACTTCCAACAAATTAATAACAATACTTACAATTCCTGACCGTGCGCCGTTTTGCGGTTGAATGTTGACAAATACTTTACTTTACAATACGGGAAGGAAACTCTTGCAAATTCTATTGTTATTTTCGGCTACATTTTTAAGGGTGCCACCTATTGGCTTAAGACGTATACTAACGAAACTATTGACATTTCGCGGGTGAAAATTGACAGATTTAAATTGAAAACAAGAAAATTAAGTTTTTAAAAATCTCATCTTTTAATAAATTTAACTAAAAAAAACTAAAAAAAAAAATTCAAAACCTTCAAATTTATTTGTCTCTAATATTTCTACAGAATACAGAATTGACAAAATTCAATAAGCTCAAGACTTCCAAATAAAGTATGATTATAGTGGTCATAGAAGGGTGCAAAGTTCCGTCGGGTACTCGGGCCCCAGAGCACCCATGGAGTCCGCGCCTATGTGTCCTGCTGTAAACGTTTGAAAGAGGTCTTTGGCCAATATAATGATATGATCCGTATATCATGCGTTTTCTTCTATAGAAAACGAATAAAGGATTCTTGTACTCATGGTATATTTGTGGAATTGCTTTTGAAGTATAAAATCTGTTTAGGATTTAGGTCTTTGTATTTTACCAATATCTATTATTGACAGTGCACCAGTTGAATAACATAGATGAAGTTTGTTTCGCGTTGATGTTGAAGACTGGTTACATGAAACTGAAGGTTGCTTTTTTGTAATGGAGAATAATTCACGTCGGGTCTGTCGGAAGGGCTCCGGTTTTTTATTGATGTTTATATTCACATAATTCTCAGAATATTTGGAAGTCATAGTGTATTTTAAGCACAATTGGAGCATCTTAGAAGATATTCAGGTGCTTTATTTTACTCCATTTCACTTTATTTCGCTCATTATCTAATTCAAAGTTTATTTTTTCCCTCATAACTTCTTTGAAATTAAATATCATTTCTTGATTTACTTCTACGACGTCATAAGGTTTTCCATTTGTTTGGAACAAGGTACCAAAGTCACCCATTGGCTAGGATGAGGTTCCAACATCAATTATTTTACAAAGAACAGCTACGTAACTGATGTTACGACTATTTTACCGCTTAACATGATCAGAACCGCTAAGTTAGAAAACGACGCCGACTCGACTCTAGGCTCGATATTATCTAAAATTTTATGTGTCAATTTACCTTTGAAATAGTCTACTACCTCTGATTCATTCACGGAGGGACTTGTAAGATGAATTTTAGAATTATGAATCCTTCGAGTTACCGCAATAAAACCATCTCGTTCATGCTCCGTTATGCCTATGGTTCTAGATTGACCAGATCCAATCATAAGAACAAGTTTCTTAGGTTTATTACTTAATGTTCTTGTTTGTTCTTGAAAACTTGTAGGAATTGCATTGTTTTTCTTTTCCATGACCTCACTTTCCATGTTAATTAAGGGTGCGTATATACTATCATCGCGTGCAATGCTAAGGTTTTGTGCACTGTTTTGCGGTTGAGTAGATACTTGACGCGAAAGATCTGTTGTTTATCGTCATTTTATCTATGACTATTTGGAGCGAACTGTTTCGAAAAGCCAAAAGTTCTAAGAGCGAAATGTTAAAGATTTTTCGTGACACCTACCGACACCTAGTAAGAAATTAATATCATTGGCAACATTTGTCCCGATTTTCAGGATTATCTTCTATTTATTTCTATTTTTACAAAATACCAACCCAAAAATTTGTCTATATAAATGGAATCGAAAATTAAGAAAATCGTACTCGCTTCGGCGGTACATCTACAAAAATTGGAAAAATACAGAGAAGATTAGCATGGTCCCTACGCAAGGATGACACGCATATTCGTGAAGCGTTCAACATTTTTCCACGTTCCAGGGTGTAAGCTTGTGATCGCAACTTATTCGCTCTCATTCCTGGTGCCTAACCAGCAGCGTGGCGCGTCCCCGGGTTGCGGATAGGGGAACGACCAAATACGTTTGGTCAGCTGTGAATAATGGAATAAATAGCCGCGGACAAGGATTGTGACGTGATTTTTACATACGCCGACTAAAGGCAATTTTAGTCTAGAATAATATGTTTTAAAATCGGGTTTGTACAAAAATTTCGTAGTTGTACCTCGTATTTATCAAATAGAGTGGTTATTCATCGAGACATGAGTATTTTTCCGTTAAATAATAAATACTAGATTTTATGGGATTACTAAATTAAATGTCAACATCATGGTCAAAAGTAAAATGATATTTTTAGTCAAGTACCGCTGCAAATAATAAAACGAGATCCAAAAAGCAATTATAGGCCTAGTTTTGGGAAAACTAATATTATTTAGTTAAGCCGGTCTCGAGTTTTATGGCTTTTTCAGAGAAGGGAACAAAGAAGCGGCTGTGAGTCAAGTCATTAGGACGGGCACGAATGCTTGGGAACGGTTTATCAAAAAGTACCGAGCGTCACAATGTCGCAGTTAAAATTACCAAAAAGCACGTATATCTATTATTCACAAACTCATTAATAGGTTTTAAGAAATCATAAAAATTGGGGGAGTGATTAGAAAAAAAAGGAAGAGGGAAACCCAAAATGAGATCTCTTATTGGATGGGACCCTTCCTAAAAATTAGGAAATTTATGTTAACGAGTAGAAGGGAACAGGCAGATCGACTCACTCGACAAAGTGGTTCTGATCAAGTAAGTCACCTAGCTTGTGAGATCACTTTGTAAAACGTTTAACATCTAAGTTTTCGGGTCAAACACAGTTAAAGTACTCGACAAAGTGGTTCTGATCAAGTAAGTCACCTAACTTGTGAGATCATTTTGTAAAACGTTTAACATCTAAGTTTTCGGGTCAAAAATAGTTAAAGTTTCGACGGTCAGTACTTATAAAAATTATTTTATAAGTATTGGATACACCAAGAACATCTAAATCGGTAGTCGAATCAAAAGTAATAATAGAAAGTATTAGTGAATAAAGACATTATTTCGAGTGTTAAAATAGTGAATTTCGTTAATAAACTATTGAACTTATCACGTTTATTTTAAGAGTGTATAAAGCCGATCGTTAATTATATTTATTAAGAACATTTAGCGTCTGGAAGAATCGAAGTTATTAAGTTTTAGTCATCCAGAATAATTAGAAAATTAGTTCTCGATGCAATTTTAACGCGAATTAGCGGGATTATACGGTTTAAGGTGAATTAAATGTTTATGTTTGAAACATCGTCGTGGCCCAGGGGTGCAAGTAAAGCGAACTTTGATTTCAAATGCTTTTAAGTCCTTCGATTTATTAAGATTCTGACCTAAAGTTCATAAGGAATCCACAAAATTACGTGCGTAATATTATAATTTCGACGACGTAAAAAATCACCATAGTGATTAATTTGGTCAAGTAAAACTTATCCAAAGCGAATGAACATTATTTTATCTGATAAAAATTATTAAGTTGGGAGTTCATTCATATTATACACATTTAAATTAACAATTCGTGTGAAAACCATCATAAAGTTCAAACACCGTATTTAACATCTTTTGGGGCCGAGTAGCCGTTTCATCAATCAAATCAAGGATCGACACTATCAAATCTATTGCAGTCAAGGAATATCCACAACGAGTGAATCATTGTGTAAGACACCTGTATTCAGCCCTAGTAAGTGATAATTTGTTATTTTTAAAAAAAAACACATAATTTTCAAGAATCGGTGTGAAGTTTATTTAATTATTGTTAGGATATTTAAAGTTTGTCTAATTTTATTCAAATTTTGTACTAATTTCATTACATATATTTCATTAGAAATACATGGATGCGAGTAGCTGACAAAATCGGGGTTTTAAGTTCAGAAATTAAAGAATAGGGTTGTAATTCAAATCGTCATAAATTTAATTAATAATTCTAATTTTGTCTATGGTAAATTTGGGGATTTTTATTGAAATTAAGGGAATTTTACTTTGATATAAAGATTAATCAGTCAGTTACTCAAATCATTAAGAATCATTATTTTATTAGCATTAAGAAAACTTAGCTTTGCATCGAGCTCGAATAATTTTGATAGGTTTTATTATTAGTATTGATCAGTGCTTTTGGCATTGAATGTAAGTAAGTGTGTATTTTGAAGTTATCTTATTATTATATATTTGTTTTCCAGTTTTCATGTGTTTTTATTGCGTAACTGTGTTACGATATTTCTTTTACAGGATATTCCATATTGTGAGACTCGATAGATTTACGATAGTCCATCGTCCCTTGATAAGTTACATCTAGTCTTTTCACTAAACAGTTTTTATTCATTACCTACAAAAACTATTAATTCCATACCAACAGCCGTGCGTGGATAAAGGGGATAAACCGTGTTCTCTGTTACATCGTTTACCGATCCAAGCAATTAAGATCAGGGGCGGGCCGGAATTAAACTTAACAGAGTGGCGCCATCAATAGTAACTCCATAAAAATCGGGGTTATCAGTCGAGCATTGTAAATAGTAACCAGCGACACTATGCCATAACACTTTTTCCCGTAATTATAGTAATTAAAGAATCTACGCCGAAAACCACTGAGTTAGTTGAGTGCTTTCCTTAAGTGTCATAACCTTTATTACGTGATCGAGGGAAAAAGGGCGTAGTGTGAAAATAGCACGTAATAGGATCTAGGGAAAATCTGAAAAATTTTGATATTACTATCACTGATTATACACATCGGTACTGCTATTCTTTTTTAATAGTGTACTACTTCATAGTTCTTCAATTTAAATTATTCCAAACTCTTTTGATAAATTTGGCCGAGTAAACAAATCGCATATTTTGGTCGCAAGAAATCTTCGGCAAGTTTTCTTCGGCAAGGCCATCAACACATCTTCAGCCATGACAGCAGCAGAAGACGAACTCGGTGTTGCTATGGTTTCTAACATTTTTATCTTCATATCGTGAACGGCTTTCCGTACACGTGCTGTGGCAATGTTACCACTGACTGATGTACAATAATTACGTTGTCTGCATTTGTGAACAGTTTTGCCTTGCAGTGGAAAGTTTTATGTTTACAACAACGCCATTGTGTTTGTTCATTTGTGTTGCTTAGTTTTCTCCAATATTCATAGTTCAGATGTATGAGCGTTACTTTTCCACGTTTCGAAGCAAACGTTTTCCTTTCATACGCTCTCATCTTTTCCTCCTCTACTATGACACATCGCGTCCATCGCGTACGTAGCCACCGGTCTAATCATGGTCTTGTATATTATCCTAATTTTTGTTCAAATGGACATTTGATTTCAAGTAACTTAACTACTTTTCCATTTTCAATAATTATACCATCAGGGCTGTACCCTAACCATGGGAGGTGTTTGTTTTTCCATTTTCAATAATTATACCATCAGGGCTGTACCCTAACCATGGGAGGTGTTTGTTTATAATTAGCCCTGTTTGTGCAACTATAGTAGCATTACGTCACAATATTTGTTACGCGCAGTTGTTTCAAACTCCTTTCCATGGTCGGTATATTTACTAGAAAATTTTTTTGGCCAAAAATATTTTTTTGTTTTCATTTCCCAGTCATTTAGCGCATAAGTAAAAATAGCATAACATCGGGATCCTGTTATTCGAAACTGCCGTTCCTTAAAGCACTGCTGCTCGTTGTCTTTAGTCTTAAAAGCGATATCCTTAACATCAACTTTACAAATTTCTCCATAGGTTGTCTTACAGCATCATTAAATGATAGTAAATTTTACTATGCAGACCGGACTAAGATTATTTAACATTGAATTGTTATAGTTTTCTAAAATAATATTCAAATTAACATAACATTTGTTGATGTAATTATACTTATCTCGTCGATGATTTGTCTGCGTCCAATCTTGTGCTTTGCAATTGCACTATTAGGAAAACGATCCATGAACAATTTTATAATAAATTCATTATCGATCGTCTTAATAGGTGTTGGGGGAGGCACAACTTTGTCAGCAAAGCCTTTGTAATAAAAAATTACGATAACGAAAAATTAAAACTGCAGCTACGTGCTTACAGCAACCTGAAAGACCTGCTTTACACACAGAAAAAAAATTAAATACTTTAATATAAAAAAAAATATGACCACTGTAAACAATATATTGTATGCTTGTTTAAGATATGATTTATAAATGTTTTGTATAATTATGTTTATTGCTATATACAAAACATTTATAAATCATATCTTAAATATATATATCATATATAGCAATAAACATAATTATACAAAACATTTATAAATCATATCTTAAACAAGCATACAATATATTGTTTACAGTGGTCACAAGGCACAGTACTTGTCTACTAGTAATTAATAAATTATTTACATCAACTAAAATTTATTGTATCATCAGTGTTCTCGATTCTGTATGATTGAAAATGTCGATCAAAACAAATTGCTCGAAATATTTCACATTCGAAATAAATTGATAGAATACCATCCAAATAGTGAATAACAATAAATTGCTAAAATTTTTCCGAATTCAGCATACATTTCATCTTCGTTATGTCTTAAAACAAGGAGATATGTAGTTGCAACTGCATATATAAACCCAACTACTTAAATTTCTTCGTTAACCAATTTCAGTGATCCTTTAATTTCGTGCGGATTTTCTAATAGAGCACACTGGTCTTTAAACATAGAGCAAAGATGGTAAATATAGTAACAGTTTGGTTTAGAATTCCACATGTTATTAAATGACTTGCATTAATAATACCTTCACCAGCATTAATACATCGGGAAGTAGGAGTGGCGTCCAGATAACCAAAGTTTTTAAAAGAAAGATAAAATCTTTTACCCATACTTGGCAAGAAAATATAATCAAATTGGTATGGCTATCGTTCAGCATCAAAAACTCTTCTTCAGACCATGCCTCAATATTGATGGCATCTAACGCGGAATGCACGTCTAACATTGATGTCGGCAAGGGTGGTAGTACTTGTCGCATTGCATTATATGCATTCCGTTTAATACGCGCCATGTCAAGTTTTGTAACTTTTACATCGGGAACACTTTTCAAAGCTGCATGGAAAACTTTAGAAGGTTTTGCTGATATGTCTTCAACCGCTTTTTTCTTTGAAACCCCAGTTACCGCTTGATATCGAAGCTTTTCTTGATATGATTATGCTGATCATTTGCTTTGGAAAATAGCATGATGTTCTCCTTCTCCAACGGTGTATATATTTGCAGAACACACAGCGCCACTTCATGGTTCCATTTAATAAATTTGTTTGTTTATAAAATTTGAATCCTCTATACAGCAACAATGGATTACCACCAACGCTCAATATTTCTGAAATTTTTATTTATCTTTTATCAGAACATTAATAAAGTCTAGTGGAAACTGCCCGTTCGATCATGTAGTTCGTCTGCAGTGGCAATGTAGTCTCTGCTGTGTATCACATTCAATTACACAAGCTCGGCCATTTCTTGCGAGTGCACCACTATTACCACACAAATGGGAATCAGCGAAGTAAAATTTGCCCTCAGAATTCATCACAGCAAGGTATTTGCTATTAGCAATCAAAATGCCACAGCGATGAATGTCAAAAAGTTGCTGAAAGCCTTGCAATAATATAGAACCAACACCACCAACATTTTGGTGTCTGTCATTTAGCACACCGAAAATATTTGGATCATTATCGTAATTTTTTATTACAAAGGCTTTGCTAAATCTTCTCTGATGACATCAAAATTAATAACGAATAAGTATTCACTTTCCAGAATTAGGATCCCTCGATTTTCCGACAACACACGAATGGTTTCGTACAGCTGATTGACTCTAAATAGCACATCTTTATAAACATTACAATTCCAGCGGTTAACGTGAATGAGGTGCGCTTTAAGGATTGCCGCCAAACCCCATTGCTGTACACTGTTTTCCCACATAAAGTCGATTAAAAATTGAGTCGATGCCTTGATGCCATGACGCTCGAATTAACCGAGAAACTCTTATGCACGTAAGACGTAATTTTGGACTCACCAACAACTTCTTGCTCGACAGCCTTATTTCGCTGTCTCACAAAATCTTTGATATTAATTTGTGAGAATTCAGTAACGTTGGTAACATCTGCATACAAAGGGTTGTTGGAAATTAACCAGTTCAAGGCATTGCTAATGTGATCTTTGGAAACGGTAAAGAAGAAAAACTTACTATTAAAGAAATTTTTCACAATAAATGATAAGATAATATAATTTTTAATTTTAGAAGTATTTTAATTTTGTTTTAGAAACTTCAACTAGAAATACTTTTTATTTTACAAAAATAAAGCTATTAAATATATTACGACTATTACAACTAATATTTTTATTCGCTAATTGCTTTAGCACTTCTAAAATTTCCTTGCCAATTGCCAAAGTCATCATCTACTTTAGCCATCTCTGCTAAGGGATTTTCCAGTATCCTCAGTGGTATTCTAGGATTTGGATTTTGTAGAGCGGCGTTCATTAGTCTCGTTGAAAAAATCATCTCTGAAAAATATTTTGCACAAATATATTATGATGCTTGTTAGAACAAAACAAGGCACATTTCACCTTTGCACATTGCTACAACAATGGCATCAACAATGGCAAACAGCAATGGCTTTATTGTAGCCGCTAGTTGCAACGCAAAGACCAGGTATTAAGACTTGTTCGACTTGCACATGGGTTCGCTGTAATGGAAGTCTAAAAATGTTTACCACAGATTTCACTGTACTTTTGCAGTTTGTAATCACTGCTATTTCGCATGAATAGGCAATCACTAAATTCAAAGTATGGGCGCTAGAATGTACAAATTTAGCCTTAGGATTTTTCGCACTTATTAAAATTCGCACACCTTTATGTTCGCCACTCATGACTGCGGCACCGACTTATCCCTGACCCATAAGAAGATTTAAATCTAAGCCAAAGTTTTTCAAAATTAACAATATGGTATTTGTGAATCCTACTTCTGTAACATCCGTCACTACAAGAAAAGACATAAAGTATTCTCTTAATGCACGTTTTTATAATAAAACAGAATGAAAATTGTTGATTTCTCGAAACATACTGGGTCTCATCGACTAAAATTGAAAAATATCCGGCCCCTTTTATTCTCGTTATTAGAAATTGTTGAATAACATCACCGCACAACTCAATGATCTTATTTTGGACTGTTGGGCTCTCGTCTACATTATTTTAGGATTCGATTTATGGGAAGCAATATGATCTTTGAGAACCGAGTCGCCCGCCTTGTGCCCTATATCTTAGCAGAGCATTGAAGTTCCCGTCGTTAAAATTTGGTTCCTCGAAACCGATTGGACCTGCGTTACTAAATGCCAGCCCTGACGCCCACACAATAAAATTGTTTCAATAATGGTTTTAGTTCCCTTCGATTTTCCTTTGCTTGATTTTTTCTCTTAAACCACCAAGCTGGCAACGTCAGGTACTTTTCTATCCATAACCAATACAAAATTTTCTGCTTTCAAAGATGCGTTCTTGTGGTAGTCTTTGGTTTGATGCACTTCAAAAGTTTCTTTGGCATTTTTCCAGTTAACAAACGGGTTTGTAACTAAATTTTCCTACTTTTGCTTGCTAGTTGGAGGCAACTAGTTGGCTAAATTAAAGGAGTGATGTATTGCGGCCCATATAAGTTGAGGAAGGTTTCTATAAAATGTATTAATAATCTTTTGCAGTATTGATAATTAATAATTACCTCTCCTTTCCTCTAACACCACTAAATTCTTCCAGCCCCAAGTCAACTCCTGTCTAACTCTTCTAAATCATTTTCCAATCGCAAAAAATCGAACTATTTTTTGCGATTGGAAAATTCAATTGCATCCTTCTGTGACATAAAATATACACTAAAATATTTCAAACAGCGTTATCGAAAACCCAATTTATCGCAGTGGTCCACGTTACCACCGTTTCCTCTACTATGGGTGCGTTCCACTTAAAGCCTATGACTACTGCGGCGTGGTCCCGTGGGTCTCTGATTGGACTAAAGATTGAACTCGGTTATTTGATTGGATTGACGATCGACCTTGGTAGTCATGGGTTTTAAGTGGTACGCACCCTATATTATTTTATTTAAAAAGTTTATTCATAAATAGGTACCTACATTACTGGGATATATAGGTATGTAAAAAATCAAAATCAAAATAATATGTACAATTAAAAGAATTAAAGAGATATTAACATCATCACCAACATTTCTTGTTAACGGAATATTTGCAGATAATGCTTCAGATTTGAACGAATTCGGAGGTGAATTTTCATAAAGACACGGAGGACTTTCTAATTGTCGAATAACTTCATCCCAACGAGTGTGCTTAAAAAATATATGTTCTTTAATGGCGTTGGCCCCAGTATATCCCAATCGTTTCTTGGGATGCAATTCTAATAAATTTCGGATCAAACTTCTTGCTTTTGATGATACATATTTTGGTAGATCATAATCTCCTTCTGTAATTTTCTTGTACAACCCTTCTTCGTTTTCAGCATTAAACGGGAACTTTCCTACTACCATCATATAAAATATTACCCCTACTGCATACCAGTCAGCTGGAAAACCGTATCCTACTCCCATTAAAATTTCAGGTGCCATATAATTCGGTGTGCCACCAATATCGAAACATAATTCGTCTTGTGAAAAGTTTTTCAAACTTAACCCAAAATCGGTAATTTTAATGTGTCCCATGGCATCTAATAAAATATTATCAGGTTTTACATCCCTGTGAAAAATACCTTCGGAGTGCAAATACTCTAAACCTACTACAATTTCTCTGACATAAAAAGATGCAACACTGTCTTGAAATACCATCACCCTTTTTAAAAAATCACCTAAACTACCCCCACTTAAATATGGGAACACAAAATAAAATTTATTTTCTTGTTGAAATGAATCAATTAGTTCAACAACAAGTGGATGGTTAACACATTGTAAAATATCTAATTCTGCGCTGTTTTTAAAGTCTTCAGTGATCTCTATTACTTTCAGGGCGTATACCTTGTTAACGTCGTCTTCATTCTTCTTTCGAGCCCGGATGACTTTTCCAAAAGCTCCCTTTGCCTCAAGTTTCATACATTCAAATTCGTTTAACAACATGTTATTTAACGTTACTCAATTGTCTGCCCAGTTTGTAAATTTGGAAAATAATGTAGCGTGATCTTCCTTATATAGACAATTTTGTACGGAAGGTATCGGATCATTTAATTTTCTAATTACAAACTTAAAAACGGATATATTTATTATAAGATAAAGATAAATTCAAAAAGTTTTATCGGTAGGGTCGTAACTAAGGCGAGTCGAGTGCATTCGGTCTTTAGCAAGGACGTACTAGAAAATACTAAAATACAATCTAATATTCGTTGGAATAGGGACCAAATATATTGTAAGACAAAGTTGGTGCTGTTGATTCCATTAACTCCAGCTAACTCAGTTTACTAAATTAATGTATACAGTGTGTTCACGGAAAATGGCAACAGTGAATAATTCTTATATGTTACTAGATACAAAAAAAAGTTTAAATAGTTTTTTATTCAACTGGAAATTTACTATCGGAAACTGCTGTGGTATATTTTTTTATATGTCAAACTCAACCGGAAGTGATTATCAAATTTTTTTTTTCAAATGGCAACATGTATTTTTTTAACATTTACGCAATCTGCAGTTTTTTCTCTATAAATATATATAAAATTTTCATAAGGTTCCATAAGAAAATATTCGAGAAAATTGCAGATGTAAACAAACAATAATAATATATTAATTACTTACACATAAACGTATGTAGAGTGCTATGAAAAACAAAACCTCACGGCACACAAAACACAACTGTAATTTTCGGATAAATTTTTCAAAATTTCCACCATTTTGTTCAATACATGATTCTAATATACGCAGAAGTTCATCATTAGATGCTGTTTTTGTTGATTTAGTGATATTTGATCGCCTGCTAAATTAATTTTTTGTTTTTGAAAACCTCTAAATTTAATGGCGGATTTGCGTAAACCACTGTTTTTAAATGACACCATAGAAAAAGTTACCAAAAAAGATCATAGCACTCTACATACCTGTGTATAAATAATTAATAAATTATTATTGTTTGTTTACATCTTGAATTTTCTCGAATATTTTCTTATGTAACCTTATGAAAATTTTATATATAGTAATAGAGAAAAAACTGCAGATTGCGAAAATGTTAAAAAAAAGACATGTTGCCATTTGAAAAAAAAATGTGATAATCACTTCCGGTTGAGTTTGACATATAAAAAAATATACCTCAGCAGTTTCCGATAGTAAATTTCCAGTTGAATAAAAAACTATTTAAACTTTTTTTTGTATCTAGTAACATATAAGAATTATTCACTGTTACCATTTTCCGTGAACACACTGTATTCTACTTTTGCAATTCCCTGTATGTTACAAAAATTGATACCAGAATGCTACTTAATTGAAAGTTGAAAAGTTGAAAAAAATGAACTTAATCGAAAAAAACTCAATTCACTAAGGGCCAGTTGATGTCCATGCAAATTGGTTTAGCGCGAGCTATCACCCTCAATTTAATCCGACAGAACTAGTGAAATGTGGGTTTGTTTAATCCTATATTGTAATAGTATGATTGTGATTGAACCTAAACTTTCTTTTTTTAGAGAAAGATAAAATCTGGATCCTTCTACAGATGCGTGTGGCCATTGAATTTTACATCATGTCTCATCACCACTTTAAAATCAGTAACTATTCTATTAAGTAGTAATAGTTTAAACATTTCTAAGAAGCTGTCATCGATCAAGAAGCTACTACCAAGCGTACTTATTTCTTTAAAGCAATTCATGTACATTGCTTGCTTCTTGTCCGGAAAAACCGAGCGGCATTAATGGCCGTTTCTACAGACAGTAACGCTGCAAATTCTGTACAAATTTCTAATTTTGACAAATCAAAAAATTTTATAAATATGCTAAGATATTTAAAAACTGAACAGCTTGTGCTTTCATCACCAATTATTGAAAATGGTGCATCAACGAGTTTTTCCTTTAGAGTTTCCAAAAGGCTAGGGCCTATGACATACTTAATTAAAGCTGAACATTAGCTCGATGAATTCGCAAATTTTGTAATGTGCATTTCGATTGTGTGCCGATTTGCTTGAGCAGTTCTCCCAAATGATTGAAGTATGCATGGCAGTAAATACAGCTAATCTTATGTCATTTTCTTTTTCATCGTTGGTAACATCAATAATAAAATGGGAATTAAAGTTGACTGAATATTATTACTTGGATTAAGAGATTTATACTTCCGAATATGGTTGACAGTGTTTGAATGTTTTTCGAGATCAGCTTTATGGGCTCGTAAATGCACTTTGTACACAGAACAGTAGGCTCCTTTGGTTAAATCAGGACTTTTCTGTTCACGTAACCAAGCTAGAAATTTAAAGTAGGTATTCAGATCATATTGTATGTAATAAAAAACATATTTTGCAAAGTACCTTTAGCCCAGAGTTTCTTAACCAGGGGTCCATGGACCCCTAAGGGGTCCGTGTAATGATCGACGGGGGTCCATGGTGAGCCTGCCCTAACATAATGCAATAATATAATAATTGGGTCCAACTCCTGATCTAAGCCTTTTTTTGTCGAAAAAATTCAAAAAGATATGTCAAAGCATATGGAAACACTTCAGAGCGCTTTCAAAGGATTCTTTTGTCCAGAACAGTTAAATCAGGAAACATGGGTACGAAGTCCATTTTTGATTGACCTCGACAAAATTGACGATGAGGACCTCGTGGAAGATGATCTCATTCATTTGAGATCAAAAGACACAATTTGAATTTGACACAAAAAACATTGTTGACTTTTGGTGTCATTCACGGTGTCATTTAGCTCTAGCTTACCCCCGACTTGTCAATCGAGCTATGTCAGTTCTGATTCCGTTTGCAACTACTTATTTCTGCGAGGCAAGGTTTTCAAGTTTAGTATCAATAAAACTAAGAAGCGGAATCGGTTAGAAGTGAAAGATGACATGCGCCTTGCGTTATCCAAAACGGCTCCTCAATTTGATGTTCTAATCCGGCATAAGCAGCAGCAACCGTCACACTAACTATGTGACTATGTAAAGTTCGCAAACAATAAAACCTGGCAAAAGTTAAATCTTGCTTTTTTTATCTTTTCGGAAGGGGTCCATAGGCTTTTTGAAAATTTGAAAGGGGTCCATGACTACAAAAAGGTTAAGAAACCCTGCTTTAGCCCATGGTTCTTTTTCCCAAACTGAACAATATTTCCGCTCGTATTTACCGTACTTTCCCATGGTAAATCGCCAGCTTCCAAACTACAGACAGTCCAAGACAGTTGACCTTGATAGGTTGCGTAGGTTGACAGACAGACCACAGAAAACTCAATAACACAAATCACGAATAGCAAACCACCTCAGCAAACCACCAACATCAAAACTACAAATTTAATTTAATAATTATTATCAATTATTGTGCACAACATAAGCTAAGCATAAATTTCAGCGTATGCGTGCGCTGAAATATGAATGTACCGTCAATTCATCGCACAACAATAATTTATCGCGTGCTACAATAAACCATTTTAAAACGTAGTAAAAAAATTATATTTACCTAAATTATAACACAACAGACACACAATAATATAAATCACGATTAACATATTTGATTGAATCTGGTAGTTCCCCGGTCCCCTATGCCAACGCCAATGACGATTTTCTTAACATGGCGTCATCTAGCACTATCCCAATAGAGGAAAATTCAAAACTTTAAAATTCAAAATTATCATGATTTTCCAGATTATCTTCGATTTCTTTGTATTATAATAAAATACCAACCGAAATATTTATATGAAGCGTTGCAAAGCTAATTGATCTAAGCGCCAAAAGGTACTTTTGTGGGAAAGTGGTGTTAAACATTGGGAATTTACATTAACCAAACGCCACCACTCGTCGGTAATTTGAACTTGGTCGATGCGTACACCTGCAGCTGTCAGATCGTTTGTTTACATTGTTTGTATGATCTTTATGATTAGTGTATTATTATTTTGTGTTAAAATTAACAAATAATTAATTTGTTAATTATATATTCATGTATTACTTAAGTTGGTAAATAGTTTTATTTAAAATTTATATTAAAAACGTTAATTTTAGGTACACTTAACCTAAAAGTCAAATGTTGATCTTAATATTTTTCTGTTTAAATTCATGTAGGTATTTTTCAGCAAGTCATCAATTATGAGTAATAAATATTACCTATCTTTCACACACAAACCAGGCTAAATAAATAAACATCAGCCCTGGTTGAGATTCACCCACGATGGTATAAACTGCATCGCGACATGTAAATATGTTGTTACGGTTGATGGGGAAATTTTGTTCAAAAAAACATTATGCACTTCCAGTTTGGAATGGCACTATTAAACTTAAATGAATGCTCTTTCGTTACCTTTGCTTCTTTTGATTCGTCATTTATTAATATAATTGTGAAGTACGTTGTACATTTTACTATGAAAATGAAATTAATTCAACGATTACAGAATAATTACTTTAATAAAATGTTACATGTGATATGTACACATAAATAAATATTAACATTATTATCATAATGCATTTTATTTTATTAAAAATTACAGTTATTAATATAGTACATTACTCGCATAGTAAATTATCTACTGCCATTTGTTCATTCTCCGATAAAGAGTTTGTAGTAGATTCTTCCAAGTTTTCCTACTATCCACCTTCTCTTCAATGCCAAACACATTTTTTATTAATAGAAAAACCACTTTTTGGATGCGGAAATTGTTGAAAATGTAAGCTTCATTCTCTTCCATTTTTCGAGCGACAACCGTAAAATGATTTAATATGATTATGATTTATGATATAATCTGATTAGCATACACATGACTAATTCAGAGTTGTCCAAAACACAAAATTATTAAGGCACCATTACATATTTAACACAGATTTTATGAACAAAACACACCAACACCCATATAAACAACATCAACTGTACTCATCAACCACGCCATGTTGGTAGTGCCGGTGGCGCCACCAACGGTAATGTAAATTCCCAATAGTAAATGGTAGTAAACTGTGTTGTTAGAAAGTAATAAAACAAATGTTATATTTTAAATGATATTAATTTTTATTGACATTATACATGAAGTAACTAAAAGTCATTTTTGATATTAAACCCAACAGGAGAAATTTAAATGAAAAAATAAAACAACAAATTTGGAAATGAATTAATTAGACTATAGACTGCGGCGCGTTGACATAGACATTGCGTCACCTTGTTATCGCATTTCAAACTGTAAATAAATTGAAATGTGGCTTAGATCATATAACACTGCATTCGCCTTGGTATCTAGATCATTTTAATGCAAAAAACTAAAATTTCAAATTTTGGCACTTAGATCAATTAGCTTTGCAACGCTTCATATATATAAGTGGAAGCAAAAATTCAGAAAATCGTACTCGCTTCGGCGGTACATCTACTAAAATTGGAACGATACAGAGAAGATTAGCATGGTCCCTGCGCAAGGATGACACGCATATTCGTGAAGCGTTCACCATTTTTCCACGTTCCAGGATGTAAGCTTCTGATCGCAGATTGTTCGCTCTCATCCCTGGTGCCTTAACCAGCAGCGTGGCGCGTCCCCGGGTTGCGGATAGGGGAACGACCAAATACGTTTGGTCAGCTGTGAATAATGGAATAAACAGCCGCGGACAAGGATTAGCGAAAATCAAAAATTTTAATTTGACTATCTTTATGATATAAGTAATCTTTCACCGGACGCTATTGAATGTAATATTGTTCGTATTCTTTTTATAAGATCAAGTTCTATACCAGTTATTTCTGCATTTTCAAAAAATCTTCTAGCAGTGTTTCCATCATTCGTTTTGCCATGCCCTTGTTTTACTATATCGACGAGTAAGCCAACTTGAGTTTTAAAAAGATTTTGGACTTTTCTGTTTTTGCTTTCTTTCATTTCTTTTAGTAGACCATTTCTTAAATTCCAGATTATAAGAAATGTGTAGTAAACACTCGAGGCTTCTAATCCAAGCATGTAAAAGTGAAATTCCAAATTTATAATAATTATCTTCGTTAGGAATTTTATCTTCAAATTTTTGGAAATCGTTCATCTCGCTTGGTTTGGTTGACAAATAATATAACATACCATAGAGGAAGTAGTTTCTGTAAGTGTTTGACATACTTTGCCGTCTACCATTGGGAATTTACATTAAGTATTAAGTAGGCATTTACAAAAATCACAAAAATCACAACAATTACTCACTTTACATTTACGATATTTTTTATTTTATTAAAAGATTTATTTTATTAAAAGATTAACAATTAGGTTCCAACTTCCCCGCCCCTTCGTCTTTCTCTTCCTCTCGCTCTTCTAACAACGATCTTTCAAAGTCGTTCAGCGACATTGACAATTCCTCCTCCTCTTCTTTTTATTTATTTTTTAAATATGCAGCCGCCAATTCCTCATCCTTCTTTCGTTTCCGAATACGCTTCGCTGCGACTTTTCTTTTCTCAACATTTAGTTGAATTTTACGCGTTTCGCTTTTGCAAAAATCTTTTAGTACCTCGCTTAAAGATTGGGAATTATCTTGAGCGTATTCCAATTTCACTTCGCAATCTTCATACTTTGCAAATGACAAAACCTTTGCTAATGCCTCTTCTATAACCTTTTGAAATTCTGTTGACGACATTTCTATTTCACGTTTAATACAGAAGTTCTCCTATTTTATTCTGTTTAACTATAATAGATAAAAATTTAAGAGTTTTTCCGAATATTGCGGTGTAGCAATTAGTTGCTCTACTGTAGTTTGTCGTCGTCGAAGAAAAGATATACCTACTTTTAAAATCCAAATCGTCCAAAGAAGTTTTGAATTGCATAATTCCAATCTGATCTTCCGTAAATCTTGCCCATTGTACATTGTGTCAGATAAACTTTTCATTCTCAGAATCTTTTTTCTTCAGTTGCAGCTTGTTTTTATAAAACGCTTTGAAATCTAAAAAGTTAGGCTGCTCCATTTGCGTTACTTGAAATTTGCCTTTTTTTACGTACCAAGCGTATCAATTGCAACCAATCGCGAGGATGATGAATTCTCATATTCGTTCTTTTCTTCTTTTCAATCATTTCGTGTGCCGTATCACATTCCATATGAGAATGTGATTATCAATTATCAGATTAGTATCAAATTAGTATTAATTTTTACTTTATTTAAAAAAAAGCGAGAGCCAGTCAGAGCTAGCTAACTAACTTTGCTCACCTAATGTATCTGAAAACAGTGTGCTAACCGCAATAAAAGATGAGTCGTGTTTAGTGAAGATCTCATAAACCTTCTGCTGAATGAACGTCCAGCATTGGGAATTGGACTGTGGGTAAGATGCATTTAAGACTATAAATAACTTAAAGCACAAGTCCAATGCACCCAGCGGACTGTTCACTTCATACATCAGGTCATTGATCTTCACAAAACACCTTGGGTTTAACAACTGACCAACAAGAAAAATTCCTGGTTGGTCAGGTTCTCCTTGCCCAGCCAAACGAGCTGCACGCTCCTCTAAAGTAATGGTTACATCTTCTCCTTTCTGGAAAAGGAAACCAAATTATAATTTTTTTTGATTATAATAAATAATTAAATTACCTCTATATGAGTTAGGAATGCCTCCTGAACCTCAATTTTTGAATATTTTCTAATTGCACCCTTATTGGCTTTCTTTCGCCTTATTGTATTTGGAAATAATAAGGGTAAAATTAGCAATGTCAGATTTTCTTGAATACCTATAAAAATTATAAAATCAACACTATGATGCACTCTTATTTTTATACATACGTTCCACGGCACTTTCATCTTCCTCGCTTCCTCCTTCCTCGTATTTTTTAATTAGGGCATTAATTACTGTACATTTTCGTTTTCTACCCAACGTAATTATGATTTTATACCAACCACACCACTTGTTGAAGAGGTGGTTGGAATGATGTTCATGTAAAACATCAAAATCTTTTAAAATCTAAAACCAAGAAAAATATAATAACATCAAAAAACACATAAAAAATAACATTGCAATAATAAAAAAAATTACCAAATTGTAACCTAACGGCAGCTTAAGAGCAGAGTAGGTTTGGAAATAATCGTGGATTGCCATATTACCCCGATTGTATTTCTCCAACCTAGCACGAGTCTACAATAATTAGTAATTCAGAAATTTAAAATTTTTGTGTGTGTAGTAATTTTATCTGCTAATTTTTGGAAATCGTTCATCTCGCTCATCTTCTTTATTTTTTAAATAAGCAGTTGCCAATTCCTCATCCTTCTTTCGCTTCCGAATACGCTTCGCTGCGAATTTTCTTTTCGCAACGTTTAGTTGAATTTTACTCGTTTCGCTTTTGCAAAAATCTTTTAATACCTCGCTTAAAGATTGGGTAGTAGCTTGAGCGTATTCTAATTTCACTTCCCAATCTTCATACTTTGCAAATTCCGAAACCTTCCTTAACGCCTCTTCTATAACCATTTTAAATTGTGTTGACGACATTTTTATTTCACGTTTAAGGGGAACCCCCTTAAAAAGTTCTTCTATTTTATATTTTTTTTTACATTTTACAAGATTTTATTGTTTTCTATTTATGATTTTATTTTTAAAATTATAAAAAATTATTTATTTAAAATAAATAAATTAAGTGGCGACCATACTACAACAAATTGAATTTGTTGTAGTGGTCGCCATGAAAATTTGTTGCCCATCTCGTCTTTTTTAGGTACTTGATACACGTCTTTCAGCAAACTGGCAAAATCGTATATTATATCTTGCGTCATATCCACCACTATCATCGTTTTTTTTTGCAAGATATTCGAATAAGTTGGTTCCAATCGTCTGGGTGTTCAATTTTTAAGTTTGTATACTTTTTTTCTCTTTCAATAATAGAGTGATCCACATCACATTCCATATGCGTATGCCCAGGAACTAGAAACTTATGGTCTATTGTTTTAATGTTTGGGAAATTCTTGATGGCAGTCAAAAACATAGCGCTTACATGTGAATTTTTGTTTTGCCCACCACATGTATCTGAATAAAGGATTACATGGGAAACTTCTGCTGAGAGAATAGCTGACTAGCTATTTGAAAGTGAGCTTCTAACTCGAGCCACTGCGTATAGATTTTACTAACTGCTGCCTTAATAGAGAGCCATCGAGTAACACAAGCACGCACGATTTTTAAAGGATCTGCACCATCATTAATTATTGTGTTATATAAAGTTTTATACATCAACTGTCTGCTCGATGACTTCAAAAACCAATCGTAGGTTTTGTGAATCAGGAATTCTAAATTTCTAGGTAGCTCCTTTGTAGCAGCTGAAGCAGCTAATTGTAAAGAATGACGCACACAACGTATCAGTATTAGATTGGGATTGTATTCTTTGAGTTTTTTATGTACACCATTATTAACCCCAACCAGTACTGAAGCACTGTCTGTTGCAATACTTTGTATTTTTTTTAAATCTAAATTGAACTTCTTTAATAATTGTAGTAAAGCGCTTACAATGCCATCTGCATTGGCCTGTTCTAATTCTACTAAACCTAAGCAAGTACTTACTACACTCACCTTCTGTGTACTAAAATAAATGATCGAAGTATTTTTTTTCAAACACAATTCATGTGGGAGCAATTCTGAAATGTTTACCGAGAAAAGGAATTCCGTCGTAAATTCAAGTGCTTCTTCGGATTGATCTTTTATAGAATCGTAGCTATAGTAAATTTTATACTCTCTGGGAAGTTTGGCAATAATAATAAGCATGGCTCTATCTTTCAATGTTTCATTCCTTCGTAATTTTCAGAGTCACAGCAGATTTCAAACACTTCCTCAATGAGATTGTTGTCCGAAATAATATCTTGTGGCAATTCAATTTCTTCCATTGAATTCATCGGCAATTCTCCATTACCTAACATAATTTGATTTTCAGTCTTATTACAGGGTGGCTTGAAAAATTTAAAGGTTACTAAACGGAAGATCATGATCGTGTTTAATATGGCCTTTTAAATTTCTAACGCCTATAACCGTCCGTTATACGCCTGGTGTAATATCACGATGTTATTGCTATCCAAATTGTGACCTTCTTCCAAGCAATGTGTTGAAAAACCTGTTGTTGCACGTAGATTGGCTACGTCAGCCAAGTGTTCCTTGATTCGAATGTTAATGTACCTACCGCGTTGACCAACATAATATCGCATTACACGTGTCGCAATTAAGCTGATAAATCCCACTTTTAGAAAGTTGATCGGTTCCAGGCTTGTTAAAGGTTACCAAGGAACAGGTATTGACTTAATATTAACCTCCATGATCCTACAACCCAATTTTTTCAAACGTTGCCCAATTTTTCCGCTGTCCCCGACACATAGTTGACAACTCCCCAATTTACGGGGGGTATATCATCAATTAGGGAAGCAAAAGGAGCAGTAACTAAGATATTTTCTTCTAGATTCACTCATATTTCAGATGGCTGAAGGGGGAACTATAGACCTAGTTTTATTTAGATACTTATATTTCTTCATCATCTTCCACATTCATAAAAGTTTTAATTGAGAAATTTTGTTTTCTACGTATAAATCACTACTTAATATTTGAAGACAAAACAATAATTGCGATTTTATAGCAAGTGTTTTTGTAATGTTCTGAAAATTGCAAAGAAACATTTGCAGTGCATTTAAACTGACATTGCTTTTGTTCCGATCTCATCGTCCATAGATGGACTGGAGGACGACACTGTTTGAAAATGTTTGGATAGTGAATTAAATGATGAAGTTTTGGTTTTATTTTCCCGAAATGTTCTATATATATTTTATGATGTTGTTCTATAATTAATCTTAAACGATGTTATTCTGTAACTGTTGCATTTTGTCTCTCTTGTATTGGGTAACGCATCGGTAACTAGATAAGGTGATGTGTTCTACGTTATTAATCCTCATCTCCGATAAAGCCAGGAGGTTTATTTCTTTCAGGAAAGTATCAGTTATTAATGCCCGTTTGCACCACCTATCCTTAAATATAGGTGACGTTTAGCCTAAGTCTCTCTTAACTTTAAGGTAGAGCTTAGTTTAAATTTCATTGCACCATTCTTATTTCACCTCCGTTTAGTAAAGCTGGACATAAATGTAGCAACGTCGCATTTGTATAGTAACTTTCAGTAACTTTGGTTACATTTAAGGTTAAATCTGCAAATGTCATTGAATTTTGTAACCTAAAATATTTTTTTGTTATTGAATTCACAAATTTAAACTTTTAAATTTAAACATATGCGGTTGGTAAATATATATTATGTAAGAAGACATACACATTAGCGACATTACGTTATGAATATTTCAATCATTATTGTAGAGAACAACAAGGTGTGGAATAATTATTTAGCAGAAAAATCCAAAAAAATCCACCGTCTCCTAAAAGTAATTGAATTATTAAAAATAGTGACATCGTGTGTCGATCCAGGCCATCGTGCAATAATATTAAAAATTTTTAAGTTTGCACTTCCTACACCCTGAACATTAATAGAAAAATAACCTTTTCGGTTACGAAATTTTTCTGCATCTTCTCCACCGGGTGACTGAATTCGTACACGAGTGCCATCAATCGCTCCCACTATTCGAGGAAACACTGCAATATCAAAAAAATTTCTCTGAGCTAACATAATTTCTTCATTACTTCTTGGAAATTCTATATATATTCTTCATATAAGCCTGCAATCGCTTCTGAGACTCTTAACAATTCGGCAAGCAGTTGATATAAAGGTACATAATAATAATAATAATAAGTCTTTTATTCGTTAGGAATTTGACCGTCTCTTAAGAGACTTTACATATCCATTTTTTGAGGTGGATTAGTCCTCTGTTTCTTTACAATTTATTTCTATAACATGTTGCTTGTTTTTGCTTCCGTTACTATTTCTCTCCAGCTCTGTCGGTCCTTAGTCATTTCCTTCCAGCCGCTGACTTTCATTCTTTTCAGATCTTCTGTTACTTGGTCGTGCCATCTCAAGTTTGGTCTTCCCCTTGTGCGGTCTTCTGCTGGTCTCCACTCCGCTATCTTTCTCACCGCCTCTCCACTTCCTCTCCTCATAACATGTCCCAGCCAGCTCAATCTGCTTGATTTAATCTTTCGTACAATGTCTTCGTTACCCATCACCTCAAGTAACTCCCTATTCGTCATTGGTCTACTCTCTCCATTTTCTTTCACTGGTCCCAATATTTTTCTCAACAATCTTCTCTCGAAAACCCTGATCTCCTCTTCTTCCGCTCTGCTCATGCTCATCGTCTCCGCCGCATAAGTGATTACAGGACGTATTAGCGTTTTATAGATTTTCATTTTGGTTCTTCTTGATAAGGTCCCCCTCACCAACAGTTGTTTATTCGCAAAGTAAGCTCGATTTCCTTGTTGTAGTTTTCTCTTTAATTCATGGTGTCTCTCGTTTTTATTGTTTATTTGAATTCCCAGGTAACTAAAGTCCTGAACTTCTTCATACGTGTCATTATCAACTCTTAGTTCAGTTTCTCCTTCAATTTTTCTTCGTTGGCACCTCATATACTTAGTCTTCTGTTGATTTATTTTAAGTCCCATTTTTATTGCCGCATCCTTTATTTTTTTGATTGTTTCTATTAATTTCTTTGCTGTTCGGGATATTATCAGCACGTCATCAGCATATGCAATTATTTGTACTTCCTTATTAATTATTGTTCCGTTAATCTTTAGTTTTCTTATTATTGACTCCAGAACTATGTTAAACAGCGTTGCTGACATTGCGTCTCCTTGTCTCACTCCAGTGTTTATTGTGAAACTCTTTGTTACTCCGCTTGCCGTTCTGACGCAAGCTGTTGCGTCCTTAAGTGTCATCATTGTCAGTCTAATCAGTTTGCTTGGTAATTCCATTTCTTCCATTGCTTTTTCTAGTTCATTTCTATCTATTTTGTCGAATGCTTGTTTGAAATCAACGAAAACCATGTGTATATCGATATTATGTTCCCAACATTTTTCCATTGTCTGTTTCAATACGAAGATTGCGTCCACTGTGGATCTTCCCTCCATGAATCCGCACTGATATTCTCCTATTATTCCTTTAGTATATTTTTTTAATCTTTTGTTTATCAGTGTTGACAATACCTTGTACGCGACATTCAACAAAGTAATTCCTCTATAATTCTCGCATTTATCTGCGTCTCCCTTCTTTTTTATTGTCACTATCACCCCTTCTTTCCATTGATTTGGCATTACTTCCTCTGCCCATATTCGTTTTATTAGTTCATAAAGTCTTCTATGTAGTGCTTCACCCCCGTGCTTTATTAATTCTGCACTAATGCCGTCTTTTCCAGGAGATTTTCCATTTTTTAACTTATTTATTATTTCGACCGTTTCTTCGTATGTTGGTTCCTCCGTTGTATGATCTTCCTTTGTTTGGAGGGGGGGTTCGTTTACTATTTGTACATTTAACAGTTCTTGGAAATATTCTACCCATACTTGCTTTATCTTCTCCGCGTCATCTTCGATCTTCCCGTGTTTATTTCTTATTCCTCTTGTCTTTACAAAATGTCTCGCCTTCTGTTTCTTTATTTTCTCGTAAAAAGCCTTGCTGTTGTTCCATTTGTTATTATTTTCTATCTCGTCCATCATCTTCTCTATCCATTTATTTTTCTTTTCTTTGTATACTTTATAAGCTTCATTTCTTCTTTTTTTGTATTTCTCTAGGTCACTTTCTTCTTCTGTATTTAACCATTTGTCTCTTGCTTCTCTCTTTATTCTTGCAGCCACCTCACAGTCTTCATCGAACCATTCATTACTCACTGCAGTCTTCTTATTTCCCAACACTCGTGTCGCGCTCGTCTTTATGCTGTCCGCAATTGTTTCTAGATCTCTATCTATATCTCCCCCACCTTCTTTATCTTTCATGATTTGCTCTAGCATGTCTTTGTATCTTTTTCTTGTTTCGCTATTATTCAGTTTCTCCATGTCCAGACTTTTATTTGCTTTGTTATCAAAGTTCCTTGTTCTTTTTTTAACGTTTACTTCTGCCACTACCAGATAGTGGTCCGTTTCGGCATTTGCTCCTCTGTAGGATCTAACATCTTGGACTAGTGTCTTTTGTTTTTTTGTTATCAGAACATGATCTATCTGATTTCCACTACCCTTATCTGCACCTGGCCAAACCCATGTTATTTTGTGTATTTTCTTATGCTTAAATCTAGTGCTACAGATATCCATGTTCGTCGCTGCCGCCAAGTTACAGAGTCTATTTCCGTTGTTACTTGTTATGTCGTGTATTGTATGCTTTCCGGCCATCTCTCCGATATACTCCTCTTTTCCGATTTTTGCATTGAAGTCGCCTAGCAGTAGTAAAATGTCCTTCTTTTCTGTTTTTTCGCATAACTCTTCCAGTTCTTGATAGAAGTTTTCTTTTTCCTCTTCATTACTGTCTTCTGTTGGTGCATAAGCGGTGATGATCGACATGTTTGCTGGTTTCATTTTCATTCTCATATATGCCAATCTTCCATTTATCGGTCTAAACTGCATTATGTTACCTTTTTCTTCATTTCTCACCATGAATCCTGTTCCATTTCTTCCTTGTTCGCTCTCTCCAGAGTACAGTATCGTATAGTTGTTGCTCGTTATTTCTCCTTGACCCTTCCATCTTATTTCCTGAAGTGCCGCAACGTTTACTTTGTATCTGTTCAACTCGTCTGCAACTTCCCTCATTTTTCCTGTCTTCAGGAGTGTTCTGACATTCCATGTGGCTATTCTAACTGTCTTTCTTTTCTTCTTATTCCTTTTTCCTGATTTCACGTCGTTGTGGGGATTATTCGCTTGTTCCATCTCTATAATTTGTGTTTCATGCCTCGTCAGTATATATTCCTCAGCCATCCTTTCTGGAGCATCCGCCTGAGGTTCGAATACTCCACCCTCCCCTCTCTTCAGTTTTTTGCAAAGTTGTTTCGATCGTTATGCGGTTTCAGAGTGTTTTCCTTCTTATCCCATACGTACACTATATTGTTCTTAATCATTTTCTGGTAAGCGACTCTAACTCTCTCTCCGTTACCCATTTCACTCTTTGCCATGGACCATATCTTGTTTTGTATCTCTTTTTCATTCTTAGTTAAGTCGCTTTCAATAAATGTGTTAGTACCCTTCAGTTTATTCTTGTTTTCCATTATTATTTTCTTCTGAGCCTGATTCTTTAGTTTTGCTACGATTACTTGCTTTTCTGTGTTTCTTCCAACCTTGAAGGCATCCACAACTTCGACACTCACTTGCATTTTTCTGTTCAGGAATTCCTCTACTTTTACAGGTGTTATTTCTCCTTCGGTTGGCAAATTCTTTATGATAATATTTTCCTTTCTTTTTTCTTTTTCCAGTCTTTCCAATTGTTCCTCCAAACGAGCAATTTTTTCATCTTGTTCATTCGCTTTAGCTGTGTAATTCTCCATGATCTGTTCCATTTCCTGTATCTTTGCATTCCAATTTGCTTCCATTGTATTCAATTTCTCTTTTACCTCCATATTCACTTTGTTTCCATCAATTACCATTCTTGTTAGACCTTCCATCATTACTTTTATTTCATCCATGTTTTCACTCTTGCTTACTTCCTTTGCTAATTGATTTGGAGATTGCAGTGTCTTTTTGCTTCTTCTGAAACACTCCTCTTCTTCCTTAGCTGTGTTAATGTCTTCTCTATCTCTTTTGAGGAATGCCCTTACTGATGGTGTACTATTTGATCTTTCTCTATTATGTTTGCTGTTATTCATTAGTGTATGTTACTTGCACTTATGCAACCCAAGTTGCTTCTTAACCAAAAAGATTAATTAATTAATTCAGCGAACTAACCTCATTTATTCCTTGTTTTGTCTTTACTATTTCTTCTTGCCTACGTTCAGCGACAATGCAAGGACCCAGGTCGTCCCTTCGGAGACCCCTGCACTACTATCTCAGCTTATTGCAATACGTCCACAACCCTAACCTTCAAATGTCTTTCCGTAACTTTCCTCTTATTTATCTATTGCTGCAATTTCCGCTCACCCAACACTTGCACTGCTTCTCCCTTATCATACATAGTGTGAATGAAATCTGTTCTTTTATAAATTTGTCAGGGAAAGCCATGTTCAAGAATTTCAAGAATTTCTAAATCGTCTTCAAATAAGTCATTCATTATTATTTCGATATTGTTATGGAATTTTTATGTTCCTTTTAGGTTAAATGACCGTTTAAACCGTAGATTTCCGAGGCTTAAATTTAGGTAGTCTTTAAGAGGTTAAGGAACACCTAAATCAGTGGTGCAATGAAACAGGGTGGTACTTAGCGATTTAGGGTGAAGCTTAAGGTTAAGGAACGTTGGTGCAAGCTTGGGCCAATGATTTTACCATTGCTTTGCCGATGCTCAGCTTGAAGATCGTCATATAGTGCTTGGCCAATGCTTGGGCCGGCACTGCCAATCAAACTGCAATTGATAGGGCAACCGTCGAGCATAGTTGGGCCAATACTGGACGAATGCTCGGCTAATTGTAAATATTTTCCTGGGCAATTGTGAGCAAAGACATCCTGAGGACCCGCTCGTTGCAGAAATCTCGACATTCATCGTTTATTGTTCGCAATTTTAGATCATTATTAGCGTTACCCATTTGCGTGGTAAAACTTACGATCATTGTTCCGGTTTGTGAATTGTGTTATGAATTAAATTGTGAACATTGTGAGATGCATTTTATGCTCCGTATAAAATTATACAAGTTTCAAAAAGTATTTGAGCAAAGATTGAGCATTATCTCCTAATTCACTTATGAACTTTATTAGATAAAATAGTGGTAGCAACATAAAGACATATACAATTTAAATAACATATTTTTGGTCAAAACTGGCTTTAAAAAAAGTGGTCCTGTATAAAATAAAATTTGGCGAAACAAAATCACAAGGTACATTTTGTTTTAGATTTAACCCTTACTATATGTTACCGAATAGGGGTACCCGGGTACTTTTTTGACTTTGCAGGTGTATATCTCAGTTTGTATTTTTCACAGCGTATTGGGACTTTGTGACATCTTATAAAATATAGTTCTAAATAAATTAAAGCAATTTTAAAAGTTTTTAGATTTTTACAAATGCAGCTTTTTCGGGATTTTAACAGACTATGCCTATATTCCCGAATGGGGTACCCGGGTACCCCTTATTGAAAATCGCATATTATTGGCCTAAAAACGGATGATTTTATTGAAAACAAGTGATTTATTTTTTATAATACAAGTGATAATGCTGTTATTGTTATAATTTCTAATTTTAATTCTAATTTTAAACAATTTTTGCAAAATATATGAAAAATATTTTGAAAATTCTTCCTACTGGCAATCTAAACAAATAGTAGGAGGTTTAGTAATATGCTGATCACATGTTGGTTTGTTGCAAGCTGTTCAACTTTTTCGTGTTTTCTTTTAATGTTTTCTTCAGATTTGCACATATTATGACAAACACCTTTGTGCGTTTGTCTACCGCTCGCATCTCTCTGCGATTCTATAGGCAGTTGTGTTTGTGGTAGTTGTGGAAGAACGAGTTTACAATCAAGAAAACTTTCAAATGATATTTTCAGATGGTAGTGTTTCATGATATGTACGTTTTTAGTTCTCGCTATAACATTTGGAGTACACAAATTATGACTAAGTGCTTTGAGAAATGTGCTACGGCTGTCTGTTTTGATCATCAAATTTGGAAAATTTTCTTTATACAACGTATAGGCAGCAAGAGCTGCGACATCAATTATGTTGAAAAAGAATGCTAACGGCCATCTGTTAGTTTTTCTTTTTGTGGAATATTTAGGTATACTAGTTGATCCATTGTATCGACTCCTGCTTTTGTATCGTTGTAGTAATGGATAATTTCTGGTTTCTTCTGTGCTGTCATCCGTACGTCAGCCTGAGAGTGCATAGTGGATAAGGATAACAATAAAACTATTTTATTCTTCTTCGGGCAATAGCTAACCAGTGTCGCATCCGGAAGGAAACCAAAAATAGAAGATTCAATTTCTCGCTTTTTAGTTGCTTGAAACTCACTAGGTATATAATAAAACTATTTCTTGACGATAATACATAATCTAATCTATATATATAAAAAGATAAGAAAAATATGCAACGTTTTTATGCAACGTTTTTGTGCAACGTTTTTATGCAACGCTGAGAACAGCTATTGGACGACACCAAATCAACATTATAATCACATCAACGGACGAATCAAAGCAAAGCAAAGCAAAGCAAAGCAAAGCAAAGCAAAGCAAAGCAAAGCAAAGCAAAGCAAAGCAAAGCAAAGCAAAGCAAAGCAAAGCAAAGCAAAGCAAAGCAAAGCAAAGCAAAGCAAAGCAAAGCAAAGCAAAGCAAAGCAAAGCAAAGCAAAGCAAAGCAAAGCAAAGCAAAGCAAAGCAAAGCAAAGCAAAGCAAAGCAAAGCAAAGCAAAGCAAAGCAAAGCAAAGCAAAGCAAAGCAAAGCAAAGCAAAGCAAAGCAAAGCAAAGCAAAGCAAAGCAAAGCAAAGCAAAGCAAAGCAAAGCAAAGCAAAGCAAAGCAAAGCAAAGCAAAGCAAAGCAAAGCAAAGCAAAGCAAAGCAAAGCAAAGCAAAGCAAAGCAAAGCAAAGCAAAGCAAAGCAAAGCAAAGCAAAGCAAAGCAAAGCAAAGCAAAGCAAAGCAAAGCAAAGCAAAGCAAAGCAAAGCAAAGCAAAGCAAAGCAAAGCAAAGCAAAGCAAAGCAAAGCAAAGCAAAGCAAAGCAAAGCAAAGCAAAGCAAAGCAAAGCAAAGCAAAGCAAAGCAAAGCAAAGCAAAGCAAAGCAAAGCAAAGCAAAGCAAAGCAAAGCAAAGCAAAGCAAAGCAAAGCAAAGCAAAGCAAAGCAAAGCAAAGCAAAGCAAAGCAAAGCAAAGCAAAGCAAAAGCAAAAGCAAAAGCAAAAGCAAGGCAACAAAACCATGCGACGCAAAAACACAAAGATTGAAAGATTTATGTACATGCAAAAATCCGTTTGGTGGCAAATTTGTTATTTTCGGTGGTGACTTTCGTCAAGTTTTACCTGTTATAAAATACGCTTCACCTGTGGAGATAGTCAATTATACTTTAAAGTCAACATCAATTTGGCCAAGCAGCATTATATTATTGAAAGTACCGAATAGCTGGAAATCTACAAATATAATTCAGGGACACGGACAACTCGGCACCGGGAAAACTCGGCACCGGACAACTCGGCACCGGACAACTCGGAACCGGACAACTCTGCACCGGGAAAATTCGGCGCCGGCAACGCGGCACCGGACAACTCGGCACCGGCATAACTCGACACCGGGAAAACTCGGCACCGGCATAACTCGGCAACGGGGAAACTCAGTTCCGGGCTAACTTGGCACCAGTTGAAAAACTTAAAAAAAATATATATGAGGATCATTATTAAAAGGTAGATCCCGGTCGAGGCTAGGTTAGTGTTAGGAAACGACTTGTTTTTTAAAAGAGAAAGTCATTAAAAGGTAGATTAATTACTAATAAAGAATATTTGAATGTGTGACATAATATGGTCCGGTACCGAAAAAAAATGCGAGATTCACCCCATTCCCAGTAGCACAATTTGCCGAGTTGGAAGGCCCTAAGGGGATGTTTTTAAGGAGTTTAGTTCTGCAAAAATGGCTCTGGAGCGGACTCGGCACAAGTTGAAAAACTTAAAAAAAATTAAAATATAAAAATTTTATTATATTAAAGAAATTATATATCTTTTTATAATTCACTTTCCGGAACAAACGCTACCGAAGTTATCATACGTGACTTTGCGACGGAAATGGTCTTAAAAATCCGAGGTGACCTTCTCTTTTAAAAAAAAGTCGTTTTCTAACACTAACACTAACCTAGCCTCGACCGGGATCTACCTTTTAATAATGATCCTCATACATTTTTTAAAAGTTTTTAACTGGTGCCAAGTTATCCCGAAGCTGAGTTTTCCCGGTGCCGAGTTGTCCGGTGCCGAGTTGTCCGGTGCCGAGTTTTCCCGGTGCCGAGTTGTCCGGTACCGAGTTGTCCTGTACCGTATAATTCAGGACATTTACAGCAATTCAATTGCTTCTAATGCCGATCTCTCCGACAGAATTATATTAGCCTGCCACAATGATGATGTTCGGGCGAGATTCATACCTACTTAAGTCAAGATATAGCTAAACATCGAGGGGTCGATGAAACAGAAGAGGACATTCGGTTGGAATATGAAGTCGAATAATTAAATTCATTGAATTTCCCTGGTTTTCCGGTACACAAATCAAAACTTAAAATAGGATCTGTTGTTATGCTAGCAGAGCTTTAACAAAGTTGGTATATACATCGATAGGCCTTTGTTTAGTCATGGACAGTTATATGTAGCAGTATCAAGATGTCGAGCGAAGGATGGAATACAAATTCAAAGTGAAAGCAACATAAAAAATGTTGTATGGAAATAAGTTTTATAACTTGAAGTTATTAGGGCCGCAAAGCGGCCCTGGGGGGTTGGGCCGCGTCAGCGGCCAGGGGGGCAAAGCCCCCCTAGTAAAACTATAAACACATACCTACAAAACACTAACAATCTCGAAAAAAGCACTAAAAAACATAAATTCGCAAAAATTATGTCGGGGTACCCGGGTACCCCATCCGGGTGATATTAGTATGTTGTTTTTTTATTCGGTAACACGAGGGTTTTAACAATAGATTCGATACGGTCAAGATATTTCGAGATGAGAAATAATTTGATAATAATATTTTTATGACCCCTAAGCAAGAGGTGAGGTGGTAATCAAGTTTGCCATTTGTGTTCTGTTTAGCCACACCTTTATGTCCGGGTCGTCTGGTCCATCCCCGTCCATAACCAAGGATTTC
Source organism: Rhagonycha lutea (assembly GCA_958510855.1). Taxonomy (NCBI): domain Eukaryota; kingdom Metazoa; phylum Arthropoda; class Insecta; order Coleoptera; family Cantharidae; genus Rhagonycha; species Rhagonycha lutea. Next base: position 18,226,312 of record OY294039.1, on the reverse strand, counting down.
TGTGGACAACCATGTTTGCCATTTGTTGCAAGATCTCTTTATTCGTTTTCCCAACTTCAGGGTTTTTTCCGTAATAGTTTTGCGGTTATTTCCTCCACCATTAATTCTATAGGTGGGATTCCTTACAGAACCCGGACTGCCGTATCAGATACAGTTCTGTAGGCGCTACAAATGCGAATAGCCATTTTGCGCAGGACCCTACCTACCTGGTGACCCCACAACAAGAACATCAAAATACCCACAATCTAGTATTGTGTTTTACTAGATTGTGAAAATACCGTTGCATAGAACCGAAGAAATCAATTGCAAGTCAACCACGGGCAACGGAAACTCAAAATGGCAAACAACGATGATACGATTATGATTGCCGATTTCATAAATCAACCATCATCGACGACGGATATGGAGCGAAGAATTCAGAAACTGTTAGAACGAGTCACGGAATTAAGGGCGCATCAGCAGCAGCCACTACCAATACTTTATTTATCACCAGAAGAGCCTGCACACTACGAGACAAGCAAAATTTCAATGAAGTTTCCCCCGTTTCATCCGACGAATTCCTTACCCAACCAAAAATACGAAGCGCTTAAGGAACAACTAACAAACGAGTATGCCGAATCACAAGACTAAAGATTAAAAAAAGCTTTGACAAGGTATCGATTTAGGTGACAGTAAAACATCCACCCTATTACAGAAAATGAAAGATTTTGCAGGATCGTCCATGAACGAAGACGTTATAAGAATCGGTATTGTTATCTAAGTTACCTGAATCAACGCGTGCGATAATAAGTTCACTGGACATAAGCTTAAAAGAGAAGGCCAAAACCGCCGACAAAATTTTAGAAATGGCAACGTTTGAAACATCTGTTTTCGGCGAGTTTTCGCAACATTTTAAATTGGTAATTTACATTTTCTATTGGTTAGTTTGTTAGGCTTACTTTAAGACCGGTCTGTTGTTGCATATAATTCCCTGCTCTATTCATGAAGAAGAACGACAATTTTTGGCAAACAACGCAGTGAAAACCGCACTTGCAACATCCAAAGTCATTATGGCGAATTTCATTTGCACTAGGCCATTGTGCCAACAGGGACCGAGCATCTCAAAATGTTAGTTGTTTAAATCATCATTTAACTTGTCGTTATTATTAAAATCAAAGGTGAACGCTTCACGAATATAAATGTCATCCTTGCGCAGGGACCATGCGAATCTTCTCTGCATCGTTTCATTTTAGTAGATGTACCGCCGAAGCGAGTACGATTAACTTAAGCTTGCGATTCCATTTATTTAAACAAATTGCTCATTTGGTACTTCTCCGGAAAATAAATCGGCTTAAGTAAGAATAACTACACCATTTGCAATAAATTGTAATTCAGAAAGCGTCAAGTGTAATTCAGATTAGCTGGTACTTCCGACCCCACATCAAGCTCAGGCGCCCATCCCATCCCATTAAATTCAATCTGATTTCACGCTCAATTTTAATTCCACTATCATTGGATTTATCAAGGATTCTTTCAAATTCGATCGAAAAATCTATTGGAAGCTTAACTGTCAGAATAACTTCGATGTGATCATCTTTTTTCCATTTTCTCAATTAGTTTGCTAATTTTTTGCGATCCTCGATATTCATTTTATATTACCTACAGGGGTTAGTAAAAACAATAGCTTAACTGATTAGATATTTGTATTAGTAAAGGCTTCAAATTAATTAGAAAATAATACTGTTTTCAAGTAAGACCAATTCTCACATAGTGCTTATATTCAAAGGTGACGACTAAGGTGTCGTCCATAAAATACGTCCGAGATATTGTCTCACCCCCCACCCGTAATTAGAGGAGTTTACATGTGCCCCCTCTGTCTATAGCCCAGCTATAATCGACTCCATTTAAGAAATTAATATTAGTAGCAATATTTGTAGAGACGGTCATTGCCTTGCAGCTAACGCAGTTGGATGCGAATATGGGGCACCGGGTTAGTGAATTGCTACCATTAACATAAAAAACCAGGATACAGGCACATCTGAAGGCAAGTCTAGCAAGCTACCTGATGGATGTAAAATATTTATATGCTCAAAGTTTCTAACACTGCCAAGGAAACGACGCATGTGTTGGGAAATAAGAGGCCTTGGCCTACTAGAAGAGAATTCTCTAATCTAGAGAATTACTTCTAGAAAGAAGAAGAATATTTGTCCTGATTGGCGGATTATCTTCGCTATTTTTGTATTTTAATAAAATACCAACCGAAAAATGTATCTATATAAATGGAAGCGTAATTTGTAAAAATCGTACTCGCTTCGGCGGTACATCTACTAAAATTGGAACGATACAGAGAAGATTAGCATGGTCCCTGCGCAAGGATGACACGCATATTCGTGAAGCGTTCACCATTTTTCCACGTTCCAGGGTATAAGCTTGCGATCGCAGATTGTTCGCTCTCGTCCCTGGTGCCTAACCAGCAGCGTGGCGCGTCCCCGGGTTGCGGATAGGGGAACGACCAAGTACATTTGGTCAGCTGTGAATAATTTAATAAGCAGCCGCGGACAAGGATTTACATCATACATTTATAATATCATCATCAGACATTTAAATTCGAAATTTGGGTCCCTCACACTACTGATGTTTAAATTTTGTATTGGTGTGGGTGAACATTTATCATTATGTGTACCCAGTACCCACTTTTCACCTATAACAGAAGAAGCACTCCACATACTCTTCTTCTGTGTTTTTTACCTTTAGTACCTATATAAATTACTTGGCGCTGATGTCACGCACCCAGTGAATAACAGAAGGAACACTCCACATTCTCTTCTTCTGTGTCTTGACCACACACTAAACATTTATCAAACATATTGTTCAGAAATTAATATACAACATATCTCTGAACTTTCGGCTTTGTACAACAATCAAACTTTTGACCCTGAAAATTTTAGACTAGATGTACAAAAAATACTATTGCTCTCATTTGATAATACTTTTCCCGAATATGAAAATTCCTCGCCCAAGGAGTCTATCATGAGCCTTTTCATGACATCCATGGTGCAGTTTCGAGCATCTCTGCCACCTGTGCTAGCAAAAATCTTGACCTAAATGTTAAACATGGGAAATTCAGTAACTAGAACACAATAAGTATGACAGTACGGAATATCAAAAATGTGATCTTACCAAATGATTTTTAAAATTGCTATCTTCTGCGAGTCTTCTTTCGAAGACACCACTGAAGTCTTCTAAGCTTTTTAAAGGTAGAAGACCCAATATAGCATTATAATGTATTCTGGTCAGCAGTCTCAGAAGTAACCTGGTTTGCTAGCAGTCTGTCAACTTTAGGGTTGACAGTTTCCTAATTGTCTGCTAGACTGACCAGAGTATAGCTTGTATCTGTACCAGCAATATTCGATCTGCATGTAGTAAAGAAAAAAGAGCTTAGCTTTAATTCACCAAACTAACTATCATACTTAAAAAAATTTAACAAATTTTCAAGTCTAACAAAGACGATCTTCTCGATGATCCCGAGCTATGAAATGGGCTAGAGTACTATAATCTGTATGGCTGACAAAAATTGAATTAGGAATAGGATTAGGACCACTGTGCTGGAATTTAGAACAGTATTGCCAGTTGATTACCTATTAAAGGAATTTAGATTGGGATATTTATTAGGAGTTCCGCTTGATGTTTTTTTATTGTTAATCCTTCGTGCTTTGCTAGGCTGTTCTTCTTTGCCAGCATAATCTATTGACATTCATCATGGAAGAGAGTGAATTTCCTTCTTCGCTTTCTGTTTTCTAAAGCACCATCATCATCGTCATCCGAATCTAGATTAGAAGTTTCTTCTGCTTGCTTCAAATGCTGCCTTGCAGATAAGTAGGTTTCTAAATCAAGACAAATAAAATGATCAGTAGAGTAGAATGGGGTCAAATAGGCATGGGGACATATAGGTAATTGGCTTTGACGTCGCCTTGTGACATTTGATATGAACCCGTAAGAAACATTTTGAGTTCTTGTTCCGTCAACTCTGGAAAGTCCATTAAGTAATCTGAAGTTATCGTTGTAATTGAAACTTTTCGTTTCGCCCAAAGGACTTGTCTCTACATTCAAAGCCAAAGTATTATCTTGATCCTGGTACTATGCCATGTCGATTACTGTATCACTGTATACTATGGTAATCTGACGGACGAACTAAGAAATAAGCTCCAAGTCCTGCAAAATGCTTGTCTCCGCTTTGCTTATGACGTCGGGTATAGGGACCATGTCACTCCTCATTATTCTGCCCAAGGAATAATGAAACTGGATACTCGTTTCAAATTCCGCTTTGCAGTGCTGATTTTCAAAATATTAAAGTTTGGTCAACCAGGATATCTTAAGGATCTCCTCATCAGAAGGTCGGAAGTACATAATCGAGATCTTCGCTCTAATTCCCTTCTGTCGGTCCCACAACACCATGGTTCCAAATTCGAAGGTTCATTCCAATTCTTAGCGTCACAAATTTGTAACAAATATGCTGACATATACTCGGCGTCTCGGAATGTTGAGTCGTTCAAAGCGAAGTTGATGGTCAAACTATATTGAGGGTTTAGGTGAAAAACAGCCTTGCTGACCCTTCACCCTTTTAGGTAATATGTACTAAAATGTATTTTATGTTTTTTAATATTGCCTAATAAAAATTATTATTATTAATTATTATTATTATTATTATCATTTTTCAAGTTCATCGCGGCAATAACTTATTTCGAGAGGTCAACATCTTTCTAGTCTTCTTCCGAATTCTTTGTGCAAAAAGCTTCAATAGAAGAATGCAAGAAGTTCAATAACTTCTTATTGCTTTGGAATGGTAACATTTTCGAATTGTTTTTAAGGAAGGGATTGACAACCCACATGCGTTGTCTGTTAGTTTTTCTAAATGTTTTCTCACGACGCGCGACGCAACACATTATATCTTGTTGGGTTTCCGTCAATTTATTTTCCTCCGTTAAATTAAAAAGCGATAGAAACATAATCAGTTCCTTCTTCTCTACGTGTACTATCCAAAAATCTATATTTTTTTAAAAGCTTCTATTTTGTTTGTTGACGAAAATAAATTACTTTCAAACCCTTGCATGCTTAGCTCAAAGAATTGCATCGATTACTTTTTCAGTATTTGTTTAATTTATTCGCAAGCAATTATTTTAGAACAACAACCATAAGTGCCCCTTTTTCTCGACAATGACTCGTTGAACACTCGTGATTAACATGACGAGACTGGGTATCTTCAGCATTTCTGTGTCAAAGCAATCACGTTTTCACGTAAGGTGTTACGTCCCATTGTTGAAGTGGAGGACCATTAAGTTTAATCAACATTGAGGATGACACATGCTTTATTAGAAGATTTGTAATGAAGTAATAATTAAATTCATGGCACTAAAACCTCGTTCGCATTCACTGCTGCTACAAGGAATTATTTTTAGGATATCTATAAGTGGTGTAAGATACGAGTATTTAGGAGTAATTTTTCCACCTGATTCGACAAAATCTCTAAAGCCGCTGATCACTAAATGCTCATCAGCAATGTTAAAACAGTGCACATAATTTTTATTTCTTCTTCTCCGTATCTTAACATTGCTTGCTTATCATCTTCGGGCCAGTGTCAAGTTACAGGATTTAGAATTGCTAATTCTTCTAGAATCATATTATATCTGGACCTTTCCTTCTCAAATTCATCATTATTTCTTGATCTTTTAGATGCAGTTACCGCAAAGCAACGAGATTCCAAATTGTTTTTCATGCTAGCAATAAACTGCTCTCTATTTATAGAAACAATTTTTCTATTACTACTCAGCTCTATCCCTTTAAAATTCATATTTTTTGCACATGTGATACATTCTTGTTCCTTACATTAGATAAGGAATATAGATAATCCACCACCACGGTTTACTCGATCCTTTCTAACGTTAACCTCACTTGATATTGTGTCAAATTCAACCGAGGGTGCGTTTCCCACATAACACAAACACATCCATTAGACGTGCATTAGATATCTATCGTGGATATCCATGATATCCAATGGATATCCATGTAGTATGTATATTAGATATACATTATATATCCATTAGATATCTAATGGATATCATAAATTATCTATTAGATATCCAATGGATATCCAAATGTCCGCATTTTGATAGCAAATATGGATATCCATGTAGTATGTATATTAGATATAAATTATATATCCATTAGATATCCAATGGATATCATAAATTATCTATTAGATATCCAATGGATATCCAAATGTCCGCATTTTGATAGCAAATATGGATATTTATGTAGTATGTATATTAGATATACATTATATATCCATTAGATATCTATCATAACACAAACACATCCATTAGACGTGCATTAGATATCTATCGTGGATATCCATGATATCCAGTGGATATCATAAATTATCTATTAGATATCGGATGGATATCCAAATGTCCTCATTTTGATAGCAAATATGGATATCCATGTAGTATATACATGAGATGGCAGATGGATATATTTGTAAATACTATAGCTGTCCATTAGATATGGATATGGATAGACCTTCGAATTTGGAACCATGGTGTTGTGGAACCGACAGAAGCGAATTGGAGCGAAGATCTCGGTTATGTACTTCCGACCTTCTGATGAGGAGATCCTTCAGATATCCTGGTTGACCAAACTTTAATATTTTGAAAATCAGCACTGCAAAGCGGAATTTGAAACGATTATCCAGTTTCATTATTCCTTGGGCGGAATAATGAGTGGTAACATGGTCCCTATACCCGACGTCATAAGCAAAGCGGAGACAAGCATTTTGCAGGGACTTGGAGCTTATTTCTAAGTTCGTCCGTCAGATTTCCATAGTATACAGTGATACAGTAATCGACATGGCATAATCCATACCTTGTATTGTGCCACGTGAATTTCATTGCGTTATTGGTGATTGACGCGATAATTCGTTCACCTTTACAAGCAACAAATTGTTATTTAAAGATTTTTCCTGGATAAGCTCGTTCATAGTGCCGCGTGTAATTTGGGCCCTAAGCATTTGGACTTAAGGGTTCCTACACTGGTACCTTAAAACGAGTTCCAGGGGTTTATTAATTGATGTAAATAAATAAAAATCGCATTCCACTTAACAATACCCATTTACTAATAATAAATATATACAAAATTAAGAGATTACTACACTTACCCAAAAGCACCAAACGGCTGGGATTAACACTCGACCGTTCGATCACAACAATCAAACACTACCAACTAACTATGTGCCTCAAAAGTGCTGATGTATAAACCCCTCAAGTAATCGTCTTGCAAGTCGTCCATAAGCAATTTATTAAGGAACATGCTTAAATGTAAATATGAAAACATAGACGCTTGCAAGTTCGAATAACTCAGGAGTCCATACCTCGACACTTGATCCGTTCCATCCGGTCATAGTGCGCTTTTACGGTCGGGGTATAATAACGTTGATTTGATAAATTTGTATTCGCGACAATAGTTCTAATTTGCTGTTTCAAACTATTGACCAGTTCTTTATGTACTTCGGTGGGTCCATACGAAATCCAATTTACTAAGATGTTGTCTCGATATTTATCCGTTAGCTTTTTCGTAATTAATAGATCGATTAACTCGTCCTTCTTCATCTTCTGCAATTCAGCAGCCAATTTTGAGTATTCTAGAGCCATTTCACCAAAGTTTTACGTTAATAAATTAATTAAATACGATATAACCAACTTAACCAACTTGTATACGAAATAACCAACTTGAATGATATAACATATAACCAACTTAAAATTTTATTTTCCGTTTCAGGATTTGAGCGCTAAATCTAAGACCTATTTCTACACTATATTGCGAGAATGACGTGGATTCTCTGGTGGTAAGAGCACTTTTAATGCAGTTGGCCTCTTGACTCTGGAAAATGCAACAAATACACCAGCAAACTCAAAACCTGTTCTTTGTGTACCGTAATATTAAATGCTGGTCTACATGGAAATTGGTGCCGCTGCACGGTACATCCGAGTTTACCTTTCGTAGAATCGAGTGATTCTAGGGATATGCACTTATCTCTGCCTGATTGTTCACCAGTCACGATTTTTGCTTTAATTATGTTATTAACAGAGGCTTGTCCCAATTAGTCTTGTTCTATTGCACAAACCTTCTGATACATCCAAATTGCGTTATAGCATACTGCATTTTTTTAAAACTCAATTCATGTGGAGGCAATTCTGAAAGGTTGGCCGAATTAAAGAATTCTGTAGGGCTGATCTTTTATGGAATCGTAGCGATGGTACTAGCCTAATTGATCGTCATGGAAAAGGCAAGTTTAATTGGAAACTGTCGTCACCTTAAAACAATTGGCAAATCTATTCGGAGGTAGTTCCATAAGTCGTGTGTATCGGCATTTCATATTTATAGTTTTGTCTCACAACAAAATTATTACCCCTTTCATCATCCGTGAAAGGTTTAAATATTTCCCATCTTTCCACTATGTGATTACAATTAATTGTCGCACATATGAAATGTATGAAGGTCTACTAAGTTGTTAATAAAATTAATAAAAAAAATAATGAAGTACAGTTTAGTTAAACAATCAAATGGATCCCAAAGAGAGGTCCGTATGCAAAACAGAGAAATAAAAAAAACAGCGATCATTGGAGACTTCTGAAGAAACCAACTCAAGGTAGACAACAACAACGTCGCAGGACAAATATGGCATATAATAATTTTCTTATATGTACAAATTTTTCAGTGTTTGTAAAAAAATCTGCCCAGTATTCATCAATTATTTCAGTACTTTCGTTATAAGAAGGCAAATACTCAAACTTTAATAATGTAAAATCAGACAATATTATAACCTGCTTCGTTTCAAAATCAAAATTTAAAGCTGCAATAACCTCAGTAGTTTTAGTATCGTATAATGGCTATTATACTAGATATAATTAGTAGTATTGACCTCAATTCATCATACTAAACATGAATAAATTAGAGGTTCACCTTTTTGCATCTTTTGAAGATATCTTGTAAAAACTTGATCACTTTCCATAACAAATAAAAATTCAGACTTCACAGTTGAATTAATTACTTAAAATTATTTCTTGATTGCCTTATACTTATTTAGTACCTACTCGAGAGGTTTTTCTGATGAATCGGTACATAATTCAAAAAGTAATCATTCACTGCACTCCATTTCTGCACCATTCTTTGAGCAGCCGGTAATATTGTGAGTCAACGAGTGCTTACATGTTTAATAATAAATTTATTGTCTGGTACTTTACATTTTAATTGTACGCTTTTATAATGCTCATATCGAGATGGAAAATCTTTAAAATATCGATACAGCATAATTATTATTATATCACTTGCTTCTTCACCAAATTCCTTTTCAGCGTAAAAGACGTTAAAAACCGTATGGATAGAACATGTACCGATGTCTATTAAATTTTTTCTGCTTCGAACTATTTCCATTTTTTTGTTTACTAATCGAAAAACCTTCCTATTTGGCTGGTAATGGTCTTCTGAAGTTTATCTGAAAAATGGCGGATAAAATATGTGAAATCGTTGCCATCGAATCCATGCACAGTTATGAACCCCCGGCGAAAAGGCAAAAGAAGGATAATATACTTGATAATTTCAACCTAATGAATATTCTACAGGCCGATTCAGTAGGCAGTGGTATTGTAAGACTGTATGAACGGGATCAGAAACCTTTGGATACACGTTGCCAAGGGTACTTATGTGATGTGATTGTTACATATATCCTCAATAACTGCGAAAGGTTAGTTAATTATTTTTTTTAGAAAATATAAATAAGCTATAAATAACTATTAATTCTAGTCGACTTGTTAACGAGGACATAAGTACTATTGCGGAAGCAATAACAAAAATATTTAAACACGAAATTAAGGAAACTTATTATGTGCCCGCTACGAGAAAACATCAATCTAGGGATAATAAGTCTGGGATTGCCAAGGGAAAGTTAATTGACAAATATCGGAACAAATTAACTTTCCTAAGATCAACCAACCCCAGGTCAAAAAATCAAATTGAGTTTGATGATAATGAAGGTAAGTTAAATCCCTACATTTGCGTTTTAATAAAAATAAATGTTTTGCTTTTAGATGTCAGTAAAAATGATGAGGGCACAAGTGACTGCTTGAACAGTCAAATCTGGCTGAAGCATAATATGGAACCGTGGAGTCAAGTAGTGACCCATTGGAATAATTCTAGAGATTTACGGATGAAAAGTTCCAATAAGAATTACCAACATGTAAAGGATTTTTACGAAGAATGGCCTATTTTAAAAAATCCTTTAGGTTATACTTTTGTACGTACATCCTTAGTAAATTAAATTGTATTATTTTTATATTTTATTTTGTAGTGACGTAAAGACAAGACAAAGTAGACACAGTTAGAAACTGTAGCCTACCCAGTACTGTCAAACAACTGCGACGATTTCTGGGCATGATAAATTTTTACCGCCGATTTATACCAAACGCAGCAACAATACAGAGTCCGTTAAACAAATATCTTATTGGCAAGAAATCAAACAACAGCCCAATCGAATGGACCGATGAAAGCAAAAACGCATTTGCACAAATTAAAGAAGCTCTCGCACAAGCCGCTCTACTAGCTCATCCATCACCATCTGCACCATTATCACTTATGGTAGACGCATCAAACGACGCCGTCGGTGGAGTACTTCAACAAAGAATTGGCAACCAATGGCAACCGCTATCCTTTTACACAAAAAAGTTCAATGTTGCTCATCAAAAATACAACGACATACATCAGCACCACTTGGCACATTTATCTTACCCTCAACACGATTCGAACACGTTCACATAGATTTAGTGGGACCGCTTCCATTTTCCAATGGATATACATATTGTTTAACGTGTATCGACAGATTCTCCAGATGGCCTGAAGCAATTCCATTAGTAGACATTACTGCCGAAACAGTCGCGAAAGCATTTATAAGCAATTGGATCGCAAGGTTTGGCGTACCCTTAAGAGTAACAACTGACCAGGGACGCCAATTTGAATCTAATCTATTTAAAAATCTCTCATCTTTACTAGGAATTACGCACATACGAACTACATCGTATCATCCAGCAGCAAATGGCATGGTTGAACGTTTCCACAGACAATTAAAAGCCGCAATCCGAAGCCACGAGAATGAATCCTGGACAGAATCACTACCTATCGTATTACTAGGAATTAGATCATCATTTAAAGAAGATTTGAAAGCTACTGCAGCAGAAATGGTATATGGAGAAGGAATAAGATTACCTGGTGAATTTTTTTCGCCGAATAATCAAGTTGAAAACACCACTGAAGTAATTACTCGTTTACGCAAACATTTCAATACACTACGACCAACGCAACCAGTTTCACATGGCAAACGAAAACTTTTCATTTCCAAAGATTTAGAATCTTGTACCCATGTTTTTCTAAGATTTGATGCGGTAAAGAAATCATTGCAAGCACCTTACAATGGCCCATACGAAGTAATAAGCAGGAATTCGAAAAATTTCACAATTAGAATCAATCACAAAGAACATGTAGTCTCTATCGACCGCTTGAAACCAGCATATTTAACAGCATCTGACGAAGACCAAGCACCCATACCTAAGATCATAGCACCATCATTACCTCAATCTAGTAAGACTGACGAAAAAGCAACAGCACATTCTCCCAAAAATTTAGTACGAACAACAAGATCCGGGAGAAAAGTACATTTTCCAACAAGATATTGTGACCGAGTACAATTAATATTTTAATAGATACATATCGTTTGATGTCCTTCGGCTATCTCACTAGGAAGGGGGTAATGTAGTGACGTAATGCAATCCGATAATGTAATCCAATAATCACCTATTACCAACTGCAAAATTTTCTTATATAAGCAATGCATTGTTTTATAAATAAATACAACTTTTCAACCTATCAAATAATCCCAACAATTTCATTGCAGATAGAAGATGATTTTACGCATGTACATCAGGATAAATCGTTACGTTTAATTGTTCACTGGAAACAGTTCTTTTCCAATATTTTGGTTTTAAGAAGGGGAGCGATAACTGGTATCCACGAAATTCTATTAGATTTATTAAATGGAGAAATAATAAGTGATGGTAACCATTTTCATTAAATATCAAATACTTTATAATTTTATAAATTACAAATTACAAATTTACTTTATCCTTTTATATTAATATATATAAAAAAACTTTTAGATGCCAAGACTTATATCGAAATTTCGTTGATAAATATTATGGTTCCGCCAAAATCAAAATTATCGACAAAGAAGGGGAAAAATTTTAAACCAAGCATTGCGGACAGTCTGGAAGGAATTGTCCAACATGTGTGTGTAAGTAATTTTACATGAGTACTAACCAGTTATATGTGTATAATCTTTATGTATTGTGTTTTACAGTTACCGGGTGATATTGACAACAGCAGACGGGAACGAAATGATAAAATGAGGCAATATGGTTTGACTGTACAACCATATCTAATTATTCAAGGACCGACAACTCAAAAAATTGAAAATGTTTATGTTGTAATTGACGAAACCCTTTATTTGGTACCTTCTTTACTGAAAGGTTTGGATCTATGTTTCAAATCCTTTCATGTATTGGATGCTAAGTATTCCAAACAAAGTGAACATATCTGGCTGCTTGTACAGTGGCAGATATATGACTTTAAAACTAAGTTCGACAATATTATACCAAATATTTTAGACTTAAACAATAAGCTTAACGAGTATAAAAAAACCAATTAATCTGTATTATTTAAATCGTTAATCTGTTTGTGTATAAGTCTCTTGTTTAATTTATGTATTTTTAGTTTATTGCAATATATATAGTGGAACGAAAGATGATTTTTTTTGTAAATTGACGATTTTAAATGTGTTTTGGTTTTAATAAATTAAATTTATTTCTTAAAGAAACTAAACTTTTATTGCACACCCTAATAATAATCCATAAATATGTTTTCAAAATCAAAATTTTGAGGTAAACCTCATTTATTTATAATAACAAAATAAGCACTTAATAGTTATTAATAAATATAAATTTATATTTAATAAATATTTTGTTTCTCTAACAATCCCATAAGTTAATATTTAATAAATATAAATTTATATTTAATAAATATTTTGTTTCTCTAACAATCCCATAAGTTAATATTTAATAAATATAAATTTATATTTAATAAATATTTTGTTTCTCTAACAATCCCATAAGTTAATATTTAATAAATATAAATTTACTGTAAAGATATTGGTCAAACAAATGCTTTGTTTATTTTAAACAAATATTTATTTCTCTCATTTCAAATCTACCATTTATTTACTCCAAATAAATTTTATTTATTACAAATAAACCTTTTTCTCAGTGTATGAAGTGTTTCATCATTATAATACAGAATAATAAGCTTTATGGTCGGATTATGCAAGTATTTAATTTTTTATTGTAAATAAAACCTAATCTTTTTTACTTCTTGTCTTTACGTCTAATTGAGGGAAACCCATCAAGATATAATGTGTTGCATCGTGAGAAAACATTTAGATAAACTAAAACCTAAATTTTACGATTATTTTCCAAATAATAAAGATATTCCAACAGATAATATGTGGGTTACAATCCCTTCTTTACAACTTTACAACTTCTGTATGAGAAAAGGAGTTTGAATTATTTTTGGATAATATACTTAGTGGGAGAATATCCTGATCTTGCTGATAAAGCATTGAAATTGTTGTTACCATTTTCAACGACCTATTTATGCGAAGCAGAATTTTCAGCATTATGCAAAACTAAAAGTAAGGCAAGAAATCGACTTGAAGTGGAACCTGCACTTATTTTTTCAAGAAACGACTGTAGAGAAATGAAGGGTGCATTACCCTTTCTGAAATTTTTGATAAACAATAATAAATTTAGATAGAATAAATTTACAACTATGAGTAAAACAAAAAAACTTCTTGAAATTGTTGTGACAACCCTAATGACGACAGCTGAAGCCGAGCGTTGTTTCTCCACTCTAAAAAGAATTAAGACTTTTCTCCGCAATACAATGTCCGAAGATCGCTTGACAGCTCTATCGATGATTTCCATTGAAAAAAAAATGTATTTCTGAAATCGAGAAATTTAATGAGAAGGTCATCGACAAATTTGCTACCAGGAAGGAGCGAAGAATAGAATTAATCTATAAAAAATAGATAAGTTTTTATTTTTATATTTAGTTTGTTATGTTTATTTTATATAGTTCTTTTACTATTAACAATAAAAATCATTTAATTATATTATATTAGTTTCAGTATCTAAAATGCATTGAAATTTTATTAACTAAAAAATATTTGCATAATATCTAGTACAGATAAGGCATCGCTTTTTTATAGTTACCACGTTTTTATTGAATAATTTAAAAATATATACTTCGTTCTCATAATGCACATTTAAGCCAGATTGTTAAACGCATTTCTGAAAAGGAACAAGTAGACCTTCCAGATGTTTCTAATCGCATAAAATTACCGATTATTTCTTGTAAAGAAGGTGATAATTGTTTTTTAATTAATAAAACAAAAGCCTGCAAGGTAGTCTCCATCACTAATGATGGTACTTGTGAAATTCAGATTTTTAAGTTCTATAACAATGTTAAGCATTATCCTATTGAAAGTGCAGAGTTGGGAATATTAATTTACAGCTAAAGTTTCCGAATTAAAAATTAACATTAGTATTAATAAATTAAAGAAGAAATGCTTGTTACTACCATTATTAAATTCGGAATCGGAATTTTTTTGTATACCTTTGTGTCATTATAAAGGATAAATTATTATTATTGAATTATAATTTCAGAGTTGAAAATTAATTTAAGTACATGGGCAACTAAACACAAAAGTACGTAAATTGCCGTTAGATCTTTTAGGATTTTTAAATAATACCTTTAACTTAAATTTGCCAAAAGATGCAAGAACATTAATGAATACTTCAAAAAACATTACCGTAACAAAATACGATAATGATGGTGAATATTGGCGTAATGGAGTAGATGTGTGTCTGCAGAAATGTTTCCAAGGTATTACGAGCGATAAAATCCCTGCGGAAATATTAAATTTTGATATTGACGGATTACCTCTTTTTAACAGTTAGAAATGTGAATTTTGGCCCATTTTAATGAATATGCATAAAATGGCTTATGTGAAACCTATGGTTGTAGGTATTTTTTGTGGACCGAGCAAGCCTAGTTCCATCGATGATCTTATTTTGATTCAATTTTGTGAAGAAATGAAAATTATTTTAAAAGATGGGGTAAAAATAAAAGAACACGCAATAGAAGTACGTGTTAGATGCTTCACGTGTGATTTACCAGCTCGTGCATTTGTGAAAGGTGTAGTAAATCTTAATGGGCACCATGGTTGTTTGAAAATTGAAATGTATACCGTTGCGTTGTAGAAGAATATATTCCTACTTAGCGCATTGCAATATCTTCCCACGGTTTGATTTAGCAGTATGAACCGATGATAGTTTTCGCAGTAGCCATGTTGAAGAACATCATAAATGTACTTCACCAATAGAAAACCTGCTAATTAATCTCGCCAATAATAATTAAACTCGCCAATAGTAGTCGAGTAACCTTCGAATATACAATCGAGTACTTTTGGCATTTTACAATTTCTTGAATATAATTGCATATATTCAATGCAATATATCGGAAACCGGAAAGGCATCTACCATATCTAAGTATTGTGAAGAGATAATCAAGTGGTTGGAATACAGGGTCCTTCAAAAATTTCCATTTGTAATGGTCTTCGTAAGACATTATTATATTATGTCAATTACAAAGAAATTGTAAAATGCCGAAAGAAATCCATCGGAAAGTTAGAGTACTCGATTGTATTCAATATTCGAAGGTTACTCAACTACTATTGGTGAGTTATGTTATTAAAAAAAATCGAAAAAATGGTAAAGTCGCGCACCAATTGTTGTATTGTAGGATGTTTCAACAAATTATACTAATTCACCTGATACAATATTTTATAGTTTTCCAAGTAAATCATGGAAAGCAGAGTTAAGGAAGAAATGGATTGTCGCAGTTAGACTTACAATGCCTGAGGGAAAAGAATGGCAACCTGGTAAGAGATCATATGTTTGTAGTCGTCATTTCGTTGGAAATAAGAAGATCAATCACTCCGATAGTCCTTCTTACATTCCTTTGATTTTTCCAGAAATGTGCTGCTGGCTTATGACATTCCATATAAACCGCAGTTTCAGGATAAGGTATTCAGGTGGAATATGGTCTTCCAAGTAAAGACTTCACATTTAAGTATATTAAAATATAGCACATCAAAATTTGAAATCCTTGTCCGCGGCTGTTTATTCAATTATTCACAGCGGACCAAGCGCACTTGGTCGTTCCCCTATCCGCAACCCGGGGACGCGCCACGCTGCTGGTTAGGCACCAGGGATGAGTGCGAACAATCTGCGATTATAAGCTTACACCCTGGAACGTGGAAAAATGGCGAACGCTTCACGAATATGCGTGTCATCCTTGCGCAGGGACCATGCTAATCTTCTCTGTATCGTTCCAATTTTAGTAGATGTACCGCCGAAGCGAGTACGATTTTCTCAATTTTCGATTTCACTTATATAGATAAATTTTTCGGTTGGCACTTTTGTTAAAATACAAAAAAATCGAAGATAATCCGGCAAATCAGGACAAATGTTGCTAACGATATTAATTTCTTAAAATTTATTTCACATAAGAGCGTAATATTAATTAATTGTACTCATTGGGAGTGAGAAACTAAATAGCAAAGAACAGGTTATTCAAATTGGGACCAGTTTAGTGTTATATAATTTTCTCCTCCGTCGTATTGCTTCTTGACAGAAGCGTCGTGACCTTTAACAATGCTTGTTAAAGGCGTTCATGGCAGATTACACCCCGGTGGTTTGCCATTGCCTTCCGAGGGGAGAGACGGTCAGAATAAAGTTTTTACTTCACTCGGATTCGAACCGGGTAATTAGCGTTCATAGTCAACTCGCGTGAACGCTATGCTCCGACCGCCTCTCTTATATAATTATGTACCACTAACTACCCCAATAATGGATACACCTGCCTCTTTGCCTCTCGATGACCTGAGAGTAGCTAACTTTTGGTATTTAGCCAACAGATTCGTAGAGCTCGGGTAACGCGGACGTTCTCGTGGGTTCGTCTTGATGGTTGGGGTTGCACAGATGCTAATACCTGCTCTGGTGTGCCACAGACAACTCTCTGAAAAGTAAATATGTTTGGGCGCCAGGTAGCGTCGAAATGAAAACAAGCGAGTATCGTTTCTAACTAATACAAATTGAAGATATTGCTCCAAAGCAAACAGTCTTTCTAAAATAGATCCACACTGACAATGGGTAGGTCACAAATAGTTCAAGTATTTTGAATTGTACACAGTATACCATGCAAAAATGGGATAAGGCAAAATAGCAATCAACTACAATAGGCTTGTTAACAGTGAGCTTTGAAAAACTCACCAATGTAGGTTTCTTTCTGAGCTGGTTTACGAGAGAATGCAGCGATCGATCGACTTCATTGTCATAAACGTCCTTGGTCATAAATCTTTGATTCAAGAGCTGTAAATTCAAAATACACATGTATAACAAACAATATTATAGAATAAGCTACGCCAATGAATCTAAACAAGCAAGCTAAGTTCGTAGCAATTCAAAATAACTTTACAATTGATTTAACAAAATTTTGTGATACCGTAACATAGAAATAGTTGTCGTAGGTCAGGATTACCTCTTCAATGTCGACATCAGGGTATTAAACCAGGAATGTAGCACTAAATTTGCAATTTCGCGGGCTTTAGGTACTTTTAAAGAAGGACGGATGCCTTGGCCACGGCCTTCACAAGAAAGATAATAATGGAATTCGTTACAGATACTTCAAATACACAATTCACAGGACGTCCAGCGGGAAGATCCTCGAATGCATAAAGTCGTGATAACAACGATAATCAAAAATGCGTAGACAGCCAACATCGGAAGCCAGAAAGCTTGTATTGCCTTGATAATGATAAAACACTCCAAAGTATAAAACTCGCTATTATCGATTATTCAGATCAATCACGATGACTTCCTCGTAGTAATTAATCAAAATAGATTGTACTCACGGTCGTAATTATGCCAGAAAAATACAATTTTACAACGACTCACAAAAAGACGTGTAGGTCATAATCTTGTTAAAAATCGTTGCTTAAGAACACTTAAGAAGATAAACCTAACCTCCTAGCTCATACGAATAATTTGTCGTTACCAATTTTATGTCTCCTATTCCCAATTCTTTTAATGTCCAGAAATATGTCAATGAAAATAGATAAGAAAATGAGTGGTTGTATAACCTACAGGAGTAACTATTACCATAAAAGATAGAAATTATGTATGCAGATGAATATTTGCCAGTGGCGTAGTATATCGAACAGTGGCGCATCTAGTAACACGCAAAAGCAGGGTTACAATTATTCTGTATATCAGCAAGTGAAAAATATCGGAAATGTCTATGGTAATCCATTTATATAAGCACTAGGTGAGAGTTGGTCTTACTTGAAGACATTATTGGTTCGTAATTAATTTGAACCCTTTACTAATCCAAATCTCCAATCAGGTAAGCTATTGTTTTTACTAACCCCTGTAAGAAAATTTCTGGAACAGAAACAAATGGGAGGTGCATGTCGCCAGCCCCCCCCCCTAAATCGAATTTTGGGATGAAATTTGTGTCAAACGTTTGAGCATCGTTTGAGCATCAATGAGCTTCCAATATTTTTGTTTGAGCCTCAACCGTCGCGGAGTTATTCGCGAAATTCTTGGGGGGGGGGGGGGCTGGAGACATGCTAGCCCCCCCCAAGTGGAATTTCGGGGTGAAAATGGTGTCAAACGTTTGAGCATCGTTTGAGCATCAATGAGCTTTCAATATTTTCGTTTGAGCCTCAACCGTCGCGGAGTTATTCGCGAAACACTTGGGGGGGGGGGCTGGAGACATATTTTTCTATTTTCGTTCCTATTTCGAATTTTTCTGTGAAATTGATGTCTATCGATAGAGATTTATTTGAGCTTGAATGAGCTTCCATTCCCATCATTTTATTTTCATTTTCTGCAAAGTTACGAGTATTTCAAATTTCGAGTACTCCGAGCAAGTTCCGTTCAATAACCCTCAATTTTAAATCTATTTTATAAGATTAAAATTTTCGATCCGATTAAGAAAACTTAATCCTGCTTAATCTGTTAAGTGATCACTAGATTGATGGAATAATATTGTAGTTGAAATTTTCAAAAAGAATCTCTTTAATAGAATATCTTTGGTGTTTATCAATAAAACTTGGTGAAAAATGTTGGCTTTTAGGACTAGAAGAGTTGGGAAAAGTTTATGTAACGCAGAAAAACTCATTAGATGTTTAAGCAATATAATAATTGTTTAAAATAATTTAAGAATTTAAAAAGAAAAAGAAACATGTAGCTGACGGCTCCTATATCGAATTGAATTTTTCAGAAAAATTTGTGAGAAAAACATTTTAGCATAATTGAATTTTCAATATTTTTATTTGAGCGTCAACCGTCGCAGGTTAATGTCCGAATTAATTGGGGGGGGGGGCGTAGACACGTTTTATTTTATCTCCTCCAAGTGAACTTTTTTGTTGAAATTTATGTCAAACATTTAAGTATAGTTTGAGCATCAATGAGCTTCCAAATTGTTTTTTTGAGCCTCATCCGTCTCGGAGTTATTTGCGAAGCTCTTGGGGGGGGGGTGCTGTAGACATGTTTTTCTATTTTCGTTCATATTTCAAACTTTTTTTGTGAAATCAATGTACATTATATCGATAGAGATTTGTTTGAGCTTAAATGAGCTTCCATTGTCATCATTTTAATTTCATTTTCTGCAAAATGAAGAGTATTTAAAATTTCGAATCCTCCGAGCTAGTTTCGTACGTTAATCCTCAATTTTAATTTGGAATAAATCTGTAAAAATTAATTTTACCACAAAAATGTAATTTATAAAGAATAGGTACTACCTATAACAAAATAATAAAATGAAATTAAAATTTTTTAATGTTCTAGAACAACACTGTGGATCAAAACCAAATTTTGTCGTTTGAGCCGCACACTGGGCTGAAAAAAAAAATTTTTTTAGTTGGTAATATTAAAAAAATCGCACATTACAATCGCAAAATTCGTTATGTTCTGGTGGATTGTTTTGCGTTTAAATGCTTATGAATATTAAATATGATTATATTAAACAGATGATACTCATAGCAATGCGTTTATTTTAAAATTTATAGGTAAAATAACGATTTTAGGGTTTATCTTAACTTGAACTTTTCGAGCGTTCTATAAAATTGTGAACTTTAAAATTTAGACCTGCGTTACTGTTACCTAAACATCTATATCGTGTATCAATTTCTCGCTGGAATGTTTGCCTATAAGGAAGATATTGTCATTTCAAGTTTTAATCTCTTAATTTTATGTACCAAATCCGCTCATTTTCGCTAAAATATGAAAGCTTTCATGCTTCAGAATCCATTGATCCGTATATACGATGAGATAATATGCCTATAAAGGTTTTGAAAATCGAGAAAATATAAATAAAAAAGGAAATAGAATAGAGAATTAGAAAAAAAGCAAATCAAATCAAGATGAATTATAATTTAAGAACAAATTATGATCTTTATTTATTACTTAAAAGCTCCCCTGACACACATCTTGATGATTACAAGAAACTTTTTGAAATGGTTACTTCCAGACTTGATATCAATTTTTGTGAATCAGAACTGAATACTTTAAAAACTAGTATTAGAATGCTTTGTTTGAAGCTGCGTAGGAAGTGGAAACAGTCCAACCGTACTGAAAAAATTTTTTTGGAGAACAATAATTCATGGTTGCATTCTGAGTTTAATTGGCCTCATTGTATAAGACTGAAAATTAAAGATATGGTAGAAAAGACCGAATTTATTCAATATAAGGATACGCAGGAGCTCATGTGTTCTACAATCAGGAGTATGTACAACAATGGACTTAACGATGTTGCAAGGATTTTAGAACATTTACAAGAAAATCCTGAATTTGTTATAAAAATAAGAAAAATTCTTGATGATAAATTTAAACCTGTCGTGTACTCGAAAGAGTACTCGAAAGAGTAGAGAAACCCGATCTAGAAAGTTTTGCAGGGAAGCATCCAACGAAGATATTTTACATAATATGCTAATATCTTCAGATCCTTTTATATCAAGTATTCGGCCATTTCAGAAAAGACAAACAAAAAATCTTTTACCCGAAACTTTGGAATTACTGGAATTAACTCCAGAAATTGAATTAACAGACGCTACTGAAAGCGATACAAATTAATAATTATGTAGCTACTAATAATTTATTTTCATATATTAATAAAAATTAATTTAAATTAGTTTAAATCAAATATAAATTTGTTTAGGTGGGTTCTGGTAACAAAACTAATTTTAAATTTTCGCTGATAGGTAACTCTTTTACGCTATGTATAATCAATGCAACAATAATAAATTATTATAGTATTTTCTAACTATAATTGGTTAGTTTTTAATACGTGATAGTAAATTAATTGATATATTTTAATAATTTACTAATCTAATTCCTTTTACGTGTTACAAATATATTTGATATACATTTATATTTTCATTTTTTTCATATTTTTATGATGAAAATGAGCGGATTTGGTACATAAAATTAAGAGATTAAAACTTGAAATGACAATATCTTCCTTATAGGCAAACATTCCAGCGAGAAATTGATACACGATATAGATGTTTAGGTAACAGTAACGCAGGTCTAAATTTTAAAGTTCACAATTTTATAGAACGCTCGAAAAGTTCAAGTTAAGATAAACCCTAAAATCGTTATTTTACCTATAAATTTTAAAATAAACGCATTGCTATGAGTATCATCTGTTTAATATAATCATATTTAATATTCATAAGCATTTAAACGCAAAACAATCCACCAGAACATAACGAATTTTGCGATTGTAATGTGCGATTTTTTTAATATTACCAACTAAAAAAATTTTTTATATAAACATTAATTGGAAAATAAATTTTTACATCATTTTTCAGCCCAGTGTGAGCCGCAACCGTTACGGAGTTATTGGCAAAATAGGTTGGGGAGGAGGGAGCATGCACAAGTCGAATCTTTATGTGAAATTGGTGTAAAAAGTCCAGCGAAAAATGTATACACTCATTGGGGCTCAAACGATTCTCAAACGTTTGGATACAAATTCAACCAAACTTTCCACTTGGGGGGGGGGCAGCATGTCTACCCGTCTACAGTCCCTCCAAGTATTTCGCCAATAACACCTTGACGATTGCGGATCAAACGAAAAGTTTGGAAGTTCTTGTGGCTCAAACTATTGTCGTGTTGCACGGCTCAATGACGCCCCTAATTATGGTCAGGGATGAAACCTCGCCTAATGTGTACACTCGAACAATAGAGTGCCGGCTAGCTTTAAGTTCAGTTCACAAATTTGAGGCCACAAATATCTACAGGGTCGTAAATTCAACGAAATTAAGTCAATCAAAGATCTCAATAAGTCAGAGGGCAATTTATTTCGGAGCCGGGCGTTTTGACGCCGTCGTTTTGAAGCCGCCGTTTTGACGCCATCGTTTTGACGCCGCACGTTTTGACGCCGGCACGTTTCGACGCCGCATGTTTCGACGCCGCACGTTTCGACGCGAGCACGTTTCGACGCCGGCACGTTTTGACGCCGCACGTTTCGACGCCGCACGATTTGACGCCGCACGTTTCGACGGCGCATGGACAAAAAGTACGTAAAATTAACTTCGAACAAATTTCACTGTTTAGGGGTATCTTTAGCTTACATTTGCCGAAAAAAAGAAAACCAACCACTTTAAGATTGGTGTTAGGAATCGACTTGTATTTAAGAAAGGATTCCCGATTAAAAGGTGGATACCGGTTGAGGCTAGGTTAGTGTTAGTTTTCGACTTTTTTTTAAAGAGAACATCATTAAAATGTAGATACAACGGTAGAGCCTAGATTGGTGTTGGGAATCGACTTCCATTTAAGAAGAGATTCCCGATTATAAGGTGGATCCCGGTTGAGGCTTGGTTAGTGTTAGTTTTCGACTTTTTTTTAAAGAGAACGTCATTAAAAGGTAGATACACCGGTAGAGCCTAGATTGGTGTTGGGAATCGACTTCTATTTAAGAAGAGATTCCCGATTAAAAGGTGGATCCCGGTTGAGGCTAGGTTAGTGTTAGTTTTCTACTTTTTTTTTTAAAGAGAACCACATTAAAAGGTAGATACACCGGTAGAGCCTAGATTGGTGTTGGGAATCGACTTGTATTTAAGAAGAGATTCCCGATTAAAAGGTGGATCCCGGTTGAGGCTTGGTTAGTGTTAGTTTTCGACTTTTTTTTAAAGAGAACGTCATTAAAAGGTAGATACACCGGTAGAGCCTAGATTAGTGTTGGGAATCGACTTCTATTTAAATGGAATCTTAAGAAGGGATTCCCGATTAAAAGGTGGATCCCGGTTGAGGCTAGGTTAGTGTTAGTTTTCGACTTTTTTTTAAAGAGAACCACATTAAAAGGTAGATACACCGGTAGAGCCTAGATTGGTGTTGGGAATCGACTTGTATTTAAGAAGGGAATCCCCATTGAAAGGTGGATCCCGGTTGAGGCTAGGTTAGTGTTAGTTTTCGACTTTTCTTTAAAGAGAACGTCATTAAAATGTAGATACACCGGTAGAGCCTACATTGTTGTTCGTAATCGACTTGTAGAGATTCCCGATTAAAAGGTGGATCCCGATTGAGGCTAGGTTAGTGTTAATTTTCGACTTTTTTTTAAGAGAACGTCATTAAAAGGTAGATACACCGGTAGAGCCTAGATTGGTGTTAGGAATCGACTTGTATTTAAGGAGAGATTCTCGATTAAAAGGTTGATCCCGGTTGAGGCTAGGTTAGTGTTAGTTTTCGACATTTTTTCTGTCTGTATCTGGGATTTCAAATGCACTATAATAATCAAGCAAAAGTCTTCTTTCAATCCTCATGTGGTTTCTAATAATTTTAATAATTAATAATTCAAATATAAATAATAATTTCAATTCTCGCGTCGAAACGTGCGGCGTCGAAACGTGCTCGCGTCGAAATGTGTGGCGTCGAAACATGTCTGCGTCAAACTGATCCCGCGTCGAAACGCTCGGCGTCGAAACGTGCGGCGTCGAAACGTGCGGCGTCGAAACGTGCTCGCGTCAAAACGTGCGGCGTCAAAACGTGCCCGCGTCGAAACGTGCTCGCGTCAAAACGACGGCGTCAAACTGCACTAGTCCCAATTTATTTAAACTAAGCAAATTCAAAAATGGAGCAATTTTGATAATCTCTGACACAAATGTCAAGCAATGTGCAATATGGTGTGTAAAGTGTACAAACGATAAATAAAAAGTATCATTTACTGTCAAAAACTCAGCTATACCTTTATTTAGCGTTATGTTAATGTAAAATGTGTAACAGGAATAAAAATAATTTTGTACAATAGTGTTTTGATACAAAGAGTTCAGATTTCTTACTTGAAATGATAAATTGGTGTCGAACGCAATTTGTGTAACACTCCGTACATCAGCAAAGATCCAATTCTGCAGAACGCAACCCATATGTCAAATGGCTTCCCGCTTCTATACGCTCGGTAGTACGACTTCTGTAATTTTCCAAATCCTGTGATTTTGTCCAGAAATTAGTGACGTGACGTGTGAAATTTCTCCTGTGGTGCTTCCAAATCTCAATGATTGATTTGAATAACTTTCTTCAACTTTTAAACCCAAACGGTCTTGAAAACGTGCGACTTTTTCATTAACCTCAAAATTTTTATGTGATATTCTATAATCGACAAATTTACTGGTCATCGATGATAATAAGTGATGTAAAACTCGTTCATATACCAAATCACTCATAAATTTTACCTTCCTCACTTTATTTCAGGTTTAACAAACCCAAAATGTGCAAATTTAATATCGTGGTCGAAATTTACTTGCGACCAACAAAAAACGTGTGAAAACTCCGTTTCACAGAAATAAAATCGTTTTTTATACTCACGATTTATTAGCTCATCGATATAATCGCTTTTGTGACCCAAAAGCTCACTAAAATTGTCTTTTTTGGGAATAATTGCGAATCAAGATCCGCAAGTATCAAACGTGTCCCAAGCAGGGCCGGATTTACCAGTAGCCCCAACAGGCGATCGCCTGCGGCGTCAAAATATAAAAGGCGCAAGCCGCCAGGAATTTCCCCGTTTATGTTCAACAATCATAAAATATATTACATTCAATGAACTCCGGGACGCAAAATTGTCCCGTTTTGGAAAAATTGTCCCATCTAGAGCTTGCTTTCTTACCAAAGAAATTTAGAATAAAATATTTGAAAAAGAAATATATTTCAAAAAGAAATATTTTATTGGGCAGATTTAAAAAAAGTACCCGCATGGGAAGACGTTCAAAAATCTCTGGATGTTTTAATTGAAAAGAAATATATTGACTGTAATAAAGATAAAGAAGTTTTTGACGAATTTTCATTACTTTCTAACTACATCACATCGCAAGAAGTAACCGAATGGAATAATCTAAATGTTTCCACAGAAACTCGTTGGATTGAAGTATTCAAACACTTTCACACCAACAATCTTCAGCATGAAAACTTTTGTATTTTAATTAAACATATAAAAGACCAGCACGCTGCGCCTCCAGCGTGTCATTTTTTTAGGACATACAACGTATTCTGATTGGTCGTTGGTAGTACTAATTTAAAATCACCTCCCCCTGGCACACCAATCAAGTTTTCAGCCTTGGCGAACTGCCCGTCCGCGGATGGGCCTTCCAGCTAGTTGAATATATTTTATAACTTAAAAAAAGTGTTTTTTTGCCAATTTACTGGTGAGTGGGAACTGAGGGGGGGTCCCGTTTTGAGCCAAAAAATAAATGGTCACGTTAGGTATGTACCTATTTAATGTATGTATGTAAAAATCTATAAAAGAATAATAATCTTGACCAATAAAATATTGCAATTTTGTTAACCAGTTATTTCTTTATGTAAATTTATGATTAACTTTTATAAGGATAATAGAATAGTAGGTATAGCGTAGCTAATCGGGGGCGGACCGCCGCGCCACGGGCGGCACATTTTTAGGGGCAGCATTAATAGGAAATTTGTTTAAAAAAAGGTCATTCAAAAATTTTTTTGGGCGGCATTAAGGGCGGCAAAAGAAATTTTTTTTGGAAATTTTATCAATTAGGAAATAGGATTAAAAAAAAGCTCATTCAAAAACATTTTCCGCTCCGGGCGGCAAAAGTTCTAGCTACGCCACTGTATATACCTACCTAAATTGTAGTTTAATCTGAGAGTAAAATACGATAGGCGCCTGAAGTTATTAGCCTGGGGCGCTAGACTAGCTAAATCCGGCCCTGGTCCCAAGACGGTTTGTGCAAGACCACCTGGACGGAAAAAACTTATCAAACTTATCCATACCACCATAAACATCCAAAATTCAACACAAAAATCGTGAGTGGTCACTTCCTAGCGCCGTTTATTCAAATTACGGAAATTTTCCAATTTCAGGTAAACAATTGATACACCTGTGTACACATCACAAATTCGCAAGAAACACATCACACTTATAAGAAAATCAAATCTGTTTTAGTTTTATGTGTTTAAAGTTACAATTTATTGATAGTTATGCAAAATTGTCTCCATATTAGGTCTTACAAATGACAAATTTTTAACTTTTAAAGAAAATCCCTAACCGGCTTCTTTGATTGACTTTATGACATTTCACTATATTCAAATGTTAGACACCAATTTCACCCAAAAATTCTATTTGGGTGGGATAAAGTTAAACATGTCTACAGCCCCCCCCTTCCCCAAAGTTTTCGCGTATTAACCTACGACACAATTTTTTTTGAACAATTCGATTTAGGGGGCGTCAGCCCCGTCTATGTACCTGTATAATCATAAACTTTCAGAATATTGAAAGTTGGCTTGATTTCGGGCTTCAAAAAATTTTTAGAGAAAAATACCGTTTTAACCTATTTAGTCTATGCCCTTTTTAAAATTCTTCTCAAATTCTTAAATTATTTTAAACAATTATTACATTGCTTAAACATTTAATCAGTTTTTCGGCCGTTAATGTAAAAATTTTGTTTTATGTAATTTATAATGTAGAATTATATTAGGTTATACATTGCCAATAAAGATATTTGTACTGAAAAATTTAATTCGTTTTCATTTATAATAAAATATTTTTTTTTTTTATTTAACTCCTATGTACAAATTCGAAATCTGCTCGTGAGCAATAATCGATTGGTTTATTATAATTAGGAAATTAACAATTGAAGCATTAATTAGTATCTTACATTAAAGACCTAAAATATTACATTGCCAAACACTGCAATTCACCATTGAAACACAAACATAATCATCTACGACTTATATTGAGTGTGTTTATTCGTTTCAAACGTTGCACTATGTCTTTGTTGGTTAAAAGGTCCACTGCAAGAGAGTTAGGATGTAGTAGTAGTAGCATGGGTGACAAATGCGGAGCATTTCCGGGCGAAGCCCGTCTTTCTCCTTCGTCTGGGTAGAGTGACTTTATAGGGGAATTTTCCAAGGAGAGGGGAATTCCAGACCCGGGATGGGCATTGAGCCGGAGCCTGAGTTGTGGGATGCCTTTTGTTGTGCTACGCGAAGCGGAGCACCGCAAATTGCACCCTATTGCTTTCACTACTATACCCTCGACGTTCGTCCGTCACCGCCCGCTCTATTTATTTATCATAATACAGTAAATATACATAAGTAACAGTTTACAACATAAATTGGAGGTAAAAAATTTACATAATATACAGTAACAAAGAGTGGATGGAGTTTCTTTATTTTTGGGTGGTCTTCTTAGTTGATCATCATTGCTTTGGGTCTTGGGATGTGTGGGAAATCGTCTAAGTTGTAGTTTCCAAGGTTGGATATGAGCGGGTTTGTTGAATGGATGCATCTCTTGTATAAGCCTTTGGCTAGGTCGGAGAAAGTGTCTGTTATGTCCTTTGATTTTGTGGCTTCGTTGATGGCTTGGTTGGTGATGTACCAAGGGGAGTTTGTCGCTTGTCGCAGGCATATATTTTGAACCGTTTGGAGTTTTTTCATTTGTGCTTTGGAGGCGAATCCCCAGGCGGGGGCTGCGTTAGTTAGGATAGGTCGTATGACGGTGTTGTAGATCCTAATCTTGCTGGATTGGTCCATTTTACTGGAGGATCCTAAGAGGGGGGCCAGGGCACTTTTGACCGCTCTGGCTTTGGTAGTGCATTTGGTAATGTGTTTTGCCCACGAGAGCCTCTGGTCTAGGATGACTCCTAGGTAGGTTACCTCCTTCTTCCATGGGATGGTGGTTCCCGCCATCTCGATTTTAGTCGTGGGTTGATTTCTGCGGCTAAACATTATTGCCTCGCTCTTCGCTGGGTTTACTCTAGGCGCCAGCGGGAGTACCACGGGTGGTATTCGTTTAGGGCGTTTTTCATTAATTTTGTGGCTTTGATTCGATTAACGGATTTTGTGAGGATTGCGACGTCGGCGTCGTCCGCATAATAGGCCACCTCGGTGTCCAGGGGGGAGGGCATATCGTGAGTGAAGAGAGTTAGGATGTAATTCGAGCCGCGATAAATATCTCTCACTCGCGCACTTAGCTTCTTTTAAAATAAATGGAACACCCAAGTCCCGGTGCAGGGATTTATTAGTGACAAACCACGGGGCATCCGTAATTGTACGTAGCGTTTTAGATTGAAATCGCTGAAGGATTTCTATGTTTCAAGTACTCGCAGTACCTCATAGTTGCACTCCATAGGTCCACACCGGTTTAATAATCACTTTATACACCGCTAGCTTACTTTCCAATGATAGTTTTGATCTTTTACCGATTAACCAGTATAATTTAGATAGTTTTAATCCCAGTTGTTTCCTTTTCGTGAAAATATGGTGTTTCCAATTAAGCCTGCGATCTAGATGCATGCCAAGATATTTAGCGTTGTCTACTTGGGGAAGCTGTTGTCCGTTGAGAGTGACAGTAGGGCATGTATCCCTAAGCAGTGTAAAGGTGATATGTTGCGACTTGGCCTCATTTGCTTTTATACGACATTTTCTAAACCATGCTTGGATTTGGTTAAGTGCCTCTTGCCGTTTCTCCGAAGCATAAGCAGGTATTTCACTTGTCGCAAGAATAGCAATATCGTCCGCGAACGTGGCCATTATTCTGTATGGGGTAGTAGGCATATCTGCACTGTATAGTATATACAGGACAGGCCCCAGTACGCTACCCTAGTAACATTTTCCCCCTGCTAGATATCTGCTAGGGCTCTGGCAGAGAAATTTCGCAGGGCCCTGTCTCTGTAATCGGATTGTAACAGGGCTCTGTCACATAACATGAGACAGAGAAAATGGACCCTGCAAACCCTCTGCAGAAAATTTGTCGCAAATCCTGACAGGGTATCTGTTAGGTACCGTCAGAGACTCTGCAAGAGCTCTGTCAGGCACTCTGCCAGAGTCTCTGTCACAGAGACTCTGGCAGGGCTCTGTCTGTCCCTGTTACAGAGACAGACAGAGACAGGTATAAAAAAAAATTAAATTTTAATAAAATAAATTTATGTCACATTTTTTAGAAAAATTAATTTTTATTTTTAGATTCTTGCAATCCATTGATTGTGTTATTACATCGCATCGAACTAATTTAACTCTGGGGATTTCAATTTTATTTACATGGTTACATTAATTTAATTATATCTATTAATTATTAATATATTCTAATGCTTGGTATTCTGTATTACAATCCAGATTCGAACCTGTACCTACATCCATGACTGCTTCGTAGCCTCTCGTTCTTACCATTTACCTACGGACCCTACTTATAAATTATTTTGAAATTACTGGTAATATGATGGTCACACTTTTGTGTATAATAATGAGTGAACCGCTGAGAAATCAACGTATTTTACTTACCTTTTTTAATAAAATGGAAATTATATCGATGTAAAACATCGCAATTTAAAATATGATACAATAATTCGTAATTGTAACTGCAAATATAGATGTAGTAATAAAATTGAAACCCCCACAGTTAAATTAGTTCAATTACATAATTACACAATCAGTATGGATTGCAAGAAGTTAAAAATAAAAATTAACATTTTTAAAGAATGCGACACAAATTTATTTTATTAATATTTAGGGCCGATATATTTTGTCTTGTAAATATGGGTTACCATCGGCAAATAAGTTTTAAAAATCAGATTTTAATTTAAAATTTCTAGAATAATTCTGAGTGCTGTATATATGAGAAATTTAATTTTTGATAAATAATATTGATCAAAACGAATCAGTAATAGTTCAGTTCAGCAATAGGATAGTAATTTAAATTGTTGGGACTGTAAAAATTTAATCACTTTTTAACAAAATGATAATAATAATATAACAAAAGTTTTGTTGTTTAATTCTAGATCGTGGTTTAATTATGATTTCTTTAAATTGGATAAATAAACTGTAAAATTTATAAATTGCACATAAATGACGTTTAAAATCGAAGCGGATTAGCCTTTGTATTTTGTATTTCTAATATTCTAGAATATTCTAAATGACCTGAACTAAAACTATTTTATCTCTTTCTCTCATAACAATATTTATTATAGCGCTATCCTACTTCGTTACATAGTAACTAGACCTAAATTTTTGGCTCAAAATTACGAGGCGCTTTAAGAATTTTTTTATACCTGTAACTCATAAAAGATAACTGTCAATGTAGCTGTCTCTGTCTGTCTCTGTAACCCTGATAAAGTTTCTGTCATATCGTTGGTTGCTTGAAAAAATCGATTAATTAATTTTCAATAAATCTCTGAAGATATTCCTTTTAACAATCTTAACCAATATGAATGAAGAAAGCTTACATCGTTAACAAAATTCTTGATTCTGATTTGCTAAAATTTTAATAAGCATTGTGTTTATATCTACCTGAAGTATGTATCTACTATTAACAGTACAATATAGTATTTAAATTTAATGAATTGTTAAAATTAAAAGTAATTGAAAAATGGTTAAAAAAAGACAATTTTTATGAAGTCCACGTGGTATATACGAGCTTTGCAAATTTCCTATAACAGAGACTCTGTCAGGGCTCTACCACAGAGTTCTTGCAGGGCTCTGCAAATTACCAGTAACAGGGACTCTGGCAGGGCTCTGCCGCAGAGTTTTTGCAGGGCCTTGCAAATTACCTGTAACAGGGACTCTGCCAGGGCTCTGCCACAGATTTCTTGCAGGGCCCTGCAAATTATTTTCAACAGAGACCTACCAGGGCTCTACCAGAGTTAATTTTCAGGGCTCTGCAAATAATCCGTTACAAATACCTGCCAGGTATCTGTAAGAGCTCTGTCAAAAAAACCCTGTTATAACCCCCTGGTAGATATTTGCTAGGGCCCTAGCAGAGACATTTAAATTTCACCAGGGAAAAATGTTACTTGGGTACCTTGGGGAACACCTGATTCTATTTTGTATAGGTCGGTTATTTCTTCTTGGTGTTTGACCATGAAGTGTCTATTGGTTAGATAAGACTGCAGTACCTGGTAATAAGGTGCGGGGAGGTTTGTTTTTATTTTATATAGTAGTCCCGGGTGCCATACCTTATCAAACGCCTGAGTAACGTCTAGAAAGGCAGCTGCACAATATTTCTTACTCTCAAAAGTTGTGTTTATGATTTCTACTATTCTATGTATCTGCTCAATAGTTGCGTGTTGTTCTCGAAAACCAAATTGGTGTTTTGGTATAATTTTAAGTTTTTCGAGTTCTGGTTTTAGTCTCTTCAGAAACAATTTTTCAAAAAGCTTTGACAGAATATGTAGTAGACTTATCAGTCTATATGATATTACTTCTTCGGGAGGTTTTCCTGGCTTTAGGATTAATATTATTTGCGCAACCTTACATTGTGATGGGAAGTGACCAGTTCTTTGGATTGAGTTATATATTTGGGTAAGTGTTATTAGTGCTTTATTTGGTATAGTTGTTTGATGACTGCGCCAGTTATAAGATCATACCCGGGAGCTTTTTTTGGTTTTATTCTTCTAATTTCAGTTTTAACTTCACGGAGTTTTATGGCTTGTATGGGAGGTGCCATTTGATATGGTGCTTGTAAAAATTCAGTTATGACGTTCTCCTCCTCCTGAGGAATCATAGATGGAAAGGGCCTAAATACGTTTTTCAGGTGTTCGGCAAACGTCGTGGCCTTTTCTTTGTCAGTTTTAACCCACGATCTATCGGGTTTTCTTATAGGAGGAATGTTTTCTTTCGGTCTTTTTAATTTTGCCGTTGCCTTCCACAGTGAGTACTCAGTGGCTTCAGTTGGTGTTAGACCTTCGAGATATTCTTGAAAAATTCTATTTTCTTCATCGTTCAGCAGCACTTTAAGGTTTCTCTCCGCCTCGTTAAGTTTTGCTTTGTCTGAAGGAGCTCTTGTCGTCATCCATGTCTTTCTTAACTTTCTTTTATTTTTAATGGCTTCTTTGGCGAAATTGGATTGGTTTTGTTTCTGTATGTTAGTATTTGGTACAGGAGTTGCGTTCCAAGCTGCTTGTTGTATTGTTTTTATAAAGACTTCTGTTGCTGAATCGATCTCTTCTGGAGTTTTAAGCCTAAGGTCTGAATTAATATTTTCTTCAATTATTGATCTAAAAGTCTCCCACCTTGTCCACTTGTTTGTGAGAGAGACTGACTTTTGCTTGTTTATCACCGTGGAGCTCAGCGACACCAGAATAGGCGAGTGATGCGATGAAAGGTCAAAACTTTGTTCAGCCCAGAGGTGTTATGGTGAAATACCCTTTGTTATGCAAAAATCAATGACATCGGGGATCTTATTTGTGTCTGTGGGCCAGTATGTAGGTTTTCCAGTAGAAAGGACTCCCAGGTTCTGCTCGTCCATGCATTTCACCAGTTCTCGTCCTTTTGTTGTTGTTAGAGGAGAACCCCATCTTGAGTGTTTGGCATTGTAGTCTCCACCGGCAAGGAATCTTCTACCCGGTGTGGCGAAATAATCTTTCTATTGTTCTTCTTTGATAGCGTGTCTTGGAGGACTATATATAGCTGATATGGCTATTGGTCCTTTCGTATCCTCAATCAAAATCGTTGTTGCTTGTATAATATGTTCAGTTCGATATTTAGGTATTTCATGGTGCTTCAAATTGTTTTTAATTATGATGGCGCTTCCTCCCCAACCCACATTGTTTGGGTGCTTGGTATCGTAAATGGTGTAGTTTTGGATCCTTAGGTAACTGCGGTTTGTAAAGTGGGTTTCCGAGATTAACATTATATCAATATCGTGTTCTTTCAGAAACGATTTCACTTCCGGTCCATGATTTGCAAGACCGTAAGCGTTCCACACAGCTATTTTTATGTGTGGATCCATTAATTTAACTTATCGAGCAGTTTGGATACGATATTCATCATCTTCTGTTTTGTTGTATGATGGTTTTGTAGTGGTGTTAGTGAGGAGATTTGTGTTCACTTCTGTATTTACTGTAGCTGAAGCATAAGACTTGCTATTTGTATTAATAGTATTAGTGGAGGCAGTTTCAGGTAGTTTTGTTGAAACATTCATATTTTGCTATTGCCGTGGCTTTTGTCGTAAAGCTGGGTATTGTTTTTGTTGAATTTCTTTATGTACTTTACAACCCTTGTAATTGGCGGGGTGGTTTTACCGCAAAGTGCGCATTTCAGGTCCTTTCGTTCGGAGATTCTGCATGTTAGATTACTGTGGAATCCGCCGCATTTAACACATCTTTGTTGACGAGAACAGTAGTTTTTAGTATGTCCTAGGCGCTGATATTTGGCGCATTGGGGGATTTGTCTATTTTGGCGTACAGGTTCAACTTTTATTTTACAGCGTTCTAGGTGTTCTATTTCGTATATCTCTTTGTCATTTGCATTGGGTTCCAATTCTATGAAAAACATAGGTAGTGGCAGTTTGCTTGTCCTACTTTTAAGGTTATAAATACTTTTTACTTCGTGTCCCAAGTTTGTTATTTCATTTTTTAGGCGATCAATATTTTCAGAATAGTGGAGTCCCTTAAGGGGGGGGGGTAGGGTATTAAAATTCTATTTATTTTTATTTTTTTAACTGATGCATAAACATCTCAAGAACATTGTGTCAAAATTTCAAGTCGATCGGAGTAAAATTGACGACGTTATGAGTATTTTTATACCTGAATACCATATCTTTTATAAGTTTATAGATTTTCCCACAACTCACGTTTTCAAATTCGGTGACCCTCATAACTTCAAAACTACTGCACCGAATCTTTTGAAATTTTGAACAATATTTCTGTACATAATTTACGAGGTAACGCTGGAGAGTTTTTTTAAAATTTGTTCATATTTTTTATTTTACAATAACAAATTAGCCGATTTTATTCGCAAAAATCGCGTTTTTCCCTTCAAAGTGTTCCCAAAAAGTGAAAAATTTAAATTTCGAAAAACCCTCCCAGGGTTACCTGGCGAAATCGATTATCTAACGAAGGAACTTTGATTTTTTGATTTCGGATGATCCAGCACCGAGTTATGAGGGACACCGCAATTCTACTTTTTTCCGAGACGCTTCCGAATAATTGCTGCCATTGCCGTATTTTTTAATATTTCTTCATGAAAATATTACACAATATTCTTCGAATATTATACTTTAATCTACCATTGGTTTTAATAAATAGATTTTAACTGTGTCGTCAAAAACAATTCACAAAAATGTGCCTTTTTGGCACGAATTAACCCTAACCCCCCCTTAATCACCACGCGAAAGCTCGTTTTGTTTTTAATCTGGTATGAGTGATATTTTACGTCTTTTTCCAATAGTTTTGCAGTAGCAGCACTGTAAGACTCCAGTCTTATTTTGAATGAATATCGAGGATTTCAAAAAATTAGGAAACGAATTGAGAAAATTGAAAAAAAGGTAATCTCATCAAAGTTATTTTGACAGATAAGCTTCCAATAGATTTTCCAATCGAATTTTAAGGAATAATATAGATAAATGCAATGATAGTACACACAAAAAAATATTGCAGTAAAAATGAAAGCATTGCACTAAAATCAACATTATTTGCTTTTAAAAAGGGCGTAGACATCGAAACTTTTAATTTGAAAGTAGAGCTACTTTCATTTTGAATTCATACTACTGTCAATTCGAGAGTAACTACTTTTATAAATAATATCAAGTTTCAAAAGCAGTTGCTCTCAAATCAAATATTAGGTATTTAAATTGAGAGTGGATTAATTTGTTTTTTAATTGATGTTACTGTTAATTCAAAAGTAGTTACTGTCAAATTAATATTAGTTTATATTCGTTTTAACAATAATCTGACATCAAATTAACAAATAAAACTATTATAGTTTTTTTTTTAATTATTATATTTTTAAGAAACTAAAACTAAACAAACCAAAACTAAAACTGTTTTTTTTAATTTTGCGACAATTTAATAATTAAAATCACTAACACATTTTACTATTACAGCACGAACTTTGAGCTCCTTCCAAAATTGCAAATTTTTGTTACTTCCGTTTTCCTTCCTTATTTGCACTTTGTCGTTTTGATTTTGAGCTTCAATTATAGTAATATTCCTGCAAAACATAATATAACATCAGACAATTATTTTTATATAAGTTAAAATATGAAGTAAACTTACCGTATGTTCTTTGGGAAAAGATTTTTAACGTTTGCTGGGTTAATAAGTCAAATTCCGTCTTTGTTAAATTTATATTATTCAATCTCATGTAGTCAATAATGATCCAGTCTTCGCTGCAGCAAAGGTTGTCTTCTCAATAAGGTTGCCATTGCGGTCCCGTTGTAAAATGTTTTCTATATTCTATAAACAACTTTATTATAATAAAGTTTCCCTTATATGCTATATAAGGGAAAAAACATAAAGTCAAATTATAACCAAATTCACAGCTATACGTCACTGATGAGATCTAACAAGATCGAAACATGTCTGTCGTTGTTGTATTTTGGGTATAATTTGACTTATTTTCGAATTTATTTTACAACTTTATTATAAATAAAAAAATAGTTCAATGTTAAAAATATAAATTTAAAAAAAATACATTCCAAAAACTACTTACCTACTTCAGTGGCTTTCCAATGTTTAAGTTGCCTTTGATTGTTTAATATGAAATATTTTCACTTACAAATGGAATGACATCAACAAGCACAGATAATAGTAGTGCGCATGTTATAAGGTCTGTTATATAAATACAACTTGCAATTTTGCACATTCCATTATAAAATAGTACCTCAAAATGAATATTTATACTTTCAAAACAACATTATAAGTTTTCATTTTGACTTCAAGCCTTTATCAAAAGTGTATACTTTTGAAATGATGTTATCCAACTCATTTTAAAAGTATTCAATTTCAAATAGAAAAATTTACTTTTAATTTAACAATATTTAAATTGAAAGTAGATTTTGAAAGTAGAGTTTCACACGATTCTTTCAAATTAAATGTAATGCTTTTATTATAAGAGCAAAACTTTTATTTTCACGTTGAAAGCGTAATTATTCATTCTGAAAGTAGATTTTTCTTTCTGTGTAGAATTGTCATTGAGCGGGATAAAGTTAACTAAAATCACATTGACTTTAATGGGATGGGCACCTGTGAGATCGGAAGTACTGGGCTAATCTGAATTACACTTGACGCTTTCTGAATTACAATTCTAAATGGTGCAGTTAATCTTATTTAACCTAATTTGAAGTCGCTATTTTGATAATTATTTACCGAAGAAATACAAACTGAACAATTTGTCTATATAAATGGAATCGCAAACGAAAATTAATCGTACTCGCTTCGGCGGTACATCTACGAAAATTGGAAAGATACAGAGAAGATTAGCATGGCCCTGGGTAAGGATGACATGCATATTTGTGGACTTTCAAGGGGAACTACATACTGGTCATCATATTTTTATATTATAGAAGTATAATAAGTGCATTGGATCATCGCCTAATACGAATTGTGTTACCAACTCAATATTTAATTGCAATAGTGGATAATATGATTATCGACATTTTCCGTTTTATAAAAATCTTCGTCTTGTCACAATTCTAACGGAGAGGGTTTAAATCCACATTTTTATCCTGAATTTTCCGAATGCTTACTACATGCTTTATTGCCTTTAAAATGTGCAAAGCCAACAGCCCTTCGAAATCCACAACAATTGAATTAGACAAAATAGCGCCGCCAGCACCACTTAAATGGCTGTAATACGCGAACGGTAAGAGCAACAAATTCGCGATTGCGGCAACTAATTGGCCAAAAATTCTCAACATATTTTTTTTAGGTTTTACGAAAGTGGCAGCGCTAGCTTGATGCGGATCTTTTATTTTGAAGACAATGTCTAAGAAGAGGTACAAAACTTGTTTACAGAAAATCTTAAAATATTGGCAATATCAAATCACATGACACATACTTGTTTGAATCAGTTATTAGTGCTTATTCGTCTCAAATATACATTTTTAAAAAAAGATGCATGTTTGTTATTAGGCGTGTAAGTACAATACCATTGGATGGTTTGCGAATTACAGCCATTTAAATGGGTGGGGGCTGTTGGCTTTGTACATTTTAAAGGCAATAAAGCATGAAGTAAGCGTTCGGCAAATTCAGGATAAAAATGTGGATTTACACCCTCTCCGTTAAAATTGTCTACGATTTTCAACACTTTATCATTAATTTCTTGACCCCATTTAAACCATCTGCTACCTATAATCGAACGTTTGTTTTCTTCATCATCTACTTCATCTTTTCTGTCAATAAATATTTGGCAATGACACAAGACGAAGAACCTCTTTCCTTCCGGCCCCCTGCCGCACACTGGGCTGAAAAATGATGTAAAAATTTATTTTCCAATTAATGTTTATATAAAAAATTTTTTTAGTTGGTAATATTAAAAAAATCGCACATTACAATCGCAAAATTCGTTATGTTCTGGTGGATTGTTTTGCGTTTAAATGCTTATGAATATTAAATATGATTATATTAAACAGATGATACTCATAGCAATGCGTTTATTTTAAAATTTATAGGTAAAATAACGATTTTAGGGTTTATCTTAACTTGAACTTTTCGAGCGTTCTATAAAATTGTGAACTTTAAAATTTAGACCTGCGTTACTGTTACCTAAACATCTATATCGTGTATCAATTTCTCGCTGGAATGTTTGCCTATAAGGAAGATATTGTCATTTCAAGTTTTAATCTCTTAATTTTATGTACCAAATCAGCTCATTTTCATCATAAAAATATGAAAAAAATGAAAATATAAATGTATATCAAATATATTTGTAACACGTAAAAGGAATTAGATTAGTAAATTATTAAAATATATCAATTAATTTACTATCACGTATTAAAAACTAACCAATTATAGTTAGAAAATACTATAATAATTTATTATTGTTGCATTGATTATACATAGCGTAAAAGAGTTACCTATCAGCGAAAATTTAAAATTAGTTTTGTTATCAGAACCCACCTAAACAAATTTATATTTGATTT
This sequence comes from Rhagonycha lutea, assembly GCA_958510855.1. NCBI lineage: Eukaryota > Metazoa > Arthropoda > Insecta > Coleoptera > Cantharidae > Rhagonycha > Rhagonycha lutea. The sequence goes on along the minus strand of OY294039.1, from coordinate 18,187,684 downwards.
AAACTAATTTAAATTAATTTTTATTAATATATGAAAATAAATTATTAGTAGCTACATAATTATTAATTTGTATCGCTTTCAGTAGCGTCTGTTAATTCAATTTCTGGAGTTAATTCCAGTAATTCCAAAGTTTCGGGTAAAAGATTTTTTGTTTGTCTTTTCTGAAATGGCCGAATACTTGATATAAAAGGATCTGAAGATATTAGCATATTATGTAAAATATCTTCGTTGGATGCTTCCCTGCAAAACTTTCTAGATCGGGTTTCTCTACTCTTTCGAGTACTCTTTCGAGTACACGACAGGTTTAAATTTATCATCAAGAATTTTTCTTATTTTTATAACAAATTCAGGATTTTCTTGTAAATGTTCTAAAATCCTTGCAACATCGTTAAGTCCATTGTTGTACATACTCCTGATTGTAGAACACATGAGCTCCTGCGTATCCTTATATTGAATAAATTCGGTCTTTTCTACCATATCTTTAATTTTCAGTCTTATACAATGAGGCCAATTAAACTCAGAATGCAACCATGAATTATTGTTCTCCAAAAAAATTTTTTCAGTACGGTTGGACTGTTTCCACTTCCTACGCAGCTTCAAACAAAGCATTCTAATACTAGTTTTTAAAGTATTCAGTTCTGATTCACAAAAATTGATATCAAGTCTGGAAGTAACCATTTCAAAAAGTTTCTTGTAATCATCAAGATGTGTGTCAGGGGAGCTTTTAAGTAATAAATAAAGATCATAATTTGTTCTTAAATTATAATTCATCTTGATTTGATTTGCTTTTTTTCTAATTCTCTATTCTATTTCCTTTTTTATTTATATTTTCTCGATTTTCAAAACCTTTATAGGCATATTATCTCATCGTATATACGGATCAATGGATTCTGAAGCATGAAAGCTTTCATATTTTAGCGAAAATGAGCGGATTTGGTACATAAAATTAAGAGATTAAAACTTGAAATGACAATATCTTCCTTATAGGCAAACATTCCAGCGAGAAATTGATACACGATATAGATGTTTAGGTAACAGTAACGCAGGTCTAAATTTTAAAGTTCACAATTTTATAGAACGCTCGAAAAGTTCAAGTTAAGATAAACCCTAAAATCGTTATTTTACCTATAAATTTTAAAATAAACGCATTGCTATGAGTATCATCTGTTTAATATAATCATATTTAATATTCATAAGCATTTAAACGCAAAACAATCCACCAGAACATAACGAATTTTGCGATTGTAATGTGCGATTTTTTTAATATTACCAACTAAAAAAATTTTTTATATAAACATTAATTGGAAAATAAATTTTTACATCATTTTTCAGCCCAGTGTGTGCCGGTTTCGTCGGGACCCAAATCTACCACGAAACATTGAAAATTCAAACTTTCCAAATATAAAAATTAATACTTTTTCAATAATTAAATTTTCTGCTTCTTCATTCAAAAAAAATACGACAATATAAAACATTAATAAATGTTTCTATTGGTGAGTTATGTTATGTTTTCTCCTAAGTCCGATCTGTTTCATGTAGAATGTTTCATGTAGACTAGTGTAGAAATTTCATCAGAAGTCGTCCATTACAATCGCGAATATTTAAAATCCTATGTGAAGATATGGGTAGTATTCACACAGCGCTGCTTTTGCATACGGAAGTTCGATGGTTATGGCGAGGTAAAATTCTCGTTATATTGTTTGAATTACGGCAAGAACTATCAATGTATTTTCTGACCAACAAATTTAAATTATCTGATCGATTAACCAACATTTCGTGGCTTTGCAGAATTGCATATCTTGCCGATATATTTACAAAACTGAACGAAGTATGTTTGTCTCTCCAGGGAAAACACCTCAACGTTTTTAATGCGAGAGATAAGATATTAGCTCTGTCCCGTAAGTTAGAATTTTAGAAATCCGCTGTCGAGGGAAATAATTTTGGTTGTTTTTCAACACTAATTAAGTTTTTGGAAGAATCAGAAGAATCACCACGAGAAGAAATCCTAATCGACATTGAAGAAACATCTTCGGAATTTAAGAGCGTCCATCAATAAATATTTTCCTTCTTTAAGTGAAAAATACATAACTGGGTGCACAATCCATTCATTGAATGCCAACGACCAGTCGAATTTTCTACTGTAGATTTCGAAAATCTAATTGATATCAGGTGCGATTCCCAATTGGAAAGTAAATTTAAAGAGGTCCGCTTCATCTGATTGTTTTGTTTTCCGATAAAGTGTATTTTTAAACTATTATAATAAAAATTATTAATAAAGTAAAGTAAAGAACAAACTATATTAACTTTTTACCGCCCTCTAATCCTTTTTTAATTAAATCTGCAATTTTGTTGTCCTAAAAGTAATCCATAATTTTGATTTAAAAGTAGAGATTTTTAAACTCAAAACTAAAATTTCTTGCGTTTTCTTAAGCACAATTTACATAATTTTCTCAATGCCAATTAAATATTTTCAGGGATGGATCTATCCCTATCAACCAATGGGAGAGTTTCACTAGACACAAATTCTTTGAAATAATATGAAAACATAAAACTTGGATACAATGCTATATTTTATATTATACAGGGTGTCCCCGCACTCACTTTACATAAATTAGGTGGTGATAGAGATAGAGGACACTTTTCTAAGAACAATATTTAATAATTTTTTTTTCTAAATTCAAACCCTCGAGAGTTAAGCCTCTTTAAAGCATTATTTAAATTTCCACATTCACATGGCCATTGCACCGAAAATATTGATTTTTCTGTAAAAGTGGTTTAGTGCATATTTAAACTTTTTATTGTCTAAAATCAACGGTTTTCGAGTTATGAATTAAAGTAAGTTAAAAAATGTTGAAAAATTGTAGCTTCTTCTTTTTTGTTTTTTTCTCAAAACCCTGTATCTTTTAAACGAAATATTTTACAACAAATCTGACGCCCCATTCCGGAAACCCCGAAGGACCCTGAATTTTTGAGTCTAAAATATATATTATTGATAAGTGATAACCATCTGTCTTCCAGGACATAATATCATTCGCAACATAATTTGTCCTGATTTGTCAGATTATCTTTGATATTTTTTGTATTTTAACACAATACCAACCGGAAAATGTATCTATATAAGTGAAATCGAAAATTGAGAAAATCGTACTCGCTTCGGCGGTACATCTACTAAAATTGGAACGATACAGAGAAGATTAGCATGGTCCCTGCGCAAGGATGACACGCATATTCGTGAAGCTTTCACCATTTTTCCACGTTCCAGGGTGTAAGCTTGTGATCGCAGATTGTTCGCTCTCGTCACTGGTGCCTAACCAGCAGCGTGGCGCGTCCCCCGGTTGCGGATAGGGGAACGACCAAATATATTTGGTCAGCTGTGAATAAATTGAATAAGCAGTCGCGGACAAGGATTTAAAATTTGGATCAATTTATTATATAATAAAAATGGATAAAAGAAATTAAGTCTGTTTTGCAATAAACTTGCAGACATTTTTTGTATCATTTATTTGGTGATATCATAGACCTCTTTGTTGAATTTTTCAGTAGGGTCGCTGGGTATTTCTTCAAACATTGCAGCATCAGTTATCAATTCGTTTACTTTCAACCGATATTCTTGTCCATCTAAAATCGTCACTGTGTTATCCTTATCTGCTTTGTAAATGATTAGATCATTATTCGCGCACTTCTTTCTAAGTGGCTTAATAATGTTGCTATCGTTATTTGACTGCTTCTTTGATAATGTCAACTTATGTGAAGTTATGATGTGGGTATATTCTTCTTTATCATAATTCGATTGATTATGCAACTTGGAAATGTTAAGTTCAGTGCAAACTCGCAGTAATTCCAAGTCTGTTTTAGAGATTGGAAAATTAAGAGTATATTTTGAACCTTTGCTTAAAATATCAAGCTGATAAATGATATCCGTAGAGGACATGTTAACCATCCGTTTGTGAAAGTTAAATGTACCTTCCATACTTGTTGATTGGCTATTGTAATTTGTAGTGTCATTCTGTTGGAACGATAACTTCAACAACTTCTTATCAAGGTTATCTCGATGTAATCGGTATGTTGAAGCGAATATTGGACTGGTATAAGATGGTCATAGGGTAACCTATGGGTTAACTCCACGTAGATTACCTTCAGATGTTCTTCGTGACATTGAATAGTGGCATTTAAATTACGAATACTTTGTTTAATAACAGTGTGCTCAGTATTATTTAGAAAAAAGAAAGTAATTCAAAAAGTAACCCAAAAGTAACTAATCAGCAGTGTAATTTTTTAATTACACAGCTACTTTTTTCTGACAAATTTTGCATGGAAATATGGATATAATATAATATACTATATTTATTAAGTGAATATAATAATAAAAATAATAGCACCAATACAATAGTAACAAAAATGATCGTTGAATAAAACAAAAGATATAAGTTACCTAACTTTTTTCCCTTTTCTTGTAGGTACTTATATCTTATATATTATTTTCCACTTGAAAATTTCTTTAACTTGTTCGTTTTTTGTCTTCTTTCTTCCTCTTCTTTTCTTTTTTTTTGCAAAATTTCAAGCATGATTTGTGCGTCCTCCACTTACATGAGATCTTTATACTTTATGGCTTCTTTCAATTTGGCATTTACTTCGTTTAACAATTTTGTGTTTAGTTTCCTAGTATCCTTTTGGTCCTGAGCAGCATTGCGTGTGCATTTTTCTTCTAGTTCTTTAATTCTTTGAGTAGCTCGTTTATGATTTTCAACAATTTTTCTTCCTACCTCTTCTTCGATTTTCCTTTTATTATCTACTTCAAGCTTTTCTTTTTTCTTTTTATCCTCGTCTTCTAAGGGCCGATTCTACAAAGCAGGTATAAAGTCCCGATTAGTTATTCGCCGTATAACTTATTCGAAGTATAACTTATTCCTTATTCCAGGTATAAAAGCTTTTGCGTTCTACAATGCTCGTACACGGTCGGTATAACTATACCTGGAATTAGTTCCTCCGCACCAATTATAGGTCATTTGCGCAGCATATTTGACCATAGGATAACTATTTGACATCGTTGTGAAGCGTTCATTTGATTTATTGGTTATAGTTTTTGTTGTAAAAGATGTTTAAACAGAAAATTAAACAAATTCTCTTTTTTTTTAATTATTTTTAGCAATGGTTATTGCTATTAGATGTTTTCAATATTAAAAAGAGTTAAAATTTTTTGTAATAATTTTTATTTTATAAAATTTTACAAATTACTTTATAAATTACATAAAAATGTAACTTATTAAAATGAAACTTTTAAAAGCATGGGTCGAGAATGAAATATCCAAAAACAATAAAAATGACAAAAAAAACCTTAATAAATAACAATAAGCAATAACAAGAATTTTTACAAAAATTTTAAATTCACTCACAAACCTCAATTAATTAATTATAAATAATCAAAGTAATGATTTAATAAAATAACTTAATAGAAGCACTTGAAATACAACAATAAATTGAATTTCACATTTGAAATAAATAAAATTGTATTCAACTGTCAAACTCTAAAATCCAACCTTAAAATAAATGATAGTTTATATTAGATTTGACCAATAGAAAACAAGAATAACTTATCCGAGCAGGTATTCGACCATTTTCAGAGGGATAAGTTAAACCAGGTATAACCACAATTTATACCAACAAGAACGTTATACGACAATTGTAGAACGCAATCTGTGTGATTTATTCTCAGTATAGCTTATTCGTACTTTATACCTGCTTTGTAGAATCGGCCCTAAGTAGAACTTATAGGAACGATGAGCTTGTAAAGTCAAAGTTATCAATTTTTGTGTTATTGGAACAACTCCAGGTTTATTTTCACATGATTTCGGAGCTGAATAAACATTTAGCCGCACATTTAGACATTTGCTATAGTCATTTTTGTTCTTTCTTCAGTCAATACACGCCCTGACAAAGAAAAACCATGCTCGACATCGGAATTTCCATATGATAGACATAAACATTGCTTAGCCACAGTTAGTAAATTTGGGTATTTCTTCTGATCAAATTGAACCAAAATATATCAACTCGATCGGTATCATTAAATTTAATGTTTTCCAAGTTATTTAATTTAAATAATTTCCATTCGTCTTCCAAGAAATCCATATTAGATCTTAATATGCGCAGTAGCTTTTATTCACGATAAAACAGCATTACAATAGAACACACAACTAATACACAACACACTAAGGGCCAGTTGTATAAAAGAGGATCATCCTCGGATCAGAGTTAAACCAGGGATCAACGCAAATGTCTGTTGTATAAGCAAGAGTCAGGCGTTGATCCTGGGTTAACTCACTGATTTTATGATCCGAGAAATCGGCAGATTAACCCAGGGTTAACCTCAAAGTAGTATTTTGTTGTCTTTGTCTTCAAAGAAAACATTTTTTTTTAAATTGTAATTTTAATGAAAAGTTAACAAATTATTACCATGGATTATCGTGATTTGACCGGTTAACTTGTATAAAAAAGTAAACAAATATTATTAAATTACCACTATCTAGAGAAATTACTATATATACTAGGGAATTCTGCAGTATTCAGGAATACCAACAGTAATTTTAAATTTAACTCTCGAGTTCCTTTATACAACCGCATCGACGTTGATCCTGGGTTAACTCTTGAACCAGGTTCAGCTGATCCTAGAGTTAACCCTCCTTTATACAACTGGCCCTTATAGTCGATCATACTTCGCTTATGTAGTATAGGCAGTTCTTCCCAAAGTTTCTAGGTTGGTAGAACCTCCACCTTTTGAGTAACTCTGTATGATACCGTTGTGCTCGATGAACATACAGGGCACACTTTGTTCAGTGCCGTATCAAGGAGTTCTAACAATCCATATCAATTTCATTTGGTAACAAAGCCACAAAGGCACTGCTTTAATCTAGGTCTCTTTGAATATACCAAGTTGGTGTAAATGTTAGGTTAGGTCAAAAGTGAAATGTACTCTTTTATGCAACTAGTCCTTAAATGCACTTTCTTTTACAATTCCTGTTTTTTGAAAATCACTGTCAAATAAGTCTTGTGCATAATTCATTATTTTATTTCGCAATTCACAATCAGATACATGAAAACATTTATTTAATAGCGAAGATTTACATGGCTTAGAATAAAAGTCTTCTACCAATCGAAATTCTTGTCCAATGATAAACAAGCCATTTCTAGTTGTTACAAAATTTTTAACGCAAATTATGCTTTTATCTTGTAACATACAGCAGTTGTCAGCTTCGGATAGTTTCAAAATAAAATTGTCAAACTGAACTTGTCGATATTGATTTATTATTAATTCGTTATCTGGCATCATTAATACTGGTCCATCACTGTGAAGATATTTTGGTCTATGTTTATTTAGACGACTCAAGCGTGCAGCAACATCTTGATGGCTATTATCATATTCAATTTTTCTTTTTATTATTTGATGATCACAAATGAGCATATAAATTTTTAAATTAAAATAATAATTTAATTTAATTAAAATATTAAATATAGAGAAAAACTAATACTATTTATTTCTTAGTAATTATAATGACAAACAATTCCTTAAAACTTCTTTTTGGTGACCTTAAAGAACGGTATAACTTTGATTATCTCTTGACATATCGTCTGAATCAGAACGTCATATGAACTTTTTCGGAGTAATAAGATCTAAAGGGGGACTACATGATCATCCCGATCAACTGGAATTTATGTATAGGCTACGTGCAATATTGGGTCGAAATGAAGGGAACATATCGCTTCATGGAAATACCGCTATAGATGGTAGTATTCGTAATATTTACAAATTATTTGTAATATTTACGAATATATTTGTATTATTAATTACAAAAACGTGGTAATATTTACGAATATATCTGTAATATTAAGAAATATACAACGTACTATTAACAACACAAAAGTGGTAATATTAACGAATGTTTTTGTAATGTTTAATAATCAAAATGTGATAATTAAAAAATATTCCTTTTATTTATTTCTCATTTATTAACAAATAATATAGTAAATAAAAAAAAAATAAGACAAAAAAAAATAAGACAAAAAAAAAATGATTTTCAATAAAAATAATGTAACATTCAATAACAAATTTAATTAACATTTTTTAATAAATCGACTACTTCTTCTAGCCGCGGATAGCTTTCGTACTCAGTTTTGTAGTAGTAATGTGCCAAAAAATTCCATACTACTTTAGATGCATTCGGAAACTCTACATGAAAAATATAAAATATCTTAAAGCAAGTATCGACAGCTTTAAGGAAAGTGTTAAAAATAAATTTGTGGTCGTGGAAGAACACAATAATATCATTTAAATTGGAGATATGGCTTCCAACGCATATTATAATGGTTGAACGGTGTCCTACAATGTTTTCAAATGCGCAATGTGTTCATCGACTTCTTGCGTACAACTAACCAAATAAACAAACGAATTTTGGGAATCTGCTATGGTATATTTGGAAGTTGACTTCTTTCCACAGCTGCGTTATGGTTGACTTTCTGGCAGTTGGTGGTAATAACGCATGGAGGGCCCAGAACATCGTACAATGTCTACAATCTATTTAAAAAAATTGTAGAAAACTTTTTTATACGAATTTAATTAAATACATACTTTCTGCTAAGAGAGAATTTTGAAGAAACGTCATTTGCTTTTTTACAGTACCATCCTTCAAATTGTTTTCCAACATTTTTGACATGGCTTCTATAGTCAAGTTCCACCCGTCCAAAAAGCCATTGCTATCTTTTTCTATATTGAGTCCATCAAAGTCTATCGAAATCTGAGAGAAAATAAAGTAAGTATTTACTACACACTCTTATACAAAAATGTAAAAATGATATGCTTACTAATCGATCTCCCTTACACTGAGAAAGAGGTTTATTTGTAATAAATAAAATTTATTTGGAGTAAATAAATGGTAGATTTGAAATGAGAGAAATAAATATTTGTTTAAAATAAACAAAGCATTTGTTTGACCAACTAACCAAAAAAAAAATATTGTAAATTTATATTTATTAAATATTAACTTATGGGATTGTTAGAGAAACAAAATATTTTTTAAATATAAATTTATATTTATTAAATATTAAGTTTTGGGAGTGTTACATAAACAAAATATTTAGCAAGCCTGAAACAAATTAAAAATTAGTAAAAAAATTGATCCAAAAATGAGCTAGTATCTTGTGGAGCACTTCAGTGATCTGAAGGACTTGGTAGGTGGTAAAGTGTCCTGCTTGGAATCCAAACTGCTTATCTTTCGTTCCACTATATTATATTGCAATAAACTAAAAATAAATAAATTAAAAAAGAGACTTATAAACAAACAGATTAACGATTTAAATAATATAGATTAATTGTTTTTTTTTATACTCGTTAAGCTTATTGTTTATGTCTAAAATATTTTGTATAATATTGTCGAACTTAGTTTTAAAATCATATATATGCCACTGAACAAGCAGCCAGATATGTTCACTTTGTTTTGAATACTTAGCATCCAATACATGAAAGGATTTGAAACATAGATCCAAACCTTTCAGTAAAGAATGTACCAAATAAAGGGTTTCGTCAATAACAATATAAACATTTTCAATTTTTTGCGTTGTAGGTCCTTGAATAATTACATATGGTTGTACAGTCAAACCAAATTGCCTCATTTTATCATTTCGTTCCCGTCTACTGTTGTCAATATCACCTGGTAACTGTAAAACATAGTACATATAGATTATACGCATATGACTGGTTAATACTCATGTAAAATTACTTACACACACATGTTGGACAATTCCTTCCAGACTGTCCGCAATGCTTGGCTTAAAAATTTACCCTTCTTTGTCGATAATTTTGATTTTGGGGGAACCATAATATTTATCAACGAAATTTCGATATAAGTCTTGGCATCTAAAAGTTTTTTTATTTTAATGTAACAAAGGAAAAGCTGATATTATAAAGTATATTTGATATTTAATGAAAATGGTTACCATCACTTATTATTTCTCCATTTAATAAATCTAATAGAATTTCGTGGATACCAGTTATCGCTCCCCTTCTTAAAGCCAAAATATTGGAAAAGAACTGTTTCCAGTGAACAATTAAACGTAACGATTTATCCTGATGTATATGCGTAAAATCATCTTCTATCTGCAATGAAATGAAATATAAAAATAATACAATTTAATTTACTAAGGATGTACGTACAAGAGTATAACCTAAAGCCTGGTTTACACGGGTATAGTAATCAGTAGAGTATCTAATAGAGTAACTCTACCTGTAGAAACCCGAAAAAAAGCTCCGTAGAGTAGAATATCGAGTAGAGTAGCGAGTAGCTGGTAGAGTAGAGTACTTTACTGGCGGCGGTAAAGTAACTATACTCTACTTACCCCCTACCACAACTCCCACTCTACTAGCCTCTTCACTCTACCCGTGTAAACATCTTCTCCCCTACAACAGCCAGTATCAAGTAGAGTATAGTTGCAGAAGGCGCCTTCGGGGCCTTAAAAATTACGAGAGGGGGGGAACGAACAATCTTCTTTGGAACCAATGATACGCTTGTACGAGCGGGACCAACTTTTCCTAAGATCGTATCACTTATCCGCCCCTTGTGTCTTTTCTTCGGCGGCATCTCTTCTCCATCGCTGTCATCAGTAAGTGAGCCATGTACGCCAAGATCGTGTCTTCGTTGACGTCATTCACCTCCACATTTTGGACTTTCAAGTAGTCCATAAACTTTCGATACTCCTTCATATATCGATGGTTCGATTTTTGCGGCAATAATTGCAATTTGGCCTCTTTGGCTCCTTCTTCGATGGTTTTCATCTTTTCTCTCGATTATCTTCACTAAACTTTTCTCACAACTGACTCGTACACGTTACAAATAAAAATGAAAAATTACCGTAGATATAGTACTACGTAACAACTAAAGCCGTTAATAACAACCGTTTACACCAATCAAAATTGATTGGTACGCAAGTACTACAAATTTAAAATTTTTAAATTTAAATTTACACCAATCAAAATTGAAATTTAAAACGGCAATCAAACTGGCGTAGTTCCGTAACAACGAAAAGCCACTCGGAGGGAGTTCGGCCGCCTCGACTCCGCTGCGTCTCGGCTTTGCCTCCCCCCCTCGGGTGTAAAATGGCGTTTTACGCCCTAGTGGTGAAATAGTATATTATACTACAAGGGAGTAAAGTTACTCTTTTCAGTCCCGAGACAATTTTGTACCGAGGCCGTAGGCCGAGGTGCAACAAGCAGTCGAGGGACGAAAAGCAACTTTACTCCCACGTTGTATATACTATTTTTCACAATTGCGATGAAAAATTCTATTTCTAATGTAAATAATATAGAAATAAATAATTTTACTAGAATAACGGATTTTAATTTTTACACCCCGCTGCGGGGTGTAAAATCCATTTTTACGACCTGCACCGGGATGTAAAAAAATAAAATCATTTTTACGACCTACTGCAGGTCGTAAAATGCATGTTGAATGCCGGTATAAAAAACGCCCCTTTACACCCGCAAATGCGGGGCTAAATTGCATTTTAGAGTATCGCAATTGTGAAAAGTACTATTCGTGCGTTTACGAAATTAGCATATTTTCTGCTTTCCACATAAACACAACATATTATATGAATTATGCAGTCGAATCCGCATGTATTAATTCACAGTTTCACAATCCAGTTTGAAATTATTATCTTCTGGATTTATTACCGCATCATCTTCTATAACTTCTTTTTCTGGTACATCATCTACTACATTTTCAATCATTATTTGCCTTGTGCTAGGCCTTTGTGAAGGCGGACCATCCGATATCGCATTATATTTAGATTTTATTCTAATCAGAGACCCAACATGCTTTGAACATGAATGTTTGTGAATTCATCGATTCGCATTGGAAGCGCTTGATGACGGAACATTTCTTTGCAATGACAGGGTTGTACTGCATATTGTCATGATCTCCACGATTTGATTCACTTTTGGAATTATTGTAACAATGCTTATAAATTACTTTAATATCTTCCAAAATATGCAAAGTTTCTTCAATTTCAATATTGTTATCTTCCAAAAATATTTCGCTATCCTCCGTTTCATCGGTACAACTTGTAAGATTATTTCCATTCATTCCTTCTTTATGTTATCGGCATAAAGAAAATTTGTTTTCTGGGCTTGGGCTATCATTCGATTGGCTACAATCATAGTTGTCTTGGTCTTGTAAGACTTTCACAACAGTTGAATCTATTTTGGTCATAGGGTAGAAATGCTCCATCATCATGATAAAGAAAGAACAAAGTTCGACAATAAACCTAAGGTGTCGTCCATAAAATACGTCCGAAATATTGTATCCCCCCCGTAATTAGCTGAATTTACATGTGCCCCCTCCTGTCTATAGCCTAGCTATAATCGACTCCATTTAAGAAATTAATATTAGTAGCAATATTAGTCCTGATTTGCCGGATTATCTTCGATATTTATGTATTTTAATAAAATACCAAGCGAAAAATTTATCTATATAAATGGAAGCAAACATTTAGAAAATCTTACTCGCTTCGGCGGTACATCTACTAAAATTGGAACGATACAGAGAAGATTAGCATGGTCCCTGCGCAAGGATGACACGCATATTCGTGAAGCGTTCACCATTTTTCCACGTTCCAGGGTGTAAACTTGTGATCGCAGATTGTTCGCTCTCATCCCTGGTGCCTTACTTTAACAGTTTTAGATTTTAATGAAAAGACTGAAACACTGGTTTATCCTTCATAATTTTTTGTAAATCAGGTCAAATATTTGAAATTTTTATAGCCTTATATCTAAAGTAAGGTGCAGTCGATTTATTTGTTTTGATTTCAAAAGAACTTCACAGAGAAAATTTTTTGGTTAAAAACTTTAATAACGTAATACAGGTTTGGTTTTAACAATTCGATGCCATGGTTCTCGATTTTGCTTTGGGTTATCGTGTGATTTGGATTGGTCCTTGAGGTGGATTAATGAATTTTCTGCTTTGTCTTCGATTTCTTTCTTCGCTTGAATTGGACAGTTTTGCTGTCAGTTTTGCTAAAAATATTTACTATAACGTTGAAGTAAATTTGACTAAATTATTTTTCTCTGTGTATACAGAGAAAGCCTGTTCACATAAATATGTCGTGCAAAAAGGAATCAAATGTTTCATAGCCTTTTCGGAGAGCTCCTTGTAATCAGAATTAATTTTAATGCAAAACTGAATTAAATCGTTATCGTTAAAAATATCTTTTTTAGAAGTGCTACAAGACAGGTCGACCAGCTGATCTTATTGTTTTTCTGTAAGACTTTGATTTTCTTCAATTCTTGAGGTAGCAAATGGGTTTCTAATCCAATAGTTTTCATTGTTTGGCGCAGGAAAATATTCACGAAAACTTATAACTATATTCCGCAAATGCTCTGCTCTAGTGCATCATACTGAAGAGATTCCAACTCTTCAGGTTCTAATGGAATTGCCTCTGTTATGCTCTCAAAGTAAAGAGAACTTAAGTTATCAACAGAATCTAAATCTGGCGGGTTATCTATAGCTGTATTTCCATGAAGTGATATTATGTTCCCTTCATTTCGACCCAATATAAATGCACGTAGCCTCTATACATAAATTGCAGTTGATCGATATGATCATGTAGTCGTCCCCCTTTAGATCTTATTACTCCGAAAAAGTTCTCTATGACATCCTGATTCAGACGATATGTCAAGAGATAATCAATGTTATACCGTTCCTTAAGGTCACCAAAAAGAAGTTTTAAGAAATTTTTTGTCATTATAATTCCTAAATATTGTCACTCAATGTGCGCCATATTTGATTGCGCAGTAAATGACGAGTTTTGGTTCGCATAGTAGATCATACCTTGTAATTATTATACCATGAATATAGCCATTAAAAAGTAATAACTTAAATTTTTTTTTGTGGGGGGCCTAATAACCAGATTGCAATTTTAAATTTATAGCGAAAAAACATTTATATGCTCATTTGAGATAATTTTGCATTTATGTATGTGCAAGATAAAGATCGCGTTCAATTGGACAGCCCCAAGACCGCCAAGATTATGTACTATTTGTGGTAAAATGGTTGCTAATAAAGGAAGTTTGGAACGTCATCGTAAAAATGTTCATAAACATGCAAAGGAAGAAAAAAATAGAAGTAGACAATCAAGATTAAAATGTCCATTTGATGAAGATTGTGTGGAACGCACATAACAAGTTAGGGATGAATTAATGAATATCTGACAATTCTCGATAATATATCGGGGTATAAGTCTGAAATGAGAATTTGATAAAAACGAATTTTAAAGTTTACTCGCATGCTATAAATCCAGTAGACAATAATATGAAAATCTTATTTGTTAAAGAATCGAATTTCTGCGATTAAAAGTGTCGAAAAATCGACTTTTTTCGATTTTATTTCGACAAACATCTTTTAAAACGATCACGGCTGTGTATTGAAAATGAGGGTGGTCATTTTCAACATTAACTTAAATAATGTAATAGTTTAAAATTAATTAATAAAATAATTTTTCAAAAAAAATAGAAAATCTTGTGAATTTAATTTTTTGTTTTGTAGCCTGCCTTGTTTAGGTACTATATTCTGATTTTATGTGAAAGGGATTAGTCTCAAAAATTTTTATTAGACAAAAGTTGTAGTCCGTTAAATTTTGAAAAAAAAACCAAAAAATAAAAGAAAGCTCAAATTTTTCGACATTTTTTAACTTACTTTAATTCATAACTCGAAAGCCGTTGATTTTAGAAAATAAATAGTTTAAATCTAGTTTGTAGATTATATTACTCTCTTTAAAAACGTACTAAACCATTTTTACTGAAAAATCAATATTTTCGGGACTATGGCCACGTAAAGGTGGAAATTAAAAAAAATGCTTTAAAAAGGCAAAAACTTTTTATTAAATATTATTCTTAGAAAAGTATCCTCTATCACCACCTAAGTTACATAAAGTGAGTGCGGGGACACTCTGTATATGGCAAAAGTTCTAATAAATTTTTCTTTTTTAAAAGCTTTTATGTAACTTGGTGTGAGCGTTGTCCGTCGTCCGTCCCTTGGACTTTTTCGAGGCCGTTTTTAACCAACTTCCCGAAGTCCTAGAGCAGTGATTCTCAACCTTTTTTTTGTTGCGGCACACTTTTAACGATTTCAAAATTTGGCGGCACAAAAAGAAAAAGATAAGTTTAAAACTTATTTACTTACCTATAAACACACTGCGTAAAATAGTTTATGATAATAATTTTAAATGTGTTGGCGGCACACTTTTATAATTTCGCAGTACACAAAAGTACCGCGGCATAGTGGTTGAGAATCACTGTTGAGAATCACTGTCGTAGAAAGCTGAAATTTGGAACATAAGCTTTCACTTGCAGCGAATTTTCATAATGTATTAATTTGGTGTACCAAAATTCCGCGAAATAAGCGAAAAATCGGGAGAAAACTGAAAATAATAAAGCGCATGCGTGGCTGCGCATTGTACACTTTTACCATACAGAGTGAAAAGTTATATTACTAAATCGCATTCGCATTTTTAAGGACCGCATTCAGGGTGAAATTTTTTGTTTTAATGATGTATACAGGGTGAAGCATCAAACATCTAAAATCCCACTTAATAAAGACCACAACTAACAGACAACGCACAGTCTAGAAGCATGAAATTTTGCACACAAGTTCCGTATATGATGTAGGTGAACACCAAGAACGGTTTACGGAAATCCTATTCAAACGGGATTTATCACGCACAACCTAATTAGTGAAGGTTGGTTACTTTCTCTACTGTTAGAACGTTAAATTTAACGCGTTGTTAAAAGATAATCTTTAATCATCTTTTCAATTGGTAATTTAAAACTATAAATTTTTATTATATAAACAAAAGAAGAAATTATGTAAAACGTGAAATAAAAATGTCGTCAACACAATTTAAACAGGTTATAGAAGAGGCGTTAAAGAAGGTTTCGGAAATTGCACAGCATGAAGATTTTCAAGTGAAATTAGAATTCGCTCAAGCTACAACGCGATCTTTAAGCAAGGTGGTAAAAGAATTTTGCGAAAGCGAAACGCGTACACTTGAGCTAAACGTTGCTAAACAAAAAGTCGCAGCGGAGCGTACTCCGAAGCGAAAGAGGGATGAGGAATTGACGGATGTCATTTTGAAAAAGAAAAAAAAATATGAGGAGGAGGAGGAGGAGGAGGAATTGGCAATGTCGCTCAACGCCTTTCAAAGATCGTTGTTAGAAGAGGAAGCTTCGTTATCGGCATAACCGATAAACACATTCACACGCCGAGACACGTCTTTCATTTAGAATTTTCATACAGATTTTGAAGAGTTTCTTGGAGATGTCCGTTTCTTCTTTACGAATTTGTGTAATAGCTTCAGAAATATTCTTATCCATATCAGTACACTCAGTTTTTGAGATGTACTTGGCTATATAAATTGCGATGAATTCGTTACACCCACATGGCTGTATATCCATATTTCCTCCCCAAAGTTTAAGGAGCGCGGGATTATAGTTATTAATACATGTTTCATTTTGTATCCTCTTTAAGACACAAATTCGTCCGCCATTCTTAACAAATTCATCCGATGTATGGGTTATGAGTAATTTGTGTCTTAAAGCGGACACAAAATGAAACATTTATTAATAACTATAATCCCGCGCTTCTTAAACTTTGGGGAGGACATATGGATATACAGCCACGTGGCTGTAACGAATCTATCGCGATTTACATAGCCAAGTACATCTCAAAAACTGAGTGTACTGATATGGATAAGAATATTTCTGAAGCTATTACAAAAATTCGTAAAGAAGAAACGGACATCTCCAAGAAACTCTTCTAAATCTGTATGAAAATTCTAAATGAAAGACGTGTCTCGGCGTGTGAATGTGTTTATCGGTTATGCCGATAACGAAGCTCTTCCTCTTCTAACAATGATCTATGAAAGGCGTTGAGCGACATTGCCAATTCCTCCTCCTCATCTTTTTTTTGACGTGAATACGTCTATAAAATCGGTAGCATGTTAAAAAATTTAATAAAACTATGTATGTATGTAAGATCATGAAGTCATGGAGACTGGGATGGTTGGGACATGTCATGAGAAGTAAAGAGGAAAACATGGAAAAGAAAATCACTTTGTGGAAGCCGAACAACAGCAGAGCGAGAGGAAGACCTAAGACGAGATGGTGGGATCAGGCTGAGGATGACCTGAGAACGATGGGGGTCATGGAGTGGTAGATAAAGTTACAGGACAGAAGCCAATGGAGAGAAATAGTAAGAAAAGCGAAGACACACGCAAAGCTGCAGATGGGTGCGAAAATAGGAAAGAAGCAAAAATTTAAAATGTTAATTGGGGGCTAATCCTCCCCTTCAAATGGATTTGTAAATCCCGCAATGGGATAGCAATGTTCTACTTTGAATGTAATGCTTTAAATAAATAATAATAAATAAATAAATGTAACGAAAAAATGTGTGTTTGTACGAAAAGTTATCGCATGTTGAACAATTTAATAAAACTATGTAACGAACAATGTGTGTATGTTCGTATGTATGAAATAAAATCGGCAGCAGCTTTATCTTCCTTTGCGAATTGGTAGGAATTCATTCTTGGGGTTCACCTTAAAATTCTTGTCAAATATATTTATGCATTTATGTAAATCTCGATAAACCTAAATATATATTTAGACAATAATTAATTATCCGTTGAACCGTAATTTACAATAGATTATCTTATAATGTTTTTGCCTGTTTTGGTGTTTCATCATTACAAATATCTTCTTTTAAGCTTTCTAGGCATATTGTCACTTCTGCATGTTCTTCTTTAATTCCTTTTGCCTCTTTTGCGGCCAATTCCTCTTCCGCCTTACGCTTATTACTTGCACGTCTACGTTTAAATGCCTCCGCATGCCTCAATTCAAACTGCCGCTCCGGATCTTCGCGATAGATCTTCAATGCATTTTTAAGAGATGCAAGTCTCAACGCTCTTAAATAGCAATTTCGTTGCCAATTGTCGGTTCTTGTCATCGCGACAATCAATTCCACCTCAGCTTTAACTTCCTTTGCGAATTTGTAGGAATCCATTCTGTTTCTATAGTTTATATCTACTCTATATATATAAAAAGATAAGAAAAATATGCAACGTTTTTATGCAACGTTTTTGTGCAACGTTTTTATGCAACGTTTTTGTGCAACGTTTTTATGCAACGTTTTTATGCAACGCTGAGAACAGCTATTGGACGACACCAAATCAACATTATAATCACATCAACGGACGAATCAAAGCAAAGCAAAGCAAAGCAAAGGCAAAGGCAAAAGCAAAAGCAAAAGCAAGGCAACAAAACCATGCGACGCAAAAACACAAAGATTGAAAGATTTATGTAAATGCAAAAATCCGTTTGGTAGCAAATTTGTTATTTTCGGTGGTGACTTTCGTCAAGTTTTACCTGTTATAAAATACGCTTCACCTGTGGAGATAGTCAATTATACTTTAAAGTCAACATCAATTTGGCCAAGCAGCATTATATTATTGAAAGTACCGAATAGCTGGAAATCTACAAATATAATTCAGGGACACGGACAACTCGGCACCGGACAACTCGGCACCGGGAAAATTCGGCACCGGCGACGCGGCACCGGACAACTCGGCACCGGGAAAACTCGGCACCGGCATAACTCGGCACCGGGAAAACTCGGCACCGGCATAACTCAGTTCCGGGCTAACTTGGCACCAGTTGAAAAACTTAAAAAAAATATATGAGGATCATTATTAAAAGGTAGATCCCTGTCTGGGCTAGGTTAGTGTTAGGAAACGACTTGTTTTTTAAAAGAGAAAGTCATTAAAAGGTAGATTAATTACTAATAAAGAATATTTGAATGTGTGACATAATATGGTCCGGTACCGAAAAAAAATGCGAGATTCACCCCATTCGCAGTAGCACAATTTGCCGAGTTGGAAGGCCCTAAGGGGATGTTTTTAAGGAGTTTAGTGCTGCAAAAATGGCTCTGGAACGGACCCTGCACCAGTTGAAAAACTTAAAAAAAATTAAAATATAAAAAATTTATTATATTAAAGAAATTATATATCTTTTTATAATTCACTTTCCGGAACAAACGCTACCGAAGTTATCATACGTGACTTTGCGACGGAAATGGTCTTAAAAATCCGAGGTGACCTTCTCTTTTAAAAAAAAGTCGTTTCCTAACACTAACACTAACCTAGCCTCGACCGAGATCTACCTTTTAATAATGATCCTCATACATTTTTTAAAAGTTTTTAACTGGTGCCAAGTTATCCCGGAGCTGAGTTTCCCCGGTGCCGAGTTGTCCGGTGCCGAGTTGTCCGGTACCGAGTTGTCCTGTACCGTATAATTCAGGACATTTACAGCAATTCAATTGCTTCTAATGCCGATCTCTCCGACAGAATTATATTAGCCTGCACAATGATGATGTTCGGGCGAGATTCATACCTACTTAAGTCAAGATATAGCTAAACATCGAGAGGTCGATCAAACAGAAGAGGACATTCGGTTGGAATATGAAGTCGAATAATTAAATTCATTGAATTTCCCTGGTTTTCCGGTACACAAATCAAAACTTAAAATAGGATCTGTTGTTATGCTAGCAGAGCTTTAACAAAGTTGGTATATACATCCATAGGCCTTTGTTTAGTCATGGACAGTTATATGTAGCAGTATTAAGATGTCGAGCGAAGGATGGAATACAATTTCAAAGTGAAAGCAACATAAAAAATGTTGTATGGAAATAAGTTTTATAACTTGAAGTTATTAGGGCCGCAAAGCGGCCCTGGGGGGTTAGGCCGCGTTAGCGGCCAGGGGGGCGAAGCCCCCCTAGTATATATATATATATATATATGCGTATACATGCGTATGTGACCGACAGTGACAGAAAAGTCACAAGCACATACGCACACCCTCCCAATCATTCAGACCATACAACGCATACCTGCGTATGTGACCGACAGTGACAGACAAGTCACAAGCACATACGCACACTCTCCCACTCAATCAGACCATACAACGCATACATGCGTATGTGACCGACAGTGACAGACAAGTCACAAGCATATACGCACACCCTCCCACTCACTCAGACCAGCTAGCAGGTCGTGTAGGCTCGCCAGGCCCCCTGCACACTCACCCACGATCAACGCCGTTCTAGCTACAGCCCACCGGCCCTACGACGCACACTGGGCTGAAAAATGATGTAAAAATTTATTTTCCAATTAATGTTTATATAGTAAATTTTTTTAGTTGGTAATATTAAAAAAATCGCACATTACAATCGCAAAATTCGTTATGTTCTGGTGGATTGTTTTGCGTTTAAATGCTTATGAATATTAAATATGATTATATTAAACAGATGATACTCATAGCAATGCGTTTATTTTAAAATTTATAGGTAAAATAACGATTTTAGGGTTTATCTTAACTTGAACTTTTCGAGCGTTCTATAAAATTGAGAACTTTAAAATTTAGACCTGCGTTACTGTTACCTAAACATCTATATCGTGTATCAATTTCTCGCTGGAATGTTTGCCTATAAGGAAGATATTGTCATTTCAAGTTTTAATCTCTTAATTTTATGTACCAAATCCGCTCATTTTCATCATAAAAATATGAAAAAAATGAAAATATAAATGTATATCAAATATATTTGTAACACGTAAAAGGAATTAGATTAGTAAATTATTAAAATATATCAATTAATTTACTATCACGTATTAAAAACTAACCAATTATAGTTAGAAAATACTATAATAATTTTTATTGTTGCATTGATTATACATAGCGTAAAAGAGTTACCTATCAGCGAAAATTTAAAATTAGTTTTGTTACCAGAACCCACCTAAACAAATTTATATTTGATTTAAACTAATTTAAATTAATTTTTATTAATATATGAAAATAAATTATTAGTAGCTACATAATTATTAATTTGTATCGCTTTCAGTAGCGTCTGTTAATTCAATTTCTGGAGTTAATTCCAGTAATTCCAAAGTTTCGGGTTTATCATCAAGAATTTTTCTTATTTTTATAACAAATTCAGGATTTTCTTGTAAATGTTCTAAAATCCTTGCAACATCGTTAAGTCCATTGTTGTACATACTCCTGATTGTAGAACACATGAGCTCCTGCGTATCCTTATATTGAATAAATTCGGTCTTTTCTACCATATCTTTAATTTTCAGTCTTATACAATGAGGCCAATTAAACTCAGAATGCAACCATGAATTATTGTTCTCCAAAAAAATTTTATATTTGATACACGATATAGATGTTTAGGTAACAGTAACGCAGGTCTAAATTTTAAAGTTCTCAATTTTATAGAACGCTCGAAAAGTTCAAGTTAAGATAAACCCTAAAATCGTTATTTTACCTATAAATTTTAAAATAAACGCATTGCTATGAGTATCATCTGTTTAATATAATCATATTTAATATTCATAAGCATTTAAACGCAAAACAATCCACCAGAACATAACGAATTTTGCGAATGTAATGTGCGATTTTTTTAATATTACCAACTAAAAAAATTTACTATATAAACATTAATTGGAAAATAAATTTTTACATCATTTTTCAGCCCAGTGTGCGACGGAAGGCACTCACCGAAAACTGCGAGAGCCGGCTGCAGGACTCCTCATCACTTACAAGCCGGCTCAGATCATCATCCGGACCATCCAGCGCCAAATCACTCCTGAGGTCTGAATAGAGTCGACACTCGAAGAGGATGTGCCGCCAGGTCTCAGGTTCACCACACGTACAAAGATCCGTATCTGACAGGTCACGCATGAATAGAAAGGAGTTCATGCTACCGTGGCCCGTCAGCAGGAAACCCAGGAAAAGTCCAAAGTCGAACAGAGCGTCACCAAAGAATGTTCTGGTGACCGCACCAAACTCGGAGTTGGACCATCGCTCCCGCCAAACAGAATAGGAGCGCTCCTGGAGTAAACGCTTAAAAGCATTTTTGGGAAGGTCCCTATCGCCAATCGCCATCAGATCGTCGGGCAACTGATGAAGGCCCCTCTTAGCTCTATGCAACTCCGAACGCTCTCTGGCCAGCAAGTCCTAGGGAAGAGCACCCCCCAAGACTTGCATGGCCTCGGTAGATACCGTGCAACATACTCTAATGGTGGCGTACAGTGCAACCCGCTGACAGCGGTTTATTGCCACCCGCGCATAGGCCAGGCGCATGGATTCACCCCACACCCCCGCCCCATACGAAATGCACGCCACCAGCAGCCCCCCGTAGATCGTATTTATTGCCTTCCTCCCCAGTCCCTCCTGAGCACCCGCCTCAGGCCGCCAACGGTCGAAGCCATCCTGTCTCTAAGAACCCGGAGATGTGGCTGGAAGCTAAGTCGCTCCCCAACCAACAAACCAAGGTACTTGGCCTCTGTCTTATACGAGATCGTGGCATTACCCAAGCGCACCGTAGGATGCCTATATAGATAGGTGACCCTTAAGTAGCATTTGGAACGTCTTCTCCACTGAGACCCGGACTACCACAGACTCACCCCACTCAGCCACCTCTCTCAGGCCCTCCCCAGCTAAGAGCTCCAACTCAGCCCTGCTATCTCCCTCCACGGCAATGAACAAATCATCTGCGTATGCCACAACGAAATACCCCAGCTGTTCTAACCTTCTAAGCAAGGCATTGAGCATTGTGTTCCACACAGGTGGGCCTCCTATGGAGCCCTGTGGGCATCCCCTACTCACCCTTTTCCATACTTCGGAGTTCCTTCCCGCGACGCACACCCTCCTGTCACTAAAGAAGCTGTCCCAGAGAAGAATATATATATATATATATCAGATCCAACAGCAATCTAATGATGACAGGCCACAGAGGACCGTCAAAAGCACCCTTAAAGTCCACGAAGACCCCGAGCACGTATTTCTTACTCGAACCCTGTACATGGGTCAGCAGCGAACGCCAAGCGTCTTCCGTGCTAAGACCCGCGCGAAAGCCAAACTGGCTATTACACAACGTTCCGAGCGTATGCTCGGCAAGTCGATTCACCATTATCCGTTCTAGTAATTTGCCCATTACCGGCAGAAGGCATATTGGCCTATACGATGACGGATCCGTTCTTATTTTGTCGGGTGATTTAAGGAGTATAACCAGCCTCGCGACTTTCCATCTCTGAGGAAATACCCCTCCTTTTACGCAAGAAGAAAGGAGCGCAAAAACATATTCAGGGATCGCCCTCCAAATCGCCCTAAGGGTTTCAGGACGTATCCCATCAGGCCCAGGGGCCTTACCCACCTTTATTCTCCCCATAGCAATCTCAACTTCCTCGAGCCGGAGCTCCGGAGGAGCACCCACACCGCCCAATTCAGGAGCCCGTATTCGGGGGTCAGCGGGAGGGAAGAAGCCGTCCAGCAATAGTCCGACTCCCTCCTCCCAGCTCGAAGAGAGACGGTCACCTACCCTAATAGATCCGATGTCACACAACCCCGCGGAGCGGCCGGTGCAGATCTTGTATACCCGGCCCCACGGGTTGTGTAACATTCAAATTTAGCGGTAGTTTCGTTTAGCTAAATTTGTTAAGATTTTTGGTAATTTTCATTTTATAACCAAGTAAGAATGGTATGGGCACTTAAAAATTATGGGGAGAATGTTTACAATGGCTGATAAGAACAGCAGGCCATTTTTGGTATATTGGTGATTAACGACGATCAAAAATGGAAAAGTGCGAATTTAGCGGTCGATATCGATTGATAAGTTAAATTAACGTACCAATTTAACTCCGGTTTTCGGATTTCACAATCGTATCGATTATTGTTCACCAAGGGCCGTCAAATGTTTATGGACGCTCTATGTGATTTCCACCTGGTGTGGGTTCCAATCCGTTAGATTCGAGGCTGCTATTGCGATTTAAGTATTCAACAGTATATGAATATCACTAGATACAGGATAGTTAGGCAAAATGCCTTTTTTTAAAAATTGAAATATTTCAGGCAGACCCAATTTAAAATCCGTTTCAGAGCATGTACTATTCAAAAATTCATTTTTTGTTTTGCCTTTTTTGCCTTTTTGGGGGGTTTCCAGTCTTTTTTGCCTTTTTCACCTATTTTGCGGTTGTTTTTGCCTTTTTTGTGCTTTTTGAACCAAAATATTTCTTTTTTGCTTTTTTAAAATTTATTTCTTACTTTTATTTAAAAATTTCTAAATGTTATATTTAATTATAAAATTTTTAAATTAAAATTCTACTAATCGGTAGAATCCGATTCTTGTAATAATCTGGTTATGCTAGACGTAATTAGTAAAACAAAACCTCTTCTCCATTCGATTATGAAGCGCGTGTTATCACATTACTACGATTCGGCGACGTTATGCTTATTTGACGAATTCCAAACTGACGGAGATGCTATTGTTATATTAGCTTTCCAGTGAAGCAGAGAATCGACACTAGGGAAAAAATTTAATGAAAAATTAATATAATGTTTTAGAAAAAAATCCATCGTATAAAATTATACAGGAAATTTCTAAAATACATCAAGGAATTTCGAATGATATTTATTTAGAGCTAACTCCAGATCAGATAAGTTCATTGAAATTTGCCCCTAGCACGTCTTGCGATGTGGAGAGATCGTTCTCCACATTCAAACAAATTTTGACTGACAGGAGAACAAATTTAATCTGCTGTAGATAATATCGAAAAATTTCTGGTAACCAGTTGGTACAAAAATAAAGAGAATTAATTTGAATTTGTATGATTTTTGTTGAAAAAACGTTTTTGCCTTTTTTGTACCTTTTTGCCTTTTATTTTGCTTTTTTTGCTTGTTTTTAATGCCTTTTTGCCTGCCTTTTTTGAGGTTTTATTTTGCCTAACTATCCTGTCTCTAAATATCACGCTCGAGTATATTTTATCAACCACACAATTTTTATTTACGAACACCTGTAATTAGTCCGAGTGTGACCCTGGATGTCTCTCCTTTGTTGTTTTAACATCATTACCACCTACAACGCCAGTAACATCCAGGTTGTAGAAACAAGATTTGCGAGATCCATCGACACCTGTAACTTCCACCTTGCTGTCTTCTGTAGGAAGCGATCACTTATTGCCGTTGGCTGCGTTCAGCAAAGCAGCAAGATTGTAGAGGCGCATCGATTTGAAATGGGTGAGCGTTGCATTTTCATATTTATTTCTGTATGTACGAAGCGAAATGCTTCGAGAGTTTCGGTACGTCATAATTAGTGCACTTAAGTACGCGGGCGATTTTTCGGCGAAGAAGATAGAAGATTTACTATCTTCCTAATATTACATCTTCTTTGAGAAAATCGGAGCGAAAGTTCCGATTGTATGATTTTTGTACGCCGAATCAGATCTGACGCGGTACTTAATTATTATCAGCTGTGCCTGACATGATTGCTTGGGGTATAATTGTATTGGTTTGACAATATCTCTGGTTCATTTTATTAAAACCATCTACCTGTGCACTGGAGTTTTATTTTCTTGACTTTCGTGCTTTCAGGCCTCACCAACATCTGATAAGCGGTGATAAGCACGTGGCGCCTTTTATTTTTTCTTTGTGTAGGATTTTTTTGATAGAGTCGAGGATCTCCTCGGCTTGCAACCCCCCCACAAAGTGTTCTACACTGAGCTGAGCCGTAGCGCCGCTTTAGAGACCCAAGAGTGCAGGTAAGGTCGAAAGGTTTTATAAATTGGATTTTGTGAGCGCAGAGTTTTAGTAACGCCACAGTTGGCATTACCTTCCCTTCCCACAAACTCACGCCAATTGCGGAGCTTCCGTTCTCTTATCTTGCTCTTATACAGATGACTAAGAGCAAGATAATCATTCCAAAACTCCTGGCAGCGAACATCCCCCCGGATGCGCGCCCGCTGGAAGCGCTTCTTTGCTGTTCGGGTATTTGAACGCATGACAGACAGTTGAGAAGACCACCACGACGCCCGACGGGCAAGTCGCGGTCTGACTATTTTAAAGGATTCAGCGCTAGCACCAGCAACCCACGCATCCATAAGATCAAGCTGCGTTTCAATGTCCATAGACTCATAGTCCCAGACACTGGTCCGCGAGGCAGAGTTAATCATCTCTGAAGAAAACAATCCCCAGTCAGCGTTCCGTAAGGAGTAGCCGACCGAAAGGGGTACCCGTCGCGGTGCCTGTTCAAGGATTGGCACCATGTCTATACACAGGGGGCTATGGTCGCTCACTCCTCGATCGCTCAGAACCGACCAGGTAATGCCAAAGGCACTGAAAAACGAGTTATTTGCAAACGTCACATCAATATCCGAATGACCCAAAGCGCCATTGAAAGTATAGTGATCTGACGGGACGTTTAGAATATGAAGATCCCTTTGCAGGAGGTACTTCTCAATGAGTTGACCCCTCTCACTATTTTGGCTGCCATGGCGGATACCTTTACTCCACCAAACCGGTGACGTGGCGTTCGCATCAATGCCAACCAGCAAAGGTTTGCCCGCTGCATAGTCGAGCATGACATCAAACCTCCGAAGATCCTGTTCAACCCGGTTATCTCTCTTCATGTATACCGACCCAACAAAGAGGTCGCCAAAGTTCTCGCGCAGATGGACAAGCGCAGCGAACCTATCCTGCCCGCCCTCCACCGTGATCGCATCAAAGCGGTAATTAAAGACTAATATCGCGGCTGAGGACTCGGCGCCCGAGTAGACCCGAACGGCTCGGTAGTACCGTCACGACCACGATTAGGCTCCTGAATGAGCATTACATCCACCCCGTCCCCTATCGCCCACTGGATTGCCTCCGCAAGAACCTCGCCCGACACGTGACTGTTTAGCTGAATTATGCGGAACATTGAATCGATCGCGCACGTTCAGCTGCTCTACGGTACTCAGGGCAGTCCGATGCAAAAGCAGAATGCCCGGAAGGTAGCCCCCTCCTTCTACAATTCACACACGAGGGCGCATCAACTCTACAATCGGCCCCCGTATGACCCGACTGGGCACATCGTCCACACGATCTCACCCTCTCGCGGCATTCCCTGGAAATGTGGCCGTAACCGAGGCATTGGAAACACCGCAGTACGTTGTTTACTAGTACCACTTCGTGGCTGGAGAATCCCAGGTAACACCTCTGACTTTCTATGATCCACAACTTTGGGGAACTCTAGTATGACGTTACCCACCCCATCCTTTATCCTCTCCCTTCTTATTATTCTAAATCCAGACCCAGTCACCGCACCCAGACCCGCACAGTTCCTATTTCGGATTCCGAGTAGGAGGTCCTTATCGCTAAGAGTGCATGGCACATCGAAGACGCAAAGTCTCGGGGAAGGTACAGGTGGCGCCTCCGCTCTAAGGTTCAGGCCAACCAGCCCCGGATATGACTCAAGTTGGACTTTCTCACCTTCCGTAAGGGTTTCCAGGATAACTCCCGGGTCACCCCCTCTAAGTAGTCTGAGTGATCTAACCCTGATATTTAGGTCAGAAGACACTTTCTCTATTAACGCCTTTTTTATCGATTCGCTAGACACTTCCCCACCCGTCGATCTAATAACCACCTGGTATCCTACAGGCGGGCCAGGGGCCACAAGTGAGCGGTCGACGCGCCCAACACCTACACTTCTTCTCTCAACAGGCTGCCCCAAGGGGGGGAATCCGGGCGAACCAACAGGCACCGACGACCCAGACACCACCGCAGAGAAAAGCGGCCCCCGGCCTGTATCACCCACCCCCCCAGAGGCCGAGGAGGGGGGAGCCCCGATGGTTGGAGCCAGCATACCCCTCCAACCACCGGTGGGAGGTGTCAAAGCTGATCGTACTGGGGGAACCCCTGATAGTCCAGTTCCCGCATTTAGATTTGGTGCAGGCACAGGAGTCCAAACACCAGCCGCACCACCAGAACTTACTACCTGTGAATAAGGCACGCTCGGCGACAGTCTTCTGCCTACCCTTGTTAGTGGTACCGGAGTCTTTCCAACAGATCCAACCATCATCCTGGCCTCCTCCAGCCTACCCTGAAGGACCTTATTGGCGCAGATAACATCCAACACCAGATCCTCCATGGCGCCGAATTTCTCCAGAATGAAGTCCTGCTCTGCCCTCGTGGTCCAAGAACCCTGGAAGGACTTACGTAGCGCCGTGGTGATGACCCTCATCTTTAAGACGTGGTTTATGCCATCGCCACCCGCCACTCTCGTCGGAGTTACCTCAACCGCCTCCAGATCAGACGATGTTGAGGGAGGTCTTGAGCTTTCTGGTATAGTGGGTGTATCGCCAATTTTTCGACCCACCCACCGCACCACTTTCAGAAGTCTGAACGTCGCTTTCTGTATTCTTCTGCACCGGCTGAGGAGGCAAAACCTCCACCTGTGCGATGCCCTTCTTAGCTTTATCCGCCTCATTACGAGGCAGCACGATTGAAGCGTCGAACTCGCGCATTCGCGTCCTCTCCCCATCTCTCCTCTACCTCAGTTCCCTAGCTTTCCTATCCCGGTCCGACTCCGGTTTATCAACCCTTATCACCTTCTTCCTGGTCCCCGTGATTTTCTTCACCTCCGTCGCCCTGATGAACGGGCTCGGCTCTACCCCCGGCGCCTTCGGATCCCGACCAGCCTGAACAACACCCCCAGCCACTTTTTCTACCCTCCCCTCCGACTCAGGATCCGAAGAATCCTCCGGACCCCTCCCCTTCTCATTTTTGTTTTTCTTGGAATTCTTCATAATTATTCCCACGAACTGGGATGAACCAAACTCCTCGTGGCAGTGCACCCTTACCACGAGGGACCTACATACAACAACTCTCGGCCAGGTGAGTTGAGGTTGGGTACGCTAGGAGCTGGTAATAGCCTCCAGCCATCCATCCCTTCGGCACGTCCCTTAACCTTAGGATTAGGCAGTTTTTATAGAGGCAGTTCCTCGCGGCCGGCCATTTAAGGCAAGCCCCCGAGCGGCAAGAATAAGTTGCCGCCTTACGGTATGTCTTTGATCCGCCCTGTCTTTGTTTTAAACAGCGCCACCACGTGAAGGTGACAGGTGCGGTCAGGTATTGCCTTAGCAATACCCTGGAGCATTTCCTTTGGATCCACCCCCTATGCTCCTAGACAGGAAACATGGGGCATGAACGGAGTACCAGATGTGAAAACACATCGGCACCCCCGCCACTAAAAAATGTAAAAAATAATTACCCATAACCACATCGAAAAAGTGACATCCGTAAGATGCGCGAGGAAAACCTCATTATCTGCTCAGCCACCGTGCCTATCGGACATGATATAATTAATTGCAGATAGCGGATTAATGGATAATGATCGTATTAACGTTTCAACGGATAATATGATGAAATATGCCTATAAAGATCGAGATAAATATATAGTATTATATACTTGAAAACAATTTTAACATCCCGAGCAAGATTACTTACACCGGTTTGTTAAAGCAAGTTAGCATCAAACTCCTCAACACCGTTGAAATGTCAGCACAAGAAGGCGCGTGGTACTTGCTGCGTCAACCGATGAGCCACTGATGCAGTCGCATGGTGTCTTTCATTCCCACCATGTGGCCACACGAGAGACAGAAAAATCGCAAACGCAACTCTACCATGGCCAGAGAGAACCTGGACGAGAATAGTGTCGCGAATACAAATTTATCAAATCAACGTAATTATACCCCGACCGTAAAAGCGCACTATGACCGGATGGAACGGATCAAGTGTCGAGGTATGGACTCCTGAATTATTCGAACTTGCAAGCAGTGCCGTCCTTAGCAAATGTGAGGCCTGGAGCAAAACATTTTTGCGAGGCCTTTTTTAAAAATGGTTACCGGGGGGTGCGGGGGTCCCCCCCGGAAATTTTTGCAAAATTATACTTGAAAAGTTGTCATTTTAAGCAATTTGACGAAGAAAAAGTTAAATCTCTTACTCTCTCAAATGGGGGGTTTAAGTGTAAAACTCCCATCTCGTGTTGGTATAATTTCGAGTTGGTGTTTTCTTGTTGGTTTATAAAAAAAAAAACTGAAAGCTTAATAAAATAAACTAGAAAAAAACAATTATGTTTATTCTTAAAGTTATTATAGGCCTAACGAATAACGTAAAATATAACAATTTTGGTCTGACAGGACATATATGAGTTAGAATAAAAACTAATTTTTTTCTTTGTTGGTATTTTTTAATGAATAAACAAACAACATAACAACTAAGTAACACTAACCTTAATGCCAACGGGTGTTGACAGGTATCAGGTATCATACTTTGGCTTTTTTGGAGAAGTTATGGGTCCGGCCCAATTGTCTCCTTTATCTGTGTGAAAATGACAGTGATTTATTCAAAAATGAAATTTTGATTTTTAATTGAAAGCGGCATTGAGCCTCGTCATTTTTATGGTGCTGTGAATATGCAATCCGCCGTGAGGCGACGGAAGCGCAGCTCTGATTTTTATTCGCCTGGATTTGTACCTGCCTGCACTCATTCGCCCTCGACACGCCATTTATTTTGCTTTATCCATCAACGCTCACTGCATTTACAATAACTATGCAGTGAGGAACATAAATACATATCAATAAACAGTTTACAGCATAAGTAATAATAATAAGCCTGCAGTATTAACATTAAATAAGAATAATACCTCATAAATCGTATAAACTATAGAACTGATCGTAAATTTACAGTTAGAACTTGAAAATAAAACATTGGTTACAAAAAATAATTTTTATCGTTTATATTGATGATCTTATTTCTATACCACCGGGTACAGATTTGTGTTCTTGCTTTCTTGATCTTGCATAACTGCTGCGGGAACGAATTATTGGGTGATTACTTGTTTGCATAACGGTTTGGCTTTGAACGACCAGTAGCATTTTTGGGGGGGGGGACACAATTGGTTTGGAGATCCTGGGTGAACTTAGATTCTCCATCGATTTTGGTCTTCTTCTTCATCGTCGTCGACGTCGTTTACTGGTGACCTGGTTCTTTGATCAGTTGCATTTGGGTGCACAGGCCTGGATCGAGGAGGGGAGAGGGTGTTGATATACAAGGCTTACTGTTATGGGTCCTTATCTAAAAGGATGGTTAGTTACTTGGAATAGTCACGACATCTATTGGATATCGAAACTAATATTCCAACAAAACACAAAAAACTTTTACTTATGATTTAGCGAGGCCTGGAGCGGCATCTCCGTTTGCTCCACCCTAAGGACGGCACTGCTTGCAAGCGTCTAAGTTTTCATATTTACATTTAAGCACGTTTCTTAATAAATTGCTTACGGACGACTTGCAAGACGATTACTTGAGGGGTTTATACATCAGCATTTTTGAGGCGGACATAGTTAGTTAGTGGTGTTTGATGGTTGTGATCGAACGGTCGAGTTTTAATCAAAGCCGTTTGGTGCTTTTGGGTAAGTGTTGTAATCTGTTAATTTTGTATATATTTATTATTAGTAAATGGGTATTGTTAAGTGGAATGCGACTTTTATTTATTTACATCAATTAAACCCCTGGAACTCGTTTTAAGGTACCAGTGTAGGAACCCTTAAGTCCAAATGCTTAGGGCTCAAACTACACGCGGCAATAGCACGGATATCTGGAGGAAGTCGATAGTTCAACGGTACGAAGAGCGGCCCAGTGAGATGGACGCCGTATACTTGGCCGAGTTTGTTACATGGTATACAGAGACGAGATCTCCGAGGGACAGAAACGAGGGCGCTGAGTGCGATAAAACAAGCGATTTCGATGATAACGATCGATGATAGATTTGAAAATGATGTTAGCTTTCATGACGAAACTTTGATCTCAACTGCCACGATTGATGGTAAAACAGTTAAGATTGATAAATTAATTGATTACTTACCGAAGTGTGGTTAAACACGAAGATTATTTAACCAACAGTTTTTTAAAGTTGGTTAACGAAAGAAAAAGGATTTGAGCAGCACTTTAATCACCAAATTTGGAACACATTCACCGGTAGCTGTGAAGACGTCAATGGCTCCTGACAGAATAGGCAACATGATATTTACCAACTGTTTTATGGGAATGCACTAAATCAAGTAGAAAGTAACAAGGTACAAAATTTGTTTAATTTTTAATTAATCTGATTGTGAATCAACGATTTGTGTTGACATTAGATTGATTAAAGCCCAAGTAACATTTTCCCCCTGCTAGATATCTGCTAGGGCTCTGGCAGAGAAATTTCGCAGGGCCCTGTCTCTGTAATCGGATTGTAACAGGGCTCTGTCACATAACATGAGACAGAGAAAATGGACCCTGCAAACCCTCTGCAGAAAATTTGTCGCAAATTCTAACAGGGTATCTGTTAGGTACCCTGCCAGAGACTCTGCAAGAGCTCTGTCAGGCACTCTGCCAGAGTCTCTGTGACAGAGACTCTGGCAGGGCTCTGTCTGTCCCTGTTACAGAGACAGACAGAGACAGGTATAAAAAAAATATTAAATTTTAATAAAATAAATTTATGTCACATTTTTTAGAAAAATCAATTTTTATTTTTAGATTCTTGCAATCCATTGATTGTGTTATTACACATCGCATCGAACTAATTTAATTTAACTCTGGGGGTTTCAATTTTATTTACATGGTTACATTATTAATTATATCTATTAATATATTCTAATGCTTGGTATTCTGTATTATTGGTTGAATTCCATTCTGTCGATGTTGTTACCTATCCTGAAAATAATATTTAAATTTAAAAATTTTTGTTACAATCCAGATTCGAACCTGTACCTACATCCATGACTGCTCCGTAGCCTCTCGTTCTTACCATTTACCTACGGACCCTACTTATAAATTATTTTGAAATTACTGGTAATATGATGGTCACACTTTTGTGTATAATAATGAGTGAACCGCTGAGAAATCAACGTATTTTACTTACCTTTTTTAATAAAATGGAAATTATATCGATGTAAAACATCGCAATTTAAAATATGATACAATAATTCGTAATTGTAACTGCAAATATAGATGTAGTAATAAAATTGAAAGCCCCAGAGTTAAATTAGTTCAATTACATAATTACACAATCAGTATGGATTGCAAGAAGTTAAAAATAAAAATTAACTTTTTTAAAGAATGCGACAAAAATTTATTTTATTAATATTTAGGGCCGATATATTTTGTCTTGTAAATATGGGTTACCATCGGCAAATAAGTTATAAAAATCAGATTTTAACTTAAAATTTCTAGAATAATTGTGAGTGCTGTATATATGAGAAATTTAATTTTTGATAACTAATATTGATCAAAACGAATCAGTAATAGTTAAGTTCAGCAATAGGATATTAATTTAAATTGTTGGGACTGTAAAAATGTAATCACTTTTTAACAAAATGATAAAAAGTTTTGTTGTTTAATTCTAGATCGTGGTTTAATTATGATTTCTTTAAATTGGATAAATAAACTGTTAAAATTTATAAATTGCACATAAATGACGTTTAAAATCGAAGCGGATTAGCCTTTGTATTTTGTATTTCTAATATTCTAGAATATTCTAAATGACCTGAACTAAAAATATTTTATCTCTCTCTCTCATAACAATATTTATTATAGCGCTATCCTACTTCGTTACATAGTAACTAGACCTACATTTTTGGCTCAAAATTACGAGGCGCTTTACGAATTTTTTTATACCTGTAACTCATAAAAGATAACTGTCAATGTAGCTGTCTCTGTTTGTCTCTGTAACCCTGACAAAGTTTCTGTCATATCGTTGGTTGCTTGAAAAAATCGATTAATTAATTTTCAATAAATCTCTGAAGATATTCATTTTAACAATCTTAACCAATATGAATGAAGAAAGCTTACATCGTTAACAAAATTCTTGATTCTGATTTGCTAAAATTTTAATAAGCATTGTGTTTATATCTACCTGTAGTAGGTATCTACTATTAAAAGTACAATATAGTATTTAAATTTAATGAATTGTTAAAATTAAAAGTAATTGAAAAATGGTAAAAAAGACAATTTTTATGAAGACCACGTGGTATATACGAGCTTTGCAAATTTCCTATAACAGGGACTCTGTCAGGGCTCTGCCGCAGAGTTTTTGCAGGGCCTTGCAAATTACCTGTAACAGGGACTCTGCCAGAGCTCTGCCACAGATTTCTTGCAGGGCCCTGCAAATTATTTTCAACAGAGACCTAACAGGGCTCTACCAGAGTTAATTTTCAGGGCTCTGCAAATAATCCGTTACAAATACCTGCCAGGTATCTGTAAGAGCTCTGTCAAAAAAACCCTGTTATAACCCCCTGGCAGATATTTGCTAGGGCCCTAGCAGAGACATTTAAATTTCACCAGGGAAAAATGTTACTTGGGAGGACTTTATTAAAATTGATTATTATAAATTGTTTACATAATACACAAATAATGAAATATCCAAATTTAGCTCCCAAAATTGAGGATTTAAATGTAATTTGGATGATTTAATTATTACACATAAAATAACACATTGGTTTGAGACAAAATTGTCGTCTAAAATAATTTGATGCAAATTTCAACCATTTCCTTTTATCATTAAATAAATTATGTTTACAATGAATTGCCCTCTTATTGCGTCTACTGAATCCACTGGCTTTGAACAAGAGAAAAACTCTACTCCGGCGTAACGCTAGTTTTTGGGGTCTTTTTAGGGTGAGAATTTGTCTACAAGGGCGAATAATCATAACAATATGGCTCCATCCGGCACTGTTGAAGGCGTTTCTCACGTCCAGTTGTGGCTTTACTTAAACTTTGAGCTCACAAAACTCCAAATTATTAAACCTTTCGACCTTATAATGATGAGTACCGGCCCAACAAGTGACTGGGGCTTCGAACCCGTAACTACTTATTGTTAGTCGCTTACGTTTCACTCCATGTCACTCTGCTGGGTTTCTAAAGAGGCGCTACGGCTCAGCTCAGTGTAGAACACTTTGTGGGGGGGTTGCAAGCCGAGGAGATCCTCGACTCTATCAAAAAAATCCTACATAAAGAAAAATAAAAGGCGCCACGTGCTTATCGCCGCTTATCAGATGTTGGTGAGGCCTGAAAGCACGAAAGTCAAGAAAATAAAACTCCAGTCCACAGGTAGATGGTTTTAATAAAAGGACACAAAGAAATGGTCAAGCCAATACAATTATACCCCAAGCAATCATGTCAGGCGCAGCTGATAATAATTAAGTACCGCGTCAGATCTGATTCGGAGTACAAAAATCATACAATCGGAACTTTCGCTCCGATTTTCTCAAACAAGATGTTATATTAAGGAAAGTTGTTATTTAGTGTAATAAAGTGTAAGAAAGTGCCTTAAATCAAGATAAGTTTTGAACAATTATGTTATAAATCTATTTGTTTTTCGATCACTTCTAAAACACGTGCCAACCTAACCTAAAAAATGGAAAACTCAATCGCAACCGAACTAGGTAAACTTACTAAACCTGAACTAGTGGAGTTGATTATGAAAAACAAACTACCAGTGGGAAAAGTAAAGGAAGGCAATGTGCTACTAAACTATGTAGTACTACTGAAATCAAAAAATGAAGAAGATGCGTTGGAAGTAAATAGCGATGTACAAGTCTTGGAAAAAGAACTACGGGAGTGCTTACAACGACAAATCGATAATCAAGAAAAAAGGATCGCAAATCTGAACGTAATAGTAAATGATAAAATTAGCATTATCAACGTTTTGACCGAAAAATGCAACGTAAATGCGCAAAATACACGAACTACTAAGGTTAGTAATGGTTTCCAAGTAGTACAACACGGGAATCAAAGTTACAACAATAATAAACAACAAGCCTACGTGAACGTACAAAATATACCGGCTGCAACCAACAATGCAGCTATAGAGAACGCAAGTAAGATAGAATCAAAAAATAGTGTAACTCAAGTCTTACCGCAAAGCAAAGATAGTGCAGTGCAAGCTTTACAAACAAGTGTCAAAGATGCAAAGCAAGGGGAACGTAACCTACAAAAAACAAATCAATCAAAAACGAATATCAAAACATACAATGTAGAAAGAATAACCAAGGAAATAGTAGAAAAAGGTATCAAGGAAGCCCAATCAAATACCAATAAGCAATCAAACAAGTACGAAGACGAAGAAGGTTTCACGACAGTAAATTACAGTAAGGGTTGGAAACGAAAACAAGGACCTGTGGGTAACAATACAGACACTGACGCTCTTCAATTTGTAGGTGTGGAAAAGCCAAAATTATGGTTATTTGTCTCAAAAGTCAAGGAACACGTAACCGAGGAGATGTTAAAAAGATACATAGGTGAAAAGTTAAAAAGTGAAACCGTAACAGTAGAATTACTAAAAACTGCTAACACGGGAAGCACCAGAAGATGTTTCATGGTAGGAGTGGACATCGAAACAAAAAGCACAATATACGATCCAAATTTCTGGCCAGTCGGTGTAAGATACGAGCGATTCGGTTTTAAAAGAGGTCACCGTTTTTTACAGAAGAACCAGAGAGAAGAAATCATACCTTAGACTCGAATGTGCTCCCAACACAAAATGAAAATCAAAAATTACACGTAAAACAACCCAACAAAAAAATAAAGCTCTTACACGTAAACGTTCAATCCTTGTCAAACAAAGTTGCATCTCTTGAGCACACATTGCAGGAAGAAGACATTGATATTGCATGTATCAACGAGCACTGGCAAAAACCCGAGAACATGCATATGCTGAATATAAACGGCTATAAATTAATATCGTACTTTGCCAGATCCAAACACGTACATGGTGGAGTGGCCTTGTTTTCAAAAAACGACTAGATATGTACACCGCTCCCCCAGATAGCTGAGAAATCAATCGAAATTGAAGGCGAATTTGCAGCATGTTACATAAAGGGTGAAAACATTATTATTGTGTCAACCTATCGATCACCATCAGGAAGTCTCAATAAATTCCTAGAATTGCTTGAAGATATTGTATCGAACTTAACAAGACTATATAATCCACAAACCAAATTAATAATAACGGGCGATTTCAATATAGACCTAAATACAAATTCACTCGAAAAATTCAGCCTCGAACAACTCATGAAATCTTTCAATCTGGAAAAAACTATATTTGAACCAACACGATACAATCAAATATCCTCAACCTGCATCGATAACATCTTCACCAACGTAAACTACATTTCGAGCTACCTACCCGAAACTACTATATCCGACCATAAAACAATTTGCATTGAGTGGCACACAGACAAACAAAAAAAACAAGACAAAATATTAAAGAGAAAATTTTCTAACAAACTAATAGACATATTTAAAAACAAGATCAGCATTATAAATTGGGAAAGTGTATACCAGGAAACGGACCCAAATAAGAAGTTCCACTCATTTATCAAAATCATTCAAGAAAACGCTGACGCTACATTTCCATTAAAAAGCTACAAGCGAAACAAAACAAAAATCAAACTCACAAAAGATCTTGAAAACATAAAGAAGCAAATGAAATCACTACATAAACAAATCAAACAAGACACCTCAAACACAAAAAACAGGAAGAGCTACAACAATTTAAGGAAACTTTTTAATGTAGAACTTGAAGCACACAAAAAGCAGATGAATGTGAAACAAATCACGCAATCCAGTGATATCCAAAAAGAAACATGGTCCATCATCAACAAAGAACTAGGCAAAAAAAACGAACCTAAATACGACTCGATACTTACAGCAAACGACTTCTGTAATCATTATACCAATGCAACAGATCACCTAAACAAGAAGATCCCAGCAACAAATACAAAACCTTCGCAATACCTAAATTCAGGAATTCCCAGCACACGAGATACCATATTTTTATACGACATCACTGAAACAGAGATAGATAACACCATAAACCAACTAAAAAACTCGTCATCCTACGATATCTATAATTTAAACTTAAAAATAGTGAAATTCATAAAACAAGACATACAAACGGTGCTGTGTCACATCATAAATGCATGTCTGAAAAAAGGAATTTTTCCGGACGTCCTGAACATCGAGAACGATCCCAATATACAAGAAAGGAAACAAAAATGAAGCGACAAATTACAGACCCATATCAATACTCCCCATCTTTTCAAAAATATTTGAAAAATTGTTATGTAACCGGTTTTTGAGCTTTTTGAGTAAGGAGGGGGTAATCACGAAACTTCAATTTGGTTACCAAAAAGGAAAAAGCACAACGGACGCAATTATGTATCTGATATCCCACGTATACGAGATGCTAGAAGACAAAAAGAAGTGCCAGGTCACCTTCGAAGACCTGTCAAAGGCATTTGACATGATGGATCATGGGATTTTTCTCGACAAGATTCAACATTATGGATTCCGAGGATTGGCATATGACCTGATAAAATCATATCTAACGAACAGAAAACAAATAGTGATGTGGAACGAAGAATCGAGTTGCGAAGGTATTATGACACGTGGTATACCCCAGGGCAGCATCTTAGGACCACTTTTCTTCGTCCTCTACATAAATGACCTCCCACCAAATATGAAATGCCTAACGATACTGTTCGCCGACGATACTGCTTATTTAGAGGAGCACCAGGACACCATGATAACCAGCAATCAGGGCACTGCAAAGAAGTGGTTCGAAACAAATCGATTACTGATAAATGAGGAAAAAACCCAAAAAATAACTTTCACCAGAGACAGAACTGACGAACACAAACACAAGGCAGTGAAATATCTAGGAATCACACTGGACACTTACCTCACTTGGAATGACCACATTACTAACTTAGGAAATTCCCTAAGCACAGCCATATACGCGATACGAAGAATAAAAGAAACTGTTGGAAAGGACACTGCAAGACTGGTTTATTTTTCCATGTTTCATGCAAAAATGGTCTATGGTCTTCGAATCTGGGGTCATTCGACACATCTAAACCGTATTTTCATAATCCAAAAGAAAGCCATACGAGCACTAGAAGGACTACCTGGCAGGGAGCACTGCAAACCATTATTTCGAAGTCTTGGAATAATGACACTACCCTCTGCGTACGTGTACGCCACCGTAATGTTCATTAAGATGAATCCTACGGCACACGTCACTGGTAGTCACACCCATGACACAAGACAAAGAAACCAATTACAGACAACGCGGGTCAGGCTTAAATGTTGTGAAGGCGGAAACCAGGGCGTCAAATTGTTTAATAAGCTGCCAGAAAGTGTCAAGGACCTTCCTTTGATGCAGTTCAAAAGGAGAATCAGGGAACTTCTGATCGGAAAAGCTCTGTATGAAGTCTCGGAATTTCTCCAATGAGTTGAGATGAAAACCAGCAGCATAATATGCAGCTGATCTCCACTGTTTTAAACAAAATATTGTTGTATTGTATAATTTTATTTCTGTTTAAATAAAGATTATTATTATTATTATTATTATTAGGAAGATAGTTAATCTTCTATCTTCTTCGACGAAAAATCGTCCGCGTACTCAAGTGCACTAATTATGACGTACCGAAACTCTCGAAGCATTTCGCTTCGTACATACAGAAATAAATATGAAAATGCAACGCTCACCCATTTCAAATCGATGCGCCTCTACAATGTTGCTGCTTTGCTGAACGCAGCCAACGGCAATAAATGATCGCTTCCTACAGAAGATAGCAAGGTGGAAGTACAGGTGTTGATGAATCTCGCAAATCTTGTTTCTACAACCTGGATGTTACTGGCGTTGTAGGTGGTAATGATGTTAAAACAACAAAGGAGAGACATCCAGAGTCACACTCGGACTAACTACAGGTGTTCGTAGGTGAAAATTCGTGTGGTTGACAGAATATACCCGGGTGTGATATTCATACATTGTTGAATACTTAAATCGCAATAGCAGCCTCGAATCTAACGGATTGGAACCCACACCAGGTGGAAATCACATAGAGCGTCCATAAACATTTGACGGCCCTTGGTGAACAATAATCGATACGATTGTGTAATCAGAAAACCGGAGTTAAATTGGTACGTTAATTTAACTTATCAATCGATATCGACCGCTAAATTCGCACTTTTCCATTTTTGATCGTCGTAAAACACCAATATACAAAAATGGCCTGCTGTTCTTATCAGCCATTGTCATCCTACTTACACAAAATTTTTTAAGCCCCCATACCATTCTTGCTTGGTTCCAAAATGAAAATTACCAAAGATTTGACAAATTTGGCTAAATGCCACTCGCGCCAAATTTGAACGTTACACAGTGTCACCACCAGGCAGTACTCTGTGGTTCTACGCGTACCTGTCTTAGCCTTCCACACTGTGTCCATTATCTTTTCCAACGCATTGAACGTGGACCTGGCCTTTCTGAAGCCGTACTGATTGTCGGATAGGCCTCCTTTGTTCTCTATTTCCTGCATCAGTCTTTTGAGGATAATTTTTTCGAACAACTTACCGGCGTGATCCAGAAGACATATTGGCCGGTAGGAGGACGGTTCCTCTAGCGGTTTCTGTCCTTTCCGTATTAAAACCAACTCTGCTTTTTTCCAATTGAGGGGATAGATGCCCTCCTCCATTGCTTCGTTGAAGGTGGTGAGAAAGACGTCCGACTTCTCTTCTACCAGTATTTTAAGGCCGCTGCTGACACCTTGTCTGGGCCAGGCGCTTTGTCCGTTGGAAGGGTAGAGGCCGCCGCACTTAGTTCTTCTAATGTAAAGGGGTCCCATGGGTTCGGGGTGGGCAGTTTGTTTTCTTCTACCCTGGGATGCACCGGGAAGAGTGTCTCTGCTATCGTCCTGACTCTTGCTGGAGTGAGTCCAGGGATTTTGGTTTTCCCCCTGAGTTTGCCCGCCACTATCTTATAGGCTCTTTCCCATGGATTTTCGTCTAGGAGGGTCAATAGGTCCTCCCAGCACTTACGCTTGGCTTTTTTGATGGTGTGTGCCAGGTCTTTTTTGGCGGCGCGATATTCTTCGTAAGCACTGTCCGTTTCCTCGGGAGTTTTAGCATTGCCACCTCTTTTTGGCATTGCGGCGTTGCAAGCTGTTGTAACCGCTTCCATCAGCGACACCGCTCCACCCCCCCACTCCCGACCGCCGTCGTGAAGGCTTCCAGCAGCTTCTCTCTGTCCATCTTATGTGACATCCAGCCCTTGTTGGTTGTGAGCCTATCTGCTGTGCTGCTGTTTTCTACCGTATAGAGGATGTATTTGTGGTCGCTTAGGGTTTCCACGTCTTTTAGGACCTCCGATTTAGATATTTTGCGGAGGGTGCGGGGAGGGGCCAGGGTGAGGTCTATTATCGAGGTCGACTCTTTCTTCTGTCTGAGTGTTTCCGACATTGGCCACCATTATGTCCGTACCGGCCAATGCCTAGAGGAGAATGTCTCCTCTTTCGTCGTCGGGGCCCTTGATAATAAGGCCCTTGTTCCAACTTACACTGCAAAAGGTATAGACTGTGCGTTGTCTGTCAGTTGTGGTTTTTATTAAGTGGGATTTTAGATGTTTGATGCTTCACCCTGTATACATCATTAAAACAAAAAATTTCACCCCGAATGCGGTCCTTAAAAATGCGATTTAGTAATGTAACTTTTATTTACCCTGTATGGTAAAAGTGTACAATGCGAAGCCACGCATGCGCTTTATTATTTTCAGTTTTTTCTCGATTTTTCGCTTATTTCGCGGAATTTTGTGACACCAAATTAATATATGAAAATTCGCTGCCAGTGAATGAGCTCTAACGAAGCTCTAACGTTTGACACCAATTTCATCCAAAAATTCGTAAAAATAGCGCAAACAGAATATCATGTCTGTGCCCCCCCCCCCCCAACTGTTTCGCGAATAACTTCGCGACGGTTGAGGCTCAAACGAAAAAAATGAGAGCACATTTAGGCTCTAACGAAGCTCTAACGATTGACACAAAATTCACCCCAAAATTCGATTGGGGGGGGGCAGCGACATGCACCTGTTTGTATCCTTTCTTCAGAAGGACCAGTGTTGCCTCTTGCCATTCTCTTGGAAAAGCGTCTTCCTTTGCCAGGGTGTTTAGTACTATAAGCACCCATTGCGGTTTTACCTCGCATAATCTTTTCATTAGCTTGGCTGGCATGTCGTCGGGACTTGGTGCCTTGTTCGCTTTTATCGACGCAGTAATATCTTGTAGTTCGTCTTCTTTCAGTTCTTCAATTGGATTTTCTGTCTTTTGTTTTATTCTCTCAAATGGTGGATGAGTGGGGAACAGTGTTTTAATGACGTTTTCTGTATGTTCCGTTGCAAAGTCTAGCTTGGTCCTTGCGCCTATTCTTTTGCATACGATTTTGTATCCTTGTCCCCATACATCTCTATCTAGATCCGACAGTAAAGCCTCCCATTTTTGCTTTTTGGATTTCCAAATTTCTATTTTGAGTGACTGTTTTTCTTCTCTAAGTTTTTTTCCCTTGTCTTTCCGCTTCTTCTGGGTTTGTGGTTAGTGCTCTGTACATTTTCCTTTTAGTTTTGTTGCAAGTTTTCCGTAGTTCTGCAATATCTCTTGTCCACCAGTATACCGGAGGTTTCGAGTTTGCAGATGTTGGGATGCAATGGTTTCTGAGGCCGATTAGGTATTGGTCTAATGTTTTTGCTGAATAGTTGTTTAGTGTGTTGTTTGCAAGGTAGTCTTGGAATCTTTCCTCGCTGAAGTTCTTCCAGGCCCACCTGATCTGGGGTTCGGGTGGTGCACCATGCGTCGAGACGTTGAACACAATATAACGGTGATCGCTAGGCTTTCTTCTTGTAGCACTTCCCAAGCTGTGATTTGAGTGCTCATTCTTGTGGCGGCCCATGTCAAATCCAGAACGGATGTGTATAAGTGGCCTTTGCAGTTGGGAGTCTGTTGAGTGCCCGGCTTGTTGGTGAGTAGTGTTTTATCCAGCACCGATGCATTAAAATAGTCTTTACAGATGGTAGTTTTCTTGCAATAGGTCATCCGTTCAAGGTATGTCCCTCTTCATTGATTAGTATCAACTCGTGCGCGGCCATCAACTTGGTAATCACCCTCCCTCTTTCGTCTTCTTTAGGAGACCTCCATTCCAGCGATTTCGCGTTGAAGTCCCTCCCCCACGATGACTTGTCTCTTTCTGCTTCTGATTGTCTGGGATATTTCTTCCAGTTGGTCTTTTATTTTTTCTGGAGACTCGTTTGGGGATATGGAGTAAAAGTCTTATTACTCCGTCTCCACCCACACGTATCCAACCCCCTGTCAAGAGTTTTTTATTGGGATGTCCGCCAGGATGGCTATGGCGGCTTTGCCCTCTATGCTCTGTACCCAGTTATTTTCCTGTGATTTGTTTGGTTTACTAATTAGGGCAATATGTATATTTCTAGTTCTTGCTGTTTGTATTAGTAGATCTTGTGCTATCCTGGAACAGTTTAAGGTTTATCTGGATAAATTTAATTATGATTTCCTTTGTTTTGAATCTCCCTCCATTGGGGGCATCTGAATTCAAACTGGTGCTGTCCTTTTCATTTTGGACATTTAGCTTTGTTGCAACATGCATGCTTCCGCCTTATGCCCTTTTTCTCCGCATCATATGCAGGTATCTTCAAGGTAATTTGAACTGTTGCAGTTGTCTGCTCTGTGTCCTTCTGTCCAGCATCTTTGGCAGAAGGCTCGAAAAACTAAAAAAATACTCGTCCGGTATTGTAGGTTCTTCCTTTGAATTTACAGTCGTTGTGGGAGCCTTTGATATGTTTAGGGCCGACGTTTTCTTCTTGGTGGCGCCCGTTTCTTTGTTCTTGTTGATGTTGGGGG
This sequence comes from Rhagonycha lutea, assembly GCA_958510855.1. NCBI lineage: Eukaryota > Metazoa > Arthropoda > Insecta > Coleoptera > Cantharidae > Rhagonycha > Rhagonycha lutea. The sequence continues at coordinate 18,143,998 of OY294039.1, read as the reverse complement.
TCACTTCCCACGGCCCGTTAAGTCGCGCCTTTGTTTCATCTTGCTCTTGATCTCCACCTTGATTTGCTACTTCTTCTGTGGTTGTATTTAATTCTATGCCAGTGTTACTTATACTTTTGATTGGTGTGAATTCTTGAATTTTATCTGTAAGGGTTTGTACCTTTTGGGACACTTTGGCTAACGATGATATAGCCATAATTTGTTCTGCTTGAAGACTAATTTGGAAGTTCTCTTCCATTTATTTTAGGGTGTCGCTTAGGACTTTGGAACCGTAGCCGGTTGTATTAATTGCTAGTCTGGTTTCCCTTACTTCATTTACAGCTTCCTTTATCTATTCTATTGTTTTGTCTCTTTCACTTTTATCTTCTTCTCTTCCCCTTTGTTTTTCTTCTCTATCTTCTTCTATTCATCTTGTTTTCTTATTGTGTCGATTTCTCTTCTCTTTTGTTTTTCCGCTTTGTCGGTTTCTTCTTGTCTATGCTTCTTTCTTGCTTCGCTCTTGATCTTCGCTATCTCTATACTGAGGGCTATCCGATTCTTCAAGAGATCATTTAGTAAAATGGCGTTACTAATTTTTTAAATATCGTGAATAGTTGATTTGTTAGTTTTAAAAATAATAACCTAAATTAGTAGCGCCATCTGAATATGAGGGAGAAAATTAGTAATTCCATCTATTTACCAGGGCAAAGAGCATACATATAAATTTGAATAGCGTTATCATCTTTACAGCTCTTATATTATCATTGATGAAACCATGAAAAAGTTCTAAGTCGATTCATGAAGTTAAATATTGGTAGTCTTATAACATTTTTTTCGCCCTACGAAAAATAATTCTTTTCCCTTGCGCCACCACGAATGACTTTTATCCTCCCCCCTCCCCCTCCGAGTTTTCCTATTGTTTATGTTTAAAAGTAGTCCTGCCTCCAGGTCAGGGGAAGACTATTTCAGGAATATAAACTACACTACACTTAATTTTATCATTTGTAACTATTCTTTCTAATTTCTAGGGTAGCTAAGCCCTCTTGCTTATTTTCCGCCTCAAATCTGTGCGCCCGTGGCCTTCACCACCTTCGCCACGCCCACCCTGGTTACGACAAAAGATAACATTAGGTTAGAAATCACAAGTAAAATCAACTTCTAATGAACAGGGTTGAGCAAAATATATTCTAATCACTAATCACAAAATTTAAGGTCCTAGATCAATAGGAATAAATAATAAAATTCAACAGATGTCACTAGTTGTTTTATGATATTTCATTGGTATGTTTTATTGAGATTTATTGATATTTACTTCTGATTGGTTAAAATTTGAAATTTCATGTATATTGCTTCATTTCTTGTGTCAAGTTCAACTCAAAAACGAATAATCGTAGAAAGCTGAAATTTTCAGAATATACTTAAAATATGATTTTACTTAACGTAAGCTATTTTATATTTATAACTAAAGTGCATTTTATTGAAAACGGCTAGAAAATTTTTTTTATATTAATTTTTTTTAAATACAAAATAGCTTATGTTAAGTAAAATCATATTTTACGTATATTCTGAAAATTTCAGCTTTCTACGACTATTCGTTTTTGAATTGAACTTGACACAAGCTCAGACCCTATTGATCTGCCCCCTTAACATCCATTTCCAAACTAGAGCATCTAATAATAATTATGAGTCGAGATATATATAGATATATCCGGATTTCTACGGCTGGCACCGCCTCTCCGTTCCCAGCTTCCAACTTTCTCTATCCTGACATAACTCTCATGAGTCGAGATAATTGCTAAATATATAATAAAATACTACAAACTTTAGATAATGGAAACAAAAAATATACTGAAGCAATTTATTGTAATTTGTATATTTAAATTACATTTTGCTCATTCCTACCTAATTATTTTTAGGCAGTTATATTTTGAAAATCAAAAAGTAACTTTTCTGATGCCTCATAAATCTTTTAACAAGTGTACTAATTATTAATTAATCAAAAGAAATTATCAGTTAGCTTTTAAGATAGATAATTGAAATTATATTTAATTTTTGTTTTCCGATAAAATAGTATACTCACGGATGTATTCGCTGGGTGCATGACATCTGGCCACATTTTTTGCACAATTTGTCCGCAGCGGACGCTGTCGTCGTTTTTTAATACCCCCACTATGCACTTCGCACCCAGCGAATAGTATACTCACCTCTACTCGAAAAATGATTCGTTACTGGGCTTACAGCTTTAAAAAGGCTCGCTTACGCTCGCTTACGCTCGCTTTTCAATATAACTGTGCGCCCAGTAACGTATCATTTTCGAGGCTCGGCCAGTAATATACTATTTCCAAAAATCGTCATAGAAACAACACTTCCCTGCGTATCTACGCGCAGGGAAATTGAATTATACTGACTAGTCCGGTAATGTCAGTAATTGATTTTTTCAATGTGTTTTGACACATTGACAAACTTGATTTTTGCTCATTTTAAAAATGTTGTTCAAAAATTTCGATTTTTTACGATTTTTGGAAAAATTTAATACAAAATACGTCAGGAAAATATCTCACTTTACTCGGAGCTCTAAAATACTCGGCACAAAGTGCCTCGTATTTCAACATTGCTCCTCGTCAGTAATATATCATTTTCCTGACTTTCATGTAAATAACTATTAAAATCGGAGGTGAAACTTTAAATATCATTTTTTGAACATTTTGACCTTATGACGGCCCTGTCGATCTAGTGGAAAATTAGAATTTTGAACGTACTAGTCGGTAATCTTACTAGAACTGTGTGGTTGGTACTTGGTAGTGGTACATAACCATATTTTTGTAGTAAGATTACAATATTACAACACGTTTCCTATATAAATGTTGGTGTGTAATGAAATTATTACAATACAATTATTTAAAGTGATACCAAATAAACGAAAACAATAAAAATGTGATGTGCTTTAAAAAAAAATAAAAAACGTACAATGTAACTTGATAGTATCGAAGAACCGTGGTCTGGTCGAATGAAACGGAGATTGATTTTACAATCGGGGTAAGTAAAATTTATATTTTAAAATTCATTTTTAATATTTAATATTGAAATGATCGTTGTAATATTATGGGTTTACAATAATTTAATTTATTATTCACATTTTTTGTAGTATACGCAGTCTTTAGCCTTCTTTAGCAGTCTTTTGCGGTACCTGCGTATACATGCATTAATTTTATGCTTTTGGTTTAAAAAAAAAAACCATTAAATTCTGAAAGCAAATAAAATAATGAATTATTGCTCACTCACGCCACAAAATTATAGTTTTACTAGATTGTGGTTTTCCTATGTTTTCTTTCACTTCGTGCATTGGTTACTGTCAGTAGTCAGTGGCGGATTTAGTACTTGAGAGGCCCCAGGCGCAACTAAAATTTGAGGCCCTCCCCTAAATATTTTCACTACCCGTACACTCTACAGGGGCATGCGCCTGTTCGGAAATCCGCCACTGGTTACTGTAAAATTTCGATTGGCAAACTTCATACTATAAAAAATTTTCATTCAAATATTATAAATTAAGCAAGTAATTCTTGGGAAACATTTTGCAAAGGTGATTGATTACATTTGTGAGGTTCCCACATAGAATATAATAGCGAAGCTAATTTCTTTTTTAGGGTATAAGGTAAAACACCCAGCACTTGAACACCGCAAGAAATGGAACTAGTACTTGAATAGATTTTTGAAATTGTATTAATGCAAAAACGGAATATTCATAATAAGTAATATCCGTATTTTATAATTACTTGATGATTTAGCAATTGATTTCTATAAGTTTTTTTAAATTATAAATCGAAATAATTATATTTTTGTTAACTTGAAAGTTGACATGTGGAATAGCCGATAAGCATGCTACTTTTGCCATCGAAAGTTACTACACCGTAAACCGCGCAAACACAGTTTTTAGGTTATGAACTTGAACTCGAAAAAACTAACATAAAATGATCACGTTTGTCCATTACGTTTGTCATACATAAATAAATCAATGTTGCCAAATGTATCTTTAGAATATCGATTGGATTTTTGTTTGATTTTGACTGATTTTTACTATTTTCACACGTGTTCAAGTACAACCACCACCGGATTGTTCAATTACGGCTGCGATTCAAAATAGATTGTTCAATTACAGCTGCATTTGAAGTATATTTTAAAAACCTTGTAAAAATATGATAATTTTATTAATTTTTCCTTTTTTCTTTGCTATTATATGCAAAACTATCTATATTTTCATAAATAACATATTTTAATCAAATTAATCGAATTTTATTTGCTTAAATTAGAGTGAAATAGGTTTTACTTTCAAAACTGTTCAACTAGTGGGTGTTTTACCTTACTCTTGAAAATGATTTTTCGTTATGCCGGTCTAGAAAATGGGGTTTCACGTCCTCATTTGAGGTACGTAAAGTGCCTTTTTTCACTCCCTAGGGAGTGAAAAGTGGGGGGGGTCATAAATTTTCACGTCCTAGGGAGTGAAAAGTGGGGGGTCAAGAATTTTCACATCCTAGGGAGTGAAAAAGGGGGGGTCATGAAAAATATCAAAGATGTAAAAACAACAACATTTTATTAGAGATGTCGATACCGCTCTCCGTGACCAAAGTCGACTTGAGCATCGATAATTTCGACCACAATGTGCTGGCACTGTACGTTGTGGCCAACTTAACAAAGTAGGCCAACAACGTGTCCTCGTTGAGGTTATCTACCAGCACATCGTGGTCTTGCAAAAAGTCCATGAACTTACGGTACTCGTGCATGTAGCGGTCGGTCGATTTACTCGGCAACAAAAATTGTTTTGCCTCTCTGGCGGCTTCCTCGATGGATTTACTTGCCATTCTTTACGATAACTCTTGATCTTCACTACTACAAAGCAGTGATACCACACATCAAATATTCCATATTCCAACCAACCAATCACGATGTTCGATTTGAATTTATTCTGCCGCGTGACGTCATGCGCAGAAATTGTTGTGGTCCCGTCACAACGAAAAGTTGTTTACACCACTCGGCCGTAAAGTGCCTTTACACCCTCGGGTGCGTTCGGGCGCCTCGGCTTCGCCTCGGCTACGAAAACCCGCCCCTCGGTTGTAAAATCACATTTTCCGGCCTAGTGATGAAAACTACTATTGGAACACTTGCTCTAATCAAATACTTTACTTTACAGTTTACAATACGGGAAACTCTTCCAAATTCTATTGTTATTTTCGGCGACATTTTTAAAATATGTATATTTTAATTGTTTGCAATTTTCTTCAATTTCTTATTATATTTCGGTCTCGTCTCGTAAATAGAGCACATTGTAGTTCAACTATCCTGTATATATATTCACAGTTTTAAAGTTTTGTTGGGTTGTCGGTTGGTATCGGTGTAGGAGACAGCCATTTGTGGTATCGTCATTCTTCTTTTTTGTGTAAAATTATTCACACGTGTTTATAGTGCTCCAACAAATTACAACATAAAACGTTAGAAAATGCCTAAACATCTAAAGAAAAAACGTAGCCGCCACTCAAGCTCGAGTGATGACGAAGATAATGAAAAATTTATGGTGCTTTTTAAACAAATAAACAAACGTTTAAAAGCATTAGAAGCATGACGCGGATGACGACATAAGTAAGTTACTAAATATTAATCTGTTTTAGAAATCAATTAAGATTTGGTGGAAACAAAATTGTATAGGGTAAAAACCCATCGGAAATCTACACACGATGACTTGTGTAAGACCACATGATGTGTAACAAAAGATTAATAAACCGACACTTGTCAGTTTCTTACATTCGGATTTGTATAAATTCGTAATAATTTCAGACTTGAAAAATTATATTATGTTGTATAACATAAAGTACATGTAACAAACCCTCTTAATGGAGGTAGCTACGCTGCGACTTGTGTAAGTCTGCGACTAATATTTGCTGTCAGTTTTTACATTCGAATCTGTGTAGGTTCGTAATGTTTTCAAACTTGATAAAATTATACTATGTTGTGTAACATAAAGTATATGCAGCACATGCAGCACCCTCGTAATGGAGGTAGCTACACTTTGCGACTTGTGTAAGTCCGCAACAAATATTCGCTATCAGCGTTACAATTGAATCTGTGCAGATTCGTAATGATTTCAAACTTGAGAAATATACTATTGTGTAATAAAAAGCCGTCATGAAGGCACTTCCTTAAACAACATGTTGTATAACACAAATAATCACAAAAACTAATTACTTCAGTTATTATTAAAAATCATAATAACCCAGGAGTGCATAATTACACTTACGTGTTATATAACACAAATTTATATAATATAAATTATATCATAATAATTTGCAATTTAATTTAAATAGATTCAGAAATGAAAATATCAGGTGAAGATTCACCAGTGAACGAACTTGACAAAGAAGTATTGGACTTATTAGGTGAGGAAGTAGACAACCAGAGCAAAGAAGGTTTGGCCCTACAAAAAGATCTGGCGTCCAGGTGGACAAATATCTTAAAAAACGGACTTCAAAACGAAGATCGCATTAACTTGATACAAAGTTACCCCCCACCTAAAAATCTCACCATGGTGGAGGCACCAAAACTAAATCCGGAAGTCACAGCAGCCATATCAGAACCAACATCTCGTAGAGATACTCGGTTGTCAAAAATACAAGTACAAATCGGCGCTAGCCTTACAGCAATTGGTCACACAATTACTGCTCTTCTAGAAAACGAGGAAGAACATAACCTGACTCACATCCGCTCCCTCAGCGACGCTGGTCGGCTTTTAGCGGACATTCATTTTTCCCAAACGAATTCCAGAAAAGAGTTAGCAACAATGACGTTAAATAAGAAACTGAAGGAAACCCTCACCAACAGCCAAGTAGATGGCTGGCTTTTTGGAAAAAATCTGGGCGATCGTATACAAACAGCAAAGAAACTAGAAAAATCAAGAAGTGAACTAAAACCAAAAATTATAAAACGTACTATTGTCTCTCGTGAGCAACATTTAAACTCCCGAAGCCAACCTCGTTTTTCACACAACAGAGTCCGACGAGGGGGGCTTGTAAACAACAGGACTCCCATCCGGTCCCAACAATAATACAGGAAATCGGAGCCATCAGCAAAGTCACCACCTGTAAAGGTGAATTTATTTCAAATGTGTTTTTAGTTCCTAAACCAGACGGCTCTAGCCGATTAGTGATAAATCTCAAATCACTAAACACATTTATAAACTGTGACCATTTTAAAATGGAAGATCACAGAACAATCGCAAAACTTATAACAAAAAACTGTTTTATGGCAACTTTAGATCTCAAAGATGCTTATTTTCTTATTCCCATAAAAGAAGACCATCGGAAATTTTTAAGATTTAAATTTCAAAATGCTATTTATCAATATAACTGTATGCCCTTTGGCATAAACTGCGCTCCACTCATTTTTACAAAAATTATGAAACCTGTCTTAGTCTTCCTTAGAAATAAAGGTTTCATTTCTACTATTTACTTAGATGACTTCTTATTACTGGGAAAATCTTACAAAAATTGTGTACACAATGTTTCTATTACAAAATCTCTGTTGGAATCTCTTGGTTTCATCATTAATTATAAAAAGAGCTCTCTAAAACCCGAAAACATATGCAAATACCTAGGCTTCATCTACAACTCCAAAATTATGACCATTTCTCTTCCAGAAACAAAAAGACAAAAAATTATAAACAACATTAAAAAACTTCAAAATTGCGGGAGTTGTAAAATTCGCGATTTTGCAAAATTTATTGGTGTATTAACATCAGCGTGCCCTGCCGTACGGTATGGATGGCTCTACACAAAAGCATTTGAAAGAGAAAAATTTTTGAAACTGCATACAGCCAAAGGAAATTATGATTCAATTATGCCCATCTCCAAAACTTTAACAAAAGAATTTCAGTGGTGGTTGTCAAATATCCCATTCACCAACAATACAATAGAATTTCCCAAATTTGAACTAGAAATATTTTCAGATGCATCAAGAACTGGGTGGGGGGCGTTTAGCAACAATACACGAATAAATGGCTCTTGGTCCAAACTAGAATTGAAATATCACATCAATTATTTAGAACTTTTAGCAGTATTTTTTGCTTTAAAATGTTTTGCAAAAAATGCATACAATTGCAATATTCTATGTAGAGTAGACAATACAACAGCAATTGCATATATAAATCGTATGGGAAGCATTCAATACCCAGAGTTAAATTCACTGGCACGAAACATCTGGCAGTGGGCCGAAAGTAAAAAATTATTTATTTACGCTTCCTACATAAAATCGGTGGATAATATAGAAGCGGATGAGGAATCACGTTCCCTAAAAAGGGAAACAGAATGGGAACTGAACAATTCTAAGTTTTTGTTAATTATATCTAAATTTAATAAACCAGATATAGATTTATTTGCAAGCAGACATAACACAAAGTGCAAAAAATTTATCTCCTGGCAGAGCGATCCTGAATCCTTTGCAATTGATGCATTTACACTAAATTGGAAAAAATTTTATTTCTATGCATTTCCCCCTTTTTCAATAATACTACGAGTATTAAAGAAGATTGTTGATGACAAAGCTACGGGGATCGTAGTAGTTCCATATTGGCCTACACAGCCATGGTGGCCTGTCTTTCAATCTCTATTAATAAAAGAACCACTCACTTTTAAACCAGATATTGACCTACTGTTATCTATTGACAGATCTCCTCACCCAATATGGAAGTCAATTTCCCTGGTGGCCGGTCTCTTATCCGCCAAGCAATGAAACACCACGGCATCCCGGACATGTCCATCAACATCTGCCTAACATCAATAATGGATTCTACTGCAAAACAATATAACACAGGTCTGAAGAAATGGTGGACATTTTGTAAAAACAAAGATTGGAATCCATTCATGGTAACAATCCCAGGATTGCTAGAGTTCTTAACAATTCAATTTGACAAAGGTGCCTCTTATAGTTCCCTAAATTCATATAGATCAGCGGTGGCACAATTGGCAGATACACATATCGCAAGTGACAATCGAATCAAACGATTCTTCAAAGGTGTCTACAACCTTCGGCCAAGCCTACCAAAATACCACGTCACTTGGGACCCCTCAATCGTACTTGACTATATCCGAATAATGCCTAATCCTGAGAATTTAGAAGACCTAACATACAAATTAATAGCGCTGTTAGCACTGTCAACAGGCCAAAGGATACAAACATTATCAGTGATCGAAATGAGTAATATAAAAAATTTAGGAACAAAAATCGAAATAAAATTCCGAAACATATAAAAACATCTGGAATAAATAAATTCCAACCTACACTTATATTGCCTTACTTCGACTCGGACCCAAGAATTTGTGCTGCTAGAGCCCTTTTATTATACATGGAAAAAACAAAAGACTTAAGGTCAAAGAATTGCAATAACCTGTTCATAACTTACAAAAAACCACACCATAACGCATCCACACAAACAATATCGAGATGGCTTAAGAAGATACTAGAAGAAAGCGGATTGGACATAAAACAATTTACGTCACACAGCACTAGACACGCTGCTACCTCAGCAGCGGCCAGAAAAGGTATTAATGTAGAACAAATTCGCATAGCATCTGGTTGGACCAAAAAATCAAATACTTTTGCAAAATTTTATCAACGACCCCTGGTTGATAACAGCAGCTTTGCTGAAGCAGTGTTAAATAGTTGATATTGTCAGTATTTGCTTATATTTTTTTTTTTTTTTTGTAAAAGATTTTTTTTTACATTCATATTGTTTTTACGTTTTTACAATTTTACGTTCATATTAAAAAACTTGATTAGACATTTGTTTCAATTCCACTTTAAACAACTACAATGTGCTCTATTTACGAGACGAGACCGAAATATAATTAAAGGATCAAACGAACTTACCTAAGTGAAGTTCGATCCTGATTATATGTAGGTCTCGTCGAAGTAAATAGGTCCCACCCTTCAAAAAATGTTTTTTCCCACCCCTATATTGCAACAAATGCAGCTTTAAATTAGAATGACGATACCACAAATGGCTGTCTCCTACACCGATACCAACCGACAACCCAACAAAACTTTAAAACTGTGAATATATATACAGGATAGTTGAACTACAATGTGCTCTATTTACTTCGACGAGACCTACATATAATCAGGATCGAACTTCACTTAGGTAAGTTCGTTTGATCCTTTAATTATTGGTCTTTACATTCATAACAAATCCATCATTAACACGACATACATACGATTTGAACAATACATTGTAAAATTTAGTGACTACAATTTTATTACACGCCCCACATACCCCAAATGTGGGTACGTTTAGTTAGTAGTCTTGACCTAACTCCATATACATTTTCATTTATAAATGTTTCGAAGTTTTTGTCATACACGTTTTTGAATTTCGCATGCAAACAAATCTGCTGTCGTTGTAGGAAAAAATAGTTTTGAAGAAAGAATAGTTATTGTATTGACATTACCATCATTAGTGAGAGACATTAAGGTTTCTTTACAGTCCTTATGAGGTAGTTTGCTACAAGCCCATCCTAAAACATAGTTGTCTGCATTTTTCTTGGGATAACATTTCACTTGGGATAACATACTTCCAAAGCTTGCCCTGATTTGATCATGTATTTAACTGAATTCGGTGCATATAAAGGAATTGTGCTACCGTTAATAAAACGAACCACTGTCTGTAGCATAATAATTAGTTTTATCCAAAACAATTTTTTCTTGGCTTTCATTCTATCGTCACCTCGTAGTTGATAACCATATTCTTCTCCAATTCTTCCTTGCCACATCTTACAACGTCGTCAACCAAATCATCATCTGCTAGCAACACATCAAATCGATACTTCCGGCAATTTGTATGCTTGCAAATTCCGTATCGTACTTTACAAGAGACTACACAATTAATTTCTGCTTTTATCAATCCATTTTTTTATAGCATTATTTTGTTATAATTAAAATTGGAGTTCCCACGTCTATTTTCACATTTTTTCAATTCAGTTAAAATAGGTAATATCTTCTTTTTCGAGAAATATATTTTTGGGGTTCTCACAGCAAACCTTAAAATTCACATTGTCGCATTTTTCTAATTTCGTTAAAGTAATATCTTCTTTTTCGGGTAATATATTTTCAGTTATTTCTAAAGAAACTTGAGAAATCTGACTGTTTCAATAATATGTTCAATAATTTTCTATTTTGAATATTTGGATTACGACCCAAAGATGTACACATTTTCGAATATACCGAATACCAACTTTCTCAGTTACTCAAACTCTCACCTATTAATTTTGAACCAACTATCCAAATAATCAATTAAATCGATACGATTAAATACCTTAATTGCAGCATGAATTGCTGCAAAACTAAAATCAGTTACTAAAGTACTGAAAATTGGCCACTTATTCTCTTCGCAGTATGTTTTAAAATTGTTAAAATTTTTGAATATACTTTTAGTGTAATGTTCTGACGAAATCATTTCAAAGATTGGGCAAATTCGTTTTGTTTGGGTGATTTGTACAACACCAGAATATAAACATACCCTTTTACAGGAAGAAATTGGTTTTCTAACAACGGTGCCTGTGGCATCAAAATGAACAATGGGTAGAGAATTTTCTTGCTTTTGAGACATCAAAATTTGTAACTGTTCCTTACTAAAAATCTTTACTCGACATGGAACTGAATATATTCCGGATGATCTATTTTAAATTTAATAATATCCATTATCTCATCTGAATATCTATCCCTTTGGCTATTTGCTTCCGATTTGATTTTTTGAAGAGTGGCATCTGATTTAATATTTTGCAAATTTCCATGATGTGCCAAGATCTATTTGGTATGTAGTCATAAGCAGTCCGCGGTTTTTTGCATTTAGCGATATGCTTTTTAACTTTGCTTTTTTAACAAATTTTGTGGATACAAATACATTGTTTTTTCCGCGTTAACCGCCCAACTTGACGGCACAAAATCGACTTCTGATGTTTCTCCAAAGAATACTATATCCCAGCTTAATTCTGACATTTTGGTTCGAACTGTTACTATGTGAAATTAACTTTAACTTTTCTTCAATACCTATATAATATAATATCTCGCTTTTTTGAGGGATATAATTTTTCAAAATCTAGTTCAATCTAAAAATATATTACTGATGAAATGAAATTTATGTTGATTAGATTTTCACTTACCAATTCTGAAGCAATCCTTTGTTTCAAAATAGGCCATTCCAAAAATAATAACTCTCGATTATTCTTAGCTTTTTCTTTTATTTCTGATAATTGGCGAATTGCCGCTGGTCTTCCTGCTTGTGCCGCATATGTATGTCCGGTAATAATCTTTGCAACATTATAATCATAGATCTTATATTACATTAATAGTCCAAATTCTACCACACCATTACCTTCGTTACGTTTTTCATATACCCATATTGAGTTTTCTTTGTCGCTCGTGTATTTTGAAAAAACATAAATGTTGTTATCTTCGTCAACAAATTTTCTTCCGCATCGCTTTGAAAAGACAAAACTCATCTTCTCACTGTTATTTTAATACCCTACACTCGAGGAAGAACAATAAAATTTTTGGGATGGTTTTGAACGTAAATAATAAATTTAAAAAAAAACTAATAAATTTTTCAATTTTATTATTGCAACGAATTTTTGCACTTCGTTAGGTGGTACTACTCTCTCATCTTATTTCAATATTTCTAAGTACGGCCCATGCATTTTATTTAAATGCAATCGTTGAATTCAGACATTGCCTCCTATACTTACAAGCCGTGAAGTTCGATTTGGCAACATTGCATTGGCAGCATTACTTGGTGGTCCTACTTCCAAATATCTCTTATAAGGGAAAAATTTATTTGTGTTATTTTAAGTTAATAACTAATAGATGCAATTTTATTATTAAAATTATAATTAATTGTTACAAAAAAGTATCTTAAAATATAAACATTAAATAAAAATAAAAACATACATAGGTTTATGAAAGTGGTTGTAGTTTTCTCTCTCTTTTTTTTAAATTTTACTACTTTGAAACTGATCATTCTTTGGTTTTGTATAATTGTTTAACAGAATATTACAAAACGACTTTTACATTTCCATAAATAAAGTTTTAGAACATTGTCCACACGAATAACATTTAAAATAAGAGGTACTCCATGCACCCCTGACTACCAAACCAGTAGTAGTTTTTCTTATCCAGATTGTTCGTTATCACTTAAGTTAATATTTGTAGTAATTTTATAACAATGTAGGAAATTCACTTAATGACTTTATCTTAAATATATTTGCCGTGTGTCCGCATTTTATTAATTTAATGGGTGATTTGTTAAAACAAATTGAGGTGTCAAAGGCAATGACAAAAATTCCGCAATCATATGGATTAGTTTGTTGTTGAACTGGATGGAATACATTTTTAACATTTTCACCATACAATCTATTAATATAAACCAAATGATCTGACTGTAATTTAGACCGTCTGTAGTTTCCTCATGTGATTTTCAGATGCAAATCCCCACGCTGGTGACGCGTACGTGCGGATTGGGCGGATGACAGTGTTGTAGATGCGAAGTTTGTTTTCCGTACTCATCTTGCTTCTTTTATATAGGAGTGGGGCAAGGGCCTCCTTTACGCCTCTACCTTGTGGGGAGAAACCACTATGAATAAAATTACCTCCATGTGTGCGTAATGCGGATGGTGTGAATTTATGAAGTTATTGATTGATATAAGTAAGCACTGGTAAGCCTTACATTGAAAATGACCTCTCTACATCGCACGATGTTAGAGGTATGTATTTATAATATACAAAACTGCTTCTGAAGTAGAAATATTTTGTAAAATTACATTTTTACCATTACCAGTAAAGATATCAAACAAATTTTTAACAGTTACATATCCCGGATTGCGATCCAATACTTTGTTTAATTTTTCAACCACTTTTTTTGCAAAATTGTACCACCGCACAGTGTCAACTCGTTTTTCAATTTCAAAAAATCATTCAAAAATGTTACTAGTGGTAATCCCACGGTTTCCATTTTTTTTTATAACGTTAATAATGTTTTTAAAATTTGTTTGAATATAAATGAAATCCGATTGTAAAGTTGAATTTTGAAAGCATTCTTTTGCTTTAATAATTGATTTGGTCGAATCATCATCCATTTCCATAATAACCGTTTTAATGCTCACGAAATTTTCACAATAAAAAATGGCTGCACTTAAAGCGTATTTTCGCGATGATCTAAGAATCTATTTAAAAATATTATTTATTATTAAAATTATAAAAATGTTATTTGGAACGACGTGGTTTTTTTCTTCGCCTATCAGATTCTGAAGTATCGGAGTCCGTGCTAGAAGTATATCTTCTTTTCTTCTTCTTCTTAATTTCAATCAGTTGTTGAAACTGGTTCAACATGCAAATTCCTGCAAAGAAAGAGCAGTCTACAGAAGAGCTGAATCAAAATGAAATGCGATAGCTGCAAGATTAATCTAAATATTAATGATTCAGTTGTTACAATTTTTATTTAGAAGTAGCTACCATACATATAATCAGCGTGTGTACTACTAGAAATATGCTTTCACATTTTTTCGTTTTCTTAATTTTCAATTAATTATTAATTCTATGATGTTCCAACCTTATTGTAAAATTTTTTTACTATAGATCTTTCTACACGTGTTACATAAGAAGTCAATTTAGTAATATGATAAAAGTTTAAATCGGAGCTAAAAACTTGAACCAAATCATTTTCAATTTTAGTTATAAATTTCTTACATGAATTATGTTTACAGGCCGCATAGAGTTTTATAGACTTTTTTTTAATATTTTACTGATTTAAATATCAGCCTATCAGATTCTGAAGTATCGGAGTCCGTGCTAGAAGTATATCTTCTTTTCTTAATAAATATTGGATTTATAGTTGGGAAAAGGTCTAAGTGAAACAATTTTATTAAATTGCCGACGTTTCGGGCCCTTTTATTGGCCCATTTTCAAGGCTAAAAATATTATAATAATAATAATATAATAATAAAATAGATAAATTAACTATATACTAACCTTCTTTGGAGACCACTGTAAGATTGACTCCCTTTAAAAATTTTTGAAAGGGCGAATAATAGAAATACTAAAATAAATAATGAATAGTGACACAATTTCGGCAATTCAACCAGTGGCATAATTCGGATTTTCAGCGTTTGGGTTGTAAGCTCACACTGAA
The DNA here is from genome assembly GCA_958510855.1 of Rhagonycha lutea. Lineage (NCBI taxonomy): Eukaryota > Metazoa > Arthropoda > Insecta > Coleoptera > Cantharidae > Rhagonycha > Rhagonycha lutea. Next base: position 18,128,802 of record OY294039.1, on the reverse strand, counting down.
TTTCCTAATTAGCCTCCTTGTATTGCATTCAAAACTTCAGCTCCCTCTATAGGACCTCCTATAGAGGCAGTTTTCGGAATTGAATTTGAAAAGTGCGTGGGAGAAAAAAGTCACTTATTTAAAAAAAACGCGAATCTTACATTTGCCTGCTCAAAGGTCAGTATGATAGTGTTTAAGGTTATATAGTCGTCTTCATTTTATCCAGGATGTACTTATAACCACCGTGAAAGTATTGGACATCCCTTTTAAAATTCATCGATTTATTATTCAAATGAATATTAATTGCTTCCTTTATTTTGCGTTTCCTACCAATATCTTCCCTATCTAAGATTTCTTCTTAATTTCAATCAGTTGTTGAAACTGGTTCAACATTCCTTCAAAGGAACTAATAAATTTTTCAAGTTTATTATTGTAACGAATTTTTACACTTCGTTAGGTGGTACTACTTTCTCATCTTATTTCAATAAGTACGACCCATGAATTTTGTTTAAATGCAATCGTTTATTTACTTCGGAAATTAGATTTGGCATTCTTCAAAAAAATTATTAGCGTTTGAACTTCACTAATATAGCTTTTTGGTTTAAAAGCTTTAAAAATTTTGTTTCCAATTCGGAATTATTTATAATATTGCATAGAAATTGAACATTGCAGAAATTACTTAATTTGTAGGTATTGATAATCCCCCTCCTTCCAAATAATCAAAGTAAATATTTCCAATATTGTCACCTTTTGCATTTCTTATAATATGCAATATATTATGTAAGCCAAGTCAAAGGTGTGACTTTTGAAGGTTAAGCTAGCATCCAAACAAACACCGAGGTTGTCAATTTTAGTTGGTTGGAACGTAAGGTATTTAAATTTAAATATTTTCAAATATTGGGTCGCCACATAAGTAATAATATTATGTACACATGCTGGATTTGATATGATATGATATGCTTATCATATCAACATGCCTACATTCATCAGTAAGAGGGAATTTTAAATTTTTCTTCATTAATATAGCAATTCTCTGTGTTATATTCCCTGAGTGGCAAATTTTAGGAAATTAAATTAATTAAATAAATCTTTGTTACATAATCAACAAACTTGCTCGAATAATAGTGCAAACATTGTTTTTTTGTCGTATTCTTTGTTCTTTGTGAAGATTTGTGTACCTTCTTCTGCAATATTATCTTCTTCATTCTCCATATCTATATCTCCTTCATTAGTGACACTTTGGACGTTCATTTCTTCAGCTAAAATGTGTTTCTTACAATTTGCACAATTTGTTATTTGATTTCTAACCTTTTTTGAAAGGTTAAGCACTTACATAATGTTAGTAATATTCTTTTGTTTCGTCAGGTTCTCAGGAACTTGGATGTCGCTATTATCGAGGATAATTTCAAATAATTACCTGCTGTACAAAATTTTGCAATGATACGAAAATATCACCTTCATCGTTTTCGTAATTACTGCCTCGCCAATGACCATTAGTGAAGTTCTTTACTAATAAACTTGTATAAAATGGAGTAAATGCAATCATGACGCTAAAATCTTCTTGTGTGCTGTTTAAATCATGACTCCGATATATCCCCGATCTGAACAAAAACTACTTCGGTGGTATTAACTGTTGAAACAGGAATACATATTTTCAACCCTTTTCGAGTGGCTATTAGTACACCTCCTCCTCTAGATTTCCGACTGGAATTAATGGATCTATCACAACAGAAGATGTTATAATTGGATAGTTGAAGTTCACTAGAATATGTGCTGTCGTCTAGGAAAGTTTCTACAAAAATAATTTTATTGTACAAGCAAGAGTTAATATTATTACTAATTTCCACAAGTTTGGTTCTTATACCCCCACAATTTTGAAAATAGACCCTGAGGACATTCTCCTGATCACACAAGTCGGGCAAACTACCATTGTCGACTGCGAGTGTCAAATTGTTGTTAGTTATCGGTTTGTTGACTTTTTGGTCCACGCTGCAGTATGTTGCTGGTTTTAATCTCAATTCATTGGAGAAATTCCGAGACTTCGTACAGAGTTTTACCGATCAAAAGTTCATTGATTTTCCTTTTGAACTGCATCAAAGGAAGGTCTTTGATGTGTTAATAGTAAATATATAGTTGACCTTTATTAGATAAATTATTGAATTTGTAGTTGGGAAAAGGTCTAGTCGGTAAAACAATTTTATTTAATTGCCGACGTTTCGGGCCCTTTTATTGGCCCATCTTCAAGGCTAAAACTTCTTTGGAGACCACTGTAAGTTTTGACATAATTTAAGAAACGAATAATTGAAATATTTGGCTTTTTTCTTCCTCGACACAATTTCGCCAAATCAACTAGTGGCATAATTCGAATTTTCAGTTGCACCGTTTGGGTTACAAGCTCGCACTCTTTGATTTAAATAATTTGACGCCTAGGTTCTTGCCTTCACAAAATTTAAGTCTGACCAGCGTTGTCTGTAGTTGGTTCCTTTGTCTTGTATCATGGGTGTGACTTCCAGTGGCGTGTGTCGTAGGGTTCATCTTAATGAATATTGTGGTGGCGTACACGTACACACAGGGTTGTTTCAATATTTTCACTGGTAAGCCTTTGTCTTCTGTCAGCTACAATGCTTTTGTACATTGAAAATGACCTCTCTACATCGAACGATGTTAGAGGTATGTATTTATATAAAACTGCTTCCGAAGTAGAAATATTTTGTAAAATTACATTTTTACCATTGCCAGTAAAGATATCAAACAAATTTTTAACAGTTACATATCCCCGATTGCGATCCAATACTTTGTTTAATTTTTTAACCACTTTTTGCAATTGCATCACCGCACAGTGTCAAACAAGCTAGAACAATCAATTACAGATAACGAATATAAATAATTTAAAGTAATAAATTAATTTCATCCTTCACATTCTATTTACTATAAATTCAAAATTTATGTACTTTTCCTGACTACTTTAGTCGATGACTGCAAATCATCATAGCGTTCCCAATGGGCTGACTTTGCCCGCTAACAGTAACTAATGTAATGTCCAACTGCATTAAAATCCTTGACCAAAACAGGGGAACAAAACAATAATATGTTGCCAGCAAGACGAATTTCGTGACGAATTTCCTGCAGTGGAATATCAAATTCTAAACTATCTTTCTTCATTGGTCACAGATTTCCAAGAATAAATGCTGATCCAAAATTATTTTTCTTTCAATTAACTGAAATAAGCATTTTCTGCTTGACCATAGTTGCCATTTCCTTTCAATCGCCAATTTAATGCATTCTGAAGGTGTGCAATATTCTCCGTAGGAAAATTCATTGTTAAACTTGGGTATTCATTTGTCGTATTTATCGTATCATGGAGGGCCGGTTATAACTACGACCATTATAATGCAATACTGTTGGATCCTTATCAAAGTAATTGGGTTTCTTATGTCTTTTGCATTTCTTGTTATCCCCAAGACCACGCCAATTTTCTATTGCAATTTCACAATCCAGTTTGAAATTATTATCTTCTGGATCTACCGCATCATCTTCTATAACTTCTTTTTCTTGTACGTCGCATTCGCATTGTGATTTTCTCTTTTTGGCACGACAAACAACAAAACAAAACCAAATTTCAAAGTCACCTTTGTCTTCATCATTGGAATTGGAATTTGATGGTGAGAGATTGATTGGCTCCTGGGGAATGACTACTCATAAATTCAGTTTTCTTCTCTACGATCCATAAATATCGAAATGCCTAAAAATTTAAACAAATTACCTATTTGAAATGTTAAATATAGTGAAAATAGAAAATTACGTTAATGGTAACAATCCAATTCTTTATTGTAGGAGGCACATAGCTTCTAGCCCCTTTTGTAAAATCCCCACTGAAATAGCACACCTGAGATATTTGCCATGGGAAGGCTTAACGGATGTTCAATTCATGGAATAAAACGGTAACCGGATGAAACAGAACGTGAAAGAACAGAACAAATAAGAACAGAACACGAAGAAACAGAACAATGAAATAAAAGAACAAGGAAAAAACAGAACATTGACAGGTTAGTGTTAGGAAACGAATTTTTTTTAAAGAGAAGGTCATTAAAAGTTAAATCCACCGGTCGAGGGATATTTTTAATGAGTTTAGTGTTGCCAAAATGGCTCTGGAGCGCTGCAAAGTGGAGCGGGAGAGTCAATTTTGGCAACACATCCACCTACGACAGAGTTGAAAAAGAAACGAGATACATGGTGGATGATAAAACGAAAAATTCGAAATTATTACTGTTACCAACCACACAATATATGAAAAAGTTAGCAAATTGTTGTATTGATGATACTGATGAATAGAGCAGGGAATTATATGCAACAACGGACCGGTCTTAAGGCAACCCTAACAAACTAACCAATAGAAAATGTAAATTTCCAATTTAAAATGTTTATTAGCGCTAATAAACGTTTTCTATTGGAAATTTACATTTTCTATTCTCTCTCAAAGGTTTTCTCTTCCGCGTAGCGAGATGGCCAGCATTGATGGCAAATGTGTAGTACCTTTTTAGAAGAAGAATTATTATTTTAGAAGAATTATTAAAAATATTTACATTTCAGTACTAAATTTTCTAAAAATGTAGTATCTCTTTTGATTTCAATCAATAAAGATTTTTTGGAATAAGATTTAATTTTTCTAACTTTGTGGCTAGCAAAATCATCTGGCATTGTATGTAATATTGATGAGATTTTTTTAATATACATTTTTGATCTTCATCATTCCATTTTAAATATTGCAATTTACATTTTTTAGTGGTTTCATCAAAAATCTCATTTTTCAATAATAAAGCCATCTGGGCTTGCACATAACCCCACAGATAATCTTAAGATATTATTAAACCACATTCTAAAATTTCGACATTGGAAGTGTCTTCATATGTTTTCCTTGCAGTAATTTTGGTTTGAAGACTTTGACAATTCATGCAGCTTTTCCTGTCACTGTATTTGGATTTAAAAATTCTTCAACTAATTTAATTGGGTTTTTCTTGGTCAATTTTTTAATTTGGTGTACTTTTGAACTGAATTAGCAGTCCAATCGCATCGAATGCCGTTGCTTCTCTTGAGCGCAGAAGCCGATGAAATTCCGGTACAATATTGTTCCTCCCACGCGCATTATGTTATAATATAATGCAGGCTCTAACGACATTTCATCGAACATAACTGAACAGTGACGATCAAGTATTTTAAAGGACCTTTCCAAAGATTTTAAAATAGTTTTGCTGATACCAGTTTTAAAATCAACTTTGTTCAACAAAGCTTGATTTGTTACCCCCTAGAGGGCAACGCAGATTGCCCATAATCTGATGATCCATAAAATACGTCCGAAATATTGTCCTACTGTCTATATGTCTATATCTATATGTCTATATCCCAGCTATAATGAAGATATAATTAGTAGCCAAATTTGTCCTGATTTGCCGGATTATCTAAGATATTTTTGTATTTTAATAAAATACCAACCAAAAGATTATGTCTATATAAATGGAAGCTAAAATTGAGAAGATCGTACTCGCTTCGGCGGTACATCTACTAAAATTGGAACGATACAGAGAAGATTAGCATGGTCCCTGCGCAAGGATGACACGCATATTCGTGAAGCGTTCACCATTTTTCCACGTTCCAGGGTATAAGTTTGCTATCGCAGATTGTTCGCTTTCATCCCTGGTGCCTAACCAGCAGCGTGGCGCGTCCCCGGGTTGCGGATAGGGGAACGACCAAATACATTTGGTTAGCTGTGAATAATTGAATAAACAGTCGCGGACAAGGATTTAAAGTTTTGATTTATTATATTTGGAGGTTTCTTCTTACCACGACTATCTGGTTTAGAAAAATTTATGACGGTTCTATTTTCATCAAAATTACCCATTACTTTTTGACTAATGTCAAGTGTAGCCATAAGATACTGTTGATAAACTTTAATCTTTTCTTGATTCAATCGAAGGTAATGAACTTTAGAACACTGTCGACGACTTTCTTTGTCGTTGTCACATCTTCTCTTAATTTCCATTCTTTCAACACACCCAGCTAATTAATTATATTACCTGTAGTACATACAAGCAAAGGTTGCTGTCGCACTGAAATTTAACTTTCCGGCTCCTGCTTTCGTCTTTCTACCGCACCCGCTGTACTGTATTTGGACCGATTTTGTAATAATCGAAGGGATCATTAAGCCTATGTCAGTTTCGACTTTTTTGGATCCCATGATTAATGACATGAAAATCTTCTCCTTTTGTCGCAGTGAGCATTTTATAATAATTTTCATAAAAGTGTAACTACCACAGCATCTTTTAAGACTTCATCATTTTTTAGATCTGTGTCGAATTTTTTTAAGTCTTCTATATCTGGTATCGGCAGAGACGTCGAAATTTGAGTTCGTGTAGCAGCAATCGTCTGCATCGAACCATCCGGCGTAAAATTAATTTGACTGATTTAAAAAACATTTGACACGAATTGCTCTTGCTCTAAATTACATTCGGATCTAACTTCGAACAGCATTTCAGCTATTTTATCATTCGAATGTGTCTCTTTAAATCCGCAGGTAACATCCATAAAACTTCTATGCTTCGTTGCCTAAATATCTACAGTTGTCAAAATATATTTGATATTTCTGCCTTCTTGCACAATTATGTGTTGAGCGCCTGTGATTTGGATGTAGTACCCATTTATCCACTCGTCAGTACTATCGGAATTTGGAAAACAATATTTGTTTGAACAATCTATGTATTTAATTCGTTCCTTTACAATAGTGTCTACAAATTCCTGGACGTCGCTCGGTATTAAAACCAACAACTCTTTTGAACCTTTTCCAATTGTACGGTTGTACTGCATATTGTCATGATCTTCACGATTTGGTTCACTTTTGGAATCATTGTAACAATGCTTATAAATTGCTTTAATGTCTTCCAAAATATGCAAAGTTTCTTCAATTTCAATATTGTTATCTTCAAAAAATATTTCACTATCTTCCGTTTCATCGGTACAACTTGTAAGATTATTTCCATTCATTCCTGCTTCATCATGTTATCAGCATAACTTATCGGCATAAAGAAAAAATTTTTTCAGGGCATGGGATAGCATTCGATTTGCGACACTCATAGTTGTCTTGGTCATGTAAATGCTTCAGTCTCTTGCAACCGTTGGATCTATTTTCGCCATAGGGTCTCTGTCTAACGTCTAACGTCATCCAAAAACGCCAGAAAAAGGTCGTCAGAATCTTTCCTCCCGTCGGCGTCGTCTGATCAACATAATTTTCCTGATGATTTACGGTGCGATGTTTGAAATCCAACGCGTTTAAGTTTCTGTAGGCTGGCCATTCATCGGAATGAATTACCAAACCCAACTGAACTTCGCGCTTGATTATTGGCACCAAAGTATTTCGATCTCGATGTTCAACAAAGAAATACCGACAATCCGATGCTTTTTTCAATCCAAACACCCACGGACCGTTGATTCTTCTCTCGTGATTTCTATTATTCTCGAGTTCAGTTCAGAAGTTTCTCAACTTCGGATTCCTCCATTTCATTTACATTGAGGGCTTCGACATCAGAAATCAGATTTGGATCGATGGTATTACCAACAATATCGGATTGTGTTAGGAACTTCGCCAATTCACTATCTCCCTCTTCAGCATCGCCTTTGAACGTTGATTTCGTAACGTACGTTTAACCACATATCTGAGGGCATTCGGGCTTTTATGGACGACTCTAATAATTTAGAAATACCTTCAGCAAAAATCTGGACAGGTTTGACTTCATTATCTTTAGCTTTTTCCTTCATGCTTTGTTGAAACCACTTTTTGAACCACTTTTGTACCTTCCGCATCTTGAGACATTGCCAAATCTGGATGCGTTTTATTTAAAGTGGTTTTAAAATCACGAGAGAAGACTCAACGGTCCGTGGGTGTTTGGATTGAAAAAAGCATCGGATTGTCGGTATTTCTTTGTGGAACATCGAGATCGAAATACTTTGGTGCCAATAATCAAGCGCGAAGTTCAGTTGGGTTTGGTAATTCATTCCGATGAATGGCCAGCCTACAGAAACTTAAACGCGTTGGATTTCAAACATCGCACCGTAAATCATCAGGAAAATTATGTTAAATGGTACTCTTCATTCACTTTTTGAGTAAATCGTGAAGATTTTATTACTTCGTTTACCGTTGTTGTTGCAATTACATTAAAAATTTACTTACAGATCATATCATTGTCTACGGTTACTTACCTTTAAATATGCATTTGATCTCCAGTAATGCTACCGGCTGATCATTTTCAAATAATACTCCATCTGGATAGTAACCCAGCCAGAGATTATCTTCAGCGATAAATAATCAACCCAAAATTCCTTACATCTAGATTTGTTGCCTGAACGAACCTCTTCCGGGCGTTATCTTCATATTTTAGCCCGTGTGGGATATATTTTTTTCAGTAAAACATGTGGGAAAACAGAAAACGGAGCAAACACATTGGCCGAAGAAGCCCGAATTTCCATTTCCTTCTTTTGGGTATTCGAAATTTGAACGATTCTTATGATGAAATTACTGAAAATTCTTTCTTATCCGAAGTAGAATCAAATGAGCATGATTATAATGGAAACGATGCTATCGATACTTGAGAAAATCAAATTTTTCAAGAATGCGTTGATGAAGCAGTCCAAGCAGAAATTGGAATTGAAGTAAAAGCTTACTACTGCCCACCGATGTCAAAATAATTCAAATAAATGTTGCCATATTTTTCTCTGTACTCGCTAGTAATTCTAGTAGTTTACAACTAAATCATAATAAAATATACGTTTTTGCTCGGTTGTTGGTCTTAAAACTGACCCCATGGCATCAAAATAAGCAACAATTTTCTTACCCTTACTTACAATAGTATTTAATTGCTCTTTGGTATATAAATACGTGGAATCGTTAACACTTGGCATTTTAATGTACTGAAAACTTTCAGGTTGATTAAAAGCCTTACGTCTCAGATTCAGCTATATATGGATCAACGTGTAAATCAATAGCAGCTTTTGCTTCAGAGTTGCAAGTTCCCTTCTGCAAAACCATCAGTATTTACCATTTCAATATCGTAACTTCGAACAGTTTGGTAATTGTTTCAACAATTTTTTCTTGGCCTTCATTCTATTGTCACCTTGTAGTTGATATGTCAAATTCCTTGTCACATTTTACAACGAAGTCAACCAAATCATGATCTGCTAGCAACACATCAAATCGATACTTCCGGCAAATTGTATGCTTGCAAATTCCGTATCTTTTTTTTAATTTAAGGCCACCTTTAAAAGCGACCACACAATTAATTCCTGCTTCTATCAATCCATTTTTTATAGCATTATAGAGCTTCTCAGAATTATTTAATATATCAACTTCCTTTATAAATTTGATTAGGCACATAGATTTGGAATGGCGATGCTCTGAATTGTAATATTATGTCGTTACTTGAATTCTTTTCAGAACTTGAACAAAATTAAAAATATGGGGATGAGAGCTATATAATTGTTCTTTGAAATGATTATGGAAAGACTCACATGCATTGGTAGTTCTACACATTCTGGCTGAAGCTGCCGTCCAAAGTTGAGGTGGATATAGAGCGTCGACATCAATGTACGTTTGCATTAAATAAGTGCAGTATTCTTCGTTCATTCATTGCTTGACAAAACAAGCAAAAAGTGCATCTCCTGCCTTCAGAATCATAATATAATCGGATATTTCAGTTCTTTTATATTTTCATCCATTTTGTTTGTTTAAAATTGACAAAAGCGCAAGTCCCTTCGTCTTCTAACAGCGATCTTTCCAAGTCTTTAAGCGCGATTGCCAATTGCTCTTCCTCCTTTTTTTTCTTTTTCAATTGTTCAGCGGCCAATTCCGCATCTCTGTTTCGCTTCCTTATACGCCTTGCTGCTACTTTTCTTTTCGCAATGCCTAGTTCAGTGTTACGCGTTTCACTGTCGCAAAAATTTTGTAATGCCTCGCTTAAATGTTGATGTAAAGATTGCGGAATAGCTCGATTGAATTCAAGTTTCACTTCCCAATTTTGATACTTTGCCTTTTGCGAAACCTTTAACGCCTGTTCTATAATCATGTTATACTGTGTAGACGACATTTTTACAATTACTGGGCTTTAGATCTAATGGTCATCATACACCATCATTATAGTTTCATTTTCTAAATAAGAGTATTCATTGATTTCTGCTGTTGCTTGCATATTTTACTAGATATAATTAGTAGTATTGACCTCAATTCATCATGCAAAACATGAATTATTTGCCTTATTATACTTATTAGTACTCGAGAGGTTTTTCTGATGAATCGGTACATAATTCAAAAAGTAATCATTCACTGCACTCCATTTCTGCACCATTCTTTCAGCAGCTGGTAATATTGCGAGCCAACGAGTGCTTATTGGCTGGTACTTTACATTTTAATTGTACGTTTTTATAATGCTCATATTGAGATAAAAAATCTTTAAAATATCGATACAGCATAATAATTATTATATCACTTGCTTCTTCGCCAAATTCCTTTTCAGCATGAAAGACGTTAAAAACCGTATGGATAGAACATGTACCGATGTCTATTAAATTTTTTCTACTTCGAACTATTTCCATTTCTTCGTTTAGTAATCGAAAAACCTTCCTGTTTGGCTGGTAATGGTCTTCTGAAGTTTATCGGAAAAATAGCGGATGTGAACTTGTAACTCTTTTTCGTCCGAGTTATTAAGTGTTTCATCACATAATATAGAATAATAAGCTTTTGGTCAGATTATGCAAGCATTTAATTTTTTATTTTTCGAAAATTCGAAAATGTTACCATTCCAAAGCAACGAGCAGTTATTGGAACTTTCGTCGGATCAAACTTTACAACTTCTGTATGAGAAAAGGGGTTTGAATTATTTTTGGATAATATACTGAGTGGGAGAATATCCTGATCTTGCTGATAAAGCATTGAAATTGTTGTTACCATTTTCAACGACCTATTTATGCGAAGCAGAATTTTCAGCATTATGCAAAACTAAAAGTAAGGCAAGAAATCGACTTGAAGTGGAACCTGCACTTATTTTTTCAAGAAACGACTGCAGAGAAATGAAGGGTGCATTACCCTTTCTGAAAATTTTGATAAACAATAATAAATTTAGAAAAAACTATGAGTGAAACAAAAAAACTTTTTGAAATTGTTGTGACAACCCCAATGACGACAGCTGAAGCCGAGCGTTGTTTCTCCACTCTAAAAAGAATTAAGACTTTTCTCCGCAATACAATGTCCGAAGATCGCTTGACAGCTCCATCGATGATTTTCATTGAAAAAAAAATTTATTTCTGAAATCGAGAAATTTAATGAGGTCATCGACAAATTTGCTACCAGGAAGGAGCGAAGAATAGAATTAATCTATGCAAAATAGATAAGTTTTTGTTTATTTTATATAGTTCTTTTACTATTAACAATAAAAATCATTTAAAAAAATAGATATTTTCGATACTAGTGCGGAAAAGTAACATTTTTCCATTCGAGGCGAAGTTGTACGAACGAGGCCACGGTGTGGAGTGATGTGATCGCTGGTTGAGTTACGGAGCGAAAATTCTGGGTTCAAGTCGCGGACTTCGCAGAATTTCTTAGCCCGGCCTTCCAGTGGACATCTACACGTTGTGGTGAAAAGTTGTAGTAAAACGAGTAGCAAAAGAGGATTAATCCACCTCGTGAAATGGATTGTAAAGACTTCAATAGAAGTGGCAATATTCCGACAGGAATGGAAAAGCCCTTGATGATGATGATGATGATGATTATATACCAACCTAATAATTAGAGCAGGGAATTCTTATTTCCTTATTTTAGATAAGGGAAAATCTTATTTCACGCTTTCCGCGGTTATTTTTTTGCAAAATTAAAAAATTTTTTCAAGAACATTAAGAACAAATTGAGAACAATCGAGAACAATTAAAAAAAGTTACAATTTCCAAAAAAGGGGGGCCAGCGCGAAATCTTGTTTCGCGTTTTTCGCGGTTGATTTTTTCGCAAAATCAAAAATTTTTTTAAGAACAAATTGAGAACAATTGAGAACAATTAAAAAAAGTTGCATTTTCAAAAAAGGGGGGCTAGCGCCAAATCTTATTTCGCGTTTTTCGCGGTTGTTTTTTTGGTAAAATCAAAAATTTTTTTTAAGAACATTAAGAACACATTGAGAACAATCGAGAACAATTAAAAAAAATTGCAATTTCAAAAAAAGGGGGGCTGGCGTCAAAAAGTGTTTTTCTCGATTTTTTTTGTTATTTTTTTGCAAAATCAAAAAAATTTTTTAAGAACATTAAGAACAAATTGAGAACAATCCAGAACAACATCAAAAAATTACAATTTCAAAAAAAGTGGGGCTAACTTCACGCACGTCTACTATCTTCGAAAATAATTTTCAAGTAACGCCATAATAAAGATTGGAATATTATGAATATTCCAAACATCCATTTTTTATAATATTCAACAAAAACTGTTTGAATAATTCAAGCAATTATTGTACACTCGATTGAAATTGATAGTTGCAGACCGCACAGTTATATAAGTTTAGAAACTTCCTGAACTATCTTTTTATATTTCTTATAAAGTCTGGTCTCCCTCTCCAGTCCAGAGTCCATCTCTACCAATCGTACATAAATACAATGTTTAACAGGGTCGTTTTCGTAAGGGGTGTGAGATGTACGCCACTATATATTGTCCTCCACCGAATGGTTTTAAAAAAATTAAAATTAATTAAGAAAAACTGCTTCTGTAACACACACGGTGGATGGCAATCCCAGCCAGCTAACTCAGCGAAAATTAAATAAAACACATGAGACTCTTTTAAATCAAAAACAAAATCGAAATTTTATTAAACAAAATAATTCGTTTGTCATTCAATCTTCCAATTGACCATTATTCAATTAAATTCTTCACTACTACTTTTATTATTTTCAAATTAAAATTTTTATATCACCATAACCATTCCATTACATCGCTACATTTTTTAAGCGGTAGCCTTTCAAAACCTTTTTCTTAATATTTTATAATCATCCATAATAACTTCTCTCTTAAAGCTGGTTCACACTATATGATTTTTCATCTGACTTGTCATATGACAAATATTTTTAGGTTCACACTATCTGATTTTTGCTATTATAGAAGTCATAGGTAAATAATAAGCTCGGTCATAGCAAAATAATAAGTGATTTTCAGAATAGGACGGTTTCTATTTTGCTATGACTTCTTGAAAGATTTTTGTAAATAAACCGGGTTTTTTTAGTTTTGTTTAGTTTGGTAGTATCGTTTCTGTTATGTTTGGTTATGTTCTAGATCGTGGTTATGTTATTATTTATATTCATTTTACATTTTACATTATTTATGTACAAAATAATTACTACGAATATTTTTTGTTGAATTTCGATAAAATGTCTAACCCTAAAATTATTACCGCGGTAAGTAGTATGTTATTATTATTATTGTATATCGTTGAATTTATTTATCGCTTATTACTTTACTTAATTAAATGTTTCTTATTAAATAAAAATTTATAAAATCACGTCTATTTTTCACATACACTTTGAATGTGACATACATACGTTTTTATTAATTATTAATTTTTATTTAAATTGAATTTTCACGAAGTAACGACCGATTCCATCAATTATTTATGTTTCTTTTTAGTTTGAATGAACTAAAGCAAGCCTTAAAGAGCTAATTAAATGTTATGAGGGACATCCTTGCTTATTCGACACTAGGAATAAATTTTACAAGAATAAGCATTCTCGAAGTGAGGCTTGGGAAACGATTAGCAAAAGTATTGAAGATAACTGTGAGGAGGTTGTTAGTGCCGATGAGGTAAAAAAAAAATTACTAACCTACGGTCACAATTAAATCACGAAATAATGAAAATTAAAGCTAGCAAGAGAAGTGGCGTGGGTGATGAAGATGTATACGAACCAACTGTATGGTGGTTTGAAGCACTTCAATTTGTAATTCCCTTCATAAAAAGTCGTAAAGGGAAAAGTTCCTATGATAAGGATACTCAGGAGGTAATGTATAAAATAATAGATTCGTAATAATTTAACTAATAAATGAATTACAGAGCGATGACGAAAATGAGGAAAGTACTTTTGAAACTTCACAAGCTTCACAATCGGGAACCCCATTACAAGCTTCACTATCGGGAACCCCATTACAAGCTGCACTATCGGAAACCCCATTACGAACTGCACTATCGAGAACCCCATTACGAAATTCACCATCGGTCACCCCATCGCGAGCTCCATCATTGGAATCGGAGATCCCAAAATCCAAAAGATTTAAACCAAATGAAGACACAGATGCTGTGATGGTAGGTGCTTTACAATTGTTAAATAACATGAATAATAATGTTATAAACAAGAAGGAAAGCCCCAACGAGGAATTCGCAAAATATATCCAAAAGGAGTTGGACAGCATTGACGATCCCTCAATATTAGTAGATGCAAAACACGATATCAATAATATTTTATATATGTACTAGGGGGGCTTCGCCCCCCTGGCCGCTGACGCGGCCCAACCCCCCAGGGCCGCTTTGCGGCCCTAATAACTTCAAGTTATAAAACTTATTTCCATACAACATTTTTTATGTTGCTTTCACTTTGAATTTGTATTCCATCCTTCGCTCGACATCTTGATACTGCTACATATAACTGTCCATGACTAAACAAAGGCCTATCGATGTATGTATATATACCAACTTTGTTAAAGCTCTGCTAGCATAACAACAGATCCTATTTTAAGTTTTGATTTGTGTACCGGAAAACCAGGGAAATTCAATGAATTTAATTATTCGACTTCATATTCCAACCAAATGTCCTCTTCTGTTTGATCGACCCCTCGATGTTTAGCTATATCTTGACTTAAGTAGGTATGAATCTCGCCCGAACATCATCATTGTAGCAGGCTAATATAATTCTGTCGGAGAGATCGGCATTAGAAGCAATTGAATTGCTGTAAATGTCCTGAATTATACGGTACAGGACAACTCGGCACCGGGGAAACTCAGCTCCATGATAACTTGGCACCAGTTAAAAACTTTTAAAAAATGTATGAGGATCATTATTAAAAGGTAGATCCCGGTCGAGGCTAGGTTAGTGTTAGTGTTAGGAAACGACTTTTTTTTAAAAGAGAAGGTCGCCTCGGATTTTTAAAACCATTTCCGTCGCAAAGTCACGTATGATAACTTCGGTAGCGTTTGTTCCGGAAAGTGAATTATAAAAAGATTATATAATTTCTTTAATATAATAAATTTTTTATATTTTAATTTTTTTTAAGTTTTTCAACTGGTGCCGAGTCCGCTCCAGAGCCATTTTTGCAGCACTAAACTCCTTAAAAACATCCCCTTAGGGCCTTCCAACTCGGCAAATTGTGCTACTGGGAATGGGGTGAATCTCGCATTTTTTTTCGGTACCGGACCATATTATGTCACACATTCAAATATTCTTTATTAGTAATTAATCTACCTTTTAATGACTTTCTCTTTTAAAAAACAAGTCGTTTCCTAACACTAACCTAGCCTCGACCGGGATCTACCTTTTAATAATGATCCTCATATATTTTTTTTAAGTTTTTCAACTGGTGCCAAGTTAGCCCGGAACTGAGTTTCCCCGGTGCCGAGTTGTCCGTGTCCCTGAATTATATTTGTAGATTTCCAGCTATTCGGTACTTTCAATAAAATAATGCTGCTTGGCCAAATTGATGTTGACTTTAAAGTATAATTGACTATCTCCACAGGTGAAGCGTATTTTATAACAGGTAAAACTTGACGAAAGTCACCACCGAAAATAACAAATTTGCCACCAAACGGATTTTTGCATTTACATAAATCTTTCAATCTTTGTGTTTTTGCGTCGCATGGTTTTGTTGCCTTGCTTTTGCTTTTGCTTTTGCTTTGCTTTGCTTTGCTTTGCTTTGCTTTGATTCGTCCGTTGATGTGATTATAATGTTGATTTGGTGTCGTCCAATAGCTGTTCTCAGCGTTGCATAAAAACGTTGCACAAAAACGTTGCATAAAAACGTTGCATATTTTTCTTATCTTTTTATATATATAGAGTAGATAAAAAAAAATGTATTGAACAAAAAGTGTCTACAGATCATCAATTTTTATGTGAAATGCAATTTTAAATTTTGATTAAAAATAAAGTATTTATTATATTATTTATTTATTTCTAAAAATTAAATTTTTTTACAGCTTCCCATTGCCATGGGACAAATCCTTCATTATTAAAATATTCTGTTAATTTCTCCCGAATTTCTGACGGTGCCTTTGCAGTTCTATTAACTCGGGAAGTTTCTAAATTAGTAATAACCACATCGTCTCTCCAATTTCCTCTTGACATACTAACTGCTTCTGTATTTTCATAGTCGATTCCAACCATGTACCCTTTTGCTTCTCTACTTTTTATGTAGTTATGTAGAGCACAACAAGTTAATGTTATATCTTGTAATTTATCAACAGACAAGTTTATATCTCTTTGTAAAATTTGGAATCTATTAGCTAGAATACCGAAAGCATTTTCGACTACTCTACGTGCTCTGCTCAATCGATAGTTGAAAACCTTTTCACGTACAGCAGATCGTTGACCCCATGGTTTCATTATCCTTTCACTCAATCGAAAAGCTTCATCTCCGATGATAACAAAAGGTGTTTTTTCACTGCTCTTCGGTAGTACTTCATCTTCTGGAAAATTCCATAAATTTTGTTCGACCGCTTGACTTATTACAGAGTTTGCATAAACACCTCCATCGCTTATTCGCCCATTACATCCCACATCCACAAAAATAAAATTATATTCGGCATCCACTAATGCCATTAAAACAATACTATGGAAGCCTTTATAATTGTAATAAAAAGAACCATCTTCTGATTTTGCTCTGAAGGCAATATGTTTACCATCTAAAATAATATGTAAATTTGTAGTTACTAATTTGTCAATGCATGTAAACATACCTAGAGCAGCCAGGCAATTTGGAAAATCCCATAATGTGTTAAATTTATCGGCAATACTTCTCCATTGCTGTGTTGTGCTTGGAGTCTAGATTAAATTACGAAATTCATAAGATGACATTCACAAGACGATAGTAATTAGTCACACCATTGCGAGACAAATATTTCTCAATAATATAAAGTTATAAAATTATTAAGGTGGCAGATCAATAGGCGCTGAGCTCGTGTCAAGTTCAACTCAAAAACGAATAATCGTAGAAAGTTGAAATTTTCAGAATATACGTAAACTATGATTTTACTTAACATAAGATATTTCTTATTTAAAAAAAATTAATATAAAACAAATTTTGTTTCAGTTTTCAATAAAATACACTTTGGTCATAAATACAAAATAGCTTATGTTAAGTAAAATCATATTTTACATATATTCTGAAAATTTCAACTTTCTACGATATTCGTTTTTGAATTGAACTTGACACTAGAATTGAAGAGATTTGAATTAAATTTCAAATTTTAACCAATCAGAAGTAAATATCAATAAATCTCAATAAAATATACCAATGAAATATCATAAAATAACTAGTGACATTATGTTGAATTATATTATTTATAAATTTCAATGTACCAATCAAATATCACAAAATAATTAGTAACATCTGTTGAATTTTATGATCTAGTCCAATTGATCTAGGACCTTAAAGCTGCTAATTTGATTCTTGGTAGGTCAATACCAAGAACCCAATTAGTAAAACAATAAATTATGCGATTATGTGACTAACTAATTTGTAAATGTAGTCAGAGGGAGGTCCGTAGTTCAGTAGAAGTTCGATAGTGGAGTTGTATCTCAAGTGTTGCGAGTGTCACACCATGTTCACCGTCAACTCGACATCCAACCAAGCCAAGCATCGACATCGCCAAGATGATCAAACACTGGACACCTCTCTGACGATCGCCTCCAGTATGAATAAATCCTCCAACTAGCCTTATATAGGGGTAGAGGGTTAATTGTGACAATATTAAATCTTGATTTAAATCTTGACTTACCGATAGATATTCTGGTTTTAAGACTTTATAAATAGCAGTTACAGTTTCAGGAACTATCATAGAAATACTTGCCTTTGATATTCTAAAACTGTAATGCAAGCTTTGAAATGTCTCTCCAGTTGCCAGAAAACGTAAGGTTAATAACAATCTGTAATATTGCAAAATAATTATTTAAAAAAAATTATGATCAGAAAATTTAATAATAACCTAGTTCTTGCCGATATGCTTTCACGGAGGATAGTATCTTGCTTTGTGATAAAGGGCTCAACTTTCTTTAATAAATCTTCAAATGTGTCTACACTCATTCTCGTGAAATTTTTGAAACTTGCTGGGTCTTCGTTCCTAAGTTCGTTGAATACCAGATTGCTCAATCTACGTCCCCCATCCCTTCTTTTCAACCACTCTCTTGTCCACACCTAATTGATAAAAATTATTTACACATTACTCTAGTATATAATATATAATAATAACAAACCTTTCTTTTTACTTTTGCTTGATCATTTAACTGCTTCTTTTTACATAATGCTATTAATAATACCGCACTCGCTATTTTGAAATTCAAATAGTCACTCATAATAATTTCTATTCGATATAAAAACTAACCACACAAAAGTATTCAATAAATTTTCAAGATTCAATAAATATTCGTACCTACATGTGCATGGAACCATAAAAATATTATGACATGACAAACTTAAAAATAAGGCGGTTTATTTAAAAAAATCATTCGAGAAGTCAAAAAATTCAATTTAAAATCGACCACTTATAAGTGCACTTATCCTACAAACTGAGGTTAATTTTTATTTTATTTGACGTATGACAGCCATTTTGACGTTTTAGTAATAAGAAAAGTCACAAGCAATATTACACAGTGTGAACATAAAAATTGTTGGTCGTATGAAAAGAGAGAGAAAAAAGAGTTTCGTATGATTTTTGCCATGACTTCTCATATGACCGAGTCAGATGAAAAATCATATAGTGTGAACCAGCTTTTATACTCATTTTATAAATTTAAATTTCCAAATCTTCTCTAAATATTCAATCATTATTCATAACAAATTACTTTTCCTACTTAATCCATAACTTTAAACTTCAAATTTTGTAGTGACCAATTCTTTTTAACAAAAATATCAATCTTCTTATCAAATTCTTTCTTACATTGTGTAATTGCTATTTCAATTTAATTGTCGTAAGGGTCCACTGTTTAACTTCGTTATTATCCGAAAAATTTTTAATCTGTTTTAAATTATTTCGCACGTTTTTAATTTTCATCTTGCTTTTTCGGAAAAATTATCATTTATCACTTTTTATCAAAATTTTGAATTGTTAAATTTTATTTTATTTCAAACTTTTATCGCGAGTAGTTTTAATCTTTGTACGTTTTATTGTCCAGTTCTTTTTAAAATTTAATTGTTTGTTCACTTTGATAGTACCGCATTCATTTTAGTTTTATCACATTTACAAAATTGTCTTATAATCAAATTTACATTTTCAAATTTTAAATATTAAGGTTTTACTTTCGTTTCAATCTATTTCCATTTTCAACGCAGTTGTTCTCATAATTTTCAAATTCTCCCATCCTTCACCATTGGATATTAGGGTTTGGTGACTTTATTGATTTTTCGTCTCGCTCGTCGGACTGCCCATTTTAACAAGACGACTTCCAATGCTTGCACTACCACTTATATCTTCTTCGTCCTTTTATCTTCAAAATTCTTCTCTTTCTCAATTTTCTTTATCTTATTTACAACATGTTCTATTTTAATTTCGAAAAACCATACCACTTTTAATAATAATAATAATAATAATAATATTTTAAGGACTTTTAAGGACGGTATGTCGTTTACATCCTTCCAAATTACTAACCGGGATATCTCTTCTTTACCGGACCTTCCTCCCGATCTCTCATCCGTACCATTACTTTTATTTTCTTTTGTTTTATACCGATCTCGATCTGATTTGGACCTCAGTTTTCTATTATTTTGAATTCTTATCCATTTGATTTTTCTCATTTTCTTTCTGGAAACTATCAGGACTTTTTTAACAGTGCCGCCTGTGACACTTTCTTCTTCATCTTCATTTGCTTCCAAAATTATTTCTTCCTTTAATTCTTTTAGCTCTTCTTCCTCATTTTCATTCGTTTCATAATTAGCAAAGCTTATTCTTTTGCTCAATTCTTCACAATGTTTTACCCATTCTTTTTTTTCCTCGATCCTATTCTTTTCCCTCTCTCTTTTATCTTCTATTCTATTCTTTCTCCTCTCTGTCCTGTCTTCAGCCATTTGATCTATCAGCTGTTGAAGCCTCCACTCCAATAGATCCAATTTATCCCAGCCTGTAGCCATGGTCAAACTTTTCTTATTCAAATCTCAGGGTTCAAAGTCAGTTCCGTCAGTGAGCATTTACAAACTTAAATTTTTCACAATTATCCAAACGATATGCTCACCAGATGCCCCACGTTACGGGTGACCAGATGACGTGTTATGGAAATCTAAAAAGAAATCAACACGAACTAATGATACTAAATTAACTTTATTTATAAAAAAAACAATCTCTTTAATACTCAAAATCGCAAAAATAGCAAAACCGCAACCACCTCACTCGGTGGGTTGCGCGCGAACTACTTTCTTCCTTCCGGCCCCCTGCCGGTTTCGCTGAGACCCCTAGTGGCCGCGCGAAACATTCAAAAATTCAAATTTTTATAATACAAAATCAACAATTTCAATAATTAAACTTTTGCTTCTTCATTCAAAAATAATACGACAATATACACATGCTGGATACTGTTTCTTTTAAAAAAGGAGAAAGTATAGCACTTATCTAGATTTAGATCCAACCCATTTGGCCATAGCCAAGCCATTTTTGATGCAATAACATACAATCATTGATTGACTTGATGATTCTGTAGATTTTCAGATCATCGGCATGCTTATCATATCAACATGCCTACATTCATCAGTAAGAGGGAATTTTGAATTTTTCTTCATTAATATAGCAATTCTCTGTGTTATATTCCCTGAGTGGCAAATTTTAGGAAATTAAATTAATTAAATAAATCTTTGTTACATAATCAACAAACTTGCTCGAATAATAGTGCAAACATTGTTTTTTTGTCGTATTCTTTGTTCTTTGTGAAGATTTGTGTACCTTCTTCTGCAATATTATCTTCTTCATTCTCCATATCTATATCTCCTTCATTAGTGACACTTTGGACGTTCATTTCTTCAGCTAAAATGTGTTTCTTACAATTTGCACAATTTGTTATTTCATTTCTAACCTTTTTTGAAAGGTTAAGCACTTACATAATGTGTGTAATATAATTGATTCCAAATTCTTTTGTTTCGTCAGGTTCTCACGAACTTGGATGTCGCTATTATCGAGGATAATTACAAATAATTACCTGCTGTACAAAATTTTGCATATGATACGAAAATATCACCTTCATCGTTTTCGGAATTACTGTCTCGCGAATGACCATTAGTGAAGTTCTTTACTAATAAACTTGTATAAAATGGAGTAAACGCAATCCTGACTAACGTTGAAACCTTCTTGATTATCGTCGAAATTTTGATCGTCATTCAAAATGTCTTGTTCCTCTTCTATATGTACGATATTTTACTTTATAAATAAAATAACTTAAAATGTACAATATAACAAAATTATGATAATATTTTACCTGATAAGTGTAAACTTTGTGTAGCAGTTTTTGCCTACTGATTGCTTTCCAGAATGAACTTGGCTTCAAAATGGTTACTACATATTTTTCGATTCGTATGTACCAAACGAGGTTCCCCATTTGATTCTCAGATAAACCTACAATTGAAATCTTTCGAAATTATCTGGAAACTGGTATAAAGTTGCACCTCGAAATAAACAAGTTGGAACACAACACTGGTGGTTGGTAGTGTCCCTTATCTAGTTCAATTTCTAGCATTGTATTCGTCAAATCTTTCTGCTCGATACTTCCAAGAGCTTCAGTAAAGTTTTCATAAAAATTGTAATTGTAATCGGATTGATCCATGGTAAATAAACTACTACAAATTTTAAAGCAACTGCCCCAATTGTTGAAAATTGTTGATTTTTCGAAACATCCTGGGTCTCATCGACTAAAATTGAAAAATATCCGGCCCCTTTTATTCTCGTTATATTAGAGATTGTTGAATAACTTCACCGCACAACTCAATGATCTCATTTTGGCCTGTTGAACTCGTGTACATTGTTTTAGGATCCGATTTCTGGGAAGAAATATAATCCTTGATCATCATGAGCCGGCTGTGGTAAGCGATCCAAAACGTCTAGTCTTCAGGGTACGATACCAGTGATGAAACTCTTCAGGGATCACACACCCTTTTCGCAAAGATTGAGAAGGTCTTTTTTCTTCGCCAAGCTAATTGGTGATTATTAATTAACACAATAATTGGTTCCCATCACTATCTTTTACACGTTTTTTTATTAACGTATTCGCCAAATCTTTCAAATCATAGAACTCATTGTATTTGAATTCTTTCGTTTTGTACTCTTCCTTTGGTACTTTCTTTCCATCTATTACAACCTTTCTCGGAGCCCTGGCGCGTTTAAAAATTGAAAGGTAATCTGGCATACCATAAACGGAAGAATTTTTCTTCGCAGATTCGATGCTGCTATGCATGGAATCTACTTCCATATAATATAACTGTGACCCGATTCTAAAAATTTGTGTTCATTACCCTGCAAGTGTTCTATTTTCTGCACAGTCCACAATAGCAATGCTGAAACATATTGGTTTCTGTTTTGACCTCCACAGGTATCCGAAAATAAACTGATTTCAGATACATCTGTGGACACGTAATTCGACAGATAATGGTAAAGTATGCTACCAATTTCTGAACTCCCTCTTTTGCCGTTTATTTCAGACCATGTAAAACAATATGCAGAGTTAGGTAAAGCAGATTCATAGATGCAAAGATTATAGACACATATTTTTCTACAGTAGTACAATTGACCAACTAAAGCGCTTGGAATTTGTAATACAGCTTGTAAATCAAAAGTCACAGAGCTGAAATGTTTCTCGCTACTTGCCCTTTCTTTATCCTTCTGTTTTTCCTTATTAGAATCCACTTTTCTTTTAACGTGTTGTATATAATTTTCTTCCATTTCTTTTTGACCTTCTACTTCCAACCTAGCATATTCATAAAATTCATAAAATCAAATAATGTAGATCCAGGGTAAATGCCTAAAAATTTAAACAAAAATTACCTATTTGAAATGTTAAATATAGTGAAAATATAAAATTACGTTAATGGTAACAATCCAATTCTTTATTGTAGGAGGCACATAGCTTCTAGTCACATTTGTAAAATCCCCGCTGAAATAGCACACCTGAGATATTTGCCATGGGAGGGCTTAACGGATGTTCCGTTGCGATAATACCTGAGCTGCAATTTTCACCTTCATTCGTTTCAGCTTCTCCCTATAAATATGTTCAATTTATCAATGCAACATCAAATTCATAAATTGTGATAATGTCGGACCAAGATGCATGGGCCAGATTACCATTATCGCTAAGAAATGTGGTATTTGCATCAATGAAATTGTTTCTTACACATTTCAGAAGGTGGGGAGGATCATATTATATGAACGATTTCTGAGTCACCTACTAAGTAACCCAGTAATTTGTTTTCTATACATTCACGAACATGGACTTCAGTGGTATCAGCAAACAAACTGTTTATGGCAGCAACATTTGGATTAGCCTGATCAGAAATGCTGCATACCATATGAAGACCGATGTCTTGCAGTGCCTTCATTACGTCAATCAGGGCAGATTTCAACTGAAATGTTGACATACCACTTTAACATACCGTGCCATGGTCTGCACACTTGAGTACCCTACGGTCACCAGTGTCCTCAAACCCTTCAATGGCAACAGTTCTACTGTTTATTTATTTAATTATAGTGGTGTTAAACATAACTGAACAGTGACGATCAAGTATTTTAACCGACCATTCCAAAGATTTTAAAATAGTTTTGTTGATACCAGTTTTAAAATTTAAAACTTTGTTCAACAAAGCTAACAAGATTACCCTAGAGGGCAACGCAGATATCTTTTTCAGTTAGTATTCATTAATAATAACAAAATTATGCTAAAGAAAGAACAAAGTTCGACAAACAACCTAAGGTGTCGTGCATAAAATACGTCCGAAATATTGTCTTACTCCACCCCCGTAATTAGCTGAGTTTACAAGTGCCCCCTCTGTCTATAGCCCAGCTATAATGGACTCCATTTAAGATATTAATATTAGTAGCAAAATTTGTCCTGATTTGCCGGATTATCTACGAAATGTTTGTATTTTAATAAAGTACCAACTAAAAGATTATGTTTATATAAATGGAAGCTAAAATTCAGAAAATCGTACTCGCTTCGGCGGTACATCTACTAAAATTGGAACGATACAGAGAAGATTAGCATGGTCCCTGCGCAAGGATGACACGCATATTCGTGAAGCGTTCGCCATTTTTCCACGTTCCAGGGTGCGCACGTGCGACCGTAAGTTGCTCACCCTGGGTGCCTAACCAGCAGCGTGGCGCGTCCCCGGGTTGCGGATAGGGGAACGACCAAATACATTTGGTCAGCTGTGAATAATTGAATAAACAGTCGCGGACAAGGATTTAAAGTTTTGATTTATTATATTTGGAGGTTTCTTCTTACCACGACTATCTGGTTTAGGAAAATTTATGACGGCTCTATTTTCATCAAAATTACCCATTACTTTTTGACTAATGTCAAGTGTAGCCATAAGATACTGTTGACAAACTTTAATCTTTTCTTGATTCAATGGAATGTAATGAACTTTAGAACACTGTCGACGACTTCCTTTGTCGTTGTCACATCTTCTCTTAATTTCCATTCTTTCAACACACCCAGCTAATTATATTACCTGTAATACATACAAGCAAAAGTTGCTGTCGCACTGAAATTTAACTTTCCGGCTCCTACTTTGGTCTTCCTACCGCACCCGCTCTACTGTATTTGGACCGATTTTGTAATAATCGAAGAGATCACTAAGCTTATGTTTGTTTCAACTTTTTTCGATCCCATGATTAATGACAGGAAAATCTTCTCCTACAATGTAAAAACAAATTGTTAAGTAGTATTCAAACATATTTTACACCCCTATTAACTAAGTGGTTCGTTATCCTTATTGAATCGTTAAGTTTGGTTTCTACAATTACATTGAGAACGAACGAGTTAATGAATAGGGGCGTTATTAGTCGCAGTGAGCATTTTATAATAATTTTTATAAAAGTTTAATTACCACAGCATCTGTGTCGAATTTTTTAAAGTCTTCTATATCTGGTATCGGCAGAGGCGTCGAAATTTGAGTTCGTGCAGCAGCAATCGTCTGCATCGAACTATCCGGCTTAAAATTAATTTTAATTTCATTAACTTTTTTTTCTAGGTCGTATAAAATACTTCGCTTATTGCATTCTAGTTTTCTCAAAACTTCTTCAATTCCAACATCAACATGATGAATAATATCGGGCATCGTTATGGTATTTTCAGTTATCTGCGTATCCTGCGTCATTTCATCGTCATCTGTAGAAAAACCCAAGTTCAAATATTCAAATCAATACTATAAATATGTTTTTGCATCAAAATTTGCAGTGCACGCTCTAAGAACATTAACGTAACTTACCGTGCGTTCTATCCAAATTCGGTAGTTCATACCGCGAAGACAAAATATTCGACGCCAACGTTCTTGATATAACGTCAGGCGTACATTCTTTATTTTGTTCTGCGTCAGTCAGTCAGTCAGTACTTGAAATATTTTCCATGTTTTTCATCAAGCGTTTTAAACGCCTCAATCCTTGCTCATAATTTGCTGACAATATAAAACAAAATTTTTAAATACCTCAATTGTAAACGTTTGAAGTGATTTTTCAGAGAAAATACTCAAAATTAGAATTAGTGCAGATAGGGAATTAATGTACACGTTGGTATTAATATGTGTACCTAATTTCCAAATTAGGTCTGTGGTAACTAAAATAGGTGACAAATGGCATACAGGATCATCTTCTATAACTTCTTTTTCCTGTACATCATCTACTACATCAACTTCTATAACTTCTTTTTCTTGTACATCATCTTCTGCATTATCTTCTACAACTTTTTGTACTGTACTGCATATTGTCATGATCTCCACGATTTGATTCACTTTTGGAATCATTATAACAATGCTTATAAATTGCTTTAATGTCTTCCAAAATATACAAAGTTTCTTCAATTTCAATATTGTTATCTTCAAAAAATATTTCACTATCGTCCGTTTCATCGGTACAACTTGTAAGAGTATTTCCATTCATTCCTTCTTCATCATGTTATCAGAATAACTTATCGGCATAAAGAAAAATTTTTTTGGGGGCTTGAGATAGCATTCGATTGGCTACACTCATAGTTTTGGTGTTGTAAGTGCTTCAGTCTTTTGCAACCGTTGGATCTATTGTGCTCTCTGTCTATAGCGTCTAACGTCATCCAGAAACGCCAGAAAGAGGTCTTCAGAATCTTTTCTCCACATTTTCCAACAGTAATGGTCTAAATGCGATTGAAAATGATGAGGTGGAACGCCTCTCCTTTTTTTTTTTAAATTAGGACTTTTGCATCCAACCACGACCATTCGATTCCTTGCGTATGGGCTCCCGTCGTCGGATCGACATAATTTTCCTGATGATTTACGGTTCGATGTTTGAAACCCAACGCGTTTAAGTTTCTGTAGGCTGGCCATTCATCAGAATAAATTACCGAACCCAACTGAACTTCGCGCTTGATTATTGCCACCAAAGTATTTCGATCTCGATGTTCCACAAAAAAATACCGACAATCCGATGCTTTTTGCAATCCAAACACCCACGGACCGTTGATTCTTCTCTCATGATTTCTATTATTCTCGAGTTCAGTTCAGAAGTTTCTCAACTTCGGATTCCTCCATTTCATTTACATTGAGGGCTTCAACATCAGAAATCAGATTTGGATCGATGGGATTACCAACAATATCGGATTGTGTTAGGCACTTCGCCAATTCACTATCTTCCTCTTCAGCATTATCTTAGAACGTTGATTTCGTAACGTACGTTTAACCACATATCTGAGGACATTCGGGCTTTTATGGAAGACTGTAATTTAGAAACACCTTCAGCAAAAATCTGGACAGGTTTGACTTAATTATCTTTAGCTTTTTCCTTCATGCTTTGTATACATTGAACCATATTTGTACCTTCCGTATCTTCTGCATGGTTATGAGGCTTTGCCAAATCTGGATGCGTTTTATTTAAAGTGCTTTTCAAAATTGCTCAGAGATAATCAACCCAAAATCCCTTACATCTAGATTCGTTGTCTGAACGAACCTCTTCCGGGCGTTATCTTCATATTTTAGCCCGTGCGAGATATATTTGTTTTTAATTGGTAATAGGAAAAAAAAAACTTTAATGATTTATTAATCCAATCGTCATTTCTTCTACGTGTGTATATTTCATAACACCGTGACCCCGTCATACGATACTTACGGGCTTCTAACCACACCTGGCTATGCTGGGAAATACCAAGATATTTTTGGACGTCATCTTTATGAAATAATTCTTGCATTTTTCGAATGCAGCAATCCTTTGTTGCCACTTCCTGTCCTGACAACCATTTCATTAATATTGATTGAGAAATATGAGCCTGTAAGGCACACAGTAAACTTAACTTTGTTTCTGCCTCAATTTGCATCGATTTTCATGTTGACAACTCGTACGACCAACACTGAAGCATACAAATTTATATACCTATGCTTTGCAAAAGCTCCAGTCGGTAATCCATCTATGTATAATTTTCTTAACTTCTCTACATCAACTTTATACAAGGTGGGTTTATAATCCGCAAAGCACGGCATGTCCAATATTGGGACTGCCTTATGGTGAGATTATGCAACACTATTAAAATAAGCTAATTTAAGCTAATTTAAATTATAAAAGTTAAACATACGTAAACTAATGTAACCGGTTATGCAAACATTTAATTTAATTTAACAAGTGTCAAAAATTTTATCTTTTTTATTTAAATGTGTCAAATTTAAATTTTTAGATTTTAAAATTACTAAAATGCGCTTTCGTGAGCATTTTACACAAATATCGTTTTATTTTTTATAGATCTATGATTTTACAACACCCTTTCTCCTATTTTTAATATCTATGGTGCATATTATCATTTATATCGACGTCGCTGCTTGTTCGCATTATTGAGGTTGGAAAATAAATTATCGATACTATTGTTTTTTATAATAAAGCGGTCCAGAAACAATTTCTTATAGCTTGGAGAAGAATTATGTTGAATTTGAGTCGACACAGTACGACAACATTCATTGTTTTTACAAAATCATCCCAGCTTCGATGAATGTTGATCGACTCCATTACTTGCCATGCCACACTTTTCTAAGTGAAAATCTAATTGTTGCTAATAATTAACTCAATAAATAAGTGTTTTTTAATTATTTATTCTTTATTTGCGTTTATAATCCAAAAACAAAATTATTAAGGGATAATATGAAATTATGGGTAACTTCTAGTTTACGGTCACGTCACAGATTTCTCTAAAATACCTTTGAAGTGCTGAATTTCTTGCAAATTAAGCTACAAACATAGTAATGGTAGTATAATTTGTTAAATATAATGGTATAGGTACTTACTATTAATGAGTAGGTATCGTAAGACTTCTTCGGAAGATACAGAATTTCATCGACTTGGTAACCCTTTCGACAGACGAAAATAAATATTGTTATTTAAAACATGGCTCTAGGTCATTGTCCTTTATGTATTTAATCATATTTAACTATGTTCTGAAATTTTATGAACCTGTTACTATTAAAATTATACAATTTTTCTACTTACATGGTCATATTTTCGTGTTTTATTTTTATCAACTAAAAAAGACAACAAAACGATAAACAGCTTGAACATACAACTTTTTGTAGTTTCTAAATTTACATTATGCGTAAGATGCGTGTTGCAAAATGCAAAGTGTACAGAAATGCTTTTAGTTAGCGGAGATATGAACCCATATGAACAGTTATAAATATGGGATATAAAGTTCCAGCTGTTAATATACAACATGCAACACAATTATAAATACACAAAAAAAATATTTTTTGTAAATAGTCACTACAACTGGAACATCTGATGAATTTAAAATTCAACTTTAAATATTTTAATTTATTATCTGTCATTCCGAAGCCCCGCCCCATTATTATTAAATTACGTTAAATGCTTGCATAATCGATCACTTTTTGTTAGCTTAAATTAGCTTAGCTTATTTTAGCTTAAATTACACTAAATGCTTGCATAATCTCACCATTATATTTTTCTTTCGTGCTGTGCTTCTGCTGCGACCAAACACATTGTATATCAGTTTGTGATATTATTACATCAAGTTTGTGTAGGTCACATCTGAAACAAAATATTTAATAAATAAAAGATAAGAATGTTAAAATAAAATTGAACTTACTTACTTTGATGTGCACCACAGAAGCACAGCAGAAATGTGTTTACATCGTCCTCCTTGCCCGGCTTTACATGTACAAGGTAATACTGGAAATACAAGCCCGGTTCGTATTTGCTTTTATTCTTCTCCTTCGTATTGCTTCTTGACAGAAGCGTCGTGACCTTTAACAATGCTTGTTAAAGGCGTTCATGGCAGATTACACCCCGGTGGTTTGCCATTGCCTTCCGAGGGAAGAGACGGTCAAAATAAAGTTCTTACTTCACTCGGATTCGAACCGGGTGATTAGCGTTCATAGTCAACTCGCGTGAACGCTATGCTCCGACCGCCCCATTTGCTTTTATTAATTGCTAATTATTAGTATTATGTAATTTATTTTTATTTAAAACAAATATTACACAAAAAAGTTATTCTCTCGCTACTTTATTTTCTAATTTAAACTCTAAACGCCTTTCTTTCTTATTTGCAAAATTATTTATTATAATATCGGCATCAATATTTATATCCCAATGAATATTCATGAGCGCTAGACCGTTTAGCCTTTCTTCGCCAGTAGAATTTCTTAAATAAGTTTTTATTCGTTTTAAACTAGAAAAACTTCTCTCGGCAGTTACTGTAGTCACAAGTAATATCGCTAAACTTTTTAATAGGCTTCTGACATTGGCAAAAAATTCTTCATAACATATTTCCAATGTATCTGGATTGTTTTTGGACTGCACATTTTATTAACCAAATCTTGGAGCTTATCAGCATGCTCATCATCATCAGTAAGAGGGAATTTTGAATTTTTCTTCATTAATATAGCAATTCTCTGTGTTATATTTCCTGAGTGGCAAATTTTAGGAAATACTAAATTAAAAATTAAATAAATCTTGGTTACATAATTAACAAACTTGCTAGAACAATAGTACAACCTTTGTTTTTTGTCGTATTTCTTGTTTTTCGTGAAGATTTGTGTACCTTCTTCTGCAATATCTTCTTCATTCTCCATATCTATATCTCCTTCATTAGTGACATTTTGGACGTCCATTTCTTCAGCTAAAATGTGTTTCTTACAATTTGCACAATTTGTTATTTGATTTATAACCTTTTTTGAAATGTTAAACACTTACATAATGTTTGTAATATAATTGATTCCAAATTCTTTTGTTTCGTCAGGTTCTCACGAACTTGGATGTCGCTATTATCGAGGATAATTTCAAATAATTACCTGCTGTACAAAATTTTGCAATGATACGAAAATATCACCTTCATCGTTTTCGCAATTACTGCCTCGTGAATGACCATTAGTAAAGTTCTTTACTAATAAACTTGTATAAAATGGAGTAAATGCAATCATGACTAACGTTAAAATTTTCTTGGGTGCTGTTTAAATCAGGACTAACGTTTAAACGTTGAAACCTTCTTGATTATCGTCGAAATTTTGATCGTCATTCAAAATGTTTTGTTCCTCTTCTATATGTATTTTTTTTAACATGGAACATGTTTTAGCGCTCGTTATCTGCCAAAAAACCGACACCAAAAACCGACACCAAAAACCGACACCAAATTAACATATCATAACAACGGATGAATCAAAGTAAAGCAAAGCAAAGACAAAAGCAAAAAAGACAAAAGCACAGACAAAAGCAATGACAAAAGCAAAAAAGACAAAAGCAAAGACAAAAGCAAAGACAAAACCAAAGACAAATGCAAAGACAAAATCAAAGCAAAGCAAAGACAAAATCAAAAACAAATACAAAGCCAAAACAAAAACAAAACTAAACAATGCACGCTGTACCTGCTCCAACGTGTCATATTGTCACATTTAAAACACTCTTGTAGTTTAGGTTCATCCTTGAAGCCTAATTTATTAATTAGACATCTTATGTGGCTTGGGTTTTAACGGTTCGGTACCATAATTACTCTTCGAAGGGGGATTTAGTACAACTCATAATAAAACGTGTCTTCCACAATATACATTTAATAATTATTATAAATAAAACATTACATAAATAAGAGGCGCATGTGAGATTGGTCGGTCTATTCTCTATTAAATATTCTTAATTATTCATACCCTACGATGATCGGTACGGTGTACCAAGGAGGCGACATCCTTCTGTTGAGTTCGCTTGGCTGGTGGATGTCGATTCGGGCTGCGTTGCTCGTGGATCCTCACAAACACTTAAGACACTGACGATTGTTCACTGAAGATTCATGACCGTAGACGGATGACCGAACACTGATCAATCACACAAATCTGTTTCTCTATTTATATTGAAAATCCACTAGTTATTCCTTTGTTTATCAATTCTTTACATTCCAATGCAATTACATTTTTTAGAAGAATCTTGCATTTTCATGTTTGTTTACTTTAGATAATTAGATTCTTGTTATGATTACCAAGAATCTAATTATTAATTATGTGTAACTTGATATTAGCAAGTAATTTAATATTATTGGGAAAATATCTTCCTTTTATTAGCGTGACTAATACTGTCATCTTGGAATCTGTTGTCTTATGATTTCGCAATTGTTATGAATCAGCATTTTTTAGGACACTCAACTCGCTTTGATTGGTTGTTGTCGTTGGTCGTACCAACTTAAAATCATTTCCCCTGGGAACGACACCAATCGGGTTGCCAACTTTGCTCCCGTCCGTCGATGGGCCCTTCAGAGAACAATCAGCGACGAATGCAGTGAATTTCTGCAACGAGCGGGTTTACGGGATTTGTCTTTGCTCACATTTAACGTTCAAAGTTTAAAAGCGCATAAGGACGATTTAATAACTGATACTCTCCTGGCTTTATCGGAGACGTGGATTAATAACTATGAAAACATCACCTTATCTGGTTACCTAATACAAAAGAGACAAAGTTCGAGCAGGCGGTGCTACGATTTATGAAAAAGAAAATTGTATGATGTTTTCAACGCCTCGTATTTGATGATATTTGACAAAACGAACAATATAGCGATTGACCCTAGCTCCGAAATTTCTTACGGTTGTGGAGACATCTGTGTTGTGGAAAGTGCGATAAACGGACAACGTGTATTGATGGTTGTTCACAGTAAAAAATGTCAGTACTTACGTTTTTGCAACAAACCATTCAATTATTGTTATTGCAATAAAGTTGAGGTAGTCGAGAAGGTAGGAGAGACGGTCATTGCCTTGCAGCTAACGCAGTTGGATGCGAACGCGGGGTACCGGGTTCAAATCCGGGGAGAGTCAAACTTTCTTATGACCAAGTTTCCGTGCTTCGGAGGGCATGTTAAGCCGGCGGTCCCCCTGAATTGACAAATTGCCACCGTTAACAAAAAACAGGGCTACAGGCACATCTGAATGCTAGCCTAGCAAGCTGCTACCGGATGTAAAACAACTATAGTCCAAAATCGATCTGCGGACTACTCACCAACCCGTCTGGCCAGCGTGGTGAGTTATGGCCAAACCAACCTCCATAATATGAAGAGGCTAATGTCCAGCAGTGGACGGAAAAGGCTGATACAGAGAGAGAGAGAGTCAACAGGAGTGACATCTTCAATGGATTTTGTGCTATCTTATGAATCAGTTGCGCTTCAGAACTTTATTAATAAAATTATTATCATTATAAAATAATAATTTTATTAATTCTTACCAGTAATTACCAACTTAAAAAAACAGATGTCAAATAAATCATTGTATTCGGTATCATGAACAGCAGAGGTAGTTCGGTATCGAAAAACATGTTCCATGTTTAATACATTAGTAAGGTCAGAGACTAAAATAGAAAGAAAGCGGGGGTCCAGGGGGCAGAGCCCCCTGGCGAGGCGCGTAGCGCCGAGTTTTTTTACTATATAAATAACATAATCTAAAATGTACAATATAACAAAATTAAAATAATATTTTACCACCTGATGAGTGTAAACTTGGTGTAATAGCAGTTTTTAAATACACATATGTGCGTGAATTTTTGCAGAATTTGCAACGTTAAATGACTTTCCTGTCTTGTAATCTCCATCAAATTTCACCCATCTTTCATATATTTGCATGTATGCAGTGTAGTGGCCGATAGATCCTGTTTTGAATGAAGCATTATTATGCTATTACACCTACCAGGACGAATTTTTTCACCGCACACCTTCTAATAGTTCTAATTGCAGTGGTATATTTTTCAATTTAGAGAAGTTGCGATTGCCAGTGTCAGTATCAACCATTACCTACTGTCGGTCCGTAATGCCTGATCACATTTGGTATTTGCTTACAGCTACACTTCTCATGTATCCTTACAATGCCACACTAAAGTCAAGCTCAACGGGGTCTTCTTTCCCCACTTATTTTTCCAAGTCCGTTTTCTTGGTTGTACTTTCGCTAGAAAGTAGATTGGGACAGTAAGAATCTCGTTAATCCATTCATTCGCGTCAAAAAAATAGTTTTTGGCCCATAAAAATTTTATTTATCAAAATAAAATTTTATTATTTACGGCACACTCCGGTACACCACGAGCACAATCCAGCACATTAAAAATTTTTGGGATTGTCGAAAATGGCAGTGCTAACTTCGTTTTCGATTTTCGTTTTTAGGCCATAAAAGTCTTATTTTTCAAAATAAAATTTTATGATTCAATGCCACTCCGGCACACCACGAGCACAATTCAGCACATTAAAAATTTTTAGGATTATCGAAAATGGCAGTGCTAACTTCTACCCTAAAAATCGGCTATGTCTATAAAATCCGAAAAATAAAAAATTAAAAAAAAAAAAATACGGCACAACGCGGCACTCACCGGGCACAACTCAGCACAATAAAAAAATTTACGATTTTCGAAAATTTTCAAATCGGCGGCCGGTCACCCGGTATAAAAAAGTGTTGAAAGATTTTGTAATGCTAGCAATTATTTAAATTTTTATAACGTCCTGGAAATAAATGACAGAAAACACAAATATTCACACTGTATAGAGGGTACCACTGGACATTGCTCTTAAGTAGTTACGCAGCCTGTATTTGAATTGTAGAGCCGTTGGATGGTCGTACAAACCTCCGATTGCCCTTATAATAGAAAACAACCCTTCCAGAGGATCCTGATTAAGGTTGTATGTTAACAGATATTTTATTTTAAAATCTTTCTTCGTATAACTAAAAAGGCTTTTTAAAGATCTTATTCCAATAATAATTATCCCCCGTTGAAAAGGTAATACAGATAAACTACATTTTTTCTTAGACTGTACATAGTTCTTTCCATTTCATCCAAAATTTGGTTGCTTTTCGGTAAAGCCAAACCATATGCATTTATACGATCCTTGGAATCACTCTGTGGAACTTTGGAATTAAATACGTCAAACCAATAAAAAATTAGAGCATTCCAGCCAGATGTCAGCGTTTTTATAAAGACCCAATAAAGAAACCCAATCTGGATATAGCTTTGGAAATTGTATGTGAGAATAACTTTGTAGCTAATTTGACTTTTAGCCGACGAACTTTCTGGACGGTCAGAAAATCTGAAGTAATTTTATGGGCGATATTTAATGTAATTTTTTTGTGTTTTATAATAAAATCGCAATTTGTCCGGAGTTAATTTGTTTGTCATTTAGTGAATAGCCAGAATCAAGAAAATGATTTCGTAGCAATTTGATCATGTGTGGAACATCTGCGAATACATGTACTTTTTTGTGACTTGCTGGATTCTCAAACCAAGGTTGTTATTCGGAAATGTCCAAAGAGGTCCAAAGGCCTCTATTGCCTTGGGTATTCATTTGTCGTATTTATGGTACATTTAGTACATTGCAATTGTTGTATCATGGAGTGCCGGTCACTGCTTAATTGTTTTATAGGCTTGTTGAGTGTTCGCCTATTTGCATTGTAATTAAATCAGAAGATACGATAATAACGTATAATAAGCACAACACATTATATGAATTATTATGCTATCGAATCCTCACGTATTTATTGTGAAATAATTTTTGTTTACTAGTATAGGTTTTAAATCTACAATTTTTAGCTTCTGCTTATAAATATGTTGATCGGCCAAGATGCCTCTGCCATATTACCATTATCGCTAAGAAATTTGGCATTTGCATCAATGAAATTGTTTCTTACACTTTTCAGAAGGTGCGGAGGATGATACATATTACATGAATGATTTCTGAGTAACCTATTTACTAAGTAACCTAGTAATTTGTTTTCTATACCTTCACGAACATGGACTTCAGTGGTATTAGCAAGCAAACTGTTTGTGGCAGCAACATTTGGCTTATTAGCCTGATCAGAAATTCTTCATTCCACATGAAGACCAATGTTCGACAAACAACCTAAGGTTTCGTCCATAAAATACGTCCGAAATATTGTTTCACCCCCTCCCTTAATTAGCTGAATTTACATGTACCCCCTCTATCTATAGCCTAGCTATAATCGAATCCATTTAAGAAATTAATATTAGTAGCAAAATTTGTCCTGATTTGCCGGATTATCTACGATACTTTTGTATTTTAATAAAATACCAACCGAAAAATTTATCTATATAAATGGAAGCAAAAATTCAGAAAATCGTATTCGCTTCGGCGGTACATCTACTAAAATTGGAACGATACAGAGAAGATTAGCATGGTCCCTGCGCAAGGATGACACGCATATTCGTGAAGCGTTCACCATTTTTCCACGTTCCAGGATGTAAGCTTATGATCGCAGATTGTTCGCTCTCATCCTGGTGCCTTACCAGCAGCGTGGCGCGTCCCCGGGTTGCGGATAGGGGAACGACCAAATACATTTGGTCAGCTGTGAATAATTGAATAAACAGTCGCGGACAAGGATTTAAAGTTTTGATTTATTATATTTGGAGCTTCCTGCTTACCACGACTATCTGGTTTAGGAAAATTCATGACGGTTCTGTTTTCATCAAAAGTACCTATTACTTTTTGACTATGTTAAGTGTAGCCAAAAGATACTGTTGACAAACTTTAATCTTTTCTTGATTCAATGGAAGGTAATGAACTTTAAAACACTTTCGACGACATTTTTGTCTTTGTCACATCTTCTCTTAATTTTAATTCTTTCAACACACCCAGCTAAAAAATACTTTTGTTTTTGGGAATTCTCCATACTGTAGTAATTATTTAAAAGTTCTAAACGTTGTTCTTCAGGTCTGGGACACTCTGTATATTAAATTGGGGAAAAGATATAAATAAATACACATTACCATTTTAGCTATGTTTGTATGCATCTCCATATATAGTAAACATTGCTTCTAAAAATGTATCATTATTGGAACTACGGTCAGTTTCATTATCAGGGACATCACCACCACCATGACCATTATTCCAAACATTATCACAAGCATTATCAACAATAGATTTCTCTCCAGCACCGATCCAACTTTCTTCTTTTGTAAGTAGTGTAAGTGATTTGTGCTTAACGAATTCTAAAATGGCATCTTTGTCTACTTCAGTGCCATCTTTTTCTAAAACTATTTTGAAGCCTTTGAGACCCATTTTTGTAGAGAGATTTCAGTTCTTGAAGGTTTCCAACTTTCTTTTTCTTTTTAATTAAAACTGGTTTCATTCCTAAAGGTATTAATTTCAGTATTCTAACGTTATATGCATCTTCATTAATTCCATCATTTCTTAGATCATCTAAAATTGATGACTCCATCGTTCCAAATCTTGGCTTTACATCGTTAATAACATAATTGACCAATTTTTTTGATAATATTGGCCATTTGCAGAACATTTTCATTTCTTCTCCAGGAAACATTTCACAAAAGTCTTGTTCTAGTGAAGTACTCGTATAACCTAGACTCTGTTTCAGTGGAAGAAATCTATTAAATATATTAATATCAGGGTTTTTCCAGTTTTTCCAATTTTTTTGCACCTGCGGCCATGGTTCACAACAATTTTGCAGCCACGTAATAATATCTGAAACTTCTGATGTTTGAACTAAAACAGTATCATCATCACTTCGGTGTACTGGTGTACTACTACTTGCCAACAAACCAGTACGCTTCATCTCATATTATAGTATTTTCGAAACAGTTTGCCATGTCCTACAAACATTCTTTGAACTGAAAGAACAAATGAAGCAATTCGGTATTTCAATTATATATAAGTTTGTTTAAAAATATTAACATAATATACTATACTTACCTACAAGTTTTGTTTTTCTACTAACTACAGTTAGTACTTCTCAATCGTGATTCGTGAATCAATTGCAATTTTGCTGTATTTTATAATAGGTAGTATTATCAATTTTAATATTTGCACTTGAAATTATTGACTTCAAAGATTCTTGATTAATCAATACATTTTCATTAATTTTGTTTGATAGATCAATATGTTTGGATTTACCCATCTGTAATATTGATAATGTATGAGTTAAATACATTTTATAGCTTATTAAAAATTGTTCTTTATTAGCTAAACTTGCAAATATTTCTTCTTGATGTTATGACATTAGCATACGATTTCAATTCTTTGTGTTTAGTTTCGAATCTCATTGTCTACAATGATTTTAATGGCCTTAATTTTTCTATTACTGTTGGGCGAAACTTGTTGGGTAATGAATCATGAAGTGCTGTTTGGGTGTTAAATCTCTTTTAAAAATTTCAAGGTAGGTTTCATGATGTTTTTTGATTAATTTTCTAAGATAAGATATTTCGAAATCTGTAAATGAAGGTTTCATAATATAATCTATAATTTCTAATATTAAAAAAAAAATTTCCATACTGCGTCATTTTTTGGTATAAATTCACAGATAAAAATTGGTAAGTAATAAGCAAAACATTGCATCTCAGAAGCAGACATTTTGAAAGAACATTTCTTTATGTGTTCTATTTTAACTTCATATGATAATGCTTCAGTTTTATCTGCTTCAGAATAAGCAAAGAAAGATTTTTTTTCATTTAAATTTTCAATGGAAAAGTATCGCTTTTGAATAGTGCATTTGAATAACTGGTAATGTTTTTCATAAAATGTATGTTCTCTTCGTTAGAACATTCAAATCGTTTTTTAACTACAGCATATTCTACAATAAAAGTTAGATCGAAAGGACTTTGTAAAACCTAAAATTCCAGTTACCAAGCATGTCAAGGTGAAATTCCCAATCTATAATTGTCTTCATTACAAACTTTTTCTTTTAATGTTTCGAAATTATTCATTTCACATGGTTTTGTTTGGCAAATATAGCACACCATAGAGGAGGGAGTTTCTGTAACGGTTTGACATATTTTTCCATCTACCATAGTAAACAAAATCACATGTCTGACTGTGATATCTTTATATTTTGTCAATATTAAGGATAATATCAGCTGTGAATAATTGAATAAACAGTCGCGGACAAGGATTTATAGTTTTGATTTATTATATTTGGAGGTTCCTTCTTACCACGATTATCTGGTTTAGGAAAATTCATGACGGTTCTGTTTTCATCAAAAGTACCTATTACTTTTTGACTATGTTAAGTGTAGCCAAAAGATACTGTTGACAAACTTTAATCTTTTCTTGATTCAATGGAAGGTAATGAACTTTAAAACACTTTCGACGACATTTTTGTCTTTGTCACATCTTCTCTTAATTTCAATTCTTTCAACACACCCAGCTAAAAAATACTTTTGTTTTTGGGAATTCTCCATACTGTAGTAATTATTTAAAAGTTCTAAACGTTGTTCTTCAGGTCTGGGACACTCTGTATATTAAATTGGGGAAAAGATATAAATAAATACACATTACCATTTTAGCTATGTTTGTATGCATCTCCATATATAATAAACATTGCTTCTAAAAATGTATCATTATTGGAACTACGGTCAGTTTCATTATCAGGGACATCACCACCACAATGACCATTATTACAAACATTATCACAAGCATTATCAACAATAGATTTCTCTCCAGCACCGATCCAACTTTCTTCTTTTGTAAGTAGTGTAAGTGATTTGTGCTTAACGAATTCTAAAATGGCATCTTTGTCTACTTCAGTGCCATCTTTTTCTAAAACTATTTTGAAGCCTTTGAGACCCATTTTTGTAGAGAGATTTCAGTTCTTGAAGGTTTCCAACTTTCTTTTTCTTTTTAATTCTTACTAACTTATTACCAACTTCACAAAACTAAGATAAAGTATGTTTTACACATTCAGTAATTAATCCTTTAGCGTCCTGATATTGATCAGGACCGGCTTACGTATAGTTTCTATCTTCGTTGATCAGTATTTCCAGATACTGATCAGGGTCGGCTTTCGTATGATTTTCATTGGTTCTAACATACATTTTATAGCTTATTAAAAATTGTTCTTTATTATTTAAACTTAAGCAAATATTTTTCTTGATATTATGACATTAGCATACGATTTCAATTCTTTGTGTTTAGCTTCGAATCTCATTGTCCACAATGATTTTAATGGCCCTAATTTTTCTATTACTGTTGGGTAATGCATCATGAAGTGCTGTTTGGGTGTTAAAAATTTCGAGGTAGGTTTCATGGTGTTTTTTAATTAATTTTCTAAGATAATATATTTCGAAATCTGTAAATGAAGGTTTCATAATATAATCTATAATTTCTAATAATAAAAAAAAATTTCCATACTGCGTCATTTTTTGGTATAAATTCACCGATAAAAATTGGTAAGTAATAAACAAAACATTGCATCTCAGAAGCAGACATTTTGAAAGAACATTTCTTTATGTGTTCTATTTTAATTTCATATGATAAATTTTGCTTTATCTGCTTCAGAATAAGTAAAGAAAGATTTTTTTTCATTTAAATTTTCAATGGAAAAGTATCGCTTTTCAGTAATGAAATAATTCAAAATTTGTCCTAGCTGTTTATAGCAAACGCCTTAAAAAACATCGGGTATGGGACTTTTCGGCGCCGCCG
This sequence comes from Rhagonycha lutea, assembly GCA_958510855.1. Taxonomy (NCBI): domain Eukaryota; kingdom Metazoa; phylum Arthropoda; class Insecta; order Coleoptera; family Cantharidae; genus Rhagonycha; species Rhagonycha lutea. The sequence continues at coordinate 18,088,461 of OY294039.1, read as the reverse complement.
CACACTGGGCTGAAAAATGATGTAAAAATTTATTTTCCAATTAATGTTTATATAGTAAATTTTTTTAGTTGGTAATATTAAAAAAATCGCACATTACAATCGCAAAATTCGTTATGTTCTGGTGGATTGTTTTGCGTTTAAATGCTTATGAATATTAAATATGATTATATTAAACAGATGATACTCATAGCAATGCGTTTATTTTAAAATTTATAGGTAAAATAACGATTTTAGGGTTTATCTTAACTTGAACTTTTCGAGCGTTCTATAAAATTGTGAACTTTAAAATTTAGACCTGCGTTACTGTTACCTAAACATCTATATCGTGTATCAATTTCTCGCTGGAATGTTTGCCTATAAGGAAGATATTGTCATTTCAAGTTTTAATCTCTTAATTTTATGTACCAAATCCGCTCATTTTCATCATAAAAATATGAAAAAAATGAAAATATAAATGTATATCAAATATATTTGTAACACGTAAAAGGAATTAGATTAGTAAATTATTAAAATATATCAATTAATTTACTATCACGTATTAAAAACTAACCAATTATAGTTAGAAAATACTATAATAATTTATTATTGTTGCATTGATTATACATAGCGTAAAAGAGTTACCTATCAGCGAAAATTTAAAATTAGTTTTGTTACCAGAACCCACCTAAACAAATTTATATTTGATTTAAACTAATTTAAATTAATTTTTATTAATATATGAAAATAAATTATTAGTAGCTACATAATTATTAATTTGTATCGCTTTCAGTAGCGTCTGTTAATTCAATTTCTGGAGTTAATTCCAGTAATTCCAAAGTTTCGGGTAAAAGATTTTTTGTTTGTCTTTTCTGAAATGGCCGAATACTTGATATAAAAGGATCTGAAGATATTAGCATATTATGTAAAATATCTTCGTTGGATGCTTCCCTGCAAAACTTTCTAGATCGGGTTTCTCTATATTTTCGAAAATCCTTATTTCTTGCTTCGGAAGCTTCTTCTGATAACTGGCCAATCGGAAGAAGAGCGTGTTTAATAATGCCTTCACCATGAAAAAGTATTTTGTGAAGTGAAACTGGCATATAATACCACTCATATAGTGAAACATACAAATTCGCTGTTTCTTTTGCAAATATTTTGAATTTTGTCAGATTAATTTTTTCACCGGACGCTATTGCATGTAATATTGTACGAATTCTTTTTATAAGATCAACATCTATACTAGTTATTTCTGCTGATATTTCTGCATTTTCAAAAAATTTTCTAGCAGTGTTTCCATCATTTGTCGTGCCATGTCCTTGTTTTACTATATCGACGAGTAAGCCAAGTCGAGTTTTAAAAAGATTTTGAACTTTTCTTTTTTTGCTTTCTTTCATTTCTTTTTGTTCTGCAGTTTTAGCCGACCATTTCTTAAATTCGAGATTATAAGAAATGTGTAGTAAACACTCGAAGCTTCTAATCCAAGCATGCAAAGGAGAAATTCCAAATTTATAATTATCTTCGTTACACAGAAAAAAATAAATTCGTGTTTTCATCTAATCTAAATTAGATGATTGACATTCTATGGTTTATCTAATGTTTTCTATCTTTCAATTACAGTATTTAGTTGTTTCAGACAATCAGTTTAGTAAATATATCTAATTTAAATTAGATAATAAATAATTTAAACTGTAGTTCAATCGTTTACAAAAAATATCTATTTCACTTAATCGTTATCTTTAATTCATTCAATCAAATTATATGATTATTGTAACCAAGTTTTAATGATTTACATAATACAAGTAGTTCAATCGTCTACAAAAAATTACTATTTCATTCAATCTTGGTCTTTGATTCATTCAATCAAATTATATGATTATTGTAACCAAGTTTCAATGATTTACATAATACAAGTAGTTCAATCGTCTACAAAAAATTACTATTTCATTCAATCTTGGTCTCTAATTCATTCAATCAAATTATATGATTATTGTAACCAAGTTTCAATGATTTACATAATACAAGTAGTTCAATCGTCTACAAAAAATTACTATTTCATTCAATCTTGATCTTTAATTCATTCAATCAAATTATATTATTATTGTAACCAAGTTTCAATGATTTATATAATACAAGTAGTTCAATCGTCTGCAAAAAATTACTATTTCATTCAATCTTGGTCTTTAATTCATTCAATCAAATTATATGATTATTGTAACCAAGTTTCAATGATTTACATAATACAAGTAGTTGAATCGTCTACAAAAAATTACTATTTCATTAAATCTTGGTCTTTAATTCATTCAATCAAATTATATGATTATTTAATCATATAACACAGAGCCAGAACAAAACCTTAACGCCCTCGTCTTCGGCCCGTGCTATAAAATTAACACCGCGTGCCAAAAATGACCACTTTACGCGCTATAGGTATACATAATTTACTATTATATTTTTTACAATGTATTTTGTTATTTTATTTAAAAAAAAAAGAAAAATATTTACACACATTATTACTAAAAATGTAATCGCTTATGTCGCTAATGAGACCCATCAACGCGTTACTTTTCCTCCCAGATAGTTTGAATTCGAAAAAATAAAACTCCAAGAATTGCCAAGCTTGAATACACTCCTTGGCATATTCTATGTTTAACATTTTGTGCAGTTGAAAGCAAAGCGATAATGCTTTCAGGAAACTGTCACATTCATATAATGTGTCATCAAAAAATATATAGCAACTTTCAATGTGTTCTTCGCCATCACCCACACAAACGATAAACGGCTGAACGGTTAATCCTTTCTCGCTATATTTCATTTTTCTATCGCGGATTTTCCGAGGAACATCTTTGATATTATGTACAAATATTGCCAATGCACGCCGTCCGTCTGCAACTGTAGGCTTCCATATTATATTTTTTTTAGCCTTATTGTTTTGTCTAATAATGGTGGGAACCAAAATTGCGTTCAAAAGAATGGTATAAAAATAATCTCTTGAATTTTGACAAATGTTGCCATCAGAAATCAACTTGTTCAGTAAAGCTTTACTGAGATTATCTTTCATTCCAGCCATGTAAATTTTCATAATTTTGGTTAAGAATGTATCCCACTTCGAATACAAAATTGTACTTTTAGCGGGGTATTCTTTTTCAAAATCAAGTTCTATCAATTGCGAACCTATTTTTTGTTGAAGAATAGGCCACTCCAAAAATATATCAATATTTTGCTTTCTTTGCTTCTGTCGCAATTTATATGTATGGTTCCACTTTTCAATAACCAATTCCGGAGGTGTTTTGTTATATTTTAACCACTCACAATCGACTAACAAATCATCCCCATTATCTTCAGCGTCTTCAATTTCTTGCTGGGAGTCGCTAATCAACATTTCATCAGCAGTTCTCTTTTTCGATTTGTATCTACTTTTCAAGAATCCCGCTGACTGAAATTTTTTGTTGAGTGTATACAATTTTTGAATAAGGATACCTCGAGTTTCTTTTGTTCCTATATAAATTTCCTTGTTTTCTCTATCGAACAAAGCACATACTTGACTTGCAATGCTAGCGACGATATCTGAGTGCTTCATATTTGAATAATTGTTAATATTTATCAAATATTCGCAAACAGTTTCGACTAAATTTTTGCGATCAATACTGTTTAAAACTTTTTTACTCAACAAATTCCTCCCTATTAAGGAAGTATTCAAGATGTGTTTAAGATCCACATCTTGGCTTTCCAAATTTTTATCGTGTTCATTATTTCGGATATCGCTTATTATTACGTTCGTTGAATTCAAAGAACAATTAGGTATTGTGGTAATATTAAACCCGTCTTCGACTGAATTATTGATTGTTAACATGTCTGCCAGAGGACGTGGATATCCCTTTTCTTGTCTCCACTCAAGTAATTTTTGACGAAATTTAACGCGCAAAGAAAAGTGTTCAATTGGAATAAGAACACAAATATCCTCTAAAGATAAATACTTTAGGGTTTCAATATTTTTCACTGATTTCTGAATAAAAATTGGAATTAGTTCTTCCAGGTTCCATGAGCATAACAATTCATCTACAGATTCCATATCTTCATGCGTTATTTGATTTTCCATATTTACAAAGTTCATTCCACTTGTTTCTTGTTTATTTTATCGTTTTTGTTGTCTTGAGTTGGGTTTTGTATTTATTTTTAAAATAATAGATTGCTTATATAGACAATTCAAAACGGTTTAATGAAAAATTAAATTACAAATTTAAAAAAACCCCAACCCCAAAAAAATCTAAAATTAAACCTCTAAAAAGTAAAATATGAAAAAAAATCCATTAAAATCATTGTGGACAATGAGATTCGAAGCAAAACACAAAGAATTGAAATCGTATGCTAATGTCATAACATCAAGAAAAAATATTTGCTTAAGTTTAGCTAATAAAGAACAATTTTTAATAAGCTCTAAAATGTATTTAACTAATACATCATCAATATTACAGATGGGTAAATCCAAACATATTGATCTATCAAACAAAATTAATGAAAATGTATTGATTAATCAAGAATCTTTGAAGTCAATAATTTCAAGTACAAATATTAAAATTAATAATACGTATTATAAAGTACAGCAAGTTATAACATTTGAAGAAAGTGGAATATTAAATTTTTTTAAAGTTGTTTATATTTTAGAATTTTCAAATCAATTTTACTTTGCCGGATACTATTTGCGAATTAAAAATTTTGAACCACATTATTATAATAGCTATGTAGTTGAAACTGATGAAGAAGCAGATGAACATTTATCTCTCATTTTAATAGATTCAAACAATATAAGGTATCCCCCTATCGATATTTTTAAAATTAATGATATAAATCTATTAAAACCCAAGAGTGCTTTTATGTTATAATTTTATGTGTTAATAATGTAATATTAAAAGTATAAAGTAAGTATTATATATTATTTGATGTATTTATAATTTAAAAAAATAAAACAAAAATATTATAAATTGATCAGGCGGCCCTATAGACTTTCGGTACTAGTAAAAACCGCGGTTAACCGAAACCGGTTAACCGAAAAAACCGGTAATCGCTGACAGCACTACATAGAATATGACAAGGAGTGTGCTGAAGTTTGGCACTTGTAGGAATTTTACTTTTTCGATTTTAAACTATGTGGGAGGAAAAGCAACGTGTTGATGGGCCTCATTAACGACATAAATTGTTAAATTTTGATTTTTATTAATTATGTATATTTACTACACAGAAAAAAAAGATTAGCAAATTCATCTAAACATTATATGAAATCATTTAAAGAAATTGAATGTATTTTAACCATATAATCGAATTGAGTAATTCATTCAATTTAAATTAGATAATTTAAAGATTTACACAATAATCAAATCATAGAAACAATTAGTTGATTCTTAAATTTTTTTTTAATAATTGGACGAATAATGTATTTGTTTTATTTAATTGCAATAAACGATATATCTACAAAAATTAACTGAATTTTTAAATTATTTCCCTGAATTGATTAAAAAAATTAAATGATATACCTAATATAATTAGTGGAATGTTTTAAATGGTTTCGTTGAAAACCAACGTTTTGGTTTCGTTTTTTTCGAAAAAACTAAATTTAAAGGTTACTTGAGGTTACTAAACGGAAACCAAGGTCACCTCTAATCCCTAAGGAGCTTTGAACAGTAGCGGTGAGCTAAAGTTCTGTGTAGTTCCTGTTGTAGATTAGTTAGGTGTTTGCCGTTGCCAAGCAATGTGTCGAAAAACCTGTTGACGTAGATTGGTTACGTCAGCCAAGTGTTCTTATTACTGCCAACCATTTTTAAGTAAAATTCGATCACCCTGTATATAAGCATCAGGTATAATCAGAAGTTATGAGGCAGACAGCTAATAATCATTTGATAATCTTCAAAATACCAACCAAAATTTACACTAATTTTACTATATAAGTAATAACAAATTAAAAGATAAAAAATGGTCCTGATGGGTAAGACCAAATCCATTCCAAGCTAAAGAAATCAAGAAAGGTAAGTAATCGTAAACATAAATTTTATTTTAATTGATTATATTATATATTTTTTGTTTTAGATTAGTTTTAGATTGAACTTGATTTTTAAAAAGAATACAAAATTTTATTTTAATTGATTATATTATATATTTTTTGTTTTAGATTTGTTTTAGATTGAACTTGATTTTTAAAAAGAATACCCCGCTAAGAGGACAATTTTGTATTCAAGTGTGAATGCAATTTTGGTTCCCACCATCATTAGATAAAGACAATAACGATAGGAATACAATATAGAAGCCTACAATTGCAGACGAACGGCGTGGATTAGCAGTATTTGTACAGGTGAGCCATACATTATAATATATTTAGTAATAATTATAATATATATTTAGTAGGGACAGGTTTGCAGGTTGCCACCTACTGCAGGTTGCCACCTACCTTGGATTTTGGTGTTGGACCAATGTCATAAACTAAATTTTGACTGAAATCGAAACCTAAGAAGGTGTGATCACTTTTAAACTAGTTCTGGAGCGGACAGAGCCACTAAGACAGTGTGTGTTGACAAAAGTTTGAAAAGTTGTATCGTGAAAATTTAAAAATTAAAATTGTGTTTTTGTTCTGTGGTCATAAATTGAACATTTTAATCGAGAAATCAAGGTAAATATTTTTTCTGTATTGCTTTTACATTCAACTTACATTATCCTAACAAAATTTCAAACATATCATGAAATAGCAATTTTTTTCAGATATAATTCTAAAATAGTGCTAGAATGCAGGTTGCCACCCTTTACGATTTGCAGGTTACCACCTATCGTGTTTCGCTTGTTTACACTCATATGCCCGTTTTTATGATTTTTTGATGTTTACAATTGTTATTGAGTCAAAAGTGAAGTGTTTTTATTGCATTAAATAATTAAATTTGCAAGATAATATGGAATCATGCAAATTAACATGAAAAATCAAATTTTGATTTTTTATGCCAATTTACACTAATTTTTTTATGCTTACGACCACTGAGTGTCAATAAAAACCCATAAATTTTATAAATCAGTTGGTTTTCTTTCCGTTTTTCTACATTTTCAGCAATTTCTCGATGAGTGGCAACCTGCAAGCCTAAATTTCAAGAGCTCGATTTTAGGTACTTTTGAAAAACTCCTGTATAATTTTTATTTTTTGAAAATTCAAATAATTTCTACTTCAGGATTATGCCTTTTGAGTTCCTCTTTCCAACGAATATTATAATATCAACAATATGTTGATTTTGTGACGAGTTATGAGCAAAAAAGCTAATGGGTGGCAACCTGCAAACCTCTCCCCTAATATTTAATAAAATGTCATTTTTAGAATATCCAGAGATGTTCCGTTGCTAATTCGCAATAGTAAAATTAAATACAGTGATAAAGGATTAACCATGTAGCCGTTTATCGTTAGTGTTGTTTTGCGTTATCGGTTTGCTTTCAAAAACACAATATTTTAAACATAGAATATGACAAGGAGTGTGCTGAAGTTTGGCACTTGTAGGAATTTTACTTTTTCGATTTTAAACTATTATGTGGGAGGAAAAGCAACGTGTTGATGGGCCTCATTAACGACATAAATTGTTAAATTTTGATTTTTATTAATTATGTATTTACTAGCTGAAAAACCCGTCCACGGACGGGTTGCTAGCCTGTGGATTTTTAGCGTGCTGGTCTTTTATTATTGTGATGATTATTCTTTTAAATTAAATAATAAAATAAATTGTATAAAACTAATAAAAAAAAACTAAATATAAAATTCTTTTAATTTTTATTTTTAACTTATACGTAAACTCTCAGTAACTGAGACCCTGTAACTGAGAAGGAATTATTTATTTAAAATAGTGAAATCTTTAGTAAAAAGTTAATAAAACCATTTGAAAGATTCTATACTAATTATTTTAAGTATATCATTTAATCCATTTAAATAAATCATTTAATTTTTGTAATCAATTCATCAAAATTTATATATCCAAAACATTTAATGTAAATGAATGTTTCATAGAAAAAATATAAATAAATCAATAAATTAAAGTAAATGAATCATCTAAATGTATTTGCCAATTCAAGGAAACCATTTAAAACATTCTACCAATTATATTAGGTACATCATTTAATCCATTTAAATCAATCAGTGAATTAAAGTAAATAAATCATCTAAAAGTATTTCTCAATTCAACGAAACCATTTAAAACATTCTACTAATTATATTAGGTATATCATTTAAACCATTTATATCAATCAGTAAATTAAAGTAAATGAATCATCTAAATGTATTTGCCAATTCAACGAAACCATTTAAAACATTCTACCAATTATATTAGGTATATCATTTAATCCATTTAAATCAATCAGTAAATTAAAGTAAATAAATCATCTAAAAGTATTTCTCAATTCAACGAAACCATTTAAAACATTCTACTAATTATATTAGGTATATCATTTAAACCATTTATATCAATCAGTAAATTAAAGTAAATGAATCATCTAAATGTATTTGCCAATTCAACGAAACCATTTAAAACATTCTACCAATTATATTAGGTATATCATTTAATTTTTTTAATCAATTCAGGGAAATAATTTAAAAATTCAGTTAATTTTTGTAGATATATCGTTTATTGCAATTAAATAAAACAAATACATTATTCGTCCAATTATTAAAAAAAAATTTAAGAATCAACTAATTGTTTCTATGATTTGATTATTGTGTAAATCTTTAAATTATCTAATTTAAATTGAATGAATTACTCACTTCGATTATATGGTTAAAATACATTCAATTTCTTTAAATGATTTCATATAATGTTTAGATGAATTTGCTAATCTTTTTTTTCTGTGTAGGAATTTTATCTTCTAATTTTTGGAAATTGTTCATCTCGCTTGGTTTTGCTTTACAAATATAACATACCATTGAGGAAGTAGTTTCTGTTAGTGTTTGACATACTTTGCCGTCTACCATAGTGAAACATACTATATGCCTGATTGTAATATTTTCTTTGTATTTTGTCAATATTAACGTATCAATTTGTCTTTGCAAAAATTTCATTTCGTTCTTTATAACTTCTGTACTTTCCTTAATAAATTCAAATTTAATTGGGCGACAAAAGAAAGTTGAAGATGGTCGAGAATTAGTCCAAATGATATCAGATTCATCTTTATGATAAAGTTTTAGGGGAACTAAAGCTGTCATAAAAATACTTGAATCATGAGCAGTTTCATCTGAAAATTTTTGTTTGTATGTATTTTGACCGGAAGCTCCATCAAAGCCGCATTTACTTATTAATGTGAATTCGCCACTTTCATTTGTTTGCACATATTTTAAAATTCGGCTAACAGTGTGATCTAAAAGTTCTTGCAAATTAATTTGTGCAACAGTTTCAGTCACGGTTATGGATTCTCTCCTAGGATAACAATCATTTTTTGCTTGTTGAATTTTATAATATGAGGGAAATAATTGAAGTTCTTCTTTTGAAACCGAGTCTCTAAGTATTATATATTGGGACTTGGACAAATTCAAAGATGTGTATATAGACAACGCCTTTTCTTTCGAGTACACGACAGGTTTAAATTTATCATCAAGAATTTTTCTTATTTTTATAACAAATTCAGGATTTTCTTGTAAATGTTCTAAAATCCTTGCAACATCGTTAAGTCCATTGTTGTACATACTCCTGATTGTAGAACACATGAGCTCCTGCGTATCCTTATATTGAATAAATTCGGTCTTTTCTACCATATCTTTAATTTTCAGTCTTATACAATGAGGCCAATTAAACTCAGAATGCAACCATGAATTATTGTTCTCCAAAAAAATTTTTTCAGTACGGTTGGACTGTTTCCACTTCCTACGCAGCTTCAAACAAAGCATTCTAATACTATTTTTTAAAGTATTCAGTTCTGATTCACAAAAATTGATATCAAGTCTGGAAGTAACCATTTCAAAAAGTTTCTTGTAATCATCAAGATGTGTGTCAGGGGAGCTTTTAAGTAATAAATAAAGATCATAATTTGTTCTTAAATTATAATTCATCTTGATTTGATTTGCTTTTTTTCTAATTCTCTATTCTATTTCCTTTTTTATTTATATTTTCTCGATTTTCAAAACCTTTATAGGCATATTATCTCATCGTATATACGGATCAATGGATTCTGAAGCATGAAAGCTTTCATATTTTAGCGAAAATGAGCGGATTTGGTACATAAAATTAAGAGATTAAAACTTGAAATGACAATATCTTCCTTATAGGCAAACATTCCAGCGAGAAATTGATACACGATATAGATGTTTAGGTAACAGTAACGCAGGTCTAAATTTTAAAGTTCTCAATTTTATAGAACGCTCGAAAAGTTCAAGTTAAGATAAACCCTAAAATCGTTATTTTACCTATAAATTTTAAAATAAACGCATTGCTATGAGTATCATCTGTTTAATATAATCATATTTAATATTCATAAGCATTTAAACGCAAAACAATCCACCAGAACATAACGAATTTTGCGAATGTAATGTGCGATTTTTTTAATATTACCAACTAAAAAAATTTACTATATAAACATTAATTGGAAAATAAATTTTTACATCATTTTTCAGCCCAGTGTGCGCCGGTTCGGCGCAAGGACGATTCGGCGAATCCCGTTTCGGAGCAAAGACTATTCGGCGCAGTGACAATTTGGAGCGAAACCAATTGGAAGTATGGACGATTCCATACGTCCGTAGAAAGGACGATGTAACCCGTTTTGGCGTTTTGCTCAAAACTGCGAAATTTTATTTGCCGCCTTCTTCCTTACGTTGGCAGAGTACAAGTAAAACAACAGAATATGTAAAGTATAAATATATACAATAATTTATTTAAATTAAAAGTAAAAATTTGATTACAAGTATTTAAATTAATGTAGTAACTTCAAAACTTTAATCATGCTTTCATTTGAAAATTATGTGCTAGTCCACGTAAATAATCAATAAGACCTCTATTTTGAAAATCTCTAACTATTGTGAGAATTCTATAGTTAGCATCTCTAAATTTTTTTAGTTTAAGCGGCGGCGAGCCTCCAGCAACGAGACTTTCGTAAAATATGTCCCTACTTTTTTGAACTTTTTTTAGTCCATCTATAAACCTCCAAATAGTTGGATGAACGACTCCCAGCTGAGTTTGAATACGCCTATTTGCAGCTTCTGCATGGTTATTCGTTCTATCAAAATTATTTAGAGTTCGTTGGTAGTTTGTTGGTAAATCTCGAATACATTTTCGGACGATGGAAGTCTTTCCAATGGCCGATTTTTCATCCATTTCATAAAGGAATGTTTGCACAAAGTTCCAAAATGTTGCCGATTGCTTTGGGTATTCTAAACCAAATAAATGGATTATTTTAAAACAAACGTCAACAGCTCTCACGATCTTTTTGAACTTATATCTCACTCCTGCAAAATACACTAATAATCGTCGGTACTAAAAATGGATGCTCCATTACCGAGGATTATTGGGTGTAAATTCTTCTTTGAAGCTCCAGAATGTTCCGCAATTTGGTCTTCTAGAGCTTCAGGAGTAGCGCTGATCACAAGGAACGATTTTTGCGAATCTATAACGCTGAACCTTGTTATTATATTTTTTTTGCTCGCGCCGGTGGCGTCCTTCGTAACTTGCCGCTGGTACGGAACGAGCGCCCCGTGTAATGCCCAAAATAATATTAAATCGGTTATATCTAAAAAAAAAAAGGTTGTAGGTTGTTAGTATCTTCTGCTAAATCTGCCAAAGTGGCGCTAATTTCTTTGTTTTTTATACTTCCTTTACGTTGTAAGTACAACAATATTGTTTTCCGATACTTCGCCCACAAAGTTGGTAATCCGCCACCTATTATTTTACCTGCCGTTAAAACGTCGAAATCGCTATCAATCTAAAAATATAGAAATTAAATAAAATCTTTATTAATAATACCAAATTTTTCACTTACCAATAGGAAAGCATCCGGTAACTTGTACTGGGGCCATTCAATAAAGACTTCATTGATCCCCAGTTTTTTGTCATGGATGTCGTGAAGACGTGTCCCACATGACGCCTTCCAGCTGTTTAACATTGCTTCGGTGGTGGAAAATGTATCGTATTTTAACGAGGTTTTTATAACTTCCCCTTCTTCTTCAGCAACTATTATAATAAAATAAAAATGTTAATATAATACTAAAATAGTCTAATTAAAAAACTTACCAAATGCAGTTCCTTTCTTGTGTTCTAATAAAGGAATCGCATTTATTAATTCCGCTTTTTTACATGAAACGATAATATTATTGTACTTTGTATAAATCCGATTGCGATTTGCGCTTGGGTAGTATAATGACCGAAATTAAATGTTGTTAATATACTGTTTTCTTTATTAAGTTGATATAACAATTATTATTATATAATTTACAATAACACTTACCTCTGCTTCACTTTCGAATCTTTCCACAATTTCTTTCACCAAACTCCGCGATGTGCTCATTGTCAATTTTGTATTGCTGTCGATAAAATATCTTGCAATTAAATTGATTAACTGCACTCGCTGTAGTTCTTCGAAGATGCAACTTTTCCGTACATATGCCTCACACAGCTGGGTACCGATGTGCGAACTGTTGAGGATTTTTGACAAAGATTGTTTGGATGGATTCTTGTTTGGATGGATGGAATTTTTTTTAATAAAAAGAACTTACCTATATTATATTTATATACTTAAAAAAAATTATTTAATTTTGGTTGGTATTTTGTATCTTTTTATTATATTTTTAAATTCAATATACAGGGTGTTTAGTAAAACTCTGCCAAATTATCAGATTGTTAATGGCATGTTTTAGAATAAAAATACAGTGGTCCGAAAACGTTTCCTTAATCATTAACTTTTTTTAACTTTAGTATTTAGTTGCGCGAATGAAATTCTTAATCAATTAATTCTGAAATTCCCTCTGTATCCTTGTACGAATAGAGGAAAGTGACCAAATATGGAATACCATTTTGTTTTTGAGGCATAAAAAAAAACTATCATGAATTAAATGCAAATTTAATTATAAACACTGTCAGTCATACATTTTGGCTTATCTTAGTCATAGTCTTGTATTTGAATATTAATCAACAAATTTTTTTTATTTAAAAATCTAAATTAACATAATAGTAGCTATTTATGGAATAGACCCCCAAATATGGAATAGGGAAATAAGAACCAAGTTTCTTTTACAAAAATTAACAAAAACAGTAACGTCTTTTTATAACGGATCTTGAAACTTTGGTCAAAAACAAAAGTAACTTATTCCGTTAAAATTAACTTATTCTACTGCAAAAATCACACACCACCCACACTATCGTCACCAACAGGCGCCCATTCCTTACATAAGATTTCCATATAATTTTCCCTATTCCATATTTGGAACTAAGCTCACTTAAGAATAATGTTTTTTTATTAAAAGCCAGGATATATTTTCTTGAAAAGTAACATCCGTAATGTTATCAGTCATCCTTCTGCATGCTTATAAATGTAGAGTAATTAACAAATTACTAATACTTACGTTATAGATCAAAATTTGCATCACTAACAATAAAGTTTCGCAAGTGCGTACAAAGAATAATGTCCCTCCATGTGGTTATTAATTTTAATAGAGCGTTGTAAAGTTTGGGGTGGTCAACTACTCTTACTAGGTTGTCATTTATCCTAGTAATGGCTAAATAGAGGCAGTGGTTTCGAAAATTTAATGGTATTCCACATTAGGCGCCTATTCCATATTTGGTCACTTTCCTCTAATATTCTTTAACCCGAATCATTTTTTTGCCATTTGCAGTATTAATAACACTTAACGGTGGCCCTATTACATCTATTATGTTAATTATGTAAAATTCTTTTAGGTTTGAAGGATCTAATACATGATGAGCTCGAAAGTGTGATTCATATTCAATTTTTTCAAGCCTTTGGCAGAATAAATATACAGAATTTCTTCTCTGAATTTCAACAATATTTAAAATTACATAAAGCTTTAAACAATAAATTGTTATCATCGTTTTTAGCTATATATAAATTTTTTTCGAAAGAAATCCCACGGTAAATGATTTTTGTGTATCTACAGTTTTATATTGATATCATCTTGAGAATAATTTAATTTATGACTAATAATTCGTATAAAACTATTTTCAATTACCTCATATTTTTTATCGAAAGTAAATTAACTAATAGTTTCGTCTTTTAACAAGAAGTGCCAGTATTGTGGTAGCGATTGATTCTTCTTTTTCTGGTGCCCTTCTCCTATCGGAGGTTGGCGACAACTTCAGCAAAAGCATCCCGATCTTTAGCCGTTGTAATCAACGTTTCAAAATTCATTTCCGTTCACTTCCTGATGTTTCGGAGCTATGACATCTTCTTCCTTCCCAGACCTCGCCTCCCCTCGATCTTTCCCTCCATGATGAGGCGGAGCAGATGATATCGCTCGTGTCTAAATATATGTCCACGATATGATGTCGACGCAGCACCTCCTCGATTGTCACGCGGTCAGTCCACAGTATCCGAAACATTCTTCTCAGAGTCCACATCTCAAATGCCTTTATTATTGATTGCACACACATAAAAATAAAAAACCCTGGAGGAGATCAAGCTGCTACTTACGTTAATAAGAAAAGGATTCTTCTCTCTTAATGTGCAAGTGATTTGTGATGCAAAATTAAATATTTTGAATATAGTAGCAAAATGGCGAGGTGGTGCTCACGATTCGCGAATTAGGGAAAATTGTTTAATCAAGGAAAAATTTAGTAATCGTGAAATTTCTGCAATTCTTATTGGTGATGGAGGTTACGCATTGACACCATATAATATGTTAACTCCTGTTCTGAATCCTCAAACTGTGCAAGAGGAAAATTACAATAGAGCACACATTCGCACAAGAAACTGCGTTGAAAGATTATTTGGAGTGCGGAAAAATAAATTTAGAGCTTTTTTCAATGGCTAGAATACGTCGCTAGAAACAACTAAAGCTGCTATAGTTGCTTGAGCGATAATTCATAATAATATGTATTGTGGTGATATTTTCGGTCATTTAAGGGTGCAAGCGAACAAATAAGGGAGTAATTTAATTTTATTTGATTTTTGATTCAGTAATCAGTTGATTTGGCTGATATGAGAATAGAATTTGCATCAAGTTTACAAAACCATTACTTGTAACAATTTTACACATAAAACAAAACATTTCTGAATTTATTTGTAAGATACAAAATTTGTGACACGCCTTGTGTATGAAGTTCATTTGAAATTAGCGCCAAAGTCCTATAAAATGTAAAGTGTGAATAACAATTCAGTGCGTACGCAATAAACGACGTTGGGTTACCTGTCAGTAGAGTCAATTTAGCTAACCAGGATGAAAAAACTCCCACTACATAAAATCCAAATTTTGAACTTTGAAAAACACAGAAAGTCAGCGAGCAAGAAATGAAGCCAGTTCCTGGGTGAAACTCAAGCAGGGAACACGTGAAGTTCCTTTGTGAAGGCCAAAGCAGGAACACGTGCTTGCCAGTTCTTTGGTGGTCTTAAAAGGAAGTACTCATAAAAACTTCTGGTTGATCCGGAGATCAAAGAAGTGAGATTTCGTGTTTTCACTAAAAAGTGAATAGTTTGAGAGGATCGCGTTTTCGAATAGTTACTAATTAATATCCATAATTAGTGAAAAGTTGTGTATTTCGAACGTAATAAGGTATTAGCTAATTGAATACCTGTAAATGAAAAGTGATTATAAAATTCCACACGTGGTCCTGAAATTGGAGATTAGCTTCAGAATTTGGAATATTAAATGTTACTTGTATATCTGAGTCGTTACACATTGGCACATCTGGTTTGAGACAAATTTATTGTCTATAAAAATTTGACGCAAATCTCTTATAAAAAAAAATTTCTTTCTTTTGAATAAATTATGTTTGTTTGTAGAGTATATGTAAATTCATAATTTTCATATTGTTAAGTAATTTAAGAAATGTACTTGTATTTACAATGTTAAAATAATTCACTACTACTTTGTTGCATTTTATGACTGTGTGAAAATGTAAGTTACAAAGATGCGTCATTCTGCAAAGTATTGCTATATATTAAATATTGCACATATAAACGGTTTAGTTTATAGGATAATTACAATAAGTGTTAAAATTTAGTTTAGTCGGCGGAATACATGAACTTGGATGACCATTAGAAGAACAATGGAACAATGAAGAGATTTCATATATAAACACCCCTCATCCACACCAAAAGGACATTATCGTTCTGAAGTCAGAACCCTGCACTGCAAATGTAACAGCTTCTGTTGTTTCGATGCAAGGCGTTGTCCTGCTCGTCATCGGTTGTAATAACACGTAAATGTGTAAATATTAAAAGTATTAAATAAATGTAAATAAAAGGTAAAAAGGACCAAGTTCACAAGTTTATTATATGCTACAAATTGCTATTTCGTTGTTTTGTCTGTTGAACCCATCAGACCTGTACAAGAGAAAAACTCTACTCCGGCATAACGTTAGTTTTTGGTGTCTTTTTGGGGTGAGTATTCGTTTAAGGGTGAATATCATAACAGTATATTATTCAATAAAAGTTGGAAAATGAATATGAAGATGATTCTGACAACTCCGATGTTGATGAAGAAGAAAATGCTGAATATACACACGCCATTAGAAGAGATGAACGTCAAGGTACACTGTTTCGGATGCAATACATCAGAAATAATTTTTAATTTTGCAAAATTAAATTTTATTAATGAATCACTGCTACAGTTTTTTTGTGACAAACTTTTTCTTCTTCAGCTAACGTTTATATGCGTTTATTGTACTGCGCCCTCTTTCTTATGAAAGAGTTATCAACATTTGCAATGTTGCCATATAGTAATCATGTGTAAAGAATGTGTAACTACACGATTTGAAAATGCGTGTAACAAAATTTATAAATACGAAATTTTACACCAGCATTACACGCGTGTAGTTGTACGCCTGACTATAAATACGACTGTAAAACTTTAAAGTTTTACAGTTTTGCACCTTCTTTAAAAAGATTCGTTAAACATGTTTTTCAAGAAATGTTTATATATTTTTGGAATTTTATAAATTCAGCTTCGTAGCTCAATAGAATAATTGTTTCTTGATACTGTCAACTTTTGGTAATTCTATTTAGTAATACGATATTAAAGAAATCTCGAATTCCAATATTCAGAATTTTCAAAAAAAGGAATGTCAAATTTCTTTTCAAATGTAGTAATAAAGACAATTATTGTAATACTTTAGTTTACAGAAACGATCATTCTATTGAGCTACGAAGCTGAATTTTTAAAATTCCAAAAATATCTAAATATTTCTTGAAAAACATGTTTAACAAATCTTTTTAAAGAACGTTTTACACCAATATTTAGTCACGTGGTGATGCTTCGCCTTA
Organism: Rhagonycha lutea; assembly: GCA_958510855.1. NCBI lineage: Eukaryota > Metazoa > Arthropoda > Insecta > Coleoptera > Cantharidae > Rhagonycha > Rhagonycha lutea. Next base: position 18,071,061 of record OY294039.1, on the reverse strand, counting down.
ATCCTTCATGTTAATATTAAATATATAATTTACACAAGATTGATAAAAAGTCAACAAACCCGTTTTGTTACCAGTATTGGAATTATTAACAATATCGGTGAATGTTACGCTACTGGTACTCGGATCTTCAGAGTGTAATTCCTGAGCAATAGGTTCATCTTCATCAATTTGTTGATTATGCGCTGCGCTCCGCTGCGTCTCGGCTTACCCCCCCCCCGCCCTCGGGTACGTAAAATGGCGTTTTACGCCCTTGTAGTGAAAAGTACTATTCCTCCCGCTGTTTTACTCTTCCTCCCGCTAATTTACTTTCCCCCCTCCTAAGAAAAGTGGCACTTTGCTCCCGCAAAACTGGGAGTAAAGTGACCACTCTACTCCCGGAAAGGCAAAAATTTAATTAATTATGACCGATCTAATTTTGATTTTTTTCTTATCGACAGCTGACTGTTTTGTTAATTTCTCTTGTTCTTGTCTATGATATAAAAAATTAACACAGAACCAATTGTATTCGACTTAAATCTGCAATAAAATGCAATTATGCATTATGTGTTTTAACACGCTGCCCGTGACGCTCCTCGTCTATTCTTTATGGGTAATCTCTCTCGCACACTGACTACACTTTCAAACCAAAAACTTTGCGAAGAAAGCATAGGCCGTCACTCCACCTAATCTATTATACATCCGTGGTTTCTTATTTCTTGTTATCCCCAAGACCACGCCAATTTTCTATTGCAGTTTCACAATCCAGTTGGAAATTATTAATATCTTCTGGATCTACCGCATCATCTTCTATAACTTCTTTTTCTTGTACATCATCTACTGCATTATCTTCCACAACTTCTTTATCGCGTACAACATCTACTACATTTGTCTTAAGTTGTATTTGTAAGATAATCCTAATAGTAGTTTAGCCATTAATACCGGGTCACTTATTATTTCACCCGATTCTCGTACTTCTGTTGCTAAATTTTCAATCTTAGCAATGTGCATAGCTATTGTATCATTCTTTTCCATCTTGTACATATGTGGTAACGCTCTTGATGCATTAGCTTGTTCGTATCTGATTTTTGGTTGTAAATCGAGTTTTATTTACACTATTGGAGTAGCACACCTGAGATATTTGCCATGGGAGGGCTTAACAGCTGTTCCATTCATGGAATCAAACAACTTGTCGAAGAATAACAAAAAATCTGCAGTGCCAATTGCATTATCCGTTAATGTAGGCAGACCTAAAACAAAATTTAATTATGCAATAATGCTGATCAATAAAAAAATAAGACTTACCTAGTTTTGCTACACGACGAATAGTAGAAGAAACACGTTGCGATAATACCTGTTGCAATTTTCAGCTTCTCCTTATAAATATGTTGATCGGTCAATTTATTGATCATTTTTGTATCAAAATCACCAACATCAAATTCATAAATGCTGATAATGTTGGACCAAGATGCCTCTGCCATATTACCATTATCGCTAAGATAATTTGATATTAGATAATGCAAAATTTGGCATTTGCATCAATGAAATTGTTTCTTACACTTTTCAGAAGGTGCGGAGGATGATACATATTATATGAACGATTTCTGAGTCACCTATTTACTAAGTAACCCAGTAATTTGTTTTCTATACCTTCACGAACATAGACTTCAGTGGTATCAGCAAGCAAACTCTTTATGGCAGCAACATTTGGCTTATTAGCCTGATCAGAAATTCTGCATACCACATGAAGACCAATGTTCGACAAACAACCTAAGGTTTCGTCCATAAAATACGTCCGAAATATTGTTTCACCCCCTCCCTTAATTAGCTGAATTTACATGTGCCCCCTCTATCTATAGCCTAGCTATAATCGACTCCATTTAAGAAATTAATATTAGTAGCAAAATTTGTCCTGATTTGCCGGATTATCTACGATACTTTTGTATTTTAATAAAATACCAACCGAAAAATTTATCTATATAAATGGAAGCAAAAATTCAGAAAATCGTATTCGCTTCGGCGGTACATCTACTAAAATTGGAACGATACAGAGAAGATTAGCATGGTCCCTGCGCAAGGATGACACGCATATTCGTGAAGCGTTCACCATTTTTCCACGTTCCAGGATGTAAGCTTATGATCGCAGATTGTTCGCTCTCATCCTGGTGCCTTACCAGCAGCGTGGCGCGTCCCCGGGTTGCGGATAGGGGAACGACCAAATACATTTGGTCAGCTGTGAATAATTGAATAAACAGTCGCGGACAAGGATTTAAAGTTTTGATTTATTATATTTGGAGCTTCCTTCTTACCACGACTATCTGGTTTAGGAAAATTCATGACGGTTCTGTTTTCATCAAAAGTACCTATTACTTTTTGACTATGTTAAGTGTAGCCAAAAGATACTGTTGACAAACTTTAATCTTTTCTTGATTCAATGGAAGGTAATGAACTTTAAAACACTTTCGACGACATTTTTGTCTTTGTCACATCTTCTCTTAATTTTAATTCTTTCAACACACCCAGCTAAAAAATACTTTTGTTTTTGGGAATTCTCCATACTGTAGTAATTATTTAAAAGTTCTAAACGTTGTTCTTCAGGTCTGGGACACTCTGTATATTAAATTGGGGAAAAGATATAAATAAATACACATTACCATTTTAGCTATGTTTGTATGCATCTCCATATATAGTAAACATTGCTTCTAAAAATGTATCATTATTGGAACTACGGTCAGTTTCATTATCAGGGACATCACCACCACCATGACCATTATTCCAAACATTATCACAAGCATTATCAACAATAGATTTCTCTCCAGCACCGATCCAACTTTCTTCTTTTGTAAGTAGTGTAAGTGATTTGTGCTTAACGAATTCTAAAATGGCATCTTTGTCTACTTCAGTGCCATCTTTTTCTAAAACTATTTTGAAGCCTTTGAGACCCATTTTTGTAGAGAGATTTCAGTTCTTGAAGGTTTCCAACTTTCTTTTTCTTTTTAATTAAAACTGGTTTCATTCCTAAAGGTATTAATTTCAGTATTCTAACGTTATATGCATCTTCATTAATTCCATCATTTCTTAGATCATCTAAAATTGATGACTCCATCGTTCCAAATCTTGGCTTTACATCGTTAATAACATAATTGACCAATTTTTTTGATAATATTGGCCATTTGCAGAACATTTTCATTTCTTCTCCAGGAAACATTTCACAAAAGTCTTGTTCTAGTGAAGTACTCGTATAACCTAGACTCTGTTTCAGTGGAAGAAATCTATTAAATATATTAATATCAGGGTTTTTCCAGTTTTTCCAATTTTTTTGCACCTGCGGCCATGGTTCACAACAATTTTGCAGCCACGTAATAATATCTGAAACTTCTGATGTTTGAACTAAAACAGTATCATCATCACTTCGGTGTACTGGTGTACTACTACTTGCCAACAAACCAGTACGCTTCATCTCATATTATAGTATTTTCGAAACAGTTTGCCATGTCCTACAAACATTCTTTGAACTGAAAGAACAAATGAAGCAATTCGGTATTTCAATTATATATAAGTTTGTTTAAAAATATTAACATAATATACTATACTTACCTACAAGTTTTGTTTTTCTACTAACTACAGTTAGTACTTCTCAATCGTGATTCGTGAATCAATTGCAATTTTGCTGTATTTTATAATAGGTAGTATTATCAATTTTAATATTTGCACTTGAAATTATTGACTTCAAAGATTCTTGATTAATCAATACATTTTCATTAATTTTGTTTGATAGATCAATATGTTTGGATTTACCCATCTGTAATATTGATAATGTATGAGTTAAATACATTTTATAGCTTATTAAAAATTGTTCTTTATTAGCTAAACTTGCAAATATTTCTTCTTGATGTTATGACATTAGCATACGATTTCAATTCTTTGTGTTTAGTTTCGAATCTCATTGTCTACAATGATTTTAATGGCCTTAATTTTTCTATTACTGTTGGGCGAAACTTGTTGGGTAATGAATCATGAAGTGCTGTTTGGGTGTTAAATCTCTTTTAAAAATTTCAAGGTAGGTTTCATGATGTTTTTTGATTAATTTTCTAAGATAAGATATTTCGAAATCTGTAAATGAAGGTTTCATAATATAATCTATAATTTCTAATATTAAAAAAAAAATTTCCATACTGCGTCATTTTTTGGTATAAATTCACAGATAAAAATTGGTAAGTAATAAGCAAAACATTGCATCTCAGAAGCAGACATTTTGAAAGAACATTTCTTTATGTGTTCTATTTTAACTTCATATGATAAATTTGTTTTATCTGCTTCAGAATAAGCAAAGAAAGATTTTTTTTCATTTAAATTTTCAATGGAAAAGTATCGCTTTTGAATAGTGCATTTGAATAACTGGTAATGTTTTTCATAAAATGTATGTTCTCTTCGTTAGAACATTCAAATCGTTTTTGAACTACAGCATATTCTACAATAAAAGTTAGATCGAAAGGACTTTGTAAAACCTAAAATTCCAGTTACCAAGCATGTCAAGGTGAAATTCCCAATCTATAATTGTCTTCATTACAAACTTTTTCTTTTAATGTTTCGAAATTATTCATTTCACATGGTTTTGTTTGGCAAATATAGCACACCATAGAGGAGGGAGTTTCTGTAACGGTTTGACATATTTTTCCATCTACCATAGTAAACAAAATCACATGTCTGACTGTGATATCTTTATATTTTGTCAATATTAAGGAATCTATTTCCCTTTGCAACAATTGCATTTCATTTTTTATCACATCTTTAGTTTCCTTGACAAATTCAAATTTTATTGGACGACAAAAGAAAGTTGAAGATGGCCGAGTATTAGTCCAAATAACGTCAGAATCATTTTCAGAATAAAGTTTTAACCCTCATGTTACCGAATAGGGGTACCCGGGTACTTTTTTGACTTTGAAGGTGTATATCTCATTTTGTATTTTGCACAGCCTATTGGGTCTTTGTGACATCTTATAAAATATAGTTCTAAATAAAATAAAGCGATTTTAAAAGTTTTCAGATTTTTATAAATGCAATTTTTTCGCGATTATAACCGACTGTGCCTCTAGTCCCGAATGGGGTACCCGGGTACCCCTTATTTAAAATCGCATATTATTGACCTAAAAACTGATGATTATACTGAAAACAAGTGATTTATTGTTTATAATGCAAGTGATAATGTTGTTATTGTTATATTTTCTAATTTTTATTCAAATTTTAAACAATTTTTGCAAAATACATGAAAAATATTTAGAAATTTTTTGAAAATTCTTCCTACTGGCAATCTAAACAAATAGTAGGAGGTTTAGCAATATGCTGATCACATGTTGGTTGGTTGCAAGCTGTACAACTTTTTCGTGTTTTTCTTTTAATCTTTTCTTCAGTTTTGCACATATGGCAAACACCTTTGTGCGTTTGTCTACCGCTCGCATCTCTTTGCGATTCTATAGGCAGTTGTGTTTGTGGTAGTTGTGGAAGAACGAGTTTACAATCAAGAAAACTTTCAAATGATATTTTCAGGTGGTAGTGTTTCATGATATGTACGTTTTTAGTTCTTGCTATAACATTTGGAGTACACAAATTACGATTTGTGTGTGCTTTCAGAAATGTGCGGCGGCTGTCAGTTTTTACCATCAACTTTGGAAAATTTTCTTTGTACAACGTATACGCAGCAAGAGCTGCGACATCAATTATGTTGTAAAAGAAAGCTACCGGCCATCTATTCGTTTTTCTTTTTGTGGTATATTTAGTTACCAGTTGATCCATTGTATCTACTCCGGCTTTTGTTCCGTTGTAGTAATGGATAATTTCTGGCTTCTTCTGTCCTGTCATCCGTACGTCAGCTTGAGAGTGCATAGTGGATAACAATAAAACTATTTTATTCTTCTTCGGACAATAGCTAACCAGTGTCGCATCCGGAAGGAAACCAAAAATTGAAGATTCAATTTCTCGCTTTTTAGTTGCTTGAAACTCACTAGGTATATATGCCTTATTTTTTCGAATTGTTCCAACTAAAGACATGTTCATCGTTCGCAGAATTTTAGCAAGTGGTAGTGACGTGAAAAAGTTGTCAGTGGTTACATTCCGACCAGAAACTTTATAATTTTTTACCAACTCTAAAACTGTATTTTGCCCCACATTGACTTGCCTTTCACCATTAGCTTCCTTTCCAGTATATATTATTCCTTTCAGTGGAAATGCGTTTTTTGAATCACATACCCAAAAAACTTTGATACCATACTTGGCAGGTTTTGAAGGAATATATTGAGTGAATCTAGTACGTCCACGATATGGGAAAAGCTGCTCATCCACTGTTAAATTTTCATATGGCTTGTATACTTTCGATAAATTTGAATTCAGCATTATCCATATGTCATGTATCGCAGCGGCTTTGTTTGTCTTGAGACGTTCGACCCTAGTATTCATGTTGTCAAAACGTATGTACCTGCTGATAGCGTGAAATCGATTGCGACTTAGACTACAACGATATAGTGTCAAAGCATCATTCTTCCACAATAGGGAACATGCATGAATAAAAAAATTTAATTAAAACAGTATTTTTTGATTAATCTAATATATTAAATAACAAATCAGCAAGAATAACTTCTATTTATTGTATTTTGTTATAAATAATCGATTTTAAAATTCACTGATAATTTAAAATATATCATGTGACCATGAACGCAACGCCATTGGTTTGACGTCATAAGGTAGACCGATTCCCGCGTATGCAAGCAGTTGGTACGTATTCAAGGTATATTATACGAGTTACTTTGGTACGTAATTCTGTTTTTGATTGTTTTATTAGTTTGTTTGAGTGTTTGTTATTTCGACCATGACTGAAAGTGGTTGTCTGCAAGCTCAGTCTGATAATTTGCCTAAAATAGACGTGTTTACGATGAGCCATGATTCGGTATCGAGTATAATTTGCCATGTCTTTTTCTACCTATCTAAAATTGAAATAAATATTATATTATACATCAATAAAAATTGGAAGTACGTAATAAATAATGTAATGCATTCATTTTTCAACAAAACGTGAAATAGTTAATTTAATTTTGAAACCAAAACAGCTCATTTGGTGTTTTTATTGTAGTGCTCTTACATTTTAGAACAATACAATACTAACTTATAGCCCGTCTTCTTTTTGGTTTCCATGATAATAACACTAACTAACTTCAACTTTCAAAGTACAAAACTAAACTAACCCAAGATCTAAAATTTAACAAAAAATTACGCGCTAAAATATATTTGTCATGTATTGAATGTCGTTTATTAATATATTATAGAAATAGAAATATTTATAATATGTTTATGTTGGTACAAAATTAATCAAGATTGATTAATTTAATCTTTAATTCTTTCTTGAATTAGTTTCTAAACTAACGTAAGTCGTGCGTAAGTCCCATACTACCAGATCACAGAATACCAGATTACGTCACAAGTAAATGGCGCCATGCGCGGTCGTTTCCTAGCATTCAAATTGATAGATTTTTAAATATTTTTTAAATTGTTATCGAAACGAAAATTAATAAATTAAATAGTATTAATCAGTATATTTAGGTATTTTTTATCCAACTACGCTATAAAAAAAATTTATGCATCTTCCCTATTCGTTAATAGGCTCTACATTGGATCCATGTACACCACTACAAATAAGAATGCCAATGTAGGCATCTAGCTCTTGGTTAGTTAGCGGCTGCCATTGATCGCGTAACTTAGCTGGATTTGCCGCATTCCAAGAATTTATAACCTGCGTGGCCTTTCTATTCGTTTCACGGACAATGATACAATGATACTGTATACAGTATCTTATTATGAGGGACCATTTCTAAAATGTTAATATCTCGGAAGTTTGCAGACATTTGTGAGAGAAATTTTAATATGATGTAGATAATAGTAGTTAAGGTGGCCGAGAACTCCGAATAGCAAACTAAAGGTAGCAATCCGTTTCTGTAGGGACACATTAGGTCATTTTACCTGATTTTACCGTAAATACATCTTAAATTTTGTAATGTATTTTTATTCTAAACTGTGCTGTTTCAAATAATTTACTAGAAATATGCCTAAATGAAAAGATTTTACAATTGAAACGCGCGCTACCATTGCATTACAATTTAGTGTTATAGTGTTATAAACATGCTAATTCATTAAAAGTAAATCACCTTTAATTAAATTAATTATTATTATTCTGACGAAGGGCGTACACATGTCTAAAAATGTCTAAAATACGAGTACTAATTTGCTGAAAACAATGTATGTAGAGTTCATCTAAAGTTAGATAACTGGGCGGAGCCAATTTCTTGCATAGTAGAAGTGGTGAGAGAACGTGCCAGTGCCGTTCTCATTCATTTCATTTTCAATAATAACTAACAAGCAATTTCAAAAATTATTTATATTATTTTTAAAAAAATACTTTATTAAAATGCTCATTGAGAAATTACAAGCTGTTAACATCGCTACAAAACAAGCCAGAGATGATGCTGATGTTCTTATCGTCAAAACTGCCATTGCAGAATCTGAACATCAAAAGACTGCCGTCATCTTAGGAGAAGATATTGACCTGCTAGTTATTTTAATAGGGCGTACTCAATCACACCAGCAAGAAATTTTCTTGAAAAAAATTGGCAGGGGGAATGTAAAGACACAAATGTATTCCTCTAAAAGCTTCGACAAACATCATCGGTCTAAAACACATATTTTATTTTTGCACGCCTTCAGTGAATGTGACACAACATATGCGCTTTTTGAAAAAGGAAAACTGTCAATTATTATTAAAATGTTCGAGAAACATTCTTTTTTGGATCAATCTGCTCAAGTATTTCAGCAAGAAAACTGCCCTCCAGAAACATTGTTTGAAAATGGAGTAAGAGTCTTTTTAGCAATGTACGAGTATAATGCTCTACAATCAGAACACAATATTGACGATATTCGATATACGCAATTTATCATATCAACAAGACTCAAAAAAGCGGTGCAGTTATCATCTCTTCCACCTACAAGTGCAGCAGCTCGACAGCATATCAATCGTGTCTACTACCAGATCCAAACTTGGTTAGGGAATGATTTAGAACCTCAGAAATGGGGATGGGTATTGGAAAATGAAACCCTGCAACCGACACCCACATTATTACCACCAGCACCAGAAGAACTGTTCACTACAATATTTTGCAATTGCAAGAAACGCTATGGTTCGAGTTGCGGATGTAGAAAAGTTGGGTTGCAATGCTCCTCAGTTTGTAGTTACTGTAATGGATAAGCATGCTTCAACGCTTCATTGCATCCAAATGATCTTGATGAAGAGAGTGTGTACCTGACGTATTTGAATATTTAGAGCCTAATAGAACGGATAACGAGGATGATGATGATGACAATGAATTGGAAATTCAAGTTGAGAGACAAGAAGAAAAAGAAGAGGATGACGAACAAGAGGATTATTAATATAATAATAAGGAAAAGATCATCCTCACATTATTTTAACTTGTATTGTAATAGATTTATTATTTACTAAGGATAAATAAAATTATAATTAAAATAATTAAACGAATGCCTTATTTATGAATGTAAAGAAAATACTTTCTTCATTTAAATTTGCCGCGCTTCATATTGCGCTCGCCTTTGAATTGACCCCACCAGTTGGAACAATGGATAAGATTATTATGACAGATTTTAGAATAATATTAGTCCAATCATTATATCCAAAAAACCGACCCTACCCGTGAATAATTTCTTAGTGGTTTTTTTTTTCGCAGCTGTCTCGGGGGGGTCACTGGGAGTGTAAATTTAAAATCTCGACCAAATTAAGGTTTTGCGTATATTCGAAAAATAGTTTTTTTCTTAAAAAACGGTTTTTCTTGAATAACTCGGCCATTTTTGATTTTACATAAAAACCGTGGGGACAAAAATTGTAGGAAATTTGATTCTCTACAAGTTTGGTGCTTACAATTTTTCTTCTAGGATCGATATTTTTGGAATTGGACCCGAAAAAAGCGACAATGTTCGCCTTATTAATTGTACCTGTAAAATTGAAAATAAAGGGCATAATGGGAATATTTCTAAATTTTTAGGTTAAATTCCGAAAATATTGATTTTTGTAAAAACAGGTGGAGACCAAATTTGTCCAAAATTTTATTCTCTACAAGTTTGTTTCTCTTCATTTATGCCGTTAAGTTGAAAATAACAGAGATAATGATATTATTTTGAATTTGTCGCTTTTTTCGGGTCCAATTCCAAAAATATCGATCCTAGAAGAAAATTGTAAGGACCAAACTTGTAGAGAATCAAATTTCGTACAATTTTTGTTCTTACGATTTTTATGTAAAATCAAAAATGGCCGAGTTATTCAAGAAAAACCGTTTTTTACGAAAAAAAAAACCATTTTTCGAATATACGCAAAAGCATAATTTGGTCGAGATTTTCAATTTACACTCCCAGTGACCCTCCCGAGACAGCTGCGGAAAAAAAAACCACTAAGAAATTATTCAAGGGTCAAAATCTATAATGACTGGACTATATGTTAAGAAGTGAAATAGTGAATAGATTTTAAATGTTATAATTTATGTGAAGATAGTAATAAACTTTAATTGTTGTTTCTTTTGTTTTGCAGAGAAACAGAAACTGATTATTATTATCGATAAAGATTTATTAACCTTATATGAATAATATATAGTACCTATAAATATTATTTATTAATTAGTAAATATTTAACCACATAAAACGTAGGTACTATGTATTATGTATTAGTTTCCGCAGCTGACCTAGCGCGCTGTCATCATAATACAGCTATAAGCGCTTCTCATTTATTGCGCTCTATCTCAATAACGGTTAATTGTATAAAATATTTTTTAAGACCAAAGTTGTAGAGAATTTTATGCTCTACAACTTTTATAATAACTCAAAATGTCATTTAGACATTTCTTTCATTCCGAGGTTAAATGCTTATTTATGTAACTGGATTACTGATATAAATGTAGGGTATAACAATTTTGTTGTCAAACTGTACAATATTTTCTTTCCACACTTCTCCTTGCACAATATTACTGATGACATTAAAATTACACGAGAATCTTTTATAATTTTCCAACATGGTATTTAACACATTTGAGTGTTGAAGAAAATTAGTAATATTTAACCTGATCGGTAACAATATACCAGTGGTCGCATTTTTTCCAATATTGTTTATGTTGATTGCATCATCTATTATATCGACACTGGAAAGGTCAATAGGCGTAACCCACATTAAAATTTTTTTTTAATATTGGTTGATATCTATTAAACCAAGGGTAGTATTATTTCACAATAATTTGCAATTGATAAAACAAAACTTATTGAAATAGTATATTGTTGGCAAGGGATGAAAGAGGACGATTTCAGACTCGGGGTGATGCCAGCCCTCGCATTCGCTCGGGCAGGCAATTCTCACCCTCGTCTGAATCACCCCGAGTCTGAAATCGTATTTCATCCCGTGCCAAACATACTATTTTTCATATTACCTGTAATGAATCTGAGAATTTTCATAACATATGAGCCTATGAAAACCATAGTGGTCTAAGTCAAAATCATGTTTTGAACTAATAACTGAAACAACTTCATATTATAGACATCTATACTTACTGAAAAAATTTTAAAAATATGTCATTGTTTGTTACATTGTAAGTAACTTGACTTATATTTTTAAAATTTTGTCAGTAAGTCTAGTAGTCTATAATATGAAGTTGTTTCAGCTATTAGTTCAAAACATGATTTTGACTTAGACCACTATGGTTTTCATAGGCTCATATAAGAATTGTCAGCTGTCACATTAATTGTTTACAAAATTAATAAATTCAATTCTGACAGGTTTATAATGAAATCAAAAACTGAGTAAGCGGGCAGAAACTTGACGTTTTCTGTCCTAGGGCAGACACAATAGTTATTTAGTTGCTGACCAACAGTCGCACAGTGGGGTGTTAGACCCCAAAACTTGGCATAAAATACATAAATCAAATGCTACATGCATTATCGCAATTATGATTTTTAAAAAATACACTGTCTTGGGCACCATTGTGTAAATTTTTAGGAACATTACTCGTTCCAATATCGGTCAAAAGACGCTAAGAAGTTGCTGATGAGTAGTTAATCCATTTTTTTCAAAACTTAATTTTACTACAAATCGTTATAAATTGGAACTTTTTCGTATGGAAACAACAAGTTCAGATATGTTACATAATGTCTTCTTCTTTCTTCTTCTTTAGGTGCCTATCCGATTTCGGATGTACGGCGATCCCTTAGCCAAGAAAGGCTGTACCAGGTAAATGTTAATGTTAATGGGGGTGGTGGTTTGCCTTCCCCTTAGTCCACAGATCAATTTTGGACTTATTTAGATCATTAACATTTTAAGGATTCTTCTTGGCATATTACTCTCGGTGGTTTGCCATTGCCTTCCGAGACATAATGTCTGTAATAATTAATCTTTAAATAAATGTAGCACAAGCGTATCTCCAATAAGTATCTCCAAGTAAAACGTGAATTACAACACTATGGGCAAAAGTTGGCAGCAAAAAAAAAAGAATTTAAGCCTCAAGCATCAGTATCATCCACAGAAACAAACAAATTAACTAAGCCTAACTAAGCTCATATTCAAATCTTCGTTTTTCTGAAATAATTTCCAAAAGTTAATCATACGATTGCACTACATTTATTTAAAGATTAATATTATTACAGACATTATGTAACATATCTGAACTTGTTGTTTCCATACGAAAAAGTTCCAATTTATAACAATTTGTAGTAAAATTAAGTTTTGAAAAAAATGGATTAACTAATCATCAGCAACTTCTTAGCGTCTTTTGACCGATATTGGAACGAGTAATGTTCCTAAAAATTTACACAGTGGTGCCCAAGACAGTGTATTTTTTAAAAATCATAATTGCGATAATGCATGTAGCATTTGATTTATGTATTTTATGCCAAGTTTTGGGGTCTAACACCCCAGTGTGAGTCGCGTTGATCTGCAATTGTCGTGTTTCGACTGTCTCAACATGGAGTTTCATGACAGGTAATATGAAAACAACATTGCAGTTTTCAACCATAACAATGCATACATGAATAATTAATTTAGTTTCTCTTCTCCTTTAAAAATTTTTTAATTTTATGTTCTGAACATATATTTTCAAATGAATTTCTTAACTCAATTATTAATGCATTCATTTCTTTAATTTTAAATTCGTTTCCAAAAGTATGTAGGGGAAAGTCGTGTAAGTTGACGAAGCGGGTAAGATGAAGAATGCTAAATATCTTCTTTAAAAACAAAAATTCAAATTTTCTACATAGTGCTGCCGTCTAACCAGACGTAGCTAATTTAACTCGGAAATGCATTAGATGCACTAAAGTCGGTAGTTTATAAATTAAACACAGAAGATTGTATCTAGGCTATGTTTTGTAAAATTGTGATTGTGTCGCATAAGGTTTTTCAGGAATTGTTCTAGGTATGTTGACTTAATTGTGTTATATTACTAGTAACAGATGTATTACAATGTATGCCAGTACTAATTTTGTTGATATCATGTTTGTAGTTGAAAATTGGAGGGTGTTATGCAGAAACGATCCATCCCACATAAGTTAAGTTTTGAGTAATTTAACTTCAAACATTTTATGGTGCAGAAAATTTTGAAAAAATAATATCGACAATATGAATATGTAATTTTGTAGCTATGAGTAATACAATTTTTCTGCACAAAATTTTTTTTTAATTATTTTACTTTTTCATACTTAATTTTTCAAAAAACATGGTCTTAAAAGTAAGATACAGCTAGGATCGTTTTACCATAATACACATTTTGAAGTGATGTATGCAATAGCGTGCTTAACTCATTTTTTTACTTTTTGTGGGATGGATCGTTTCTGCATAACACCATCCAATCGATTGTCGCCTTTAAAGTTAACCTCAATGGGTAAGATGACGCGGGAAAGATAACGAATAGGATTCAGTGCTCTCTGTGCTTGACATGGTGGCATGAATCTTGTAGTAATTATTCAGGCGCAGAATTTAAATGCGATTTGTTAAATACTTCATCCAGGCCCGGGCTGGCCAGGTCGGCGATCGCAGAGGGCCCCCACCCTAAGGGGGCCCCGAAGAGGCCACAAAAAAGTGGTTTATACTTGGGGTAAAAGTGATTTTCAAAAATATCCGCTCTTAGTAAGGGGGCCCCTCCTCAGTCTCTAGCCGAGGGCCCCTAAAGGAGCCAGTCCGGGCCTGACTTCATCTTACCCGCCCGCATAGGTTCGTCATCTTAAACGACATTCGGGTAAGACGACGAATTTTTTAGAAAATATGTATTAATTTTTTTTCAATGTAACCTTTATATTTTTTCATACTATATTGTACTATTTTGTTTGTTATATATGTATTAATGTTGTTCGACAATTTATAAAAATTAAATTTCGTTAACATCGTCAACTTACCCGACCTTCCCTAATAAGTTTTCATCAAAAAAGTTAAGAAGTGGATCAAAATCATATCACAGATATGACCACAAAATTATGCTATAGAAAGAACAAAGTTCGACAAACACGCTAAGGTGTCGTCCATAAAATACGTCCGAAATATTGTTTCACTCCCCCCCCCCCGTAATTAGCTGAATTTACATGAAATGTGCCCCTCTGTCTATAAGTCCAGCTATAATCGACTCCATTTAAGAAATTAATATTAGTAGCAATATTTGTCCTGATTTGACGGATTATCTTTGATATTTTTGCATTTTAATAAAATACCAACCAAAAGATTTTGTCTATATAAATGGAATCGAAAATTGAAAAAATCGTACTCGCTTCGGCGGTACATTACTAAAATTGGAACGATACAGAGAAGATTAGCATGGTCCCTGCGCAAGGATGACACGCATATTCGTGAAGCGTTCGCCATTTTTCCACGTTCCAGGATGTAAGCTTGTGATCGCAGATTGTTCGCTCTCATCCCTGGTGCCTTACCAGCAGCGTGGCGCGTCCCCGGGTTGCGGATAGGGGAACGACCAAATACATTTGGTCAGCTGTGAATAATTGAATAAACAGTCGCGGACAAGGATTTAAAGTTTTGATTTATTATATTTGGAGGTTCCTTCTTACCACGATTATCTGGTTTAGGAAAATTCATGACGGTTCTGTTTTCATAAAAATTACCTATTCCTTTTTGACTATGTCAATTGTAGCCAAAAGATACTGTTGACAAACCTTATTCTTTTCTTGATTCAATGGAAGGTAATGAATCACCCAGCTAAAAAATACTTTTGTTCTTGGGAATTCTCCATACTGTAATAATTATTAAAAATTTCTAAACGCTATTCCTCAGTAGAAGAACAGTTCGGAAGCCCATACGCAAGGAATTGGGGTTTATACAAAAACCGACTTTTTGAAAAACCGGTTTTCGAATTCAAGTCTAATTTTTTTCAAAATTTTTGAAAAATATTTTATTTTTTTTTAAGGAAATAGGATTTTAAAAAACATAAAATATCCAAGGAACGGGCTATCTAATTTTGGTTTTATAGTTTTGAGAGCATCAAAATAACAAATCTAAGTTCTTGGATCTTTTATTCGTTGCATCAAATAGTGAAAATTCAGCTTTGAACGTCTTTGGATTTGTTACTGTTTCTCTGGGTCTTCAAGAAACTTATGAATAGATTTTTCCATGGCTTCCTTTAAAAAAGCATTACTCTGATGGGTAGCTTCTTCAATTTGTTCATCAGAATCGGAAGAAAGAATTGTTTTGTGGACTGCAAATACAGCAAAAGAGTCGCTAATTCCACTTGTCTTCTTTTTTGAATGCGTTCTTCTAAAGCTTATAATAATTTTAAACTTATTTCAGTGTTTAATATTTTTAGCTAATTTAACAGAAATTTTTAATGAGTGTTACGCCTATTGACCTTTTCATTGTCGATATGAACTACCTTATCCACCAAACACGGTCTTCTAGACCAGGCCGATCAAGCAGAAACGTGTCATCGGTGTGGAAGCGTCATGGAAGAGAAGAGGAGATGCGATAGACGTGGAGAATTCCGACCTGTGTTTCGTTGTCCCAAGAAAGGTTGTCAGTCGACACGGTCAATTCGAAATGGAAACACATTTTTCCATTTCACCGATATTAATAATAGGATAAACTCCAACCTCAGCCTCTGTGACATTTTGCTAAGAAGAATTTCCAATAAGAAATGCTAGTAATCTTACTGGAAAATCACAAAAAACTGCGGTTCCGACCATCTAACCCTTAGCGTCGCAGGAAATAGTTAGATTGCATACTTTCCGGCACATATTACACCCATCGGTAACAGTTTTTTGTGATTTTCTAGTAAGATTGCTACCATTTCTTATTGGAATTTCTTCCATAAAAATACAAAAATTAACTCCAAAATGTCGCAGAGGCTGAGGTTGGAGTTTATCCTATTATTAATATCGGTGAAATGGAAGAATGTGCGTTTCCATTTCGAATTGACCGTGTCAACTGTCTTGATTTTTCTTGGTTTCTCTTTTCTTGGTTTCTCCACGTCTATAGCATCTCCTCTTCTCTCGCATGACGCTTCCACACCGATGACACGTTTCTGCTTGATCGGCCTGGTCTAGAAGACCGTGGTGTTCGCGTAAAATGGATACCGCAGCAGTCTGGTTCAGAATAGTATTTCTATAAAAAAATTTCAATAACATTTTATATGCGCCCTAAACAGCCGACTAATATAAAAAACTCGTGATGATAATAATTAATTCAATAAATTAGAAATTTAAATCTAGTTATATACCTATTCTACTTTACTTTATTTTGTTTATAAAGAGTACCTGGGTGACCGATTTCCGATCGTAACTATTCTTATTTTTAGTAACACAAGAATGACGTAGGTTCTCTTATAGTATTGATAATATAATTAAGAACTAATAACTGATATAAGTAAGAAATTGTTATTGAAATAGATTTAAAATTCTTCGTACCCTTGCTAACCTTTATTTAGACGTGTTGAACAGCGTTAAAGAATCATGAAAATCAATAAAATACGTATATATGCAAATAAGTTTTTATTATAAATATAAATTTTACTTATTCAATAAAAAAATCATCTCGCACAATTCCACAATTAAATTTAATATATCAAAACTTGGTAGTCCAGTCATTGATGATAATTTCTTATCTGTGTCAATTAAATTTATAAATGGCGTAATAATATCACCACTTTTCACTTGCGTTGCCTTATCACTGTTAAACGAAAACTGAATATCAGCCATTTTAAGAACTTCTGCTGCGGCTACTTCATCTTCTATTGTTGTCGATTCCTCCAACGGGAGGTTCTCTTCATTATACATTTCCCTTGAATTGCACCCTCCGAAGAGTAACAAAGTTTCAGCAGCATCTAACTCCATTTCTTCATGCTGATTTATTGCTTCCGAAATCGTTTCGTCTGAAGTAGATGTACATGCTACGGAAGTGGATGCAGTTGAGGTTAACGCTCGTGCGACTGCACGTTGTGAACGTGCAATTGCGTGCTCAAGCTTGAACTTCTTCCTTGCTTCTGAATCTTCTCTACTTGTCTCAGGTAGATTTTGTGAAGGAACAGCATTTTGTAATAATCGCCGACTACCTTGCCAATTTGCATAAAAATAATCTTCTTTTTTGAAGTGTAAAGAGCATACTTTCATATGCTTCGAAACTTGTTTGCCTATCTTTAATTTAATAATCCAAGCTTTCCTCCTATCAATATTTTCAACATTGCCATGAACATTTAGAAACTCTACTTTCTCTTTGCCTTCATGCGGAAAGGAATGAAAACTTAATTCATTATTATTGCGGCGCACCGAGTTGCAATTGTACACACAACAATTCGTGTTACTGCTGGATTTCTGTAATGTATTCATAATTAATATAATTTGTACTCACCATAAAACTTTTTAAACAATTATAAATTGATATTTAACTTATATATACTTACATAATCATCATAATCATATTGGTAATAAACTTTTTCTATTGGTGAGTTATGTTATGATTTCTCCTAAGTCCGATCTGTTACTGCGTAAAATCCGTGCTCTAATCATCATCAATCATAATCAAAGTTGACCCACCCTATGTAACGAACCTTATATCATTTATATCAAATACAAATACTATAGTATTTGTTTATATACATCATCTAACATCTGAACAATCACTTAAACCTCACTTTCAGTCCTTCTTGTGACGTCACGAAATTAGGTTACTGTTATAGCCACCATGGAGCGTTTTCTTATTATTTTTCCCCTATTTGACTCTGGAAAATGCAACATACAACATTCCATGCATTAAGACGGATGTATTTAAGTCCACTCCAACAAACTCAAAAGTTTGGCCCTGGGCTTTGTGCACCGTAATAGCAAAAATGCTGGTCTAACAGGAAATTGGTGTCGTTGCATGGTACATCCGAGAGTGATTCTAAGAATATGCACTTCTCTGCCTGATTGTTCACCAGTGACGATTTTTGCTTTAATAATGTTATTACAGAGAATTGTAACAATAAGTCTTGTTCCATTGCACAAACCTTCTGATACATCCAAATTGCGCAGTAACATTTATTATCGCATTTTTTTTCAAACTCAATTCATGTGGTGGCAAATCTGAAAGATTGATCGAATTAAGGAATTCCGTGGTAAATTGAAGTGCTCCTTCGGGTTGATCCTTTATACGAATCTTAGCTGTGATAAATTTTGCACTCTCCGGGAAGTTTGGCAATGATATCTTTGTTGATCCGATCCACATCTTTATTGAGTGGCGCGAGTATAGCTCTCTCTTTCATGCCTTCGTAATTTTCATTGCCAAAACAGTTTCCAAACACTTCCTCAATGAGATTGTTGTCGGAAACGATATCTTCTGGCAATTCAATTTCTTCCATTGTATTAATCGGCAATTCTCCATTACCTAACTGTAGGAGATATTCAGCAAATTGCTGTTGCTTCGAATCAACACGCATATTTTCTTCAAGTGAAAACCTGTGCAAATGTGGCCATAAAGAACATTTTTTAATGGAAAAATCTAATAGCTCATTTCTATTCGCTCGTGGCTGTACAGGAAGACATTGACGAAAATCTCCTCCTAGTACCATCTCTTTGCCACCAAAAGAGAAATGCGTATTTACAACTTTTCGTAAAAGTTGATCGATATTATTCAACCCATATTTAGAAAGCATCGGAGCTTCGTCCATAAGAAATATATCTGTTTCAAATAATTCTCTGGCTTTGGGGGATCCCAGTTTGATACTCGAAAGTGACTCTGGTGTAAGTGGTACTTTAAGTCCAAAGGTTTTATGACAAGTGCGACCATTAGGCAGCAGTATGGAAGCAATGCCGGTAAATGCCATACATTTCACTTTGCGACGTCTTCCAGTAAGCATGTGGTAGAGAGTTTTATAGATAAAAGTCTTCCCAGTACTCTCTGGACCATCAACAAAAAAATATTTTGTCCCAACTCAATTTCTATTTGTTTTCCTCTAAGAAGCCCATACATTTGCTCTCCCAGTGCTGACGATTCGTCGGAATTTAGAATAACGTGATTGATTTCGTTCTCGTAATTATCAATATCGTCAAAGCCAAATGTCTGTACCCAGTATCGAAAGTTTCTGCTTTCTGTAGCTTCAGTGTTTAATTTATAGGCAATAATTCGGTAAGCCCGCTTAATTGCGTCTTCTATAGATTGTCCATTTCGCCGAGCCGCATATATAAAATCTTCTGTCAAGTTTTCTTTAAATGTTTCCCAGAGCCGCTTTGGGTTTTATACAAGAATTGCTCGTTTAATGTTATAGGATTAGAGTTTTAAATTGCCAATTAAAAATATTAATCATTAAAGAGTATCTTTTAACGAGTTTAATTTAACTAAGCAATAGAAAACGTCCGTTAATACTAACAGACCAATCACAATGTCCGTTTTGACAAATATACCAATAGAATGTATCTTCTAACTTCTTGTTAAAAGTTTTACGAAATTGTGAACTTCAATTTCATTGGTAATTAAAATTACTACTTACTACCATTACCACAAATTATAAAAAATAAATAAAATAGTAATAAAATAATAATAATTATTAGTTAACTTTATTTTAAAATTAGATTTACTTACAATGCAGTAAAATTTAAAAAATAATTAATAAATATAAAAAATACATAACTCAATTTATTGTAAATAAAATTTATATTAACAATGTTCCTGGGGGCGGAAAAAGGTGCAAAATCGGATTTATTATTTCTTTACCTTCTTCAATGTTGTTTCAAAATTTGAAAAATTTTGCATATTTGTATACCGTTTTTACTACAATGACTGGCCTACATGTCGTCGTATTCTTATGATAAGAAAATATAATAATTTGGACATTTTCAAAAACTTGCTTTCATGCAAGATATATTATTTCAACTGAAAATGCACTAAGTATGGATACAGATGATATAAATGTAGACATCGATGATCATATTGAAGATGAAACTTTTGATTTTGATTGTCCCAACCAAATATTATCGGATAGGGACAAATTTAATACGGCACTAGCGATAACTAAAGATATTGCAGATATTTTGTCCAATTATGGAACTCAAACTTTTAATAAATATGTAAAGGAATTAAAAGTAATCGCAAGAAATGGAATGTCTCTTTTTGAACATGAGAGTATTGGGCAGGTAATAGAAAGCAATGGAAGAAATGGAATTTCTATATTTCGACATGAGAGTAGTGGATTTGGCGCAATTGAGCCAGAAGAACCTGCCCTCAAGAATAACGAGCCCTCTTCGAGTCAATTAAATAAAAACTTAAATTTCAAAACCAAAATTAAATCCAAAGAACGTCCGAAGAGAAAGATCAAGCAGACCATTTTTTACAAAACAAAAGGTCAAATACATGTTAGAACCAATGAAAATCATACGAAAGTTGAGAAGTTCAGTTGTACAGTTTTTAATAATAGTAATAAAGGATTCTAATTAAATATTGGAAGTAAAGGTCGTCTTAATAAATAAAAAATAATGTATTTATTTTATTTTATTGTAAAAATTATAAATCATCACGTGTAGGATGTAATTTGTGTTCAGGATGTGTGTCAATGAACAAACAAACAGTATGTATAAATACCCAATTGCTTATACATAATACTGTATGCATAGATAGCCACATCCATAAAGAAATCAATGGAATTAAATATTATAATTTATTCTTTGAAAACCGATAAGTTTAATATATCACTAGGAGAAAGAAACCGATATTATTCTATTGGAGATGGGTCTATTGTAAAAATAATACAAATTTTTGATAAACATGGTGTAATATATTTAGAATGCAATAAGTTAACTGGATTAGAACCACTCTTCAGATCACCATGCCATTCTAGCATGATTAGTACAGATTGGTATAAATATCGGAACTAATTTTTCAGGTGAACTTATAGTAATACAACTTTCTAAGGTAAAATATAATTGCCTTCAATTTAAGAATCATTTTATAACCCTTTTGCACACATTTGATGAATAAGAATAATTAAAATATTAAATGGCAATTAAATTGGGTAATTGATCAATTCTGAAACATTAATATTAATATAGAATTAATTTCTTCGTAACATTTGAGTTATTCAAACTATAACAATTTATATTAATCGGCGTTTGATGTTAGTGTTTCGTCCAATTTGGCTCTTTTACTCGACGATTGTGGCTTCGTAAGAGAATGATCATCTCTGTCGTAATTTGTTAGCGTTCAGTTAAGAAAAGCTTCCATGTTCATCGTAATCCATAACTTTCATCATTAAACTCGCTGAGTTCTCGTTATTAGTACTAGCGGATTGTTCGCTCGCAGATGCCTGCAAACGCACAGTCAACTTTTTGTTATGCTATTGCATAACTCTCTGGAAAAGTAATGCGAATTAAAACTTAAATGTTTTGCTGTTTGATGTTAATTACCTGCTTTGCAATGAATAAACTGGATAACGAGACCATGATTTATTAGGTGGAATACATCACAATGATAATTTTAGATATTCTCGTTTTGGTTTATCATGCCAATAATATTGTTTTTCTTGGTTTGTTAGCCATTGCAGAGGTACAGTGAGCACTTCTCGACTACTAACCAACTTGTTGTTTTGCTTGAATTATAACATCACGTAAATGACTCGCAGATCGGTCTGATAAGCAGTCGATAAAATTTATAAATCTTTCTTGGACCTCTGAACCACAAGCATATCTTACACAGAAAGATAGCTGTTCTTTCTTTGTTTCCATTCTTTATGGAATGGTTATCTTTCAATATCCGAAATAATCTTATTTTGAACTTCTTTTGATATTATACTAATTGATTCATTAGTAAATGTTTCATCACGTTTGGAAGAAAATTCATACATTTCCTTAAAATTATCTTTATTGGAAGAGTCATTGCTTTCGTCATGGCTTCGAAAAGCGCTGCCTTGGCGGGCTAGATAAATTTGTACGTCACATAATGTACGTGTTTGCGATTTTTCATTACTTGGTTTTTATATTATATGCACTTCAGGTAATTGAGTCTTCACATTGCCTGTCTGGGCAGTTTTTTAATATTCAGACCATTTCTGAATGTTATTGATATACTTCAGACATGACAAGTTAGTGTTTTTCTTCAATTTCTGTTGAGTTTTCTTCCAGTTATTGAATCCCTCTTTTATGAAGACATCACTTCCATGAGACATTAAATTTCCAAAAATTCGACAGGCAAACCAAGAAATTTTATCATTCCAAATACTATATTCCAACCATGAAAATTCTTTATAATATGAACCGAAGTATGAAACGTCCGGTTTCTATATCACCCAATTCGTCCAAATCCAATCTTGTCTTTTACTTCCAAACTATGCTTTTCAGTACTTGAGTTGTCGGGTTCAGTAGGATAACTTTCAGGCATATTTGCTTTCTGGGATTCCATATTTCTTACATTGTTACTGTTTGTACCATCATTCTTATTAGCTAGATGAGCCTATGGTAGTCTAGCGCCTTTATTTTCTTCCTTCAGTTTAAAAAATGATCGTATGTCCTGCATTATGTTTTTCAATAAACAGATATGCAATAGTAAATATTCGGAAAATCGTGTCATAAAATCTGCAGAAAACTAAAAACCAATTTACTACTTCATAGAATAGTAACTTATTTATATAATAAAATTACATTATACCAACATACAAATCTACTAGGTGGTTGTGGGTGAGGGGTGTAAGGTATGCGATGCGAAAATATAGCCTCTCACATACAAATGCCAACCTCACCTTCACGAGATGTAGATTAATGCTACACGGTGCACCCTGTTCAATAACTAACGAGGAAATGGCGACCGAGTGAGTGCCGGGATAAGCACTCCCCCTTGTATGGCCAACAGCTGCGGGTGGATGAGCCAACAAGACTAGGGCACTCTCTTGTCCTTGGATGGAGAAATCCATCCAAAAGGCGGATGAACCATATACATACATGGTCAACGGCATAGAATGCGGAAGGCAACGGAAAACCACTGCATTAAAGATCCGAATGGATATTCCTAGAAAAATCATCAACATGGCTATATTTGATTCAAAATATTCCGGAGTTTCAAGCCCCCCAATCGGATCTCCGGGGGGGGGGGGGTGTTAAATAGAGCTTAGAGCTGTGAATAGAAGGCAGATGCCGACACTTAAAGTTGCTACATGGAATGTAAGAACAATGTTCCAGCCTGGTAAGATATTGTTGTGATATTTCAATATTTAAGTAATCTAAATGAATTATTAAGGTGATAAATTGAAAATTCTTTAATTAAATTCAATAATCAGTTAATTTGACTGATAAAAATAGACTTTTGCATCAAATTAATAACAAACCGCCGCATGTAACAATTTACACATAAAACCATACAAATTTAAAATGATTTATGTAATACAAAAATATTTTGCAATACCCTGTGAATGTTATTAAACTTTTAAAGTGACGACAGTTTCTTGTAAAATAAAAATTTAGTGAACAAACAATTATAAACACCATGTTACCTATAAATAAGTGCGACATTAGTGATCAAAAATATCGATTCCCACCATAGAAGTATTCAAATTTCGAACTTTGAAAAACGAAAAACGGCGAGCAAGTAGGAGAGGGGCCAGTTCTTTCGTGATCCTGAAAGAAGGAAGAACTCGCGAGACTTCTTGTTGATCTAAAGATCAGGGAAGTGCAATTTTGTGAATTCACTAAGAAGTGAATAATTTGCGGAAGTCGAGTCATCGCGTAATTGCTAATTACGACTTATAATTAGTGAACGGTTGTGTATTTCTGACGAGTTGAGGTATTAGTAAATTGGATACCTACAACAGAAAATTGATGATTAAAATTGTATGCACATGTGAAATTTGGAGGTTACTTCCACGTTTAGTGAAAAATTACAATTGATTACGGATAAGTTACTTACCGGAAACGCTGTCTCAAGTAGCAGTTATTCAATCAACAATTACTGAGAGGATTGAATGGAAGATTGGCGATTTTATCAAAAATTGGATACACGAGAATACGGGAGGAACACACTGGAACGCATATGGTTCTCTACTAGATGGTTGGTAATGCAGATGTTGACGGTCGACTAAACAGTGGCGCACAAAAACTTAAAGAAGTTTATCATTTATAAGGTAAATGAAATTTGATTAAAAGTTAATGAACTCAAATAAAACAATGATTTCTGTTAATAGTGAGTTTATTAATTAAAATTGTATTTGCTATTTTATAAAATTACACCTATTACATGAATGGACAGATTTACACGTACAGTGTTAAAATTTAAAACGTTAAATGTTACGTGCATGTCTGAGCTATTACACCAGAATACTTGTGGTTTGAGACAAACTTATTGTCCTCATAAAATTTGATGCAAATTGTTTATGAAAAATTTTTACGTTCAATTAATAAATTATGTTTGTTACGAATTTACACCCTTTTATTTCGTTTATCGAACTCATCGACTCTGAGGAAGAGAAAAACCCATCTTCGGCGAAAAACTAGTTTTGAGGGCCTTAGTTATAGTTCGTTTGACGAGAAGATCATAACAATATATAATGCAATACAGGAAATGCAAAGAATGAAGATCGATATCATGGGTATTAGTGAAATGAGATGGCCAGGCACGGGATGCTGCAATATGGAAGGAGTTAAAGTATACTACTCGGGGATGCCGGATGACACTCACCGACGGGGAGTCGGAATGATTGTGGCCAACAGAATCGGAAGACATGTAAAAAACTTCATGCCAATATCAGAAAGAGTTATGCTGCTGCAGATTGAAGCAAATCCAGTTCCGATAAATCTAATTCAGATATATGCCCCTACAACCGACGGTACGGAAGAAGAGGTAGATGCTTTTTACAATGAAATACATCAAGTCTTGAAAGAACTGCCAAAACATCAGGTGACAATATTAATGGGAGACTTTAACTCAATAATTGGGAAAGGTCGGACAGGAGAACATGTCGGCCCCCATGGACTGGGGGAGAGAAATGAAAGAGGAGAACAACTCAGCATTTTTGCAAATGAGCATGGAATGGTGATAATGAATACCTTTTTCCATCTCCCAGCGAGACGACTATACATACACATGGAGATCACCAAGAGACTCTGATGAGGGAATTGTAAGAAATCAAATCGATTTCATACTGATAAACAAGAGACACAAAAACTGCGTTACCTCGGTAAAAACGTACCCGGGAGCAGATATAGCTTCAGACCACAACCCCTTAGTAGGAAAAATAAAAATAAGAATGAAGAAGGTTTCTAGAAAAAACAACAAAGAGAATTGTTTCGATGAAATCAGAGATAGCGCTGTAAAAGAAAAGATACAAAATAAACTAAAGGGGAAATTCAAAACTATAAGCGAAAACATAGATGCATCCATTGACAAAGAAATACACAGATTCAACAAAATAATAGAAGAAACAATAAAAAACACACTAAAATCGGATGGGAAGAAAAAGAGAAAGACATGGATGACCTGTGAAATCCTGGAGATGATGGAAAAGAGAAGAAAGCTGAAGCATATCGACAAGAAGGGGTATAAAGAGATGCATAAAACCATTAAGAAAAAGATAAAAAAAGACAAGCTAAGGAACAAGAAGCAAGAGAGAAATGTAACGAAATAGAGATATTGCAAGACAAGCATGATAACTTCAATATGCACCGAAAAATAAAAGAACTAACGGGAAGAAATAAAACAAAACCAACATATAGAATCTTAGATGAAAATGGAAAAGCAATATTAGATATGAATGACCGGAAAGAAGCCTGGAAAAGATACATAGAACAGCTCTTTCAAGATGACAGACCACAGAAACCCACAATACAAGAAGAATCGGGACCGACTATTATGATCGAAGAAGTAGAGGCGACAATTAAACATATGAAAGACGGAAGGTCCCCAGGACCGGATAAAGTTCAGGCAGAGTTTTTTAAATTAATGGACGAAGATGGAATAAAATGGATAACAAGCATATTCAACAGAATATATAACAGCGGCAATATACCATACGAATGGTTGAAGTCAGAATTCATAACAATACCGAAGAAACCACATGCCAAAAAATGTGAAGAATATAGAACAATCAGCCTGATGAGCCATTTTTTAAAAGTGTTTTTAAAACTTATCCATAGACGAATTTATAAACTCTGCGAAGAACAAATATCGCCTACACAATTTGGCTTCCGAGATGCAATGGGTACTAGAGAAGCTCTCTTCAGCGTACAGGTGCTGATCCAAAGATGCAGAGATATGAATTGTGACGTGTATCTTTGCTTCATAGACTATCTGAAAGCATTTGATAGGGTTCTGCATGGGAAAATGATGGAAATTCTGGAAAAAATCGGACTGGATGGCAAGGATCGAAGAATTATAGCAAATCTCTACTGGAACCAAGAAGCAGTAGTACGGGTGGATGGAGAACAGACGGAGAAAATACGCATTATGAGAGGAGTAAGACAAGGATGTGTCTTGTCACCGTTGCTGTTCAACCTCTATTCCGAATATATCTTTAGAGAAGCACTTGAAAAGATTGACGCGGGAATAGTATTGAATGGTGAGCAACTGAATAACATTAGTTATGCTGACGATACAGTAATCCTAGCGGATAGTATACTGGGACTGCAACAGCTAATGAATAAAATAAACGAAATTAGCAGTAAATATGGGTTGGATATTAACTTCAAAAAGACCAAATTTATGATAATCAGCAAGGATAACATCACAAACTGCCAACTAAATGTCAACAACCAGCCAATAGAAAGAGTGAATAGATACACATACCTGGGCACCATCATCAACGAACAATGGGACCATTCCCAAGAAATCAAGTGTCGCATCGAAAAAGCAAGAAGTGCGTTCATTAAAATGGCTGCAATGTTTAAGAGCCATAATCTGACGATGGAAACAAAGATAAGAATGATGAAATGCTATGTTTTTCCTGTATTGCTCTACGGAGTAGAGGCCTGGACGTTGACGGAAGCAACGACAAAGAAGCTCCAAGCATTCGAGATGTGGCTATACCGAAGAACCCTGAGAGTGTCGTGGGTGGAAAGAGTGACAAACCAAGAAATACTTAGAAGAATAGGTAAAGAACTGGAAATTATCAACACAGTGAAGAGCAGAAAATTGCAGTATCTCGGCCACATAATGAGGAACGAAAGCAGATACCAGCTCCTGCAGTACATCTTACAGGGGGAAATAGCAGGAAAGAGAAGTGTCGGTAGAAGAAGGATATCATGGTTGAAGAACCTTAGAACATGGTACTCCATGACGACCACGGAGCTATTCCGAGCAGCGGTAAATAAGATCAAAGTGGTCAGGATGATAGCCAACATCCGGAACGGATAGGCACCTGAAGAACAAGAAACATACAAATCTACTAGGTGGTTGACAGATTGCCAATACAAAAATAATATTCTGGGAAAATACAGTGTTTACTAAGGAGGTAAGGGTTGCGAATATTAATTATTCAGCTAATCTATTCACAATAATATAGCCATTAAAAACTGATAATTTTAAGATTTGGGGGGGGGCTAATAACCAGATTGCAATTTTAAATTTACATTAAAAAAAACTTATATGCTCATTTGAGATCATTTTGCAAATATGTGCAAGATAAAGAACCCGTTCAATTAGACAGCGCAAAGACTGAATTTGTAGAGTAGCTAAGCCCTCTTGCTTATTTTCCGCCTCAAATCTGGGCGCCCATGGCCTCCCCACCTTTGCCACGCCCGCTCTGGTTACGACAAAAGAAAACATTAGGTTAGAAATCTCAGGTAAAATCAACTTCCAATTAACAGGGTTGAGCAAAATATATTTTAACCACAAAATTTAACATCCATTTCCAAGAGCAATATATTTGTCAAATACAGCTCTTGATTTATCCTATCAGAATTCCCCTGGTATGTGTTTGATGATGTTTGATGCTTCACCCTGTATACATCATTAAAACAAAAAATTTCACCCTGAATGCGGTCCCTAAAAATGGGAATGCGATTTAGTAATGTTACTTTTCACCCTGTATGGTAAAACTGTACAATGCGCAGCCATGCATGCGCTTTATTATTTTCAGTTTTTTCCAGATTTTTTGCTTATTTTTTGGAATTTTGGGACACAAAATTAATATATGAAAATTTGCTGCAGGTCAAAGCTATGTTCCAAATTTCAGCTCTCTAGGACTTCGGGAAGTTGGTTAAAAACGACCTCGAAGAAGTCCAAGGGACGGACGACGGACAACGCTCACACCAAGTTAAATAAAGCTTTTAATTAAATTAAAAATGGGAATGCGATTTAGTAATGTTACTTTTCACCCTGTATGGTAAAACTGTATAATGCGCAGCCACGCATGCGCTTTATTATTTTCAGTTTTTTCCCGATTTGTCGCTTATTTTTCGGAATTTTGGGAAACAAAATTAATATATGAAAATTCGCTACAAGTGGAAGCTATGTACCAAATTTCAGCTTTCTAGGACGTCGGGAAGTTAGTTAAAAACGGCATCGAAAAAGTCCAACCACACGAACGACGGACTACGGACATTTAAACATTATTTAATGTCCTTTAAATGTCATTTAATTGAAAACAATAAAAATGTGATGTGTACCTACTAAAATAATCGTTGAAACAAATAATTGCTAGCATTACAAAATCTTTCAACACTTTTTTATGTAAACACGCTAATGGAAGTTGATTTATTTATTGGAAAACCACGTTATTCGAAAATTAGATCATGGGATCTCCCCCCCCCCTTCCAACCGTGATGTTCAAATAAGTAAATCAATTTCCTTTCGCGTTTTTACATAAACAAATATTGAAAGATTCTGTAATGCTAGCAATATTTAAATTTTTGTAACGTCCTGGAAATAAATGACATAAAACACAAATTATTCAGTGTAACACTGGACCTTGCTCTTACTAAGGCGCAGATGTTTGAAAATCACATTTTCAGCTATTTTGACACTACTTGGAAGGTATATAAAAAATACAAATCACTTTTACCCCAAGTATAAACCACTTTTATGAGGCCTTTTCGGGGCCCCCTTGGGTTGGGGGCCCTCGGCGATCGCCAACCTGGCCAACCTGGCAGTCTCGGCCTGCTAAAGATAATAAACATGGTCGCATTTACTTAACTGATGCCTAGATTTATAAATCTTATAACAAGGCATTAAAATTAATTAATCAACAGAAATTATCAGTTAGCTTTTAAGATAGATAAATGCTTTTAAAACCGGAGGTGAAATTTTAAACAACATTTTTTGAGCCTTGACCTTATACGGCCCTGCCGATCTAGTTACTTGAAAATTTGAATTTTGAACGTAGTTGGTAATCTTACTAGAAACCTGCACTGGTTGGTTGGTTGGTATAATCTATTGTATTTGGTATGGGTATGGGATGGGTAGATAACCATATTTGTAGTCAGATTACAGCACGTGTTCTATATAAATGTTGGTATGTAATGAAATTATTATGATACAATTATTTAAATTGATACGAGATAAACGAAAACAATAAAAATGTGATGTGTACTAATACTAAAAAAATAAAAAACGTGCAATGTAATTTGATGGTATCGAAGAACCGTAGTCTGGTCGAATCAAACGGAGCTTTATTTTACAATCGGGGTAAGTAAAATTTATTTTTAACATTTAATTGAAATGACCGATTGTACTAATATGTTTTTACAATAATTTAATTTATTATTCAATATTCACATTAATTTGTATTGTACGCGAGTCTCGCAGTCTTTAGCTGGAACTTAACGTTGAGTTGGAGCAATATATTATTAAGATAAATCGGTTTTAAGTTTGCCGTACCTGCTTATACATCCATTCTGAAAGCAAATAAAATAATGAAGTTTTGCTATCACTCACGCCACCAAATTATAGTTTTCCTATGTTTTCTTTCACCTCGTGCATTGGAGCATTGGTTACTGTAAAATTTCGATTGGCAAGCTTTATACTATAAAAAATATTCATTCGAATATTATAAATTAAGAAAATAATATTTTTAATATCATCACATTTTGGGAGCTGCGGGGCACCCGCTGGGTGTTTGCTCCCGCAGTTTGTGCATATGGGAGCTTGATTTGGCGATTTTTTGCAGTCTCGGGTCCAATGCTTTCCGGGGCACTTGACACATCTAGGCGTGGCCCGGAAGCAGCTCTGGGCATGGCCGAAGGACTGGCATCGGTGACATTGGCCAACTTTGGATTTTGCGTGGGGAGGTTCTACGCTGACTTCGACTTTGCAAATTAGTTGCTCGTGAAAGATGTTATGGGCGAATTCAGTTTTAGGCATGGTTACCATGATGAGGGGCATGGGTCATTTCTCCCATCCTCTTCTCATTCTTGCGACTGTGCAGTTATAACCTTTGGTTTTTAGGTCTGTTTCTACGCAGTTGATATTGAGGTCGTGTGGAATGCTTCTAATAACAGCTTTTAAGGGTTTATCTTCCCTGAGCTGGTGATAGTACCAACCGCCGTTCTCAGGGGAGAGGGTGTCTTCGAAATATTTAAACATTGAGCGATAATCTGCTTCGGAGGCAAATGACAGGACTGTCTTCAGGGAATACATAACCATCAGAAATCTAACCTACAAAGATAGACGGCACACGGAAGAAATTGACAACATACAAACTACAGTGTATTGGTTGCTGATACTTCTGCAACAGCATCATATCGAGTTGTTGCAATATTAGCCAAGGTTCCTTGTTCTTCAATAATAGTTGGATAATGTACCAAATTATGATATTTAGGTTTGAGAGGTTCATTAAATAATTTTAAATATAAATTGTGATTTTCTTGAATTAATTGTCTTAAGTGACTAATCTCTTCGCGGCTAATGCTACTTGAACTTATGATATTAACTATATCATACAACATACATCATTAAATACAAATCCCAAGATTCGTCATCAATGGGCACACGATCTCCAATAAGTAAGCCTAAATATGTAATCAAAGCAGACATATCTGAGGCAGACATTATCAAACACCCTTTGGTGATGTGATGACTACTAATTTGGGGTTGGGGATTACCTTTGTCAATTTCTTTAAAATTGAAGTACTTATTAATTCGATAGTTCAATAAATTTAAAGAAAAATATTTTTTTTATTTATGATTATTTAAAATTTTTGCGATTTTATATCGAGCTATGCCTTCGTACATATCATTGGTAATACGTATCACAATATATATTTTTAGTTACGTTTTAATGAGACAAGTAATTTATAGTAATTGAAAAACCTTATTTACATAATTATACTTCTTGCTTAATACAACTTATAATATTTTCACCTTCTGCGTTTTATTTAGACAACCCAATATTTAATTGCAGTAGTGAAGATATGGTGGAGATTGTCTTTTAATATGATTATCAAAATTTTCTGTTTTATAAAAATCTTCGTCTTGTCTCTCTGGAAAATATTTAATGACAGGAATGAAATGTCTTTTGTCAAAATATTCAGATTGTACTGTACATCTTTCACAAGCAATCTTACTTGTATGGTTCATGAATTTTTTAAATAAGACCTCGCAGGAGCATCACATGTAAAACAAATAATTTCTACTTGATCAAACTTCCCATTAAATTCCAATCCGATTTCAATAATATATTTGCATTCTACAATGAAACAATTAAGGTATGCTTCTAAAGAAGCAGGTTTACTATTCCCACAAAAAATTGCAATTATCGTAGGAGATTTATCAATAAATGTATTACATTTTCCTAAGATTGGTCAAAACTGAATAGTAACTATTATAAATAGGCAGTCCATCTATATTAATTTGTAAAAGTATTTTCGAGCTACAAAGAAGTTCTATTGCTAATTTTTTTTAAAAGACAACTTTTTACTCCTAAACAAATCATTTCTTCTAGTTCTTTAATTCTTTGAGTAGTTTGTTTTTGATTTTCAGCAATTTTTCTGCCTACCTCTTCTTCGACTTTCCTTTTATTATCTACTTCAAGTTTTTCTTTTTATCCTCGTCTTCCAAGTATAACTTAGAGGAACAATGAGCTTGTAAAGTCAAAGTTATCAATTTTTGTTTATTTTCACACGATTTCAGAGTTGAATATTTAGTAGAATAATATAACATTTAGCCCCACATTTGGACATTTGCTAGTCGATCGTTATAATTAATGCTTCGAGTTACCGTAACTCGTTGTCGTAACTTACGACAAATACGACAAAAATAGTTAGAACTATAAGATTCATTAATTTGACAACTCTTCGTTTTCAATTTTTTTTGAGCACGTGACATTTCCTCTCTTTTTTTTCTGATGCGTTGAGCTTAACCCTATTCTGTGCAACACGTAAATCTTTACAGCGACTTTCGGAGGTCCTTTTTTTCCTTGCAACTTAAGGAAGTAAGCCAACATCGTGTCTTCATTTAAGCTACTTACCTCCACATTGTGTTCTTTTAAAAAGTCCATGAATTTCTTGTATTCTCTCATGTAGTACGTCTCATTTGACTTGGCAATAATTGTAGTTTTGCCTCGTTGGCGGCTTCATCCATGTTCACTTTTTCACTCTTTATCACTCCACGTTACAAACCAAAATGGCGTAGTCCCGCAATAACGAAAAGCAGTTTACCTCAGCGCGTGCGTAAAACGTTTTTACGCACTCCGGTGCGGCTTTGGGTGCCGAGGTGCAGCACGTAAATGGCGTTTTACGTTTTGTGATGAAAACTACTATTTGGGGTTCTCACAGCAAACCTTAAAATTCATATTGTCGCATTTATCTCTTTTTCTGGTAATATATTTTCAGTTATTTCTAAAGAAACTTGAGAAATCTGACTGTTTCAGTAATATGTTCAATAATTTTCTATTTTAAATATTTCGATTACGACCCAAAGATGTACACATTTTCGAATATACCGAATACTAACTTTCTCAGTTATTCGAACTCTCCCCTATTAATTTTGAAACAAATATCCAAATAATCAATTAAATCGATACGATTAAATACCTTAATTGCAGCATGAATTGCTGCAAAACTAAAATCAGTTACTAAAGTACTGAAAATTAGCCACTTATTCTCTTCGCAGTATGTTTTAAAATCGTTAAAAATTTTGAATATACTTTTAGTGTAATGTTCTGACGAAATCATTTCAAAGATTCGGCAAATTCGTTTTGTTTGGGTGATTTGTACAACACCAGAATATAAACATATATCCTTTTACAGGAAGAAATTGGTTTTCTAACAACGGTGCCTGTGGCATTAAAATGAACAATGGGTAGAGAATTTCCTTGCTTTTGAGACATCAAAATTTGTAACTGTTCCTTACTAAAAATTTTTACTTGACATGGAACTGACACTTCCTGAATATATTCCGGATGATCTATTTTAAATTTAATAATATCCATTATCTCATCTGAATATCTATCCCTTTGGCTGTTTGAAATTGCTTTCAGAGCTAGTTCCCGATTCTAAATCTGAATTGTCGTGAATACCTGAATACCTCCTCCGGATCAGACTCAATTGTACTCTATTTCTCTGCTTCTGCTAAAGTGTAACTAGTCCGTGGTGTTTCGCATTTAGCGATATGCTTTTTAATTTTGCTTTTTGACATATTTTGTACATACAAATATACAGTTTTCTCCGCGTTAACCTCCCAACTTGACTGCACAAAATCGACTTCTGATGTTTCTCCAAAGAATACTATATCCCAGCTTAATTCTGACATTTTGGTTTTGGTTCGAACTGTTACTATGTGAAATTAACTTTTCTTCAATCTTGTTCAATCTTTCGTCTGAATCAAGCGGAAAAAAAAATGTACATGTTATTGTTGGGTTTGTAAGGAAGGCAATGGACGGCGAAGTTCCTTATATTCCCTGTACATTTTCTAAAACAGTTGCCATTATCTGCTGTGGATTCTCTCAATTATTCCGAGCATTTTCTTTTATTTCTGATAACACGCGAATTGCCGCTGGTCTTCCTGCTTGTGCTGCATGTGGCAATAATCTTTTGCAACGTTAATAATGTTGCCAATAGTCCAAACTCTACCATTACATTCGTTATGTTTTTCATATACCCATATTGAGTGTTCTTTGTCGCTCGTGTATTTCGAAAATACATAAATGCTGTTTTCTTCGTCAACAAATTTTCTTCCACCTCGCTTTGAAAAGACAAAACTCATCTTATCACTGTTATTACATACACTACATTCGAGTAAGAACAATAAATATTGATAATTTTTTAGATGATTTTGAACGTAATTTTACGAACAATCTTTAGGATTGTAGGAAGTGGATGTTGAGTTTAATAAAACGGATTCGTTTTCTAAAGCGGATTATCTTTGAAGAGTTTTACAGAGACTTCACAAGAATTATTGGTATGATGGCCTCTAAACTCTTCATTACGCCATGCTAAGCACCATTTCTCCCTAATAGTCCAATAACTATCCAAATATTTCGAACAATTGTTATTATAAGTTAGTTCACCTTTCATAATAATTATATTAGTGTAGGAATTGTTGAGACAGCGATCGAAATGAAACAATTTTAATTGTCCCACGTTTCGGGTATTTTATTGCCCCATTATCAAGGCTGAAGGAGAAAAATGGAGGTTTTAAGACATCATGTTTCAAGATGCCCCTGATCTTAACCATCAAGCTTTAAAACCCTTACAGTATGCTTCCGATGTTTGACCTCGAGTAATTATCATAGATAATGGAACTGCCCCTGCTCCACAAGGAGCTATCGTGAAGAAATGCTAGGTTCTGGATCGTGTGCAAGATTGGTTTGGAGTTGGTGGCTTCTAGGATAATTTCATTCCTTCTGACGTTTGCGGTTTGACGGAGGCAGATGTTCTGGACCGTCTGTAGTTTCCTCATTTGATTTTCGGCAGTTGCTTTGCAGTTGTTCTTCGTGAAAATTTGTATTGCTTCATCAATGGTACGTTCTTCTGCAATATCTTCTTCATTCTCCATATCTATATCTCCTCCATTAGTGACACCTTGGACGTCCATTTCTTCAGCTAAAATGTAACCACTAAGGCTAAAGGTCATCAGGTTCTCAGGAACCTGGATGTCGCTATTTTCGAGGATAATTTCAAATAATAATTACCGCTGTACAAAATTTTGCAATGATACGAAAATATCACCTTCATCGTTTTCGCAATTATTGCCTCGCGAGTGACCATTGGTGAAGTTCTTTACTAATAAACTTGTATAAAATGGAGTAAATGCAATCATGGTAAATAAACCATGGTAACAAAAAAACATGGTAAATAAACTACTACAAATTTTAAACAACCCCCATTGTTGTGTTTTTTTCATTGGGGGTAATCATTGTGGCTTTGGTAATTAGAACGGTTATAATTAGCATGACTATTGTTTCTTGTGTTTGATCCGTAGTTACCCGAGTAATTATTATGGTTTTGAGCTTAAGATTTCCTATTATATTGTAGTGACTTGCACTGTGTTTCCCTATTATAAATGTGATCATTTCGAGGGGGATCCATCTGCGTCACGTTGACCGAACTTAGACGTGTTCTCATCAGGGATTCGTTAATCTCTTGACACATTGCGATTGATTGATTGATTGACACACTGATTGCTTCCCATTACTCTATATCTTCTACTTCAGCAATAACCAAGGAACTGGAATATGAATGAGCGGATTGAATGTTATTATCTATGCCAGAGTTGGATGTAAAGAAACTGGTGAAGTTTCTTTTTCGTGAAGTAAACGGTTTTTCGGCTTTCGCTCGGGAAGGCAATTCTCACCCTCGTCTGAAATCGTCTTGTTTCATCCCTTGCCAAACAATATACTATTATTAGATTATTCATCATCATCTTGGTTATCTGTTTAACCAAGACTTTCGTAAAAATTATAGTAGATCTTACTTATTGCCTGTGGTTTTATGGCAAACAATGACATCAAGTCATCGTACTTCCTTTTGCTGATCTTTCTGTCTTCGTGTAATGGCTTTAATAATTGCATTATTGATCATTGCTGTTTAAATCTTCTTGGGTGCTGTTTAAATCATGACCAACGTTTAAATCTTCTTGGGTGCTGTTGAAATCATTACCAACGTTTAAATCTTCTTGGATGCTGTTTAAATCATAACCAACGTTTAAATCTTCTTGGGTGCTGTTTAAATCATGACTAACGTTTAAACGTTGAAACCTTCTTGATTATCGTCGAAATTTTGATCGTCATTCAAAATGTCTTGTTCCTCTTCTATATGTATTTTTACTATAATATAACAAAATTATGATAATATTATACCTGATAAGTGTAAACTTGGTCTAGCAGTTTTTGCCAACTGATTGCTTTCCAGAATAAACTTGGCTTCAAAATGGTTACTACATATTTTTCGATTCCTTTGTACCAAACGAGGTTACCCATTTGATTCCCGGATAAAGTAACTCACAATTGAAATCTTTCGAAATTTTTGGCAGGATCTGGAAACCGGTATAAAGTTGCACCTGGAAATAAACAAGTTGGAACACAACACTGGTGGTTGGTAGTGTCCCTCATCTAATTCAATTTCTAGCATTGTATTCGTCAAATCACTCTGCTCGATACCTCCAAGAGCTTCAGTAAATTTTTCATAAAAATTGTAATTGTAATCGGATTGATCCATGGTAAATACTACAAATTTTAAGCAACTGTTCCCCATTGTTGTGTTTTGTTCATTGGGGGTAATCATTGCGGCTTTGGTAATTAGAACGGTTATAATTAGCATGACTATTGTTTCTTGTGTTTGATCCGTAGTTACCCTAGTAATTATTATGGTTTTGAGCTTGTATTTGGTAGTTTTGATTTACATTATATTTTGATTTTGTCGAGAATGATCACTGCGGCTTTGGGGTTATTGGGGTGCGGTTGATTTCCTATTATATTGTAGTGACTTGCACTGGGTGTTTACCTATCATTAGCGTGATCATTTCGAGTGGAATCCATCTGCGTGTTCTCATTAGGGATTCGTTAATCTCTTGACACATTGCGATTTCTTCTGCTTTATCTATGGTGAGGTTTGGAGTTCGCATTAGCGTAACTCAGATTTCTCGCTAGAGTTCCTTTTTCATCCCGAATTTAAATTGCGTTAAGATTGATTGGGCGCATTATAATTGCCAACAACATTTAGGTGTCTGTCGTTAAGCACAACGAAAATATTTGCATCGTTATCGTAATTTATAGGAAATGTTTTGCTAAATGCAATGAAATCTTCTTTGATGATGTTCTTCACTTACAAGGGTTTACTTAAAGAGTTGTTGCTTACAAAATCTACGTCAATTGGAGGTTAGGTTAACTGTTAATAGTTAAAGCAGCTTAGGTACATTCGAAAACAAAAATTAGATTTAGCCTGTGTTTTTCAAAAATATTTTTTACAAATTTAAGGCGTTTGGGGTCTTTCTTTTTTCATCAAGTTGACGTTCTAATTGGTTTGTAATCGTATACAAATTTTGGTGCAGATCTGTGAGGAGAAGGGTTGGCCTTGCCCTTGTTAGTTATAACGGTTAACGTGAATGAGTGCGCTTTATGAATTGCCGCCAAAGCCATTACCACAGATTAATAACTAGTAATAGATGCTCAACTCCCACCTATTTTTGTGACAAAGTAATAGTTCCAACCAGGGTTACAAAAAGCGCTGCTATCGTGCGATAAAATCGGCGGGAATTCAAATGTTTGAATGTTTATTTGCGAGTAATTTTAAATTTATTGTAAATATTAGTGAAAATTTTTATAATAAATTATAATAATAATATTTACAAATTTTCTGAGCAATGCACTACAAAAACTATATTAATTTATAAATAAAAGGTGTTCTCATTTTATAATTTATTAATGAAAATTATTACAAAATAAAAAAAAACACAATCAAAAAACAAATACACTAATTTAGCCTTTGCCTTAGCGATCAACGCACTGTCTACTTCTGTACCGTCGATGCATTTCGTTAAACCTTCTATGATGAATGTATT
Source organism: Rhagonycha lutea (assembly GCA_958510855.1). Classification (NCBI taxonomy): domain Eukaryota; kingdom Metazoa; phylum Arthropoda; class Insecta; order Coleoptera; family Cantharidae; genus Rhagonycha; species Rhagonycha lutea. Next base: position 18,032,636 of record OY294039.1, on the reverse strand, counting down.
TTCCACTGCGAAAGACCAATCGCTAAAATTTTCTCTTCCTTGTAGTTTAGGCACACTGGCTAAATAATTTACCGCCATTTTGCTGTGCCCAGAAACCTGAATCGAACAAATTCTTCTACCTTGAATTATCCTGTACGATTGCAAAAAAAACTTTCCACAAAAAATACCACGTTTTTCTTGTATACTTTCAACAACACGTTTTTTTTGTCCCAGAAAGTTTCACCTGAATCGCACAAATTCTTCTACCTTGAATTATCCTGTACGATTAAAAAAACTAGGTTTACCAGAAGGATCGCTTTTAACAGAATGATTAATGTCAATGACATTGGATTTTGAAGAATCGTTGGATAAAGAAGAATTCATGACTTCCTTTACTTCCACGTTATTGTTGACAACACACTCCACATTATTATTTGCAGCTATTGATTATAACGGATTCCAATGGTAAATACTAATTTGAAGGCTAAATACACTAATTTAGCCTTTGCCTTAGCGATCAACGCACTGTCTACTTCTGTACCGTCGATGCATTTCGTTAAACCTTCTATGATGAATGTATTTTCCACTGCGAAAGACCAATCGCTAAAATTTTCTCTTCCTTGTAGTTTAGGCACACTGGCTAAATAATTTACCGCCATTTTGCTGTGCCCAGAAACCTGAATCGAACAAATTCTTCTACCTTGAATTATCCTGTACGATTGCAAAAAAAACATTCCACAAAAAATACCACGTTTTTCTTGTATACTTTCAACAACACGTTTTTTTTGTCCCAGAAAGTTTCACCTGAATCGCACAAATTCTTCTACCTTGAATTATCCTGTACGATTACAAAAACTAGGTTTACCAGAAGGATCGCTTTTAACAGAATGATTAATGTCAATGACATTGGATTTTGAAGAATCGTTGGATAAAGAAGAATTCATGACTTCCTTTACTTCCACGTTATTGTTGACAACACACTCCACATTATTATTTGCAGCTATTGATTATAACGGATTCCAATGGTAAATACTAATTTAAAGGCTAAATACACTAATTTAGCCTTTGCCTTAGCGATCAACGCACTGTCTACTTCTGTACCGTCGATGCATTTCGTTAAACCTTCTATGATGAATGTATTTTCCACTGCGAAAGACCAATCGCTAAAATTTTCTCTTCCTTGTAGTTTAGGCACACTGGCTAAATAATTTACCGCCATTTTGCTGTGCCCAGAAACCTGAATCGAACAAATTCTTCTACCTTGAATTATCCTGTACGATTGCAAAAAAAACTTTCCACAAAAAATACCACGTTTTTCTTGTATACTTTCAACAACACGTTTTTTTTGTCCCAGAAAGTTTCACCTGAATCGCACAAATTCTTCTACCTTGAATTATCCTGTACGATTAAAAAAACTAGGTTTACCAGAAGGATCGCTTTTAACAGAATGATTAATGTCAATGACATTGGATTTTGAAGAATCGTTGGATAAAGAAGAATTCATGACTTCCTTTACTTCCACCATATTGTTGACAACACACTCCACATTATTATTTGTAGCTACCAAACTTTCATTCAATTCAAGCAGGCTAGAACAATGATTAATATTATTTGTAGATTTATTTTTTTTACTTACTGGCTTAGCCAACGGATTAGATAATTTGGATTTAGGTACTTCTAGTCCTAACACCACTAGAAGTAGTAAACCCAACAGTAACTAATGTAATGTCCACAGATTTCTAAGAATAAAAAATACTGATCCAAAATTATTTTTCTTTCAATTAACTGAAATAAACATTTTCTGCTTTACCATAGTTGCCATTTCCTTTCAATCGCAAATTTAATGCATTCTGAAGGTGTGCAATATTCTCCGTAAGAAAATTCATTGTTAAACTTGGGTATTCATTTGTCGTATTTATCGTATCATGGATCCTTATCAAAGTAATTGGGTTTCTTATGTCTTTTGCATTTCTTGTTATCCCCAAGACCACACCAATTTTCACAAAATTTGTCCTGATTTGCCGGATTATCTACAATATTTTTGTATTTTAATAAAATACCAACCAAAAGATTATGTCTATATAAATGGAAGCTAAAATTGAGAAGATCGTACTCGCTTCGGCGGTACATCTACTAAAATTGGAACGATACAGAGAAGATTAGCATGGTCCCTGCGCAAGGATGACACGCATATTCGTGAAGCGTTCACCATTTTTCCACGTTCCAGGATTTAAGCTTATGATCGCAGATTGTTCGCTCTCATCCTGGTGCCTTACCAGCAGCGTGGCGCGTCCCCGGGTTGCGGATAGGGGAACGACCAAATACATTTGGTCAGCTGTGAATAATTGAATAAACAGTCGCGGACAAGGATTTAAAGTTTTGATTTATTATATTTGGAGGTTCCTTCTTACCACGACTATCTGGTTTAGGAAAATTCATGACGGCTCTATTTTCATCAAAATTACCCATTACTTTTTGACTAATGTCAAGTGTAGCCAAAAGATACTGTTGACACTTTAACTTTTCTAACTAACTCTTCGTTCAATTGAAGGTAATGAACTTTAGAACACTGTCAACGACTTTCTTTGTCTTTCTCTTAATTTCCATTATACTGTAGTAATTATTAAAAATTCTAAACGCTGTTCTTGAGAAAATTTTGATGAGCAGTTATTTTGGATTTTTTCCATTGCATGGATTTGGCTTCATTTCTATCACTAATCTAATTTTTTATTGCTCTACGTCTTGACCAACAGTATCGTCATTTCCATTAACAGTATTTATGTTTTTATCATTTTTATCTATAATATACTAGCTGACCCGGCGAACTTCGTACCGCCAATTCTTTGCAATTCCAGCGAGTTTAAAAATTCGACGGGATAGTTCACTACATCATATTGGCTAGTAACGGAGTCCATGGATTTGTACGTGACTAATTCGCCATCAATTTCGCTTTGAATCTTGAAATTCAATTCGTTGACATCAATGTCTTTTGCAGCCAATATCGCACGTTCGCTCAACCAATCATGATTTGTGTAATTTTGAGCAATGTTTGGATGAGTTCAGTCTTTGATTCGGTGAAGTGGCAAAAATCGACTGGGAATGTAATGCTGCCAGTGGAACTGTCAACGGGGATTTCGCCATTGCCAACGTCCAGCAATTGTCTTAAAAAGACTTCTCCAGATCGGTCATTCAGTAAGTCAACACGCATGTTTTTACTTAACTTGAGTGTCTTGACGTGTTTCCACAAAACGGACGACTTCAAACATGCATTAAGTTCATCAGCTGCCGTTGACCGTGGAATTACTGGCAATGTTTGGTGGAAATCACCTGCCAATAGAATCATCGCACCACCAAAGAGGTTTTGATTGTTTCGAAGATCTTTCATCGTTCGGTCTAATGCCTCCAAAGATTTTTTATGCCCCATTGGTACATTCATCCCAAACGATCAATTTGCATTGCCCCTTTGTCTTCGTCTTGTAACAGCGAACCTTCCAAGTCTTTAAGCGCGTTTGCCAATTGCTCTTCCTCCTTTTTTTTCTATTTCAATTGTTCAGCGGCCAATTCCGCATCTCTGTTTCGCTTCCTTATACGCCTTGCTGCTACTTTTCTTTTCGCAATGCCTAGTTCAGTGTTACGCGTTTCGCTGTCGCAAAAATTTTGTAATGCCTCGCTTAAATGTTGATGTAAAGATTGCGAAATAGCTCGATTGAATTCAAGTTTCACTTCCCAATTTTTCCTTTTGCGAAACCTTCTTTAACGCCTGTTCTATAATCATGTTATATTGTGTAGACGACATTTTTACAATTACTGGACTAAAGCCCTAAAGAGATCTAAAGATCTCATGGTCATCATACACCATCATTAGGTTTATCGTTAGGTGAACATTTTAAAAAAAAATTAGCCAAATACTTAATTTGTGAATAATGTTTTTTATTTTAATTAACAAAATCGACACTGGAAAGGTCAATAGGCGTAACCCTCATTGTAACATGCCGTAACATGCTGTAATAAGTTTTGTTTTATCAATTGCAATTTATTGTGAAATAATACTACCCTTGGTTTAATAGATATCAACCAATATTTAAAAAAAATTTTTAATGAGGGTTACGCCTATTGACCTTTCCAGTGTCGATTTTGTTAATTAAAATATAAAACATTATTTACAAATTAAGTATTTCATTACTGCTTCTCAGTCTTTGCAATTCTGCTAAAGCCGATCTGTCATGGGGATTATTGAACAGCTTTCTTTCATTTAGTTCACAAATTGCAACACCTTGCAAGCTTTTTACACGACTTACGGCCACGTAAGCTTGCCCTTTTGCCTAAATAAACTACAGCTTTTTCTACAGTGGTCCCTTGCAGCTTATCGACTGTAACAGCTTAACTTAAAATTATTGGAAACATTATTCTTTCAATGTTGCCATACCCTCTAAGTCCTTGAAATGTCAAACTTTTTGCCCGTATGGCAATCCATCCATTTTCGTCTTTATAACTACCTCCAATCGATTTGTCGTCGAATTCTATACATATCTTTTTCGGGAGTTCCCCTTCTTCCAATTGATCTCTGCGAAGGCCATTCCATTCTAATTTTCTAATAATGCCCATACTGCCGTTCACCAACCCTTCCGAAACATTCAAATTCATACGCAACATTACTCTAGCACTTATTGCAATTTTTATTGAATTTACCAATCCTCCCGTACAGTTTGGATCTTTCGGAACACCTTCATTGGGTTTCTTACCATAAGTGGCAGGTTCTTTCGATTAGAAAAGCACTCTTTTTTTTTTTTTTTTTTAAATTAGGACTTTTGCATTCAACCACGACCGCTTGATTCCTTGCTTATGGGCTCCCGTCGTCCGATCGACATAATTTTTCTGATGATTTACGGTGCGATGTTTGAAACCCAACACGTTTAAGTTTCTGTAGGCTGACCATTCATCGGAATGAATTACCGAACCCAACTGAACTTCGCGCTTGATTATTGGCACCAAAGTATTTCGATCTCGATGTTCCACAAAAAATACCGACAATCCAAACACCCACGGACCGTTGATTCTTCTCTCGTGATTTCTATTATTCTCGAGTTCAGTTCAGAAGTTTCTCAACTTCGGATTCCTCCATTTCATTTACATTGAGGGCTTCGACATCAGAAATCAGATTTGGATCGATGGGATTACCAACAATATCGGATTGTGTTAGGAACTTCGCCAATTCACTATCTTCCTCTTCAGCATTATCTTTGAACGTTGATTTCGTAACGTACGTTTAACCACATCTCTGAGGACATTCGGGCTTTTATGGAAGACTGTAATTTAGAAACACATTCAGCAAAAATCTGGACAGGTTTGACTTCATTATCTTTAGCTTTTTCCTTCATGCTTTGTATACATTGAACCAATTTTGTACCTTCCGCATCTGCTGCATGGTTTTGAGGCTTTGCCAAATCTGGATGCATTTTATTTAAAGTGGTTTTCAAAATTGCTCCACACTTTAACGAAGAAGCTTTCGTGCACTTCCAGCGAAGAAAATTCTTACATTGAACATTCATGACATACATGTAGCCATGTAAACATATCTTACCTTTTCCTTTATTCGATTTAATTATTTCCATGATCAAACACGACAAAACTAATGCTTAAACTACATTTTCAAAATATTTGTCGAAAAATCGTGGTCATGTCCAACTTTAATAGTTACCAACGAATCATCAAAAGAGGCATAAACACCAAAATAATAATAGGCGACATTTAAAATGCTCATGCCCAAATTTATTTGGCCATAGTATTTGTGCTTCTTTTTTAAATGGTACTTGTCATTCACTTTTTGAATAAATCGTGAAGATTTTATTGCTTCGTTTATCGTTGTTGTTGCACCTACAAGTAAAAATTTATTTACAGATCATATCATTGTCTACGGTAACTTACCTTTAAATATGCATTTGATCTCCAGTAATGCTACCGGCTGATCCTTTTCAAATACTAGTCCATCAGGAGAGTAACCCAGCCAAAGATTATCTTCAGGGATAATCAACCCAAAGTCCCTTACATCTAGATTCCTTGCCTGAACGAACCTCTTCCAGGCGTTAGCCCGTGCGAGAAATATTTGTTTTTAATTGGCAATAGGAAAGAAACTTTAATGATTTATTAATCCAATCGTCATTTCTTTTACGTGTGTATATCTCGTAACACCGTGACCCCGTCATACGATACTTACGGGCTTCTAACCACACCTGGCTATGCTGGGAAATACCAAGATATTTTTGTACGTCATCTTTATGAAATAATTTTTGCATTTTTCGAATGCAGCAATCCTTTGTTGCCACTTCCTCTCATGACAACCATTTCATTAATATTGATTGAGAAATATGAGCCTGTAGGGTACACAACAAACTTGAATTTGTTTCAGCCTCAATTTGCATCGATTCATTTTCATGTTGACAACTCGTACGACCAACACTGAAGCATACAAATTTATATACCTATGCTTTTCAAAAGCTCCAGGCGGTAATCCATCTATGTATAATTTTCTTAACTTCTCTACATCAACTTTATACACGGTGGGTTTATAATCCGCAAAGCACGGCATGTCCAATATAATCCGCATGGACTTATATTTTTCTTTCGTGCTGTGCTTCTGCTGCGACCAAACACATTGTATATCAGTTTGTGATATTATTACATCAAGTTTGTGTAGGTCAAATCTGAAACAAAATATTTAATAAATAAAAGATAAGAATGTTAAAATAAAATTGAACTTACTTACTTTGATGTGCACCAAAGAAGCACAGCAGAAATGTGTTTACATCGTCCTCCTTGCCCGGCTGTACATAGTACAAGGTAATACTGGAAATACAAGCCCGGTTCGTATTTTTGACTTTCACCATCGGGAGAAGCTCCAATAACGGGGTATTCTGGGCTCAATAATAGACCACACCTTTTTATTTTGATTTTCATCTTCTTTTGTACTTCCTGTAAAACCGCTTTCTCTAATCGGCCACGTTGCATTGGATGCTTTCTACGAGAGTACCATCTAGCGTTTTACAATGAGCTGCATCGTATGCCTTAGAAGCTGTGATCCAGGCATATCTCAGCTCAAACCATAATAAACACGAACTTTGGTCAACCGTTGCCTCAAATGCTTGTTTACATGCAACGGTTGTAATGTTTGACCTAAGATAATTCAAATAGTTATCTGTTGTGTGGTCACTTACATTTGAGACGAACTCGTTTACCAAATAATTTATTGATAACTTTACCGTATCACTAAAATTTTTGTAATATTTGGTTAATGCGGTGTCATCTGCCAACTTCACGGCTGTGGTCAATTATTGAAGCAAGAAAGGTCTCATCTCCAGGTGGCAGATTTACATAATATGTAGACTTCGAAAAATCTTTGCACGTGATGAATTTCATGGATATGTCCACACGTGAAAGTTTCGACTTCTTCCAATAACATTCAACGGAGGTCTTTGACGGCTCTTCACTTCGTCTGTGTAACCATGCTATAAAGGATACAGTATGCTTACATCCTCCTACAAATTAATAAGATTTTATAACAGATTTTTACTTTAAATATACTGACTTTAAATATAACTACTAAACCTAGGTACCTACCTAAATGTGCAGCACAGTCATCGCATTGCACCGAAGTTATAACATTCGTACTTTCATTGCACTTTTCCACTAGTTTCCCTTCTCTTTTCTCTTTCCCACACAGTATTACTTTTCCACACTCTTTTGGATATCACAAAGTAAGACTTTTTCAAACACTATTAGAAAAAATTAAATGTTTAATAAAGACAGTTTTCTTTTATCCTGCTAAAGATGTCCACCACTTCATTAGCGATCATTTTTGCCGCAACATCTTGATGGATATGCATTAATGCCAATCCATTCAAACGCTCTTCTGTCATCCTGTTGCGAAGATATGACTTTAATCGGCGTAATGTGGAGAAAGATCGCTCGGCAGTGCTCGTAGTCACTGGAAACGTGCACAGCAATTGACAAAGAGTTCTAATATTTGGCAACATCGTTGCTCTTTTGTAGGCATCTGCTGGAGATACTGGGATATTTTCTCTCATCAGTTGCCAAATTTTTAGCTCTTCCTTCAAAGCTGAGAAACAAGGCAGGTCTTCTTTATATACTTTAGCGCCTTGCAAAACATCCTCTAAATCTTCGTCGCTGAAGTTATGGGACAGCAACTTTTGCAACTGTCCGATTCTTTGTATGGGAGCGCTAGGGAACCTGGGGATGACATTTCACTTATAATATAATCTAGAAAAGGAATATATACTGAAAGTCGGTAATATTCTTCAACTGACTGAGTCTAAAAGTTTGGCCGATTTGTTTGACGGCCAGTGATTCTGCGGACCGTGATTTCTGCACCAATGTCATTTGCGATGGCCTCAGCCTGATTGAAATAGTAGTTTTCATCACTAGGACTGCAGACGTGCTGTGGTCGTTTTAATAAGCTGAACTGCAGAAAGTATATCAATTTCAATGGCTTGTAATGATCGGGATAAGGGCAGCGTGATTCCTAAAATATCAGAGAGGATTACCAAGCTTATGAGAAATTCCGACGACATTATAGATTGGAGCAACGAAAATGGAGGTATAGCACTTCTATTTCCTTGATCTTGATCAGCCATTTTTGACGTGAAAACGTCTGTAAAATCGGTAGCATGTTAAAAAATTTTAAAAAATATGTAACCGAAATTGTGTGTGTGTACGAAATAAAATGGGTAGCGTGTACAAAAAAAATATGTAACCGAAATTGTGTGTGTACGAAATAAAATGGGTAGCGTGTTCAAAAAAATATGTAACCGAAATTGTGTGTGTGTACGAAATAAAATGGGTAGCGTGTTAAAAAAAATATGTAACCGAAAAAGTTTCATTATAACTTGTTTATGTTACTTGTAAAAAGTTAAACTTTATGTATGGTTTTACTTATATAGTAAAATTTTCCGTTGGTATAGAAAAGATTATCGGATGAGTTTAATATTATCTGTGCTCAATAGAAATGTACGCTAATGGATGTACGCTAAGATGTTCATTTAGAAAATTTTTACTTATAATAAATTTTATTAAGTTAATATTACCAGTTATTTAGATTTAATAATAAATTATCGCCACTTCAAATATTTTGTGAAATTAGTGTTTTTTAATTTTTATTAATTTAATTTTTTAAATTAAGAAATATTTTGGAAAATACGTCAATTAATGTTCATAATGAAATACGTTCAACATTTTATCAGACAAGACGTGTATCCCGGGATGACGTTTTCACGCAAAACCTAACGGCTATGTTCCTGAACATAGCCTCGGAACCGAAGGATCCCGATTTTCCTTTATCTTTTATCTGTGTGAAAATGACAGTGATTTATTCAAAAATGAAATTTTGATTTTTAATTGAAAGTGGCATTGAGCCTCGTCATTTTTATGGTGCTGTGAATATGCATTCCGCCGTGAGGCGACGGAAGCGCAGCTCTGATTTTTATTCGCCTGGATTTGTACCTGCCTGCACTCATTCGCCCTCGACACGCCATTTATTTTGCTTTATCCATCAACGCTCACTGCATTTACAATAACTATGCAGCGAGGAACATAAATACATATCAATAAACAGTTTACAGCATAAGTAATAATAATAAGCCTGCAGTATTAACATTAAATAAGAATAAGACCTCATAAATCGTATAAAATATAGAACTGATCGTAAATTTACAGTTAGAACTTGAAAATAAAACATTGGTTACAAAAAATAATTTTTATCGTTTATATTGATGATCTTATTTCTATACCACCGGGTACAGATTTGTGTTCTTGCTTTCTTGATCTTGCATAACTGCTGCGGGAACGAATTATTGGGTGATTACTTGTTTGCATAACGGTTTGGCTTTGAACGACCAGTAGCATTTTCGGGGGGGGCACAATTGGTTTGGAGATCCTGGGTGAATTTAGATTCTCCATCGATTTTGGTCTTCTTCTTCTTCATCGTCGTCGTCGTCGTTTACTGGTGACCTGGTTCTTTGATCAGTTGCATTTGGGTGCACAGGCCTGGATCGAGGAGGGGAGAAACCTACAAAAATTTCCCCAGCTTGCTCGGGCTCAAACACGGGGGGGGATGATTAGGGTTTATAGGTAGGCGACCACCCAGCAGAATGACTTTTGGTCTCGGGGTGTTTGGAGTGTCTGAGTTTGTGTCTCTGTGGCTGTTTATATGCCTAGCTGAATAACATTGCCGTACTTTTGGTAGGGTTTACCTTAAGCCTCCACCTATGGTACCACGGCTCAACTATTTTAATCTTGTCTTTCATAATTTTTACCAACCTTTGTCGACTTCTGGACTTGGTAATCATCCCAACATCATCGGCGTAGAACGTCACCATTGCGTTTTCCGGATTCGGAAAGTCGTGCATATAAGCTGAAAACAGGGGGGGGAGAGGGGGGAGCCTTGTAGGACTCCGGCCAGCATTGGGTGCGGTATGGATCTGACGCCGTCTACCTTTACCTGGAACCATCTGTCGTCCAGGAAGGACGCCAGAAGCTGGACCAAGGCAAGCTTGATTCTCCCTCTTAACAGTTTGTAAAGCAGACCGGGCTTCCAGACCTTGTCGAATGCCTTTTCTACATCCAAGAACCCTCCCAAGGCCTTTTGTCCCGCTGCGAAGGCTCCTGTGACTTCCTCAACCACTCTTAGCACCTGGTGAGTGGTCGAGTGACCAGCTCTAAATCCGAACTGTTCATTTGGTATGAGTTCGCATCTTTCCAACTCTACTTTTAGCCTGCTTGGTATGATCTTTTCTGCTATTTTTGCTATCGAGGATATCAGAGAAATAGGCCTATAATTTGTCGGGTTGGCGTGATCCTTACCTGGTTTGGGTATTAGGATCACATCCGCTGTCTTCCATCTACTTGGAAAATGCCTATATCTTAGCATCGCATTGATAATTTGGGTTAGGGCCGAAATTGCCTTACTGGGCAAGTTTTTCAAGGCTAGGTTAGATATTTCATCTCTACCAGCTGCTTTCCGCGTTTTAGCCTGCTTTATGTATACTTTGATTTCCTCCAATGAGGCGGGCGGGATGGGGGAGGTGTCTCTTTTGGCGAACCCCTCCTCCAGTTCCTCGTTGATCCGGCTTATGTGATTATGGAGCTCTGTATCGGAATCCCGTATTGGGTTTGGGGTGAATTGTTTTTCTAGGGAGGCAGCAAATGCCTCCGCTTTTTCCCCCGGCTCGTAGGCGTATGTGTTGGCCGTTTTGAGGGGGGGTATAGTGGCTTTGGTTCCCTTTAGGCACTTAACCATCTGCCAAGCTGAGTTGTCCTCGAACGTGAGGGATTCCACCTTCTCATTCCATCTCTCGTTCGAGAACCGCCTCAGCTCCTCCTTCAGATGGTTTTTCATTCGGGCCTCATATCTGGCATCATCCGGATGCCAGGTGCGCTTGGCGACCTTGTGGGCCCTCCTCTTTTCCTTTATGAGGTCAAGCAGCCTTTGCGGGAGGCGAGGTCTTAAAATTGGGTGAGTCACTTTTCGAGTGGAGGCCTCTATTGCTGCTTTTATGGCCTCTTCATATTTCTGAACATAATCATCCAGTTCTGTCGCGCTTTTGATAATTGGGATCTTTCCCATATTTAATCTTAGGTGCTTGTTAAAGTTTGGCCAGTTTGTCTTTTTTATTTCGGAGTTATCCGCGAGTGAGACCTGGTCGGGGTTACCCAAGGTTAGAAAGACCGGATAGTGGTCCGATCCCAGGTCCTCTCCTACGTCCGTTTGATGCTGTATGACAACATTCTTAAATATGGCTATATCCAGTACATTATCGGTGAAGTGTTAGTTTGAGCAGTGATGTGTTGGGTCCTGGGGTGCATCTACCGTAAACGGGTAGTTTTCCGCCAGGACTTTTAGCTTGTTACCCAATGGGTTTCCACAGACCGAATGCCAGTCCGGGTGTTTCGCATTGAGGTCCCCTGCCACCACATGGGGGGACTCCCCACTGCTTCGTAGTAATTTGGTTAAGTCATTTATGCAGTTATTGGTAGGTCTGTTATAAACTGCCGTGATATAGTGCAGCCCTGCGTCCTTGATTGGTACCCCGATAGAGGTGTATTCCAGTGTTGGAGATCCAGTTGGAGGAATGAAATGATGCTCTATCGTGTTTTTCACATAAATGGCCACTCCGCCCCATACGGTATTCGTATTCGTAGTAGGTATTCGTAGAAAAAAGGAGGGGGAGATGGAAGAAGGAAAGAAAGTGAAAGTGTGGAGAAGAGGGAGGGATGAAGAAAGAAAAGGGGGGTGACTACTTATAAGACTGTATTGGTGTACCCCACTAACAATCGTATTTGGTTCTTATTTGCGCAATCACCTCTTGGATTTCCTCCGATGAAAACCCGGCAATATTTAGTTGCATAACAGTAAGTCCTAGTTCTCTTTGGAAAGTCTTTCTCTTCCCATCTTGGTCCTGCGAAGAGGAGGGGTTTTGGTCTTGCTCATTTAGGGGCCTTTCGCCTTCGAGTGGAGCTGGTTGTTCGTCCGACATTCTACCCGGGGGATGCGTTTCCAATTCCATCAGAGGGGGAATTTCTCTATCCTGTCTCTGGCGCCACTGTCCTCGCTCGCTTGGTCTTTGATAAAAATTCCTCGATTCTGCCTCGTAGTTGGGCGCTCTCGGGTGCTTGTAGTTCTGTCTGGCCTGATATTGCCAGTATTGGCCGTATTGCTGCTTTTCCCGCCACATTCGCGGGTAAGCTCTGCAACCCTGCCAGTTGGCGGGGTGCTTTCCCCAGCAATTCGTGCATTTGGGATCTACGCCCTGTGGTTTGTCGCACTGTGGTGTGAGATGGCTGCCGGTACACTTCACAAATCGGGGGGCCGCCTTGCAGCAATTCTACGCATGCCCGAACCCCTGGCATCGATGACATTGGCCCACCTTATTCTTAACATGCGGGGACTCCACCGTTATACCTATATCCAACATGTGAGACTCGTTGAAAATGTTTTTCGCCTCCGTTGATTTTACTAGCGTGACCATGACGAGGGGGAGGGGTTTCCTATCCCACCCCCTTTTCATGCGGGCAACACCCGTAACTGCGTACCCTTTATTTATTAGATCTTTCTCAACCTCTTTTACCTCAATTTCAGGTGGGATCCCCCTGATCACCGCCTTCAGGGGTTTATCCGCTATAAGTTGATGATAGTACCAACCACCCTTTTCCGGCGCTAAATTTTCCTCAAAGTATCTGAAGATTGCCCTATAGTCCATCTCCGAGGCCGGCGTGATGCTCAGTCCTCTCGCCAACGATTTTACCTTAATATATTTTATTCCGCTTGCTCTGAAATGAGCCGCGATTTCAGGCCATCTGCCGGGCTCTGCCAAGACCAACGGCGGAATTTTTGTTTTAGTCGAGGGGTCTGCTTGCGAAGAAGCAGGGAGTTTGGTGAGATGTTCGAAAGTATTTTCTGAAATTGTTTGGTCCGTTTCCATTTCGGTTCCCTGATTGGGTGAGACTAAGTTTGAGAAGTTTGTTTCTTGGCTTTGTAAACACTGATTTATCGGCTTAGTAGAGACGGTTGGATTTGTTTGGATGACCGTTGGAGTAACGGTTTGTTCAACAGTGCTGGTAACGGTTTGAGTAATGGTTTCCGAGACCTGGGGGGGATAGTGATTTCTACTGTGAGCGGATTGGTAGGATTTGATAAGTCAGAAGAAAGGTGAGAGTTTGAGCGCGAGGTGGTGATTGTTTGAGCCGCAAGATTGTTGGGAAAATTAGATGTAAAGTTACTTACCCCCCCTTTTTCTTTAGTGTCTTCATCTTCTTCCATGCCGTTGTAACTACTGGTCCTGCTTCTGCTTCTGTCACGGGAGCCCGAGTGCCTCCGCGACGTCTTTCTATCCTTGGGGTCCGAAAACTCCATCTTGCGTTTGTTTTGCGCCTTTGCCCCTGGCACAATCGGGGTAGCAAATTCACTTACGCTGGTTTTCCTCGCAGCTTTGATCTTGTCTTTCATAATTTGGTTTGTTCTTTCCGTACGGATAACAATGTCGATTTCCTCCAGCCATACTTTCAGGCCTTTTAATTTGGTTTCTGCCTCTTTTATTGTTGCCTTCAGTAATTGCACCTCATTTTTGTCTTCCTTTGAGGACTCTGCGTACAACACCTTCGTGGGGCTGTTTTCGTATTCCTTTAGGTCATATTTGTTTTTATCGATCTTTTCTTGTTGATCGTTAATCCCTTTAAGAATGAGATCACGTGTACGATCACGTTTTCCTTCGTCCATAAGTTTGAATGGGGTTCCTCTCCAAGCCATATTAACGATGGAAGGAGGTTAGAATAATAAAAATAAAAATTTGGAAGTACGGATTAACGTGGTAATTTTGTTTGAAATTGCGATCACTTTCTTGCGAACGTGAGTTTGATTGCGATTGCTTTCTTACAGCAATGACACCACGTATGCGATCAACGCAACCGAAGCGACGGGAAACAGTAGGGAAGGTAATTAAACAGTCTCGCAACTTACCCCGCTATCGGTTGTATTTGTAGTAAAACCTTGGCTAACCTTGGAGATTCACGATCGCTTTACACTTGTTGAGGTATCGAGACCACTTTTGTTTTGCACACAATTAATTGAAATTCAAATTTTCTTGGCACTAATTCAACTTTACACGATGGATATTAACAGTATTACCAACACGTCTTGACACCTTGACTGCTTGAGCTTGACTGAGTCGCGTCGTTTCCTCGGCAGTGTTAAAAACTTGTCTTCAGATGTGTCTTGTATCGTTGTATCCTGGTTTTTATGTTAATGGTGACAGGTCACTAACCTAGGGGACCACCGGCTTAATGTGCCATCCGAACCACGGAGACTAATCATAAGAAAGTTTATGACTCTTCCCTGATTTGAACCAGGTACCCTGCATTCGCAGTTGATCGCGTTAGCTGCAAGGAAATGACCGTCTCAGTTTAAAATTTTTTTTTTTTAATTAAAAATAGAATATTTTTAAAATTAAAAAGATTTGTTACCATTGGTAAATTTAAACTTTAAAAAATAGTAGTTTTCGTTATGCCGGTCTAGAAAATGGGGTTTCACGTCCTCATTTGAGGTACGTAAAGTGCCTCTTTTCACTTCCTAGGGAGTGTAAAGTGGGGGGTCATGGATTTTCACATCCTAGGGAGTGAAAAGTGGGGATCATGGATTTTCACATCCTAGGGAGTGAATCGCGATAATCGAAGAAAATCGATAATTTTTAAATTAATACCGCTAAAATAGAGATCCACCGACTAGCTACCCTTCCGTGGACGGGCTGGCTTTCCATTTAGTGAACGAAATAAAATAGTAAAAAATATAAAGATAAATAATTTTTTATTAAACAATTAAACGGAACTAAGCCGCATATAATTGTTTGGTACCTTGTCCGCGGCTGCTTATTCGATATATTCGCAGCTGACCAAGCGTAAAAATTGCGCTTGGCCGTTCCCCTATCCGCAACCCGGGGACGCGCCACGTAGCTGGTAGGGCATCGTGGAATTAAGTCGATTATGAAATCGAATTAATTAATCGATCGATCGATCGAGTTTATGGCGTGGTTTCAAGAAACCGTTGGCCATTAGCGTTTGCCGATCTTGGTTGATTCACGCTTCAGTTTAAATCGTCTGTTTCTAAACCAATGCGAGATCGCGTCTCCCCTAAGTCCGAGTTGACACGCCAGATCGTCCCTCTCGTCAGGTGTCAAGTAATGTGAACCCCCTGAGAACACTTCCTCTAGCGAGGAGATATGTTCGTCGGTGTACACAGTCCTGACGTTCCGTTTCTTGAACCTACCTTCTTCTCGAATATTCGACGAAGTAGGCGGACAAGGACGGAAACGAGTGGAAGAGTCTTGGACATGTTCTTCACGGCGCGATTGTACCTGATTGTAATTACCGACCTCAGTTGCCGAAGGTGGTTGTGGAAGGGCAGTTGGAGGAGTTAAGAGGTCCTCCGCCTGCCGATCCGAGACCGGGTAGAAAGTAGGAACTACTTCTTGTTCGGACAAGCTGATGGGTTCGGGTATACGCACGAGGTAGAAACCGGCCGGAAGGGTAGTGGTTTCGAACATATTAGGTAGATGATCGGGATCAAGAATTGGTTGGCAAACAGAAGATGACGAATTAAAGCTGAGCTGAGAAGAATCGGAGAAAGAATCGGAGGTGGTGGTGGTGGCGATGGTAGAAACTTCTTCTTCGAGGTTGCAAAGAACATCTTGGAAGCGTTGGTCCGTAAGGAGATCTTCGTCGGACTCGAAATCATCAGAAGAATCATTCGAGCACGACGAAGCCGGAGAAGCGGGAGTATCGGAATGGCGGATACTTGGGACTTCCATCAAATCGAAATCATCCATGGAATCATTATCGGAATCATCCGAAGAATAATTCGAGGAATCGGAGAAAGAATGGGTGGTGGTGGTGGCGATGGTAGAAACTTCTTCTTCGAGGTTGCAAAGAACATCTTGGAAGCGTTGGTCCGTAAGGAGATCTTCCTCGGACTCGAAATCATCCGAAGAATCATTCGAGCACGACGAAGCCGGAGAAGCGGGAGTATCGGAATGGCGGATACTTGGAACTTCCATCAAATCGAAGTCATCCATGGAATCATTATCGGAATCATCCAAGGAATAATTCGAGGAATCGGTTTTCGAGAATGATGGAATCTGAGCGAAGTCGGTAATGATGTTGTGGGTATCATTAGGCGACGGAAGAGTGTTGGTGATGTTCGATGCAAGATCGAATGTCGAGAAGAAATCTGTGGTTGGCAGAGAAGAATGCATGGCGAAGAAAAGGTAACGATAAAATGATGGAATAAATAGCTATTCTATTCAAAATAATAAAGGGCCAGCACGCTCCTGCTGACACGCGTAAAACAAACAAAACAAAGCGAAACAAAAATAATCATAACAAAAACAAAATAAAAACAAAAGAAATACAAAAGCAAAATAAAATATAACATAACATCCGAAACAATAAGCAATAATAAAACTAAACAAAAAGAAAAACAAAACTAAAATAAAATAAAAACCAAACCAGAACAAAGATAAAACAAAGGCAATACAAAAATTAAACAAAAGCAAAAAAAAGCATAACAACTTTCAACTTTTTAAAGTTTTTGACGTGAAAACGTCTGTAAAATCGGTAGCATGTTAAAAAATTTAAAAAAATATGTAACCGAAATTGTGTGTGAACGAAATAAAATGGGTGGCGCGTTCAAAAAAAATATGTAACCGAAATTGTGTGTGTGTACGAAATAAAATGGGTAGAGTGTTCAAAAAAAATATGTATCCGAAATTGTGTGTATGTACGAAATAAAATATGTAACCGAAATTGTGTGTGTACGAAATAAAATGGGTAGCGTGTTAAAAAAAATATGTAACCGAAAAAATTTCATTATAACTTGTTTATGTTACTTGTGAAATGTTACATTCTAAAAAAGTTAAACTTTATGTATGGTTTTACTTATACAGGGTGTCCCCGCACTCACTTTACATAACTTAGGTGGTGATAGAGGACACTTTTCTAAGAACAATTTTTAACAAAATTTTTTTAAATTCAAACCCTCAAAAGTTAGGCCTCTTTAAAGCATTTTTTTTAATTTCCACGTTCACGTGGCCATAGCCCCGAAAGTATTGATTTTTCAGTAAAAATGGTTTAGTGATTTTTTAAAGAGCGTGAAGTAATCTACAAACTAGATTCAAACCTTTTCTTGTCTAAAATCAACGGCTTTCGAGTTATGAATTAAAGTAAGTTAAAAAATGTCGAAAAATTTGAGATTTCTTTTTTTCTGGTTTTTTTCAAGACCCTGTATCTTTTAAACGAAACATTTTACAAAAAATCTGACGCCCCATTCCGGATAGGAAATTTAACGGACTACAACTTTTGTCTAGTAAAAATTTTTGAGAAACCAATCCATTTCACAGAAAATCAGAAAATAACAAACGAGACAGCTACAAAACATAAAATTTAATTCACAAAATTTTTATTTTTTTTGAAAAATTATTTTATTAATTAATTTTAAACTATTAGATTATTTAAGTAAATGTTGAAAATGACCACCCTCATTTTTAATACACAGTCGTGCTCCTTTTAAAATATGCTTTATAGTATTATTTATAAAATTTCCTTTTTTTTTTAAATCCATTATAGCAGGGGTGGTCAACAAGGTCGAGGGATTGACCGGTCGATCACGAGGCCAATTTTGGTCAATCCGTGAATGTGAAAAGTGTCAAAAATTCGAATTTCTGCGATTAAAAGTGTCGAAAAATCGCCTTTTTTCGATTTGTTTTGACAAACATCTTTTAAAACAATCACAACTGTGTATTGAAAATAAGGATGGTCATTTTCAACAATTACTTTATTAATGTAATAATTTAAAATTAATTAATAAAATAATTTTTCAAAAAAAATAAAAATTTTGTGAATTAAATTTTATGTTTTGTAGCTGTCTCGTTTGTTATTTTCTGATTTTCTGTGAAATGGATTGGTTTCTCAAAAATTTTTACTAGACAAAAGTTGTAGTCCGTTAAATTTCCTATCCGGAATGGGGCGTCAGATTTTTTGTAAAATCTTTCGTTTAAAAGATACAGGGTTTTGAAAAAAACCAAAAAAAAAGAAAGCTCAAATTTTTCGACATTTTTTAACTTACTTTAATGCATAACTCAAAAGCCGTTGATTTTAGATAATAAAAGGGTTAAATCTAGTTTGTAGATTATTTCACGCTCTTTAAAAAAGTACTAAACCATTTTTACCACAAAATCAATATTTTCGGCGCTATGGCCACGTGAAGGTGGAAATTAAAAAAAATGCTTTAAATAGGCCTAGCTCTCGAGGGTTTGAATTTAGAAAAAAAATTTTGTTAAATATTGTTCTTAGAAAAGTGTCCTCTATCACCACCTAAGTTATGTAAAGTGAGTGCGGGGACACCCTGTATAAATGGAAGCTAAAATTGAGAAGATTGTACTCGCTTCGGCGGTACATCTACTAAAATTGGAACGATACAGAGAAGATTAGCATGGTCCCTGCGCAAGGATGACACGCATATTCGTGAAGCGTTCACCATTTTTCCACGTTCCAGGATGTAAGCTTGTGATCGCAGATTGTTCGCTCTTATCCCTGGTGCCTTACCAGCAGCGTGGCGCGTCCCCGGGTTGCGGATAGGGGAACGACCAAATACATTTGGTCAGCTGTGAATATTAGAATAAACAGTCGCGGACAAGGATTTAAAGTTTTGATTTATTATATTTGGATGTTCCTTCTTACCACGACTATCTGGTTTAGGAAAATTCATGACGGCTCTGTTTTCATCAAAATGACCAAGTACTTTTTGACTAATGTCAAGTGTAGCCAAAAGATACTGTTGACAAACTTTAATATTTTCTTGATTCAATAGAAGGTAATGAACTTTAGAACACTTTTGGCGTCATGGGAGAGAAGAGGAGACGCAATAGACGTGGAGAATTCCGACCTGTGCTTCGTTGTCCCAAGAAAGGTTGTCAGTCGACACGGTCAATTCGAAATGGAAAAAAAAATTAATAATAGGATAAACTCCAACCTCAGCCTCTGCGACATTTTGGAGTTAATTTTTGTTTTTTTATGGAAGATATTCCAATAAGAAATGATAGCAATCTTACTGGAAAATCACAAAAAAACTGTTACCTATAATAAAAGAACATTATTTTGTATTTGTAGGTTATCATAAGTTTCTTCTTTTTTCAATAGAACAAGGTAGTTATCAAATAAATAATGGAATTATTAAGAATAAAGTTGGGTATTAATGAATAAAAATGCATAAATGAATGTAAGTTCTTTTATTTAACTATAAAAATATAACTTACAACAAATATTTTCAGTATATTAATTGCCAAGAAAAATAATACGTGGACATTAAAAAGATGTAAACATTATGAGCAGATCCAAATGGGAATGGCCCTTTTAAATTTAAAAAAAAACATATTTTGTGTTGTATGCATCATTCGACAAAAGTTTTCTTCCTATCGAAGTGGATTATAACTACGAATTTGCAAAGGAAATGTTATTTGTAACAAAACAAATTTTATGGAAAACATGTTTCATAATTTGGGTGATAAAAACATAATATAAAATTAAATAATTAAATATAATATCTTTATTTAAACGTCTGCATATCTAAATTATTTTAATTAGTTAAAAAAAGTTAATCAGTTAAAAATCTAGAATCTGGATTCGACAAGTTTGTTATTCCACAGATAATTATCATAACCTCTTTAATTTTAGGAACTAAGCTCCATTGCAACTTATCACTTCAAATTTTGAATAGTTTTATCCTTTGATTCGATCTCTCAATGTGCACCCTAGCTGCAGCTATTTTCTTATTGTTTTCCAAAAATGGTGGCCTTATTAATTCTATTTTTAAGCGTTCGCACATATTGTCGATTAAAAATCCTTTATCCACCATTATCGCATCTTCTCCTGGAGTCAATTTTGTGACAATTCCACTATTTTCAAAAATAACCTTATCTGAAGCTCGTCCCCCATACGGCTTACTAATAAATGTGATATTGCCTCCAGGAGAAACGCCAGTCATGTACTTGATAGTCAAGTGGGTTTGTAGTGCGAATAGAACCTAATCCGGCAACATAAACATTTAGGTGTTTGTACAAAAATTTCGGTGCAATCTAAAATTACTCTCACATTTTGGAAATCTTGAAAACAGATTGGCATGTACTTCTTAATTTCTTTCGCTGTCGGAAATCTAATGACCGACTTTAAAACTTTACTTAATATCGGCAACATTTCCAATATATAATTTGAACACAGTTCTGCAGATATACCAAATAACACCGATAACGATGAATATGTTAAATTCGTTTTCAACTTGCACAAAACTAAAACAACTCGCTCTTTTATTCCCAACCAATGTGTTTTCTTATCCTGATGTTTCTTTTTGACACCTTGCACTAATACTTCCAAAAATGTTAAACTATTCAGGCCAGTAAAACTGTTTAAAGTTTGATCTGTTGCTATCAAATCGCACACTGTTTTAACTTCTGGCATATTAACCTGCACCTCAAAGTCACTCAAATGCGTTGGGCATTTTAAATATTTCTATTTAAAAGGTTATAACAACTGAAAGTCTTCTAGTCAGAAGGAACAACAGATAAACCAAGCACAAACCAAGATGCCCATGTTTCTGAAATTAGTTCAACCGGCGACCGTTGGTGGCGTATCGCTTATCTTGAATCGTCTATCGGAAAGTATGCAGTCTAACTAGTTCCTGCGACGCTAAGGGTCAGATGGTCGCAACCGCAGTGTTGTGATTTTCCAGTAAGATTACTAGCATTTCTTATTGGAATTTCTTCTTAGCAAAATGTCGCAGAGGCTGAGGTTGGAGTTTATCCTATTATTTATATCGGTGAAATGGAAGAATATGTTTCCATTTCGAATTGACCGTGTCGACTGACAACCTTTCTTGGGACAACGAAACACAGGTCGGAATTCTCCACGTCTATCGCGTCTCCTCTTCTCTCCCATGACGCTTCCACACCGAAGACACGTTTCTGTTTTATCGGCCTGGTTTAGAAGACCGTGTTTGCGTAAAAGGGATACCGGGATACCGCAGCAGTCTCGTTCAAAATAGTACTTCTATAAAAAAATTTCAACAACATTTTATATGCGCCCTAAACAGCCGACTAATATGAAAAACTCGTGATAATAATAAATTAATTCAATAAATAAGAAATTCAAATTTACTTAAATATATAGCTATATGAAATTCGGTTGGTAAAAGATTATAAAAGGTGACTTTAGGATTTAAAATTAAATGTTGTGAACTTCAATTTCACATATTTTAAAGCAAATATCTACCGCTCTTAAAACATTAAAAAATTGATATCTAATATCGTAAAAAAATGAAAATATCTTCAATGTGAAGAAAGTCACTTCCAACACAATATAAAAATGGTTGAATATTTTTCCTTTTTTCCTTTAAAAATTTTATGTGGTCTTCGACCTCTTGGTAAGATTTTCCCAGAAACAGAAAAGAATTTTGCGAATCCTTGATCGTATATTTAATTGTGTGTTTGCTGGAATCCTCTTTTGTTTCTACATATTTTCTTGTTGGTACAAAGTTATCTTTGAGATTACTGGGTCATTCAAAAATTCAAGCAACTTGTTGCTGCAATTCCCCCAGTTATTCAATAAGCCGTTCCCATCATTATTGAATGCATTATTAAAATCCATGTCAATCTGTAAGTAAGGTTACACAAACATACTACATAGTCGAAAACCTATTCGTGTTGCGTAAAACGGCCATTTCTGTGTAATTGCACTAGTAGTCTCCAAATTCTGTAAATCTTTATGCCGATATTGGCTACAAGCTCTCCAAGTATTATCAAACTGATCAGCAGTTAGATTGTCAAATTTGAGGTTATGTTACCGAATAAAAAAACAACATCATATCACCCGGATGGGGTACCCGGGTACCCCGACATAATTTTTGCGAATTTATGTTTTTTTGTGCTTTTTTCGAGATTGTTAGTGTTTTGTAGGTATGTGTTTATAGTTATATTATGTATTATCGTCAAGAAATAGTTTTATTTATATACCTAGGGAGTTTCGAGCAACTAAAATGCGAGAAATTGAATCTTTTATTTTTGGTTTCCTTCCGGATGCGACATTGGTTAGCTATTGCCCGAAGAAGAATAAAATGGTTTTATTGTTATCCACTATGCACTCTCAAGCTGACGTATGGATGAAACCAGAAATTATCCATTGCTACAACGAAACAAAAGCCGGAGTCGATACAATGGATCAACTAGTAGTAACTAAATATTCCACACAAAAAAAACTAATAGATGGCCGTTAGCATTCTTTTTCAACATAATTGATGTCGCAGCTCTTGCTGCCTTACGTTGTATAAAGAAAATTTTCCAAATTTGATATCAAAACTGACAGCCGCCGCACATTTCTCAAAGCACTAAGGGCCGGTTTTACAATTGGAGGTTTAGCATCGGCTCAAGTAAGCCGATGCTCAGCTGAACCGCACTTATGCTTTACCTATGTAAAGCTTCAAGTTGAGCTCGGCTCAAGTACTAAGCGCACATTGTAAAACCCATAATTTGTAAAATTTGAAGCTCAAGGCTGGTTCAAAGTTGAGCTGAGCTTAAGCTTCTATTGTAAAACCGGCCCTTAGTCGTAATTTGTGTACTCCAAATGTTATAGCAAGAACTAAAAACGTACATATCATGAATAGAGCAGGGAATTATATGCACTAAAACTACAAGGTATATGCGGCATATATACTGGTTAAAAATAAGGATATATGCTATAAAAATTACTAAATATGCTCTTTCATTTTATTATACGTAACAATTTATTTGGTATTAACCGTACTATTACAATAAACAACTAAATAATTTTCTAAATTTGCAGTTAAAAACTGTTTTATAAGCAGAAAAAATATCTCTCGACATCACAAGATGTTATTGGCGCATATTTATAGTATTGACTAATAAGATTTTTAAATTCATTTTCCATTAACTCTATATTTTCCACGTTACCTTCTATAACCGATCCTATTGTTTTTACCGGACTGCAAAAAACAGAAGGGTTATTAATTTTGAGTAACCAGAATTTTTGGTTACTATAAATCATTAAATTTTTTCAGAATTTTTTCTCCTATTAGAGTGGGAACTTCTGGGTGGGAAAAAAATATAATTTAATAAAAAATAAAAATGTAATATTGATTCAATTGTTCATATTATATGCTCTAATATTAACAATTTCCAAAAATATGCAGCAACGTGTCAAATATGCATTTATATGCCATATAACATGTGCTTTTTCAACTCCTTTTTGTATGAAACGGATAGATTTCAAAGAATTATCCTTGTGCATAGCTTAGAAAAAAACATGGAGTTCCATATAATTCCCTGCTCTAATCATGAAACACTACCATCTGAAAAAATCATTTGAAAGTTTTCTTGATTGTAAACTCGTTCTTCCACAACTACCACAAACACAACTGCCTATAGAATCGCAGAGAGATGCGAGCGGTAGACAAACGCACAACGGTGTTTGTCATAATGTGCAAATCTGAAGAAAACATTAAAAGAAAAACACGAAAAAGTTGTACAGCTTGCAACAAACCAACATGTGATCAGCATATTACTAAACATCCTACTATTTGTTTAGATTGCCAGTAGGAAGAATTTTCAAAAAATTGATAAATATTTTTCACATATTTTGCAAAAATTGTTTAAAATTAGAATTAAAATTAGAAAATATAACACTAACAACATTATCACTTGCATTATAAAAAATAAATCACTTGTTTTCAATAAAATCATCCGTTTTTAGGTCAATAATATGCGATTTTAAATAAGGGGTACCCGGGTACCCCATTCGGGAATATAGGCATAGTCTGTTATAATCGCGAAAAAATTGCATTTTACTACTATTGCATTTCTTCGATGTTTCGTAATGAATTCTTATTTTGAAATACTTTTTTAAAAGTAACTTGGGTAACTGTATTGAATGGTTATTTAAGTTATCGTCATCGAATACGTGATCCCCAAAACAGTTAAATACATTGCTATCTATATTTCTTAAAGTTGTGCAAATTAAAATGTCAATATTTCTTCGAAATAAATTGTCTCCTGCTTTAACATACCGCAAGCATCTTTCACCTTCTTTACAAACATCGACAGCAAATTTAGAAGCATTCGTAAGTACCCCATATCGCTTTCTCTCCTGAAGTTTAGAGAAACTTACAGGAGATTCCAGTAAACTAATACAAATTTCACAAGAAATTACCTTCTTCACACATTTAACTACAAAGCCTGCTACTAATAATAATATGATACTACTACATCGTCGACGTATGTGGTTAAATGCCTTAGTTGAGATTGAACATAATCGTGATCCACTATTTCATGCGATATTTTAACATAGTCATTCGACTCATGTAGATTATTGATTGATAGATACCCAATTTCTTTGCTATCTTTTTACATGTGAAATCAATATGCCCTTTGAAGTTCAATTTATTATCAATCATCAATCCCAGGTATTTGATGCTTTCAACCAAATCAACATTTGATCCTTCACAAGATATTCGCAAGTTCTCATTCGTAAATATCTTCTTAAACCTCTCCTTGCCCAACATCATTCCTTTCGTCTTATTTATATTCAATTTCAGCCTGTTTCCATTTAACCATCATCCAACTAACTTAACAATCACTTCGTTCAACTTTTCAACCGTTGCTTTGCAGTTTCTCCCCGTCACATACACTAATGTATCATCCGCAAACAAGTGAAACTTCACTCCAGTGAAAATCGTGAACATATCGTTGATAAACATTATGAATAATAGAGGACCAAGTATAGTTCCTTGAGGTATTCCATTTTTGACATTAATTTCTTACTCTTAATTTCTACTTGCCTACTCAATATTATATCTACTTTGGGTATTGAATCTACAATTTCTTTTTTTCTTCTTAATGTTTTCCACATTCTACACGTATCATATCGACATTCATCTATTGCTGATGCATAATATTATTAGGCAGAATGCATCCATGATAATTTTAGATATTCTCGTGTTGGTTTTATCAGGCCAATAAAATTGTTTTTCTTGATTTGTTAGCCATTGCAGAGGTACTGTGAGCACTTCTCGACTGCTAACCAACTTGAACCGATTGAAATGAACCCGATTCATTTACTAATGAATCAATTAGTAAATGAACCTGTGGTTCAGAGGTCCAAGAAAGATTTATAAATTTTATTGAAAGCTTATCAGACAGATCTGCGAGTCATTTACATGATGTTACAGTTCGAGCAAAACAACAAGTTTTGGCAAGTTACTTTTAAAAAAGTATTTCAAAATAAGAATTCATTACGAAACATCGAAGAAATGCAATAGTAGTAAAATACGGAGTAAATTAACAAAAACTATTTTATTTCAAAATCAATAGTTTTGAAAAAATATTGATTTACTTTCTTTTTTTATATTGAGACGATTTTTCCCGACCCTTAAACTTTAATAAATGATTTTATTATTTTTGGGAAAAATTCGCCACACTATAGTGCCGTCGGAAGCTTTATTGTCGGTTTGCACTTTCAATTAAGACAAATCCCAGGGCTGAATTCGTCTACTCTCTCCTTTGGGTCGTTAAATGAAATAAAGTTGTGCGGCCTCAACATCGCACTAAATTCGCTCAAAAAGAATTTCCCTTTCAGGGACAAAATTGCATGAAATGCCTTTATCAAATCTATTGTCTGTATCGACAATAGCAAAAAAACTTAACTCGGGCGTGGTTCGCTGAGTGAACATCAAATAAAAACCAGGTGTGTAATTGTGGAATAGAGAACCTTTCGCATCCACATTTAAATTATTATGAATCGAATATTCAAAATGCTCCAGGTTCCTATTTAATGTAAATTCATCACGTTTGGAAGGAAATTCACACATTTCCTTAAAGTTACCCTTATTGGAAGTCATTGCTTTCGTCATGGCCTCGAAAAGCGCTTCCTTTTTATATTTGCACTTCAGGTAATTGAGTCTTCACGTTGCCTGTCTGGGCAGTTTTTTAATATTCAGACCATTTCTGAATGTTATTGATATACTTCAGACATGAGAAGTGTTTTTCTTCAATTTCTCTTGAGTTTTCTTCCAGTTATTAAATCCCACTTTTATGAAAACATCACTTCCATGAAACATTAAATTTCCATTTCCAAAAATTCGACAGGCAAACCAAGAAATTTTTTCATTCCGTACACTATATTCCAACCATGAAAATTCTTTATAATAATAACCAAAGTATGAAACGTCCGGTTTCTATATCACCCAATTCGTCCAAATCCAATCTTGTCTTTTAATTTCAAACTATGCTTCTCAGTACTTGACTTGTTGGGTTCAGTAGGATAACTTTCACGAGTATTTGCTTTCTGGGATTCCATATTTCTTACGTAAAAATCGTGTTATAATATCTGTAGAAAACTAAAAACCAATTTACTACTACATAGAAAGTAATTTATTTATATAATAAAATTACATGATACCAACATAGAAATCTACTACGTGGTTGACAGATTGCCAATACAAAAATAATATTCTGGGGAAATACAGTGTTTACTAAGGAGTTTACTAATATATTAATTGTTCAGCTAATCCATTCACAATAATATAGCCATTAAAAACTAATAATTTTAAGATTTGGGGGGGGGGAGGCTAATAACCAGATTGCAATTTTAAATTTACAATAACAAAAATTTATATGCTCATTTGAGATCATTTTGCAATTATGTGCAAGATAAAGATCCCGTTCAATTAGACAGCCAGCGCCAAGACTGAATTATGTAATATGTGTTGTAAAATGGAACGTCATAGTAAAAATGTTCATAAATATGTATGTGTATTTCTAGTTTGTAGGATAGCTAAGCCCTCGTGCTTATTTTCCGTCTCAAATCTGGGCGCCCATGGCCTTCCCACTTTCGCCACGCCCGCCCTGGTTACTACAAAAGATACCATTAGGTTAGAAATCTCAGGTAAAATCAACCAATCCAATTAACAGGGTTGAGCAAAATATATTGTCAGATTTGGGGTCCTGGAATGATTTTGTTGTAAATTTAAACTTGTCGATTGTAAGACAAAAATTTGATAGCAATTAAAAGGATAAAAATGTGATATCATGTTACTTAATTAACACATTCGTTTCACACATCTTATGGTGAGATTATGCAACACTATTAAAATAAGCTAATTTAAGCTAATTTAAATTATAAAAGTTAAACATACGTAAACTAATGTAACCGGTTATGCAAACATTTAATTTAATTTAACAAGTGTCAAAAATTTTAACTTTTTTATTTAAATGTGTCAAATAGGCGAAAAAGTGTTTTTAAGTATATAATTTGTGACAATAAATGTGCACATTAGGGAAGTTTAAAAATGAGTTTATGAGTTTTTAAGTGATTTTATTAATTATTATTGTTCTTTTATGTGCACATTTGTATTCACAAATTTCACACTGAAACTACTAAACAATTAGTAGTAATACCGTTTAAGGTCTATTATTATACAAGGAAATAATTTAAATAATAAACGTACTTTGACGAAATTTGACAGCTGTCAAAATTACATTTAATATTTTCAAGTACAAGTTAGAAAGAAATGCGCATGCCTAATTTAGCGCAAGCGCACAAGACCTAGCATGGTTATGAAGTTTACAGTAACTTTGTCAGCATGTCTTATCATTACATTTTTACAACCTACTATGACTATCGGTAGCAATAAAGTCATAAAATCCGATGGCATCCGGTCTAGCTCCATCATTTGCGCTTTGATTTTTGTCGGCATTCTTTCGACGATCTGACAACTCATCGAAAAGTAACTGTATTTCTTTAAAAATTCACAATGCCGGACATCTTGACGGACAATTTGCTCTGACGGACAGCAAGTTTAAAAAACGGACGGTCCGTCGTAATGACGGACGGATGGTCACTTTACCTTTGGGCCCGGAGCTACCGAAAAAAAATGATAAGTAAAAAATAATAATTGGAGAAATTCAAAATTATGACCTTGAAAAATTTTTGATGTAAAAAATAATAACTGAACAAATTAAAGATTACGAACTTTAAAATTTTAAAACTGCATTAGTCTATGCAGAAAGTTTATTCTTTAATGTAAAATGTACAGTTATTGAAATATACCTACTTTAAGATTACCTTTTTAAAATTTTGTAAATCTTTCGAGGATTAGGGATTAATTTTACAGGTAAAGAAATATTTTAAATATAGTTTAAAAAAATTAATACATTTTCAAACACATAATTTGAAAATGATTTAACGCACGTGTACTAATTTTTTTTTTATATACAGGGTGTCCCCGCACTCACTTTACATTACTTGGGTGGTGATAGAGGACACTTTTCTAAGAAAAATATTTAACAAAAAAATTTTTCTAAATTCAAACCCTCGAGAGTTAGGCCTCTTTAAAGCATTTTTTTTAATTTCCACCTTAACGTGGCCATAGCTCCGAATATAAGGATTTTTAAGTAAAAATGGTTTAGTGCTTTTTAAAAGAGCGTGAAATAATCTACAAACTAGGTTTACACCTTTTATTGTCTCAAATCAACGGCTTTCGAGTTATGAATTAAAGTAAGCTAAAAAATGTCGAAAAATTTGAGCTTTTCTTTTTTTTGTTTTTTTTCAAAACCCTGTATCTTTTAAACGAAACATTTTATAAAAAATCTGACGCCCCATTCCGGATAGGAAATTTAACGGACTACAACTTTTGCCTAGTAAAAATTTTTGAGAAACCAATCCATTTCACAGAAAATCAGAAAATAATAAACAAGGTAGCCACAAAACAAAAAATTAAATTCACAACATTTTTATTTTTTTTTAAAAATTATTTTATTAATTGATTTTAAACTATTAGATTATTTAAGTAAATGTTGAAAATGACCACCCTCATTATCAATACACAATCGTGCTCGTTTTAAAATATGCTTTATAGTACTATTTATAAAATTTCCTTTTTTGTTAAGAGCCATTATAGCAGGGGTGTTCAACATGGTCGAGGGATTGACCGGTCAATCACGATGCCAATTTTGGTCAATCGGTGAGTGTGAAAAGTGTCAAAAAATCGAATTTCTGCGATTAAAAGTGTCGAAAAATCGATTTTTTTCGACAAACATCTTTTAAAACAATCACGACTGTGTATTGATAATGAGGATGGTCATTTTCAACAATTACTTTATTAATATAAAAATTTAAAATTAATTAATAAAATAATTTTTCAAAAAAAATAAAAATTTTGTGAATTTAATTTTATGCTTTGTAGCTGCCTTGTTTGTTACTTTCTGATTTTCTGTGAAATGGATTGGTTTCTCAAAAATTTTTACTAGGCAAAAGTTGTAGTCCGTTAAATTTCCTATCCGGAATGGGGCGTCAGATTTTTTAT
Organism: Rhagonycha lutea; assembly: GCA_958510855.1. Classification (NCBI taxonomy): domain Eukaryota; kingdom Metazoa; phylum Arthropoda; class Insecta; order Coleoptera; family Cantharidae; genus Rhagonycha; species Rhagonycha lutea. Next base: position 18,002,680 of record OY294039.1, on the reverse strand, counting down.
TAAATGTTTCGTTTAAAAGATACAGGGTTTTGAAAAAAAACAAAAAAAAGAAAAGCCCAAATTTTTTGACATTTTTTAGCTTACTTTAATTCATAACTCGAAAGTCGTTGATTTTAGACAATAAAAGGTGTAAACCTAGTTTGTCGATTATTTCACGCTCTTTGAAAAAGCACTAAACCATTTTTACTTAAAAATCATTATTTTCGGAGCTATGGCCACGTTAAAGTGGAAATTAAAAAAATGCTTTAAAGAGGCCTAACTTTCGAGGGTTTGAATTTAGAAAAAAATTTTTGTTAAATATTGTTCTTAGAAAAGTGTCCTCTATCACCACCCAAGTTATGTAAAGTGAGTGCGGGGACACCCTGTATATTAATCGGTTTTAAAACGTTCTACGCCGTCTTCCGATACCCAATCTCCATTCTTCTCTGTTGTTCCACATTCCATCTTCCAGTTCTCTCTCTCTCATCTCTCCATCTATACCTTCTCTCCAACTTTTTCTGGGTCTCCCTCTTCTTCTACGTTCCGTTGGGCTCCAATTCAGCATCTCTATTGTACTACTATTGTATTTGGTACGTCCATTATTTCTCGTATTCTTTTATTTGTTATTCTTTCTCTTCTAGACTTTCCCGCGGCCCGTCTCCAGAAGTCCATCTCCGTGGCCATTAAGAGTTTTTGGCTTCGGTCTTTTAACGGCCATACCTCGCAGCTGTATGTAGTTATGCTCTTCACTATTGTGTTGTATATTAATAACCGTTTATTCTTCTTGTTGATCTTATCGTCCCATAGCACGCTGTTCATCAATGATATGGCTTTTCTTCCTAACGCATTTCTTTCTTTTATTGCTTCATCCATGTTTCCGTCTCGGGTGATCTTCAATCCTAAGTATTTATACTCTAGACATTGCCGAATCTTTTGCCCGTCTTCTAGGATCAGGTCTTGCTGTTGTCCCCCTATGCACATGTACTCGGTTTTCTTCATGTTAACTTCCAGCCCCCACTTGCTGTATTCTTCGATAAGTTTACGAGCCATGTATTCCAGGTCGTCGTATTCTTGGGCCAATACAATCTGGTCGTCGGCAAAGAACAATGTGTACAAGATGCTGTTGCTCAAAGGTATTCCCATTCTCTTACATTTCTTTTTCCATATCTTCAAAGCGTAGTTTAAATATATTTTAAACAATGTTGTTGATATGCAGCATCCTTGTTTAAGTCCCTTGGTAACCTGGAATCCTTCTGTAAGTTGGTTTGTCACTTTTATCCTAGCTTTGCTATTGTCATACATTGCTTGTACCGCTCTTATCAGATTCATACTGATGTTGGTTTTTTCTAGGATTTCCCAAAGTTTTCCCAAAGGGACGCTGTCGTACACTTGTTTCAAGTCGACATACAACATGTGAATCTCTTGGTTATATGCTATCTTTTTCTCGATTAGCTGTGTTACACAAAATAGATGGTCTATTGTTGATCTACCCGCTCTAAAGCCAGCTTGTTCTTCTGCTTCCATATCTTTGTATTCATTTTCGATCTTGTTTTTTAGGATCCTTCCGTATATTCGGCTGATAGCATTTGTAACCGCTATCCCTCGATAGTTATCACAACATTCCCTATTACCTTTCTTATGAATAATTGAGACATAGGATACCTTCCATTCGTCGGGTGGTTTTTCTCCATTTAGGTACTTTTGAAAGAGTTCTGAGGTGTTCAAACAGCTCCTCCGGTACATATTTTATTAGTTCTGCTGGGATATTTCCCGGTCCAAGCGCTCTTCCATTTTTTTGAGATGTATAGGGTGTTTTTTTAGCTGCATGAGAACTTCAAAATGAAATAAAACATTAAAAACCTGACGGAATGTTTTGGTTATAATTTTTTCATGAAAGTACAGTTAAAGGCATTTATGATTTGAACATGACTTCCGGCATGTGACTACCACGACTAATGGTTACGAAGCGCATCCGTTCAGTCCAATTTTTGACCACTTTTTCGAATATTTCTGGCTTTATTTCATAAATGGCTTGCTGAATATTAGCCTCCAATGCTTCTAGAGTTGTTGGTTTGTTAGCATAAACCATGGATTTAACATACCCCCACAGAAAATAATCTGGAGGTGTCAAATCACACGATCTTGGAGGCCAATTGATAGGACCACGTTTTGAAATAATGTTGTCACCAAATTGTCCTTTCAATAAATTGATGGTTTCGTTGGCTGTGTGGCACGTAGCACCATCCTGTTGGAACCATAAGTTGTCAATGTTTAGCTCTTGAAGTTTTGGAAACAAAAATGTATTGAGCATGTGTCGATATCTCACACCATTCACCGTAACGGTAGCTCCTTCCTCATTTCGAAAGACATATGGACCAATGATGCCGTTGGCGTGTATTCCACACCAAACAGTCAATTTTAATGGATGCAATGGAGTCTCAAGATAGTGTCCCGGATTGGTCTCACTCCATATACGGCAATTTTGTTTGTTCACATACCCATTTAACCAGAAATGTGCCTCGTCACTGAACAAAATTTTACGGTAAAAAAATGGATCCACTTCCAATTGGTTGTAAGCCCAATTTGGTAGCGTTGTTCAATGGTCAATCTATGTATTATCAAATGCCAAACCTTGCTAAACACAAATGTCAAAAAACTGTTTCCATAGCAATCTTGGTTCAATTGTTATCTCTATTGAAAGTTCTCATGCAGCTAAAAAAACACCCTATACATGCTGTTTTAACTTCCTGTATCGTTAGTATCATTGGTGAGCCTATAGTTACAATTTGGATCTGGGGATTGTCATCTTTCACCTCTTTGAACTCCGCTCTGTTTTCTGTCAGGAGGTTCTTAAAATGTTTATCCCATTTTTTAGGGATAATTGGTGATATTATATCTCTCTTCTTTTCTCGCCGTATGCTTTTGATAATTTTCCAACTCTCCGTACTCTTTTTTCCCCCTAGGAAAGTGTTTATTCTGGAGCATTTTCTCTCCCATGTCTCGTTCTTTTTTTGGCATATTTTCCTTCTTACTTTAGCTTGGGCTTGTTTGAATATTATCTTGTCGTTGCTATTTTTGGTGTTCAGGTATTTTTATATTTTTCTTTCTTGTCTATTATGTCCAATTCTATTTCTTCATTCCACCAATATGGTTTATTTGGTCCTTTTGTTTTCTGTAGGATTCCCAAAGCCTCTTTAGCTGCAGTACATATGCTCTCCCTTATAACTTTATAATGTTCCTCAGTGCTATCGTATTGTCGTTCTTTAATTTTTTTTTTTTTAATTTTTAAAAAATTTGGTAACTACCCATTGATTGGGTGAACAATTGAATGATTGACATACGATATAAAACGATTGAACAATGGACTGTTACAAATTTAAAAAAAAAATTAGTACACCCCCCCTACCGACCCTCATAGGTATTGGGTGTTCGCGTTTGACTCAAAAAATTTATGGTAAACCTAGCTTTACACTACAGTATACATTTTTTAAATTTTCTCCCTGAAAATCTCAAAGCTTAAATCAAATCTATGGTTGGTAATGTGGATTGTAATTTAATTATTATACCATGGTCTTATATTATCCCTGCGTTCGGCGAGAAGCTTTTCGCTACCAATCATTTCTTTTTTTCCTTCTTTCGAGCTTCCAGTCGCTTCCAAACACTTTGTCTCCCCACCAAAATGTGTGTAGCGTTTGTAGCGACTGGAAGCTCGAAAGAAAGAAAAAAAGAAATGTGTGGTAGCGAAAGTAGCTTTTGCCCGAACGCAGGGTAATATATTATCTTTTATCTCTTATATCAAAGAATGGAGTAAAAAACCAAATAAGAGTTTATATCGCAAATAAATTATAGTTCTGGTGAGTTGCTTCGTAAACAGAAATTTGAAGAGGAACAAAAAAAAACAAAGTTCCAAAAATCACCAGTTTCTTTACATCCAACTCTGGCATAGATGATAACATTGAATCCGCTCATTCATATTCGAGTTCCTCGGGTATTGCTGAAGTATAAGATAGAGTAATGGCAAGCAATCAGTGTAATTCAAATTTAAAATTTTCGCCTGCGGCGCTTGGAAAAATTCCACAAACCCGCCTCGCACTCATGGCGCTAAAATTTGCCCAGTCATACAAACTATTTGCCCTACCTTCATTTTCAGTTTGGCTACGGGCCTGACGGGACTACGTCGCGGTCGTCGTCGTGAGCTGTAAGTGGAAAGCACCCTTAATAATGCATCATTTTGTATTTATATGCTTTTTATTTATTTTTGAATTAAATAAAGTTAAATAGTACTTTTCATCACAAGGACGTAAAACGCGATTTTTCGTTCGAGGGGAGCGGGGGTTACGAGGCGGAGCGTAGCGCAGCCGAGGAACCCGACCGCTTCCGAGGTGAAAAAGTAGTTTTACGGCTTCGCGTGGTGAGAAGAACTTTTCGTTAGCCGTCAATGTGCGTAATATTTGCAGGAGGAACAATAAAGCGCCGCGCGACATTAAAAAAGCTGCCGTGTTAGTGTTTGCTAAGGAACACGTGCAGCAATTTGTCTCGACGCGACGGCGCAATATAAGTAACTATTATTATGCTAGCCAAATTAAGTTACACTATCACGTTCTAAATATTGCATATAGAAAGTAGTATAGAGGGACGTGACTCTATGCTTCTTTCCGTTTCTCTGTAAATATTGTAAATAGAAAGTATTATAGAGGGACGTGTCTCTATAATACTTTCCTTTTGTACATATTTTGTACTTATTTTGTACATAATACAGTAGAAACTTATGCTTTTATACCATTTTTATTGGTTTTTTCCTGCAAATATCGACGAAAACATACTCTTTTCGTACCTCAAAACGTATACGAAAAGTGCTCAAATACGTCCGCGGTAACGAAAATAAAATTTAATGTGACAGTTTTTATAAATTTTGTTTTCGTTAAATAATATTACTAAGTAAAAAAATCTGAGTATGGGGGAGGGGGGCCCGTTCTACAATTTGGCACATAAGAAAATTTCACGTTGTTACGCCACTGCCATAAACTGTAAACTGCCCTCCAAGCAAAAATATCGTAATAACATAAAATTTAGTATAAGTTCCTATACTAAATAAATCCCATTGTCCTTCGTGTAAGCGGGGTGTAAACTGCCCTAATACCATACCAACTTTGGGGCAGTTTACATTCGGGATTAGTGTTGCCATTTTTTTTAGGAGGGCAGTTTACAGTTTAAAAATTTTACCTGTTTCATGAATTGGGGCAGTTTACATCGACCCATATTAGTAACTAAAAATTCATTCGATAGTTTTTAGTAACTAAAAAGTTATTCGAATAGTTTTAGTAACTAAAAAGTTATTCGAATAGTTTTATTAGTAACTAAAAATTCATTCGATAGTTTTTAGTAACTAAAAAGTCTCCAACTATCGATAGTTTTTTATAAACTATAATATTATAATATCGAATAATTCGATAGTTTTTATTCGATAGTACGATAGTCCCATCACTAATTTATATGGGCAGTGTTGGTAGGTTGATTTTACGTCGCTGCGAACTGGTGAGCCGGTTTGATAGACAGATTTTGGTCGATCTCGCAAGGAGTGCTTGGGTTTGCAAATGTTTTGCAAAAATCCCAGAAAATGTTAGTTTGAGGGCTTTTGAGTATCTTAAGAGCGTATCTGCGAGTTATTATAAGTGTTCGCGATTATTTTGAGTCGCGTAATTTGTAAAAATCATCATTTTTACAAGAATTAGTATCTGCGAGAGATTGTCGACCGTATTGACAAAAATTTTGTTTTACGTGCTACGACCGACGCAAAAATTATTGAAAAAGTGTTATCCTGATGATCGTCGTTTATCATAGGATCAATTTACGTTGTATTTGGAGCTGACAGATTGATATTTTCGTCAAATTTATTCGCACATTGTAAAATTTTAAGGTTAGTTTGAACACATGTTAGGAACACATCTGTTCGTTAAAAATTTGGAAATTTGCTGTAACCGATTGTGGAGTATAACATTACACAGTACTGGAAGTTTTCCGTTCGAAAACTTTGTTTGGTTTAATTGGAAAAGCAGGAGATTTGGTTCAACAGATGCCACGACTGCTACTGTATTTTTGCTACTGGGGAAGCCATATTGGATCTGCGCATTCGACAAATACCGAGTGCGGCATAATAAACAGACGTCGTAAGTTTCTGAACATTTATTTTGATAACAAAATTTGTAAAATTTTATTCATTGTTACACAAATTAACATAATAACGGTGTCAAGTAAACGTATAGCTAACATTTTTGAAGTAAATCCTACGCTTTACTTGAAACTGTACACAACACACTATATTATTTATCACTTGACGTTTGTGTCAAAGATATCCGAAATTGCTCTCATAATTATTTTTATTCAAGTAAATAAATTGCTATTTGATTTCCACGGCCTCCTTAGTGACTATTTTACTACAAAGATTAGTGTGGTAAGCATTTTTATTGACGTCCACGACCCTTTAATTGAATTCATTGAACTCACAAACTGTATAGCTGTGGTCTCGATAAGTGTTCTCGACAGAAAAGCTTTCCGGGAACTCAAAATCGTCATTTGTTTCGGTGGATATCGACTACCCCAAGCGCCAGATTTAGGGGTTGGGAAGTCGAGACCATTTGAAACACGACAATATTTTAATAACAAAATGTAACATCCATTTCCATAACAAACTTTAGAATGGAGACAAAATAAAATACAGCGAAGCAAGTTATTGTATTTTGTACATAGTTTAAATTACATTTTGCTCACGCCTACTTTAGGTAGGGACGGCTTTAGGCTCGCATGACACGACGTTAAATTTTGCTTAAAATTTAGTAGTAAATGGTAACTAACCAATGGAAAGCGTTTGTTAGTATTCATCAGAGGTTTATTATTGGTTAGCTACCATTTAGTACTAAATTATATGCAAAATCTACTATAAATCTACTATATAAAATCTACATACTACTAATACATTTTTAAAAATTATTATTTTACGCAGTTATATTTGGAAAATCCAAAAGTAATAGTTTATGAATATGATATTAAAGATCAGGCCCGGACTGGCTCCTTTGGGGCCCTCGGCTAGAGACTAAGGGGGTTATTATGTAACTCTGTAAACCAAACTTTACGACTCTAAAGGATGCCCGGTTTCATAAAACTTTTAACAACTCGTTAAATTTAATTAACCAATAGAAAACGTTCGTTAGTACTAATAGACCAATATAATTCATTTGTTAACCTTAACAGCTTGTTTTTATTTTTTAGTGCACCTTTTTAATTTTAATTTTTTAGTCATATTTGTCAAATAAAACTCCTGCTTTATCCTATCAGAATTCCCCTGGTATGTGTTTGATGATATTTGATATTTCACCCTGTATACATCATTAAAACAAAATATTTCACTCTGAATGCGGTCCCTAAAAATGGGAATGCGATTAATGCCTGATTTCACCAACATTTATTTAAGAATATCCTAGTAAAGAATTCCTTTGCATAAATGTGATTGGTGAAATTTGATATAGCATTGACATAAAAAAAACTCATATGTCAAATATGACCAATCAAATTTATGGAAGTAATTATTTACTACTATCGGAGTAAAAAGTTCTGACCCCTGAGTTTGAAGTCTTATATTTCAAAAAGTAATTGATGGAATTTTATGCACTAAGAAGAAACAGATAAAGAATTTAATTTTGTATAACATATTAAAATTTCAAAGATATAAGTTTTATAGTGCCTTTCTGCTATGCAGATACTTAACAAAAGAGGAACAATTTAAGCAACAATTATTATGTACAAAAATAATATCGATTTATAGAAATCCACTTTTAACAGAAATTTGATAAAATTCAATTAAAATTTTAATATTGCTAAAAGAGTCTACTTTTGTCTATGTACTACATAAATTTTATGTAATTTCAGAAGAAAATACGATAGTTGTAGGTATTTTAAGTTGCAACTTTTTTAAATGAGTGCTAACACTACACTTTTTGAACATTTTTTTAAATAATTTTAAAACGGCGTTAGTTAAAAGTATAAAATTTTAATATGACATTTAGCATTAATCAATTGATATCATATATTTTTTTCAAATTTTTTCACTGCTAAATTTTGATTTTATTTTATTATTACAATGCGCAGCCATGCATGCGCTTTATTATTTTCAGTTTTTTCCCGATTTTTGCTTATTTTTCGGAATTTTGGGAAACAAAATTAATATATTAAAAAATTCGCTACAAGTGGAAGCTATGTATCAAATTTCAGCTTTCTAGGACGTCGGGAAGTTAGTTAAAAACGGCCTCGGAAAAGTCCAACCACACGAACGACGGACTACGGACATGCATTACAAAATCTTTCAACACTTTTTTATGTAAACACGCTAAAGGAAGTTGATTTATTTATTGGAAAACCACGTTATTCGAAAATTAGTTCATGGGAACTCCCCCCCCCTTCCAACCGTGATGTTCAAATAAGTAAATCAATTTCCTTTAGCGTTTTTACATAAAAAAATGTTGAAAGATTCTGTAATGCTAGCAATTATTTAAATTTTTGTAACGTCCTGGAAATAAATGACATAAAACACAAATTATTCAGTGTAGCACTGGACCTTGCTCTTACTTGCGCAGATGTTTGAAAATCACATTTTCAGCTATTTTGACACTACTTGGAAAGTATATAAAAAATACAAATCACTTTTACCCCAAGTATAAACCATTTTTTGAGGCCTTTTCCGGGCCCCCTTGGGTTGGAGGCCCCTCGGCGATCGCCGACCTAGCCAGTCCGGGCCTGCTAAAGATAATAAACATGGCCGCATTTACTCAACTGATGCCTAGAATTATAAATCTTTTAACAAGGCATTAAAATTAATTAATCAACAGAAATTATAATCAGTTAGCTTCTAAGATAGATAAATGCTTTTAAAATCGGAGGTGAAATTTTAAACAACATTTTTTGAGCCTTGACCTTATGACGGCCCTGCCGATCTAGTTACTTGAAAATTTGAATTTTGAACGTAGTTAGTAATCTTACTAAAAAACTGTGGTTGGTATGGGTAGATTACCATATTTGTATTCAGATTACAACACGTGTTCTATATAAATGTTGGTGTGTAATGAAATTATTATGATACAATAATTATTTAAATTGATACGAAATAAACGAAAATAATAAAAATGTGATATGTATTAAAAAGAAATAAAGAACGTGCAATGTAATTTGATGGTATCGAAGAACCGTAGTCTGGTCGAATCAAACGGAGATTGATTTTACAGTCAGGGTAAGTAAAATTTATATTTTAATATTCATTTTTTATATTTAATTGAAATGACCGATTGTAGAAGAGATTAACATCTTAATAGAAAATGACTTTAAATATAATAACATCTCATGCGGTTAAAATAAAAGCCATAGTGTGTGATGCACCTGCCATAGCATATATTATTAAGTGTATAAAAGGTCACACGGGATATTATGGATGTGAAAGATGTTTTCATAAAGGAATGTACGAGAACCACAAAGTGGTATTTTTTTGATTAAGAATCAAAGACAACTTAAACATCATAATAAAGGAAACTCCTTTAACTCAAATCATAGATTTTAAATGCATTACCTGCATACCTTTGGATTCAATGCATCTCGTATTTTTGGGAGTAACACGAAAACTAAAAAACTCCCAATAAACCTTTGCAACAATTGATACACAGACTTGAAGAACGAGGTGACACTAATTTTAGTTGTACTCCCATACAGGGCTTTTTAATCGAAAGTATTAAACTAGACGAAAAGAACTGTTTTGTAATAACAAAACATGATAAGGTTGCCAAAGTGTGCAAGATCTCGGGATAAACTTGTCAAATTAAAGTTTTCGCTAATAAAACTGAGTTTTTTAATAAACCTCTTTCATCGATGAAAGTTGGAATTTATAAAATTTCCAAGTTAGGCGAATATACTGTTGTGGTATTTTGACCATTAGAGGGTATAAGCAAGCAAATAAAGGGAGTGTTTCGATTTTATTTAATTTTAATTCAATAACCAGTTAATTTGACTGATAAAATAGACTTTTGCATCAAATTAATAACAAACCGCCGCATGTAACAATTTACACACAAAACCATACAAATTTAAGATGATTTATGTAATACAAATATTTTGCAACACCCTGTGAATATTATTAAACCTTTAAAGTGACGAGAGTTTCTTGTAAAATAAAAATTTAGTGAACAAACAATTATAAACACCATGTTACCTATAAATAAGTGCGACATTAGTGATCAAAAATATCAAACCCCACCTATAAAAATCCAATTTCGAAAACTGGGAGAGGGACAGAAAGGCGAGCAAGCCAGAATGAAGCCAGTCTCTTGGTGAAACTCAAAGAGGGAACACGCGAGTTCCCCGGTGAAACTCAAGCGGAGTGCAGTTCTTTGGTGGTCCTCAAAGAAGGAAGAACTCCAAAGACTTCTTTTTGATCCAAGGGTCAGGGAAGTGTAATTTCGCGGATTCACTAAGAAGTGAATAATTTGCGGAAGTCGAGTCATCGCGTAATTGCTAATTACGACTTATAATTAGTGAACGGTTGTGTATTTCTGACGAGTTGAGGTATTAGTAAATTGGATACCTACAACAGAAAATTGATAATTAAAATTGTATTTGCTATTTTATAAAATTACACCTATTACATGAATGGAGGTTTGGCGATTTTATTAAGGAATTGGATGCACGAGATTACGGGAGCAACACACTGGAGCGGATATGGTTCCCTACTAGATGGTTGGTAATGCAGATGTCAACGATCGACTAAACAGTGGCGCACAAAAACTTAAAGAAGTTTTTCATTTATAAGGTAAATGAAATTTGATTAAAAGTTAATGAACTCAAATAAAACAATGATTTCTGTTAATAGTGAGTTTATTAATTAAAATTGTATTTGCTATTTTATAAAATTACACCTATTACATGAATGGACAGATTTACACGTACAGTGTTACAATTTAAAACGTTAAATGTTACGTGCATGTCTGAGCTATTACACTAGAACACTTGTGGTTTGTGACAAACTTATTGTCCTCATAAAATTTGATGCAAACTGTTTATGAAAAATTTTTACGTTCAATTAATAAATTATGCTTGTTACGAATTTACACCCTTTTATTTCGTTTATCGAACTCATCGACTCTGAGGAAGAGAAAAACCCATCTTCGGCGAAAAACTAGTTTTGAGGGCCTTAGTTATAGTTCGTTTGACGAGAAGATCATAACAATACTTTACGATACAAAGGAAAGATATAAAATCTAAATGCTGGCTGACACCATAATATGACGATTATTTTGTTGCAATAGAATTACTACATCATTTTTAAATTGTACTGAAAAGTATAATTATTTTCCTTGAGTTAATCCCTCCCCCTATTTGCCACCAAATGTTAGAATACATTTCTATTGTAGATTGTATATTGGTAGAGAAAATTACACAAAGTAGTAAAGTATTTAATATTTATTTAATAACTTTTAATAAAAAATACCAAAAAATTAAAAATCATTATTCCCCGTTTAGCTCTGCCTCCGTCCCAGTCTCTGGACGAGGCCAATATGCTGCTAAAGAATAAATCTAGGTTGTGGTCGTCTATATTTGGATGTAGTGTACGGATGCTCTCTGAAACAAAAATTAGTAAAAAATAATAACTCGCCCACTACAACTTTATAGACTTCCATTAAGTTTTCTTAATCTTCCGACCTTTAAGGGAGTATTTTTCAGCCATATCCTGACTTAAAAGTTTCTTTATCATGGCTAATAAAGAAGGCCGTGGCATAATTATGGCCACCAACTAATGACAGAACTCCAATTATTATTAAATTAAATTAATAATTGTAAAGAGCTGCAAAATGTATCTTACTAAATTTGTTCTGTCATCTGTATTAGTTTTTAAATTTTTTTCCAATTGATTCAGACTTTAAATGTACACGTTGCTATTATGGGGTTAGTAACGGAGGCGCCACTGTTTGTTACCGACATCATCCCAACTAAATTTAAAATGTTGGATACTTCCCTTCGAATTTCCTTGATGTTATATTTTAATTCTGTAAATGTTCTTTTTACATCGAACTTAAATTCTTTAAATTCTTTATGTAAATCTGCAAGCTGTTTAAAACTGCTTTCAGATCGACTTTCCGCTTCTGATCCTGAAAGAATTTTAAATATATTGCCCAAATACAAAGCGGCCCAGAATTGATTTAAATTACCTGAATCGTCGTGGTTATCAGGTAACTCCTCCAGATCAGTTTCCATTGTACTAGTATTTAAGCCAAGCTGTGCATATCTTTCTGCCTCAACTACAGTGTGAACCGTTTTTTGACACACTCCCTGATGCTCTCGGTATTCATAATTGATCTTTGGTGATTCGCATCTAGCGATATGCTTCTTAATTTTTCCACTTGCCATATTTTGCGGATACACATGTATTGTTTTTTCCGCGTTGACCGCCAAACTTGACGGCACAAAATCGCATTCCGATTTTGCAACACGTGCTAATGTTTTTATAAAATTCAAAAAGAAATTTGGTCAGCCCATTGATAGGTTGTACAAACCAATGTTTGTACCGATAGTTGTTTAAATAATCAGTTTAAATTTTTTACAAAAAACCAAATTTAAAAAAACAATTTTATTTAATTGCCGACGTTTCGGGCCCTTTTATTGGCCCATTTTCAAGGCTAAAACTTCTTTGGAGACCACAGTAAGTTTTGACCCCCTTTATAAATTTAAGAAACGATGAATAATTGAAATATTTGGCTTTTTTCTTCCTCGACACAATTTCGGCAAATCAACTAGTGGCATAATTCGAATTTTCAGTTGCACCGTTTTGGTTTTGAAAATATTAATATTGTATTACAATGTTCCACCAATATTGTGTACAATATTGCACCCATATTGTGTACAATATTGTACCAATATATCAAAAAGCGAACAAAACTATTTTGGCCAATATTGTATATCAATATTGCACCAATATTTGAAATGTATTTAGCCCATATTGCCACAATATTGTGTGCTACATGGGAAAGGTTTAAAAAAAATTTATTAGATTATTCATCATTATCTTGGTTATCTGTATAACCAAGACTTTCGTAAAAATTATAGTAGATCTTACTTATTGCCTGTGGTTTTATTGCAAACAATGCCTCAAGTCATCTTACTTCCTTTTGCTGATTTTTCTGTCTTCGTGTAATGGCTTTAATAATTGCATTATTGATCTCTGTCGAGTAAACTTGCTGCAATCAACATCTTTAAAATCATCATCTTCAAAGTTTTCCTTAAATTGAAAATGATTTGGAAGCGTTGACTCAAATTTTATCCACGACATTTTCTGCCAGTGGACAGCTTCCCCACTCGTATCATTTTTTCTTTTCGTATCTCTTCTTCAGTGGCATACGAGGTAATTGATTTCGTGCCATTAAATTTGCATTATGGTTTGCATTTATTGTTTTGGTCCTGCGTATGTTTTAAATTTTCTAAAATTGAAATTATTACTTTCGCATAATCAATACCTATGTTATGTGTAACAGCATTACTGTTAGTATTTCCAACTTTATTGTTAGGTGTTGCTCGGTCCTCGGTGACAAGCATCTTCATCTGTTAGCGGTTGTCATTTGTAACGACTTTCTATTCTTTTTTAATAAGAAATAATCGACTCCATTTAAGACATTAATATTAGTAGCAAAATTTGTCCTGATTTGCTGGATTATCTACGATATTTTTGTATTTTAATAAAATACCAACCAAAAGATTATGTCTATATAAATGGAAGCTAAAATTCAGAAAATCGTACTCGCTTCGGCGGTACATCTACTAAAATTGGAACGATACAGAGAAGATTAGCATGGTCCCTGCGCAAGGATGACACGCATATTCGTGAAGCGTTCACCATTTTTCCACGTTCCAGGGTATATAGCTTGTAATCGTAGATTGTTTGCTCTCGTCCCTGGTGCCTAGCCAGCAGCGTGGCGCGTCCCCGGGTTGCGGATAGGGGAACGACCAAATACGTTTGGTTAGCTGTGAATAATGGAATAAACAGCCGCGGACAAGGGTTTTAAATTTTGATGTGCTATATTGTAATACTTAAACTTAAATATGAAGTGTAAGGTCAATGCATCTACACTAGGAATACAATTATCTGGAACAACTTGTATCAATAGTCTTTCTTTAAATGGCCCATTTTGCCACAATTAATGCACCTTTAAAGCACTTATCTTGGGTCGCTTTGGTATTCTTCGCTGAGTCATGAGTTCTTGTTGATTATTTGGTAGATTCATTCGTACTATTGTCGAATAATATCATAAGTTATGCCACCAATCACAGGACATATCACTTTCTGCCATTCCAGTTGTGATTCGTATTGATAAATATTACGTATTTTCTCCATTCCGTATTCGCAAAAACTGTCAAAATCATAACTTTTCTTATTAGCTGCCTTGATTAGCTTTGTGTGCCAAGTTTCTTGATTGGGGAAGTTATACATAGATCGTGCACAAAATTATCCCAACTCCTATCAAATGATTTCCATCCATCAAAAAACTTTTTTCCATTTCCTTGTAATGGGTCTCCAGCTTTCACTATCGTAATGCAATCTGACGCTTTAGTTCGTTTCTTTAGATCATTTATTATGCTCAATCCATTCATCTGTCGATAGCTTGCTATTATCAGGATCATGCGTAAAGTGCGAATCATTAGTTGAAATATCAACCTATTTTGTCTTCTTATCTTCTTCAGTCATCGGTTTTTTGTTGTAAATTTCTGGAAAAATCGAAGTAATGTAAGGTTTATCGGGGTGATTGATCTTATTTCCAACGAAATGACGATTACAAATGCACGAGCTTGTGAATCACATGTGAAGCATCTAACACGTACTTCTATTGCGTGTTCATTTATTTTTACCCCATCTTTTAAATTTTATTAAATTTTAATATTGACGGATTACCTCTTTATAACAGTTCGAAATGTGAATGTTGGTCCATTTTAATGAATATCCATAAAATGGCTTAATATGTGAAACCTATGGTCGTAGGTATTTTTTGTAGACCGAGCAAGCCTAGTTCCATAGATGATCTTTTGTTTCAATTTTGTGAAGAAATGAAAATTATTTTCCGCAGGGATTTTATCGCTCGTAATACCTTGGAAACATTTCTGCAGATACACATCTACTCCATTGTGCCAATATTCACCTTCATTATCGTATTTTGCGATGACCTCGCTTTCCTAAATAAAAATATGTAGTACGTAATTGCAAGGTATGTATAATTAATTAATATAATTACTTTAATAATTTTTTTCATCATATCATTATTATGAAGATGGGCTGTTGCATGTCTGAGAAGGTAATGTATTTCTCTTTCGCTTCTTCTGTGATCTGCAATCTTCACTTTCTGTGTCAGACTCGGCACACATTTCCTTTTCTAATTTTATACCATCGTGCAATGATAAAATTCCCCTTCGTTTTAAGGTGCAATTTAACACTTGCCAAACGTTTTTGTTTGGCAACGACTTAGCATTTTCTCGAAGTGTAATCGCTTCGAGTCTACCGCTGGGCCAGTATAAAACCCCATTTTCTTCCCAATGTTCAGGTACTGTCACCAACGTTTTGCTGCCCTTTTCTATTGTTTGCACAATTTTATACATTATTTCGTTATATTGTGATGTAAATTACTAGGGGGGTTCGCCCCCCTGGCCGCTAACGCGGCCCAACCCCCCAGGGCCGCTTTGCCCTTATTATTATTCAAACTAGTTCTATTTGATTAATTTATTAATATTAACCATAAATTAATATTTATTCCTTATTTTTAAACCCCGAGTCCATAAAAGCACAAATGTCCAAGAGTTCGATTTTCTGAGTACCAGGAAGTGAAGTATCATTAAATACATTTTTAAACCCTAGTCTGTATTCAATAAGCAATACTTGTTTTATTTTCTTGATGCCTTCTTGATCATCATCGGCAACCTTTAAAATAAAATTGTCGACCAAAGACTGAAGAATGGGCATTACCATAGGTTGAGACTGCGAAGAAAATAAAGTTGTATCCAATTCAAATGGTTGCAAAATTTGCACAACATTTTCAATAATGTGGACCATTGCTCTTCAGTTAACATCAATTGTTATGCACGAGTTCGCGATGCAATTGTCCTATCAGATAAAACACTGGTTAGGGATTCACGCTGTTCGATAATCCTATTTAATATAAAAAAAGTTGAATTCCAACGCGTTTTTTACCGATTGTATAAGTTTGTGCTGTTGTACCTTCGAAGTTACCTTTCGTAATAGTGAATTCTCTTCTCGTGTAAGTTTTCGATGTTAGAATAATAACTGTTACGAAGGTACCATTATCCTTAATATTGTTAACATCCAGGTTAGTAAGTTCTTCTCTGCGACACGCACCGCTAATACCAATTGTCATGGCCACCTGAAGCAATGAAAAATCTTGTAAAATCAGTGAATTTTTCTCACCTTTATTAATAAATACGTGTCGTCATGCGCCTCTTTCAAGAATTTAGAAATATCGGCGTGGGTAAACACCTCCGATTTTTTTGAAGAATGCCCTTTAGACTTTGTCTTTAAAAACGCAATTAGCATTGTGTATTTTTTAATGTCGACATTTTTCCAAAATGCGTGGATGAAGCACTCCAAGCAGAAATTGGAATTGAAGTAAAAGCTTTCTACTGCCCACCGATGTCAAAATAATTCAAATAAATGTTGCCATTATTTTCCTCTGTACTCGGTAGTAATTTTAGTAGTTTACAACTAAAGCATAATGAAATACCTACACGTTTTTGCTCGGTTGTTAGTCTTGCAACCGACCCCGTGGCATCAAAATAAGCAACAATTTTCTTACCCTTACTTACAATAGCATTTAATTGCTCCTTGGTATATAAATACGTGGAATCGTTAACACTTGGCATTTTAATGTACTGAAAACTTTCAGGTTGATTAAAAGCCTTACGTCTCGGATTTATATATGGATCAACGTGTAAATTCATAGCAGCTTTTACTTCAGATCTAGCCTTTTGATAAATTGCTATAGATTAATATCTTGCAAGTTCCCTTCAGCAAAACCATCAGTATTTACCATTTCAATATCGTAACTTCGAACAGGTTGGTAATTGTTTCAACAATTTTTTCTTGGCCTTCATTCTATTATCACCTCGTAGTTGATAAACCATATTCTTCTCCAACATGATTGTCAAATTCCTTGTCATATCTTACAACGACGTCAACCAAATCATGATCTGCTAGCATCGTACTTGACATAGTTTACCACTGTTTTTTAATTTAAGGCCACCTTTAAAAGAGACCACACAATTAATTCCTGCTTTTAGCAATCCATTTTTTATAGCATTATAGGGCTTCTCAGAATTATTTAATATATTATCAACTTCCTTTAAGACGAGCTTTGCTACGTTATAATTAAAATTGGAGTTCCCACGTCTATTTTCACATTTTTCCAATTAATGTATAATATCTTCTTTTTCGAGAAATATATTTATGGGGTTCTCACGGCCTCCTGAACTTCGAGGGTATATAAAAGTACCAATTTTACTACCTCAAAGCGGTCAAACTTCTTCAATGTTTGTCAAAATACGGTCAAAATTCATCGTACTTTTATTGTAGAACACCAACTCCTGCAGATCTTCATGAAGGTGCATGAATCTGGCTGGATTCGGGGACCATATCTGAAACAAAATGACCCATTATGAAGACGCTTCCACCTCGTGTTGCAAGGGGTTGTTGCTTCCCGATCATCTAACATAATAGGTCTGTTTTTTGGAATCGCTTTATGAGGCTAAGGTCAAAGCCAATGCTCTTGGTCATAGGACAGTTCCGCTGGTTTACTAAATATAATAATAATTTGTAAATAATATAATTTGATAATAATAATAAAATATTTTTTGCCTTTCCGGGAGTAAAGTGGTCACTTTACTCCCAGTTTTGCGGGAGCAAAGTGCCACTTTTCTTAGGAGGGGGGGGGGAAAGTAAATTAGCGGGAGGAAAAGTAAAATAGCGGGAGGAAAAGTAAAACAGCGGGAGGAAAAGTAAAACAGCGGGAGGAAAAGTAAAACAGGGGGGGGGGGTAAGTAAAAAGACTTACAAATTTGTATTACCACCATTTAAATTAACAGTTATATTAAAATTTGAGCAAGAATTAATTTGAAACAACCGATTACCAAATATTGCTAGGACGGTGCCACCCTTAAAAAATTTGCCACATGGTCCGAAGAAAGTACACGCGATTTCTTCGGAACGTACCCGACGTTCTTCCTTTTTAGGAAACCCGTTAATTTGTGATAACCGCCAATATCAATATCGTGATGTACTTTCATCATCGCCTTTATCATTGAATAATGAGACCACATGGTGGACACCTTTACAATTTTTGCTTTTTCGTAGAAGAAAGCCAAAAAAACATCTTCCGTGTAGCAGTCCGCCACGTTTTTTTTGCCACACCACTTCACAAAATCATCGTATTGTTTTTCATATAACTTCCTCGACTTTGAAGGTAATGCTTCCACACAAGCCAACTTAGCTGCTTCAGCTATTTCAATATTAGAACTCATTTTAAATTTTAATTTACGATCTTTTCACACTCACTTTTCACTTTTCTTTCTTTCCTTTCAATCTGAATCTGACTTATGGAGCATACTTTAGCTTAGCTAATTAGCACCAACTTAAGTTGGTATTCCAACTTAAGTTGAATTACTCAATCAACACTTTGTCTGGCTTTAGACTGTATGGTTGGTAATTCTCGCTTATTCGAACAAATATTTGCTTTGAATTTCGTGATTGGCTTTCGGAAAGGCAAAAAATAGTATATTCGCGCTCGGGAGTAAAGTGACTTTTCGTCCTTCGGATAATTTTTACCCTCGGCTGCGCCTCGTGTAAAAAACCTTTACCCTCATGACGAAAAGTGGCACTTTACTCCCTTGGTGTATAATATACTATATAATCTACTTTGTTTGCATTTAGAATTTGATATGGTTCATATTCATATATGTCTGGGTCTCAAATGGCTAGCAATGGTCGAAAAATCACTTTGAAAAAAATTTAATTTTTCGACCACTTCGCTAATATGTGGCAAATATAGCCACAAGTGTTGGTTATCCAGTATTTTAAATCGCGCGTCGCTAGCTCTTACCGTTTTCGAGATATCTGCGATCAACCAAAGGTATCGAAAACTTGGAAAAACTGTGCTTCGGTTGATAGTCTTCATACAATGTAATCTAAAACATTCTGTTCAAATATACTTTTTAGAAGTACTGCCATCGAGTCGTTTGTCATTTTTTCGTTTAGCTCTGTTGTCGCCAATCTTTCAGTTTCTAAAATTCTTCTAAAACATCAGGTTTTAAAATTTGTAATCTCTTTCAACCTCCCACTAATTGTAACAGTTTTTGTCTTTCTTATACATTCTTGACAGATAGCTTTGATGTTACCGTTTTCTTCTTTTGATATTGCATAATATTTTCCATTTAACATTATCGGTAAAGAAGTTTCATTGGGTTCCACCTTCACCGGTGCCGGACAAATGTCAGGACGAATTCTGCGCATTATTCAGTGGCATACGAGGTAATTTATTTGGTGCCACTAAATTTGCCTTATTATTATTTGCTCCTATTGACTTATCAATATTTATTGTGATTTGGTATACTTTTGCGTAGTCAATACCTGGATTTACTCGATTATCTTCGTTTTTTTTTGTATTTTAATAAAATACCAACCGCAAAATTTATCTATATAAATGGAAGCAAAAATTGAGAAAATCGTACTCGCCTCGGCGGTACATCTACTAAAATTGGAACCCTAATATTTCTATGATTGGAACGATACAGAGAAGATTAGCATGGTCCCTGCGCAAGGATGACACGCATATTCGTGAAGCGTTCACCATTTTTCCACGTTCCAGGGTGTAAGCTTATGATCGCAGATTGTTCTCACTCATCCCTGGTGCTTAACCAGCAGCGTGGCGCGTCCCCGGGTTGCGGATAGGGGAACGACCAAATACGTTTGGTTAGCTGTGAATAATGGAATAAACAGCCGCGGACAAGGATCTAGGAAAAATCAAAAATTTGATTTGACTAGCTAATTTGTTAGGTAGTAAAAGAAAATGTCGACTCTATGCAATACAAATTAGAAGTTGCTAATAAATTTTTAGGTACCCATGATGTTAATGTCAAAGTTTCCACACCGAAGATTGTAAACACGTTTAATAATTATTGTACAAATGTTACTGTAAATGTATTTTTCTAACTTGTATCGAAAATATCTATAGTTGACGTTCTCGTTTTTCTAGGCTGAGCGTTTAAAATCCTCTTTTTCATTTATAGAGTTTTTGTATAAGAAACATCTATTATTATTTTTCTGATACTTCACCTTCTCCATGGTACCTTGCTTTTACCTTCCATTTACCAATGATGTGGAATATAAGTCAGCAAAATCGAAAAATTCAGATCTCTCCATTTCGTGAACCATAAAATGTTTTACGTTTGCCTACTTGGCGTATAAGTTGAGCCCAATCGTGAGGGTGTTCAATTCCCAAGTTACATTTTTTCTTTTCAATGAGACTATGGTCGGTGTCACATTCCATGTGTGTATGTCAAGGAAGTAAAAATTTATGATCAATCGTATTCAAATTTTCGCAATTTTGTAATCCCACAAGACAAACTGCTGCGATATAGCTGTTCTTATTTTGGCCTCCACATGAATCCGAGTAGATAACCTAAGCCCAGTTTGGGGCTTTTAAAAATTTTGTATGCCATGTTTCCCGATTAGGAAAATTGTAGGGAGATCTTCAACAAAGTTTTCCCAGTTTCGCTCATATGGTGTCCATCCATCAAAAATTTTATTCCCGTTTCCCTAAAGTGCATCTCCTGCCTTCAGAATCATAATATAATCGGATATTTTTGCACGTCTCTTTATTTCGTCTACTTGTTCAAGCCATTCTTCGGTCGAATATTATGGCTCTGGGTTATGACTTGGCAGATTAAAGGTATGCCATTCGGTTTCATCTATTGGCTTTAGGTTTAGTTTCCCCATAAAACAATGAGACTACGAAAGGTAATGAGTTTAAACAAGACTTATTACAACTTCTGTTGATTGGTAGTTCATCTACTCCAACCTTTAATGTAACCAGATTTGATAAATTATTTAAATATTGTAAATCAGGTAGCAGGATCTTCTTATAGTCACGATTGATTTCGCTTACAATACTAATATTTCTAATAACAAGATAAAAATAGTCTCCACCCGCAATGGCAACAGTTTGTATATTATTATGTTTCATAGCCCAACTATTTAGTTCATAATGTTTTGCAACAGCTGTCCGAGGTAAAAGTGTTTTCTTGAGAAAAAACACAAGAAAACTTTGTAATGCCGCCAAGTTATCAGTTTCTATTAAATTTAAATCATAATTATCTTCAGTTAAATTATTACCCGTATTTAAATCGCAAACTGTTAAGTGTAATACTTGATTCGGTGCCACTTTGAAATGATTCGTCATTATTTGTATCACCAACTGTCATTGGAATCACTTTCGTTCGTTTCAATTTTGATTTTCGAACCACGTTCCTACTTTTATGCTAAAACGCGTGCTTAGATATTGTGTTATAATTTTTGATTCCATGTCTAAACGTCGAAAACAAACACATCGAAACATTATAAAATATGTCTGGTCGTACAATTATTAAAGTATATGATTGCTTAGTGCTATCTATTACGTAATTAGTTAAAAAAGTTTTATTAAATAAAAATATTAATACAAGATTTTACTAGCTGTTTTGAAATTGAAAGTTGTATGCGATACTACTACAGATTTGATCCTGGCCGCAAGGTCGCGATACTTTTTTCGTCCTGGGATTGGTTGTTGACCGCTGATGTATTGTTCTATTTTGAACTCGTTCATACCCTGTTCTTTCATCAAAACATAAATAAACTTCCAAATTGAAGGGAGGTTGGAGCTCAAGAGAGAACTGAAAGCTCGGTGCCATCCTTCCACAGAATTGTTTGTTTAGGGAAGATCATTGAGGAAAGTTTCATAACAATTCCAAAGCGCAATTGGAAATCTTGGAGGATTGATCAGCGGTTCGAGTAAATCAGCGTTTGTAATGAAGAACTCGGTTTCAATTAGTTCTTCAAAGGAGCGAACCACTTCGACAATGGGAACGAAACTCAAAGCAGCTAACTTTCTAATATTAACTGAGAACTGAATGCCTCACTGTTCTCTCACTGGACTCGTATCAAATGGTTTCTTTGAATAACCCTCCATATGCATTGACTGAAGTGGAAAAAACAGCCCCTGTTATTAATGCCTTCGAGTGCTTGTCGGAAAGCATTGATCTGAGCGACTTCAAAATCTGTCATGACGCTCTCAGGAGTTAGCCCAGGCACGAGGTTTTTGAGAGCATCAAGGCTCTACCATTATTATGTCTCCTGACGTTTATTTGGCAACAGAGCAAACACGGTTGGAATCACGCTATTGTACCTAACAGAGTGAATGGTGAACAAACTGTTCGAACAATGGGAGCACAGCACAGCTTCTCATTGATTCAGAGTTTCTTCTAATCACCATCACGGTGATTACTAACTGACCAACTAATTAAAATTAGCTAGTCAAGCTAAAACGCGAGTTGCATTTAAACAGCCTTCGGGGTGAAAACAGTTTTATTTTCGTCTTGGCGAACAATGGGGGAACAGTCTTGAATGTTCCGTCTGCGTACCAGTGGTTAGAATCCTTCATTAATTCTAAATTTTTTTTTGGTACTAAAAAAAAAGGATACGTTCATCCGAGGGCCCACTGTCAAAGAGGAGAAACGGTTCGTTTCGTTTCTTTGTACTGGCCAACGATAGTCAACTCCATAAGTTGAAATCAAACGTTTCTCACATTTTCTGGTGCTTTTTGTAGAAGCAAATCTTGGTTGACATTTCATTTTTTTACTAGCAGGTTCTAATAATTCTGGATGATTTTCCTTTAAAGCGTCGATGTTTCGTTTTGTAGAAATTGTTTTAATGATAACAGTTGACATATAGTTGACCTTATTTATAACTTATTGGATTTATCGTTGGGAAAAGGTCTAAGTGAAACAATTTTATTAAATTGCCGACGTTTCGGGCCCTTTTATTGGCCCATTTTCAAGGCTAAAAATATTATAATAATAGTATAATGGTAAAACAGATAAAATAACTATATACTAACCTTCTTTGGAGACCACTGTAAGTTTTGACTCCCTTTTATACATTTAAGAAACGGTGAATAATAATTGAAATGCTAAAATGAATAATGAACAGTAACAATAAACAGAAAAATTCAAAAAACAGAAAAACTTACTAGATTGTTTCTTCCTCGACACAATTTCGGCAAATCAACCAGTGGCATAATTTGAATTTCCAGTTGCACCGTTTGGGTTACAAGCTCGCACTGAATTTCCTAATTAGCTCCTTGTATTGCATTCAAAACTTCAACTCTCTCTATAGGAGGTCCTATAGTGGCAGTTTTCGGAATTGAATTTGAAAAGTGCGTGGAAGAAAAAAGTCACTTATTTAAAAAAACCGCGAATCTTACATTTGCCTGCTCAAAGGTCAGTATGATAGTGTTTAAGGTTATTTAGTCGTCTTCATTTTAAAGAAGAAGAAAGACGCGAGCATTCTTAACGTCTCTAGTATGCTCCTTTATGCGATCACCAAGTTTCCTCGAACTCTCACCCACATGCACAAGGTCACAATCTTGACAGGGAATTTGATACACCACTCCGCTCCGAGCATCAAGAGGAGTAGGATCTTTAACATTGGAAAAGAAAGGTCTATTTTTATTGGGACAAGTGAGGCCAAATTTGAGATTGGGGGTTTGTTTGAAAACTGAAATTAATTTTTCTGATAGTCCCCTGACATAAGTGAGACTGTGAAAAAGGGTGTCAGGGGGCGAGGGGGGGTGTTAGTTTTTGTTACGGGTATATTATGTTTTTCTATTGATCTAAGAAGTGAATAGGATATGGTTTTTGGAAAATCATTAGCGGAAAGGACTAGGTGAATAATTTCATGATTTTCAGGTAAGAAATATTGATGGGATAGGGAGAGGACTTGTTGGATAAAATTGCGAGCTACATTTAGGATCTGGTGTCTCGGATGACTGGAGAAATAATTCAGAAGTCTTCCTGAGTAAGTAGGCTTATGATACTAAGAAGTAATAAGCCTACCATCCAGATCATCTCTGTAGATGCGCATATCTAGGAAGGGGATACTTTTCTTAGCTTCTTGTTCCATAGTGAATTGAAGGTCATTATGGAAGTTGTTGAAGTGTTCTAAGATATAGGGTAAAGATTCACTACTTATTACTAGGAAAAGATCATCGACATATTTTCTAATCAATCTAATGCCATTTTTGTGAATGGCATTAAAAGAGGAAACTCTGTCATCCAGAAGTATGTTCATGCAGATGTTGGCTAAATCCACGGATATGCTGCCACCCATAGGGACACCCCTCTTTTGAAGATAGGATTTTCCGTTCGCTGCAAAGTAGCTGTTTCTAGTGATGAGTCGAAGTGAACGTACTAAGATGTCATTAAGGATAGTCACTATTGTAGGTGATCGGGAAATTTCATCCTCAATATGTTTGATGACCAGTTCCACGGGAACGTTAGTGAACAATGATGAAACATCAAGGGAAATAAGGATGTCATCATGTTTAGGAATATGGTTTGAAAGTATATCTTTCATTTCTATGGAGTTTTTGAAGTCGTATGGATTCTGGGAATAAAACGGTTTTAGTAGTGGGGATATGAATTTAGAGAGAAAACGAAGGGGTCCATTGAGATCTTAGATAATAGGTATAAGGAGGTGACCATCCTTATGTAGCTTGGGTAAGCCATAAGCTTTGGGTGGAACTTCCGTCTTCTTTCTCCAATTTAGTGACTGATATCGAGTTATGAAGCCTCCTTTTTCTAATGTAAGAAAAATGTCATTGGCCTTTTCTTTGATAGAGAAAATGGGACATTTACTGACGAGATCATAAGTAAGATTATCAGCAAAAAGTTTGTCAAGTTTTTCGAAATAATCGGACTTATTCATCGCGACAGTATTATTACCTTTGTCAGATCTAGTGACAATAAGAGTATCCTTGTGATCTTTTAAAAACAAGGTCGTATCCTTAGATGCCTTACGGAAATCGTACGGTACGTTAGTCTTGAGTTTATTAGATCGTAGTGCGACAAGGTGGTTCTGTAAAATATTACAGGTCCGTGCTCTAAGATCGGTAGTTTGTTATTTTATCTGTTTTACCATTATACTATTATTATAATATTTTTAGCCATGAAAAAGGGCTCGAAACGGCGGCAATTTAATAAAATTGTTTCACTTAGACCTTTTCCCAACTATAAATCCAATAATGTTTTTATGATGATGTTCTAATGGAGCCATATGTTTATTCAAAGCTGCAAGTTGATCTTGATTTTCTATTAAGTTTGTTACATTTATAAATCGATTAACAGCATTACGAATCTCTTCTTCTTTATTTCATGCAGTAGTATCTTGCTTTTTACTTAACTGAGTAATTATGACTTCTTCTTCTCCAACTGTCAAGTTTTGAGCAACTTCAATATCGTTTGACTGGCCGATGCATCCATCTTTTAGAAAAGTGCAAACAGTATTGAATATGTTTGCACATATTCCATTTTATGCTAAAATCGATACATGAACAACTAAACGCATGTATGCAAGTTTTACATTCTGCACAACGCAACTGGCATTGACATGAAGTATTACCTCTTGTTATTGAGTAAATGTTTCCATTATTAGAAGAGGAAACACTCCAACGATCTTCGCACTCACTGTCAAGAACTACCACAAGAGACTGAGTTAAGAATTCTTATTCTTACTCTGTCACGTTTCGTGCATTCCTGACTAGATTCGCCTCTGCTCTGGTGATATGCGAAAACGCTCGTCTTTTTGCGCGTTGAACAGTTCTCGTTATAGGAAACTGAAGGAAGTGCCGCAGCCATAGCTAAGGGCAGAACATCGACAGACGTGGAGATAATCTGAGCTGGAGTAGAAGTCACAGTTTCGCCATTGTGCTTGATTCAAGTTTCAAGAACTTTCTTTGCTTCAATTTGTGCGACGTTGACCACATGGTTATGAGATCCCGAAGTGCGAACTACCTGTTCTCCTTCAGTGATAATACGACCTTTACACTTAAATTTCAAATATTCGACGCACTTGTAGTACGTCCTGTCATTGTTTATTTTATCTCTTTTGTAAAGATAACCTTCATGAAGAAGTTGGTTTTCGTTTTTCTGACTTTTAATGAATTGTAATGCCATATTGGGGTGTATGTTTGAAAATTTGTGTTCATCTACGAAGTTTATCGCGACACATTTGAAGTGAAGCATTATAAATATGTTCAAAATATTTTTCGGCAAAACATTTGCTTACACAAACTAGATATAATAAATTAAAAAACAATTTATTAATACACTACGACAATTATTTATTGTTTCGAAGGATTACCCACTTCTTTTTCAAGTATCTCGTTAACCACAAAAATTTTACAATAATTATAAAAATAAAATAAAACCTGTTGTCGTACGTAGATTGGCTACATCAGCCAAGTGTTCCTTTATCAGAATGTTAATAGACCTACCGCTTTGGCCAACATATATCGCATTACACGTGTCACAATTGAGCTGATATATCCCACTTTTAGAAAGTTTACCGGTTCTTCCACCATCGTAAACTGTTCGAGCCAAACAATCGATCTTCAAAATCTTTCATAAATATTTCAGCAAATATAGGAGTTGTGGGTACTCCCATTGGTAAGCCATCTTTTTGAACGTAGAATTTATCTCCAATTCTAAAATATCTTTGAAAAATAACAAATCTCCTGGTCGAAAACTTCCGTTTGTGTCGGTACGTCAAAATAGCTATTGTCGGTCAATCGTTTCAAGATTGTATTTAGCTCTTTTGTTGGGATGGATGTGAATAGACTTTTTACATCAAACGAAACCAGAGTGTATTTCCCCTTTTTAATTACGGGAGTCTTAATTCGATCTATAAACTCGGTGGTGTTCTTAACACATCTGAAAGTGACTTCTTGCGAGCTAAAGCTATATTCCTCGATCCAAGGTTCAAAATGGCAGCTTCTGAAGCTCAAGAAATGGCCAATGGTAGGTACTCAAGGTATAGTATAATAAAAGAAGTAGCTAAGCTTTCACTCCAAGAAAAGCATGAGGATATTGATGAAACCGTTCAATTATTAATCAACCTACAATTTCAAATTCGATCTGGGCACTTTTTCATGAAATGGTTTTATAAAATAAAGGTTGAAAGTACAATCAATATAACTTGTTCCTACCGATTTTTGATATGATGGACCAGTGCATAAAAAAAGGGCAGATAAAACTTTAATTGTTACTGGAATGGGAGTAACTGTTGCTCGGTCGTGTTCCAGAAATGGAGTTAACATAATAATTAATAAATTAATGGAATTTGGTGATGCGAAACCGGCTCATTTACCTAAAACTAGCATATTGCGTAAAGCCAAACTATGCAGCAAAGATAAATCATTGGGCGTCACGAAAGGAACAGATCCACTTAAAGAATTATGGAAATGAAATTAGAACTATAAGCTGGATCGATTCATGGAGTTGGAGCCGATCCATTTTTTGTGCACTATTGGACGCTTGAGCAAATGGATACATATGTTCTTCATCTTCATGTTATTAGTAGTAAAGAAAATTAAGAAATCTAACGGCGAGTTGCCACTACTTATCTATCTATTGTTAAGGACAGCATACACTCGGATAGCCCTAATTACGGCCCTGCCGATATAAAACTTAACCTTTTTAAATTTACCTGTATTTTGTATATGTTATTTTTATGTTGGTATGTATTTACGTTGGTAATGCGTTACTCTTGCCCATCATGGGTGTTAGCAGAAACAACAAAGAGAGTGTAGAAGTGTAGAAAGAGAAGAACAATGTAACGAAGTGTTAGTTTTTCAGAATAAATAAATAAAATAAAAGGTAATTAATAAAGTGTTTTAATAATATAAAAAAGATATAATACAGTCCACAAAGAAGAAACATCTATATCAAATTGTTTGTAAAGCGCCGTCGACAAAACTGCAAATTTTGTAAATGTTGAGCGCCATGCAAAACACGAATGCCATATAGAATTGCTTATTTGAAATATTAGGAATAGGAAGCATAAAGAAAAGTAGCTTCTCGCAACCTAAAGAAATTATTTGTGACTTTGACAAAACTTTCATGGGAGCTGTGGCAAGATCCTGTGATCAATATATCAGTCTTAGAGATTATCTTTCTAGATGCTTAGAGATTATAAGTAAAGGTGGAAGCTCACAGTTTCCTCGTTGCTCTTAAGATTGGATATATGCCACTATGTAGCTCTGGTAACACGTTGGAAAGAATTTCAATCAGTGAATCCGAATATTATTTGCTATAGTGAAACATGTGGGAAAACTGAAAACGGAGGAAACACCTTAGCCGAAGGAGCCCGAATTTTCATTTGCGAAGCTATCAAAAGTATTCCGAATTTGAACGATCGAATCGAATGAATGGAGACCAAAGTTTCAGTAAATTAAAGCTTATTAAAACTTTTTACATTTAACCCTGTATAGAGGAGAGACTGTCATATCTAGCAATTTTATCTATAGAAAATAGTACTAAATATTCGCCAGGACTTGAATAACAATTAATTTGCAAGCGCAAAGGCGAAGAAAGTGGCTTAGTAGTTAATTTTGTATTTCTTAATTTGTTTAAATAAATCTTTTCAAACAAATATTGTTTCTTGTTACTCTACCAGGGGGGGAGGGCAAAATGATAACTCGCACCACCTAAATATCTTGCTAGGTTCATGAAGTCAACTTACAGAAGATAAAGAATTATTACTGTCATAGGACGTGAAAGCTACGTCAAAATGTACTGATGTTATAAAAAATTAGCTACTATTTTGAGAAACTTGGTTGTTTATGGAATACGCTAACTGGTTTTTCTAAGAACAGCTACTGCTATCCAGGATTACGCTCGGGTCTAGCCCAAGTAACACACACCCTCCTGGAGCGTCCTATGGACGTCCGTTGGAGATCAATTGTAGGTGCATGGTCCATGGACGTCCAATGGATCTTTAGCGGACGTCCATGGGACGCTCTAGGAGGGTGTGTGTTACTAGGGAGTAGCATTGGTAAAAAGGAAAAACTGTTAAACATTGATGACGCGACACATTTCTTCGTTCATCGCCAAGCATTACCTTCCAAAACGCTGGCGCTGCCAGAATACTTTTAATAACAAATAATCAAATTTTTGTGAAGTTAGAATTATCCTTGTCCGTGGCTGTTTATTTGAGTATTCACAGCTGACCAATCGCACATGGTCGTTCCCCTATCCGCAACCCGGGGATGCGCCACGCTGCAGGTTAGGCACCAGGAATGAGAGCAAACACAATCTGCGATTACGAGCTTACACCCTGGAACGTGGAAAAATAGTGAACGCTTCACGAATATGCGTATCATCCTTGCGCAGGGTGTAGCATTATAATTGCTACAACAATTACGATTCACCCTATACATAATATAATTAAAAATGTTATACGAGCGCCACCAACGGAAGATAAGGAACTCGTGAGAAGGTAATGGCAATGGAAAGTTTTGTTTTAGGTCGCTAATTTTATTTTGCCGAGTTTTAAATACCCAAACGTTTGTTTAAACCAGAAAAGTTATTCACACCTTAGTTTGTGACGTGATCGAGGCGGTGGATACGATTTTATCCCGTCATTTTGCCAATTTGGGAGCTTTTTACGAGGTTACGAAGTGTGCGAATTACTTCTTATCACTACCAAGATAGTTTTATCTGTATTCGAACAGCGGTCATTTTATGCATGGTTTCATGGTTGTACATGGGTACGATTTTTGGACGTTTCACAGCTGTTAGTTATCCCAGTTAAGGAATTCTTTGTTACCACCTGGAAGTTGCCAAAACCTGCACTATCCGTAGTATTCGATCCGTGTGCGCTGCATGCTGCATGATCCATTTTACCAGCTTGAGAACCGATACCTGCTTGAAGATCCACTGTAATTTTAAGTGCATGAGCAGTAATTTTGTTAACACCGAAGTAGTCAGTAGTTGCTTTGCGAGTCGCTTAGAGCGTTGTTGGTTTTTGCTTGCTAGCCTATTTTTTTCATTTAGTATAACGCTGGAGCTGAGCTTAGGTGTATGTATTAGTTGCTTGATTTGTGTTAACCTCTTATTGTAGTGCTTAGCATCATTTCCTTGACAGCCGACAGACGTCTTCCAAGAGAGCTCTCACGGAGGACTGGTGTAGTCGAGTAAAAGGTCAAGACTGTTACCCTTGTAACAGTCAGTCAATTGAAAAGCCTGGGTAAGTACACTTTTCAAGTAATTATTTGCATGTGCTTGGGTTTAGTGTATTGCTAGCGTTTGCTTCAATATAGAAGCTTTGGGGCTTCCGCTTTTAAGCAGGCAATTCGAGAGACGTTTGAGTGGACCGGGAGTAGGTGCTGATTACAGCATTACCGAGCCTTCAGCTGCCCATAATATTGTTTGTGACCTTCGAGGTCAATATTTTATTGTATAATTGACTGTTGTATGTTGAGAGATACGTAACCAAGCCATCTTTTTCTTACTTTCTTGGTTCTAAATAAATCACTGTTTTTCTTCTACTGGGTGTTTTATTTGGACCTGGCGCCCTCGAGCATTTCATTTCAGCAGTTGATAACAGGTGTCTTGGAAGTAGTACAACACAGCTTAAGCCTCAACAGTAAGTATCCACGAATATCCCCGCTCTCAGGGCTTGGTGTGAAAAGCACAGAGTCAGCTGCCTTTAGAACATCAGGCACAAGCGGCATACTTGTGGCCAAAGTAACAATTATTGCAAGAAGGGACCATGCTAATCTTCTCTGTATCGTTCGAATTTTAGTAGATGTACCGCCGAAGCGAGTACGATTACTTTCACTTACTATTACATTTATATAAACAAATTGTTTAGTCTTTAGTTGGTACTTCCGCGGTACAGAAGTGTCTACAAGGACAGACTAAAGCGGCGTTCACAATGAAGTAGGGTCTTGCCTTGATAAGTTGTACAACCAATGAAGTTTTCTTTTTTTAATAGTTTCATCTCTAAATAACAAAAAAACCGACTGAGGTAAAGAATATCAACTGAAAAACAAGCTCTATAGGGTGCGTTCCGCTGAAACCCACGACGACCACTGTCGATCGCCAGTCCAGTCATATAACCGCGTTCGATGTTTAGTCCAATCAAAGAACCACGGGACCACGCCGCGGTCATCGTGGGCTTTACATATTTTTTGCATGGTCAACTAAAGCTAACGGTAAACACAATTTTACTCATTCCTTTCCATTTTCAAACAATATTGTTATTGGCAGCATACCAGTTATATAAAATAGAGAAAATTTGCTTTTCGTTGATGTTGAAAACTGGTTGCTTGAAGCTGAAGGTTGATTATTCGCAATAGAAAATAATTGACGTCGGGTCTGTCGGAGGGGCAGCGGTTTTTTTTATCGATGTTTATGTTCACATAATGCTCAGAAAATAAGTCATAGTGCATTTTAAGCACACTTGAAGCATCTTTGGGGATACTCAGGTGTTTTACTTTACCCCATTTCACTTTATTTCGCTCTCATTATCTAATTCAAAGTTTATTTTTTCCTTCATAACTTCTGTTGCATAAACTTTTGCTTTGCTGAACTGGATATTTCGAATACACAATAGGACTCGCTACTCGAACTCCCATTTGTTGGGACAACTAGTAATTTGTTCTAACACAACAATTATCTGAGGATGGTTCGATGAATGGTTGATCACCGCTTGACGACCCCCCCCCCCAGTAGCAGGTTGTTAGATGTAAAGCTTCGCGGCGGTCCTCGGTTCTAACGGAGACATGAGTTAATGGACTTGAATTGATATTTATTTTTTGCCTCCGATAAATAATAGCGTAGCATTTCATCGACTGGTCTTTTGTGGTCATGAACTTTAAAAGCGATTTTATTTTATTGACCTAACCATCGTCTCCCAGCATCCATCTGTGTGCTGGGCTCGAGGAGGGTTAAATAACCACCTTATCTTCCTAAATTTCCTTCGGTAGCCATCCGGCTTTGAACAACTAACGAAAGTTCATTCGCTACTCCTACAAAGTTTGTTCCATTGTCGGAACGTATCTCGATCGAGATTCCTCATCTGGCGATGAAATTTCGTATGGCCATCCAACAGGAAGGTGTGTTTAGGGAGCACACAACTTCCAGATGGACCGATCGGATGGTCAGACGTGTTTTTTCGGTCTGTAACAGATCACAAATTAGCATTGGGGTTCGCAGAATTTCTCGTTTAGTAGGATGGCGCCGACCGCCTAAGATATTCCATGGTATTCTGTTAAAGTTAGTAGCATAGAAAAACGAGTCATCTATGGTAGACGGACACATTCCAATAACTTTTGTCCCATTCCTATCATTGGAGATATTTAAATTTATTTCATATTTTACACCTTTCTCCATTCCCAATGCTTTAAGTAGGTACTTTGTTAGAATTCGAGACAAAGCTTCTAATTTCAAATCCTGCCGCAGCATGAATCTGAACCACATCTTTGACTACTAAAATTGCATCCCCTTCGGTGGAAGCTGTATAACCAATCATCCATGTACCGTAATACCGCTCATTCATAATCTCCTTGGCTCGATGGTCCTTCCTTGATAGCAAGTGGTTGTTGGGTATTCGAACTCCGAAAACGTCAGTAAAAAATTTGTTTATGAAGAATTACCAACTGAAAAATTTGTCTATACAGGGTGTCCCCACACTCACTTTACATAACTTAGGTGGTGATAGAGGACACTTTTCTAAGAACAATATTTAACAAAAATTTTTTTCTAAATTCAAACCCTCGAGAGTTAGGCCTCTTTGAAGCATTTTTTTTAATTTCCACCTTAACGTGGCCATAGCTCCGAAAATAATGATTTTTCAGTAAAAATGGTTTAGTGCTTTTTAAAAGAGCGTGAAATAATCTACAAACTAGGTTTACACCTTTTATTGTCTAAAATCAACGGCTTTCGAGTTATGAATTAAAGTAAGCTAAAAAATGTCGAAAAATTTGAGCTTTTCTATTTTTTGGTTTTTTTCAAAACCCTGTATCTTTTAAACGAAACATTTTACAAAAAATCTGACGCCCCATTTCGGATAGGAAATTTAACGGACTACAACTTTTGTCTAGTAAAAATTTTTGAGAAACCAATCCATTTCACAGAAAATCAGAAAATAATAAACAAGGCAGCCACAAAACAAAAAATTAAATTCACAAAATTTTTATTTTTTTTATAAAGCAAAATGTGTTAGTATCAAAGTCTGCTGTTGCTATAATTAATATGTCTCTTCCTTCATTGATTCTATCTGCCACTGCATTTCTCGATAAAGATCTATCGCAAAATATTTGCATTTTTTCGGGACTCACTAATTAGCAGCCTTTATTATACAATCTTTGACTAATGAACCGTCTGTAAACGGTTTTGAGTGTTTTGCTAATAAAAAGCTAATTTCATAACTAAATATTACAAGTTGATAGAAACCACCTTTCAGGATGTTGTAATTGTATACAATTAGAAATACGTGTATACTGATATAAATGGTTCATGAAATTTCTCAACACTAGTAGGTTTAGTTTCCCCATAAAATAGTGAGACTACGAAAGGTAGTGAGTTGAAACAAGACTGATCTACAGATGCTAAAAAATAGTCCAAAATTGCTTATTAGAACTTCTTCTGATTGGTAGTCCATCTACTCCAACCTTTAATGTAACCAGATTTGATAAATTATTTAAATATTCTAAATCAGGTAGCAGGATCTTCTTAAGTCACGTTTGATTGCTCTTACAATACTATTTCTAATACCAAGATAAAAATAGTCTCCACCCGCAATAGCAACAGTTTATACATTATACTATTATGTTTAATAGCCCAACAACTTAGTTCATAATGTTTTGCAACTGTCCGTACTTAAATCGCTACTGCTACTGTTAAAGTATTTTCTAATTTCAAACGACACCCATATGCCAAAATAGGAAATCTTCGTTTCCATACCCCAAATAATCTTTCCACTGTATTGCGAGTACGAATGTGGAATTCGTTGTATCTTTGTTCAGCTTGTGTTTCTGGATGCAGAAGAGGAGTTAACAAATATGGTCCTATATTGTATCCACTATCTCCTAAAAGTAATGCATTATGAAACACATTACTTTCAAATTGCGTCCTTAAAATTGAATTATTAAAAATAGAGACATCGTGTGTCGATCCAGGCCATCGTGCAATAATATTTAAAAATTTTAAGTTTGCACTTCCTACACCCTAAACATTAATAGAAAAATAACCTTTTCGATTACGAAATATTTCTCCATCTTCTCCACCGGGTGACTGAATTCGTACATGGGTGCCATCAATCGCTCCCACTACTCAAGGAAACGCTGCAATATCAAAAAAATTTCTCTGAGCTAGCATAATTTCGTCATTACTTGTTGGAAATTTTATATATTTTTCATATAAGCCTGCAATCGCTTCTGAGACTCTTTTAACAATTCGGCAAGCAGTTGATATAATATGTACTCCACTAAAATCACCTATCGCTAACAAGTGAGTTCCTGTTGCATAAAATCTTAATATAAGTAAAACTTGGTTTAAAGGAGATACAGCGTTATTCCTGTCATATGGATATTCAAACTGTGGTTCAATTTCTGTTACAATCTTCACTACCGTTTCCTTTCGAAGTCGGAATCTTTCAAAAAATGATACATCATCCATAGTATGAATGAAATCTGTTCTTTCATAAATTTGTCTGGGAAAGTCATGTTCAATAATTTCAAGAATTTCTAAATCGTCTTCAAATATAGTCATTCATTATTATTTCGATTTTGTTCTGTAATTTTTATGCAAAATTGTATTTTTAATCGTGTTTGAGGAATTGTTGTTCAATCTGAAATGTTATTTCGCTAATATAGCATAAATAACATTTCATCATTGTACCAACACAAATATACCTACAAATGTTAACGAAGATTATGATTGGTTCAATCACGTATCCCTACACCGCACACTGGGCTGAAAAATGATGTAAAAATTTATTTTCCAATTAATGTTTATATAAAAAATTTTTTTAGTTGGTAATATTAAAAAAATCGCACATTACAATCGCAAAATTCGTTATGTTCTGGTGGATTGTTTTGCGTTTAAATGCTTATGAATATTAAATATGATTATATTAAACAGATGATACTCATAGCAATGCGTTTATTTTAAAATTTATAGGTAAAATAACGATTTTAGGGTTTATCTTAACTTGAACTTTTCGAGCGTTCTATAAAATTGAGAACTTTAAAATTTAGACCTGCGTTACTGTTACCTAAACATCTATATCGTGTATCAATTTCTCGCTGGAATGTTTGCCTATAAGGAAGATATTGTCATTTCAAGTTTTAATCTCTTAATTTTATGTACCAAATCCGCTCATTTTCGCATTTATGCGAAATATTGATGATTTTCAATATTTTTCCAATATTGTAAAATTTACGAGACGCCACTGTTCTTTTTGTTTTGGATAGATACCCCTCACCTGACACCATGTATCTAAACCTCCTTAAAAGGGGACGTGTTTGAATTTAAATATTGTTAAGTTTTTGTTTACTGTTATTTTATATTTTTATGTGTGGTACTACTGCTTGGTAGTTCAACAAGGCAGTAGTTGGTAGATCACGAGTAGTGACGGACACGCTAGTAGATGTCAGAAAGAATAAAATTTAAGGTTATATTAAATCACGTGTTTTAATTATTTACAAGGATATTACATTTTATTAATTTAAAATCTTCAGAATCCTTCAGACTTAAAATTGGATAAGAATTTGTATCAACAACAATTAACATTATTACTCGACTTTCATTTCTATATGTACAAGAAACTTTTAACTCGCCTACGGTCTTCAATCTAAAATTTCCATAGCTTATTAGCAGAGAGCGGATTTATATGTAACAACAGACCCGTCTTAAGGTAACATCCCATAAATTAACGTTTTAAATTTTTCTTAACCAATTGTTTATGGGATGTTACCTTAAGACGGGTCTGTTGTTACATATAAATCCGCTCTCTACTTATTAGGGTCACGCCACACAGTAGGCCGAATACCTAAAAAACGAGAAATTTTCTTTTTCTCTTTTGCTTTTTTTTCACAATTTCTTATATCGTCGTTGCGCCTTTAAAACCCGACATGTGCACATTTTGAGCAAAATGCGTTAAGTACAGATTTCGATTAAGGGTTTCAAGCCGGACATTTCCATAAAAGAAATTTCTTTTTTTTCTGTAAAATAGTTGTTTAATGAAGGTAAATCAAAAAGCGCTACTATGTGTAAATAATAAAATGTGTGTCTTCTAAATACGCTATGACGCAACTTAAATCAGCTATGTGCACTAAATTTATTAATAAAACAAATTATAAGATTCATATAATTTCGTTTTTAATTATAATGCTATTAAATTGTCAATTAGGCCGTATAAAACGTAAAATTATACGTAGAGTCTGTACTTCAAACAGAAACAAAACAAATCAGTTTATACCTTCTCCTGAACAATTTACTAAAATGCACATGTCGGGTTTTGCAGGCGCAACGACGATATACTGGCTTTTTATGTTAAAAACCAAGAGTTAAATCAAGATTAAAAGATTAGGAAGGGCAATTTTTTAAATGTTAATATCTCGGAAGGTTGCAGGCATTTGTGAGAGAAATTTTAATATGATGTAAATATGTAGTTAAGAAGTACATATACAAAATTTCACGAGTATGATATTCCTACAACTCGAGAAAAGTTCATATGAAAATAAATTTTAAAATCATCATTTTACGTATTAAATCCATAATGCGACTCTTAAAATGAGTGCTATTCATTTCGTTTAAGCATATTTAGTATAAATATGTTCTTTGCACGCAAAAAACCTGTTAGGACATGCCTTTTTAAGCTGTTTTTCGACTTCATTTTTTTTTAACCCATTAAAAATTTACCAACCGCAAACAAACAGTATATAAGAAATTGTGAAAAAAAGCAAAAGAGAAAAAAGGAAATTTCTCGTTTTTTAGGTATTCAGCCTACTGTGCGCCAGTTGGTTTCAGTTTCTTCTTAATTTCTTCATCCAGTTTTACGAATACATTTAGCGGCAACACACTTGTTTCGGCACCAGTATCGACCTTGAAATAAACCGTAAGTTTACTTTCGATACATATGGGTACAGACCATGATCTATTTTTATGACTATCTATTGCATTAATATACATAGCAAAATCATCTTGTTCCGAATCTTCTTTCGTTCCAACATTGCGTACTTCTCTTTTTTGTTTGCATGCTCTTGCAAAATGTCCCTTCTTTTGACACACAGCACATGTTTTATTAAATGCAGGACACTTCAAAAATTCATGTTTATATAAACATCTATAACATTCTTTAAACGTTACATCATTTTTCTTCACAACTGCATCCACCATAATTTCCGGGTTTAACAAAACCGACTGCTTGTGGCTGCTTTCCACATTTTTGCAATACAGTACTGCTTCGTCCAGAGTACCATCATCTTGAAGCAATTTTCGTTGTACCGTTTTATCAAACACTCCCACGATCAGACGATCCTTAATCATTACCTCTTGGTACTTTATACTCACTTCTTTGGTTGAACATTCAAAATCACAAAATTTGGCTTGAGCTCTCAATTCCGTTACAAACGAATCTATCGACTGACCAGACTTCTGTGTAATATTGTGAAACTTGTAACGGTGGTATCTCAACACTAAAAGCACTCAAAACTTGTGTTAACGTTTTTTT
Organism: Rhagonycha lutea; assembly: GCA_958510855.1. NCBI lineage: Eukaryota > Metazoa > Arthropoda > Insecta > Coleoptera > Cantharidae > Rhagonycha > Rhagonycha lutea. The sequence continues at coordinate 17,964,795 of OY294039.1, read as the reverse complement.
ACACTCACCCTTAAGTGTGTTATACTTCCTAACACGCACAGGTCCGATTGCGTTCAAAAATATTGCGATCTGTACAGGGTGGCTCAAATTCGCCTCTTCTTATGGGGAAATCGGTAACTATAGGAGATATCGAAAAATGGATGGCGCATCCTCGATCTCTTTTTTTGAGAAAAGCTCAATGGCGAAAACCGGAATTCGCTATCTTTTTTTGTTTTCGAGTTATAGCCAAAAGTTCGATTATTGGACTTTTCGATAAATGTCGATATCTCGGTTGTTTTTGAAGTTTCCAAAAAAGTGTTGACACTTTCTTCAGACACTTTTTTAAGGGCAACAAGATAGGCTGAATAGATTTTAAATATTTAAGTGAGTTTCCGAGTTATAATACAAAGTTGTGTTTTTTTAAATGGAAACCATAGTTGAATATGACATTTTTAAATAGCATTTTTTATCCTCTTTTCAATGATATATAACAACTGGGGTCCATTATTTCAAATAATTCCCATTTTATTAAAAAATGCAATAAAAATAAGAAAAAAACAAAAAATTAATAACATTTTTAGTAAATAACAGTAACAACACATAATAATACATAATATAATATGAAGAAAAAACATTATTTAATATAAAAAACCAACTGCGGAATACGCAGAAGCAAGCCACACAACCACCAAACAACCTGTCTACTGTTGATAATGTTGTTTCACATATAAAGCACTTATACATATTGTTAGTTCTCTAAAATGTTAATAAAATCACTTAAATTGGGAAACACAAGTTCGTCCGAGTCTATTGTATAAAAATAAGACTGTACAAACTGCCAGAATTCTTGATTTTCAAACGAATATTTGAGATTTAGCACAAAAAATATTTTAAAATATGCATCAAAAGCCTGTAGAAAATTGGTGTATAAATATGTTATATGATCAGTTACCAAAGCAAACTGCAGATTGTCTTCTTCCTCACGATCTCCCACTATTATCAGAAATGGTTGTAAAGTAATTTTCTTCGTAACACAAAATTGTTTTCGTTTGTTTATAGCAGTAGATATATCTGCCACTGTTCTCACTTCACTACTAAAGGACTTCCAAGCATCTCCAATGCTAACTTTCCAAATTTTTTTGTCTATTTTTTATGGCCTTTAATTTAAATGTGTATGAAACCTCCCAGTGTATCAAGTCTCCCTAGTCTCCCCTACTAAAAACTGGTCGCAAAATTATGGTAAAAGTAGCCCAAATTGCGATAAATCGCCCAATCTTGCCACACTGTATGTTGCTTCCCCCACACGGTAAGCAAGACGGTCATGCGCTATATTGCAGTCACTTCAAGCTTTTTCTGGATATAATAATCCACAATTGCATCTAGTAACAATTTTCGCACGTCATCATTACTAATGCGACCATGTGTTTTGTAGTGTTCCAATACATTTTCGCCATGAACGGAATAATTTAAAATACTTGATAATGTGACCCTGGATTCTGGATTGAGTGTGGAGGGCAAACCAAGGTTTACATGCACTCAGGCCACAAAACCGGGCCCATTATGCTACCTCCGGTGTCAGCAGCCCCCATCCTCCTATTCCTCAAGCCATCCCAAACTCAAGACGAACTCGAGTATTTTTGAAGGCGGTGTGCTACTAATACTGGCCATGCTAGGCCAGAAACTACCCAACATGGATCCTCTTTTCGATGCTAACGCTGGGCAGTCGCAAAGCACTTGTTCCACTGTTTCATCTTCTTCTTCACATCCCCGACACAATGGGCTGTCAACCAGTCCCATTGTGTGTAAATGCTTGTTTAGCTTACAGTGCCCCGTAAGACATCCCACGATAATTCGTAGGCTGTCCCTAGACAGCTTCAGATAGTATCTTGCATGTTTGTCAGACGGTGCGTTAATTGCCGCCTTAGCCTGACGGCATCCAGCGACATTCACCCATCTTTCCGCATGCAGTCTGCGGGTTTCCCCTTTTATGATAGCATCAAGGGTTTTAACAGCCAGTGTGAGAAAAGGTTCCGGACCGCATGGTGCATTTCCCGAACCCAGCCTCGCCAGCTCATCAGCCCTCTCGTTGCCCTCATTCCCTTCGTGCCCTTTAAGGTTCTAGATCAATTGGACTAGATCATAAAATCCAGCAGAGGTCACTAGTTGATTTATTATATTTTATTTTATCCAAGATACAAACCTTTTAAACAGGTATAATATTGTAATATAATATTTGAAAAATAATTTTGAATAAATGTACCCAAATGTACCTACAGGGACGTATGTGGATTGCACCGATGGAAAGAAATTAATCCTTTTTTTTTGGGTTTTGACCGAGGGTCATATGTAGATTGCACCGATGGTCAGATGTGGATTGCACCGATCCCCACATGTGGATTGCACCGATATAAATACTTAATCCCTTTAAGTAAAAGACTTACCAGTAAGCTTATATGGCTTTTTTTCTTGTTTTATTACTGAAAATGAAACAAGGACGTATAGAAGGAGTCGCCCAAAACATTACTGAAAAACTTAAAAAAACAGTAATAGATGCCAAAAATACTTTATTTTATTTAAAAAAATTAGAAAATTACTAAAAAACAAAAAAAAAACACCAATAAATGTTCAAAATCCTATATTTTATTTAAAAAAATTCGAAAATTACTTCGCTTCACATTCACTTATTAATGTGACAATAATGATTGCAAATGCTTTTTATAAATTGGATCCTGGTAATTGTTTTGTTTGAATACAAGTCTATCAAATGTTGTAATTTGGCTTGTTTACTAACTGTAATGGAATTAACAGTGTTAGCTGTGCTAATGCTGTTTATGCTTATGTATGTTTTGATTTGCATACTTTGTAATTTCTCCAAAAAGGTGTAAATTGGTGGGTGAGGATTGTAAAACTGTGAACTAAATACGTTATGAAACGATTCACAGGCATTCGTAGTCCGGCACATACTTGATGTGCGTGCTGCCCAGAGCTTTGGTGGAAAAAGTGAATCCGCATCAATATAGGTTCGAAAGATATAATCGGAATAGGTGTTCAGTCGTGCATCGTCTGGCATTATCGCAATTAAATCTTCACTATAACCGGCATCAACTTCGTTTGGATGTAAATATTGCAAGCCAAATGAGAAGCGCAACCATTGACCAATTTCTGAAAGATTATCTCGATATTCTGTGACCAAACCTACTTTTTGTATTTTCCTATACCACGCTTGGCTTAAGTGAAATCTACATCCAATAAGTTCAACGTTTTCCCACACATGTTTAATGCTTGCATGAATAGCAAGTTCGAAATCAACAGTTGCTGTTAATGGTTTAAAAATTAAATCATTTTGAGAACATATATCCACTAACGATTGTAGACAGTGTTGGTAAGTTGGTTGTTTTTTGTCTTTCAAAAGACAAAACGCAAGTGGTATATAATACCCATTGCAATACCCATGAACAGTAAATAATTGGTTGAAATATTTAGTGCAATAATCGAAAGTACCATCCATGTAAATATTTTCGACAGCGCACAAACACCTTAAATTAGTCAGACAGGAAAATATAACTAAATTTCTTTCTTGTTCGTTAAGCATTAGAAAATTTTCGCCGTTCTCTGTATTAATAATTATGGAATCCAATGACGAATGAACGTCCATTATTGATGTTGGTAACGGAGGCTGTTCTTTCCGTCTTACATCATAAACAGCCCTGGAGATTATCTTAGCATCTCGGCGAGTAATATCAACTCGAGAAACTTTTGTGTGAACGATGGCGCTCGTAAGAATGTCGGAAGGTTTTTCCGAAGTATCTTCAATCGCTTTTCGTTTGGCTGCACCACTAACAATTTGCCGCCTTACTTTTTGCTCATCTATTTCATGATTATGTTCCAAATTTTCTCTTACTACTATCCTTTGATCATTTTCTCCCACAGTGTATATATTAGCTGAACATTCACGTTTGCAACATCGCCATTTAACTTCTCCGTTCTTTAATGCAGCGTTTAGATAAAATTTATATCCGCCGCGCACTAACAGTGTTCTTCCGCGCCCACTTAACATACCGCCACTATCTTAGAAATCAGGTCCGTAGCCAGGGGGGGGAGGCATTTGGGGGTACGTGCCCCCCCCCCGGGAATGTATGAAATGTATTCATTGCAGCCAATCAAAATTTATTTAAAAAATTATGGTCCAATAGAATGGTAGCAAATCGTAAAATTTTAACTAACTAACCTAAATTCTACTGGTGAATCTATCTTTCAAAAAATTATATTATAAAAAATTATAATAAATCCTCTAAAAAAAAAAAAATAAACCTAACGTAAACCTAAATGATGGATGAAATGAGGGTTTCCAATTATTGCTATAAGTTTTACAATTTAATGTTATAATGTATAAAATGTATTCATTGCAGCCAATCAAAATTTATTTAAAAAATTATGGTCCAATAGAATGGTAGCAAATCGTAAAATTTTAACTAACTAACCTAAGTTCTACTGGTGAATCTCTCTTTCAAAAAATTATATTATAAAAAATTATAATAAATCCTCATTAAAAAAAATAAACCTAACCTAAACCTAAATGATGGATGAAATGAGGGTTTCCAATTATTGCTATAAGTTTTACAATTTAATATCTAGCAATGAAAACCAGAAAATGTAAATACGGGCAGACATCTGTATTACTTACATACCTCTGTAGTAAATTAAATACCTCAATCCTTTAATGGAATTAAAAAAGATTACTTACTGACCATCGGTGCAGTCCACATACTTACCCTAACCGAACCCGGTGCAATCCACATGTCAGATTATGTGACCCTTTGACCATCGGTGCAATCCGCAATTGCCCACCTACAGTTGTTGTTATGCCCCCTCATAGACCCTGTTATTACCTACCTGGCTTATAAATAATGGGTCATTGTTATAAAGTACCTGCGGTTATTAAAAATTTTTTCTAAAATTAAAATAAAATTATGTTTTGTAAGAATTTACTAAAAATTAGGTTCTCGAAAATATTAAATTTGTAGATTTTTAGACAGGGCCGGATCAGAGCTGGGATCCAAATCAAAGCATTTGTTCAAATGACGAAAATTTTGAATAAAATTTCGGCTAATAGCAAAGGTACATTTAAGTAATTGGCGTTACCATTACAATTCGTATTTTGATTTTTTTTATTGAATTTTGAATTTTCTTACCTAATTAAAAAGCAATTTTAAATCTACTTTTTTCTAACCAATCACAGATGCTGCTTTGTACATAAAAGTTGGTTTCGAAAAATACAGCAATTAGGACATCTTTTATGGACAACACCTTAGATGTTTTGTCAAACTTACAACTGGATTACATATTGACCACAAAATTATTCCTAAAAGAATAAAGTTTGACAAATAATAACCTAAGGTGTCGTCCATAAAAGACGTCCGAAATGTTTTCTCCCCACCCCCCTAATTTGGGGAATTTTTAATCGCCGTCATAATATCAATATTCTATAGTTTAGTTATTATAATTATACTTCTGGTTTTTAAAAAACTATATAGAAATAAAATTAATATATCACATTTTTTCGGACCCTCTTCCTATTCTTAGTCGCATGATATCACACTGCGCTAGGAAATCTCCCCCCCCCTTTTTGCATACGTATTTTATGGAGAACCCCTTAAACCTGAAAATACCATTTGCACCACAAATTGTACTAATTATTGTATAAGGTATTGTAAGGTAGTATAATATTAGTATAAATTAGTCCAGTCGTTTCCGTATTTGCAACGAAGGGGTGTCAATTTGAAGCATTCATCTGCTCTTCTGCGATTGCCCCCCCCCTTGTCGTAAATCATGCTGGTATGTAAGGATTTACTAAAATGAAATACCTAAAATAAAATAAAACGAACTGACAGATTTTTGTGTAATATACATAATATAATTTATTTTTGTGACTTTTGTTTTTTTGTACTAGACTTCTGTGTTTCTTTTTCCGATTTTTGTGAGATAGATAGTTCGATCCACGACGGATAGAAACACTTCATATTTCTGAGATATCGTCTTCTGGTTATTTCCTCCAATATGCAATCGAGATAAAATGTTGTTAACTTAGGAAGCATGACGTCATTCCACAGCTTCCGATCTATCGAAATTTCCTCTACAAAGGTGTCATCGTCGGTTACATACTACATAGACCACGAAATAACATTTTTCTCTCCCAGTTATGTTCATCTGGCCTTGGATCTGATAATAAAAAGCATAATCCCGTTTTAATTCCATGAGACCATCATCGTTTATTTTTAAACACGTAATTCTTTTTTCTGTGCCTTGTCTTAGAGTAAGATTCTTTTTAATTAATTTTGATATGCATTTTACTTCGACACAATGTAGTGTTTCCTAACTAACCTAAACTAGACCGGTGGATCTCACTCTTAACGGTCCCCTCATTAACAAAAATCGATTCCTAACACTAACCTCTCTCCCCTTTTTTTGGTAACAATTTTTGGTACCCCCCCCCCCAAACAATGCCAACAGTTTAAACCAGGCCCGTAGCAAGGGGAGGCACGTGCCCCCCCGAAATGTATTAAATTTAATTGCGAACCACCGAAAATTTTACAGTTTACAAAAGGTTTTTTACAAGTGCCCCCCCCCCTAAATTAAATCCTGGCTACGGGCTTTGTTTGAACAAGTTAAAAGTATAAAAGTAGAAGAGTTTGTAGCTGGAAATGCAATATAACAGAATAAAAGCTTTTAAAAAGGTATACATAACATAATTAAGTTATACTTGAAGGTTATGCTAATAGAACAATTTTAGAATTTTTTTCTATTTTTTTTTTTTAGATTTTTTTTTATTATTATTATAAATTTATAATTTATAAATATAAATAAATAAATAAAATAAATATGTAAAATATTTTTATTTATATATATATAGGTAATAAATTTTTGTTTGCGCCAATGTAATTTACAGTGCATAAATACAAAATTAAATAAGCCCAGGTAGAGGATAGATTATAATTTACGGTAGCTCTATTCGGTATTTTCCCAATACCCACTTGCTACCTGCCAATACAATAGTAGATGTTATGGTTTGTGTCCTTGCTACAAATTTGAGTGCCGACCTCTTTTTGAAAATGCTTGAACTGCACGATTACTTCTGATTGGTTAATGCCTTGGCACCAATTTGAAATTTCAAGTAAATTGCTTCAATTCTAGTGTCAAGTTCATCTCAAAAACGAATAATCGTAGAAAGTTGAAATTTTCAGAATATACGTAACAGATGAGTTTACTTAACGTAAGCTATTTTATATTTAGATCAAAAGTGTATTTTATGGAAAACCTAAAGAAAATTTTTTTTATATTAATTTTTTTGAAATAAAAAATATCTTACGTTAAGTAAAATCATATTCTACGTATATTCTGAAAATTTCAACTTTCTACGATTTTTCGTTTTTGAGTTGAACTTGACACAAGCTCAGCGCCTATTGATCTGCCACCTTAACCCAGCTGAGAGTTACGACATTGTGAATTGATATCACGTTTAGTGTCTCGATGCATTGTAGCACAAGACCAGAGATGATCTTGCAGCGATTTAATGTGACCCTTGAATCTATTAAATTATTGTCGCCGTCGGTAGATTTACACCCATCTGATGATAATACACACCCTGCATCATCAGAAACCGGTCTAGGTTCTGTAGATTCTTCTACCCATTTAGACCATCCATTAAAAAATAGTATTTGTACACCTTTAGAATACGTTGATGGAAGTAATGTGCTGGCCATTTCTTTTTTCAAACACTCCAAAACGCTAGCGTATAGTTTCTCTTCTGAAAATTATAGATAAGCATTAATAATAGAAGACTATATTTTCAATAACACCTATTTACCTATAAAATAGTCGTACAACTCTTCCAAATGCCAATCTTGCAACAAGTGCAGTAGTTCGTCGAGTTTTTCCGGTGTGTTCTCCTTTTTTAAATGTTGCGATTTAATTTTTACATTTGAAGGTTTTTCAAGTAATTGTAAATAATTTCGATCTGTCGGAAATTATAATCCATCATTTGGTACTGGCGTTATACGCGGTGCATCGTTATAATTATAAAATTCGGAATTCTCGTTCGTAATTATTAATTAGTAATCTAAGTAATACTAATAATAAGTAATACTATTAATTAGTAGTCATTCATCAGATTGGCGTTGAAGCTTTCAAGCTGTTGGACCGTTGTGAATGGTAAGAAATTTAAATCGTCAGTATCGTGTTCTTCGTCAATACTTCTATTTTGCTTTCTAACTTCATCTCTGAGATCATGAATTGATTGTACAAGTTTGGTGAACATAGCTGTGTAACAGGTGCATGTCCCCAGCCCCCCCCATTTCGATTTTTGACTCCAAAATAGTCTCAATCGTTTGTGCTTCGTTTGTGCCTGTTTGTGCAAACAATTTTTTCGTTTGTACCCAAATAGTTTTCGAGATATTTCAAAAATAAGCTGGGGGGGGGCTGGAGACATGCTAGCCCCCCCCATTTCGAATTTTGACTCCAAAATAGTCTCAATCGTTTGTGCTTAGTTTGTGCCTGTTTGTGCAAACATTTTTTTCGTTTGTACCCAAATAGTTTTCGAGATAATTCAATTTTAAGTTGGGGGGGGGCTGGGGACATGCTTTTTTTAAATTCGAATTTCGGATTCATAATAGTCTCAATCGATAGCACTTCGTTTGTGCTTGTTTGTGCAAACATTTTTTTCGTTTGTACCCAAATAGTTTTTGAAATATTCAAGATTTTCGGTAACACGTTGTAACATAACGGACATGGACGCGCTGAATGCTTTAACGAGATTCTGCGAAAAACTTGCAGCATGAAGACCAAAATAGTCTCAATCGATAGCACTTCGTTTGTGCCTGTTTGTGCAAGTTTTATTTTCGTTTGTACCCAAATAGTTTTTGCAATATTCGAGATTTTCGGTAACATAGGTGCATGTCCCCAGCCCCCCCCCCCCATTTCGATTTTTGACTCCAAAATAGTCTCAATCGTTTGTGCTTCGTTTGTGCCTGTTTGTGCAAACATTTTTTTTGTTTGTACCCAAACAGTTTTTGAGAATTTTAAGGAAAACATAAAGGACATGGACGCACATGCATGAATGGATTAACGAGATTCTGGGAAAAACTTGAAGCATGAAGACCAAAATAGTCTCAATCGATAGCACTTCGTTTGTGCCTGTTTGTGCAAGTTTTATTTTCGTTTGTACCCAAATAGTTTTTGCAATATTCGAGATTTTCGGTAACATCGCACGTGCTAACATAAACAGTTATTTTAGAATTTCGGATTCAAAATAGTCTCAATCGATAGCACTTCGTTTGTGCCTGTTTGTGCAAACGTTTTTTTCGTTTGTACCCAAATAGTTTTTGAAATATTCGAGATTTTCGGTAACGTCGCACGTGCTAACATAAACAGTTATTTTAGAATTTCGGATTCAAAATAGTCTCAATCGATTGTACTTAGTTGGTGCCTGTTTGTGCAAACATTTTTTTCGTTTGTACCCGAACACTTTTTGAGAATTTAAACGAAAACATAAAAACATTGACGCGCATGAATGGATTAACGAGATTCTGCGAAAAACTTCCAGCATGAAGACCAAAATTGTCTCAATCGTTTGTGCTTCGTTTGGGCCTGTTTGTACAAGTTTTATTTTCGTTTGTACCCAAATAGTTTTCCAAATAATTCAATTTTAAGTTGGGGGGGGGGGCTGCAGACATGATTTTTAGATATTCGAATTTCGGATTCAATATAGTCTGAATTCAGCGCCGTAGATACGGGGGGGGGGGGTTAGAAGAAACTTTTTTTTCGGAGGAACCCCCCCCCCCCCATGACCAATGTCTAGCTACGGCCCTGTCTGAATTGTTTGTACTTCGTTTGTGCAAACATTATTTTCGTTATACAAGAAATTGATAATTGTTATGCAAAAATATTAATTAATAAAAAAAAGTCAGAACACTATGAAACGTCAGGTCATAAAAATTTAAATTATTAAAAGAAGTTTCATAGGTATTATTTAAATATGAATTTTAAGCCTGGGGGGGGGGGGGCTGGAGAAATGCTTTTTTGAAATTCGAATTTCGGATTCAAAAGAGTTTCAATCCTTTTTACTTTGTTTGTACCTGTTTGTGCAAGTTTTATTGTCGTTTGTACCCAAATAGTTTTCGAGATAATTCAATTTTAAGTTGGGGGGGGGGGACTTGTTTTTTTTGTAATTCGAATTTTTTTCGAACATATTTTTTTTAACAGACTGGGCATTTTGCAAATTGCTTTCATAAGAAAATTTTAAAAATTTGTTTATTAGAAAAATGGATAATAATAAAAAGATTACACGATTAAAAATAAATAAATTTTATAAATAAATTAATTTAAATTTTTTAATTTTGTTGTAAATTTTGGTATCAAAATCTTGCACGTCGGTCAGACCCGTAGCCAGGATTTCATTTCGGGGGGGGGGGGCACTTGTTAAAAACCTTTTGTAAAATGTAAAATTTTCGGTTGTTTCCCTTCCATTTTCTTTGTCTTTTCAACATTTCGGGGGAGGGGGGCACTGGCTACGGGACTGACGTCGGTTGCCGGTATGGTTGTACTTTTTTTATGATTATCTCGAATACTATTTAGATATTTTTTTTTACACAAACAGGCACAAACAATCTAGCCTATTTTGGATTCAAAATTCATGAACTATTTTGTCACTTATCGAAAACATATTTTTAAATGTGTTGAATTGTGTTTTACTCGAATAGTGCAACTGTAACTAAATGTCGATTAACAAAATTTTTCGCAACAAATCAAAATTAAAAAAATGTAAGAAATAATTTTAGTTCAAATTTCAAATGTACATAACACATATAATTTTTGTATTCATTTTATTAATAAATATTGTTAAAATCGAGTAATCTTTTTATTATTATCCATTTTTCTAATAAACGAATCTTAATAATTTTCTTATGAAAGCAATTATCAAAATCCTTAGTCTGTTAAAAAAAATATCTTCAAAAAAAATTCGAATGTCAAAAATGCATGTCTCCAGCCCCCCCCCCCAATTTAAAATTGAATCATCTCGAAAAATATTTGGGTACAAACGAAAATACGACTTGCACAAACAGGCCCAAACGAAGCACAAACGATTGAGACAATTTTGGTCTTCATGCTGGAAGTTTTTCGCAGAATCTCGTTAATCCATTCATGCGCGTCAATGTTTTTATGTTTTCGTTTAAATTCTCAAAAAGTGTTCGGGTACAAACGAAAAAAATGTTTGCACAAACAGGCACCAACTAAGTACAATCGATTGAGACTATTTTGAATCCGAAATTCTAAAATAACTGTTTATGTTAGCACGTGCGACGTTACCGAAAATCTCGAATATTTCAAAAACTATTTGGGTACAAACGAAAAAAACGTTTGCACAAACAGGCACAAACGAAGTGCTATCGATTGAGACTATTTTGAATCCGAAATTCTAAAATAACTGTTTATGTTAGCACGTGCGATGTTACCGAAAATCTCGAATATTGCAAAAACTATTTGGGTACAAACGAAAATAAAACTTGCACAAACAGGCACAAACGAAGTGCTATCGATTGAGACTATTTTGGTCTTCATGCTTCAAGTTTTTCCCAGAATCTCGTTAATCCATTCATGCATGTGCGTCCATGTCCTTTATGTTTTCCTTAAAATTCTCAAAAACTGTTTGGGTACAAACAAAAAAAATGTTTGCACAAACAGGCACAAACGAAGCACAAACGATTGAGACTATTTTGGAGTCAAAAATCGAAATGGGGGGGGGGCTGGGGACATGCACCTATGTTACCGAAAATCTCGAATATTGCAAAAACTATTTGGGTACAAACGAAAATAAAACTTGCACAAACAGGCACAAACGAAGTGCTATCGATTGAGACTATTTTGGTCTTCATGCTGCAAGTTTTTCGCAGAATCTCGTTAAAGCATTCAGCGCGTCCATGTCCGTTATGTTACAACGTGTTACCGAAAATCTTGAATATTTCAAAAACTATTTGGGTACAAACGAAAAAAATGTTTGCACAAACAAGCACAAACGAAGTGCTATCGATTGAGACTATTATGAATCCGAAATTCGAATTTTAAAAAAGCATGTCCCCAGCCCCCCCCCAACTTAAAATTGAATTATCTCGAAAACTATTTGGGTACAAACGAAAAAAATGTTTGCACAAACAGGCACAAACTAAGCACAAACGATTGAGACTATTTTGGAGTCAAAATTCGAAATGGGGGGGGCTAGCATGTCTCCAGCCCCCCCCAGCTTATTTTTGAAATATCTCGAAAACTATTTGGGTACAAACGAAAAAATTGTTTGCACAAACAGGCACAAACGAAGCACAAACGATTGAGACTATTTTGGAGTCAAAAATCGAAATGGGGGGGGCTGGGGACATGCACCTCTGTGTAACATAATTCTTATCTTAATTCCAATTCAAATTGAACTTACCTTCATTTTTCTTGGAACAATTGCAAATAGTACCGCTAACGCTGTTGACCCGACTCGTACGATTACGTGTCATTACTCATTAATCCAGTCATAGGGGCTGAAGAAAAGGTATATGGAGTGCTTGGTGTCTGCATTTGGGAGTGTTGATTATCAGTGAGATGACTTCTGTTTTCTTTGTTCCGTTCAGACAAAAAAGAATTTCCAGCATCCAATGTTAATTCGCGGCAGCTATTTAAGTGCCTGATAAGTTCAAGATCTTGGAGTTTTGAGTATCACTGATATTGTCATTTTGATATTGTAAATTCTGTAACCCTTTACATTTTCGCTGTAACCTATAAAAATTAATTTGCTGGATTTTTTGTCCCATTTTAACCTCTTTTCCTTAGGAACATGTACCATTACTGTACTTCCAAATATTCGTAACTCATCTACATTTGGTTTCTTACCAGTCCAAACTTCAAAAGGAGTTTTATCATTTAATCTTGATGCTATTGACCTATTTTTTAGAAAGACTGCAGTGTTGACTACCTCCGCCCATAACTTCTTTGGCAACCCTGCATCAAATAATAAACATTTCGCCCTTTCAACTATTGTCCGGTTCGCCCTCTCGCTTAAACCATTTTGTTCGAGTGTGTAGCTGTTCGTTCTCTGATGAATAATTCCACTTTTCTTTAAAAAATGTTTAAATTCTTTACCTGTATATTCTCCACCATTGTCACTCCTTAGAACTTTAATTTTTTTATTCTTCTGATTTTCGACCATACTTTTGAATTCCTTGAAATAATTTAATACTTCGTCTTTGGACTTCAAAAAATATACAAATGTCATTCTACTGAAATCGTCCTGAAACAATAAAAAATATTTCGACTTGCCTATGGATGTCGTTTCCATCGGGCCACAAACATCTGTATGTATCACTTCCAATAAACCTTTAGAACGTGTGCCTTGATGTGAAAACGGTAAACGACTCTGTTTTCCTTCACAACATACAATACAGTTTTGTTTCTTGTCTTTAAATTGTTCGTTACAAATAAGTCCTTCCACAACACCATTCTTCATTTTGTTTAAATTTCCGTAATTTAAATGTCCAAAACGACGATGCCACGTTTCACTTGAAACTTTCGTTGGATTTGTCAACATACACTTCTCTGATTTTTTAAAATTTAGTTTATAAACATTGTCTATTAAATCTGCAATTGCAATTAATTGATGTTTCTTGTTATAAATTTTACAACCATCACTATTAAATTTGATCTCGTTTCCATTCTTTATTAAACAACTTACTGATAACAAATTTGTTGTTAACTCTGGAACATACAAAGCACTGTTAACTGTTACCTCAAAACTTCCTTTCCCTACGAAACTTTTACTTTTATACTTCAATAATGACTTCAATACTTTTTCCAAATGTTCGAAGTTTTTCCGAACGTAACTGATGGGCGGAGTATATAATTTCTTAATAGAACCGCCAGAAGAAGCACATTACGATACAAAGATTTGTCAAATTTATGCTTATTTGGTTTTCCAATTATGCAATGATTTCTTAAGTAACTATTATTTTTTTTACACAATTGTATTCGCGAAGGTTCACATATTAGCGCTATTTTGATAGATTTTTCATATATGTGTAATTATAACTCATAAAACGAGCTTAAAGTTGAGCGTTTTTCATCATGTTAGCAACCATATATTTGTTTTCTCGCTTCACGCTTTAGCATATTGTACTTAGTCTGGGGTAGTTCAACTCCCGCAGCATTGAAATTTATAATTACCTGTTTCCACGTCATTTCTTTCTCTTTCCATGTTTGGGAATATATGTTTTGTTTTCTATAACAAGACTATTTTTTTCGATTTCAGACATTAAAAGGTTAATTTCTGGTCGTGAAAAAACCTTACCCCTTTCTTTACTATTTTTCATTTCTCATTTGGAGAACTTTTTGTATTTGGTGAATTCATAATGAATCTAACATAATTTAAACAAAAATTAACAAACCCCGTTGATAAAATAAGGTTAGAATACTACTTACAATATAAACTACACAACCTGAAAACGTCGGACTCGATGTGGTAAACGACCTACTTTGTACACTTTTTTAAAATAACAGACTGTAGTTTATATGAACTGCTTGTTAACTTGACTAGAAGTTGTTTAAGGTTGGTAAAACCGAGCGACCCCGTCAACTACTGGTCGATGTTAACCAATAGTCGAGTTAAATAGTAATAGTTGACCAGTCAATTGTAAAACCGGGCCTAACTAGTAAAACTTACATAAAAAACTAAATAAGTCATAGCATTTATTAATACTCTCAAAACGGCTTTGTAAGGATTGAAGTGTAGTGTCAATGATAGAATAATAAAATTTGATTTTAAATTGCTGTTTTGGTTCCAAAATAGTTTCATCAGTTCCTTCTACAGAAAAAGTCGTTTTGCTTTTTTTGTCGAGTTGAGGGAAACTCCTGCTCTATATTCAGGTTTTTGAAATTTTTATCCTGCACTTCACTCAATTTTTCTCATTCACTAAACTTTCACATACCTAATTAAATATAGAAGAGAGGGCTACGGCCCTAATATCTATAACCATGTAATTACCGGGAATTGTAAGGTGTCCTCGTGCCTCGTACTTAATGAATAAATGTTATATTATTATTATCAGTTTTCCTAGCCTCATTTAAAAATTTCTCGAAATGAGTGTCTGAGCGTTGTTCAGTCAAATAATGTATTAAATTTTGGATTCCTTTAAGACATTCATTTAAATTTAATTTGGGGTTTTGCAGCATATTATTGACAACATTAACTTTTGTTAATAAATCATGCCAAATTATAATCGAACATATAAATTTAAAATTTTTTATTTTGTCAACTAACGATTGTGCCAAATGTTTGGTACTCATGTCTCTTGAACGGTCTTCTGTCAAATCATTTAAACTTTTGCATATTTCAAAAAATTGAGTTCACAAAGGGTGAATGGCTTTTATCCTGCTTTCCCATCTAATTTCGCTAACTGATTTTAATGTTAAAGCGGGTAAATTAGTTTTTAGGATATTCCATCTGTAAGGTGAACCGGAAAAAAATTTAAACAATGCAAACATTTTCCAAGCAATTGGAAATTTCCCCACACCCAGTTATACTGGTAAATTTGCGTGGGGTGGCCCTGATAGAAAAACTAGCTCTATGGTAATCAGGAGGCAAGGTGAGGATTCGGTTTGCCACTTCTCGAAGTAAATGAAACCAATAAGTCGGAAAACAAGGTTACATTTATTAATATTTCTGCTACAATAATCGCACACACAAAGGACATCCGTCAACTAAAAATAACTAATTAGGTCAAATAGCTTTAGACCTTATATTCTAAAGATACATTTGGCAACATTGATTTATTTATGTATGACAAACGTAATGGACAAACGTGATCATTTTATGTTAGTTTTTTCGAGTTCAAGTTCATAACCTAAAAACTGTGATTTCGCGGTTTACGGTTAGTAACTTTCCATGGCAAAAGTAGCATGCTTATCGGCTATTCCACATGCCAACTTTCAAGTTAACAAAAATATAATTATTTCGATTTATAATTTAAAAAAACTTATAGAAATCAATTGCTAAATCATCAAGTAATTATAAAATACGGATATTACTTATTATGAATATTCCGTTTTTGCATTAATACAATTTCAAAAATCTGTTCAGTACTAGTTCCATTTCTTGCGGTGTTCAAGTGCTGGGTGTTTTACCTTATTACAACTAATTTTTATTCGCTAATTGCTTTAGCACTTCTAAAATTTCCTTGCCAATTGCCAAGGTCATCATCTACTTTAGCCATCTCTGCCATCTCGGCTAAGGGATTTTCCAGTATCAGTGGTATTCTAGGATTTTGGATTTTGTAGATCGGCGTTCATTAGTTTCGTTGCAAATATCATGTCTGACAAATATTTTGCACAAATATATTGAAGTGTGAAAAAGTCAATCAAATGGGCAAATAATAATTTTGGTTAAATTTAAATTTTGTCGATTGTAGACATTTTATTTTGAAGCAATTTTTGAGATGACGAAAGCGATTGTATTGTTACTTCCAACACACAAAACAATACAATCTTGATTTTTCTTAAAGACTGTTATATTTCTTGAGAATTTGTGGTGTTTTGGCTCATGTAGAATGTAGTGTTATCTAAAATGAAAGAAACAGTGAAAATTTGAATTTTGGCGGCAAAAGTGGCGCATACTTGCAAAGTTTGTTGAATTATTTATTGTTATTATGATGGTAATTTGAACTGTGAAGCCAATTTGGCGGCGAGGTCTTTGTCTGACGCCGAACGTTGAGGCAGGCGACCGCTGCTGAGTGAATTTCATGGGGTTGCGAATATTACCTCGCAATTTTACCCAAGAAGACCATTTGTGAGAGTTTTTGTAGTCACAAAAACCATCATCCCAGTGATAGGAGATAAGTGTGAGTCATTTTTGAAACGTATTATTTTCATGAACCAACATTTGCGTGCATTTTTGTGGGCGCAAGCAATATTGGACTCTATTGATGTCATTTTGCTTTTTGGATGATTTCGCATCTGAAATTACTTTTATAAGTTTAATTTTGATGATTTGTACGATTACACAAATCAAATTTAATTGTACGTACCGAACAAGTAGATGTTTCGCTAATTTAGGTGGTTTAAAAGAATCACATGTGGATATTGGAGGTTACATTCCCCGGCCAGATGTTAATAGTTCCAATTTAATTAAGAAGTTGGAAAGATTTGTTTAAACCGATATTCGAGGTTTGAACACTACACTGGACGATTTCTACACGTTCATTTTACTGTTTGTTTTGGATGAATGGAAAAGCTTCTGGATCGACGCAGATCTCAATTTGCTACCGTTTACCAGCTGGATGTCAATTTCGATAAGAGCAGTGGCGTACGGTCTGATGTACAGAGTGTTTCGTAACAAGTGTCTACTGCGAAATTTGCATGAGTAAGAAATTGAACATTATTTTATAAAAACACCATTGTTACAAATTTTAGTAATTTGTAACAAAGCTATGAATGAAGCTATGGAAAGCAGACGTCTTTATTTTTCTCGATTGATTAGATGACCAAGGATAACAATGTCCGTAATTTTCGGCTTTCTATAGATATTGAATGCTAACGAGAAATCCACGTTCCTAATAGATAACTTACGTCCAAGAAACTCAACTTGTTATCTCTTTCTTCCTCCATCGTATACTGGATTTTAGTAAATGTAAAAGAAATTATTATAAAGAATATATGAGTAGAGCACGGACTTTAGGCATTAACAGATCGGATTTTCGGACGGAAAATGGTGAGTTATGTTATTGTATGTTTTATATATGTTTTCTCTTAAGGCGGATCTGTGAGTGCTTCTGAAAGTTACAACATTGGGTATTTCTGCTAAAATAAGTTTATTGATGGTATTACAAAAATCTACTTAAATCAATAAACACGACATTTTTCCACTTGTGCCACTATTCCGGCAAAAGTGCGATATGTGCTGCCTTTCTTCTTCATCTACTTAATACTGTTTGAAGTAGTTAATCTTGGCAATTATTTTCCGAAGAAGTACCAACTGAACAATTTATCTATATAAATGAAATCGCAAGTGAAAGTAATCGTACTCGCTTCGACGGTACATCTACTAAAATTGGAACGATACAATACCTTTCTATACCTGTGTACAAAAATTTAGGAGGGGATCCTAAGAAATGCGCGCGCTACACGCAATTTATTTGCTTTGATTATCTAAAGTTGGGATTTTCGGACCCTTAGACTCTAATGCGGTTTATGAAATTTGGTGGGATTAACGGTAATACCTTTCTATACCTGTGTACAAAAATTTAGGAGGGGATCCTAAGAAATGCGCGCGCTACACGCAATTTATTTGCTTTGATTATCTAAAGTTGGGATTTTCGGACCCTTAGACTCTAATGCGGTTTATGAAATTTGGTGGGATTAACGGTAATACCTTTCTATACCTGTGTACAAAAATTTAGGAGGGGATCCTAAGAAATGCGCGCGCTACACGCAATTTATTTGCTTTGATTATCTAAAGTTGGGATTTTCGGACCCTTAGGGCCAGTTGTATAAAAGAGGGTTAACTCGGGGATCAGCTGATCCCCGAGTTAACCCTCTTTTATACAACTGGCCCTTAGACTCTAATGCGGTTTATGAAATTTGGTGGGATTAACGGTAATACCTTTCTATACCTGTGTACAAAAATTTAGGAGGGGATCCTAAGAAATGCGCGCGCTACACGCAATTTATTTGCTTTGATTATCTAAAGTTGGGATTTTCGGACCCTTATGCCTGTTTTCACCAACAATTTATTTAAGAATTTCCTGGTAAAGAATTACTTAGCTAGGATTCCATAAACGTGATTGGTGAAATTTGACATAGTATTGAGATAAAAATTCATATGTCAAATTTGACCAATCAAATTTATGGAATCCTAGCTAAGTAATTCTTTACTAGGAAATTCTTAAATAAATTTTAGGGGATCCTAAGAAATGCGCCCGGGACACGCATTTTAGTTGCATTTTTTATCTAAAGGTAGGATTTTCGGACCCTTTATTTTGAGTTTGAGTTCGTGTACAACTTCAGCCACGTGTTTCTTGCCTGTTTTGGTGTCTCATCATTACAAATAGCTTTCTAGGCATATTGTCACTTCTGGATGTTCTTCTTTAATTCTTTTTGCCTCTTTTCCGGCCAATTCCTCTTCCGCCTTACTTATTAATTGCACGTCTACGTTTAAATGTCTCCTGATGTTTCAATTCACACTGCCCCTCCGGATCTTCGCGATATATTTGCAATGCATTTTTAAGAGATATAAGTCTCAACGCTCTTAAATAGCAATTTTGTTGCCAATTGTCGTTTTTTTTTGTTGTAGTTCATATTTGCAGGTAATTGAAAAATGGCATCACTATTATATCTTGCTACAAGCTGAACTGCTGCCAAGTGTTTCCTAAGATTTTTCACTAAATGAAATAAACAACCGCTGATGACTACTTCTGGTGGTACCGTACGAATAGCTTGATGGATGGCAAGTTCAAAATCTACAGCTATAATATTAGGATTCAGTTGAGGACAAAGTTCGCGTATCATCCTAAATAATTTTGTATATGTCTCAGCGGTTTTCTTCGGCAGCAAACAAAGTATTCTAGCGGAATTATTATATCTTCTCGATTTTCGGGGTTAGAAAGCGCATTTATAACTTTGATTCTGGTTCTTTGAACGTTCCTGCGCATGTGATCTGCGCCATGACGAGATTGAATGATTCCAAAAAACTTTTTGAACTAGTTACATCGAAACTCAATTATTGTAATATTTCTGAATTACAAAGTACTGCTTTGACAGTGGGTTTGCATCTATTTTCACAAAATTCTCTTGTTTTCTTAACATCTTCGGGATTTGATTGTAAATGTTCTAAAATTTTTGCTATAACAACGAATCCACCATTGCGCAGACTTCTTATTGTGGCAAATAAAAGCTCATCCTTATCCTTATATTGAAGAAAATCTGTTCTATTGTTTTTCTGTTTCTTGCATAAAGTAGCAAATGGCTTTCGTTTATTTTCGGATTTTCTTGCTATAGTATGTTTAATTTTATTGATTATGTAGTCCGAACACTGAAAGTCTGAATGTAGCCACAAATGATGTTGTTTCAAAAATTTTTTTTCAATACGATTTGATGTTTTCCACTTACGAAATAAAGTTAAACAAAATAGGTTTAAAGATTTTTTCAAAACAGTACTTTGTAATTCAGAAATATTACAATAATTGAGTTTCGATGTAACTAGTTCAAAAAGTTTTTTGGAATCATTCAATCTCGTCATGGCACAGCTTCTAAGTAATGAATATAGATCATAATTTGTTTTTAAATTTTCCATCTTGAATTGGTTAGTAAATAATAATATGTGTTCTTAAAGTAATAATAGTATGTCTTATATAGTGTTTTAAATTTTTTGTACACCCTGTATATAGTATCTTATTATGTGGGACCATTTCTAAAATGTTAATATCTCGGAAGTTTGCAGGCATTTGTGAGAGAAATTTTAATATGATGTAGATATGCAGTTATTGTGCACAATAAGAGGGTTTTTTCGTCTGCAGGATTTCATTACATTGACATAATCCTCTGGCGAGTATAGACGCTGCTGCAGCTTTAATTTAGTTTAATTAGATTGGCTACGTCAGCCAAGTGTTCCTTGATCGGAATGTTAATGGACCTACCGCTTTGGCTTTGGGCAACATATATCGCATTACACGTGTCGCAATTAAACTGATAAATCCCTCTTTTAGAAAGTTGATCGGTTCCAGGCTTGTTAAAGGTTACCAAAGAACCGGTATTGACTTTATTAACCTCCATGATCCTACAACCCAATTTTTTCAAACGTTGCCCAATTTTTCCGCTAATCCCCGACACATATAGTTGACAACTCCCCAACTTACGGGGGGGGGGGGTTAATCATCAATTAGGGAAGCATGAGGAGCAGTAACTAAACTTCTCTCTCGCATATTCCAACTCTTTTTGATGAGATTGTCAACCAGATCTAAACGTGTATCCATTATTGATTGCGATCTTTCGGATATTGTTGATTTCTTTTAGGAAATTTTCTCTCGACAGTGGCACATTAAAGAGTCTATGGATGAAGCTATGAAAAGCAGACATTTTTATTTTTCTCGATTGATTAGATGACCAAGGATAACAATGTCCGTAATTTTCGGCTTTCTATAGATATTGAATGCTAACGAGAAATCCACGTTCCTAGATAACTTAAGCTACGTTTAGATCTGAACTTTATTCCACGAATTTTATGTCAGACACCAGCTGTCGCTAATGTAAACGATGCAAAATTTCTGTCAGACATATACGCATGAATTTCCGACAATAAGTGTAGACACTTATAGATGGTCAGATGTAAACGCAAAATTTTACGATGCAAAATTTCTGTCGGACGTTTATGATGCGTTTAGATCTGACACTTTATTCCAGAAATATGTATAAAGGGTCGGACATAAATTCATTTTGACCGTTTACATTACAGGTAGAAATTTAGCACTACAATTATGTCCAGAAGTATTATAAAGTGTCTGCCATAAACTTGCTTTGAGGGTTTACATTACAGGTAGCAATTTAGTACGACAGTTATTTCCAGTAATATATTATTATAAAGTGTCTGCCATAAACTTGCTTTGAGCGTTTACATCAGGTAGACGTTCCTTGATTCCTTCATTCTGTAAAGATTATTTGACCGGAAAAGTTCACAGTTCACAATGAAAATATTGAAGAAAAAAATTGCTGCTAGTTTGATTATTATTCATTTAAGAAAAAAGAAGAGAAATCGTTCTGTATGGATTCGAGAGTGAATTTTAAGACGTGAAGAACAAGGTGCTTATAAACAACTAATGTCTGAACTTAGATTGGAGAATCCAGTGCAATTTTCAAATTTTATAAGGATGAAACCAACCGATTTCGAGCAGTTGATTTGTAAAGTGGGTCCTCTTATAACAAAGCAAGATACCAAATTCAGAAAAGCCATTAGCGTAGGAGAACGTCTTGCTGTAACTTTACGATTTTTAGCAACAGGTAAGTACATCCAAATCTTTATGTCCCATTTCATCATTTTTCCAAATTTCGATTTTTGGAAAAAATTGGTTTGTACATCGTTTGTGTAGGTTTGTGCAAACATTTTTTTCGTTTGTGCAAATACCGTTCGCGAAATATTTACAAATTAAGAAATTAAGGGGGGAATGCCAGCCGCCCCCCCCACCATCGCGAATTTTGGGTCAAAATTGGTGTCAGTCGTTTGTGCATCGCTTGTGTACGTTTGTGCATTTATTATTTTCGTTTGTGCAAGCACGGTTTAGCGAAATATCGTTAATTAAAAATTCCGCGATAATTTCTCCAGCCCCCCCCCCCATTTCGATTTTTGACATTTTTTTTTGTTATTCGTAAAGTACCATTTTTTAATCAACCAATGACATTTACTCAGGGGCGGCTCTAGCAAGATTTTCAGATAGTGCCGAGATTTCATTTTGACTAAAGGTACGTTTCTACAGTAATAACTTGGAACTACGAAAGGTTAGTACAGCGTTTCCGAAACTTTTTTGACCGCGGCCCGGTACAAGATTTTGTTAATACTATGTCAAATTTCACCAATCACATTTATGGAATATAGGAATACCTAGCTAAGGAATTCTTATTAGGATATTCTTAAATAAATGTTGGTGCAATCGGGCATTAGGAGTTTATATTATTTAATCCCGCGCAGGGCCGTATATAATGAGCCCCCCCCCCCCATAATATGACTTGAAAGTCGAGTATTTAAAATACAAATACAAAATAAAATAAATAAATAAATTTGGCCTTTCATTCTTTCCAACCAATGAAAGACGTAATTTATAACCAATATAACCAACAATTTATTTAATAATTTCCTAGTAAAGAATTACTTAGCTAGAATTCCATTAATGTGATTGGTCAAATTTGACATGAGTTTTTTTATGTCAATACTATGTCAAATTTCACCAAACATTAATGGATTCCTAGCTAAGTAATTCTTTACTAGGAAATTCTTAAATAAATTGTTGGTGAAAACAGGCATTAATTATTTTAGTATTTATTCTATGATTTTACCAACCTAGTTAAAAAAGCAGACCTACGCCAGAAGCATTTTGAAACACATGGTGACGGTAAATTTTTAAATACATTTTTTTATAATTTAAATCACAATCTAGTATTTACTAGATTGTGATTTAAATAATGTAATTAAATGGCAACAAAATGTAATTGAATAATGTATAAGCAAAATACATTTTTATTGTATTTAAATACAATTTATTACAAAAATACATTTAGAAACTCATTGAAAATACAAAATACAAAAGAAATTAATCGAATTATATCCTTTTAACCTCTTCAAGGACATAGGCACATATGTGTACGTTTAGAAAATTTTAAATAATATCTATATGTAATTAAACGTGGTCTGGTCACTGGAACAAAAAATGGACGTTTTTAAAATTTAAAAAAAATAATCTGTCCTTGAAGAGGTTAATAAAATGAACATCTGATCGTAATTAAAATTCTTTTGTAAAAATCTTAATTTATCAAAAAAGTACATATAAAAATGTACGACACTTTCCATAAAAGTAGACGAGTGATCAACTTTTACAATTTATTCCAAGCAACGCGGAATATGTATTTACAGCGTTTACATCTGATCATCTATAAGTGTAAACATTTATCGACAGAAGTTGATAAATAAATGTCTGACAGAAATTTTGCCTATTAAAGTGCAGCGTTTACATCTGACCATTTATAAGTGTCTACACTTATTGTCGGAAATTCAAATATATATGTCTGACAGAAATTTTGCATCGTTTACATTAGCGACAGTGACTGCCCGACATAAAATGTCGGAAATTTCTAAGTGTCTGACATACTAATGTAAACGGTCGAAGCAATTTTATGTCCGACACTTTATTTATTTTTCTGAAAATAAGTGTCCGGCTAAACTTCAAAGGAATTTCTACGTGTGATGTAAACGGTCAAAATAATTTTATGTCTGACACTTTATATATATTTCTGGAATAAAGTTCAGATCTAAACGTAGCTTTAAGCTACGTTTAGATCTGAACTTTATTCCACGAATTTTATGTCAGACACCAGCTGTCGCTAATGTAAACGATGCAAAATTTCTGTCAGACATATACGCATGAATTTCCGACAATAAGTGTAGACACTTATAGATGGTCAGATGTAAACGCAAAATTTTACGATGCAAAATTTCTGTCGGACATTTATGATGCGTTTAGATCTGACACTTTATTCCAGAAATATGTATAAAGGGTCGGACATAAATTCATTTTGACCGTTTACATTACAGGTAGAAATTTAGCACTACAGTTATGTCCAGAAGTATTATAAAGTGTCTGCCATAAACTTGCTTTGACCGTTTACATTACAGGTAACAATTTAGTACGACAGTTATTTCCAGAAATATATTATTATAAAGTGTCTGCCATAAACTTGCTTTGAGCGTTTACATCACAGGTAGAAGTTCCTTGATTCCTTCATTCTGTAAAGATTATTTGACCGGAAAGGTTCACAGTTCACAATGAAAATATTTTTTTAGTTTTAGGGACAAAAATAATACACTAATGCCTGTCTTCACCAACAATTTATTTAAGAATTCCTCGTAAAGAATTCCTTAGCTAGGATTCCATAAATTTGATTGGTCAAATTTGACATATGAGTTTTTTATGTCAATACTATGTCAAATTTCACCAATCACATTTATGGAATATAGGAATACCTAGCTAAGGAATTCTTACTAGGATATTCTTAAATAAATGTTGGTGCAATCGGGCATTAGGAGTTTATATTATTTAATCTCACGCAGGGCCGTATATAATGAGCCCCCCCCCCATAATATGACTTGAAAGTCGAGTATTTAAAATACAAATACAAAATAAAATAAATAAATAAATTTGGCCTTTCATTCTTTCCAACCAATGAAAGACGTAATTTATAACCAATATAACCAACAATTTATTTAATAATTTCCTAGTAAAGAATTACTTAGCTAGAATTCCATTAATGTGATTGGTCAAATTTGACATGAGTTTTTTTATGTCAATACTATGTCAAATTTCACCAAACATTAATAGATTCCTAGCTAAGTAATTCTTTACTAGGAAATTCTTAAATAAATTGTTGGTGAAAACAGGCATTAATCATTTTAGTATTTATTCTATGATTTTACCAACCTAGTTAAAAAAGCAGACCTACGCCAGAAGCATTTTGAAACACATGTGGCCGGTTTCAGCAACCTTAAGGGTCCTGTTCATAATGTGACTAAATATTGGTGTAAAACGTTCTTTAAAAAGATTCGTTAAACATGTTTTTCAAGAAATGTTTAAATATTTTTCGAATTTTAAAAATTCAGCTCTTTGGCGCAATAGAATGATCGTTTCTGGAAACTATAAAGTATTTTTAATTGTCTTTATTACTACATTTGAAAAGAAATTTGACATTCCTTTTTTTGAAAATTCTGAATATTGGAATTATAGATTTCTTTAATATACCTATTACTAAATAAAATTACCAAAAGTTGACAGTATCAAGAAAAAATTATTCTATTCCGCTATAGAGCTGCTTTTTAAAACCGACCAAGATATTTCAACTTTTATTGGAAAATATGTTTTACAAAACATTTTAAAGGCCATATTACACGGGCATTGCGAACAGGACCCTTAACTTAAATTTAATCTCAGATTAAATTAACCCAGGTTAAATATGAACCAATAGAAATCGGTTTTATGACTTTTAGTCGTTTTCCATTGGTTCATATTTAACATGGGTTAATTTAATCTGAGATTAAATTTAAGTTAAGGTTGCTGAAACCGGCCAATGGTGACGGTAAATTTTTAAATACATTTTTTTATAATTTAAATCACAATCTAGTATTTACTAGATTGTGATTTAAATAATGTAATTAAATGGCAACAAAATGTAATTGAATAATGTATAAGCAAAATACATTTTTACCGTATTTAAATACAATTTATTACAAAAATACATTTAGAAACTCATTGAAAATACAAAATACAAAAGAAATTAATCGAATTATATCCTTTTAACCTCTTCAAGGACATAGGCACATATCGCACCGCCAGTTCAATAGGGTTGCAAGTGCAAAATTGGTCTGTTTTTAGTTATTGCTGTATTGCACAGTGACGTAGCAACAGGTGGTGCGAGTGGTGCCGGGCACCAGGGCCCGGGCCCCGGTGGGGGCCCGGTACACCGACAAAATTACAGACATTTTTGTAAAAATTATCTATGAAAGTTTGCACATGGCACACAGCGACGGCCCCAGGGCGGTGCGTCTGCACCAGGGGGCCGCACACTGGGCTGAAAAATGATGTAAAAATTTATTTTCCAATTAATGTTTATATAGTAAATTTTTTTAGTTGGTAATATTAAAAAAATCGCACATTACATTCGCAAAATTCGTTATGTTCTGGTGGATTGTTTTGAGTTTAAATGCTTATGAATATTAAATATGATTATATTAAACAGATGATACTCATAGCAATGCGTTTATTTTAAAATTTATAGGTAAAATAACGATTTTAGGGTTTATCTTAACTTGAACTTTTCGAGCGTTCTATAAAATTGAGAACTTTAAAATTTAGACCTGCGTTACTGTTACCTAAACATCTATATCGTGTATCAATTTCTCGCTGGAATGTTTGCCTATAAGGAAGATATTGTCATTTCAAGTTTTAATCTCTTAATTTTATGTACCAAATCCGCTCATTTTCGCTAAAATATGAAAGCTTTCATGCTTCAGAATCCATTGATCCGTATATACGATGAGATAATATGCCTATAAAGGTTTTGAAAATCGAGAAAATATAAATAAAAAAGGAAATAGAATAGAGAATTAGAAAAAAAGCAAATCAAATCAAGATGAATTATAATTTAAGAACAAATTATGATCTTTATTTATTACTTAAAAGCTCCCCTGACACACATCTTGATGATTACAAGAAACTTTTTGAAATGGTTACTTCCAGACTTGATATCAATTTTTGTGAATCAGAACTGAATACTTTAAAAAATAGTATTAGAATGCTTTGTTTGAAGCTGCGTAGGAAGTGGAAGTGGAGTTTTTTGGAGAACAATAATTCATGGTTGCATTCTGAGTTTAATTGGCCTCATTGTATAAGACTGAAAATTAAAGATATGGTAGAAAAGACCGAATTTATTCAATATAAGGATACGCAGGAGCTCATGTGTTCTACAATCAGGAGTATGTACAACAATGGACTTAACGATGTTGCAAGGATTTTAGAACATTTACAAGAAAATCCTGAATTTGTTATAAAAATAAGAAAAATTCTTGATGATAAACCCGAAACTTTGGAATTACTGGAATTAACTCCAGAAATTGAATTAACAGACGCTACTGAAAGCGATACAAATTAATAATTATGTAGCTACTAATAATTTATTTTCATATATTAATAAAAATTAATTTAAATTAGTTTAAATCAAATATAAATTTGTTTAGGTGGGTTCTGGTAACAAAACTAATTTTAAATTTTCGCTGATAGGTAACTCTTTTACGCTATGTATAATCAATGCAACAATAATAAATTATTATAGTATTTTCTAACTATAATTGGTTAGTTTTTAATACGTGATAGTAAATTAATTGATATATTTTAATAATTTACTAATCTAATTCCTTTTACGTGTTACAAATATATTTGATATACATTTATATTTTCATTTTTTTCATATTTTTATGATGAAAATGAGCGGATTTGGTACATAAAATTAAGAGATTAAAACTTGAAATGACAATATCTTCCTTATAGGCAAACATTCCAGCGAGAAATTGATACACGATGTAGATGTTTAGGTAACAGTAACGCAGGTCTAAATTTTAAAGTTCTCAATTTTATAGAACGCTCGAAAAGTTCAAGTTAAGATAAACCCTAAAATCGTTATTTTACCTATAAATTTTAAAATAAACGCATTGCTATGAGTATCATCTGCTTAATATAATCATATTTAATATTCATAAGCATTTAAACGCAAAACAATCCACCAGAACATAACGAATTTTGCGATTGTAACGTGCGATTTTTTTAATATTACCAACTAAAAAAATTTACTATATAAACATTAATTGGAAAATAAATTTTTACATCATTTTTCAGCCCAGTGTGCGGCGGTTCCGTCGTCACTTTCAAACCAGCCGAGAACTCTAGTCTCTTATATTCCAATATTAAAACGATATCAATTCTCGCATTCTCCTCAAATTCCATTAGAGTACCTTTGTTTCTTTCTTTGCTACTGTCCACTCTGGGACCTTTTTTTCCGCAATCCACTTTCCTGGGGGCGCCTTGGCTTCTTTGATGTGTCTCACGAGGTGTGTCTAGGTGTTCGGCACTTTCTTGTCCCATTTCTACCCGCATCTGTAGCATTTTGAGGGCTCAAGACAGTTTGACAGACATCGCGATGTGTCCCGATTTGCGGCAGTTGTAGCACTTATCGTCTTTCGAGATCGAGAGACTATGAGAGAAGAAGAGAAGTGTCCTCTATCACCACCTTAGTTCTGTAAAGTGAGTGCGGGGACACCCTGTATATTGTCGTACTCTTTTATGATTAAATTTATTCATGTATTTGTATAATAAAATTAAAAATTAAATAACTCAATTCTGTCAATTATATTTAGCAAAAATTATATAGCAAAAAAAATGTCTAGGGGGAAGAAAAAATCACGAAACTATAACAAAGAAAAAAATGAAGACATATCAAACAAAATTCCCAAAAACCCATTTGGCAAAAAAATTACCACAAAAGAATTACTCGCACAGAGCGTTCCAAATACAGCTAGACATCGTAAGAGATGGAACTACCAATTGGAATTCCAGAACTTACCTTACAAACAGAACGGTCCAAAATATGCGTTAGCGAAACAAATATTAGGTGGCAAACAAATACAGGTGATGCTTCAAGACGGTGAAATTCGAAATTGCCAGAGATAGAGCAATCGCTGTATAATAAAAGTTGGATTAGAGAAAATGATGTGGTTTTAGTTGAGAGTACAAAAAATGCACGTTACTATGTAGTACATAAATATACACAACACCATGCACTGAAATTAGAGGAAGAGAATCAACTTCCAAATTGTATTTCAGATCAAGTTTTCGTGGGTAACGGAAACAGTGATTTTATGGTGTTGATGAAAGATGGTACAGACGTAACTCGCTTATTCTGCAAGATCAAAGAACAAGTTGATGAAGAAAGCAACGATAAAGAGTCGGAAGATGATGATGAAGAGGAAGACGAGGATGAAGAAGATTACTACAAAGAGATTGAGGATGACTACGCAGTATGAAGCAAAGCTAAAATCGAGAATGTATGATATTCTGATTTGTCTCTATAAATTAATTTATTAAAATCTCCCTAAAAAATAAAAAATTATTGTTAAATTTAAAAGATTATGAAAATTCTAGAAAAGTCAGTACTTTATTTTATTTGTTCTTTTAAGGCCGTGTAATACTTTTACTAATTTGTTAACAAATTTGTTAGCAAATTACGTAAACATTTAGTTTAGTAATAAGGTTGGGCAAAAAGTAATCCATTATTTTGTCCCTAGATGGCTTTAGTTACATATATCTCGTGATCTATTCGTCGGATCGGGTAATCACTATAATTTTTGGAAATGTGGGATTGTGTACTAAAAAAGCAATTGGCAGTTTAGTGATTGGTCAAAGCAGTTTCCAGTTATAGTGCGCCAAAGATCTATTTAAACAAAGAGAAAATTTGCTATATTTTACAGGTTTGCATAGATAAAGACGAAATCGCAAGTGAAGCGGCTGAAAATGTGAATAGTATTCATGGTCCCGACACTATAGCAGTCAATCACGTAAAATTTTGGTTTAGTCAATTCCGTTTCGGTAATTTCGATGTCAAAGATGTCGATAAAATGATGGAATTGATTAAGTTAGACCGGCATGCGATCAGTCGTAGCATTGCCCTTGAGCTAAACATCGACCAGAAAAACATTTTGACCATTTGAAGTAGATTGAAATCAAAAACAAGCTCTCGATGTTTGGGTGCCACACGAATTGACGCAAAAAACTTTATGGACTGTATTTTCATCTGCGAATCCTTGGTCATACGTCAAGAAATCGAACTATTTTTATGGATGGTGACTGGAGATGAAGAATGGGTCACATACGGCAATGCTGCGTGAAAAAGATCGTGGTTGCGGCAAAGTCGCCAAACGGTTGGCAAACCAGGATTGACGGCCAGAAAGGCTGTGCTGCGTGTTTAACATAAGAGATAGAAAAAAGATTTAGAAGTTAAAAAATAACCGTAGTTAACCGTAGCGTCATCTATTGGCAACTAAAAATTACATTCCTTCTTTTCTTATTTTCCGGCCAACTTTTTTAATTTTTCTTTCCGTAAGAACCATCCTTGGACTATGGAGAACATTTAAAAAAAAACATTAGTCAAATCGGTCCAGGGGTTCTCAAGTGATGCGACGACAAAGAACACGCACACATACACACACACACCCTATTACACATTAAACTTATACTCCCCTCTTTTTGGTCGGATGTTAAAAACCTCTTTTA
Source organism: Rhagonycha lutea (assembly GCA_958510855.1). Taxonomy (NCBI): domain Eukaryota; kingdom Metazoa; phylum Arthropoda; class Insecta; order Coleoptera; family Cantharidae; genus Rhagonycha; species Rhagonycha lutea. Next base: position 17,934,169 of record OY294039.1, on the reverse strand, counting down.
AAACCATCACGACTGTGTATTGAAAATGAGGGTGGTCATTTTCAACATTTACTTAAATAATGTAATAGTTTAAAAGTAATTAATAAAATAATTTTTCAAAAAAAAAATAAAAATTTAGTGAATTTAATTTTTTGTTTTGTAGCTGCCTTGTTTATTATTTTCTGATTTTCTGTGAAATGGATTGGTTTCTCAAAAATTTTTACTAGACAAAAGTTGTAGTCCGTTAAAATTCCTATCCGGAATGGGGCGTCAGATTTTTTGTAAAATGTTTCGTTTAGAAGATAGATACAGGGTTTTGAAAAAAAAAACAAAAAAAAGGAAAGCTCAAAAAGCCGTTGATTTTAGAAAATAAAAGGTTTGAATCTAGTTTGTAGATTATTTCACGTACTTTAAAAAAGCACTAACAATTTTTACCGAGAAATCAATATTTTCGGGGCTATGGCCACGTGAAGGTGGAAATTAAAAAAAAATGCTTTACAGAGGCCTAACTCTCGTGGGTTTGAATTTAGAAAAAAAATTTTTGTTAAATATTGTTCTTAAAAAAGTGTCTTCTATCACCACCTAAGTTATGTAAAGTGAGTGCGGGGACACCCTGTATATACAGATGATTTTTTATCAATCTCACCCCTAGTATGATCAATTCCACCCCAAATGACTAGTTCGAACACACAATATGACTCGCTATTAGAACTCCCATTTGTTGGAACAACTAGTAATTTGTTCTAACACAACGATTATCTGAGGATGGTTCCATGAATGATGGTTTACCACCGTTTGACGAGCCCTAGTAGCAGGTTAGATGTTAAAACTTCGCTGTCCTCAGTTCTAACGGAGACATGAGTTAATGGACTTGAATTGATAATATTTTCTGCCTCCGATAAATAGCAACGTAGAGTTTCATCGATTGGTCTTTTCTGGTCATCAACTTTAGAAGCGATTTTTTTTATTGACTTAACCAGAGAAGGGTTAAATAACCACCTTATCTTCCTAAATTCCCTTCGGTAATAATCCGGCTTTGTACAAATAACCAAAGTTCATTCGCTACTCCTACAAAGTTTGTTCCGTTGTCGGAACGTATCTTGATAGAGATTCCTCGTCTGGTGATGAAATTTCTTATAACCATCCAACAGGAAGGTTTATTAAGGGACTACACAACTTCCAGATGGATAGATCGGATGGTCAGACATGTCTGATATGTTTTTTTGGTCCGTGAACGGATCGAAAATCAGCAATGGGGTTTCACCGAATTTAGCAAAGAACCGTTAGCTTTCACTGCTGCGTCGCACACCATTCTGATCTATCCCGGATTGATGGGATTCGTTAACAAGAATAGCGATGTATACCATGTTCTTTAAGTTGCTTGATTTATTTCTTTTGGTTTAAGCTTTCGCGCGTATCCTTTGCTACAGTAATCTTGAAATAGTAGACCAGTTCAGGATTCTTACCCATTTTGCCATCTATATAGACACAATTAAGTGTTTCTTGGCCATCCCATAAGTATCGGGCAATTCCACATTTTCGTATCGCCAAAGTACACCGATTTCATAACGGTTTCCCTTTTCTTGTGTAGCCCGTTATAGAATCTCCTTGGCTCGATGGTCCTTCCTTGATAACAAAGGGTTGCTTGGTGTTCGAGCTCCGAAAACTTCAGTAGAAAAGAACTATTGGATTTTATGTCGTCAGGCATGGAAGGGGAAGATTTATCATCACCTTGGGCCGGGAAACGTCCGGAAAATTTTGGATATCATAGTTCCCAACTTAGCAAGTGTATGATGATGTGTTTAATGTATTTGCTACTACTTATGTTGTCCATGTTGTTTTAGTTCAGCACTTTCTACATGTAGTGTAAAATTCCAATATTACTAGGCCTAGTCCATAACGTGTTTGCTTTCTTCTTCTACTACTTAATCCTGGTTGAAGTAGTTAATCTTGATAATTATTTCCCGAAGAAGTACCAACGGATCAATTTTTGTATATAAATGTAATAGCAAGTGAAAGTAATCGTACTCGCTTCGGCGGTACATCTACTAAAATTGGAACGATACAGAGAAGATTAGCATGGTCCCTGCGCAAGGATGACACGCATATTCGTGAAGCGTACACTATTTTTCCACGTTCCAGGGTGTAAGCTTGTAGTCGTAGATTGTTTGCTTTCGTCCCTGGTGCCTAACCAGCAGCGTGGCGCGTCCCCGGGTTGCGGATAGGGGAACGACCAAGTGCTCTTGGTCAGCTGTGAATAATTAAATAAGCAGCCGCGGACAAGGATAATAAACAAAATGTTTTCAATTCAAGAAAGCCGATTTTTTATCAGATAATGTTAAATAATCAGATATTAAAAGTTCCTTCACAAAACAGTCAACATCATACACAGAAGGGTATAGTGCTTATTTTCTGACACACTTACGTAATATGAAGAATCCTTTACGAGACCATTTTTGAAGAAGTTTAGGTCTTTGAAGCAGGCATTTTAGATCATTTTGAGAGTCTTTCGTATTTGGATCAACAATTTTTGGCAACATAACAAATTTTTTCAATTTCTGGAACACCATTAGGAAGTTAGGATTTCGCTTTTCAAATGATTTTCCGGCAGAGTCAATTTCCGCATAAAACTGGCCATTGCATCATACATATCTATAATTAATTTGTCTCTTCCTTGCAGTGTAATGTTGAGATTATTCAGATGGTCTGTAATATCAACGAAAAATACTAAAGCTTGTACCCACGCTGGATCCTTAAAAGTTGATGTATCTTCGTCTTTCATTTCCCAAAATAATATGATTTCCTCTAAAAGCAAATAAAAGCTCTTCAAAACTTTGTGACAAGATAACCACCGGACTTCTGTATAGAAAGGAAGTCCTGCAAATTCCGACTCTATATCCTTAAGAAACTCTGTAAATTGACGGTGATTTAGTCCTCTGGATCGAATGAAATTAACAGTTTTAGTGACAGTCTTAAGTATATTGCCCGTTTTCAATATTTTTGAGCACAGTACCTGCTGATGGATAATGTAGTGGAATGTCTTCAAATTTTCCTTATTTGGATAGACGTCCTTTAACTTTCTTGCCAATCTTGTCACAAACCCTTTGTTTTTCCCCACCATGTCCAAAGGTAATTTGAAATTTTCCAAAGTTATATCACCTCGAAAATTTCTTCACCCGTAATGGTGCTGTGCATGGGGACCATTTCTAAAAACTCTTCAGTTATTTTCATGTTTTCATCACAACCACGAAAGAATACACTAATTTGTGCGACATCTTGAATGTCTGTACTTTCATCAATTGCAATTGAAAAACATTGGACTGTTGCAGATACTTCACGTATTTGTTCACTCAAATCCTCAGCCATCTCAGTTGTTCTATCTGCCACTGTATTTCTCGATAAAGATATATTTCAAAATAATTGCATTCTTTCGGGACACACTAATTTAGCAGCCATTTAGTTAAAGCCACACTTTCATAGAATCTGCCGTGTTTGATAGAAGCCGTATAAATTTCCTTATTTTTAAGAATATTTTGTGCTATATTATTTAAACTCGAGAAATTTCTTGCCGCATTGACTCCTTTTAATCGCTCTTTATGCCATTCTTTAGATTTACTTTGTGCTATAGTTTTCTGGCCAATCTCCTTTCGTTGTATATCACTGAGTTTAAGTGAATCGAGAAACGAGATGCAGTGATTCCTAAGCGGCGCCGATGGTGAAATATTATCTACACCATTATTTAATGGCGGCACTGGCGTAGCAAACGATGTGAACCTTTTACAGTGGAATTTTTCGCTAAAGGAACGATCACTTTGTGATACACAGTCTTGGTGAATCCATTCATCACATTTTACTTTTGCGTGCAGCGTCCCACCACCACAATACAAGCACTTAGTTGCTTCGTTCATTTCAATGATATTTTAAAAACCATATCTTAGACGCATTAAGCAAATTGAAATGTTCTAGATTTGTCAGGAAATACAGTGAAAATATTGTTGCTCTACAATCAGAATTAGGGTTGGGTATTTTAAAATCAGCATTATAATTATTAAACCATCATAAATGATTGATCTTTCTCATGAGCAATATTCCCAAGAATCTTGGAACAAAAAGAAGAAGCCTACCACCGGTACACATTTTTTAGGTCGTTTTATAAAGAAGCAAATTCAAATTGAAGTGTCAAATATATGCCTAAAAGAAGGGGAAACCTTTACCCTTATTAACCTTAACCTCATTAACAAATGGGTTTTTCTTTTTGTTCCAAGATTCTTGGGAATATTGCTCACGAGAGAGATCAATCATTTTTGATGGTTTAGTTAATGCTGATTTTGAAATACCCAACTCTAATTTATTATGAATGTACAACAATAACGTTTTCACTGCATTTCCTTACAAATCTAGAACATTTTAAATTGCTTGATCCGTCTAAGATATGGTTTTTCAAATAGCCAAAATAATTTTCAAGTCTTTTCTTGAACATCACACTGGTTCAAGGTGCATAATATGGCATATATTTCGTCATTAGAATATTAAATAGCTTAGAAGTTTTATATAGATTTTTAGACTTTTACTGCGGATAGAATGTGCAATTCAACAAATGTTTAAATTATTACAATTAAAACGATATTTTGTAATAAAAAGTAAAACGGCGCGCCATATTAGGTACACGAGGAAAAGTAGACCTTGAAAATATTTAAAATATGCACTACTATTTTATTGAGGTTCTTAATTTAAGAGATCTTTGTTGTCAGTTTGGCTTAATTTGTATGATGAGGTAGTACCTATGTCGAAATTCTTACTATTGCAAATGAATATTAATTTTGTATGATGCCTTGGTAGTTTCATCAAAATAATCAGAAGTCAACAAAATTGAGAAATTTATAAACCATTCTTCTAATAATGGAAATGAGTTTATAGTAATTGCTAAAGCAATTAATTCTTTAAAGAATTTTGAATGTTCACCAACTTCACAATTTTCAATACCTTTGGTCGTCATTTTTATAAAATGAGCGCAACACAAATTAATTAGTAGATACTATAAAATTTTCATTTTGAATAAACTCCCCTATTAATTTTGAAATAAATATCCGAGTAATCAATTATATCAATATGATTAAATGCCTTAATTGCAGATTGCAGCATGAAAAGTGGCAAAGCTAAAATCAGTTACCAAGGTACTGAAAATTGGCCACTTATCATTTTCTTGTATTGTTGTACTGAATGAAAAACTGCAAAGATTTTGGAAAAGCTATTATATTATTAATTATTTACATCAGGGGTCGGCAACCTTTTGTTGTACGTGTTGTATTGTTGTAATGGTTCTCGACATTTAAGCCCACGTTCGGGTCCATTTTCTATTATATTAGGAGCAAAATACACTCCAGATAAAATGTTTTTAATTTTGGCAGTATGACGGTGTGCCATAGAGCTTCATCGAATGACCCAAGTAGCACAAACCTTCCTGGAATGTCCAATGGTCGTCCGTTGGACATCTATTGTATGTACATGGTCCATAGACGTCCAATGGATCTTTAGTGGACGTTCCAGGAGGGTGTGTGTTACTAGGGAAATGTCTTTAATAAATAATGTATTGTTATCTCCACTGTACACCACAAAATAACAAACTTTCGCCTTGGTAATAACTAGACATCGGATTATATGCACTAACAAAATGCCAAAATATGCATGCAAATATGCACTATCAAAATGCTTCTTTTTGTATATTAATTAAACAATTTATTAATTATTACAATAAAACAATTTATTACAATTATTAAACAATTTATTACAATATAAAATCATGCATAATTCTTGTGACTCTACACTATCATGTATTTTTCAAGATTTTCTAACGTACATTTGTGTCGTTTGTCGCTTAATATTAATTTGAAGACAATATAAACACAATATTCGGCAAATAATTGCTTTCACTAATTAAAATAAAATAATTTATTTTTACGACATGTTTCGAAGGGATATACCACTTCTTTTTCTTGTGTACTTGAAAAAGAAGTGGTATATCCCTTCGAAACATGTCGTAAAAATAAATTATTTTATTTTAATTAGTGAAAGCAATTATTTGCCGAATATTGTGTTTATATTGTATTCAATATGCTTCACATCAAACGTGTCACGAATAAATTCGTTGATTTCATTAATTTGAAGGCCGAAAACGACCTCTCTACGTCAACTGACGTTAGCGGACAAAATTTGAAATATGGTGCCATTTCTGGAGATATTCCTTCAGGCAAGGTTTGACCGGTGCCGTTAATATAGGCATTAATTTTTTTAATTTCTTCAAGATTCGGGTTTTTACACAGAACAGCACTTAATTTACGACGGATCTTTTCCGATAGTGAATTAGGAAGAACGTCAGTCTGTTGGATCATTTTTTCTAGTATTTCTATGGATTTGCACAGAGGAAGGTTTTTTGTTTCCAATTTCTCTTTGGCGTCGGGTATGTGGCTAAAATGTGTAGTAATGAGAGATATATTCTGTCTAATGGAAGCGTCTTCAAATGCTAGCTTGCTGGACTTAATTGCAATAGCCTCTGAACTATCAAATTGACCAAGTACTTGTTTTATGGCCTCAAAATTCTCAGCATAAAACAATACAGCCTTCAACCAAGTGCCCCATCGCGTTATTATAGGTTCTGGGAGCAGCGCTAGATTTGGAAGTTGCTCTTTGTAAGCTTGCACACGCGATGGTACTTTTAAAAAGACTTTCTTTGTAGAAGAAATCAATTTATTTACATTCTCGAACTCTTTCCTGATCTCTTCTGCAAGTCGATGGAATCCGTGGGCTAAACATGTGATGTGCTTGTACATAAACCATGCAATTCAAAGTGGTCGGTTTTTTCCGTGGACATCAGGCTTACTTTTAGTGTAATGTTCTGACAAAATTAATTCAAAGATTGGACAAATAAGTTTTGTTTGAGTGATTTGTAAAACAGCAGAATATAAGTACACCCTATTATAGCAAGGAATTGGTTTTCTAACCACGGTGCCTGTGGCATCAAAGTGAACAATGGGAAGATGATTTCCTTGCTTTTGAGACATCAAAAGTAACTGTTCCTTATAAAAAATAAAAATCTTAACTTGAAATGGAACAGACACTTCCTGAATATATTCCGGATGATCTATTTTAAATTTAATTATATCCATTATATCATTGGAATGTCTATCCCTTTTGCTATTTGCTTCTGATTTCAATCTAGTAATTCCGGCGTGCGCGTGCAAAGGGGTATAAGTCTATAATGAAATGACCATTTTGAGATAAACGAATTTTAAAGTTTACTCGAATGCTATAAATCGGCTAAATAACAATATGCAAAGCTGTTTGTGCAGTAATTTAGATAATTTTATGAAGAGGTGATTACAATTTTTTATAATTTAATTTTTTTATTAAAAATATGTTAAAAAGGAAATTTTATAAAAAAAATGGCTGACTTATACCATTTGACATAAGCAATGTTAAGACTTATACCAATGTACACTATAATATTATGCTTGTTTATTGTAAAAAAATAAGCAAATTTCTTTTTAAATACTATATTTTTATAATAAAATCATAATAAATATCATATTATATCTTCATAATAATATCATAATATCTTCAATCAGAATCCTCTTCGCTACTACTAATACCTGGCAAAACGTCAACATCGCCTTTACACAAAAGATTTTCATAAAATTTGTGAAAATTTTCATCTATGTATGGCAATAATTCTAATAAATTTTTCTTTTTTCCTTAGTAATAGGTACTGGTCCCGTATAAGATAAGGGAACGACCATATTGTCTATATTTTTGTAAATCGTCCTCTTCATCTGAAATTGATTTCTAGAAATGGAGCGTTCCGGTCTAGTGAAGTTTTATATAAAATGATACCATTTTCTTTGGTATACCTTAACCATCTGATATTTCTCCAAATTATCTTGTTTCCTTGTTCATCAATTTTTCGCAATTGGTATACATTATTTTTAAACAAGCTGCAAAATTCAAAGAAATCGCTGGTTTGCATTTACTGCACTATAAATGGCTTGGATGTCCCACATAATCGGACAAGCTGCATCCAGTCTCTTGGGTGTTCTATGGGTGATCCGTATTTCTTCTTCTTTTTTTCGATTATGGAATGATCCGAATCAGACTCCATATGAGTATGACCAGGTACCAAAAACTTATGGTCAATGCTTTCAACATTTTTTAATTTCTGCATCAAAAGGGTGAACATTAATGGCAGAAACGAATTTTTGTTCTGGCCAGCACAAGTGTCGGAATATAGTGTAACGTTTTTTATATTTTCCGGAAGCGTCAGTAAAAAATGCTTGTGAAGGCATGACGCAATTTGATTAGCACCTCTAGCTGCTACTCCTTCATGCCACATATAGCAAAACGATTGCTTATCATCGCACCGATGCAAAGTTAAATTATATGTCCACAATTGACGTTTGTAAAAAGCAATGGACGTTTTAATATCAGGACTAGGCAGACATTGCTGAAGATCAAACGTATATAAGGTGTCTGCGATACTTGTACGACATAAGGCCTTATTGTTTACACTCGTATGCAAATTCAGCTTCTTCTTGATGAGTATTCAACTGAAGTACATGCTCACTCTTTACCTCTGAGTCTTTTGCACTTTTAATCAAAGTCTGAAGCTTATCACACTTACTACATGTATCATCTTTTGGCGCCTTTATTTTAATTCCCATTTCGTGAAATATTCTTTCATAAATTTTTCTACCCAAAGGAGTATCCACTTTCTCCCACCTTTTGTACTCCTCATACATCCTGCTGAGTGTATAATACGACGGTAAATACCTATAAGAAAATAATAATTAATTGAACATACTAACAAAATCGGCGAATAATACATTTTTTCGGATTTTTTCCTTGTGTAGTGACTCTCATATGCTGGAATTGATAGGATATGCTGCCGGACAGTCTCCAAATCGCTCTCCAACGTTTTGTTATGTGGACTGTGTTTTCCTCTTTCATCGTCATGAGTAATGCCAGTGATAGAATTACCTTTATTTTTTAAAACGGTAGTGATAAATCTGCTGGTTACGTCAAATGTATCCAGAAAGCATTTCTTGCAAACCCTTATTAATGTACCTTCTACTTCAAAATGGTATGTGTAAGAAACAAGACGGTTTTTTTTATTTGCTTTCATCACTAATTTTAGTTTTGAAATTCTTCTTTTCCTCCAAATGGATTAGTGCGGCAATATAAGCCACTCGCTTATTAAAATTACCCATTTCCCAAAATTCTTTAAACAAGCTAGCCCTTACCTTATTATCTATTCGTGTCTTACACTTCATTCTACACAACTTTAGATCGATACATGTCTTTGCTCAAACAAGTTTTCCCATCAGTGTCTCATATGCCCGACCAAGGTTTCTGTTAGCTTTTCTGTCGGTCCTCATTTTACGTGTATCACCTTTTATTGATTTTCGTTTATTTTTTAAACAACGATTTTCTTCAGCTGGATTTCCATCTACGGTTTCGGCTTCCTCGTTGACTGAGTAATTGGGGTCTGCATAAGAGTCATCATTTTCCGTCATATTAACTGAGTTAGGTAATTCTTCTAAATTGACATTTAAGCCACCGTATTCTTCATTTGTTTCTTCTTCTGCGGTTTCGGCTTCTTCGTCGATTGAATAATTGGGGTCTACATCAGAGTCATCGTAATAATAGTCATCTTCCATCATATTAACTGAAGAGTTAGGTGATGCTTCTGAATTACAAAAAATAACATCAGATAACAAAGTGTGTACTTCAGGCGATACCGATGGGGCTGGGCTTTGATTTGAAGCGAACCAGCATCAGTATTCCAAATGGCTCCACGTTGATCTCATTCTACTACTACTACTACTTCATGGAACAACTTCATTACGCTTTTGTACACACCAAACTCTATTTTGCGCCGGTCCTTTTCGTGAGTATTTCCTGTGCAATTACAATTTGACAGGAATTTCTTATCAAAAAGGACATTTAAAGCTTTATAATTTAGTTTTGTACCCGATTGCTTACCATCGTTGCCATGGAGCTGGCACAAGTACTCCTTGCAATGATTGTAGAAACTGATATCTTTTAAATCGGCTACCAATTCCTTCAGGTTTTCCAAAGAATTGATTGGAAGCCGACTATCAATATCACTAAAATCTACAATCATTCCTCCCGACCCTCCTTCCCCAACCGGCACTGCAACATTCGAGTCCAGTGCCGATATTAATCGAGCTACTACTAACTTTAATTCCTCAACGTTCCTGCCAACTGCGTTCATTTTCGTAATAGACGCCTGAACAGCATTTTCTAAACTGCTCAAACGGTCTTCCAAACTACTAACGACGACTACCTCTTGGAAATTTTAAGCAGGGCCTTCGAATGTCTGTACACTTGGCGCAATGATGACCCCACTTTCCCAAATAAAAATATGTAGTACGTAATTGCAAGGTATGTATAATTACATCAATAATTCTTTTCATCATATCATTATATGAAGATGGGCTGTTGCATTTCTGAGAAGGTAATATATTTCTCTTTGGCTTCTTCTGTGATCTGCAATCTTCATTTTCTGTGTCAGACTCGGCACACATTTCCTTTTCTAATTTTATACCATCGTCCAAGGATAAAATGCCCCTTCGTTTTAAGGTGCAATTTAGCAAGCAATTTGCTAGCAATATTTTTGGCGCTATTTGCTAGCAGTTTGCTAGCAATTTTGAAGCGCAATTTGCCAGGAATTTTTAAGCGTTATTTGCTAGCAACTTGCAAGCTATTTATGCACCGCTGTAGCAATTTTGCATATTGCGCCAAAATAGGAAAATTGGTAGTCAAAAATGCTACTTGGGTTGAGAGGATTTACTATGAACGTCAAAGTACTTGCGTTTAGTTTGAATTGCTCAAATCTCCCAGCGAATCCATCCTTCATTTTGTTTATAGCCATACTGAAGTAATTCGTGTTAATAGTTGCGTTGGTTTGATCGCGATATTGCTTCAGATTTTCGAAATGATTTTCGAAATGCTGGGTTTCCCTTTCCTTGCAGTTTTAAATTTAGCTCATTTAGTTTCTTTGTGATATCCACCATGAAGTTGAATTTTTGCAGCAATTTGTCTTCTTTCAAGTCGGGATGGACAATACCTTTTTCATTGAAGAATATTTTTATTTTATTCAAGCAAGTAAAATAAATACATCCAAAACGTTAGTTAGATGTTAAAAATGAAAATATAATTTCCAGACGCTGTTAATAAATATGAAATTTATTAACAAAAACAACCAAGCAAAAATAAAGCATCTGAAATGCTACCAAACATCTCTTTTAAAAAATATAAAAATAAATTTATTTTATTGCAAAAGATTACTTTATTTTTTAGTCAAGTTGTCGTGTAAAAACACTAGCAACAGTTTTATAGGAATGGCTAAATAAATAACGCTTAGCTAAAATTGCCAAGTTTGGAAACCGACTTTGATTATTCTTCCACCAATTAAGTTTACATGATTTTCTGTCAGTTTCAGATTCTTTAAAATATACTTCTATTTCCTTCTCCGTTCTTCTGCCTTGATTAGGAAGTAAAATGTCCAAAGCAGAAGATGCTTCTGGGTTTTCTGTTTTTTGAGGAGATACTTGGTCCGGCACTGTTAATATCAAAGTTTCTACATTTCGTTTTATTCTGGAAAGTAACCCCTCTTTGCATTCAAAATTTTTGTAACATGGCGTGGGTCCAAAAACGTACACGTGTCACAAAGCTCAGCCTTAGCTATAGTATTAGTACTTGTCATAGATGTTTACTTTTGCACCTTGAATCTTTTAACCATATTGTCAGCTAACCTTGTTTTGAAAGTTTTTATTTCCAATTTGTCGTCGTATTCAATCTTTAAAAAATTGTCCAACAAAGATTTTATAATTGACTGAACCATAGAAATTGTTGGCTGTTTCTCTGATGACATTAATGTAGTTACTAATTTAAATGGTTTCAATATTTTTGTTAGATGTTCTAAAAGAAGCCATCAGTCATTGAAAACAATTTCATTTATTGCCCAATATGTTTGTGGTGTAATTTTTGTGTCTTGTAACACACAACAGCTAAAAGTTGTTCAATAAGTCTTTCAATCATGAAATATGTTGAATTCCATCGTGTTTTACCAAGGCTGACTTCGACAACCTAATATTGAAAATGATAAAGTAGAATGTTGATAAGAAAAACAGCTAATGCTATTCCCAGTAAACACATACACGTTGAATTACGGTTGAAACAACGTAACTTAGGTTGAAAGTACGTTATACGTTACTTTTTGGTTGAATATATCAACGTTGGTAGTCCGTTGATAGCAAACGGTTAATTTCCAACGTTATAACGACGTAGATAAATACTAATAACTCAACCATTGGTACGATTTTGACGTTAATTATACGTTACTTTCTATGGTTATTGTAACGTGTTTTTCAAACGTATATGCAACGTTACAAATAGATCTCATTGTCAACGTTGCCATATAACGTTATTTATATCGTAATTGTAACGTTAAATTAGTATGAAAAGACAACGACTCGGTGATATTTCCGTAAAAAACTACGTATTATTTAGCTATGGATACAACTTCGAGAAAACCGTACATAAAACCACGTCTATCCATACGTTAAAGATACCCAGTATTTAAACGTATTTTTCTATCGTAATTTTAACGTTGAATTAGTATGAAAAGACAACACCTTGGTGATATTTCCGTCAAAAAACACGTATTATTTAGATATGGATAAAACGTCGAGAAAACCGTACATAAAACCACGTTTATCCATACGTTGAAGATACCCAGTATTTAAACGTATTTTTCTATCGCAATTTTAACGTTGAATTAGTATGAAAAGACAACGCCTTGGTGATATTTCCGTCAAAAACCACGTATTATTTAGCTATGGATAAAACGTCGAGAAAACCGTACATAAAACCACGTCTATCCATACGTTGAAGATACCCAGTATTTAAACGTATTTTTCTATCGCAATTTTAACGTTGAATTAGTATGAAAAGACAACGCCTTGGTGATATTTCCGTCAAAAACCACGTATTATTTAGCTATGGATAAAACGTCGAGAAAACCGTACATAAAACCACGTCTATCCATACGTTGAAGATACCCAGTATTTAAACGTATTTTTCTATCGTAATTTTAACGTTGAATTAGTATGAAAAGACAACGCCTTGGTGATATTTCCGTCAAAAACCACGTATTATTTAGCTATGGATAAAACGTCTAGAAAACCGTACATAAAACCACGTCTATCCATACGTTGAAGATACCCAGTATTTAAACGTATTTTTCTATCGTAATTTTAACGTTGAATTAGTATGAAAAGACAACGCCTTGGTGATATTTCCGTCAAAAACCACGTATTATTTAGCTATGGATAAAACGTCTAGAAAACCGTACATAAAACCACGTTTATCCATACGTTGAAGATAGTTATAATAATAATTGTGATCATCAAAATTGAAAATCACAAACAACTGCAATAATTTATATACCCTGTGTAGCCCAGCTGGTTAGAACGCTAGACTCTTGCAATGGACTAAAAATGTTCCCAGGTTCGATCCCCACTAGGAGAGATTTTTTCCGTGTTGGAAAAAAATAAAAAGTAAGTAGATTGTGTTATTTAATGTTTATCAATAGTTATTTTTCAGAAACATGGATGCAAGTGAAATGGATTGAAATAGAAAATATCCATGGAAACAAATAAATGGATATTATGTAAATTATGATTAATATAATATGTATTTAGTATGTATCTGCACAATAGGTTTAGTATTAAGGAAAAATCAAGGTCTACTAAAGATGTAATTAATATCTATTTTTACTTTAAACAAATAATATTAAATCAATTAACCAATCAATTAATCGATAACCGTTATTAACGTGTGGTTATCGTTTATTTCTAACATTTATTCCACGTACGTGTGTTTACTGGATATACGTTAAAATAACGTTACATTTTGCCTGAGATGGTTCAATAAAGGTTACAATCAACGTTATAAACAACGTTGGTTGTTTAAATTAAAAAATACTTTAAAGCTCGCGACATTTCTACGCAAATAATACGTTACTCCATAACCGTTATTATAACGTGTGGTTATCGTTTATTTCTAACGTTTATTCCACGTACGTGTGTTTACTGGATATACGTTAAAATAACGTTACATTTTGCCTGAGATGGTTCAATAAAGGTTAAAATCAACGTTAAAACAACGTTGGTTGCTAAGTTGAAAAATACTTTAAAGCTCGCGACATTTCTCCGCAAATAATACGTTACTCCATAACGTATATTAACGTATGGTTATCGTTCATTTCTAACGTTTATTCCACGTACGTGTGTTTACTGGGTTGGTAGTCAGGGGTGGATCGAGTAGCTCTTGATTGTCAATCACTGAAGTAGTGATTCTTAATTAAACATTGAAACAATCAAAACCATGGATTAGGCCTACAGGGGAAACCATGTTAAAAAAACGCGCCTTTCATTCTACCCCATAGGTGGTGCGGAAACGAATGCCATAATGTGTGTTATATATAAATTTTTATTTAATAATAATTATTTAATTGATAGAAAACATTTTTAATTTCCTACTATAGTTCATTACGCTTGTTAGTTTAAATACCGTTATTCCTTAAACGAAATCATTGTTACCATTTCTCCCTTTCTCTTTCTATTAATAAAACTACAAAAAGATGGTAAACATTTTTTAATTTAAAATAATTTTGATGTTGGGGTCATTCCACGTGAAATCAACACACTTTTTAGACTGACCATCTCCGATTTTGTTAAAATTTGGTATATCGATAGAGTGTACGGAGACTAACAAAAATACAAATTTTTATTTCAATATCTCAAACGGTTTCCAAAATATCGCTATGTAAAATTTTCAAAAATTGGCTGCCGGAATATTTTCTAATCATTATAGCAGCTCTCCTAATTAAGCTACAGAGGTGGGCGTGGTGTCATTTTACTCAGTTTTTAATGCCCTTTCCGATGATATACAGCACATCGTCCTTTCTTATAAACATACTTTCCAAAACTCAAAATCAAAATTTTGAATTTGATTTTCTCAAAAAGTACGTCTTCAAAATTTTTCAAAATTTTTCTGGGAATAGTCTCTACTTATGGTAAGTGACTGCCAAAATTTGAAAGTGGGACGGTAATGGCTTCATAGTTAAAATAATTTTTAAGTACAAGATGGTGTTGAAAGAACGATTGACTTTATATTATAGTAAGTGAAGTACCGCAGAAATTGTTTGTGAAAAATGAAATTTACAATATTTTATAAAAAATATATGTTAGTTTTACGGAAATGAGTCTTGCCAAATAATTTGGTGCTTTATGGGGGAGGGGGGCACCCCTTGCCGGCAAGGATAAAAAGTCCAACTACTATGTGAATTTTTTCTGAAAAACTTCTATAGTAAGGTAACATTTTACCCACAATAATAACTCGCTATCTACACATTCGTGCAGTTTGTCGGCAGCCTATCCTATAAACAAATGGAATCTCGTTAGTCCATTCATGCGCGTCCGTCAGTACCGAAAGCATCGGTTTCAATATCGATTTGTGGAAAAACTATAACGGTGCTAGCTTTTATACTTGGGTGCTAGCTGGTGCTAGATATAAGGATTCGGGAGCTAGCTTTTGGAGAAAAAATATTAACTGGGGGGGCTAGCGTTAAGTTGGCCCCCCCGGTTTCAATATCGATTTGTGGAAAAACTATAATGGTGCTAGCTTTCATACTTGGGTGCTAGCTGGTGCTAGCTATAAGGATTCGGGAGCTAGCTTTTGGAGAAAAAATATTAACTGGGGGGGGGCCAACTTAACGGACCCAGATTTCTGATTATTTAGCCCTTAATAACAACAACCCTTGTCTGCAATTTTATCGCGAATGACTCATAAATTATTTGTCATTCAGTATATTTTTGCAGCTCTACAGACTTGAGGAAGGCAATAATAGCTCAAGGTTGTAAGGATATACCAAAATCTCCGAATACAATTAGAAACATGGTAATTGATTACAGCAAAGAAATTCGAACTTCTCTGGTAAGTAATTTAGCAAAACTGAAGAAACAGCCAAAAGATTTACGTCACATTGGACGAATGGACAAGTATAGGTAACAAATTTATTTAAAGAATATAAATGTCATTGATGTCATTGATGTCATTGACCCTGACCTACTTTTTGCTAAGCTCAAATATTACGGCCTTAGCGACATGGCTTTAAATCTGCTATATTATTACCTTACAAACCGTACCCAGAGGGTCAAGCTGAATGGTAAGGTATCCGATGAAAGGAAAAACAGACGTGGAGTTCCTCAAGGTAGCCTCCTTGGGCCATTATTATTTATAATCTTCACTGCGGATCTTCCGAAAATTTTACCTGATTTCTGCTTCTTCCATATGTATGCCGATGATATACAGATTTACATATCTGGCTCACCATTCGACATAAATCGTATTATCAACGAAATGAACTTTGTCTTGTCATTGATACAACGTTGGTGTATAAAAAATGGGCTACTGCTAAACCCGTCCAAAACTTTTACAATGTGTATGGGCGGTCCTCATCACTGCCAGACAGCAGAGGAAGCTAAACATACCGACGTACATGTTAACGGGTGCGTAGTGAAGTGGTGCACCGAAGTAAAAAACCTTGGAGTGATATGGGATAGATATTTGTCTTTTTCTGCTCATGTCAAGAAGATCGTCAGGACATGCTATTTCAAGCTTAAGACTATCTATAGATACAAGAACTTCCTGTCGTCCGTGGTAAAATGGAGAATTGTCGAGAGTCTGGTACTATGCCATGTCGATTACTGTATCACTGTATACTATGGAAATCTGACGGACGAACTTAGAAATAAGCTCCAAGTCCTGCAAAATGCTTGTCTCCGCTTTGCTTATGACGTCGGGTATAGGGACCATGTTACCCTTCATTATTCCGCCCAAGGAATAATGAAACTGGATAATCGTTTCAAATTCCGCTTTGCAGTGCTGATTTTCAAAATATTAAAGTTTGGTCAACCAGGATATCTGAAGGATCTCCTCATCAGAAGGTCGGAAGTACATAACCGAGATCTTCGCTCCAATTCGCTTCTGTCGGTTCCAAAACACCATGGTTCCAAATTCGAAGGTTCATTCCAATTCTTAGCGTCACATATTTTTAACAAATATGCTGAGATATACTCGGCATCTCGGAATGTTGAGTCGTTCAAAGCGAGGTTGATGGTCAAACTATATTGATGGTTTAGGTGAAAAACAGCCTTGCTGACCCTTCACCCTTTTAGGTAATATGTACTAAAATGTATTTTATGTATTTTAATATTGCCTAATAAAATTAATAATAATAATAATAAAAAAAAAAAAATGTACATTCCGAAAAAATGTTTTGGAATATAGGATTGGTCCATATGTCAGACATTATGACGACATAGAATGTGGAAGCAATTAACTTAAAATCGAATGATCATGGACTCTCTCTTAAGAAGGATATCGTTTGCATTATTACTGATGGAGCTTCGGTGATGAAAAAAGTCGCCAAAGTAATTGATCCTGAACAGCAATTATGCTATGCCCATTGTATTCAGCTTGCAGTAATTAGCGTACTCTATCAGTATCAGAAACAGCAGAATATTGTGGATTTGGAATTTGCACGCTTCTGATTCCGATTCTGACCACGAAGAAGATTATAGCAGTAACGCCAATGGAAACATTAATGAGCTTGGACTTGATGTTGACAACGATAACCAGCATGTCTTCGCTCTTACTTATGAAGGACTTCTTCCTAATTAAAAAAATTCGAACTTTTGTTAAGATGTTTAGACGTTCTCATATACAAAAAATATTGGGTTACAAACATACATAAAAGTTGAATCTAACAAATAAGTTATGCTTTTATTAGATTCAAAAACTCGTTGGAATAGTTGGTTCTATAATAATGGAGCAATTTTTAAAATTAAAAAATTCCATTCAAAAGGTTTTAATTGTTCTTATGCCATTAGTTTGTTACCAATTTAGCTTGCTGTGGAAGCACAATGTCGTCAAGATGCAAATTTTTTAACTGCAAATGCAACTATTGAATTCATGTTGGTCAATCTTCAGAAACAAAAATCGCCACTATCTGAAGGATTATACGCTGCATTGAAATTTCGCACTAAGAAAAGAGAAATAGATTTAGAATTACTTTTAACATATTTACATAATCCAGAAGAGTGAAAAGAAATAAATATTATAAAAAAACTATAAATCAATCTATACTATTCGATAAAGCTAATCGTAACACTTTTTGGGCAGAGCATGCGTGTCATCCTTGCGCACAGACCACACTAATTTTCATTGTGTCGTTTCAATTTTAGTAGATGTACCGCCGAAGCGAGTACGATTACTTTCACTTCTGATTCCATTTATATAAACAAATTGTCTAGTTGGTACTCCTGAGAAAAATAATTATCAAGATTAACGACTTCAAACCGAATTAATAAATTTAGAAAAAAAGAGTACATTTTAGCGTACTACTCCTGGTACACCAGTACACCATAGCTATATACGATACTATACCATCGTCTACGTATGTGATTAAATGTCATAATTGAGATTGAACATAATAATATAATCGTGATCTAATATTTCGTGCGATATTTCAACATAATCATTTGACACCATGTACTTAGATATCTTCTCCTTTGTTGTTATTATATTTGTAAGGGAATTGCCAATAAAAACAAGTGCATATTTAGCCTTAGAAATCATCAGAGTCTATAATATTGGTGCCCATATCTACATAGCCTGTAAACGTCACTCAATGTGCTTCTTTATATACATTTTTTGCTCTCTTTTCACTGGAAACAAATTGCCAAAATAATATTTAAAATGCAATTTCACTATAGCCTTTCAATGTATGTGCAAGAAAATTACGGGGTTTCTCAAAAAGTGGGTGCCAGAAAAGCAGCGTATCAACCTCAAACGATCTCGAATTCTCTTCTGTAACTTGAATGTTGAAAATCAGCACAGATAGTTTTAAATTGATTGATCACTTTTAAATAAATATTTAAAGTGTAAAACTAATGTTAAAAATTTAAGAACCCTGACACGTTTAACAAAAAAATTAGAAATTAAAAAATAAACATACTTAAAGACCACTTTAATACAATTAATTATTGCAATTACATTCATTTTAAGTATAACTTTTTGGTCTAAGTAGCGAACACTGTTTGAAAGTGATGCATTTTTTAGATATCTCATCTCTGATCAACCCTGGACCGCAAATACATCCAGATGTGCATGGTACTAGTACAGTATAACACCTTTCAGGGTTTTGGCATGTTGGAAAACATCCGGCATTGCATTGAGTGTAAACTTCGTTTAGGGGGCAACCTGGAAATCAAATCTTAGTTTAAAACGTTTTTAGATCACCATGACTTACTACTGCATCTTGGACAATTAATTGCTGGTATGCATTCCGAAGTGAGTTCATTTCGAAGGTATCCAGGTTTGCAGTCACACTTTCTGACGCATTTTATAGCTGGGCAAAGTTCCTTTGGTCTGCACTGAGATTGGCAAGTAGAGATGCAAGGTGATTTGCACTCATAAAACTGCTCGTTATTTGTAATATTGCAGGGGAGGACTAAAACATACCATAGTATGTATGGTAAGATACCAAAACGGTTTCTATCTTAATAATAATTACCGCGTGGACACTGATTGGGTAGAATGCATTCTTCCAATTCTGTTCTTCGAATATAATTTGGTTTACAAACGCATCCTTGATTACACACTAGAAAGTTGCAAGTTGGTGGAGTTGGTATCTCACACGTTGGTTGCTGGCATGGATTCTTGCAATCATCGGAATCTTCGTTGGAAGTACAAACCTCTACACCTGTGTCAAAAAATTATATAAAACGGGAAGACTTTTTGGAAATTTCTTACTTTGGCAATTCTTGACTATTGTAAAGCAAAATAAAACAGAAGAATACAGTACGATCTTCATCGCGAATAATTCGAACTTACTGACAACAATTTTGCTTGACTTTTTATAACATGTAGAATTATCAGTTTTTATAGGTATAATAGGTATATTTATTATGTATCTAAAACCGCGAAGAACAAACATGACAATAAATTATTGTGATTTATTTGCGAGCGAAATGATACCGTACCGCATACAGGAGTTTCCGCTTCCTGTCAAGATTATATAATTTGCAAAACTTGTTATATGAAGCATAAATAATTTATTAAAATATTCATTTTAAATATTTTCAAATTTTATGCAACAAAAATAAGTTATGAATATTGTAATCAAAGAAAAAAGATTTGCCTTTCCACATAATACGGAAAAAAAATATTAAACTAAAGAACTTTATGAAAAATTGAAGGAGACTTCTGCAATTCTATCTTGAAATTTTGAAAACTAGAGAGCAATTTTGGGTTTATCTAAATAATATTTTTTTTTTAATTTCAAGGTTGGAAAGAAGAAAAAAAGTAATAAATGCATTTACAATGAAACTTACACTTGAAAATCAACAGTGTAGCTTTAAATTTCGAGCCCTTCCTCGATTTTGTTTTCCTATTTTTGAATTCGTTAATAATTATTTCCCCACCTCAATGATATAAATTACATCGATCCCAAAAAAAGAGGACTCTCTGGTCTCCAGGTTGGGGGTTCTACATAGGGCTTGCTCCTCGTCGCGTCGTAGGTAAAAAATTTAAATGCTAACAAACCAAATGCCAATTCAACGAGGTTGGTAATTGGGCTCGGATAACGTTATAATGCGTTTCAAAAACCGACTATATCACACATAATGTTTGTTCGTTTGTATGAACTAACTTGAACTGGGTTATCTTCGAGACAAAATACTACCACCACAAAAGTTAGATAGTGTTGTAACTTGCTCTGCCTACTCCTCCTATGGAGGTCGAGCAAGAAGTTCATGTTCGGTTATGAACTGAGCAGCCAAACGAACACAGTACATTGCACTAACTTGAACCGAGCAAGTTAGTTCATACAAACGAACAAACCTATAGATCTAAAAGATCCTATAAAATATACGAAATGCATTCTGGGATCGTCGGTTAACAAAATCCCATTATAGGAGCGCAGTTTACCAGGAATGCTAGGACCGACCGCCCCATGTTATAAGGGGGACATTTCAAATGTAAAACAGAATGGTTATGAATTCGGGGGACGGAGGGGGCAGAGCACCCTTCAGGTCAAGAATAATGTTTTGAAGAAAATAAATTGAATATGCAGATTACTTAATTTTATCAAATTTTTTAAAGGTTTTTCCCTTTCTAAGGTGGCTATATTGAGAATAATTTGCATCCTGTCGTTTAGAAAAGTAAAATTATTTCCAATTTCAAAGCAAGAAGCTGAAAATGTATACAATACTGCTTTTTCAAGGAAATTTGCAAAGAACAACAAATTAAAACCTTCATGAAAATGTTTATTATTTTTATACAATATCAATTTTATATACAATTTTATCAGCAAAATTTGCATAAGAATGAGTGGACATACAAACACACAAACATGCACGTCTAACATCCCTCATTATATTGGGTCGGGGGTTAAAACTAAAATTTTCTTCAAAAAATACTTAAAATAACATTTTGTTTATTTTAACTTGGTTATCGAATATCAGAACACCTGTCAGGGTTTTGACATGTTGCGACGCATGCAGCTTCGCACTGAGTATAAACTTCATTTTGAGGGCAATCTGAAATTTAAATGTTACTTTTGTCCAGTTTTAGCTTACCATAGCTTACTACTGCATTTTGGACAATTGCGTTCTGGTATGCATTGCGACGTGAGTTCATTTCGAACGAATCCATATTTGGAGTCACACAGTCTGGTTCATCCTGCAGTTGCACAAGGTTCCCTTGGTCTGCACTGAGACTGGCAAGTGCGGATGCATGGTGAAGTGCAATTAAAAAACTGCTCGTTATTCGTGGCATTACAGATTGGAACTAAAAAATTAATAAGAATCTGTAACCACTTCTATTTTATTGAACTACCTCGTGGACACTGATTGGGTCGAATGCATTCTCCCAAATCTGTTTTTCGAATGAGATTTAGCTTGCAAACGCATCCTTGCTCACACCTTAAAAAATCACAGATTCGGGGTTGGTTCTTCGCAAGTTTGTTGACATGGATTCTTGCACGGATAAGAAATTTCGTTTGAATTACAAACCTGGACATTTGTGTCAAAAAAAGATTAGAAGAAGGAAAATCTTTTTAAAATCTCTTACTCTGGCTATTGACCTTTGCAAAGCAATAAAGAATAGAAAAGTACAATATGATCTTTATCGCGAATTTGGGCTAATTAAAAAATATTGAATGAACTTGATTATTATACCGAGCATTATCAATTTTTTTTTCATACATTATGCAAAACCGCGAAGTAGCACAGTTAAAGTTGTGATTTTGTATAAACGAGCAAAATATTACCAGGCCGAAGTTTCCTGTTCCCATAAAGATTATGAAATAGGTTAAACATTTCGTGCTGGTTTTCAATGAGCTTCCGTTTTTAAATTGTACCTATTATAAATATTTTATATTTATGATTACAGTGCGAAAACTATGTGAGCTAGCGGAAAAAGTCAAAATAACTTTTTTATAGCCTATACAATTGTCTACAACAAAGTTTACAAGATCATCTCTCTAAGATCATTAATTTAGGTGTGAGAGGTGTTTGAAGTTGCCCTCTCAAAACGCCAATTTTAAGATGCATTTTTTGTGCTCTTTGCCAGTTCACTAATTTTAGTTTTAAAATGATAAAAGACATTTAAACATGAAATCAAAAATTTAAAAAAATTCATCCCTTATCAGAACACTATAAATAAAGTCTGGAAAGTTTTAAAATTATTTTCATCACCGATTTTATTTTTCAATAGATTGGTAATTAATTATTGTCACTATCATCACCACACTTTTTATTTCACTTCTACCACATAATATAATTTTATTTCAAACTCTGTTTTTTAATGAACCTAAAAATTTGCTAAAATGTTCATTGTTATGTGTTGGAAAATTTTCCGCATCATAAACCCAGCATGTTGGAATGAGCATGTTTTTAATGAATGCAATTACAATTTAACTTTTAATTAATTACAGGAGTTAAGTCACTAATTAATTTATTTAAATTATTATTTTAAACAGAATTCCTGATATTAAAATTGTGCGATTCCGAATAATTTTATTTTCTAGTGTAATTAATTGACCAAAATTAATTTAATGTGTATGCGTTTGTTATTGTAAATTTAGTTAATTTAGATAAATTTGAAGCATATCTGTTAAAATTTATTATCAGATTGATGAGAAAATTTACAATTGAATATTGATTAGTTCTGCATTACCTCGTCCATGCTTGCTTTTTAATTGTAATAAATGGAAATTTTTGCAATTTAAACGCTATTCGAGTTTGATTAATTTTAATTTTTTAACAAAAAGTTTGTTAAAATATTAAAGAGCATTGTAATTAATCACATAATTTTTAAATTATCATAAACCTAATTAGTAAAATTTAATATTTGCTTCTGTGGCGTGATCAGCGCAATTAACCACCTCACTATTTTGGATTAATCGTTCAGTTTGTGGAAAAAAGTTAAATTTACTTGAAAATAGTTTCTCTTTTATAATACTTAATCAAAAGATATAGTACAACCAACGTTTTCATAATTTTCTAACGCTATTAACTCGAAAAGTTTTTTCTTTCGCCGCAACCAAGATGAAATTTAACAGCTTCATCATTGAAACTTAAAACTTTAATGTAGTATACCTATATATTTAATTTAATTAAAATTTTAATCTAAATTACTCATAAAACTAGTTTTATTTTTATTTTTGTATTTCTTGAAAACTGAGATGGTGTTGAAAACTAACGACGACGCGACGGTTTACAATCATCTGACAATCTGAGACAGAAATTCGGGGGGATTTTCTTTTTAAATAATAAACTTTTTGTTATTCCTTTGTTGATCTTTTTATTCATCCAATTTGTGCTACACTTCTTGTACCTTTTATATTCAGAATTGCGATTCCAGCAATTGATTTTTACGAGTCAGACATTCTTTTATTTTTTCTTATAAAGCAGAAAAAAAAAGTTTCAAAATTATTTGTAAACCCAATCGAACTGTCAAACTAAGCAGAAAGTTTCACTAGCGACACATTCAGATATTCGATTTTAGTCGAATTCCGACTAAAAATATCAGCACTGACCCACATTGAGACAGATTCAAATTATTTCCGATATAAATTCTATTGATTTGGAGGTTATTTCAAAATATTTGCCGGGTAAATATTTGCAAAAAATACCACCACATACAATAAAATGATAAGATCTGCTAATAAACTGTAATATTCAAAATGTAAATGTAATGATTTAAATTAAATAATATCCGTGGTAAATCAAAAATTGATAATAAAAATTGATAACGAAACAAATTATGATTTTTGTAATATAAGCGTAAACTTCAATCATAAAACAAAATTGCTCTATGTAATATATGAAAATAATAACATTTTTGTTAAGTATCCTGTAGATACTACAGAGAAATAGTTGGAATTTTATAAATTTAATTAATTAAAATTTGACGTTTTACTTTTCAGGAGCACATTTTTAAATTAAGTTAATTATTATTATTAAAATTTTTATAAGCAGATTAAATTACGACTTTGTAATAAATTATGCTTCCACTTTAACAAAGTGGAGTTATTTGCGTTAAAACAGCACTTTATGAAAGTTTAATGCATCCAAGCTTCGGTAAAATTTTGAAATATTGCATTAATATTACAAAGTAAATTTTAAATATTCTTCTCCAAAACACTGACTTTTGAATTTATTTTATAATGTCAGGCATTAACCGCACGTATGGCAATTTTGCTAAGTTTTCACCGTACAATTAAATCGAACATTTTTTAATTTCAATTTTTCTTAATTAATTTACCGTAAAATGTACGCACGTAGGACGTAAATTTTAATTTTGTTTGGTAATTTTCGTATAAATTCCAATTGTTATCAAAAGACTCGGAAAGGCAAATTTTTAAAATGTTTTGCAGTATAAATTTGAAAACGATGTGCCTAAAGCGTAGTAAAGAATAAATAAGATACCTTTTTCCTATCACATGAGTAAGTTTTTCAAATAAAAATTGCAATTAAGCTGTTCAAACCGTTTCAGTTCGAAGCTCAAATTTAATATTCAATCCTAAATTTTTATTAAAAATTAAAATTGTAATTAAAATTTTCTAAGATTTGGTTTTCTTGTTACATGAATTTTTAAATTTTATTAAAAATCGAAAGAATTTTTCTAATTGTATCCAAATTATATAATTTTTTAATTTTATTAGTTTCTTATAAAAAAAATTAGTAAATCATAGTTTTCTAAATTGTAAACATCGGTCGGAGCATAGTGGTCGAATAAGTTGCCTATGAACGCTAAATGCCCGGTTCGAATTCGGGCGAAGTAAGAACTTTATTCTGGCCGTTTCTCTGGTCCTCCAGGTTGGGGGTTCTACGTCGGGCTTGCTCCTCGTCTAGGTAAAAATGTAAAATGCTAAAAAACCAAATACCAATTAGCAAGGTTGGTAGTTGGGCTCGGATAACGTTGTAATGCGTTTCAAAACCGATTATTGAGAGAGAATTGTAAACATTGTTTATAAATAATAAGAAAGTAATGACATTGGCTCAACAATTTAAATAATGTAACTCAGTGTTCAGTTTTCGACAAAATCTCAAAAAGTTGGTTTTGTAGAATAGGAAATTTTCCTATAGTAATAAATGGGTCAAACCCACGAAACTCAAAAATCGATATCTTTAGGCAGGTGTACCCGGGAGTTTTCACCCCCATTTTATATATCAATTTTATAATAATTATAAAAATTTTTAAGAAATTGTTTATTAAACTATTCCATTTAGCTATCAAATTTATTCAAAACTCCACGGAGGATGTTCTAGTATCTCAGAGTAAAATGTTCTCGAATTTGATACATCCTAAACAGTGATAAAAATGCTTATTTAACTATAACAGTTCTTAAGAGGATTTGTAACGAAATCTGCCTTCTGAAAATGAAATCATAACGAAATTTAGCAAACAAATGAAAAAATTTGTTATAGGGTATAAATAACTAGGTATATTTTAACTTATTTTTACCGGGTGGTAAAATTTCACAGGGGACAATATTCCCGGATCTTCAAAAAAATGCCGATGTCCTATATTTATGTGCTTTGGTTTCAATATTTTTAATTACGTTTAACCAGGATTTATAAAGAACTTTCAATAGGACAATAGGGAAAATCAAAAACGTAGATTGAAAGATTTTCGATGATATATTATTTAATTAAACAAAATTCTACACTTATTTTACATATGTTTTCAATTTATAAAATAAATCCTAACAAAAACAACATTTTTAATATTATTAAACTTTTGAAAAACTACAAATAAAATTATAGACCTATTCAATTCCAGTGACATTATTGTTTACCTACTAAATACCCAGAACAGTTGTCGAAAGGCTTACACATTCCAGAAGCTTTATCCCGATAGAATCCCATTGCGCAAATACACCCTGGTAAACATGGAGTAGCTGGCATACAAGTTATAGGGTTTTCTTTGGAACTGCAGTCCACTGCACAGTTTGGATTGCATCTTATCCACAATTCATTTTTTTCTGGGCACTCTAAAAGTGTAATTGAAAGTTATAAATTGTTGCTATTCTTAATTTCATTTCTTAGTGAGAGGGTGCACAAATATACCCATACCACCAAAACTTTTACTTACCACATTTAGGGCAGTTGGACGGTTCGATACATTTTGAAGAAACTTCGTCTCGTATAAATCCTGGTTTGCAGACACAGTCTGATACCTTACACATGTCTATACACGCAACCGGTTTTTTGCAAACAGATTGACAGGTCGTAGGGCAATATGATCCACAGTTACTGATTACTTCATTATTGCCTGTGCATGTTTTGTTAACTGAAAATGGTATATAATAAAAATGGATTGCAATTAATATAAATATTTTCCAAAGAAATTCTCATTTGGCATTTATTTGCTGGAATGCATCTAATAAACACAACATATACAAAATTTTGTTAATATTAGTTCAGTTTATCTTGTCTAAATTTTACATCCAGAAATGGTAAAATAATTATAAATAATTACCTGTAGATGGACAACTAGCAGCTCCTACGATCACAACAAATAATGGTATGCAACTAAAGAACTTCATGGTGGCTTGCGATGACTTCCACTTAGAAGAACATTAGATTTTATGAGCGGTAACAGTGTAACTATGCTTTTATAGCCATATTATGACAAAATATTTGCATTTCTTTCCGATTCGTAGTCTATGTAGATTGCATAAGTTAGTGTCGGTACTACATTAGATAGATAAAAATGTAAAACCAACTTATCATAAAATGGCAATGACACTTCTTCGAGATATGTTAAAAAATATTTTCGTGGGTATGGATTCCAACTACTTATTTCTGAAATCCAATAAAGGATATTCTCTTTCTTTTTGGATTTATATCGAAGTACCCGTATCTGAAGAGAAGCTGAATTAATTCGTGGAAGATTTTCTGTGATACCGAAATGCTGCCATTTTTCTCAAAACAAACTCCTTCGATTCTATGAGGTCACGATTTGGTCAATTGACGTATTCTCAAACCGATATCCGCTTTCAGATTGCTGCTATCATTTAAATTTTAAATGATCAAAATAATTACGCTTTCTTAGCCGTAATTTCCAAATTTTCTATCAGATGGGTCTATCACATGCACACGCCACGACTAGCCAGCGGTATCCTTATCACCTCTCACGCGTGACCTATTTTCAACAAATTTTTATTTTTGCTACAAATCTATGGTAAATGCTAACCTTCTACTTTTCAAATCAATGGTTTCTAAAATAAAAGACACCCCTTGTTAAATGAATCGTACTTATTTTTCTCTCTTTATTTAATCAAAAATTTCCACTATTTAATATCATTAACCAAAAATCATCAACTCGCCCGAACGGCGGTCAAAGTGCGAGTCCCCTTTTATCTTACATTCGGCGCTCTTCCCTTCACAGATGCCTCGAAACATACAAAATTCAAAATGTATTCAATTTAAAATAATTCCTCTACAAAAGCCAAACTGATTACTTTTTATTCCAAAAAAATACACGAAAATATACTTAATTAAAAGTGTATTATTATCCCTGCGTTCGGAGAGAAGCACTTACGCTACCAAACATTTCTTTTTTCCTTCTTTCGAGCTTCCAGTCGCTTCCAAACGCTTTGGCTCCCCCACAAAATGTTTGTGGCGTTTGTAGCAACTGCTCCAGGGACTCTGTAAACACACGAAAAGCACACCATGCTAAAATAGATCTTATGACAGGCTTCAATTCTAGTACCTGCATACACCATCTACTGTAATTTATTTATTTATTTAATTTATTTATTATACAAATACTATAATAAAACGCATATAAATAGTACATTAATGTAGATTATATTAAATCATAAACACCGATTGCAGCAATGTCCATATCATTCAATATCTTCTTGAATTTAGGCAGAGGTTGTTTGAACAAATCGACGATTTGTTGTCATTCAAATAATAATTAGTAAATCGAGCCATTCTAGTAACAGGGCTAAAACATAGGTTAGCGATAAATTTCCTATCAGTCAATATCCTCCGCCGAGAGCCCACGTTATTTCCCATAGAATCCTGCAATCAATTTTACCACTAAACAGTCCATGCATGCAGTCCATAGTTAGTAGAATTGGTACTTGATTAATGATTACAAACATCCTCGCTGATCTTGACATTCTAACTTTCTAGGGCCATATCAATATTTACAAGTTTTAAGGGGGAAAGACAACCACATCAAGGTGGTTTCACTATTCTTGGTGGTTTCAATCATCTTGTAGTGACTTTATATAATTTTTTTTTATAGGTCAATAAGTTGAATTATAAGCAAAATATTTATTTAAAAGATAATAATAATAATATTCCAATTTGAATTCATATTTTTGAATTATTCGTTTCACATAATATTTGAAATATTTGTGTTCCCTGATTATTATTAAATACAAAGTCTTTCATTGCATTAAATACACCTGAATCCATTAATTTGAATGAAGTCCAACATAAATATTATTTTTAAAACAGAGGGATAAACGCCATCCCCTACTATTTTTTCTAACTTAGGTAGATTACCTAAAATGGAATGCAAGTTTTGTGATACAGCTTGCAAGAAGTTGTACCACCTTAAACAAAGCCAAATGGCTGGATGGCCAAGGATGCCGCTTTTCGTGTTCGTAGATGGAATTAACGGAACGGCTAGCTCATAGAGTTCAGTCAGCGTCGGAGATATTGGGTTACTCAAGATCTTAACGAGTATCGTAGGTACTTGTAAATGGTTTCTCTCTTCAGTAGGAATAACTCGAGTGGGCGCCAATAAAGATCATAGACAGTTATTTGTATTAATAACAGCTTTAATTTTTATAAAACAAAATGGAAAGTATGTACAAACATACGTCAGTAAAATAAAAAGAGTCACACTTAAACGACATGAAATAAATACAAAATTCTTATTCTAGGCACTTTAAAATTAAGATTGAAAGTAATTTACAGATATTTACAAATTTTAACATTTTGGTTACTTAACGTTATTAAAAGTACGTTCTCCAAAGCATAGCCAAGATTCAAAGCTACTAAAAAGATTTTGCAGTTCAAGTTGCAAGAATTGTTAGTTTTGAAATGTTCAACGCAGTGACGTTCGAAATGATGAAAATCAGTTAGCAAGTAGATTTTAGAATCAACAGATGTAGTATACATATATCTATAGCAAGCAACTCTCAGTTTACTTACGATTTTGATGTTTATAATTGCATGATATTTGGTTGTCCGTTTGATTGCTCATAGGTGCACCTTTGCCAATCGGTTTATCATACGGTTGATGAAAATTACTAAAACAGGAATTACATGGTTATAGACAAAATATAAATACAAATGCTGGTAACTAATAAGTCTAATGCTTTCACTACAAACTGATCATATCGTAGCAGGTTGTTAAATCTTTTCATGGACACTTGAGATGTTGGTCGTAACAGCGGCACACTCTCGAATTCTTTCAAAGGACTTATTGCGTACTGGATTGATAGGGTTGTCGATCCCATTAGCGGATTATCACCAAAAAAATGGACCATGAAATAAAATCTGTCCGTTTATCCAAAATGGCGCTAGGTAGCGTCTGGTACATCGACTTCTTTAAAAATGCAAAAACCGTTGCTTAAAAAATTGCAACACGGTTACCAATATTTGCCCTTGTGTAGGAAATCACGGTGATCGTGATGAGATACTTTTCACTTTTATAACACCGTTTAGATTAAAAATTTAGTGAGTTGAATTTTTCACTTGTAAAATTAGTCGTTGCTAGTACATGTTTTTTTGTATTCCCCCTGAGATATGCGCTGCCCTCCGGCGCATTAAGAACTTGAGCCCTTTCATTGGTTCTTGGCGTTAAACCAGTAACCACCAAAATGTTTGTAAAAATGTTTCTTAAAACTAACTAACACTAAAAAATAAAAATGTTTCAAAAACAAAACGAAACTAATTAAAAAATCAGACGAGAAGAGCCATGTAACAAATGGATTGTTACAAAGTAAGCGTTATTATTTTTGCCAACAATAACCAAAACATCGAGAACATCTTAAGAAATCTTTGGTTTCAATGAGGAAACTGACTTTGAATATGAGTAAACAATTTATTACTGTCTTTGGATGAAAATAAATTCATCACTTGATTATTGTTAACTTTATAATTCTTTCCATTCATTATTACCCATAAATCGTAATATATTTCAATAATATAACTTAAAATAGTAGCTGCATCTCGTTGAATTATCGTGACACCGTTCTCCCTGCATATTTTATTGCTGTTTGATGGTGAAACTTCTATCAAAATCTCATACAACAAATGCAAAACAACATAAACATTTTCAGACATATTTATGGGATTAGAAATATTATGTGTAAAATATTTTTATATCTAAACCACAAAATTTTTTATAAAGTGATACTTGGCCGTCCCCTGCATTTTTAAAATGAACCAATTAGTGAGATACAGCAATAACTTCTTTGTTTGTTTCTTCATGGCGGAAAATTCCACTTAAAATGTATTCAAGACGTCTCAAAACTTTGATCCTCCACTTAATAATCGTCATAATATTATGACTACCGAAATTCATTGTTAAAGAACGACTCATATTTGTCTCGTCACGCAATCGAGAGATAAGATTCAAAAAATTAGGAGAAACCGTACCAAAACTATCCACAATCAACATCGGTTTGTGTTTTAAAAAAACATCCGCGCAAGCCATAATTAACGATCAAGTGTGAACAAACAATTTCAACCCTTCAATCGAAACCTTTTGTAAAATCACCTCCAGAACTGCCACCTTTCTTTCTAACCTGACCTTCTTTATCATCAAACAACCTACTAAAATGCGGGTATCAAACAGTACAAATTCTGTCTTAAGGTTTCATCCAGGACAAATATTCATAATCTCGATCAATCCATCAGATCATTCACACAAAGGAATGTATCTTTTACTTGCATGACCAACCCAATCCGTTATCCAATAACTCGTCTGGTTTCTTTTCTTCGTTTCATATATCACTCAACGATTACTCTTTTGAAGTTTACTTAACTTACTTTATACTTCACAAAGATGCTCGTCTTGACTTCCTTCGGCCTAACTTGATGTCTGTTACTAAATCGGTAACGTTATTTGATTATCATTTTGCAAAATTGAGAAGAATTTTGGTAAGCTTTCACGTAAAGGATCTCATTTAGCTTTTTTCGAGAATGTATAACTGTCGATTTTCCTTCAATATCTTCTCCAACAAAGTTCATCGCTGGGCACCTGGTTAAATGGTTTTAAAACAGATCGCTGTTCATCCCTTTGATCTTGCAAGAAATTTTGACATCGTCGATTTTAACATGCTTTCTCCAGGAAGATTTTGTTTTCTTTGAAATGCGTGTTTTCGTAATTCCCGTCGTACTTATAAAATTTTACGACAAAATAAAAAGGTTACCTAACCTCAAAGTTCCACACACGTGAAAGAATAAAATTGAAAGAAAATTTCTGTGAAAAACACGATATAAATTTAAGTGGTGACTAAAGAACTCGCGTATATCTTGACTAATATGAATCTGGGACCGGTTTTCCATTTGCGAAAGATATCCATTCCATATGGACCAGTTTGCTTCCTGAGTGGTCGTAGAGCTCCAAGAAGCATTGCTGGGGTTAAATTTACTTTTGTATTCATCTATCCACGAATTTTCAAAACAACATTTGTGTTTTGAATCTGTTCCATAATATCATCCATTCTAAAAGTTTGGGGAAGTATTGAGGTTCCTTGCACAAACTCGTTGACCATCACATTGGATGTAGATTGAATAATATTCTCCATATTATGTTAGTATGCATTATCTCGAGTTACAGGTGAAGCTAACCCTAGCAAAGGGTTGCTCCAACTACACTCTACTCCTATAAATCTTGAACTTGGTGCTAAAAGGGGTAAAATTTTTGCAACTTTTGTACATCCTTGTAAAATCACCATAAAACTATCATCTTTATGAAAATCCCTATATGAATGAACATGTACCGTGTATACAACCCAGTACATGTGCATAGAAGGACAACAATAAGACCTGGTTCTGGAGGATGGACAAAGGATTCAGCTGTGTTTAGAGTACAAGTATTGGGAATGAAGGTCAAGCAGGATGGAAACATGGACGAAGCTATAAGAGCAAGGAACTCATTGGGAAGAAAAGTCATACTATCTATGTTGAACAGTATACTAGGGGATGAAAAATTTGACAAGAAAAACACATTTTTCGAGGTACAAGTTTGAATTTCAAGTGCTCCTTTACACATAGATTTGTTGTTGTATAATTGAATTTTGGTGGGCATAATTCACTCTTCATTAGTAAGAAAATCAAAAAATAAGTAAGTTTTATTAACA
This sequence comes from Rhagonycha lutea, assembly GCA_958510855.1. Classification (NCBI taxonomy): domain Eukaryota; kingdom Metazoa; phylum Arthropoda; class Insecta; order Coleoptera; family Cantharidae; genus Rhagonycha; species Rhagonycha lutea. The sequence continues at coordinate 17,901,138 of OY294039.1, read as the reverse complement.
GTGTTAGTAAATAAACTTAGCGCCGAAAACTACCTTAATTTACAGAGAACTGTGGTACCTCTTGAAAAGGAAAATTTTGGAAAGAACGCAGGGGTGCCAACAGAAGAGAGCTGTATAAAATGGCAAGACAAGTTAGTGTGTTTTAGTGAGCTCCATCAAAAATTTGTGAAATTTTTAAGTTTAAACTACCAGAGTTTGTGTAAAAGACTGGTAAGTCATTTTATTGATTTTGATTGAATTTGTGTCACACATTTCAAATGCTAATTATTGCGGAAAAAAGAAACGGAAATTGATTTTCTTTTTGATTGCGCAATCATATGAAATCGTATGGCTACGAGAACTTCATTATAATTTTTCATTATGCAGCTTTTTGATATCGCGGAGGAAGCTAAAAATCACGCAATTAGTTATCATTAATAAGTAAAGATTTATTTAGTTAACTTTCATAAGGAAAGTGCACAAATCGTCACTGGTCGTGATAATAAGTAAGTACGTAATAAATAATTGACAGATGTTCCATTATATACTAGCAGTTTAACAGTGGGTTTCTTTTTTTATTTTGTGATAACTTTAATTTTCGACTTGCACAAGTTTCCAAGGTCAGGATAGCATTGATAATAATTAAAGTACCTTGAAAATGTGTATGGCATTCAATTGATTTTGCGCATTAAAATTTTAACAATCGAAATTTAAAGGTGTACGAGTTTTTATAATGATTAATGGGGCATACGTAAACTCCCCTAATCCAGTAGGTACAATATAAAAAAGTGGTGAACTCCCCTAATTTTGAAGATTTCACCAATAATCCTAGTTGTAAACTTCCCTAATGGCTATACATTATAAGTAGGGTAATTATTCGTAAGAAGGGCTTAACTAATTTAAACACAATTATGTAATAAACGGAAAAATTTGAATGTACTTATTTCAAGTTTAAAATATACACAAAATTTTTAATGAAAACTGATAAAACTGTTATACGAAATTGCCTTTATAAATTGCATAGTTGATATTAGCTGATATGTCTGATATGTCCCATCTGATAATAATATGTGTTTAAAAGTTGATTTAAACTTTTTTGTCTTTTCTTTGATTGTGCATTTGTTACTTGATATGGTGTGCAAATACTATTCAATTTAATATAATATTATGTTAAATTCTGTTGATTTATTGGAATTTCCATAAAAGCATGATTATTGGGATGTACATACGTGGTTGAAGCTGTCATTAAAACTTGCGTGAAACGATTCACAATCATTTGTGGTCAAATTTAAATCAACAGTCGCTTTAGCCCATTCATTTGGAGGAAACCGTGCACTATCATCTATATAATTTCTTATCAAATAATCTTGAAATTTAGTTAGATTTGCGCTTTCTGGTTTAATATTTAGCCATTCCACAGTAAAAGCTGCACTTACTTCATTAGGTTCTAAATATACTAATCCGAAACAATACCCAGGCAATACTTTAACCATTTTCCAACTTCAGATTCACGATTTCGGTAATCTTGAGCAAGACCATATTTTTAGATAGCACGCCACCATGCTTGCGAAAGACGAAATCGACAACCTCCTAAGGACGCTTCTGGCCATTGTGTTCTACAAGCATTTCTTAAACCCATTTCAAAGTCACTTATAATTCGAAATGGTTTCAATTCCTTCCCATTAGTAGAACTTAACACAAGTTGGCATAATTTTGTGAAACAATCTAAATACGTAGATTCTCTTTTATCTTTCAAAACACAAAAACAAGAGGTGCATAATGGCCATTAAAATATCCATGTATGGTAAATAATTATGTAAACAACGCTGTACAATATTCAAATGTACCATCCATATTGAAGTGTGATAAAGTCAGTCAAATGTGCAAATTAAAGATTTGCTTAAAGTAAAATTTTGTCATTTTATAAGACATCTGATATGGAGGCAATTTTGTATAACAAGCAATTGTTTTGTAACTTAAAACATAAAAAACTGAACAGATTTGTTTTTCTTGAGAATGTAATGGGCTTCATGTGAATATTCCGATGTGTCATAACAAGTGATGTGATTGTTTACCTGAAATTTGAAAATTCTATTATTTTGAATAAAAGGCGGCAGGAAGTGAACACTTACGGTTTTACGTTGAAAAGTTAAATTTTTGTAGTGGTATGGGACTGCATGTGCCGACCGTTGATGGGGAATGTTTTGTCATGTTGCGAAAGCTAATTCGCAATGTTCCTCAATAAAAGTGGGTTTGAAGATTTTTTTGGGCACAAAAGCAATTATCCCAGCGTTATAAATAAAACGTGAGTATTTTGGAAGTTTTATTTATGTGGAAACGATATTTTCACGATCCTTTGTTCATTTTGAACAATTCTCGATTATAATTTTGAAATCACACATTTTGGGATTGTTATACCTAAAATAACGTGAAGAAGTTTTATTTAATGGTTTACATGGTGTATAAACAAGTTTTACATCACTGATTATATTAGATAACCAGTAATTTTACCGATTTAAAGATAACGCATTTCGATTTTGAGGTTAACGAAATACTTGCACATTTTGATTTAAAACTGGTAGAAATTTATTTAAATCAACACTGGAGATTTAAATACACCACTTGAAGAATTTTACCCTTTCCCGTCACTTATTTCTGGATAACAGCACAAAATTTGGAAACCAACGGAAGCCGAGCTACCGTCTGCTTTTACTCCGGAAGCCATTTTGATGTGTAAGTTGCACATTACCAATGTACGGGGTGTTTCACAAATTGTGTTTTACATCAAATTATTGTTTCAAGTAAGAAATTTGAACTTTTATATCAAAACATTATTGTACAAATTTTCATTTATTATGTTTACACGATTTACATAAATAAAACGACAAATAAAAATATAGCTGAGTTTTTGAAAGTAAATGATACTTTTTACTTGTCGTTTGTACACATTACACACCTATTACATATTGCTTGACATTTGTGTCAGAGATTATCAGAATTGCTCCATTTTTGAATTTGAATTATTTGAATAAATTACCTCTTGATTTATTGCGTCATTTGATTCGCTTATTATCGCTGAACTTTACAACCTGCAGATATTGTGGCCTCAGATGTGCAAACCGAACTTAAAGCTAGCCGGACCTATTTTGTTAGAGTGGACCACATTAAGCGAGGTTTCATTGCCGACTATAATTGGGGGTGTAATTGAGCTGTGGATCACGACAATATATAAAGCTTCTGCATTGACCAAGTGATGTAAATTAGAAGCATACGAATATATGTGAAGATTAACACTGAAATCATTAACCAAAAGAAAATCTTCTCCACGCCTTGTTTTAATTTGCATGCTTGATAATTATTGATGATGCACCTCTTCAATGTTCTTTGGTATAGTATGTGTATGTCGACTAATGAAAATTAATTATTTTCCTTAAAGCGCATTTTAATTTGATTTAATTAAATTAAAATTTGACTTTTTAAGCAATTTCTCATGATAGCTTAAAAATTATTTGGGTTATACAGTCCTTTAACCTTCATCCGCTCGCGTATGCGGCAAATTGACCTCAGTAAGACACTTAGGGTAGTTTGTGGCTGAACTGAGCCGGATGGCATGTCTTGGATCAATCAGCATATAAGTGTGTCCCACTATACGATAAGAGTTATAGTGATCTCATTTATATTCGTTGCGATAAACGTTGCATTATTTAGAAAATATCTCAACTTTAATAAAAATAAATTAATGCTTATTTTGGCCGCAGAAATTATCACAGAATAATGATATTATATTGTATTTATTACTTTGGTCTACTTCTAACTTTAAACACAAATATAAAAAAAATTTAATTTTCTTGCTTTTTCTTACAAGTTGATATCCTATTTAATATTCCGTCTTGGGTTTGCTCATCTACAGCAATCCACTTTTTCATAATCAATCTTTCCCTTGAAAAATTATCCTCGGGTGAAAAACGAGCAGGATGAGCAACTTCATTAAGCTTCCCTTCGCTATTTAATTTCTAAAACGCAATTCACAATTAAAATTTTTGATAACAAAATAGTATTAATTTACGTACCTGTAGGGAGTACACCCTTTTATATTTTCATCAATCGCATAAGTGAGATACATTTTGAGTTGTATACGTATAAACAACTTCTACATATATAGTACATAATTCTATCATACAAACATATTCTATCAGGCACTTCAATAAATTAGATGTATTTTCTGTATTTCTACGTTTACCATCTTTTCGTCCAATAGGTAGCAGTAACCTTTTCTGGAGGAGAAAAGACTCTTGTGCAGATTCGTCTCGTTTTGCTTATTTTCGATAAATTTGTCAACCTTTTCAAAAATATGTTTTAAATTTGCATTCGATGCGATTAAATTAAAGGAACCTCAACTTCAAATTTATTTGACGATTTTGATTTTGACCAACTGCATTTTTTGTTCTCCTTCCATTCTGGGGACTCATTTAAGTAGACTTCATTTTTCTACACCGGGACGATTTTTTTTAACTTGTCAATGCACCACTGGGTAGCTTGCATTGCTTCGATTCGGTGGGGATAAGAAACTGCAACTATGACACTGGCCTCACAAACCGGGACTGTTCCTAACAAATTGGTTACACAAATTTGATTCATGCACTTACAAGCTGTCTCGTTATTAAGAGAAAACTCACCACTGCACCACATTTTGGAGACGTAACAAAGTTCTGTAACGGTTTGAATGTCCAATTTATCACCGGTTTCTTTAACATGATCCACTTTTAACTCGAGTATAAAGCGCCTGTACCAGATGAATGTACCTACTATACCTTGGACGCCGCTGACGTTCTTAGGCGCCGGAAGGTCAAGCATAGCTCTAATTTTGTCCGGGTTTAAATGAGGACCATTTTTGTTGACGATGTAACCCAAGTACTTCCAAGTACGTAACCAAGTTTGGTTGTTGTTCAATCAACATCGATGCACCACACTACACCTTGATGTCCATTCAATGTGCCCAAAAGCTCGCCCTTTGAAGAATATCAAACAGTATGTATTGCAATATAATTTTCCGACCACAAACTTTTAATTTACAAATTTTCGTCGAATTATCTAAAATGTGGGCCGATAAGATTGTCCACCCTACGGTCGATCCATTCTATACGTGCCTCGGCTCGCTCAGTAAACTTCTTCCTTTTGGTTAAAACTCTAAAAAGAAATTAAAACACTTTCTTCCAACACTCGCATTAATTTTATTCAAAACAAAAATTCCATTTTTACAAAATTTGTCACAAAAACTACCCTCTGGATTGCAACCCCTAATGAGAGGGTTGGTCACACCAAAGGCCAGAGTCTGAAACAATCCGGAGAGAACCTCTCCAGTTTGTTTTGCCACGATGGTAATTAGACCAGCTCTTGATTTGGACGGCGGCTGGATCGGGGTTCTGTAAAAATGACAGGTAGCTGAGGGTGAAAACTCAAAAAAACGCAAATAGAATCAAATGCTATAATTTAACACACAGAACTTGAGAGATGTATCAACAGTTTCAACAATTGCAATGTAAATCACTGTGCCAACAATGCACACAGTAGCAACTGAAAGATTACGGTCACAATCAAAAAGTGCACCCAGCTTAAATTTAACAAGTACCAAAACACACAGTAACCGCTATGGGCTACCAGTAATTAATATACAAAAGCCAAATAAATGCACATCGGTCAGACGAGTGTGATAGAATAAAATTTACTTACATAAACGTTTCATAAGCTTACAAACTTAGATGTTGACAAACGCATCTTCCTACTCGACATTGACCACTGGCTTGAAAATTGGAATCTGTAACTTGTTGAATCACACAAGAAAACACTCGATTGCTATAATCGCGAACACTAAACATTTTGCTTGCAGATTTGTTGCTGGAACCTGGACCAGTGAGAGATGGTGTAGAGATGTAAACAAGACGGAACCTTCCAAACGATGGAAAGAATTTCCCAAGCGGTCATCCATCCAAAAACAATTAGGATGTAGCCAACTAGACCAAAATGGTCGCACAACTTGCACACCAACAAGAAAAAAACTGTAATCCATTCTTGCACATTTGAGTTACCCTATCTACTGTCAGATGTTATACAGTAGCACCAAAAACATAGCCAGAGCCGGAAAACCAATATTACGAAATAAACTGGCCGATCAACCAGTGGTTTAACAAAAACACACTCCAAATCGGCACTCAATAAACTGACGCAACAAAAATATCGACCGCTCGGTTCTTGGGTACTCAGGTAACTGTTCTCAAAATGAAAATTCTACGCCGCAAAATTTCCTATCAAATTCGAACGTTCACAGATCACGACCATCTGCCTAACAAAATGCATTAAATTTGCGAGTGCATTTAAAATAAATGCATGGGCGTACCTGGAAATATTGCGAAATGATATGAAAAGGAAACCAAAGTAAGAATTAATAAAAATTCGTTACAAATTTAACTCTTTATCAATAATTTCACACATCTTGCCATCGCGGCATCTGAGTGAGTCTATCTTTCTTGCGCTCTCGAGGACTTCTCTTCAACCAAAAATCCCAGTGGCGCCGCTTGAAAACTTTTACAAAAATTTCAAAATTTTACAAAATTTCCCATCTTTCACAAAACAACCTTTGAATAATGTTTGTCTGTTTGTAACAACCTCAAACAGAACACCACAGTATATTGTCTTTAGACGAGGAAAACAACAAATCTCCTTCTCGACTGTGTTTAATTTGCGTGATAGCACGCTTGTGACTGTGCAAAGGTATTGTTTTCATTTTATATGGCAAGGTAATATTGCTCTATATTCTACGTAAATGAGAACGACGTAATTTTGTCACACCAAAATCGACGGCCTGACTTTCTGCTCCTGACCTTTGGCCCCATACTTAGCGCCAAATTTGTCACATTAGCCTTATAGACGCTGTACACGATTTTTTATGTTTAATTCTTATTCGATTCATGTTTTTCTTGTTATCATAATTTCTTTTAACAATTAATTAACTGTTAAACCTCCTTAGATAAATAAAAAAATTACAGACTCACAACATAGTCAACTTATCGCTTCTCTGATTTCTTGCATCTCAACCTCTTTTTCCTTTCTCCTAACTGCATCTTAAATGGTTGATTGAATTTGATGTTTTGATTGACCTCGGCTCTGGCTATTTATTTCAATTTTCTTCTGGTTTCAACGAAATCATTATGGTCTCTGTTGAGTAAACTTTCAATAAAATCATTAGCTTCTTGTAGGCTGCAGTCATCTGAAAAGAGTTGATTGAATTTGCTGTTTTGTTTGACCTCGGCTCTGGGTATTTATTTCTATTTTCTTCTGGTTTCAACGAAATCATTATGATCTCTGTTGAGTAAACTTTCAATGAAATCGTCAGTTTCTTGTAGTATGTAGATCTTCTACTACTTCGTCCGCAAAGTTCTCCATTCATTCTCATCCGTTAAAATGTGAACGATGTAGTTTTGTCACAACAAAATCCTCTTCTCTTCTATTTCTTTATCAAATTTGCTCGAAAGACTAAACTCTGCTTTCCGGTCAAGAGGCTTTTGTGGGTTTTAGGAAAATGGAAGAAAAATAATTTTTCTTTTGATACTTCAGGGAATGATTCTTGACGTATTTCACCCCATTTTCAGTTTCCAAATTATGCAAAACGCCAGTTTCTTATTCGTTCTTGTTTATCTGCTTCTTTTCTACATCTTGTTTCTTAACTGTTTCTTAACTTAAATTTTTTGTGGTCTGGTAAAGTTGGATCGTGTCTCATCATCACTTTATAATAATTTTTCCTTCTGTCACCGATGAGTTCTTCTTACGGCGCATGGTGTTTCCAACAACGCTTTCCAATTTTTAAAATTCCTTCTTCTATTCTTTCTCTATAGCTATATATCTACTGCGTTCTCGTTTGATTCTCCTTCATTTTCTCTATCAGACTGGAATCATCTAAAAGTCTCTCCGTGCATTACAAACTGCTTATCATGCCTAAATTTTAATTGCAACTCAAGAAGCTTTTGGCCCTTCTTCCCTTAAAATTGTTCTTTCACTTTAAACTAATTGCTTCATTTTCATCCTCACTCTCATATTCAAACCGGGATATCATTTCTCCACTTGATTCAATTTGAGCTTTTAAACTTGATTTGCTTTGAGTTGCTCGAGGTTCTTCTGGATCTTCATCAAACCTAATTTTTTGTTCGATACAGCACTCCTTATGGTTTGTTTCATAATCGCCTTTTTTCGTTGAATATCTTTTCGCCACTTATACAAGCCATCCAAACGTTTCCTATCTGCTTCAAACCCAATTTTTGCTTTCCTCTTAGTGTGATTAATAATAACCACTGGTTCTTTCCCAAAAGACTCGATTTTTGTATGATACTTTATTCTTTTATAACAAAATGGTCATCTAAAGAATCAACATCAAGTTTCATTGTTACTCTTTAGTCTCTAACAAAACAGGAGCGGAGTGTTTGAATTTTCTCCTTTTTTTTATGACGTAAAACCTTTTTAATGACATTTTGGTATAATACTCACTAAGAGGATGAGGATGTCAGGAGTGTTGGCGTATGCACCTATCAAACTTTAAATTCTTGGATTGGACCCCACCCCCCACTGCGTATGACTAAAATAAGTACCTCATCATTGGTATATTTCCTATAGTATATGAATATAAGAAACTCTTTTGGTGCGAAAATCGAACGTTACATGTCTGCAATTTTCACCTTTTTTTCTCCCTCTTCGTCATCATCATCGTCGTCGTCTAATGAATCACATTTGAATTGGTTTCCTTCCTTGAAATACTTCTTTGAAATATAATGAAAATACTGTGATTGTTTAATCAAATAATTATACAGCACTGCTTATGGCTTGTGTCATAATCGCCTCTTTTTGTTTAATTTCGTTTCGCCACTTGTACAACCCATCCAAACTTTCCTGTCCGTTTAACACTCAATTTTTTGCTTTCCTCTTATTGTTAGTGTGAATAATAATATCAACTGTTTCTATCCCAAAGCACTGAAAATTTTGTCGACGACGTAATCGATAAGTTGGTTGTTGTCCAATCAACATGAATCACCACATTGTACCTTGATATCCATTGAATGTGCCCAAGAGCTCGCCATTTAATAAATACCAAACATTAGGTTTTAGACGAGAAAAACAACAAATCTCCTTCTCAACTATATTTAATTTGCTGGTTAGAACGCTCGTGACTGCAAAAGTATTAGTGTCATTTTATGGATACGTAACAGTGCCCTAGATTTTACGTAAATGTGAACGATGTAATTTTGTCACACCAAAATCCTCTTCTCTTCTATTTCTTTATCAAATTTGCTCGAAAGACTAAACTCTATTTTCTGGCCAAGAGACTTTTGTAGGTTTTAGGAAAATGGAAAAAAAAGAATATTTCTTTTGATATTTCAGGAAGTGATTCTTGACGTTTTTCACCGCATTTTCAGTTATCAAATTATGCAAAACGCTAGTTTCTGGTTCGTTCTTGTTTATCTGCTTCTTTTCAACATCTTGTTTCTTAACTTAAATTTTTTGTGGTCTGGTAAAGTTGGATCGTGTCTCATCATAACTTTATAATAATTTTTTCTTCTGCTACCGGTGAGTTCTTCTTACCCCCGTAAGAATGGTGTTAATAACAACGCTTTCCATTTTTTCAAATTCCTTCTTCTGTTCTTCCTCTATAGCTATATATCTACTGCGTTCTCGTTTAATTCCCTTTCATTTTCTCCATCAGACTGGAACATCTAAAAGTCTGTCGTCTATTACAAATTGCTTGTCATGCTTAAATTTTAATTTCATTTCTCCACTTGATTCAATTTGAGCTTTTAAACTTAATTTGCTTTGAGTTGCTCGAGATTCTTCTGGTTCTTCATTAAACCTAATTTTCTTGTTCGATACAGCACTACTTATGGCTTGTTTCATAATCGCCTTTTTTCGTTGAATATCTTTTCGGTAATTGTACAACCCATCCAAACGTTTCCTGTCTGCTTCAAACCCAATTTTTGCTTTCTTTCCTCTTAGTGTGATTAATAATAACCACTGGATCTTTCCCAAAAGACTCGATTTTTGTATGATACTTTTTTCTTTTATAACAAAATCGTCATCTAAAGAATCAACATCAAGTTTCAATGTTACTCCTTTAGTCTCTAATAAAACAGGAGCGGAATGTTTGAATGTTCTCCTTCTTTTATGACGTAAAACCTTTTTAATGGCATTTTGGTATAATATTCATCAAGAGGATGAGGATGTCAGGAGTGTTGGCGTATGCACCTATCAAACTTTCAATAATTGGACTGCACCACTAAAAGAAGCACCTCATCATTGGTCTTCTTCTTTATCAACCTTTCCTTGTAATAATAATAAAGCGTTTATTTAGCCAGTAGGCTATACAAAAAAACATAAATTTTAAAATTAAAGTTTTACAAATATATTGAAGTGTGAAAAAGTCAATCAAATGGGCAAATAATGAATTTGGTTAAATTTAAATTTTGTCGATTTTAGACATTTTATTTTGAAGCAATTTTTGAGATGACGAAAGCGATTGTATTGTTACTTCCAACACACAAAACGATACAAACTTGATTTTTCTTAAAGACTGTGGTATTTCTTGAGAATTTGTGGTGTTTTGGCTCATGTAGAATGTAGTGTTATCTAAAATGAAAGAAACAGTAAAAATTTGAATTTTGGCGGCAAAAGTGGCACATACTTGCAAAGTTTGTTGAATTATTTATTGCTATTATGATGGTAATAGGGACTGTGAAGCTGATCTGGCGGCGAGGCTTGTCTTACGCTGAACGTTGAGGCAGGCGACCGCTGCTGAGTGAATTTCGTGGGTTTGCGAATATTACCTCGCAATTTTACCCAAGAAGACCAACTTTGGGAGTTTTTGTAGTCACAAAAACCATTATACCAGTGACGGGAAATAATCGTGAGTTAATTTTGAAACGTTTTAATTTCATGAATCAGCATTTTGCGTGCAATTTGTGGGCGCAAGCAATAATCGACTTTATTGGATGCCATTTTGTTTTTTGGATGATTTCACACCTGAAATTACGTTTAGAAGTTTGATTTTGATGATTTGTACGATTACACAAATCAGATTTCATTGTACGTACCGAACAACTAGATGTTCGCTAATTTTGGTGGTTTAAAAGAATCACATGTGGAACTTGGAGGTTACGATTGTCCGGCCAGATGTTAATGGTTACGATTTAATTAAGCAGTTGGAAAGATTTGTTTAAACCGACATTCGAGGTTTGAACACTACACTGGACGGTTTCTACACGTTCACTTCACTGTTTGTTTGGATAGACGAGGAGGTTTCTGGATCGACGCAGATGTCAATTCGCTACCGTTTTTGCCAACTGGATGTCAACTCGACAGGTGAATGCAGGGTACGGTCTGATGTACAGAGTGCTTCGTAACAAGTGCCTACTACGAAAATTTATGAGTAAGAAATTGAACATTATTTTATAAAAACACCATTGTTACAAATTTTCTTTATTAATGTCACACATTTCACATTTATGGAACATCCAATAAAAGTATAGCTGAGGTGTTGTACATAAATGATACGGTTTATTGGATGTTTCTACACATTTAAACACCTATTTGAGTATCGCTTGACGATTGTGTCAGGGGCGTCCAAAATTGCTTCAATTTTATTTTTGGGTCATTTGAATAAATTGATTTATGATTTATTGTGCTTATTGATTTACTTTAATCTCGCCGATACCCATAACCTGAGATATTGTGGCCTCGAATATGTAAACTGAACTTAAAGCTAGCCGGACCTATATTGTTGAAGTGGACCACATTAAGCGAGGTTTCACCGCTGACCATAAGTAGGGGAGTTACTGAGCTGTGGATCACGACAATATATAGAAAATTATGTACAAAAATACATACAGAAAACAATACAGAAATACAGTAATACAATACAGAAAACGAAGATACAATACACTTATAAATTTTTCTCACTAATATAGTCCATCAATTCACGTTTGAATACTTTCGCATTTGTGCAGCTTCGCAATCGTTCTGGTAGCTCATTATATAACACCGCACCTTTGAAAAGTATTGTGTTTTGCGCAAATACCGAATTTACCTGAGCCAAAGCAATCCTGTTTCCATTCCTTGTGTTATGTTGGTGTACTTCGCTGAATGTTGAGAGTAATCCATCGAAATACCGAGGCATTTTCCCCATCACTAATTTATGTATGAATATTAACACTTGATACTCCACCATGTGTCTTATATTCAACCACTTGAGCTCCTTTAACATGTCTTCAATTTTCGAGTAGCGATCTACTCTCAAGATCGTTCTCATTGCTCTATTTTGCAGTACTTGTAATCGATGCAATTCCGCAACATTCGCCATGAAAAATATCGTTCCCATATACATAAAATGAGGCAAAACAATTGCGTTATGATTTGATTGCTTCTTGGTTGTTAATTTGCCATAGATGTAGTAACGGTTTCGTATCGTTGGCGTACAAAACGTAATCGTTTCCTATTATGTCCAACGTTTTGGCTTTTGCAGGACCTCCACTTTTGTATATTTTCACGTTGTTTCCCGTCTGCGAATCGATGTTCCATAACGAAATCGAATCACTGGACTTGCACGTCGTTAACAGATATTCGACAGACATTGTCTGGTAATCTAGTATACGGGTCTTTTTTTAAATAAAAGTATTCGAAAATATTGAAAATGCATTTTCCACCGGTTATTTCCACCGGTTATTTACCGGTCCACTGCTGAACGTATGCCTCTCTTCGTTTCTTCCACTCTTCTCTGTTTTCGGCATATCGGTGCAATTGTTTGCCTGCTACTTTACTTATGTCATCGATCCATCTTTTCTGGGGTCGCCCAACACTTCGTTTTGTTGTTCGTGGTTTCCAGAACGACAATATATGTGGCCATCTACTTGGGTCTTGTCTGGCTACATGCCCCGCCCAGTTCCATTTTGCTTCGCTAATCGGGTCATAACATAGGTTATCGCTGTTCTTCCTCGTATTTCTTCGTTCTTAATTCTGTCCCTTAGGCTTATATTGATGATAATGCGTTCCATGGCTCGTTGAGTAGTTTGCAGTTTTGCTATATTTTTTTAGTTAGTGCCATACTTTCGAGACCGTATGTCATGACCGGGATAACGCATTGTTCCCATATACATAAAATGAGGCAAAACAATTGCGTTATGATTTGATTGCTTCTTGGTTGTTAATTTGCCATAGATGTAGTAACGGTTTCGTATCGTTGGCGTACAAAACGTAATCGTTTCCTATTATGTCCAACGTTTTGGCTTTTGCAGGACCTCCACTTTTGTATATTTTCACGTTGTTTCCCGTCTGCGAATCGATGTTCCATAACGAAATCGAATCACTGGACTTGCACGTCGTTAACAGATATTCGACAGACATTGTCTGGTAACCTAGTATACGGGTCTTTTTTTAAATAAAAGTATTCGAAAATCTTGAAAATGCATTTTCCACCGGTTATTTCCACCGGTTATTTACCGGTCCACTGCTGAACGTATGCCTCTCTTCGTTTCTTCCACTCTTATCTGTTTTCGGCATATCGGTGCAATTGTTTGCCTGCTACTTTACTTATGTCATCGATCCATCTTTTCTGGGGTCGCCCAACACTTCGTTTTGTTGTTCGTGGTTTCCAGAACGACAATATATGTGGCCATCTACTTGGGTCTTGTCTGGCTACATGCCCCGCCCAGTTCCATTTTGCTTCGCTAATCGGGTCATAACATAGGTTATCGCTGTTCTTCCTCGTATTTCTTCGTTCTTAATTCTGTCCCTTAGGCTTATATTGATGATAATGCGTTCCATGGCTCGTTGAGTAGTTTGCAGTTTTGCTATATTTTTTTAGTTAGTGCCATACTTTCGAGACCGTATGTCATGACCGGGATAACGCATTGTTCCCATATACATAAAATGAGGCAAAACAATTGCGTTGAAAATCAACTGCCTGTTGTTGATTGGAATCTCGAGACAAATAACCCTTTTCGTGTGGCTCACATATTCATACTTCTTTTCTACGTTGTCTATGTGAACTTCTACATTTCTCGCAGGACTTTGCAGGTTGATTTTGCGAATTAGACCAGAATCGAATCCAAAAAATAAGTTCCAGCAGGTCACATCCATTGCAACTGAACTCAGTGACTGTTCAAAAACAACTTTCAGTAATAAATTTCCAGATTCCACTTCGTATAACTGTGCGGTGTAGTTATTCGTGACGGTCACAAACCGAGACTTAAAACTAAAACTTCCCACTTCGATGTCGGTGATCGAACCAACACTATCATTTTTAACATAAAGAGGTGTCACCACTCCCAACTCCTTTTGTGTAATCTGATGCCTACTTAAATCGATCACATCACCAAAATTGTAGGTTATTACGGTTCCGTTTTGTGAACCGGTGATTAGGAAATCACCGTCATGTGTAAACTTAATGCAGGTTATCGGTAGCAAATGTTGACTCTGAATACTTAAAAGCTCACCTGAACAAAACTGCCACGTAAATAATTTAGAACCAATTCCTACCGAAATGAAGAAACCGTCCGGTGATACTGCAAGTGCGTTAACCACATCCGGTAGAACCAACCCCATGGATTTGATTGCTTCTTGGTTGTTAATTTGCCATAGATGTAGTAACGGTTTCGTATCGTTGGCGTACAAAACGTAATCGTTTCCTATTATGTCCAACGTTTTGGCTTTTGCAGGACCTCCACTTTTGTATATTTTCACGTTGTTTCCCGTCTGCGAATCGATGTTCCATAACGAAATCGAATCACTGGACTTGCACGTCGTTAACAGATATTCGACAGACATTGTCTGGTAACCTAGTATACGGGTCTTTTTTTAAATAAAAGTATTCGAAAATCTTGAAAATGCATTTTCCACCGGTTATTTCCACCGGTTATTTACCGGTTATTTACCGGTCCACTGCTGAACGTATGCCTCTCTTCGTTTCTTCCACTCTTCTCTGTTTTCGGCATATCGGTGCCATTGTTTGCCTGCTACTTTACTTATGTCATCGATCCATCTTTTCTGGGGTCGCCCAACACTTCGTTTTGTTGTTCGTGGTTTCCAGAACGACAATATATGTGGCCATCTACTTGGGTCTTGTCTGGCTACATGCCCCGCCCAGTTCCATTTTGCTTCGCTAATCGGGTCATAACATAGGTTATCGCTGCTCTTCCTCGTATTTCTTCGTTCTTAATTCTGTCCCTTAGGCTTATATTGATGATAATGCGTTCCATGGCTCGTTGAGTAGTTTGCAGTTTTGCTATATTTTTTTAGTTAGTGCCATACTTTCGAGACCGTATGTCATGACAGGGATAACGCATTGGTAAAAAACATTCCTTTTCAAGTATGTGGGCAAATCGTTTTTCTTGAAAATAATTATAAGTTTACCGAAGGCCGCCTATGACATCTGAACACGTCTTCCTATCTCGGACACTTGATTGTCTTTTCCCAATACTATTATTTGTCCCAGGTATAGTATGTATGTATTCATTCACGTTCTCTATATTGAATGTTTGCATTCTCGTTACTCATTATTTTGGTCTTTTTGAGGTTCATCTTTAGTCCTATTCAACTGGGATAGCATTTCCTGTAGTTCTTGGAGGTTGTCATATATATTAAAACTATGTCGTCTGCGTATCGTAGATGGTTTAAATATGTTCCGTCAATGTTGATGCCCTTATCTTCCCACGAAAGATGTTTGAACACGTCCTCGAGTGCCAAAGTGAAAATCTTTGGCGATATATATTTTGTTTGTTTTCATTTCTTCTGAAATTTTCACGTAGAGAGTATTTATGTATAATACTCTTTATTCTTCTTCTTCATCAGCCTTTTTTCCGCCCACTGCTGGACATAAGCCTCTCCATATTATGAAGGATCTGGCCATAACTCACACCGCTGGCCAGACGGGTTAGTGAGTAGTCCGCAGATCGATTTTGGACTATAGTTGTTTTACATCCGGTAGCAGCTTGCTAGGCTAGCATTCAGATGTGCCTGTAGCCCTGATTTTTGTTAACGGTGGCAATTTGTTAACCCAGGGGGACCGCCGGTTTAACTTGCCCTCCGAAGCACGGAGACTTGGTCATAAGAAAGTTTGACTCTCCCCGGGTTTGAACCCGGTACCCCGCGTTCGCAACCAACTGCGTTAGCTGCAAGGCAATGACCGTCTCTTTATTAAATTTATTAAGATGGCAAATCTTGAATCGATTCGAGCATTTTCCAATCCCGTGTATACCGCCTCCAAGTTTATCCAGTCGAAAGCTTTCTCGAAGTCTATAATAGCCAGATGAACTCCAAAATTTTATTTCGCGCTTTTCTCTATGAGTATTCGAACCGAATGTAGATGGTTTATTGTGCCGTAGTCCTTTCTGAAACCAGCTTGCTCGTGAGGCTGGTAGAAGTCCAATTTGTTACTTAATCGATTGGTAACTATCTTTTAGAGAAGCTTATATACATGCGAGAGCAGACTTTATAGGGCGGTAGTTTTCGATTTTATTTGTGTCACCTTTTTTGTGCAGTATTACGACTTCTGCATCTTTCCAGCTTTCGGTAATTTTTCCTTCGTGTAAGCACTTATTGAATAGTAGTTTCATACTATTCATAAGTGTAAGGCCCCCAAATTTAATCATTTCGTTGGTTATTTTTTAACTTTCATGTTTCTATTGTTTTCGATTGTTGTCTTGATGTGCTCGTTATTGTGTTTCCTGGTATCGAACCTGATCTTCTTGTTTATTTCTTTGTTCAGTCTAGAATTCTCATTGCTGGATCTGTTCATTGTTTTTCTTCGATTCATTAGTTGTATTTCGTCTGATATTTTACCATTCTTTGGCAGTTTGCCTTGATTTCCGACTTTCTTTCTTGCTATCAGGATGTTAGATGGGGACAAGATGTCCCATTAGATCTTTGATAGTTCTTCCTCTAATGTGCTTATTCTGCTAATAACACCTATAACTCTATAAATCTTATAGAACTATAAGCTATAGTGTGTCATACCGTTGCCTTGGTTGGTAAGTTTCGGAGCGCTGGGGACTCGGGGCCCTTTTCTTTGTCGAGTATTCATTTTGAAGAGGTATGTATTGGCATTTATCCTCCACGCTTGCCCTGCGGATTGGGGTAGTTGTGTATCCATCTATACAGGATTATTACTACGCACTTATAGCAGTGACCCACAACTAATCGTTGCAACTGGAGAAAGAATTGTTCTTCCGCTTTATTTGCCGTTGGAATTTTAAATTTATTCTCTTCAGTCATCTGAATCGTTTACTTTCTTTTCGTTGTTCTTACTAGTTTTGGTCCGCCCCGAGTATTTTATTTCCTCGGTACCTTCCATATCTGGTGAGCTTTCCCCTATCCGCCACCTGGGGAGGCGTCCGGTTGGAGACTAGTAACTCCCGCCTCAACTCATCATTGGTAAATTTCCTATACATGAATACGGGGTTTTTAACCATGTTGATTGGTTGAACTGAGTTCAAAGTTGAAAGAGGTTCTACCGACGGACGTTGGTACAACCCGTCCTTAGAAAATTTGATTTTTTGATTATGGTGTTAGACGTTTAAATTTTTGGCTCATTGGCCAGTTAGTAGGATGGTAGATTAAAGTGGAATCCTAAACATAGCACAGATAAATTTGGGAGAGATTACCATTGCCCAGTGAGTTAGATCTAAAAGGTTCAAATCCCGGTCGCTTCCAAATTCCTAACCACTACACCAAACTACCTGTACATATTATGTTATGTACATATATTTAACCTGTCTTTCCGTTTCTCTCTCAGTAACATCTGGATTATCCATTATGGACTCAACTTGCTTCTTTGCTTTTTGCATTTTTTTTATAGGTGCGACGCTGTTTACGTTGTTTAGCTTCCACAACTTTCTTGATCGATTTTATGTTGATGTCGTCTAATTTTGTCTTGTAATCTGCCACTAAGTCGGCTGGTACAGGTATTTATATCATCATGATGTGCTTCTTTTCGTCTTCGACAAACCAATCGGGCTAGTGCTGATCGTTAAAAACGTAACGATTCCATGCAGTATCGACCAAATCACATTTAGTCCTTTTACTGTTAATCATCTGTACCACCTTAACACAAAGCCAAATGGCTGGATGGCCAGAGATGCCGCTTTTCACGTTCGTAGTTGTGCTATACGGAACGGCTAGCTCATAGAGTTCAGTCAGCGTCGGAGATGATGGGTTACTCTTGATCTTAACGAGTATCGTGGGTACACTAGTGAATGGTTCTTCTCTAATAGGAATAACTCGGTAGGACGCCAATAATGATTATAAGACAATTATGTGTTTATAACAGCTTATAATTATTATAAAATGGAAATAATAAATATGAACAAACATACGTCAAAAAAATAAACTGAGTCACACTTAAACGACTGAAAAATATTACAAAATCCTTATTCTAGCACTACTAATATTAAGATTGAAGATAATTTACATATATTTACACAGTTTAACATTTTCTTGGTTAACGTTATTAAAAATACGTTCTCGAAAGCATAGCCAAGATTCAAAGCAGTTAAATAGATTTTGAAGTACAAATTGCATGAACGATTAGCATTAAATACTGAATGCGATAGCATTCGGAATGACGAAAATTAGTTAGCAGATTAGTTATAGAATCAACAAACGTAGAATACAGATCTCTATAGCAAGCAATTCTCAGATTACTTACGATTTTGATGTTAAAATTATGTGATACGTGGTTGCTCGTTCGATCGCCCAAAAGTGCACCTTTGTTAATCGGTCCGTCATACGTGTTGATAAAATTTACTAAGAAGGAATTACATATATATAGACAACTATAAAACACGAATGTTGGTAACTAAAAATTCTACTGCTTTAACTACAAACTAATTATTTCGTAGGTGTTTGTCGAATCGTTGCATGAACACTGGAGACGATTGGCACATACTCGGGTTCTTTCAAAAGGACTTTGGTTTGGCTTGACTAATACTGTTGCTGATTCCATTAACTTATTGTCACAAAAATGGACCATTGACCGCAACTTTTCTGATTTCGATATTCTTTGAGTTCGTTTTCCAAAATGGCGCTTACCAGCGTCAGTAGGGCAATTTGGTATAATTACAAAAATCGTGGCTTATAAAATTGCTACACGGTAACCAATATTTGCCCGTACGTGGGAAATTACGGCGATCGTGATGAAATATAGTTTCACTTACTCACTAAATAAAAAAATTACAGACTCACAACATAGTTAACTTATCGCTTCTCTGATTTCTTGCATCTTAACCTCTTTTTCCTTTCTCCTAACTGCATCTTAAATGGTTGATTGAATTTGATGTTTTGATTGACCTCGGCTCTGGCTATTTATTTCAATTTTCTTCTGGTTTCAACGAAATCATTATGGTCTCTGTTGAGTAAACTTTCAATAAAATCATTAGCTTCTTGTAGGCTGCAGTCATCTGAAGAGAGTTGATTGAATTTGCTGTTTTGTTTGACCTCGGCTCTGGGTATTTATTTCTATTTTCTTCTGGTTTCAACGAAATCATTATGATCTCTGTTGAGTAAACTTTCAATGAAATCGTCAGCTTCTTGTAGTATGTAGATCTTCTACTACTTCGTCCGCAAATTTCTCCATTCATTCTCATCCGTTAAAATGTGAACGATGTAGTTTTGTCACACCAAAATCCTCTTCTCTTCTATTTCTTTATCAAATTTGCTCGAAAGACTAAACTCTGCTTTCTGGTCAAGAGGCTTTTGTGGGTTTTAGGAAAATGGAAGAAAAATAATTTTTCTTTTGATACTTCAGGAAATGATTCTTGACGTATTTCACCCCATTTTCAGTTTCCAAATTATGCAAAACGCCAGTTTCTTATTCGTTCTTGTTTATCTGCTTCTTTTCTACATATTGTTTCTTAACAGTTTCTTAACTTAAATTTTTTGTGGTCTGGTAAAGTTGGATCGTGTCTCATCATCACTTTATAATAATTTTTCCTTCTGTCACCGATGAGTTCTTCTTACGGCGCATGGTGTTTCCAACAACGCTTTACAATTTTTAAAATTCCTTCTTCTATTCTTTCTCTATAGCTATATATCTACTACGTTCTCGTTTGATTCCCCTTCATTTTCTCTATCAGACTGGAATCATCTAAAAGTCTCTCCGTCCATTACAAACTGCTTATCATGCCTAAATTTTAATTGCAACTCGAGAAGCTTTTGGCCCTTTTTCCCTTAAAATTGTTCTTTCACTTTAAACTAATTGCTTCATTTTCATCCTCACTCTCATATTCAAACAGGGATATCATTTCTCCACTTGATTCAATTTGAGCTTTTAAACTTGATTTGCTTTGAGTTGCTCGAGGTTCTTCTGGATCTTCATCAAACCTAATTTTTTGTTCGATACAGCACTCCTTATGGTTTGTTTCATAATCGCCTTTTTTCGTTGAATATCTTTTCGCCACTTATACAAGCCATCCAAACGTTTCCTATCTGCTTCAAACCCAATTTTTGCTTTCTTTCCTCTTAGTGTGATTAATAATAACCACTGGTTCTTTCCCAAAAGACTCGATTTTTGTATGATACTTTATTCTTTTATAACAAAATGGTCATCTAAAGAATCAACATCAAGTTTCATTGTTACTCTTTAGTTTCTAACAAAACAGGAGCGGAGTGTTTGAATTTTCTCCTTTTTTTTATGACGTAAAACCTTTTTAATGACATTTTGGTATAATACTCACTAAGAGGATGAGGATGTCAGGAGTGTTGGCGTATGCACCTATCAAACTTTAAATTCTTGGATTGGACCCCACCCACTGCGTATGACTAAAATAAGTACCTCATCATTGGTATATTTCCTATAGTATATGAATATAAGAAACTCTTTTAGTGCGAAAATCGAACGTTACATGTCTGCAATTTTCACCTTTTTTTCTCCCTCTTCGTCATCATCATCGTCGTCGTCTAATGAATCACATTTGAATTGGTTTCCTTCCTTGAAATACTTCTTTGAAATATAATGAAAATACTGTGATTGTTTAATCAAATAATTATACAGCACTGCTTATGGCTTGTGTCATAATCGCCTCTTTTTGTTTAATTTCGTTTCGCCACTTGTACAACCCTTCCAAACTTTCCTGTCCGTTTAACACTCAATTTTTTGCTTTCCTCTTATTGTTAGTGTGAATAATAATATCAACTGTTTCTATCCCAAAGCACTCGATTTTTGCATGAAACTTTTTCCTTTATTTTTTATATTATAATAAAATTGAAAATTTTGTTGACGACGTAATCGATAAGTTGGTTGTTGTCCAATCAACATGAATCACCACATTGTACCTTGATATCCATTGAATGTGCCCAAGAGCTCGCCATTTAATAAATACCAAACATTAGGTTTTTGACGAGGAAAACAACAAATCTCCTTCTCAACTATATTTAATTTGCTGGTTAGAACGCTCGTGACTGCAAAAGTATTAGTGTCATTTTATGGATACGTAACAGTGCCCTAGATTTTACGTAAATGTGAACGATGTAATTTTGTCATACCAAAATCCTCTTCTCTTCTATTTCTTTATCAAATTTGCTCGAAAGACTAAACTCTATTTTCTGGCCAAGAGACTTTTGTAGGTTTTAGGAAAATGGAAAAAAAAAGAATATTTCTTTTGATATTTCAGGAAGTGATTCTTGACGTTTTTCACCGCATTTTCAGTTATCAAATTATGCAAAACGCTAGTTTCTGGTTCGTTCTTGTTTATCTGCTTCTTTTCAACATCTTGTTTCTTAACTTAAATTTTTTGTGGTCTGGTATGAAATATAGTTTCACTTGATAACGCACTTTTAATCTTAAAAATTCTGATTTTTAGTAGTCGCATTAAAATTTGCCTTTATGCATTACTAGTTTTGTATTCGACCTGTACATGCGCTCTGCACCAAGGTGCGTTAAAGCCTCGAGCACTCTCATTGGCTATTGGTGTTTACACCAGAAAACGTCAAACGGTTTTTAAAAAATATAACTATTACTAGAAAGTAAAAATGTTTCAAAAAATAAAACGAAACTAATAAAAAAACCAGACGAGAAGAGCCATGTAACAAATGGATTGTTACACATCATCGTACCAAGCGCCAACTCTTCTTTTGTTGAGTTCCTCTGACCTACTTTACTTTAAGATTTTACGGCTTGTTGACGTTTTCTCGATTTCTTCTTTGCCATTTTTGCAACATCGTAATCGCTGTGTCATTATCATTCGTGTATTTAAATAAAAGTTGTTCTCCATTTTATAATTATAAGATCTATGCTTCACATCGTCTTCAAACTGGCAAAGTACAGATGTATTCGAAACGGCGCTTGCGGAAATTTTAAACCAAGATTAAAGCAAATGTACATTTTAGGCGTTTATGCCGCGTAGCCAGTTCAACGCAGAAGAAAAAATCCTATTCAACGGTATCACCATCTGAAAGGTGACCATTTTAGCATTTGTGCCACTTTGGCTTGATTACGTCGAAATATCATTCTGACCTCCATATATTAATGTGTTATCTTGAAAAGTTAATAATCGTAGTATATGTAGAGATAAATCTGATCATTTTTACGACGTAAATGCCCAACCGTTCTAGAATCTGCACCACTCTATCGCGAGTCAATTTCCACTTCAACTAAATCTTTGGTGGCTCAAGTTCCAGTTCGCCAAACTTTCTGCGAAATCCAATACAGGAAGATTTTTAGCTTTTCTAAGTAATTCTGGCATTTTACTTAGAGATTTAGCTCTGGTTACCATTAATCAGGGTTTCTATTCAATATAAACCGGTGGAAAGTCAGATAATAGCAGAAACGATTTTATGAAACTAATGGTACATGGTTGGCATCGGTTTAAAATAGATCAGTACGGTTTTCTTCTTTGGTTTCGGCTTGAAGTAAGCTTCTAAAAATTTCATCTAACCATACACTTCCGATGAGGGCACAAGTATTTGGATGCTCCCAACTTTTCGTCACCATCTTTACAAGATGTTCAATTAGACGTAAAAGAGAGTTTGTTGAGTTTCCGTATAAATGTACCAGATGCTTCCAGTCGTCTAAACTTTGTCATAAATTTCATTCAAATAATCGTCTACTTTAGTGTCTCGTTCGAATTTCACCTGCGTAAAGGGACACCACTGCAGGAGAGATGGACATTTATCAAATACATGACCAAGAGTTTCGTAATCATCATCAGAACACCGGAGGTAATTAATTTCACTATAGACGTACAGTCGTGCATCATCGGGGTTTCCGATAAGTGTAATCGTGGAGAAGTTTATCTTGCAGTATCCAATAATTTTTCTTAATATTCTTGTAACAGTATTCTAAACCTTTACATACATAATATGCACGATATTCGTTCTTTCCCTATCTATGCGCAAAAACATATTTTATGTTAATAAGATAATCAGGTATACCGGCTTCTTTTGCAATTTTTAGAAAAATACCCTGCCTACCACGACCCTTAACGCGCAAATCCAAAAATCTCATGATTGCGCTGCTCTGTATAATAAGGCGACTTTAGTCAGGTATCGAATCTTTTAAATCAACCATAAAAGCGTGTACAATGTCCAAGGTGCATTGCACTCCAGACAGTAATATGGGATTGCGTTGTTTTCCAACTTGCAAACGATGCAGGATAAACTGATTGTTGTCAGTCCCACAGCACACCTCTTCTTTTACAGTTTTCCATTCGGTTTTATTATACCAAGAAGCGACCATCAAACCAGGGCAAAACTGCGACGAAACCATTTCTCCACAAATAATTAAAATTTATAGAAATTTATACCAAATGGGCAATATAACTGACATAACCTAAAACTTGCATCATAAATATAACCTTATCTTGTTGCAAGGATGCATCTTGAGAGCGTACACGCTCTCTAAACATTCTCTTCGCCATTGCTAACCTGCATTATCCTGATTTCTCATAATCCTGCGATATTTCAAGTAACTTTGATGCAGCTACTTGGACATTATAATTTGGTTCTATTGAACATCATTGAGCTACTTTTATCAGCATTTTTGACGATCAGCAAGATATTTCTTTTCAACCAAAGTTGAACTTTTATCTTCCATTGTATAATTTGATGGAACGATATCCCGATAATCGGGTGATTCCACAACCAATTTAAAATGTTTTCAAATCTTTTACACAATTTCTATGCAGCGCCTTCCTCGGCCATTTGCAAGTTAGAAAACCAGGTCTGCCAAATGGAGCAGGGATCCAAAATTCTGCAGACGCATAATAAACGGGCATTATCTCCTGTTGGTGTTCATTTCGTTCATTTCGAGATGATGAACTCCGCCCGCCATCTGTCTGACGAACTGGAGTACTTGTGGTGGTTTTTCTTAGCTTTTATAATATTTATCTTTACGGTATGGAGACCTACTCCTGCGGGAATTTGTCTTATATAAGCTTACTTTTTGAGATGACCTGCTGTATCGGCGTGGCAGTGGTAACCGACTTGAATTTTTGTAATGTACCGATCTACCATAACCACCTTGACTAGCTTGAACTCGAGGATGCGGTGAATCGTGCCTTCTGGAATGTGGTGATAGAGTTCGTTTCCTTGGCTGATGTGAACTACTTCTTATTTGTTTTGTGATGGTGACAATCTTCCCCTATAGCAAATTATTTTTCCTTTCTTCCTCCTTTCTTTCTTATCCTTTTGTTGATGATGATATTCCAAAAATATTTCATCTATATGTCTATCGTTGGAACCAAAATAATGTTTTGATTCTTCAGGCTCGAATGACAAAAAACATGGAATAAATTGTAAACAAGTCAACCCGCTTTTCTTTCAGTAAAGCTATTAAATTTTATTCTTTTAGTCTCGATACTAGTAAAATTTGTTTCATCACTTTCGTCCATATGAATTTCAGCATTCCTTTCTGGTTCGGTTGACACCGTCTTAGATGTGCCATGATCATCATCCAAAATTTGGGAGCGAAAACATATCCAACTTTTATTATGACATATTGTCATTAATTTTTGTTGTCATAAAGGCAACCAATTAAACGCGTACGGTGGATATTATACAGGGCGAATCTAAAATATTGTCATCTACCATTTTCATGAATGATTTTTATTTAGGGTTATGTAAACTGTCCTCCAAAATTCAAGATAATATTAGTTATTTACAAAAACTTGACGGGATCTGATAAATAACAAAACTAATAACATGTGATGTGCAGTTGTAAGTCCTCTTTACAATATTACTAGAATAAAATGTATTTAATAATTATTTATTTTCAAATATTTAAATTTTCTAAACTTACTTTATATAGATCTCCAATTAATGCTGAGTTAGATGCAGTGGCGGCTGGCGAGGGGGGGGGGGCTCTGGGGCGTAGCCCCCCCCTAGCGATATCAAAAGAATAAAGAATTATAATTTATTATAAGATATCAAATTTAATCTTTTTGGGTTAAGAGGGCTGTATACCTAACTTTTAACGAATATCCATATAGCTCTTTTATTAATGTATGGAATTTAATGCGGTTTGAAGTAAACGATTAGAAAAAAAATCTAGTTTCAAGGAAAGTCATTAAGAAGTTAAAAAAAAAATTTTTCATATTTTATTATAATAATTAATCACTCCAGTGACCTGCAAGTGACTTTCCATGAATATACAAACTATTTAAATTAAAACTATTTTTAAAATATCTATGTATATAAGACAAAACCCTTAATATATTTGCTTTTTAAGAAAGTGCATTTAAATCGTAAAATTTGGTTTACACCCATAACATTGCCGGTTTAACGAATTATTTAATTCAATTATGAGTGTAAACCAAACTTTATGTTAGGTATAAAGTCCTCTTAAGTTTTTGTATAAAAATGGATTAGAAAATTTAGAAATTAAGTTTATTTTACTATGGACTCAGGTAGTCAGGTTGGACTCATAATCCTAGAGTCCCAAAATTCTCTCGTTCGTTCATCGTCGTCATGCGATCGTGACGAATCGTACATAGTAACATAATGTGTAATGGTTAGGCGGTTGGACTCATAATCCTGGAGTCCCAAGATTCTCTCGCTCGTTCATCGTCGTCATGCGATCGTGGCGTATCGCATCTAGTAAAGAAATTTGGCCGAAAAATTGAAATAAATAAAAGATTTGCTATTCACTCGATTTCAATAAAAATCCATTATAGAGTGCAATGGTAATAAACTAATAAGTACAAAATTTGAATTTTTTTAATTTCTCTAGATAAATAAAAAATATTTGTTTAAAAAATTGTTTAAATTGAAGTAGTATGAGTTTATATTGCGAAAAAAAGTTAAAAATCATGACCGATCGATTAATAAGCATTATCTAATAGTTTTTGTAATACCAGACGTTGGACTCAATGCAATTACGCCCACACTCCACAGTTGTTGCAGTAACCACTATTTGTTTTACCTGCTACCCCTACTTGTTACCTGAACTTTTTTTAATATTTTCGATTTAGTCCGTTGTTATCATTAAATTTAATTAATTAATTTACATTTATTACAAATTTTATTACAAATTAAACTTATTTTTTATTTAAATTTAAATATTTTTTTATAAATTTTTTTATTTTAAATAGGTAAATAAATTTAGTACTAATTTTTTTTAATTTTTGTTAACAAACCAATGTTGGAGCCCATGGTATTATGTTGGAGCCGATGTTGATTGTTTAACCAATCAATGGGCTGTTTTTTTACTTTTTTTTTAAATTAGTACACGTGTCACACGGCCTTTGGATATGAGTCCCCCCATAAAAAAAATCACCAGCCGCCACTGGTTAGATGGGACGCTATTATCGATAAAAAGGAATAATCCTTCTCCTAGTCCGAGCTTAATATACTTTCTGATTTTAAGAATTAATATACCTATTGTAGCATTGCTTTCAACTAAGATTTCATTTTTGTGAGGATCTGAAATTCGAACTTCTGAAGAAAAATAATTGTATTGTAAAAATATAAGTTTTATTTTTAAATAAAACTATTTGAAGAACTTTATATAGCAGTGTTAATGATGGCAAAATAAAAAGAGAAAACTGCAATCATTAGTTGCAAATTCAAAAGTATATGATTCACTTTATTGCGCTTAATTAATTCGATAATTTATAAAAAATATTGATATCATAATAAGTTACTTACAGAGATATAAACTTCATGATTTTTAAAGCCCTTCCAGCCATTCGTTTCCTTTCTTCAAAGTCTTTTCCGTTCATTGGAACGCCTTCCATATTTTAAGTGATACATTTTTGCAAAATAACAGTTTTAAATTTAGGTGAACTCTGCACTCGATTAATGCTGATAGTAATTGTCGGTGTTGCCAACGCTTAAGTATTCAATTCCATTGGTCATCAACTTAGACCAGTTAAACTTAAATATTAATAAGTTTAAATGGTCTAAGGCCATCACCGATGTACACTTTACGTGATCTTCATAATTAGAACTTCGTCAGGTGATAGTAATTTAAAATTCTACAATTTAGGAAATTTGGAGAAAATTAATCTGGTGTAAACGGTGCAATTTTTAACAGAAAAAATAATTAACCCACCCACAGTTTTCCACAGCTTATCACTGTACAAATAAAAAAGGCGTTTTTCCTTTGAACATAAAACAACAAAAGGAACTGATTGTAAGTAATTACTAAAGACTAGCTAGGCAAAAACAGATGGGACTTAGGAGAAGCCCTTACATAACTCACTAATAGAGAAAGTTCATTAACGCTAATAAACGTTTTGATTGGTTTTAACGTTATAACTTCTCCTAAGTCAGATCTTTTTTTGCCTAACTATCCTGTCTCTATTTATTACCAATAAAATAAATTTAAATCTAGAGATTTTTTGTTGGGTATAAATAGATTATCCAGGAACGACTTAAGGCAGCGATTCCAAACTGGGAAGCGTAAATTTTTGTTGAAAAACAAAAATGTTTTTTTTTTATTAATTTTTCTTTTGCCCTGCTAACTTCAAAGGATGCTCTATTTACAAAGAACTACAAAAAAGAAGGTTCCCTCCATTGCGCGAGAGACAAGCTGTGCACAGTGTAAGTACAAATAATCCTATGCTGGTATATCTTATGCACAGGTGGCGAGAGAAAATAATAGAATGATTCAAGATGTCAACAACGCCCAACAAACTCAATATATAGCTGCCCCGGAACAGCAATCAAACAATATTCTAGAAGCAATGATGGCAAGAATGATGGAGAAGATGGACAAAATGCTGGACCTCCTGACTGCTTTGATAACAAAAATGATTTAATAACACACACAATTCTAAACAAATATCTAACAACCCTGAAGATATCGGTCTAGAATGCAAATGGTCTTGTCAATCATGGACTGGAGGTCAAATCTTTTATCATAAACCAAAACTTGGACGTCTTGCTAATTTCTGAAACCCACATGACTAACAAAAGCTTCATCAAAATTCCCAATTACACTATCTATCACACTCAGCATCCTGATGGTACAGCGCGGGGGGGGGGGAACTGCGGTCATCATTAAGAACAATCTAAAACATGACGAATTAGAAAAAACAATTCAACGAAACATACAAGCTACATCAGTTGTAATCGAAGACTGGCAGGGACCACTCACCCTTTCAACGGTGTACTGGCCCCCTAACATAGCCATCAAAACACAACAATTTGATACATTCTTTAAATCACTTGGTCACCGCTTTATTGCAGGAGGTGACTATAATGCGAAGCACAATCATTGGGGTTCGAGGCTGATAACACCCAGGGGCAGGTAGCTATATCAATCATTGCAAACTTGCGGCCTATTACAACTATCAACAGGTGAACCTACTACTTACTGGCCTACAGATAGAAACAAAATTCCGGATTTACTCGATTTTTGTGTTACTAGAGGTATTTCGCATAATTATCTTAAAATTGAAACGTGCTTGGACCTGTCATCTGATCACACTCCTCTTCTGAACACCATAGATTCATGTGTCTCTAAAATTAATAAACCACCTGCTTTATTTAATAAAAATACAAATTGGGAAAAATTTAAAAGCTGCCTTTAATACAAATTAAACCTCAATATACCATTGAAAACTAACAGCGAACTCGACGAAGCGGTAGAACATCTAACGGTAGCAATACAACAAGCATCATGGAGGGCTACACCACCAGACTCAAATATTGACAAACCCGGCTATTGTCCCGCACATATAAAAAGGGAGATAGCAGAAAAGAGAAAACTAAGAAGACGATGGCAATTAACACATGCTCCGAGTGATAAAACCAGATTGAACGAAGCCACAAGGTGACTGAAGGGACTTCTTGCTGACAACAAGAATCAAGGAGTGAAAATCTTCCTGGAAAACCTCTCGGCTAGTCAAGCGACCGACTACTCTTTGTGGAGAGTCACGAGGAGGATGAAGAAAACCACAGAGGCAAAACAACCCATTAGAGCCAATGATGGAAACTGGGCTCGGACCGATTTGGAAAAGGCCAAGGCTTTTGCCGACCACCTTGCTAAAGTCTTCCAACCTCTTCCAAGAGAAATTCCCGTCGATGAAGAATACCCTATCCATCAGCTACTTGAGGCTCCTTATCAAATGGATCTACCAATTGTTAAATTCAAAATGAAAGAAATTAAAAATGTTATCTACAAAATGATTGATCCAAAAAAGGCCCCTGGGTATGACTTAATAACAGGAAGAATTCTGCGAAATCTACCAGAAATTGGGTTTAAACTACTTCGAATCATATTTAATGCAATCCTCAGAAACGGTTATTTTCCTGATCAGTGGAAAGTGGCACAGGTGATTGTGATACAGAAGCCAGGAAAAGATCCAACCGAGACATCATATTATAGACCCATTAGTCTGCTGCCAATTCTTTCAAAAACATTCGAAAAACTATTCCTAGAAAGACTAAAACCGCTGCTTCGAGAGGGGAACCTAATCCCCGACCATCAATTCGGTTTTCGGCAGGGTCATGGAACGGTGGAGCAGGTGCACCGGGTTGTGAAGAAGATCAGAGCAGACCTGGAATCCGGGAGATACTGCTCCGCTGCATTTCTTGACATTTCTCAGGCTTTTGACAGAGTATGGCACACAGGATTGATATAATATAAAATCAAGAAACACCTGCCTCGCCCTTATATTTGTTTGCTAATATCTTATTTAACCAACAGACACTTCTTAGTCAAACATGGAGAAGCTCATAGCAACTTGGAGCCCATCTTATCACGAGTTCCTCAGGGTAGTGTACTTGGACCTGTGCTGTACCTATTATACACATCAGACCTGCCTGCATCTGACGATACAGTATCAGTCACGTATGCAGACGATACAACTATAATGGCATCTAGTGATGATCCAAATCGTGCTTCTCGATTGCTGCAATATCACCTAAACAAAATTGAATACTGGCTCAAGGCATGGCGTATCAAGGCCAATACCACGAAGTCGGTACATATCACCTTTACCCTCAGGAGAGGAACTTGCCCGGGTGTCATGATGTGTGGTGGCGTTCTTCCGGAGCAGGAATCAGTAAAATACTTAGGCTTACATCTCGATCGACGACTGACGTGGGCAAAACACGTTTCACAGAAGCGCCTCCAACTGGGCCACATGTATCGAAAAATGTACTGGCTTGTAGGCCGAAACTCACCATTATCTATAGACAACAAGTTGCTTTTATATAAAACAATCCTAAGGCCTATATGGACATATGGAATCCAGCTGTGGGGTTCTGCCAGTGACTCCAATATAGCAAAAATCCAGCGTTTCCAGTCCAAGGTACTGCATGGTGCCTGTGGGGCACCCTGGTATGTCCCAAATGACGTTATTAGTGCTGACCTACGGGTTGAAAGTGTGAAAGAAGTGATTTCTTCCATGAGCAAAAAATATCAGTTAAAACTCGCAGACCATCCCAACCCATTAGTGTGTGATCTGCTAGTGGAGCCTCTGGTAAGGAGACTAAAGATGTATGATCCCATGGACTTGCCCCATCGTGTTTGAGCTTTGCACTACATTTGTGATTGAGTTATGAATATTTTGAATATTTGTATGTATGTTTAAAATAATTGGTCAAAAATGTAATAAATAACCTAAAAGGAGGCTAACCAATGGGTTAGCTCTCCACTGTGCCACTTTTGATTCCTTTATAATGTCAATTAATGTTATTTATTGTCCATCGGACAGATTGTAATGTATTTGTGGAGACAATAAAAAAAAATTAATTTTTCTTTTATTACATTTTTTATCATTTAAAAAATTCTTCTCCATTTTCTCTTCTCCATTTTTTTCTGGCAGATCTCTCTCCAATTATTGACCTTCATCCTTTCCGGGACAGTCAGCACTTCTTCCTGTCATCTTGTTTTTGGTTTTCCTCGTGGTCTATCTGGTCTTCATTTCATGACATTTAGCTTTCGTTTGTTCTTTTGAAATCCAGTCATTGAAAAATTAGCATCTACAAATCCTAACGTATCGGAAGATTCATGGGAAAATTTTGGTATACCATGGGATCACATAGTAGTGATACACTAATATAAGCACTAGGTACTAGGTGATAATTGGTCTTACTTGAAATAATTTATGATTATTTCGTAATTAATTTGAAGGCTTTACTAATGCAAATCTCAAATCAGGTAAGCTATTGTTTTTAATAACCCCTGTAGATATAATAAATTAAATATCGAGGATCGCAAAAGATTAGCGAACGAATGGAGAAAATGGAAGAAACATGGTCTCATCGAAGTTATTCTGACAGGTAAGCTTACTGACTGTAAGCTTCAGATCTGTGAGTGCCTCTGAAAGTTACAACATTGGGTATTTCTGCTAAAATAATTTTATTGATGGTATTACAAAAATCTACTTAAATCAATAAACATCACGACAGTTTTCCACTTGTGCCACTATTCCGGCCAAGGTGCGATAAGGGCTGCCTTTCTTCTTCATCTACTTTATCCTGTTTGAAGTAGTTAATCTTGACTATTTTATTTTCCGAAGAAGTACCAACTGAACAATTTATCTATATAAATTGAATCGCAAGTGAAAGTAATCGTACTCGCTTCGGCGGTACATCTACTAAAATTGGAACGATACAGAGAAGATTAGCATGGTCCCTGCGCAAGGATGACACGCATATTCGTGAAGCGTTCACCATTTTTCCACGTTCCATGGTGAGCTTATGATCGCAGATTGTTCGCACTCATCCCTGGTGCCTAACCAGCAGCGTGGCGCGTCCCCGGGTTGCGGATAGGGGAACGACCAAATAAATTTGGTTAGCTGTGAATAATTGAATAAGCAGCCGCGGACAAGGATACATTAAGACGGTATCACCCCTTTTCGCCGCCTCTCATTTAGCCGCCACTTTTTTTTTCATTCGCCGCCGATTTAATTTTAATTTCATTTATTTAAAATAATAAATTTACATCAATTAATTCAAATGGCCATAAATATGACTAACACTGTCTAAATATTCAATCCACTGAATTTCATTATTCAGCACAAGTTCTTGCAAGTTCTAGATGCATTCATTGTTGTGAATATATTTTGGTCGCTTGCGTGGTGTTGGTCTACCATTGGTAATTGCAACCACGTCACGTTTGTAATGCGACCTTTCAATTTTAAGTCATTATATTTTTAAGTTCGGTTTATGGTGAGAGCGTAAGTCATCAAAGAGTTTCCCTGGAATTGGTAGAAATAGATATTAAATGTTTATTTTATTGTTAAGGGTTAACAATACCCCATTTTGGTACTTAGCCTAACGGCTAAGTAGAACAAAATTGTATATTTTATATAGTGAATTGTGTGCGGGTAATTCGGAAAAAGACGCTTTGTTCACCCGGCCAGAGAAGTGTGGTAAGAGGGTAGTTAAGTACAAGATTAGCCAGCCGGTATCGCCCGGGAAACCCAGTGGAAGCCGAGCGGCATTGCTAAATTAGACACCTTTTGTTAGTTTATGGCCCATAGTATTGTTAAGGCGGCTCTACGGTGTAATGGCATTATCGCCTGATATATTTGGGAAAACCACGTCACTTGATGTGCGTGATCAAGAATCGTTTGTAGATTTCTTGAAGTGGTGGTGGAAATGATCTAGGACACCACAAAAAGGCAGTTGCGTGGTGAACTTGAAAGGAGTAAGTTACGTTTTTAGACTTGCAAGGAGCAAGTTACCATATTTTGGAGACCGACACGCAACGATCGGCTTCATCAACATCAGGATCGAGGAGGTTTGGGGTCGTCTCACATGCTAACGACAAGTAGACGACAGCCATAACCGTACCACACCACCGAAACCACATTCAACATAGTGCGCGCGCGTAAAATAACATATAAAGTGATCACACAGGACAGGGGTAAAGTTAATAATTGTAATTAGTATTTTGTTGTTTATTTTCTTTCGATTTGTAATTTGTTAGTTTAGGATTTATTATTGTATAATTTTTTTTAATACACTGCTAATTCACAGAATGGTCGACTTTTCATTTCTCGGATTTTGATATTTTGTAATTTCCACGGCCCTGAGGGTAATTTAAATTTCAAGATCGGGACAATCTAGGTAAATTGTCAGAAATAGAACAAGAGAACCATCTCACGTTCTACTTTTTCTTGCTCTCATTTAAGATATTCAATCACCTCATAAATATTAGGATGACATTTCTTGGCCAACCTATTAAAGCGGTTGTGCAAACCTTCCACGTGGTTGTTTGTTCTATATTCTTGATTTTCCCAATGATTCCAAATCATGCGACTATAACGAGCTTGAATTTCGTCAAACCAGGTTTCAATGAAATAGTCGAGTAATTCGTCGATTCTGGCGTCCTCTGGGCGCTCTTCATAAATAATTTCCCAAAGCGCATCTTGTTGAGTAATTGGAACAAGTGCCATTCCAATGATTCGCTTTATGACCTTTTTATGCCAACATTCTTTTCTCTTCTGTCGGCGTACTTCGAGGTAAATCCAACGCCTTGAACCTTTCACCAAATACTTTGTGCGAAATGGAACATACAACCCCTAATAGCTGTATCAGGAAGTTTCAGATTTATTGTGTTTATCATGGCCATTTCATAATCAATTTCAATAATTGCTGGAGCAAATGTAAGTCCATAACTGTGAGCAGCATTACCAATAAGCGTAAATAAGCGTTCGTACGTTGGTGCTGACTTACTTGGTAAAAATGCATACAGTACAGGACACATTTTTCCTTTAATTTCACAATGGAAGGAATATAGCTGGGCAAAAATCTGTGGAACAGCTTTAAAAGTGCCATCCATTAAAACCAAAGGTGCTTCGCAAAGTTTCTTAAAAAATCTAATGTACAAAATACCACGATTTTTTCATCTTCTCCATCTTCGGCTAGAATAAAATTGTGATCATCCTTAGTTGAACGTTTCTCGTACATATCTTACACTACGGAACATTGATCTGTAACTGAATTAATTTGAATTACAAATTTTTATTTCCATCATTTCAATTTAGTTACATTAAAATTTGAGCAAGAATTAATGTGATGCAACCGATTAAAATCCACCGAAGTTGTTAAATTTTGTTGCTGGTTTGAAACGGTGACTTTAATTTCGGGGTTCACAACTTTATCGGCAACTTATTATTACGTCTAAGATTCCAAAAATGTTATAAATATTTGCTTTGATTTTCGTAATTGGCTTTAGGAAAGGCAAAAAATAGCATATTCACGCTCGGGATTAAGGGACTTTTTGTCCAAGCGAGCGTAAAGTGTCACATCTCGGCTCTAAGTAGCAGGCGTAAAGTGGTACTTTTTGGCCCTCTACTTTTTGGCCCGTCTTTTAATAAAAGCAATGAAAATAAGTAAACTTTTATTTTAACTGGAAATTAAAACAATTATTACAGTTATTTACCGAAATCGAAGGATAATTTGTGTTTACATTCTCGCTTCCTGAATTAATACGACCAATATTTACTTCCTGCTGTACCACGACATTTTGTAAATTCGGGGGTTCTGCATTGCCAAAAAGTACCTTTTTTGAAATTTGGTATTTACAACATTCACGCTGCGGGCCAAAAACTTACACTTTACGCCCTAGATACAAAAATAACTATTTCGTCCTTCGGGTAATTTTCCCCTCGGCTGCGCCTCGTGTAAACAAACCTTTACCCTCATGACAAAATGTGGCACTTCCTCGGTGTATAATATACTATTTTTCATACATTTCTTTTCTGCAGCGATAACAGCTCTGCACTTTGATTACATAAAGTCCACTGGCTTTACTTACAGCATAAAGTTACAACTTGAGTTCTATTTCGGTATGTTTCACTTCTTATATAACGTTCGAGTTCTTCCCACATATGCCATATGGGATTCAAATCTAGAGACTGACTAGGCCACTCACAAAGTCGAATTCTTGCATTATTAATGTATTCTTTTACATGTTTTGAAGTGTGTTTTGGGTCGTCATCTTGTTGGATTACCTATCGGTATATATATTACATCTTGGGTTTATCAACTGGTCAACAAGAAAAATTCCTGGTTGGTCGGGTTCTCCTTGCGCAGCCAAACGAGCCACACGCTTCTCTAAAGTAATGGTTACATCATCTTCTTTCTGGGCAACCAAATTAAAATTTTTTTTGATTATAATAAATAATAATTAAATTACCTCTATATGAGTTAGGAATTTTATTTTATTTATTTTCACGGATAAAACCATTTTACAACTAAATACAAGGATATAAAAATAAAGAACATGCATATACAAAACGGAGATTATATTAAATCATAAACACTAGTTTCAGCAATGTCCAAGTCATTCAACATCCTCTTGAATTTGGCAGAGGTTGGCTGAACAAATCGGCGATTCCATTGTCATTCAAACAGCTGGCAAAACGAGCCATTCGAGTAACAGGGCCAAACAGTCCATAGTTCCTCCTGAAATTCAATTTTTGAATATTTTCTAATTGCACCCCTATTGGCTTTCTTCCGCCTTATTGTATTTGGAAACAATAAGGGTAAAATTAGCAATGCAAGATTTTCTTGAATACCTATAAAAATTATATAATCAACACTATGATGATGATTTTATACCAACCACACCACTTATTGAAGAGGTGGTTGGAATGGTTTTCATGTAAAACATCAAAATCTTTTCAAATCTAAAACCAAGAAAAATAAAATAACATCAAAAAACACATAATAAATAACATTGCAATAATAAAAAAAATTACCAAATTGAAACCTAACGGCAGCTTAAGAGCAGAGTAGGTTTGGAAATAATCGTGGATTGCCAAATTATCCCGATTGTATTTCTCCAACTTAGCATGAGTCGTCTTTCCCCAATAGTCTTCAACTTTTACCCACGGCTGTTTATTATAAAGGAGCCAGATTAAAAGCTTGCCAGTCACTTCGTCGACTGCGACACCTGGAAAAAATAAAGCCAAATTATGAATTCATTAGCGATAGGTAACTACATACTACTTTTCTCGGCAGGTAAGGTACTCTTAGTACTTCTACGACGAGAAATTATATTTAATTTTATATATTTCCGTCGAGAATTCATATACCTATCCCATAATTTGCCTTGGGCACTTATAGGCTTTTTATTTGAATGCCTGCATGCAGGTACAAAATAACTCTCAGCAAATTCGCATTGGAATATTTTTACATATAGCCCTTGCAACGTCAATAAATCGTTCTTTATGATTTTAAAAAAATTAACATTAATCGAATACAATTCATTATGTATGTAAATTTCTACAATTTTTAATTCCGATCTTTTCAAACTCTTTTCTATTCTTCTTTTTCTTAACTCTTCTTCTCCGTGCTTTCAATCTAACTTCTTATACCTATAGGGTATACTACAGTTGATACCATCCTTGTAATACCAACTTAAGTTGATTAAGTAATCCACTACGTTAAATAACAATCAGGGTCGTACTTCATTAATGTCATAACAGGTCTGGACTTAGACTGTATGGTTTGGTAATACTCGCCTATTCTAACATGTATAAAGTTACAACCCGTGTTTTCCCAAGAGGGAAATTTTTTTGTAAATAGTAAAAGACTAACCTTGCATTTGGATTATTTTCCAATTCTTTATCGATAAGAATTTTAACCAAGAGGTTGCGCTTTACCAAATTTTTAATTTGGCGACAAGTGGCCCTGGTGACAACTGGCCTTGGCTAGTAGTATACTGTTTTACCAGCGGAGAAATATTTTGTCAAATATTGATTTTGTCTAAGTTGTTTGACAAAAATAGTACACATATCGGTTCCAATAAGAATATATAAAACTAGCTGGAAGGCCCATCCACGGACGGGCAGTTCGCCTAGGTTGAAAACTCGATTGGTGTGCTACTCGATCCCAGGGGGATGTGATTTTAACTTTTAAGTTGGTACTACCAAGGACCAATCAGAATGCGTTGTGTGTCCTAAAAAATTGACACGCTGGAGGCGGCGGCGGCGGAGGAGCGTGCTGGTCTTTTATATGTTTGATTATTTATTAAGAATACGACAAATGCGAAATAGCTCGCAAGTACGAGTACGTCAATATTTCAATTCTACCGTATCTACTAACTGCGTTTTGCACTTTAATGTTTAATTCGCGGTACCTTTTTATTTGTTGACATTGAGCACCCGCAACTCCTTGAAAAAATGACGCTACATGCATCTGGCTGTCTTTGTGTAGACCTTCTAAAAATTTTCAATGATTTGGATGATGGAAAATACGTCAAGAGTTCATCCATATGCTCGTGAATAGGCATGGATTCGACAAGAATATCGAAAGCGGCAGTAACTTCAAGGACAGGAACATAAGCAAGAGCAGCCAGACTACGAATGCTCTCACGGAAGACGTCGTTAGTGTCATAATCTTCTTTCATTCCAAGTTGCTGAACTTTTCTTATATATCCATATATCTATTGGATATCCATGTTAGGATTGAGTTTCAAGTGGTTGAAATCTTGTAGTCAGATTATTTACGTATAGAATTTTTATATTATTTAATTTGGCTATTGTATTGCAATTACTATAGAAATAATGTAAAATTATGTGTAGTTTTTAAATATCTATAATAGAAAACCCATGTATATCCTATGGATATGTTATAGATATTATGACAGCTAATGGATGTCTAATGGATAGTTATATGGGAGTGTATAAGTTTAATTATTGTAAATTTTATATTGCTAAGAATTGAAACATTATTTTAAATTTAATGAGCCATACGTTGTATTTGCAACTTTGTAACATTTTAAGTGTATACGAGTGACTCATACTTCGCAACATTGTTGCACATATATATTTGCAAAGGAATTCAGGATGTCTCGGGTCGTTGTATATGGATTACAAGAATTGCAAAGTAGAACGGAAGTAAGTTTTTGGAAATGTATTAAGCTCGGATGAATCGTGTAAGAACAAAGGAATAAAGTAATGTAAATCATATATAAACTCCACATCTCCATATCACATCTCCATGCTAGAATCAGTCGAGTTCTGAAGTCAGAACCACGTACTACTACAGATGTAACTGCATAAGCGAGTTATAATATGCAGGGTGTTACCATGCACCTCATCGGTTGTATTGTTATAAAAGTGTAATTATTAAACAGTTAAATAATAAAAAATAAAACCAAAACATTGTTTATTATATTGTGCCTTATTATGTGTAGGAATGTACGGCAGGAAACGGTTCAATAGCCGTTTACAGTTGATTATACCATTAATCAGACGATAGATAAAATACAGATCTGCGACTAAACGCCTAATACTCCAAGGATCTTGTGTTGCATGATATAAGGCAATTCCTACTCGAGAAATTTACCGAAATACTTCCCCATTTATAGTGCAGGTATTTAAGGAACCTATACGCTCAACCCCTTCTAATCTATCTATATCAGAACGATAAAATGGAGGCCATACACATGACGCTTATTCTATTTGGGATTTCATTAGGGAGAAGCACAATAATTACAGTGTTGCAAGTTTGTATCCAAACTTGAGGCCAATACTAAACGGGAGGATGTTACAAATTACAACAAAGGTAAAATTATAAGGATGTTTTCAATGAAGAATCTTGGCCAGCAGGTGTTCTTGTACGTGATTTCGTATTTCATATGGGAATTTACCAGATGTACCTAACCAAGTGGTAAATTTGCGTCAAGACCTAGTAAATTAGTTAGTAACATAATTAATTCATAATTGTGGTGGAATGAAAACTAAAATTAACGAAATTGGAAAACGTTTCAAATTGCTTTCCCCAAAAGCAAGACTTGTTGTAGTAGGTGATTTCAACCTTCCTAATACGCAATGGGCATATTATGATGGTATAAATGTTTTAGTTAGTTCTTCTTCTTGCACTAAAATTAATACTATTGCTGATTGTATGTCTTATCTGAATATGTCACAAAAAAATCAAAACCGTAATTCACTATTGGATTTAGTATTCACTAATTTTGATGAAGTTAATATAGACATATCAATGATTACCTTAAGTGAAGTTTTCATTCATTATTTTGCTTATTCTCTGTCCTTAGCAGTTAATGCTCGGGAAACCAATCTAACAATAAGTAACTGCTTTCACGACTTTAAGCGCGCAGATTACTCTGCAATCAACGATTATCTGTCGAATTGTTCATGGTCAGAGATTTTTGATTCCAACCACATCGACATAGCTATTGCAAAATTCTATGACTCATTATGGTACATAATAAATATACCTATGTTCCACTCAAATATGTGAAAAGTAGCGAGCATCCTGTATGGTTTACGAAAGAACTTATTGACTTGGTTCGTGACAAGAAATTGGCTCACAAGCAGTATCGGGTAAAACAGAGGTAAACAAAGGTGCACGGGATTTTGTCATATCGACCGCCGAGTTTGTACAGGCTTCTGTTGTTGTACCCTTAATTCGGTAACGTGATTCATCAATTCTTAAATTGTTCTTTACATATCCATTGTCAGTGTCTTCTTCACCGTTACATGTCATTGTGGATTTTGGTTGCTTGTGGATGGAAGTGCAACTGCTCGAGGTGAAAACTTTTTACTTGTTAATAATCCACATTCCAATCTTCTTGTGTTTATTAAGTTTTTTTCGATTAAGTAGCATTCTGGTATAAAATTTTTTGGAACATACAGGGAGTTACAAAAAGTAGAATATACATTTATCAAACTGAGCTAGCTGGAGTTAATGGCATCAACAGCACCAACTTTTCCTTACAATATGTTTCTATTCCAACGAATATTTATTAGAAGATGGTAATAATGGAAGAAATAATTTTGCGAAAGCCTGTCATCGGAAAATGTAATTATGTTTTAGTATTTAGGAGGTAACGCATAAAAAACAGTAGAAAGGAACAAAATATGGGAAGAGAAGAAATAAAATGGATGGAAGTGATTATGCTGAAATTAAAAACAGATAAAAAAAAGGCAGGAAAGAATAAACGTTATGAAGGGCAGATAAGCAATGGAAAGAAAGGAAAACTTAGTAATAAGAGAGAAAAGAGAAAGAGAGAACTAAATAATTTTCAATTTTATTTAGTTATTTTTATTTAGTTTTGATGTGACATCAGACAACATTGATTTTGTCATAATCAGGACCGTTTTAAAATTTAAAAAAAAAACCTTTTATTTACAATAAATTAAATAAAAAATAATTTTAATAATTAACAACAAAGCTTCTTGAAAATGCTTCATGCTTTATTTATATTGATGTTTTTAAAAAGCTTTGTTTGTATATAAAATTATTTTTATTTTTTAGTTTTAATTTTAAATAAAAAGTTTTCATCAAATTTTTCTAATTTTTACTTAATTTATATTTATGTGTATTATTAACTCGTAAGAATATTTAATTATAGTTACTAAATTGTAACTTGTATTATTTTATATTCAAGTTAAGGATAAATAAAAATTAAAATTGAATGTATATATACCATGACAGCTGTTTCGTCCTTTTTTGGACTTATCAAATGATAATAATATAAAATCAAAGATAAATTTATTATAAAGTGATGTAAAACAAAATTTTTAAAAAACTAAATGTTAAAAAAACACCAAATACTTACAAATGAATTGAGATACCCTAATTGAAGTCCGATGGCGATTAAAATCCATCAATAAACCAAAAGAAATGCATATGAGGTCGAAATTCGTGTGGTATACAATTTTGGATTAATCAGTCAAACTGACAATTAAAATGTATTTAAAAATTATGAAATAAAGCATATGCCTACTGAGAAAATATATTTAATACAATAACAATGCAAATTGTTAAGAAAAATATAAAAACTCTAGTAAGATATAAAATAAAAAAGGACCAAAAGAGTTACAAATTCAAAGACAACGCGAGTTGTTAGTTAAACTTTATAAAACTTTAGGCAATAAATAAAGGCAGTAAATCTATTTTACTTTACTATTTACTTGATAGGTTTATTTGTAATCTATCTACCTTACAGCGATCCTGGATCAGCTCTTGAACCAGGATCAGCTGATCCCCGAGTTAACCCTCTTTTATACAACTGGCCCTTAAAATAATCAAAATTACTTGATAAAAATCCAATTTTAAGTAACAATATTACTTCACTCAAATAAATAGATTACTTTATTTAAG
Organism: Rhagonycha lutea; assembly: GCA_958510855.1. Taxonomy (NCBI): domain Eukaryota; kingdom Metazoa; phylum Arthropoda; class Insecta; order Coleoptera; family Cantharidae; genus Rhagonycha; species Rhagonycha lutea. The sequence continues at coordinate 17,859,600 of OY294039.1, read as the reverse complement.
TAAAAGTTGTACTTAAGATGATGTTATTCAACAGAAGTAAACATTTATTACCGACAAGTAACCCAATTTTTATTTGAAAAATTTATATCGCTTACTGTAAAAAAATGAAAAATACTTGATAAAAATTCTATTTTAAGTAACATTGTTACTTAATAATAATTATTATTAATTCATAATCTATAGGTTGTGTTGGTAATAATTATTAATTGTTCTCTATTATAATAATTACTATAATATTAGATATCAAAGAAAAATTTAAAACACTGGAAAAATTGGAATTGATTACGATTGTAATCACGATTGAGAAGTACTAACTGTAGTTAGTAGAAAAACAAAACTTGTAGGTAAGTATAGTATATTATGTTAATATTTTTAAACAAATATATTATAATTGAAATGCCCAATTGTTTCATTTGTTCTTTCATTTCAAAGAATGTTTGTAGTTTAGTTTTACATTGTAAATTGAAGCATAAATTAGATAGTAACAGTCCTTACAGCTATAGAGAAGGTAAGTGCTTACGAGATTTTTGTAATTTGAAAACTTTTAAACGCCATTTAAATTTAAAACAAGCAATGATTTAGGAACTGATTCCCATAGTTGGAATGAGAGCGAGGTTTTTAAATCATTATAATAGAGTAAAACTTGAAAATCAGGCCAAGTCAACAAGTTCTTCGAACAGTCCTTGGTCGCAAGCTTTATACGAAAGTGATGATAATGATAACGATGATTTACAACACGAAGTAAATATGGATTACGATGATGATGATACTGCCATGTTGGAACGAAAAGATACAGATCAACATTCAATCGAAATTGCGAAAAAAATTAATTTAAAAAATATTTTGAACAAAACCATCAAAGGAAAGAATATATTGGCGTATTATGAAGAACACAATACACTAACTTGTGTGCTACGCAATAAATTAACGGAGGCTATCATAGAGAAATACCTTGAAAGCTGCAACCCTGACAGACGAATTAACACCAAGGAGTTTGAAGGTGTTTTTCCAAATGAACCAAAGGAATTGTACTTTACTTTGACGATGAAATGTATCGGATTGAAGAAGAGAAAGGTAGGACATGGTAAACTGTTTCGAAAATACTATAATATGAGATGAAGCGTAATGGTTTGTTGGCAAGTAGTAGTACACCAGTACACCGAAGTGATGATGATAATGTTTTAGTTCAAACATCAGAAGTGTCAGAGATTATTACGTGGCTGCAAAATTGTTGTGAACCATGGCCGCAGGTGCAAGAAGATTGGAAACAAACATTAATGTACAGACAACAAGAAATGCGGAAAAACCCTGACATTAATTAATATATTTAATAGATTTCTTCCACTTAAACGGAGTAGGTTATACTTTACTAGAACAAGACTTTTGTGAAATGTTTCCTGGAAAAGAAATGAAAATGTTCTGCGAATGGCCAATATTTTCAAAAAAATTGGTCAATTATGTTATTAACGATGTAAAGCCAAGATTTGGAACGATGGAGTCATCAATTTTAGATGATCTAAGAAATTATGGAATTAATGAAGATGCATAATATAACGTTAGAGTACTGAAATTAATACCTTTAGTAATGAAACCAGTTTTAATTAAAAAGAAAAAAAAAGTTGGAAACCTTCAAGAACTGAAATCTCTCAAGGTTTTATTTTGCATATTAAGAAAATTTCCGAATTACACGAAAGGATAGAAGAGAAAAAACTGCAATTATTTCAATATGGCTTAACTTTGCAGCCTACACCAATCATAGTAGGGGAGAATTTTGACAAAATCAATTCTTCCTACGTTTTTGTTGATGATCATTTATACGAAGTAACAACACCTCTAAAAGCAGTTGATATGTGCTTCAAAATTTATCATTCGTTACAACTTCAATATGCGCACGAAGCAGAACAAGTGTGGTTTACAATTCAAGAAGGCATTTACAATATAACCACCGATTGGACTAAGAAATTCTCATCATTAACGGAATTGCTTTCCTTCTTGAGATAATTTTGTAAAGGTTATTTCTTATTTCTATTGTTTTTATTTACTAATTCGCAAAGTTATAATTTTTGGCTTTTTAAATTTTTGTATCTGTACTCGAATAAAAATGAATATATTATAAACTTTAATAAAATATTTAAAATATAATCCTCAATAAATTGTTACTTATTAAAAGTAATTTTTCCTTATTAATGCTTAATAAATTGTTACTTCTTGCAAATAACTTTTTGTTACTTTTGTTTAATAAATTGTTACTTCTTGCAAATAAGTTTTTGTTACTTTTGCTTAATAAATTGTTACTTATTACAAGTAACTTTTTCTTATTAATGCTTAATAAATTGTTACTTTTGCTTAATGAATTGTTACTTATTTCAAGTAACTTTTTCTTATTAATGCTTAATAAATTGTTACTTCTTGCAAATAACTTTTTGTTACTTATGTTTAATAAACTGTTACTGATTTGAATAGTATTATTAATGACAAGTAATTTTTTAAGATTAATGGTTAATAAATTGTTACTTCTGAGTAGTAACTTTTTGTTATTGAAGCTTAGTAAATTTACAGTTACTTGTGATAAGTAACTATTTTGTTATTAATGCTTAATACATTTTTACTTGTCACAAATAATATTTCGTTAAAAATAAATGTTATTAACAGGAAGTAACATTTCATTTGAGGCTATAGCAAAAAATTTTATTACTTCTTGTAAGTAGAATTTCTTTATGATTAGCAACCTATTTTTTAGAGTGAACTAGTATAAGTTTAGAATGCTTAACACTCGTTCGCACGTATCTTGCAGCTTATCTCAGTTGCAGAGAACGTTGGTACCGACCAGCAACCTTGAGTTGAGATCCTTTTATTTTAATGTGACAAATAATAATACGTTTACAAATTTTTAATTTCGACTCGATTTATTAACGCCAACTCTATCCCCCGTTTTTACAACCCTTAAAACTACCCACAATATTTAATATACAAATTTTAGCTACCTATGGTGTCCCTTATCCATGGTAGTCTTCCCACATAGGCAATTCCAATCAGGAACAGAGATTCTTCACGTCAAATACCGCCAATGATTCTCCCCTTTCTTCAGCTACAGTCCACAATCGTTCCAACTTGCAATCCAGTAAATTTACTTCAGTCAATCATCTACCAATGTTTGTGCAAGTACAGCTCCAAATATTTCTGTTGAATTAATGAACCACCAATCTTTGTCCAAGTACGGATCCCAATGTTTCTGTTGAATTAATAAACCACCAAATCCTGTCCAAGTATGGATCCAAATAATTATGTTGAATTAATAAACCACCAAATCCTGTCCAAGTACGGATCCACTTATTTATGTTGAATAAATAATTCACCAAATTCTTTCCAAATATGTATCCACTTATTTATATTCAATAACTAATCCATTTAATATTTCTTTATCCAAACATACCACTTCCTGGCTTGGATCGCCTTTCGTAATTGAATTTATAATTTAGTCTCCCAAAATGCGACTGCTTGCTTTGGGTATCTTTTCTTAATTTGAATTAATATTTCTTCTCCCCAACAACCCAAGTAACATTTTCCCCCTGCTAGATATCTGCTAGGGCTCTGGCAGAGAAATTTCGCAGGGCCCTGTCTCTGTAATCGGATTGTAACAGGGCTCTGTCACATAATATGAGACAGAGAAAATGGACCCTGCAAACCCTCTGCAGAAAATTTGTCGCAAATCCTAACAGGGCATCTGTTAGGTACCCTGTCAGAGACTCTGCAAGAGCTCTGTCAGCCACTCTGCCAGAGTCTCTGTCCACAGAGACTCTGGCAGGGCCCTGTCTGTCCCTGTTACAGAGACAGACAGAGACAGGTATAAAAAATATTAAATTTTAATAAAATAAATTTATGTCACATTTTTTTAGAAAAATTAATTTTTATTTTTAGATTCTTGCAATCCATTGATTGTGTTATTACATCGCATCGAACTAATTTAACTCTAGGGGTTTCAATTTTATTTACATGGTGACATTTAATTATATCTATTAACTATTAATATATTCTAATGCTTGGTATTCTGTATTATTGGTTGAATTCCATTCTGTCGATGTTGTTACCTATCCTGAAATAGTTATTTACATGAAAGTCAGGAAAATGATATATTACTGACGAGGAGCAATGTTGAAATACGAGGCACTTTGTGCCGAGTATTTTAGAGCTCCGAGTAAAGTGAGATATTTTGCTGACGTATTTTGTATTAAATTTTTCCAAAAATCGTAAAAAATCGAAATTTTAAAACACTATTATAATATTATTGAACAACATTTTTAAAATGAGCAAAAATCAAGTTTGTCAATGTGTCAAAACTTGAACAACATTTTTAAAATTAGCAAAAATCAAGTTTGTGAATGTGTCAAAACACATTGAAAAAATCAATTACTGACATTACCGGACTAGTCAGTATAATTCAATTTCCCTGCGCGTAGATACGCAGGGAAGTGTTGTTTCTATGACGATTTTTGGAAAATAATATTTAAATTTAAAAATTTTTGTTACAATCCAGATTCGAACCTGTACCTACATCCATGACTGCTTCGTAGCCTCTCGTTCTTACCATTTACCTACGGACCCTACTTATAAATTATTTTGAAATTACTGTTAATATGATGGTCACACTTTTGTGTATAATAATGAGTGAACCGCTGAGAAATCAACGTATTTTACTTACCTTTTTTAATAAAATGGAAATTATATCGATGTAAAACATCGCAATTTAAAATATGACACAATAATTCGTAATTGTAACTGCAAATATAGATGTAGTAATAAAATTGAAACCCCCAGAGTTAAATTAGTTCAATTACATAATTACACAATCAGTATGGATTGCAAGAAGTTAAAAATAAAAATTAACATTTTTAAAGAATGCGACGAAAATTTATTTTATTAATATTTAGGGCCGATATATTTTGTCTTGTAAGTATGGGTTACCATCGGCAAATAAGTTTTAACTTTAATTTTAACTTAAAATTTCTAGAATAATTGTGAGTGCGGTATATATGAGAAATTTAATTTTTGATAAATAATATTGATCAAAACGAATCAGTAATAGTGAATCAGAATCAGTAAATGATAATAATAATATAACAAAAGTTTTGTTGTTTAATTCTAGATCGTGGTTTAATTATGATTTCTTTAGATTGGATAAATAAACTGTTAAAATTTATAAATTGCACATAAATGACGTTTAAAATCGAAGCGGATTAGCCTTTGTATTTTGTATTTCTAATATTCTAGAATATTCTAAATGACCTGAACTAAAACTATTTTATCTCTTTCTCTCATAACAATATTTATTATAGCGCTATCCTACTTCGTTACATAGTAACTAGACATAAATTTTTGGCTCAAAATTACGAGGCGCTTTACGAATATTTTTATACCTGTAACTCATAAAAGGTAACTGTCAATGTAACTGTCTCTGTCTGTCTCTGTAACCCTGACAAAGTTTCTGTCATATCGTTGGTTGCTGTGAATAAATCGATTAATTAATTTTCAATAAATCTCTGAAGATATATTCCTTTTAACAATTTTAACCAATATGAATGAAAGAAAGCTTACATCGTTAACAAAATTCTTGATTCTGATTTGCTAAAATTTTAAGAAGCATTGTGTTTATATCTACCTGTAGTAGGTATCTACTATTAAAAGTACAATATAGTATTTAAATTTAATGAATTGTTAAAATTAAAAGTAATTGAAAAATGGTAAAAAAAAGACAATTTTTATGAAGACCACGTGGTATATACGAGCTTTGCAAATTTCCTATAACAGAGACTCTGGCAGGGCTCTGCCGCAGAGTTTTTGCAGGGCCTTGCAAATTACCTGTAACAGGGACTCTGCCAGGGCTCTGCCACAGATTTCTTGCAGGGCCCTGCAAATTATTTTCAACAGAGACCTACCAGGGCTCTACCAGAGTTAATTTTCAGGGCTCTGCAAATAATTCGTTACAAATACCTGCCAGGTATCTGTAAGAGCTCTGTCAAAAAAACCCTGTTATAACCCCCTGGCAGATATTTGCTAGGGCCCTAGCAGAGACATTTAAATTTCACCAGGGAAAAATGTTACTTGGGAAGCGACTGCTCGCTTTGGGTAATCTTGGTTCACTAACTTGTTTATCTCGCTCGTTGCCATATCAAATCTGCTTCTCTCTTGTTTTTCTGTTTGAATTTTTGTTATCATATTTTCTTGGCTTATTATTTTACGTGGACTACCGTAAATAAAGAACACCTATCTAATTTCATAACAACAAATTACAATTAATATATTCCAACACCTTACAATAATAATTTCTATATCAATTTTATTTACACAGTTCACCCGATCCGTTTTATTATCTTTAAATTTATGGAAACATACAATCTTTGAAATAATTGTGTATGTCCAATTACCACTCTTCTCAAAGATACTTTTCCTCAGCCCAGGTCAACTTAACTTCGTCATATTATGAATTTTATTCAAAGTTGTCCTGAACTGAGAGCAATCTTCTCTTCGTCGCGCACAGTCTGCAAGACCGTGACTTTAACCGGTGTTAAGCATTCTTATTCACAGGTGGTCACTGCAATAGATCATTTTTATTTTTTAGTTTTAATTTTAAATAAAAAGTTTTCTTAAAATTTTTCTAATTTTTACTTAATTTATTTAAAGTTTGTAATGAAAAAATTAAGTGATCCGATATCTTCCGTACAAAATTGTCTATATAAGAAAGATCACTGCTATTAAATTTACAAAATTAACAAACTGAGCAGACAATTGAGTAAGGAATATGATGTTAAACGAATTTAAATGTATGGAACTTGTGGCAAAGGGAAGTTTTGGAAAAGTTATCCGCGCTCAAAAGAAGAATGAAGACGACGACGTTAACAAGGTATACGCCCTGAAGGTAATAGAGGACCTTGCAGACCTTAAAGATAACGCAGAATTAAATATTTTACGACGTGTTAAACATCCACTTGTTATTGAACTAATTGGTTCATTTGAACAAAATTATAAATTTTATTTTGTGTTCCCATATTTAAGTGGGGGTTGTTTAATTGACTATATAGCGAGGGAGAAGATATTTCAAGAGAGTGCTGCATCTTTTTATATGAAAGAAATTGTAGTAGGTTTAGAGTATTTGCACTCCGAAGGTATTTTTCACAGGGATGTAAAACCTGATAATATTTTATTAGATGCCATGGGACATATTAAAATTACTGATTTTGGGATAAGTGTGGACAACTTTTCACACGACAAACTATGTTTCCTTACTTCTGGCACACTGACATATATGGCACCGGAAATTTTATTGGGAGTAGGATGCGGATTTTCAGCTGACTGGTATGCAGTAGGGGTATTATTTTATTTGATGGTAGTAGGAAAGTTCCCTTTTAATCATGAAAACCGAGAAGGTTTGATGGACAAAATTACAGAAGGAGATTATGAACTACCAAAAATTGTATCATCAAAAGCAAGAAGTTTGATTCGACATTTATTAGAATGGCATCCCGAGAAACGATTGGGATATACTGGGGCCAACGCCATTAAAGGACATAGATTCTTTAAACACACTCGTTGGGATGAAGTTATTCGACAATCAGAATGTCCTCCGTTTCTTTTTGAAAATTCACCTCCGAATTCGTCCAAATCTGAAGCATTATCTCCAAATATTCAGTTAACAAGAAATGTTGGTGATGATCTTATGTTATATTTAATGATTCTTTTAATTGTTATTATTGTGATTTTGTTTTGTTCCATACCTGTATAATATCACATTAATGTGTTTATTTATAAATAAACTATTTAAATTAAAATAATATATGGTGCGTTGCACTTAAAACCCACGACGACCAAGAGCGCACCCATTGTAGAGGAAAAGGTGGTAACGTGGAGACCTGCTTAAACCATTAAAAACATTTCATTTTATCATTTTTTCATTTCACTGTGCCATGAATTTGGGCATTTGTTGTGGAGGGTAAGTTAAATTCACATGCATTAGGCATCCAAATCAAGCTCATTGTACTACTTTTGATTTTCAGCTCCTTCCTGAATCTGTCCTTGAATCTGGCCATGTAAACATCGATCTTCTCATTGAAGTCAGTGCTGGACAGTAACGAAGCACATGCTCAGCTATTTACAAGCGATAAACACTGCAGCACAATGGTTTGCATCAAATCGACTACTGCTAAAGAACGAAGATAAAAAAAATAACGTTTGTTTTGCTTTTATTGAACTCGAAAATTGCTCCAACAAGCCAGTAAAAGTTGATAGCTAACGCCCGACTTTTCCTATACTTGAAGACGATTTTGTATTGCGGTATGAATGTGTGTTGGATGACCGGGAGAAATTAACATGAATTACATGTTAAGTTCATGAGCTAGAGCCGTCGAACCTCACTAACGGCTCTAATGACTCAAAATTGCCTCTCATTTTTGGCAGATGGTCACAGTTGGGGCGTTATTTTTGTAAATAAAACTTAATGCACTGTAACGTAGTTTGCAAAAACAAACGCCGCCAATGCCCCGATGCCCCGGTGATGTTTACGGGTGGCTAGCTAGAGGGTTGCACCTCCTTCCAGTACCAGAGCAGGGTCGCGCGTACGCGGTTCGTGGATACTTCTAGAACCTACCTCACTCTGTGAAACAAGCTTAAAGTCACTGCTAGCTGGAAGTAAAGAGTTGGGCGCCAGTGAATCAAAAGATAAAAAATTACAATCTTTATTGAGACACAAAAAAGATGGTCGATCAGATCAACCAAGTACACAGAGATGGAATGTGTACCGCTATCACAAAACAATACAGTCAACTGGACTTGAAGTCCCAAACAGAGTGCAGTTCGTAGCTGAGGGCTACTAAAGAAAAAAACCGCCAGGTGGCTGGTCGGTTGCCCCAGCAACAGGCTGACTCTACTAAAAAAATAGCAAATGCAATCTCAATGGGAAGCGACAAAAGGTCACTCCTCTCAACTGAATAACAATGCCCAAACGGGTATGCCTGACGTTAAAACTACGCTTCTAAATGGTAAAACAAATCAATTGAAAAAATAACTTTCCAAGTGGCCTACCTTAAATCCAACTTGTCCTTTCCTAATTGGTAATGACACAAAAGCACTATCGTTCGACTGGATTCCTTTCGTCCGAGATCTCTTTGGAAAATTATCTAGTCCAGTGCCTGATGATGAATGAAATTGCTAAAAATAAAGTAAGCACACAAAGACCGTTAAATTCACAAAAGTTTGTTCCACCTCGAGCGTTAAAATTGAATTCAAATTCAATTGAGAAAGGAAACCCGAATGTCACGCCACTGAGATGCTAATAATAATTGAAATTAACAATCAATTGTTCGAAACTATAATTAATTAATTACGATGGTGGAGATGAATATTGGCACTATGACGAAGTCAGTTCAATACGCACATGAACAGGCGTCGGCGTTGCTTAACAAGGATAACTTCGATGGGCTCAAAAATAAAAGGAAATCGCTGCGTTTTGAGGTGGATAATGATAGTCACTCCTAGTCAGGTAAATCCAACCCAAATTGACAATTAGCAGGTAATATTTACGTTTTACGTCCTCCAATGTTTACTTTCGGAGTTCCAATGGATACCGCTAGATGACGTATTGTCGGCTCACAAATGATTTGAAATTGAAATTATCCTTATCTTGCAGACACAGGTGCAGCTTCTGTACGCGTGAAGGACTACCCCGTCTCTCGTAAATCACACCCTGACGACGGTGAATATGGGATATACTAGAAAAACTGGTAAAATACGCTAAAATTGGCGTGTTGGGTATAAAATTAACTAATTTAATTAGCGCACCAAAAACTGTTAACCACCATTGATCGATCATCGATCGAAAAAGCCTTGAATTTAATTCGCCAATCGTGGCCGTTAAAAATTGATAGGCCCATATACATCAACGTACAGAGTGCGTCGTAATAAAATAAAAGAGCATTTTCAAAATATGCATTTGGAATGCGACAGCACCAGCAACGACATAGACCAGCCCCAATTGCGGGGGTGATACTACATAGAGAGCAGCAAAAACTTGTTCTGTGAACCCACACGCACCTTAAGCACTACTAGCAATGCTAGTACCAAGACGTTAGCGAATTTTTGCAGAAAAGAAAATATTTTATTTTCGCCCAAGACGAAAATAAAACTTTTTTCACCCCGAAGGTTGTTTAAATGCCACTCGCGTTTTTCAGCAAAACTTCGAGCGCGTTCAGGCCTTGCGCTCGATCACCACTTGACTAGCTAATTTTAATTAGTTGGTCAGTTAATAATCACCGTGATGGTCCTCAGATGTTGAAAGAGATGATGGAAGCTTCGCCTCCAGAAACTGTGAATCAATGAGAAGCTTTGCTGTGAACTCGACAAATCGCCCATAATTTATGCTTTTGAACCAGAAGGCAGCCTTAATATCGTCGTTGCGCCTGCAAAACCCGACATGTGCATTTTAGTAAATTGTTCAGGAGAAGGTTTAAACTGATTTGTTTTGTTTCTGGTTGAAGAACAGACTCCACGTATAATTTTACGTTTTATACGGCCTAATTGACAATTTAATAACATTATAATTAAAAACGAAATTATATGAATCTTATAATTTGTTTTATTAATAAATTTAGTGCACATAGCTGATTTAAGTTGCGTCATAGCGTATTTAGAAGACACACATTTTATTATTTACACATAGTAGCGCTTTTTGATTTACCTTCATTAAACAACTATTTTACAGAAAAAAAAGAAATTTCTTTTATGGAAATGTCCGGCTTGAAACCCTTAATCGAAATCTGTACTTAACGCATTTTGCTCAAAATGTGCACATGTCGGGTTTTAAAGGCGCAACGACGATATATTAAACTGATTTAGCTGGATAATGGCATCAGCAGCACTAACTTTTTCTTACAATATATTTGGTCCTTGCTAAAGACCCAATGCACTCGACTCGCCCTGGTTACGACCCTACCGATAAAACTGTTTGAATTTATCTTTATCTTATCGTATATCCGTTTTTAAGTTTGCAATGAAAAAAATAGATGATCCGATATCTTCAGTACAAAATTGTCTATACAAGGAAGATCACGCTACATTATTTTCAAAATTTACAAACTGAGGAGACAATTGAGTAACGTTAAATAATATGTTGTTAAACGAATTTGAATGTATGAAACTTGTGGCAAAGGGAGCTTTTGGAAAAGTCATCCGGGCTCGAAAGAAGAATGAAAGCGACGGCGACGTTAACAAGGTATACGCCCTGAAGGTAATAAAGATCGCTAAAGACTTTAAACACAGCGCAGAATTAGATATTTTACAACATGTTAAACATCCACTTGTTGTTGAACTAATTGGTTCATTTCAACAAGAAAATAAATTTTATTTTGTGTTCCCATATTTAAGTGGGGGTAGTTTAGGTGATTATTTAAAAAGGGTGAAGGTATTGAAAGAGAGTGCTGCATCTATTTATATGAAAGAAATTGTAGTAGGTTTAGAGTATTTGCACTCCGAAGGTATTCTTCACAGGGATGTAAAACCTGATAATATTTTATTAGATGCCATGGGACACATTAAAATTACTGATTTTGGGTTAAGTTTAAAAAACTTTTCACACGATAAAGTATGTTTCAGAATTTGTGGCACACCGAGATATATGGCACCTGAAATTTTAATGAAAGTAGGATACGGTTTTCCAGCTGACTGGTATGCAGTAGGGGTAATATTTTATTATATGATAGTAGGAAAGTTCCCGTTTAATGCTGAAGACGAAGAAGGTTTGAACAAGAAAATTACAGAAGGGGATTATGATCTACCAAAAAATGTATCATCGAAAGCTAGAAGTTTGATTCGAAATTTATTAGAATTGCATCCCGAGAAACGATTGGGATATACAGGGGCCAACGCCATTAAAGGACATAAATTTTTTAAACACACTTGTTGGGATGACGTTATTCGACAATTAGAAAGTCCTCCGTGTCTTTATGAAAATTCACCTCCGATTTCGTCCAAATTAGAAGCATTATCTGCAAATATTCCGTTAGCAAGAAATGTCGATGATGATTATGTTAATTTCTCTTTAATTGTTTTAATTGTACATATTATTTTGATTTTGATTTTTTACATACCTGTATATCACAGTAATGTACTACCTATTTATGAATAAACTTTTTAAATTAAAATTATATAGGGTACGTACCACTTAAAACCCATGACGACCAAGGTCGATCGCTGTTTGTAATATTTTAGTGTATATTTTATGTCACAGAAGGATGCAATTGCAATATGGACTTGAAAATAACGCTGTTGGACTAATTAGCTATTCTAAACATCCGAATAACTACAAAACCTACATCACGAATCTAGAAGTTTCAGATCACTGTCGAGAATGTAATATTCTCATTTCTCAACGTAAACATTTTACAAATTTATTAATGTTAAGATTACAATAAATAACAAAAAAAAAACTTTATTATATAATAGAAATTTTATTTTTACATAATAATATGTTCTGTAATAATATTATTATACAATATATTAATTAATGGCAAACATTGACTTCCCTGCTCCCATATCACTCACATCGTTCAAAGTTGCCGCAACATAGTTTCCAAAAGCTAACCGCCTTTTTTCATGCCTTCCTTAGGAACTGGGACTTGCGCTGCCATTGCATGTATTGTTGGTGCCATTACATTTTTATTGGCTGTTGCTTCAGCAGCAGATACCAACCTATCTAAATGGGCTCTGCTGGAATATGATTTTTCTTTTTCGCAAAAAATTCTTCTTTACCAATATTTATTGCATCCTTAATTTTGAAAGCCCAAATTTGGATTCTGCTTTGACCTTGAACATTATTTTTTCACAAATTCGGTATGTTAAAAATTTTCAATTTTTGAGCTTTCCGTCGAATGGAAAATGTCGTTTAAAATCTCTCAAGAAACACATAGTATTGGCCATTTTAAGAGCTTAAGGTACCCATCCTTCCAGGTATGCTGTAAGATGAATTGACTTCTGATATGGCAAAGGCAGCAACTGAAGAAAACATACTGGCAGAAGATAAATGCCATATAGTAGATAATGAAGGATTTCCATATATAACAGTTTACTTAGATGGTGCCTGGTCTAAGCGGTCATATTATGGCCATAATATAATTATTATAATGCTAACTCTGGAGTAGGCGTAACGATTGGGAAGGAAACATGCAAATTCTGATATACATATGGGAATTCATAATAAGTATTGCATAATTTGTGCTATATCAAATAACAAAAAGGAATTACCGAAGGCTCATATTAGTTTCCGTAATTGAAAAGGTTCTCCTTGTAGTATGGAAGGTGATATTATTGTGGAAGGGTTTTGCTTTTGCGGAGAAGCAAGAAGAATTTATTGCCGATGGAGATCCTTGAGTTTACAAAAAAATACTTGAAGAAGTTCCTTATGACCGTTGTCTTGTTTTAATCATATTTTATAAAATTACGGAAAGGCACTCCGTGATTTTCGCAAGGCAATCAGATCAAATCTCTGTTATGGAAAATTGGGGTTTGGTTTTAAATTTGAATATTTTACGCGGGTTAAGAAGTATGTAGGATTAGCGGTAGATGTCGTAAGTGAAGTCGTTACGGTTGGCAGACAAGGTTCTGATAGAGCAGCGGTAGAGAAAAAGGTGGTTAAGGGGTGATAGAAGTAAGAAGTAACGAAGTGATACAAGTAGGAGTAAAGAAGTACGCAAGATTGTGGTACCGTAACACGTGTTTTTGTTGTAATACAGTCATTTGTGTAATCATTGTAAATAAATAGAGAAAGATATTGAACTATCGTCGAGTCTTTTTTATACTCAATATTTGAACGCAAAGTTTGGTGACCACTGCGGAGACATCGTGGTTTTACAATATCTTTATTGCAATAATAAAGACTCTTTGGCGAGGGGTATCCCTCGCTCTTTGGTCATTTCGGCCATACCAAATACTGTAAATTCAATGTTTTTACAATCCACAACAGAAGTTACAAAACAATGCATCTTTTACGAAGGAGCAATTTGGGTATCAAAAAAAATTAAAAATTTTTAAAAAAAACCTTTTATTTAAAATTAAAAAAATTGCACTAAAAAATAAAAAATAATTTTAATAAGAATAAACAAAACTTCTTGAAAACATCAATATAAAAGCGTGGGGCTATTTATTTAGAGGTAAGCGAGGTAAGTAAGCAATTGCTAGCCCCACGCTTTTATATTGATGTTTTCAAGAAGTTTTGTTTATTCTTATTAAAATTATTTTTTATTTTTTAGTGCAATTTTTTTAATTTTAAATAAAAGGTTTTTTTTAAAAATTTTTAATTTTTTATTTAATTTTTATTTTTTAATTTTTTAGTTTTATTATAAATTAATTTTTTGGGTTTAAATTAGTAAACAATTAATTTTTTGGGATTAAATTAGTAAACAATAATAAAAACACAATATAAATATGTTTGTAATACACAATTTTATTACTGTAAAAGAAAAATGTTAAAGAAAAACAAAAAGTACGAGTACCTACAGATATAATAGATTATAATCTGTAATTAGGTAGCTGACGTAATCTTTGCATTTCCAGAAGTGCTTTTTTATTGCACGTGTTGCCAGATGTTAATTTGGCGCAATCCAGTTCCTCCAGTCTAAGGCCTTCCAGAGATCGTACACGACTCAACGCAACATAAGCCTGTCCCGGTGCAAATATTTCTGAACCTAAATAAATTACAGCTCGATCAACCGTGGTTCCTTGCATTTTGTGCACAGTAGAAGACCAGCACAAAATAAGTGGCAGCATTCGTCGTTCGGCAGTGCCGAAGGAATATTTGGCCGGGAATTGAACTGACATTGGTTCTATGCGATGTGTTCCGATGTTATTAAAATCGATTAGGACAGATGGGATGTCTTCATCGTACATCTGCGCCCTGCGAAAGTGTGGCCAGGTAATTTCTAAAACTTCGCCCATAGCACCATTGACGAGACCTTTTCCAGTGTTAACGTTGTAGCGAAGCATTACTTTAGCACCTATAAAAAGCGTCAATTGTTTGGGTAATGCACCGGTCTTGTTAATGTCGGATGGAATAATTCTTGCCAAATCTACGTTTTCCATCTTGCGAGTAGTGTCAACAATTTTATCTTGTGCAATGATGGTGGACATGCTAACATTTTTTTTCGCAAAGTGGTCAAGCACTGCTTGATTGTGAGCGTCAACTTGCCGAATCGTCGGATGCACACGAAGAGCCTTTTCAACGGAGAAATCACCAATATCGTTATCTTGCAATTTGGACATGAGCAACTGAATATGATTACTTGTCATCGTACCTACTCGCAAATCATTCAACAAATTAATAAATGTTAAATCGCCCTTTTGTCGCATGTTTTGTGACAATTCACAGAAGGAAAATTCTCGCCATAAATGAATTGCAGGTTGCATGCGATCAGGTTGATGAAACACTGCGCTACCTCGTACAGGTGGAAGTTGCATAAGATCTCCAAAGAGTAACATGTTAAGGCCACCGAAAAGTTCCACACTATCTTTAAGTTGCTTCAGACGTTGGTCGATCATGCAAAGCATCTCATACGGCACCATGGAAATCTCGTCAACGATAACAAATTCAACATCCTTCCACTGAATTCTCATCCGCCTTAAATAATCTCCAGTCAAAATTGGCATGTTAATGATTTTACCGTCTTTTTGGACTGGAAGTTTAAGGACGGAGTGAAGGGTGGAACCATTGATTAGTCGCGCAGCTACTCCAGTGAGTGCGCAGACCTTAACTGATATCTTGTCGCTTCCGTAGCACCGCTTAATCTGCTCCTTCAGGACTTTCAAAGTAAAAGTTTTACCAGTACCAGCGCCTCCAGTGATAAAAAGCTTGACGCGACGATGTGAGCCATCCACTTGTTCCCGAATACGTTGCGTAACGTAATTAAAAAGATCCGCTTGTTCAACATTCATGGCCTGCTTTGCCGTCTCAAAATCAGCTTCGCTAATAACCATGTCTTCGAGCGAAGCATCATCGATTTCGTCAACTTCTTCTGGCGGAACGTAATTTTCCAGCTGCACAAATGCATGCGCCTGTTCGAAAGCAACTTGCAACTGTCGATCCCTTTGCCGATGTTCTTCCATCAGGTGGGAAGTCTCCTTAATTATGTCTTCCTTTGCCAGAAAAGCGTCTTTAGCAGAAGAAAATCCATTTACCAATTCGTCTTCAGATCTATATGGACAGTATTGTGCTAGTAAACTATAATAGTAATTTTCGGGATCGTTGGAAGCCTTAAAGAAAGGAACGCGTATAACTGCCATAACATTTCTTTTCTTCATCTTGGAGTTATCCTGAAGAGAGATAAGCCGAACTCTGGCAGAGGGAACTTCATCCTCCACATATGCATCTTCATCGCCGTTGTCTTCATCTACTTGATTGTTGTTGCGCATGTAGTGAGGTTCAAATTTCATTGCAAACTCCATCAGGCACATTGTGTCAAAATCGTAGTCAGGATGCGATAGAGGTCGTTTCGAGTAGCGATCGATTATATTGGAGCAGTAACCCACAGCTTCTTGATTATTATCAAACTTTAAAATCGTATAGCGCTGATCAGGCTTTCTAGTGTTTAAGAAAACGGTGCGACGGGAGCTTTCTCTTAATCGAAGATGGCATAACCGATACACACATTCACATGCCGAGACACGTCTTTCATTGAGATATCGGTTTCTTCTTTACGAATTTTGGTAATAGCTTCCGAAATATTTTTATCCATATCAGTACTCTCAGTTTTTGAGATGTACTTGGCTATATAAATTGCGATGGATTCGTTACACCCACATGGCTGTATATCCATATTTCCTCCCCAAAGTTTAAGGAGCGCGGGATTATAGTTATTAACACATGTTTCCTTTTGTGTCCGCTTTAAGACACAAATTCGTCCGCCATTCTTAACAAATTCATCCGACGTATGGGTTATGACCTTGGTTTTTTCACTAACTTGTCTAGGGAAAGAAAAACGACAAAATTCGGAACCATTTTTTTTACAGGAGGGAGTATGTCGATGGACTTGTAAACTTTTTACCAACGCATTATACTCAGGATCGTCAGGAAGTTCACAGGTCATAACCTCATCGATCCGCATAAGTCCCTCTTCTGAGTTGAAATCAGGAGTACCGTCGATCCAAACAACCATGTGTAGATGAGGAGAACCACGATTTTGGAACTCGATACGCCACCAAAAGTCGACGACACTGCCTCCCAAAAGATCTACATTAGATTTCATGTATCTAAGTAGAGCATTAACACGGATCATGAAATGTCGACTGACCACGACAGGATGTTTCTCAATCAATATTTGTGTTTCGTGTATCGTTAGGCTTTCAGGATCTCCAGTGGCCTGCCCATCTGCGATTAAAAGAGCTTTTCGCATGTCGAGCCAGTTTAGGTCATTACAACTAAAAGTCATAAAGAAATGCGGAGGACCTAAACATCGTATCATCGCAATAAGCTCAAGCATCGCAGTGGTCCAGTATGCAGAAGTTCCACGGAGATTTTTAACATATAAATGTACGTTATCCACCATGTTATTGTGTTGGTGGATTTTTCTACCACATACTGAGATGTTGCTCTTAATACGGTAGTATTCGTACATGGACAGAGCGTAAAAGAGGTAATCGTTACGTTGAAATCGCGTATCACTATTCAAAATTCTGGTTTGGAAATAATCGAGTGGTGTAATTCGAACAGGTCGATCTTGCTGAAAACCATTAACGCCATATGGAAAGAGATAAAACCAAGCAAATTCTTCAGCTTTCTGTTCATGAGAGACATTCACAATGTTGTTATCCGTTTTTCGTCGGATGGTGTTCAAGTTTGCAGCATTTTCACTAACATTTTCCAATACACTTTCTTCTGTAGGTTGGGGACCATCGATAGGATACATAAGAGAAGTCATTACTGGAATAGTATCCACCAAGTCGACCATATTACCTGTAGCATTCGTAGAGACCATTGTTCCAGTAGGATGAAGACCATCGAGAAGGCACGCCACACTTTCATTTACTTCCTCTACGTATTCTCCTTCATTAATTGTAAGATTACCAACAACTGAAGAAGTATTTAAGCTATTCTGAACCATGTCATCTTTTATCAGAACATCAATGAAATCCAGTGTAAATTGGCCGTTAGATCCAGTACTTCTTCTGCAGATGCGATGTAGTTCATGCAGTGTATCACATTCAATTACACAAGCTCGGCCATCTCCTGCAGGTGCACCACTATTACCACACGAATGGGAATCAGCGAAGTAAAATTTGTCGGCATAATTCATCACAGCAACGGATTTGCTATTGGCAATCAAAATACCACAGCGATGAATATTAAAAAGTTGCTGAAGGCCTTGCAGTAATGTGCAACCAACGCCAACAACATTTTGGCGTCTGTCATTAAGTACGCCGAAAATTATTGGATCGCTATCGTAATTTATAGCGAAGGTTTTGGTGAACACAATGAAATCTTCTCTGATAACATCAAAATTGTTAACGAGTAAGTATTCACTGTCCGGAATTAAAATCTCTCGATCTTCGGACAACTCACGAATAGTTTGATATAATTGATCACCAGCAAATAGAACTTCGTTGTAAACATTACAGTTCCAGCGGTTAACGTCAATGAGGTGCGCTTTAAGGATTGCCGCCAAAGCCATCGCTGTGCACTGTTTTCCCACATACAGTCGATTAAAGATGGAATCGTTGCCTTGATGCCATGACGCTCGAATTAGCCGAGAAACGTTGTTATTATTGAGTCGCACGTAAGATGTAATTTCGGACTCAACAACAACTTCTTGCTCGTCACCTTTATTTCGATGTGCTGGAAGAACTCGGACAAAATCTTCGGCATTAATTTGTGATATTTCCGTGACGTTAGTAACATCCGCATACAATGGGTTGTTGGATATTAACCAGTTCAGGGCATTGCTAATGCGATCTTTGGAAACGGAAAATTCTCGTGTGATGTTGAGGTTTTCCAGTTCTTCTGTTACGACAACAATAGCTGCTGCTTCAGAAGATCTCGGTAACATTTTTGGCAATCGTTCTGTAATCCTTCTGCACCTCCTCATCTTCTTTTTTTTTCCTTTTCAAAATGACATCCGCCAATTCCTCATCCCTTTTTCGTTTCAGAGTACGCTCCGCTGCGACTTTTTCTTTCGCAACGTTTAGCTCAAGTGTACGCGTTTCGCTTTCGCAAAATTCTTTTACCACCTTGCTTAAAGATCGCGTTGTAGCTTGAGCGAATTCTAATTTCACTTGCAAATCTTCATGCTGTGCAATTTCCAAAACCTTATTTAACCCCTCTTCTATAACCTGATTAAATTGTGTTGACGACATTTTTATTATTTCTCTTTTACAGAATTTCTTTTTTTTTTTTTTGTTTATATAGTAAAAATTTGTAGTTTTAAATTACCAATTGAAAAGATGATTAAAGATTATCTTTTAACAACGCGTTAAATTTAATTAATTTAATTTCACCCTGAATGCGGTCCTTAAAAATGCGAATCCGATTTAGTAATGTTACTTTTCACCCTGTATGGTGAAATTGTACAATGCGCAGCCACGCATGCGCTTTAGTATTTCAGTTTTTTCCCGATTTTTCGCTTATTTCGCGGAATTTTGGGACACAAAATTAATATATGAAAATTCGCTGCAAGAGAAAGCTATGTTCCAAATTTCAGCTCTCTAGGACTTCGGGAAGTTGGTTAAAAACGGCCTCGAAAAAGTCCAAGGGACGGACGACGGACGATGGACGACGGACGACGGACGACGGACGACGGACAACGGTCACACCAAGTTAAATAAAAGCTTTTAATTAATAAACAAAACTTCTTGAAAACATCAATATAAAAGCGTGGGGCTATTTATTTAGAGGTAAGCGAGGTAAGTAAGCAATTGCTAGCCCCACGCTTTTATATTGATGTTTTCAAGAAGTTTTGTTTATTCTTATTAAAATTATTTTTTATTTTTTAGTGCACCTTTTTAATTTTAAATAAAAGGTTTTTTTTAAAAATTTTTAATTTTTTATTTAATTTTTAATTTTTAATTTTTTAGTCATGTTTGACTAAGTGGGAGGCGGTCGCAGCATAGTGCTAACGCGAGTTGACTATGAACGCTAAATACCCGGTTCGAATCCGAGTGAAGTAAGAACTTTATTCTGACCGTCTCCCCTCGGAAGGCAATGGCAAGCCACCGAGAGTAATATGCCAATAAGAATCCTTAAAATGATAATGATCTAATTAAGTGCAAAATTGATCTGTGGATACGCAAACCGCCACCCCATTAACATTTCCCTGGTACAGCCTTCTTGGTTAAGTCGGGGGGATCGCCGTACATCCGAAATCGGATAGGCACCTAAAGAAGAAAAGTCATGTTTTTTACAGCTCCTGCTTCATCCTATCAGAATTCCTCTGGTATGTGTTTTTGATGTTTGATGCTTCACCCTGTATACATCATTAAAACAAAAAATTTCACCCTGAATGCGGTCCTTAAAAATGCGAATGCGATTTAGTAATGTAACTTTTCACCCTGTATGGTAAAACTGTACAATGCGCAGCCACGAATGCGCTTTATTATTTTCAGTATTTTCCATTCTTATCGGAGAACTTCAGCTTTGCCTCCTTCTACAAACGATTAACTTCTTGCTGGTAATTTGAGGGGGGGTCGTGGTCTTGTTTTTCTATTTTCCCTCTTTATTTGAATTTTGGGGTGAAATTGGTGTCAAATGTTAAAGCATCGTTAGAGTCTAACTGAGCTTCCATTTTTTCGTTTGAGCCTCAACCGTCGCGGAGTTATTCGCGAAATATTGGGGGGGGGGTAGACGTGTTTTTATATTTTCGTTATATTTTTGAAGTTTTTGGTGAAATTGGTATCAGATGTTAGATCGTACAATTTTTGTTGCGATTACAAAAAGTAATCCTAAACCAATAATGAATGTTCATTTAGGCTCTAACGTATGATGCCAATTTCACCCCAAAATTCGACTTATGATGGGGAAACGCGTCTACGTCCTTGTAAGTAATGAATAAATAATTTTTTAGTAATATTTGTCAAATACAGCTCTTGCTTCATCCTATCAGAATTCTTATGGTATGTGTTTTTGATGTTTGATGCTTCACCCTGTATACATCATTAAAACAAAATATTTCACCCTGAATGCAGCCCTTAAAAATGCGAATGCGATTTAGTAATGTAACTTTTCACCCTGTATGGTAAAACTGTACAATGCGCAGCCACGCATGCGCTTTATTATTTTCAGTTTTTTCCCGATTTTTCGCTTATTTCGCGGAATTTTGGGACACAAAATTAATATATGAAAATTCGCTGCAAGAGAAAGCTATGTTCCAAATTTCAGCTCTCTAGGACTTCGGGAAGTTGGTTAAAAACGGCCTCGAAAAAGTCCAAGGGACGGACGACGGACGATGGACGACGGACGACGGACGACGGACGACGGACGACGGACAACGGTCACACCAAGTTAAATAAAAGCTTTTAATAATTAATAAAAAGAGAAAAACACAACAGACGCAGTACGATACGGCTGACATCAAACATCCACAAAATGATAGAAAGTGGACTAAAGTGCCAAGCCATCTGCTATGATTTAGCGAAAGAAAGAATATTCTTGGACAAAAGAAGACATACTAAATATGAATTTTTAACCAGGTATCCTTGCCAAATTTTAATAATAAAGTTTGCAAAGTAATATTAATCATATGATGGAGGAGTTAAATAAAAATACAAGAATGTTACCGTTGAGACTGTTATGCTGTATTTAAGTTTATGCGAGGCATGTTAATCTAAGTCGAAAGGAAAAAAGAAAGGTATTGTTGTTAAACATATAGTCATGATATAATTTAACAATCGATGTCAAATCGATTTAATCTATACAAACTCGACAAGATGGAGAATAGAAGTTTATCGTAAATTACCAGGATTACCTAACTACGTTTGTTGTTTTGAGACCCCTAAAAGCAAAATCCGCCTTAGAAGTAGCTGAAAATTTATTGGACATATTCACTTTACTTGGACCTCCTTCAATATTACAAAGTGATAGCGGGAGACAATTTGTAAATAATGTTATTACTAAATTGGCCGATCTTTGGGGTGGAATCAAAATTGTGTATGGATAGCTTCGACATTCACAAAGTCAGGGTTCTGTTGAACATGCAAATCAAGATGTACAAAATATGTTGACTACATGGATGAATGCATAGGCACCGACTCCATGGGTGCTCCGGGGCCCGAGCACCCGACGGAATTTTGCACCCTTCACCACTATACTCATACTTTATTGCGGAAAGATCATTTTCTTCTTTACGTCGTTTAAAAACCTATCTAAGGTCCACTGTGACTCAAAAAAGATTGAATGATGTGAAGATTTTGAATGTGCTTAGGGACTCGGACAGTTTTAATAATATTAATATAGATGAAGTATGTGATGAATTTATAGGTCAGGTGATCACAAGACTGAATACATTTGCTTTATCTAAAAATGTATAAGTTTTCTTATTTTTACAAGAATGTTAAGGCTAGGATATTACAGTGTGTTCGAGGTGTCATGAAATTTCTAAATTATATGTATGAAACCCTAAGGAATGCGGTTTCCTATTTGTAATTTTTTAATAAAATTTTTTTTAATTAATATTTTTAAAATATCCCGTTTGTAATTTTTTTAGTGGAAATCAAGTTAATGAAATTAATTGCTTATCAACAATTAAAATTTAAAATAGAAATAAAAATACTCAAAAAAAAGGTGACCACGCCCATTTCACCGAAAAATTTTCGCCTGCGGCGCGCGCCTTCAGCGGTGCTCGCTTCGCTGGCATTCTTTTTTCAATTTACCCAAGCACCCGACGAATTTTCCTAAAGTCGGCGCCGCTATGGATGATTTATAAGTCTCAAATTCGTTCAAATGATGAAAAACAGTGCCTACCATAGCGGTATCAAACAAACTCCTTATAAAGCTTTATTTGGGACCAAAATAAAGCTGCGTTTAAAAACATCCGATTTACCGAATGATGTAATAGAAGAACTATATTGTGCAGAAGAATTAATTCAATTTAAACAAAAATCAACAAACCGACCTTCCTGATGATACCTGATTTGTGTTTTAAATCCTTCCATGTATTGGATGCCAAATATTCACAGCAAAGCGAACAATATCTGGCTGCTTGTTCAGTGGCAGATATAAGAGTTCGAAATTTCACGTAAAATAAATATTTGGAATGCTGTTGTCAAACTTATTTTTGAACTCTTATATCTGCCACTGCACAAGCAGCCAAGTATGTTAGCTTTGTTGCGAATATTTGGCATCCAATTAATGGAATGATTGAAAACACAAATCTAAACCTTCCAGTAAAGAATTTACTGAATACAGTGTTTCGTTAATAACGACATAAACATTTTCAATTATCTGAGTTGACGGCCCTTGGATTATTATATATGGTTGAACGGTCAAATCAAATTCTCTCATCTTCTTATTCCTTTCGCACCTGCTATTTTCAATTTCTCCTGGTATCATCATATTAAATTTTCATTATCATCATATTCAATCTTATTTCTTGAACTAGGGTTGGTTGATCTTATTAGAAAAGTAAGTTTGTTTCTATATTTGTCAATTTTCCCTTTCGCAACCCCAGACTTATCCCTAGATTGACTTTTTCTTGTAGGCGACATACTATTTATGGATTCGGAACTGAATTGTTCTGAACAATTACCATCATCAGAATATCTCCTATTGAAAAAAGCTTCTCTTTTAGCAGAATATTGTGTTTTTGTGAAAATCAAATAAAATATTTATAAAAATCGGTTGGTTGTTTCAAAAAAGTTCAGAAAAATTTTGATTATATTGATCGCTTAGTTAATGACGATATTGTACATTAAAAGGATCGAGAACCTGAAGCTTCAGAGGAAATATGTTCAGAAAATGTTGCGATTGGCGATTGTACCTGTTCTCCCAATAAAGATAAATTAAGGTATATCCACAAGGTAACAATGTTGATTGCTTAGTGAATGACAATAATATAAATCAAAAAGATCCAGAAATTGAAGCTATACTGGAAATATGTTCATAACGTAGAGACCAGATTTTAAGCATTTTTGATTATGTTCAATTTTATAAGCAGCTCTTTGAAATTTGAAATATACACGAATTACATAAAATGCTCCACATCTGGAGCATTTCATTGAGCAATTCATGAGAGGTATTCTTGCTTGCAATAGATACACTCCAATTAGAGATATGTTGTCAACACTGAATATTATGAACGTTAAGCAAAAAGTGATATTTAATACACTAGTATTAATTTTTTAATTAAAATGGATATGGTTCCAGAATTCGTTCAACAAAGTATAAAGTTTGTATCGGATGTGCATGAACATAACACCAGACAAAGAAATGACTTTTGTGTCGCAGTGGCTCGTACCAGCAAGGCGAAGAATTTTATTTTTTCGGATGGACTAGTGAAATTCAATGGATTGCAGGATGATCTGAAGAAGTGCACCACAGTTGGTGGCTTTAAGAGGGAACTAAAGAGATTGATTCTTGATGTAAATTTTGATGGATATGATTTTCATTTATGATAATGTTGTCTGTATTCTCTGTATATAATATTGATGTAATTACTATATTTTTTATAAATAATTTTGATATTATTATTATTATAAGTAATTTGACATAAATTATACTTTTTTATGCATTTTTTGCTTTTTTGCTTTTTTTATGCTTATTTCTTATTTTAGTGCTTGTTTAGAACTTATTTTATCAATTACATTTCTTAATATTATTTCAATTAATTCCTGTTAAACTCCTAGATCTAAAATACACTTTTTTTTTCAACATAGTTTTTACTTAAACATATTTTAAACGATAGGAGACACAATTTGACAATGCAACATTTGGAACAATATTTAATGGGTGGTAATTATTCGCACTTTAAAATAGATCAAAATTGCTTTAAAAAGAAGTGAATAAACATTAAAACTTTTATAAAATATAATACACGAAAAAATATATATTCCACTTTGAAATATTTTAACACGCTTAAAATAGATCAAAATAGCTTTCATAGAAATTAATGAACATAAAAAAAATTATTAAAACTTTTATGAAAGGTAATACACGAAAAATAAAAGAAATTCCACTTTGAAGTATTTTAACGCGCTCTCTAAATATCGTTTGCAAATAAAAACAATACATCGCACTTTGAAACGTTGGTATACCCAATGAGTAATACTTTGAAGGCGGTTGAAACGGATGACTTCTATGCTAAATCAACACAGAATACTACAGACGTCTTGACCCAAGAGGACACAAAACTGGAAAGATACTCAATTGAAATGGGAATCTTTTGACAGTTTTCATAAAGCTCAGAAAATTATAAAAGTAACCTGCTATTCCGAAAATGATAATGTTACATCTCGGTGCACTTGTTCAAGTTTTCTGAAGCAATATGTTTGCAAGCATTCTTTGGGTATGTTAGTAATTTTAAAACAGGCAAAGGTGCCCATGGAAGCAAAAACTGTACCTCTTGGCACGAAAAGGAAGAAAGGACGGCCAACCAAAGCAAAAAAGGTACTAATAGTTCAATAAAAATTTGTCCTTGACATTTATTGTTCTACTATTTCATACATATTTATTGCTTATGTAAAACTGAATTTTGTAAATGAAAAGATATACGCAATATACGAATAAATTAGTACTTCTCTAAACAAAGTGCGATTGTATCATTTTATAGTGGGTAAGTTTAAAGTTTAAATGTGCGCAATCCAAAGTGCAAATGTATCATTTTATAGTTTGTTAGTACAAAGTTAGGAAGATTTTTTTAAAGTGCAAATATATAATATACTCCTTTAATTATAAGCTCTTTTCAGCAATAAATTAACTAATATTTTTTTTGAAAACTTGGAAAATGCTGTTAAATAATTTTAAAAACAATAAAGTGCTATTTTATATGCTTTTTTTAAATAAAGTTTGTGCTTTTTTTGATCAAGTTGGCGCTTTTTTTAGTACCTATTACGTGTTTATTATTTATCCGGTCTCTATTCATAAGATGTTACTATGGGCGATTGTACCGATTCTCCAAATAAAGATGTTGCGGTATCTTTACCGAGAAGTTTTTGCGCAATATTTACTCAAACGATTAATGCCTTTTGTACCACTTTGGTGTGATATTCTCGCAACAGGCCGTTTTAGTAATGCTAATGTGGAATGTTGGTTCAGGATATTGAAAAAATAAGTTCTCGGTGGACAATCTAATTTTAATTTGCATAAAATAAGATCAGACCTTAAAGCAATAGCACATAATATAGGAAAAGTTCCAAGAAAAGAAAATGAAGTTGCCAAAAATTGCCAAATTGAAATTCATAATCCTAAAGTTGTGGAGAGTTGGAAATAAAACTCAAAAACGAAAAGGCTATTTCGACCATGTCCACCTAAAGAAATTTAAATTAGAAAAGAAAGTGAAACTGCCCAAAGATGATCAAAACACATCGATGTTCGTCATCATTTTATTCGTCATGAATTATGTTTGAAGCCGACCCTGTATGTATTTAAATAATAACAAATACTTTACTTTACAACACGGGAAACTCATGCACATTTTCGGCGACACAAAATCGCAGCGCCACTAGCGGCTGGAAACGTGAATTAACGCTACTTGACAAAGGTTATGTTGATTTATTAAGGGTATAGGGCTTTGTTTAAATAATAATTTAAATAAAAACTCTAATTATAACCAATACGGTTAAAATCGTACTGTAAATTATAGTAAATTACTAATTATCACCCACCAAATCTCGACAGTTTCGTTAGTATACGTCTTAATTTGCAAGAGTTTCCCGTATTGTAAAGTAAAGTACTTGATAATAACGTCTCAATTGTAACTGTAAATATTATTATGTTGGTAGTACCAACTACGATATAAAAACTACTAAGATATAAAATGGGTGCTAGATAAATAGCCAAGCAGACAAACAATCTAGGCCCCCGTGGTTTGTCACGTACCGTCAAATTCGTGCAGCCACGGGAGCAAAAACACTGGAAGATGCGATTGTGGAATAATCTTAACTCCAAGACCTAAGGTCATTCTTCTAAGGGGGGTTAGAAAACTGTAAAGAATACTTTTGCCAGTTTTGTGGGAAAATATCTGCCAATATTAACGAAATTAAAGGATTGCGTTTACTAAATCATGATCTGGCCAAGTTTACTCCTGGAAAAAGACTAAATCTGAAAAACAGAGGATCATTTGAAATCAGATGCGTTGTGAGTGCTTTACGTTATAATAACGGATTTGAATGGCATTACAATCAGTGTTGCCAATTTAGCGGTTTTCCCGCTAGATCTGACTTGTTTTAAGTTTCTTTAGCGGGAAAAATTTCCATCTAGCGGCTAGCGGGAATTTTAGCTTAATTAAAGAATATCTGACGGGAAATCTAACGGTTTTTAAAAACTGCCGAAAGTCAATTTAAAATATTTTTTTCTTTTTAAATTTAAAATTTCACCGCCTTCAAATTAGTACACAATCTTACCGCTCTATAAATGGCATGGGTTATGTTGGGTTATGTTCAGTCTTCAGTTATGTTGGTACTTATTACAAAGAAACTTATAGTTATAAGCTCGAAGACCACGACGATGTCGATGATTTTTTTTTTTTTTAATAAGTTTTTAGTTTTATAAGTGTTTTGTAATATAATTTGTTTTTTTTTAAATAAAATAAAAAATTGTGTAAAACATCTAATACCATACATATGGGGTACCATAAGTTACTTCTACGTTCGGACAAGTCGTTGAGATTGGGATCACCAAGTTGATGAACAGAATCAAATCTTGGTTAAGCGTCGCAATGAACGAAATCAAAACTATGAAATGTGTTTAACCGAAATGCTGTTAAATCAAAAAACACCACCACACCTTTCGTTAAATGTACATCGCACGTCGGGGCCACCAAAATAATGTTGTTAGCTTCTTGGGTATAAACTTAATCATTTATATCAAACTCAATTTATTTATATAGCTATTTTCTAAACATTGCTGCCAATGCGGTGTTACCAACATACTAATTCTTTAGATTAGAATTTAAAATTTAAATAAAGGGGTGGCTTAAGGTCAAATTACAAATAGAAATTTTATTAGCCGTGATTCTGTATGTCGTTGCTCGTTTTTCGAAAATTTTTCTGGTTGTTACATCTATGGTTTTGGTATCCATCATAAACACTTTTAAAAATTAAGCCAATAGTCAGCAGCGATTGACAGTACTTAGGTTAATTTGGATTGGTCAAGATAAAAATTAAAATAGTGAAGAGAAAATTGTGGAAATGAATAGAAGAATAAAATTTACGCCGATTGATGTTATTTATTTGGGCTAAGAGAAATTTGATTCCTAAAGGAGAACAACAACAACCAATATAAAATTAGAGGAATTTAGGAAAATCTCCGAAGAACCTTGAATAGATAGGAAATCGGACACCGTAAATGCTACTCAAGAAATAATGGAGTTAAATTAATCTTAAACGTCTAACCACCAATTTCATAGGGTCCGTTAAGTTGCCCCCCCCCAGTTAATATTTTTTCTCCAAAAGCTAGCTCCCGAATCCTTATAGCTAGCACCAGCTAGCACCCAAGTATGAAAGCTAGCACCATTATAGTTTTTCCACAAATCGATATTGAAACCGGGGGGGGCCAACTTAACGCTAGCCCCCCCCCCCCAGTTAATATTTTTTCTCCAAAAGCTAGCTCCCGAATCCTTATAGCTAGCACCAGCTAGCACCCAAGTATAAAAGCTAGCACCGTTATAGTTTTTCCACAAACCGCAACTGAAACCGGGGGGGGGGGACCAACTTAACATTAAGTTGGCCCCCCCAGTTAATATTTTTTCTCCAAAAGCTAGCTACCGAATCCTTATAGCTAGCACCAGCTAGCACCCAAGTATAAAAGCTAACACAGTTATAGTTTTTCCACAAATCGATATTGAAACCGATGCTTTCGGTACTGACGGACGCACATGTATGGATTAACGAGATTCAATTTGTTTATAGGATAGGCTGCCGACAAACTGCACGAATGTGTAGATAGCGAGTTATTATTGTGGGTAAAATGTTACCCTACTATAGAACTACGGAGGAACATTTGAAGAAGCATTACTTTACAATACTTTGCATAATTCTAGCGCATTTCGTTACTTAAAAAATGAGTTTATCTGAGGTGCATGTCGCTGCCCCCCCCCAAATCGAATTTTGGGGTGAATTTGGTGTCAATCGTTAGAGCTTCGTTAGAGCCTAAATGAGCTTCCATTTTTTTCGTTTGAGCCTCAACCGTCGCGAAGATATTCGCGAAAAAGTTTGGGGGGGCTGTAGACACGTTGGCCCCACAAGTCGAATTTTGGGGTGAAAATGGTGTCAATCGTTAGAACTTCGTTAGAGCCTAAATGAGCTTCCATTTTTTTCGTTTGAGCCTCAACCGTCGCGGAGTTATTCGCGAAATAGTTGGGGGTGGGGCACAGACATGATTTTCTATTTTCGTTATTTTTAAGAATTTTTGGATGAAATTGGTGTCAAACGTTAGAGCTTTGTTAGAGCCTAAATAAGCTTCCATTTCCAACATCCTAATTTCATTTTCTAAAAAGTTACGGGCATTTCAAATTTTCGATTCCTCCGAGCAAGTTGCGTCCGATAATCCTCACATTTAATTTTATTTTACCAGATTAAAACTTTTGTTTAGATTAAAAAAATTAATCCTCCTTGCCATTATAATCTTCATAATAAATAAAAATGGAAAAACTAATTTTACAAAAGTTTTCATACTTTTGTTTCAATTCTGTTTCCCACTATTGTAAAGTATACACGCCCATTTCTCGTATAATAATGTAAGTTAATTTGTAAGAATTTGTAAAAACTGCACACATTTCTGAAAAACTAAAAGGGCTGAATACGGTATAATTGTATTTTTACATTATATTATATCTTTTTCATTACTTACAGGACGTAGACACGTTTCCCCCTCTCTAAGTCGAATTTTGGGGTGAAATTGGTATCAAACGTTAGAACCCAAATGAGCTTTCATTATTGGTTTAGGATTACTTTTTGTAATCGAAACAAAAATTTTACACTCTAACGTCTGACCCTAATTTCACCAAAAACTTCAAAAATATAACGAAAATAGAAAAGCACGTCTACCCCCCCCCAATATTTCGCGAATAACTCCACTACGGTTGAGGCTCAAATGAAAAAATGGAAGCTCAGTTAGACTCTAACGATGTTTTAACGTTTGACACCAATTTCACCCCAAAATTCAAATAAAGAGGGAAAATAGAAAAACAAGACTACGACCCCCCCCCAAAAAAAAAAGATTACCAGCAAGAAGTTAATCGTTTGTGGAAGGAGGCAAAGCTTGAAGTTCACCGATAAGAATGCTCTATATGCAGCAAAAGCTGCATATAAATATAAATATAAATGACATCTATTTAAATCAGTTGAGTTTTCTTTAATAAAGAATATCTTAATTTAAACAACGCAATAATATATTTTTTTGTTGAAAATGTATTTACAATAATTTTATTAGTAAACTTCACTAATACAGCAGTGTAGTCCTTTTGGACATTTTACTTTGTAGTTGGGATCTTCCGGTTCATAACGAACTTCGCAATAATAAGGATCTCTTTCGCAATGTGTGTGTATTATTGGATCTCCATTATGTAAGCAAATTCCTATACACAGATATAAAAGACATTTTGTTAATTATAAATGGCTCCATATAATTTAAAAATTAAATCTATAATAACTAGAAGTGGAAAATATTCAATCAATAATTTTTACTTAAAATATTAATTTTAATGTATTGAATTATGAGCAAAAGTCGGCGCTTATAAATAAACTGCTTGCACTGTGAACACTTCATTCCGATAAATACCAGCGCTGATTCTAGAAATCAGTTCCGATATATCTAATTACACTGCCCATGTAGCACACAATGTTGGCTCAATATTGGTCCAATATTGAAAATATATATTGGGCCAATATCGAGATGTGAACATTTTCCAATATTGGTACAATATTGGCTTCCAATATTGGCGCAATATTTATTTCCAATATTGCGCCAATATTGAGTTGTGAACATTTTCCAATATTGGTGCAATATTGATTTCCAATATTGGTGCAATATTGATTTCCAATATTGGTGCAATATTGATTTCCAATATTGGTGCAATATTTATTTCCAATATTGCGCCAATATTGAGATGTGAACATTTTCCAATATTGGTGCAATATTGGTTTCCAATATTGGTGCAATATTTATTTCCAATATTGCGCCAATATCGAGATGTGAACATTTTCCAATATTGGTACAATATTGGCTTCCAATATTGGCGCAATATTTATTTCCAATATTGCGCCAATATCGAGATGTGAACATTTTCCAATATTGGTACAATATTGGCTTTCAATATTGGCGCAATATTTATTTCCAATATTACGCCAATATCGAGATGTGAACATTTTCCAATATTGGTGCAATATTGGTTTCCAATATTGGTGCAATATTTATTTCCAATATTGCGCCAATATCGAGATGTGAACATTTTCCAATATTGGTACAATATTGGTTTCCAATATTGGTGCAATATTGGTTGCCAATATTTATTTGCAAAAAAATTAATTATTTTTTATTTTAGTATTATTATTATTGGTTCATTTTTATTTAATCTACCATATTGTATTTATATTAAAGGCTCCTAAATGAAGTTAGTGTACCTGAAGAAAATCTTTTTAAATCAATTTTTCTACTAGTGTCCATGGATATGTTGCAGCGCCAATCATTTCTGTGAATCTGAAAATTAAATTTGAAGATTTTTTTTCTTACCTTAGATCCCACCGGGATTCGAACCTACGATAGATCTTTCGAATTGTACTAGAGCCGTCTACTCTAACCACTAACCTATAGGGGAACATACTTATTTTCGGAGTTTGTCGGTGATTTAATAAGATGTTTTTATATCGTTTTGAAAAATTCAAATATTACATAATATTTTTTTAATCTAAATTTTACTATTTTTTTTGTTTTAGAAAAAACGTATGGACATACTTTTCGTAGATCTAGATTTCGACATGTTTATTGTTTTTACAATTAATTTATATTTAATTATATTATTATATAAATTTACCAAAATTAAATTATAAGAAAATTTATTTTGAAAATTTTCCGTAAAATTTGCACTTGTTTTAAAATGCCTCTGGCGCAGGTCGGTTTTTTCAAATTATGTTGGTAAAACATGGTAAAAACTATTTAGATTTACATAGATGACGTCAAATACTAAAGTATTTGATGACGTCTTTCATTGGTTGGAAAGAATGAAAGTAAAATTGTTCATTAAGGTGGTCGATTTCTATGGGGATTATCTACTTTATTTTTATTTTTAAAATTTATTTAACAACGATTGCAATTAAATAATACTATTGCTACAAAGAGAGACGGTCGGATCATAGTGGGCGTCGTCGGGCTGGCTCCCCGTCGTAGGTAAAAAATTAAATGCTGTGAATGCCATTTGATATTAAAAAGTTAATATTATAATGGTCAGCCAAGACCCATTAGGGTTGTAGCGCTACACGATTGCTACAATTACGAAAATTTTACAAATTATTGCTCAAAGCTTCTTGTGTAACATATTGAAATATGAGGCGTAGAAGACAATTATTAAATTGATAATAATTAAATATATGTTAGCGTGAGCCAAAAATTACAATAAAATAAAACTAAATTAGCCTTTTTACGTACTTACGATTTATTACCGTTCTTACTTTATTTCTATTCTACTTGTTATTACATAATTATTCTGCGGTATAGTATACCTCAGTTGATTACCGCCCTCATAATACCAACTTAGGTTGGTATTACTTAATCAACACTTAATTTAAAATTATTAGTCAGGACCGTATTCATTACAGGTCCGTATTCAGGTGGTATGGCTTAGTAGTCCTCGCTTATTCTAACGTACAGGTCCGGACTCAGGTTGTATGGCTTAGTAATCCTTGCTTATGCTAACACGGCCTTCCTGCAATTGTCGCGTCCTCGTGACATAATCTTGCTCTCATCCCAAATTTTGTAAGGCCAATTTATCAATTTCTTGTCAATTAGTGCTTGTGAATCACCATTGTTGTCCTAGTCATTGCTCATTACCGTGTCACGATTTTACCGGTGATATAAGGAAAAATAATAATCAAAATTAATATTGCACAATAAATAATCAGTCATGCCGCCGAAATAATCAGTCTTGCAGTCGTAATAATAATCCTAATAATTCACCATAATAATCCTAATAATCCTGAAAAATAATCAAAGTTAATGTTATACAATAAATAATCAGTCGTACAGTCGTAATAATAATCCTAATAATCCTGAAAAATAATTAAAGTTAATGTTGCACAATAAATAATAAATTAGTCGTAAAGTCGTAATAATAAGTAGTTCGGCTTTGCCGATATAATAATAAGTAATCCGGCCTAACCGCCATAAAAATTTCGGCCTAACCGCCATAATAATTCCGGCCTAACCGCCATAATAATTCCGGCCTAACCGCCATAATAATTCCGGCCTAACCGCCATAATAATTCCGGCCTAACCGCCATAATAATTCCGGCCTAACCGCCATAATAATTCCGGCCTAACCGCCATAATAATTCCGGCCTAACCGCCATAATAATTCCGGCCTAACCGCCATAATAATTCCGGCCTAACCGCCATAATAATCCTGGCCTTACTGCTTATAATAATCCTAGCCTGACTGCCATAATAACCCTGGCCTTACTGCTTATAATAATCCTCAATATTAATTCGGCGTAATTAAACAGCACCCCTTAATATTGATTCCAAAATCTGTTTACATAACCCTCAATATTAATTCGGCGTAATTAAACAGCAACCCTTAATATTGATTCGAAAATCTGTAACTTCTACACTTAATATTAAGAGTATCTTGAATAAAGAAACTTATAGCGAAAAGAAAATAATAGAAAATAATATAGTAACTTTACACTGTCCCTTCACTGTTCATTGGCTTGATCCAATAACGGCCAGAATCCCAATAATCTTCTCTAATAGCTCCTCCCAATACGTAACGCTCAATAGATAGTATATCCTGCATCATCATTCATCACTATTTCTCCAATCCCAAAGATATTGCCTCCAATCCACGTTCATCCAATTTTAACGCTGTTTCTTTCCAACTCTTCGTTGACTAGCATTCTCATATAGTTCAGATCCTCCATCTCTCCATTCGGTATTCCTTTTAGTGGTTTGTTTCCCGCTACTAATTGTTACTTATTTCTAAATATTAGTGTATTTCGTCATCAACTTTTCATTTTCTTACTACTCTCATGGAATTCAATATCGTTCTCATTAACCGTTCTGCTTGTCCGTTGCATCTGGGTAAATATTTAGAGAACTTCAATCTCATATTGTTAGCTTGGACCTTTTCAATTTCCCTATTTCATAAATCAATCTTTCAACCACTCGTCCAATCCTGACTTATTAGCTGTTAAATCGTTTGCTTTTCTTTTTAATACCACGATAGTCTGAGACTCGATTCACACTCTTGTATTGACCCATATTATAATCCAGTATATTGAATTATTTCTTAACCAATCAATGCATCGATATTGAAGATGGTGCCATATCGTCCTGGCGCTTGAATAGTTTTCTTTCCAATTCGCTTAGATTAGTCTACATTTTGAAATAGTTAGCTTTTTAGTCTCTCCCTCTCGTTTCTCTAATACGTTTACAGAATCAACATACGTTGTAATTTCTTATATGGGAAACCCCTTGGTTCGTATTATCACTAGTTTTGTTTTTATCCTGTAGTTGGCATCCCCGTACAACTTCTTGCCCGTTATTTTTTTAAAGTAATTTGATTCGTTATGTCCTAATCGTTGACAAACATCACATTTCCACATACTCTTTTGCTCGTCATAATCTTTTTATTTTTAGAAACTGTTCAGCAAGTCAAACTTGAAGTATTAATGCAGTCTTAAATCTCTAGAAGACCCCTTTCGCCACTTCCCAAACATCTTCTTAACTGGATGAAATTACATTCAGCGTTCAATTTTGGTGTCTCTACAATCTTTCTTCAAATGCTCATCTTTTCCACAATTGGAACAACTTAGCCATGAATTACTGCTTTCTTGATTGCTTTTTAGCCTAAACAGTTTTATTTGTCTTTGCAGGTCGTCTCTGGCTCATTGTCATATTCGCGAAGTATCAACATCAATTTTCTTTAATTACCCGGATTAGCCATGCGTACTCTTTTACGAACGAAATTTGACTCTATTTCACCTATCCCGTACGATAAAACTAGATTTTTAGGCTAAGTGTGGTTGGTAACGGTATAAACTTTGAATTTTCGGTTTTATCATCACTCTGTATCACTTCCACTTTGCCCGTAGTTACTCATTGGTTGCAGACCTTACAAATTTCGTATACCACGTTTTCTGATTGGAAAAATTATTACATCTTCAAATAAAATGTTCCCAGTTTCGCTCATGTGGCTTCAACTATCGAAAATTTTCGACCGATTCCTCTAAGCGCATCTCCTGTTTTCAAAATTATGATCAGATAGTGTTTTGCACGTTTTCTTATTTCGTCTATTTGATTGGTACATTCTTCGGTGGAATGTTTACTCTCGTACGGGTTATGACTTAACAGATTAAAGGAAAACTTTTCTGTATTATCTGTTGGCCGTTGTCCAAAATTGGCCATTAGATCAACTCAAAGAACAATTTCATACACCGTTGAAGATTCGACATGTCAGGATCGTTTTCTTCATTATGTGGGGTTATTTTATATTTTGATCAATTTAAAAAAAAAACAATACGATACTTTGAATTAATTCTAATCTAATCTCTAAAACAAATTTAGCAGTAAACCGTAAAAAAAAATTTGTACTTATCCTGTTGTGGTTAAACGTGGGTAATTATCCCGACTTCTGATGTTAGCGTGAGCCAAAAATTACAATAAAATAAAACTAAATTAGCCTTTTTACGTACTTACGATTTATTACCGTTCTTACTTTATTTCTATTCTACTTGTTATTACATAATTATTCTGCGGTATAGTATACCTCAGTTGATTACCGCCCTCATAATACCAACTTAGGTTGGTATTACTTAATCAACACTTAATTTAAAATTATTAGTCAGGACCGTATTCATTACAGGTCCGTATTCAGGTGGTATGGCTTAGTAGTCCTCGCTTATTCTAACGTACAGGTCCGGACTCAGGTTGTATGGCTTAGTAATCCTTGCTTATGCTAACATATATAAAGCGATGACGTGTATTGCGCATGCGAAAACTAATACACATAATAATTTATTGTCTCATATTTCAATATGTTATACGTGAAGCCTTGAGCAACAACCTGTAAAATTTTCGTAACTGTAGTAATTTTAGTTAAGTTGATAATCCCCATAGAAATCGGCCACCTTAACATGATGAAATTATTAACCCGTTATCGAAACCGATTAAAAATTATATTATTAAGACTAGAGACATTTCCACCGATAGCGATGGTCAATTTTAAATCCTCGACGCTAAAATGGTTACGTTTGAACAGTGGACAATTCCACCGATGCGGGCCGAGTACCTTCCTTATGAAGTATTAGAAGTTGCACAATGGGGATTAACAAACTTGAAAATCCCTTGAAAGATTACAAATGACCAAAAATAAATGCAGCATTTTATAGATTTATCAATAAAAATTTAATGTAGTAAATGAAAAAAAAAATTAATTTATTTATTTATAAAAATTCAACATAGAAGAAAGAACAACAAATAAATTATCGGACACAACTTGCTCGGAGGAATCGAAAATTTGAAATGCCCGTAACTTTTTAGAAACTGAAATTAAGATGTTGGAAGTGGAAGCTCATTTAGGCTCTGACGAAGCCCTAACGTTTGATACCATTTTACCTAAAAATTCACAAAAATTGCAAAAATAGAAAAACAGTCTACAGCCTGCCCCCCCCCCCAACTGTTTCGCGAATAACTCCGGGACGGTTGAGGCTCAAACAAAAAAAATGGAAGCTCATTTAAACTCTAACGAAGCTCTAACGTTTGACACCATTTTCATCCCAAAATTCGACTTGTGGGGGGCCAACGTGTCTACAGCCCCCCCCCCATTTTTCGCGAATATCTTCGCGATGGTTGAGACTTAAACGAAACAAATGGAATCTCATTTAGGCTCTAACGATTGACACCAATTGCACTCCAAAATTCGATTTGCGGGGGGCAGCGACATGCACTTCTAAAAATACGTACAGCGACGGGTTGGTACCATAAAATTTTGAATTAAATATATTATGGAATAAACATATTTAGTAAAACAAATTTATATTATGGAATAAACATATTTAGTTATATTAGGGATTATAATAAATAGGGTGTTTTATTTTACCTAACTATCCTGTCTCTAATCATGACCTTCGGAAAATAAATCAATCATGCGCATCAATGTCGTCGATGATCTTTAACTATTTCAAAAACTATTTGGGTTTATTACACCCTATATACAGCGGCGGTGCATGTCGCCCCCCCCCCATTTAGAATTTTGAATCCAAAATAGTCTAAATCGTCTGTGTATCGTTTGTACCTGTTTGTACAAAAATTATTTTAGTTTCTAGAGGTAATTTTATTTATAGTGGTTGGGAGTGGCTAATGTGCATAAACGAATATTCGTCATTTCGGTGCTGTTTGTGTTAATTGGTGGAATTTGGGTGTCAAGGGTGCTCCCTCCACAGTGGCGGATTTAGCACTTCAGAGGCCCGAGGCGCAATTCAATTTTGAGGCCCCCTCTAAATATTTTCACACCTATGTCACACTTTTTGGACCACCTGTATACGGTTTGTTTCAAAATTGGGATCTTTAACAAAAAAAAATAATGAAATTATCAAATGGGTATCATTATCACTGTTTATTAAACATTAAATATAAGTAGGTATAATAATAAAAATAACAAATCTTTTTTCGCAATACTAACAACAAACTAAATCGGAACTTTTCTCGCTTTAGCTTTAGCAAATTTATCAATTAGACTTTCATAATCAATTAACATAACTATATCATTTTCTATAAACATCATAGACAAATGACTTAAATGAAGTTAAGATAAGGAATTTCTTAAATAATTTTTAACTCTTTTAAGAACTGAAAAAGAACGTTCTCCACTTGCATTACAAATTGGAATTGTCAAAAATATTTTTAAAATTGTCTCTACATTAGGAAATGTCGATTGCAAACCTGCAATTAACAATTTATACATCTCCACAGAATTGGTGACATTTTCTTCTCTTACGTAGGCAATAAAATGAACAAGTTCATCTTTAAAGTTTTTAATATCAATATCATTTTGATATTTTGTACATAAGTTTTCCACACAATCATTAAATTGGACGTCAGGCATTTTAAAATCAAAAAATAATCCAAAATCTTTTAAAACTTCACTCTAAATGGCGCTTCTTCGTCATAATTCTGATATGAGTACATCACAAATAACAGTAGGTCTAGGCCAGGTAGAAGAAAGGTACAAAACAAAAAAAATTTCAAAATTTCCCAAAAAGTAGCTTATTTGGCAAGCAATTTGTACCTACCTGCAGATTAAAATCGGTAGAATTTGTAACAATGGGGTCTATAAATACAGAAATTTATTTAAATGAATGCATCAAGAAACGGTTGCTACCCTTTCTGGCATCACAAAACACCCCACCATTGTTCTGGCCCGATTTGGCAACCTGTTCATCAGATTAATCATCAAGTTATATAAGAGCAACATCTATGAAATTATGAAGTACGCTGTGATAATATTAATTATTTTTATCATAAAAATAAAATTATTTTATTTTATTGTGAGAGCTGAAATTTGAGCCCCCCTGGATTTATGAGGCCCGAGGCGCGCGCCTCTTGCGCCTGTTCGGAAATCCGCCACTGTCCCTCCACATTTGCCGCGCAAGCCAAAGTCACGCGCCAACCACTATGAATAAAATAACCTATACCCAAATAGTTTTTGAGAAATTTCAAAATTTCGCTGGGGGGGGGGATGGAGACATTCTTTTTTTAAATTTCGGATTTAAAATAGTCTACCACCCCTATTCTGTAACTTTTTCGTTATCGTTGAACCGCAAAATTCTTTAAGTTGTTAAGTTCGTATTCCGTAACTTAAAATTCGTAAGCATATTCGGTACCGCATTCGGTAAGATCGACATAATGGACGAATGCTCCAAGTGTCGCGTTAAGAGCATAACGAATACATTGTGGCTGTGACACTTGCGTATTTTGTTCAAATTAGTAGTATTTCTGTTGGTTTTTGTTTAATATTTTACTAAAAAGTACAAAATGGATGCGAATTATGTTAGCGATAAACTACAGCTTGAAAAGAATAGCGTTTTTCTGTATTTTCAAAAAATTCTGAGTGAAAGGCTATTACAAAAAACGAAATTTGAATCAGATAACTACATTCTAAGAAACTATCTACATAAAATTACGCAAAGAATAATTATGTAAAAATTCTTATAGGGCTTCAAAATCCAAACTAAAAATGAGCATAAACCGATACTTTAGTAGACCCTAAAAACAGGTATCTACAGGGAGAAGCACCAGTTCCTAGGAATAAATAGTACAATAACATAATAAAATTGAAAAATTTATTAGTTCCTATTCATTCTTATTATGGCATAGACAAGTAGTGTCAAGTGTCTCTTAAAAAAAGTTACAAAATAGGGGTGTTAACCATTATTTTTATAATAATGTTCATTTTCTTAAATTCTATCTAATCCTAAAATTTATAAATCACGAAATGAAGAATTCGCAAGAAAAAATAAAATTTGTTAAAGCCTTGTAGATTTATAATTATGCCGCCATACACTTAATAAATAAAATAATTAAATTTAAATTTCAAAAACCGAAGATGAATGCATGATACGAAAACAAATTCGTAATTATTCGTACAAGAAACCTGGGTTTTTTCGTTAAAAACGTGATGCGAGCGATCGCCGTACCGAATGAAGTTAGAGAATACCAGTCATAGCGAAATTCGGTTGAAAGTTCATAGCGAAGCCAATCTTAACGATAACCTTAACGATAACGAAAAAGTTACAGAATAGGGGTGAAGTCTATGACGTTTGTGTTTCGTTTGTGCAGGTTTGCGCAAGTCTTATTTTCGTTAACAAAGTTACGGGTATTTAAATTTTTCGAGTCCTCCGAGCAAGTTCCGTACGATAATCTTCTATTTGATGAGATTAAAATTTGTTTCGATTATGGGGTTAAATACACTGTATTTTAAGTAACTTGAAATCACCAACCCCATTATTACACCAATCAATTCTCGCAATTTTTTACATGAACTTATTGGGAGTAGTTCGGAGTAATATAACAGACCAAATATTTGATTTCTTATATTGCCCCTATATCGGAAAACACTATTGGACCAATATTGGCTAAATATTGGCAGACAATATTGGTTTCCAATATTGGTGCAATATAGCGCCAAGCTGCAGCCAATATTGGTGCTATATTGATTTTCTATATTGACCCAATATCGGAAAACAATATTGGACCAATATTGGCTAAATATTGGCAGACAATATTGGTTTCCAATATTGGTGCAATATAGCGCCAAGCTGCAGCCAATATTGGTGCTATATTGATTTCCTATATTGATCCAATATCGGTAAACATATTGAACCAATATTGGCTAAATATTGGCAGACAATATTGGTTTCCAATATTGGTGCAATATAGCGCCAAGCTGCAGCCAATATTGGTGCTATATTGATTTCCTATATTGACCCAATATCGGAAAACAATATTGGACCAATATTGGCTAAATATTGGCAGACAATATTGGTTTCCAATATTGGTGCAATATAGCGCCAAGCTGCAGCCAATATTGGTGCTATATTGATTTCCTATATTGACCCAATATCGGAAAACAATATTGGACCAATATTGGCTAAATATTGGCAGACAATATTGGTTTCCAATATTGGTGCAATATAGCGCCAAGCTGCAGCCAATATTGGTGCTATATTGATTTCCTATATTGACCCAATATCGGAAAACAATATTGGACCAATATTGGCTAAATATTGGCAGACAATATTGGTTGCCAATATTGGTGCAATATTGCGCCAAGCTAAAGCCAATATTGGTGCAATATTGATTATCTATATTGCCCCAATGTCGGAAAACAATATTGGACCAATATTGGCTGAATCTTGCAATATTGCGCCAAGATTCTATATTGGCGCAATATTGGGCCAATATTGCGCCAACATTGTGTGCTACATGGGTGTGAGCATTTCCAGTTAATTACTACCGGTACTATCGGTACCGATAGTCTGAAACCGTCAACCCGTTTATTAATGTCGTGAAACCTCACATTGTTCCTAATCCAACCCTATTATTATAATAATTTTTGATAATGTACTTACGACCTTCACCTTCCCCTCTTTTAGGTCGGCCTTGAATTTCTGTACTTGCCATTGCGACAATAATTATAATGACGAAATAAATTAGCTTCATGGTTTCTTTTCAACTATTCTGTATTGTTAAGTATAAACATTTTTACTATTTATACCCTTTTTACAAATTACTGCAACATTTGAAGATAACGCTAATTTCAAAGTATTAGATAAATATAAGTATAGGTTTTTATTATCAGAAAAGTTTTAAATTGAAAAAAAATGTATAATCATATTTTTAAAATAATTAGGGAAGCAAATATTAATTAAGCTTTATAAATAAGTCTTTAAAAAGCGATTGAAACTATCAAACAGCAAATATTTCTTTTCGAGTGATAATAATTTGGCCTCTCAATACAATTTGGCTTACTTTTGCTGGGGGGAAAGGGGCTGGAGACATGCTAGCTCCCTCCCATTTCGAATTTTGGATCCAAAATGGTATCAATCGTTTATGCCGTGTGGTGGCGTTTTGTTAATGTAAAACGCAAATATAAAGTTGGCAGTGTTGCTCCGCACCAGTTCTCAGGTTCATAGTTCATCGCCGAAAGTTCTTGCTCCTACTGCATCCAATCATCATCGTCTACTATTTTTTGTAAACTAATTCTTAATAAAACAGTTTTATTCGTCACTAACAGCTCAAAATTTGTTTATTCAATAAATTATTTACATGACAAATATTTGCCCTTTTTGTTCTTATCGTCCTTTTAATTCAAAATTTGAAAGAACTTCGGTCAAGTTGTTAAATTAACTTAGTGACCACCAATCTCTATAAACAATTACTTTGACAAAAAAAACTCAAATCGTGGTAATGTATTATAATCACTTGAGAAACTTGAACATGTATAATTAATAAATTAAGCCCAAAAATTTGTATGTGCCTTTTTTTTACTTGTAACTACTGGATATTAATATTACAATTAGTCGGTCAGGTTTTCTAATAGTTTCTTTAAAGTTTAAGGTAAAAACCACACCCTGTGTAAAGTAGAATTTAAAAGTGTAAACATTTTGTAAACATTATATATGGCATAGCATTATAACAAATATACCCAGTGCTTTTCTTTTTAGTACAAGAATCATGGTTTTTATATGATGTGCACTAATCCAAAGTTAATTTTAACGAAGGATAAGTACAGTACAACAAATATAGGATGGCACTCAAAATTGTAACTTCATTAAATTAAAATTGGAAATTATTTACTGTGTCTTTGTGACCTTCACAGTTTGAAGTGACTTCCTATATTTGTCCTACTGTTACATTTACATTTTTTTATAAATTCATTTGTTAATTTGTATGAGCACAATGACATATGACGTCACAGTTCCAAGCAAACCAAATAGCATAGTGTAATCTACATTGAAAAAGCCTGCTGCTGAGAAGTATGGGCATTGATGAGTTGCTTGCTGTGCTAGCAATATTAATTCTTCCCTTAAAATGCGGTCTTGAACGTTATTACTAGCTGCAGGGACATCTAGTAGTAAATTGTAGCAAACAGTTGCAGTACGTTGAGCTTCCTTTGTTGTCATATCGCAAGTCACAGCAACCACAACTCCCATAATCTGCAATAAAAATAAATTTTTTAATTTGAATACATTAGGTTAGTCTAATTAAAATAACAAGTTTATTTTAACCACGTATTGATAATATTATTTTGACGGAATTAGTTCATTATACGGTGGATTTAGATTATAAGCAGGTTTATTACTCCCTGAGTTATACGTAACGTAATTTTTATAAATGATTTTGAGAAATTTGCACATTGAACTTACCATTAGCGACATCCAATTACACAAGGTTGCAACTATTACGCCTATCATGACAGAAATGTTTGTTCTGTATCTGTCTAGAACTGAACCAAAAATAATATCTACCCCACCAAGAAATTGGAAAAAAGTGAAAATGTAGAACAATAAAATTTGCCAACCAAACAGTTTGTTGAACATCGCCACCCTTTCACACAACATTTTAAATGTTTTTCTATAATAAAGTGTATTTTTATATTTGTTATTAACATTTTTCTTCTGTTGTGGTTCAATAATTTGTATATTCCTGTAACAATTTTTAATAAATTAAACTTTCTAAGTCTGAATTAAATTGCAGGAATTGTTGTTTTATTGAAAATATGTAGAAAGCTATAAGTAGAAGAAGAAGCAACACTAAATAATTTAAAACGTAATCAACAAGGTAGAGGGAACCGAACTGTATTTCTTCTACAAAATAACAAGAAATAATCTCAAATAAAACGTAAGTAAAATAAATCA
This sequence comes from Rhagonycha lutea, assembly GCA_958510855.1. Classification (NCBI taxonomy): domain Eukaryota; kingdom Metazoa; phylum Arthropoda; class Insecta; order Coleoptera; family Cantharidae; genus Rhagonycha; species Rhagonycha lutea. Next base: position 17,815,800 of record OY294039.1, on the reverse strand, counting down.
GGTGATAAATACACAATCCGATAAGAAAAAATGTTGTTTTTGATGAAATTTCAGTTGTTGAAAATTTTAAGAAATCCTCCCTATTTAATTTGAAGAGCTTTAAAAACGAGATATTAATGCACATGACCATGGTGATAGTACCAGAAAAATCAGAAATGCATAAGGAGGTACTGGTAGTACTGCGCAACAAGTAAATTCTCATGAATAAAGAATATACTACAGAAGAGTCGAGAAGTGTAAGCAAAATTATGGAATAAACTTTATGCCATTTTAAGTTGAGATAATGAGGCACCAACAAATACAATGCAATTTTATAAGCTAAATTAAAGCTGTTCATTATAGAATTGACGATATTTGTATGAATTTAACGGCCAGTTTAATACTGATGGCTTTTCGATATAATTCATATAAAATTTAATGAAACCAATATTGTCAACAAAATAAAAAATATTTTTAAGTAATTTTGTTTTTATAATTTTTTATCGTGCTGTACTAAAAAATTAATAAAATTATTGATGTAATTTGATGGTGCGCATATAAATAAAGTGAGCGAAAATGTCGGAGTCATACGATGAAAATTTATGTATGTAATATTGCATTTCAAATTTAAATTTACCGCAAAATTATGTGGAAATGAAATGTAAATTAAAAAAAATTCAACAGTTGCCACTGTGTAGAAGGTCCTCGGAAATTTTTAGAAAGCAAACAATATTTTGAAATTCTATTGCAGAATTGAATAAAAAATTGTTAACTCACCATTAAAATTGTGAGCCAAATGAAGGAGGTGCTTATAACATAAAAAGCCTTTCTGTATGCTCTTTCGTCCGGTTCGATTGCAAAAATAAATTCCATATTAATGATGCTTGCATTGATACCTTCCAAAAATTCGTTAAATATAAAAAAGCACAATACAACAATTTGGACACCAAAGAGCTGATTATACCTTTTAACACTTTTACTCATCAAATTGAAAGATTTTCTGATAGATTTAATAGTTATTGTATTGACATAATCAAATTTTCTTACTTTTCTCATTCCATCATTTAATTGTAATTCATCTTGAAAAATTGATTTTAGTTGTTTCACGATTATTTTGAAACGCGATTTTATTGAAGCCGCATAATTGTAAATTATCAAAATTGAGAGTATTAATAAATAATTTACGTACAGAGTTATACAGTGATTGGGAATGTAGTCGGTTTTTCCAACACTATATAAGAATCTTATGTCAAAAGTAGCGTATGAGCAATATGCGCAGTGCACTATTAAAATTTGAGCCCAGATATGTCGATTTTCATGTATCGGAAATTCCAAAAAAGCATTTAAAAATTTTTCGTATTTTAGCCTTCTCCACATGAAAATTTGTAGTAATGAAATATTGATGAAAATCACCGATACTACTCTTGATAGAAAATGAATGATTATCTCCGTTGTCGATATTTGAAAATATATTTTAATAAATAACTTGTAGTTAGCAAGCACATATATTAACAAAATGTTTAAAATAATTAACATGATGATTGAATAAATTCTGTGCCATTTGGATTTGGAGCCGATAAGTGGTACCAAGCCGAAAACCATGGCGATATTGTATAACGGTTTTATATTATGGTAATAGCCGTTTGTACTTTTTGACCCCATCTCTAGTAATTTACTACAACGTGTGGCGATTATTTGTTTCAATTATTAACTTCAAGTGCTTAGGTAATCAAAAAAAAACATCAACAACAAAAATATTAATCAGGAATGCAATAAAAACATAAACAAGCCAGGCACAAACAAATTAGGTCAAAATGTTAATATTTTTAATTAAACGTTAGAAATTTGTTGTGAACACTTTATACGCAGTGAAAATGATCAATAACTTTTTTTTTTAATTTTTCTGATAATTTCATTCTTTCTGATAATAATTGAGGACAATTTAGGCCACGCAGCTATACATTGTAGCGATCAAAATGCAAATTTGTTTGCACTAGCATTGGATCGACAAATATAGCAATTCATCCTTTTCCAGAATAAAATATCCGCGGTTAGATTATGTAACCGCGTATATACGAATAAAATTGTAATTAACAAAACAATAATTTAATTTGATGAAAATTAAAATTGCTTATTAATCAAAAACTTACCAAGGAGAATAAGAACCACAGGAATATTAAAATCGAAATACACATAGCATTAAAAACCTCTTCACTTGATTCGGATGTCAAAATTATTTACATATTTTCTATTAATCCGTTAATGTTGAGCAAAAACGTAATGAATATATTAAAGCATAGTACAATAATTTGAATACCAAAAAGTTGATTGAATTTATTCACAGTTTTACTCAGCAAAATATAAGATGTTCTAATATTTCTGATAGCATTATCGGAAAATGCACAGTTAAGATTTTTACTCTTTGAATTTATTTCCAAATGGGCAACAAAAATTGCCTTGAATCGGTCTTTTAATAAAAATATAAAATTACAAATTAATAAACAAGAAATACTCATTAAATAATTTAAGGGAATCATAAGGGCAGTTGAAGTAAAATCAAAGGTTTTGGAAATATAACCGAACTTGAAAAGGCATGACATGTAGAAAAGAATAGAAAAATGCAATGTAAGAATTTGCATCCATATGTGCCACTTAGATTTATTTTGTGTTAGGGGAAAGTCTTTAAACGTGTTTAAAAATTTTAGATATTTATCTCTATTATATAGAAAAAGTATAATTATGTTGATATTCATATAAACACTTGAAGATATATCGCAGAGGGCAAAAAGTACCACTTTCAGTAATCCATAGTGCTTGAATTTCAAATAAAACTTTATATAAAATGAGAAAACGGTAAAAATGTTTAAACAAATTAAAGTTAAAAGTGGGCGTATTATTAGAATATGCCACTTAGGCTTAACGTTAGGATTTGGCACTAAACTAAACAATTTTGCTAAATTGTATAACGGCTTTACAACATCGTAGTCAAGTTTAGTGTTTTTCATTCTTTTGATCACTTTAACGATGTTATAGTTTTTTATGCAAGGTATTTAATTTTTTTTATTATATTAATCACTTAAGGACGTTCATACATGAGGCTTGTTAGTAGATAAAAATTTTTTTTTTTACTGAATTGTATAGTTCAATTATGTTGCTTTTGGATTCTCTAAAAATAAAAACCTGTTACCGATAATTTCAAAGAGTAATTATTGATTAAAATTCAAATTTTTAACATAGGATCTTATGGAGAATAGAGTTTTCGTGTATTTTAAATTATAAAAAACAATATTATTCAAGTAGATATCGTAATATATAATGTTTATAAATATTCTTTAAAGTATATAGTTTATATAATTGTATTAAAAGCAGGGTGTTACCGAACATTTCAATTAATTATTAATTATTTTCATAAATAAAACTAAAACTATTTTGTTAGGTTAGTCGTCATAATAAAACTGGCAACAACGCACAATAGAACAGTGACGTTTTTTTATGTTTTGACAAAATGACGAAATTTATGTTTTTGGGAAACAAAGACACCATGACTGTTTCTAACATTATAATGATTATTACTATTCATAACTGATAGTAAAACTAATAATTTATGTAACTGTCAACAAAACAACTCGATACACTAGCTGACATACAGTTCTAGTGTTTTTTATTTGAAAACCGCGGTGTAGCCAAATTTAATACGTAATTTAAAACAAGTCAAATTAATTACTAATTTATATTTACTGATATTTTACAATAAATATCGAAAAAGTATTTCCGATATTCAAAACAAATTAATAAATCATTATATGATTTTGGATATATTTGAAAATTTTTCCAAAGCCCTAAATAAATTTCATAACAAATTAGTACTCAATTGATTTCAAAGTCGCGTTCGTACGTCCTTAAATAGCTACAAAATATTAATTCGTTGACAATGGATGGCGTGAGATCATGCGGTTGCCACGCTTTCTTACTTCACCGACTTGTTATTAATATCACACCACATATTAAAGGAAAAGTTATTAGTTGACTATTTATATAAGTATGTTCGATTGTAGAATAGAATTTAATTTAATTTCTTAATCAGAAGAGTGCACCTATAAAATAATAAAAATAAATAGCTGTAGTACTACAAATTATTATCCATAATCATTATTATGTCACTGTGACGTGACGTTTATGAACTTAAATAAATTTTATTTTTGAAAAAAATGCATTGAAAAAAGCCTCGGCAGACCAGACTCCTCCCTTAAATATTCCAATTCGTAAGGATTTTTGAGGGAAAACATTTAAACTTTGTTTAAAAGCTGGTTCACACTATATGATTTTTCATCTGACTTGTCATATGACTTGTCATATGACAAATATTTTTAGGTTCACACTGGTTCACACTATCTGATTTTTTAAAAGCTTTTATTTAACTTGGTGTGACCGTTGTCCGTCGTCCGTCCCTTGGACTTTTTCGAGGCCGTTTTTAACCAACTTCCCGAAGTCCTAGAGAGCTGAAATTTGGAACATAGCTTTCACTTGCAGCTAATTTTCATACATTAATTTTGTGTCCCAAAATTCCGCGAAATAAGCGAAAAATCGGGAAAAAACTGAAATACTAAAGCGCATGCGTGGCTGCGCATTGTACAATTTCACCATACAGGGTGAAAAGTAACATTACTAAATCGGATTCGCATTTTTAAGGACCGCATTCAGGGTGAAATTTTTTGTTTTAATGATGTATACAGGGTGAAGCATCAAACATCAAAAACACATACCAGAGGAATTCTGATAGGATGAAGCAGGAGCTGTATTTGACAAATATGACTAAAAAATTATTTATTCATTACTTACAGGACGTAGACACGTTTCCCCCTCTTTAAGTCGAATTTTGGGGTGTAATTGCTATCATACGTTAGAACCTAAATGAACATTCATTATTGGTTTAGGATTACATTTTGTAATCGAAATAAAAATTTTACGATCTGACACCAATTTCACCAAAAAATTCAAAAATATAACGAAAATAGAAAAACACATCTACCCCCCCCTCAAGATTTCGCGAATAACTCCGTCACAGTTGAGGCTCAAACGAAAAAATGGAAGCTCAGTTAGACTCTAACGATGCTTTAACGTTTGACACCAATTTCACCCCAAAATTCAAATAAAGAGGCAAAATTGAAAAACAAGACCCCCCCCCCCAAAATTACCAGCAAGAAGTTAATCGTTTGTAGAAGGAGGCAAAGCTGAAGTTCACCGATAAGAATGGAAAATGGAAACTTCCCGAAGTCCTAGAGAGCTGAAATTTGGAATATAACTTTCACTTCCAGCGAATTTTCATATATTAATTTTGCCCAAAATTCCGCGAAATACGCGAAAAATCGGGAAAAAACGGAAAATAATAAAGCGCATGCGTGGCTGAGCATTTTACAGTTTTACCATACAGGGTGAAAAGTTACATAACTAAATCGCATTCGCATTTTTAAGGACCGCATTCAGGGTGAAATTTTTTGTTTTAATGATGTATATAGAGTGAAGCATCAAACATGAAAAACACATACCAGAGGAATTCTGATAGGATGAAGCAGGAGCTGTATTTGACAAACATGACTAAAAAATTAAAAATAAAAAATTAAATAAAAAATTAAATAAAAAATTAAAAATTTTTAAAAAAAACCTTTTATTTAAAATTAAAAAAGTGCACTAAAAAATAAAAAATAATTTTAATAAGAATAAACAGAGCTTCTTGGAAACATCAATATAAAAGCGTGGGGCTATTTATTTAAAGCTGGTTCACATTATATGATTTTTCATCTGACTCGGTCATACGAGAAGTCATGGCAAAAATCATACGAAACTCTTTTTTCTCTCTCTTTTCATACGACCATCAATTTTTATGTTCACACTGTGTAATATTGCTTGTGACTTTTCTTATTACTAAAACGTCAAAATGGCTGTCATATGTCAAAAAAATTGTAATTAACCTAAAGTTTATAACAAAGTGGTTGATTTTGAATTGAATTTTATATCTAAAAGCTGGTTCACACTATATGATTTTTCATCTGACTTGTCATATGACTTGTCATATGACAAATATTTTTAGGTTCACACTATCTGATTTTTGCTATTATAGAAGTCATAGCTAAATAATAAGCTCGGTCATAGCAAAATAATAAGTGATTTTCAGAATAGGACGGTGTCTATTTTGCTATGACTTCTTGAAAGATTTTTTTACAAAATTTCAAAAACGTAATTTTTTATAAAAAATTATTATTTATCGAAATAATCGCAAAAAATGAAATATATTTTAACAAAAATTTATCGAAAATTTTTCAAAATATCGTTAATTTTTCAAAAAAGTGACTTTTTTCCGAAATTTCAAAAACAAAATTTTTATAACAAATGATTATTTACTGAAATAATCACAAAAACTGAAATATTTTTGAACAAAAATTTATCGAACATTTTAGACAAATTTTCTTAAAATTTTTAAAAATTTCGTCAACATAATTTTTCGTCAAAAATGATTATTTCTTAAAAAATTATTGGATAAAAAGAAGAAATAGACACTGATGACAGAATAATTTCTATTAGATATAAAATTCAATTCAAAATCAACCACTTATTGCTATAAACTTAGGTTAATTAGAATTTTTTTGACATATGACAGCCATTTTGACGTTTTAGTAATAAGAAAAGTCACAAGCAATATTAAAGCTGGTTCACACTATATGATTTTTCATCTGACTCGGTCATACGAGAAGTCATGGCAAAAATCATACGAAACTCTTTTTTCTCTCTCTTTTCATATGACCAACAATTTTTATGTTCACACTGTGCAATATTGCTTGTGACTTTTCTTATTACTAAAACGTCAAAATGGTTGTCATATGTCAAAAAAAATTCTAATTAACCTAAGTTTATAGCCATAATTTTTTAAGAAATAATCATTTTTGACAAAAAATTATGTTGACGAAATTTTTAAAATTTTTAAGAAAATTTGTCTAAAATGTTCGATAAATTTTTGTTCAAAAATATTTCAGTTTTTGTGATTATTTCAATAAATAATCATTTGTTATAAAAATTTAGTTTTTGAAATTTCGGAAAAAGTCACTTTTTTAAAAAATTAACGATATTTTGAAAAATTTAAAGAAAAATTTTCGATAAATTTTTGTTAAAATATATTTCAGTTTAATCATTTTTGACGAAAAATTATGTTGACGAAATTTTAAAAAATTTTAAGAAAATTTGTCTAAAATGTTCGATAAATTTTTGTTCAAACATATTTCAGTTTTTGTGATTATTTCAATAAATAATCATTTGTTATAAAAATTTAGTTTTTGAAATTTCGGAAAAAGTCGTTTTTTGGAAAAATTAACGATATTTTGAAAAATTTTCGATAAATTTTTGTTAAAATATATTTCAGTTTTTGTGATTATTTCAATAAATAATCATTTGTTATAAAAATTTAGTTTTTGAAATTTCGGAAAATGTCATTTTTTGGAAAAATTAACGATATTTTGAAAAATTTTCGATAAATTTTTGTTAAAATATATTTCAGTTTTTGTGATTATTTCAATAAATAATCATTTGTTATAAAAATTTAGTTTTTGAAATTTCGGAGAAAAGTCACTTTTTTGAAAAATTAACGATATTTTGAAAAATTTTCGATAAATTTTTGTTAAAATATATTTCAGTTTTTGTGATTATTTCAATAAATAATAATTTTTTATAAAAAATTAAGTTTTTGAAATTTTGTAAAAATATCTTTCAAGAAGTCATAGCAAAATAGACACCGTCCTATTCTGAAAATCACTTATTATTTTGCTATGACCGAGCTTATTATTTAGCTATGACTTCTATAATAGCAAAAATCAGATAGTGTGAACCTAAAAATATTTGTCATATGACAAGTCATATGACAAGTCAGATGAAAAATCATATAGTGTGAACCAGATTTTAACGTTTTGATTATGAAATCGGCCCTATTTGCTATAAACTTAGGTTAATTATAATTTTTTTAACATATTATGACAGCCATTTTGACGTTTTAGTAACAAGAAAAGTCACAAGCAATATTACACAGTGTGAACATAAAAATTGTTGGTCGTATGAAAAGAGAGAGAAAAAAGAGTTTCGTATGATTTTTGCCATGACTTCTCGTATGACCGAGTCAGATGAAAAATCATATTATAGTGTGAACCAGCTTTAAGAGGTTCGTGGTGTATTGGTGTGTATTCTAATCACATAAGATAGATAATAATAATTAATAAATAAGGCCAGTTTCGTTTCTATTATGGCCATTCCTAACGCTTCGATCCGTTTACATAGCGAATTTGCTTTGATTTACCTTACTAATAATCGTATGTTTTGTATTTTGTGCCTACTACCCATATCATCTACCAGTACAACCATCGTAGAAATCATACTTTCATTACTTAAAAATTTAAAATTTCATTTTTGACGTGGGTGAAGTTAGCTCCCCTTTTTTTGAAATTGTAATTTTTTGTTGTTGTTTTGGATTGTTCTCAATATGTTGTTAATGTTTACTCTCTTTCTCTCGCCAATCACCCCCCCCCCCATTCCTATCTCTTCTATCCCCATCCTGCCTCTTCTAAGTCTTTCCATGGGTCTCCATTTTGCAATCCTTTATATCATAAAGCCCTCGTCGCTCCCATTACGTGTCCAAATCATCTTACTCTCAGCGACTTGATCACCTTTACAATATCCTCGCCTTCCATATATTGTCGTCTTCCGTTGTAAGGGTAAAGAGATGTCATATTTTTAAATGCAACCCCTAACCACAGTGCGAATAGATAAAATTAAATGAGACTTTTAGTTTTCGAGTTTTTGAATTTTTAGTAAATTGGTAAAAGACAAATAATGTTCAGTATTGCCTATAGAGTATAGAGGAACAAAGTACACCTTTTAAATCCATTAAGTGCTGACTGGGCACAAAGAATTTTGTTGAATCAAAATGTAGACTGCAGGAAGTCAAAATTTGATTTTATGTTTGTATTGATGTGTAAAAAGATGAGGAGATTGCGTCACTGTAAAACTAACAGGAAAGTGAAAGAATTGAAGTGTTGGAAAATTAAAGAAACCAGACTAAGGACTAAAGTCGTTAAAATTAGGAAATTTTGGATTGAAAGGTTTTCAGAAAATTTTGAATAAGGAGGTTGGCAGGAGAAAATTGAAAAGATAGAGCCGATTGTGATTTGGTCCGAGTTGGACGTGTTTTAGTTGCGACTCGAGCACTGTGCCCAATTTGATTTTTATTTTTAAAGTACCTCTGTGAATGGTGAAAATTCGGTAAGTCGTTGCATAACGATGTAAATTATATTTGCGTACACGATGGGAGTAATTATTTCCTCGATATTCGAAAATTTATTCGTGATAAAGACGTGTCATATTTTGAAGCCAGTTATTGCGCAATATTTCGTAAATTTTGGATACCGAATATTTATTTTATTAACCCTTCGGCAGTCGCGCCTTTTATTTTCCTTAGAGCAGTCGCGCCGCGGACCTTAGGTCCGCATAATGAAATATCAGTTGTTTTGTGAGATTCTGTTGCATATCACACATATTTTTGTGTATTATTGTGTACATATAAATTGGCGAGGTCATTACAATATTAAATTACAAATTTAAAAAACCCCCAACCCAAAAAAACTCTAAAAAGTAAAATAATAATTAAATCGATCTAACCGTCGCGTCGTCGTGTCGGGGGACCGACGGGATTTGCACAGAACGATTTGGTATTGTTAATATTTGCTTAACGGCCCCCGACACGACGACGCGACGGTTAGATCGATTTAATTATTATTTTACTTTTTAGAGTTTTTTTGGGTTGGGGGTTTTTTATTAAATTTGTAATTTAATTTTTATTTAGTGCTTTTTAAAGTTTATATATTACTCCCACCTATTATGTAAATAATTTTTATTTTTCGATGTTCAATATAATATATTAATTTTTACTCCACCCTGTATATAAAATAATGGTTTGAAGTGGTTTGAACTTTAAATTTTAAATGTAAATGTCAAATAATGAATGTAGTGCATGCGCACTAGATGCGGCTTACTGGGAATTCCTCGTTTATGTGGGGTATAAAAAATTATATTCTTTCTTTTTTCTAATTTTCCGGCCAACTTTTTTAATTTTTCTCTCCGTAAGAACCATCCTTGGACTATGGAGAACATTTTAAAAAAAAAATTAGCCAAATTGGTGAATCCGTTTGGGAGATACGTGTCCTCAAACAAAGAGCGCACACACACACACACACACACACACACACGTTAAACTTATAACTCCCCTCTTTTTGGGTCGGGGGTTAAAAAGGACTTAACAAAGAATTTAAATAAAACAAATTTAGAAATAAATTGCCACATTTTAAGAAGCAGATAGTATACCAAAATTTTAACGGAATCGTAAAATTATCTATGAAAAATTGAAAATCAGTGAAAATCGAGAGAATATGTACACATAATATGTGTACCAGGGGTCCGAAGAGGATATAAAAATAACTAAAAACTGTAACCTGCTTTATGCTTGTTACTAGATACGCCGCTGGTATATGAACTTTTGTGTAATATAAATAATATTTAATTAATATTTTCCGCCTGTGGGTTATGCAACTTCTTTCCTTTTTACTAATTCGCGATGATATATTAGGTTTGTTCGTTTGTATGAACTAACTTGAACTGGGTTATCTTTCGAGACAAAATACTCCCACCACAAAAGTTAGATAGTGTTCTAACTTGCACTGCCTACTCCTCCTATGGAGGTCGAGCAAGAAATTCATGTTCGGTTATGAACTGAGCAGCCAAACGAACACAGTACATTGCACTAACTTGAACCGAGCAAGTTAGTTCATACAAACGAACAAACCTATTATATCGAACTTTAGGTGAACTTTAGAATTGATGAGAATTGTAAAATTAAGAGGGTACAAAAATTTTACGAGAGTTGAGGTTATGTACGAGATTGAAAAGATTTTTTATCTTGAGAAACATGGCGTACGATCTAATCGCCTGTTTAATTAGTGGTCTTGAGATTTGTATTTTGCTGGCGTATACGACCGTGAGTACAATCTGTCTTGATTATTAACGACAAGGAGGCCATCGTAGATGTGCGATATTCGACATTAGCAAGTTATGTACTTTGGATTTTCTGTCCATATCGATTTCACCACGAAACCCCTTCTGGCTTCCGACGTTTCAACCTGTTTGGTTGACGCTGATATTGTGACCTGTGTGCATACGAGGATCTTATTTTTGGTTTTCCTGAGGGTTGTTCATTCCGGTTTCCTGGAACGACGTCCCATGCTATCTTACTTGAGAAGCCATAGGCGTAGAGGCACTCGTTTTTCTGAAGGTGACAAATCCACGAAGTCGCTTGTTCATGGTCCAACATCCTCACCAAGACGTCGGAGACACGATTCTGACCCTTAACGAGTTTATACTTTATATTACGTTATCTCATGGTTTACTTATATATTTGCAAAGTTATTTTGAATTGCCACAACTGTAGTTGCATGCTTTATTCACGCTTTTGGCATAGTGTAGCTCTATTTTATTGCTGTGTTACATGTGGTTCTTGGAATTTTAGCTTCTATCAAGGATCAATGATCTTAGTCGAGCACGAGAAGGAATTTGATCGATCACTACCTGCCCTCGTGAGACGTTTTAGTAAGAAATCAACCATTGGGGTAAGTGTTCCAATTCTCACTGTTTATCAGCGTATTTTAGTTGCTTGCTATTTTGCTCTAGTCAGTTTGTGCATGAGTATTTGTGTGCAGTTCAAGGTACTTTCATTACCTGAGATTTACCAATTATCTGTAAGGAACTCCATCAGAGAGGACGTGTGTTTTGGAGCCATAGCTCAATTAAGTTGTATGTATAAAGGCTGTGCAAATAATAAACCAAATTTGTTAGTTAGAAACGTTACCCGCTGGTTTCATTTTGACGCTATCTGGCGCCCTAATCTAATTCCATTTCAGAGAGTTGTCTGTGGTACACCAGAGCCGGTCATAGCAACTGGACATCCCCCAACATCTCGTCGAACCCACGACAGCGTCCGCGTTACCCAGCTCTCAGAACTGTGGAGTAAAAATCCGCAGCTAGCTACTCTCAGGCCATCGAGAGGCAAAGTGGCTGATGTATCCGTATTAGGGGAGAAAAGGGGTACAAAACACTGACATGATCAGTCGCGCAAGGGAACGGAGGTCCGAAAAAACACACCACTAGACATTAAAGACTGCTAACATACTGAAGGTAATTTTCTAGTCCGGTGATATTGATATCAAATTTTGCCTACCATAGTCAGGAAAGCATACCTAAGCACATCATTCGATATAATAATGATTATGTAAACAATATCAAATTTTATCAATAGTGCGGACCTCTGTTCCTCGACGCGACTGCCGGAGGGTTAATAATTATAAGGCTTGTAAAGCTCCGTTTTCATAGGGTAGTGTAGTGGTAGTGTAATGTGTAGTATGTAAAAATTAGTGTGTAAGAATTTTAGCGTTCACATTGGTAGTGGATGGTAGTTGGCTTTCTGTCAAACTAAACGTCAGGTAACCATGAAACATGTCAACACAAATGTCAAACGAAACGGATTACCTGATCTGTTTGTTCTGATTGGTCGTTGTAACGCTGTGTATGGTAAAAGCGGTAAAAGCTAAAACCTACCTAGCTTTTACCATCCCCACTACACCTTACCACGCTTCTTACACATTACACAGCGATTAGAACGGTACCATTAAAAACCGTTACTCTAAGTTTTACACTACACACTAAGTCTTACGCTACCACTACGCTACCCTATGAAAACGGAGCTTTAGTGTGTAGTGTAAAACTTAGAGTAACGGTTTTTAATGGTACCGTTCTAATCGCTGTGTAATGTGTAAGAAGCGTGGTAAGGTGTAGTGGGGATGGTAAAAGCTAGGTAGGTTTTAGCTTTTACCGCTTTTACCATACACAGCGTTACAACGACCAATCAGAACAATCAGATCAGGTAATCCGTTTCGTTTGACATTTGTGTTGACATGTTTCATGGTTACCTGACAATTACCATCCACTACCAATGTAAACGCTAAAATTCTTACACACTAATTTTTACACACTACACATTACGCTACCAATACACTATCCTATGAAAACGTAGCTTAACGATTGACCATTATCTACAATTATTACGTTTATCGGAATATTTTGGATATTAATGAGGCGGATAATTACTGGACTACAGAAGAATTTTGGATAATCTTGTAGATGGATATTATAAGTTATTAATTTATGGTAAACTTAATTATTTCGCTTCCGTTTAATTTAAAGAATTAATTTTATCAACTTTTAAAGTTCGAATGATATTAGTGACGCTTATTGATATCGGCATTGCGTATTTAATAGTGACGTATTTGTAGTTTTATTTGGGAAAATTTATTGTATTAATTTTTGAATAGACTGGACAATTTGCAAGGCCAGCAGTGGAAATTTGCTATTATTAAATATGTCTTGCAATTTGTTGCGTCTGCGTTTTGTTGGTTTGCGTACCAAATTTTTCAACATATAAAATTTGAAAGGTGTGCAGGTTTTGATAGTTTAAAGAAAATTACATTGATGAACATTATTATTAATTTTCTTTAGTAACAGTTTGTTTTGATTAATAAAATTTCGATTTTGTTTATGATTTAAAAGAGTCTCACGTGTCTTATTTAATTTTTCACTGATGAGTTAACTGGTTGGGATTGCCATCCACCGTGTGGGTTAGAGGAGCAGTTTCTCCTAATTAAATTTTGATTTTTTTAAAACCATTCGGTGGAGGACAATATGTTAATATTTCGGAATTCCTCATTCTATATTCCTGGTCATTTTCTTTTACTAATCCCAAGATAAGAGCGTAAGACACTTCCCTGAAAAACTCTCATCTCTTCTTCCTCGCTCTTACCAGACACATAGTTTCTGCCGCGTATGTAATTGGCCTAATCATTGTCTTGTTTTCATGACAGTTTTTTATCCTTTTCATTTAAACCATTCATTTCAATATAAATTTCAAAATTATGACGTTCTAGTTCATTTTGACCATCCTGTATGTGCATGACCAATATGTATTAATTTACGTAAAGCTTTTCTTTGTTCATGAAAGTTTATTCACTTTAAAAAGATTAGGTGCCGATTAGTAAGCGGTGCCTGGGGCATTATTTCCTCCGTAAGCGTATTTATATAGTCAAGTTTGTCATACAAATTAACCATACAATAGAGTAATACCGAGCCGAAAATTAGATCATGTTCCAGGAGTAGTTCGAAAATCAATAAAATCGTGCCTCATACAATAAAATATTATGTTATGTAGGCATATTCCGTTCTGGATTATTAATTTTGGGTGCCGAAATTTATCAAACTCCAACTGTATAACCATAGCAGCCAAGAAAAAACATTAACTTACCATTAAACCAGAATTCCATAAAAATGTTATCGTCCAAAATTGACTCTCTGAAACTGTAAGTTCTGTTTCACCAGCGAAAGTATCGGTTGCCATTGAAATAATTCTGATATTAATAAAATCTAAAAGTTCCACGAAGATACAAAAATATAACATAAAAATTTGACCACCAAAAAGTTGACTAAACCACTTCATAGTTTTACTCAATAACGTGTAGGATTTTCTAATAGCTTTTACACTACTGGAGCAACTATTTCCAAATTTTCTCATTGTTTCAGTGCCAGCAACAAACACATTTTTTCTTAAACCAACTCCAAAAACTTCCTTTAATTTTTTGTTGTTTGCTTTGAAGCGATCGTTCAGAAAGACTACATAATTTATCATCAGTAAACATGAAACCGACATCAAATAATATACGATCAAAACAACGCAGTGAAAAAATAAATGTTCGTCTAAATGCCCAACGTAATATTTTTTAATTGACTGACTTATGCATACTCCGTAAATAACATGAAATATTACTATTGGAACCCAAATTTTGCTTCTATTTGTAATAGGAAATTTTGCAAACATATCGAGAAATCTTTTATATTTTCTCTTATATCGCAAGGATAACGATATTATGGAGATGTTTACAAATATTAACATCGAAATTCTTGTCATCATACGAATAACTACTGCAGAAAATACTTGCTTGAGCAGTGCGATATTGATTGAAAAATTCCAATAAAGACTGGAAATGCTATACAAGTTTAAAAGTGTTAAAATTGTCAAGCAATATACTGTGTGCCACATTTTTATACTTGTACTGGGTGCTAAGGCTAAAAATACTGCAAAATTGTATAGTGGCTTTATATTTTCGAAATCGTTATTAGCCATTTCAGAAGTTATTTTGACTAAACCTTTACTGATCAGTTTTGAAACGAAATTCATGTAACTAGGTACGACTACATTTTAAATTGTTTTATTGTTATATTATATTGCTTTACTGACTTCCAGCTATAATAAACAATTTTACTAATAGAGGCAATAATAACTTAGTGTTTACTTGTCACATAAGTATATAAATTTATAGGGAACGTCCAATCCAATACAAAAAGCCTTATTTTTTGTCAGTTTATTTAAAATAATATAAATTGAGCAGGACAATGGTAGATTAACCGAGTCATTATGATACGAATAAAATTGAAATTAACAAAACAATAATTTAATGAAAATTAAAATTGATAATTAATCAAAAACTTACCAAGGAGACGATGAACCACAGGAATGTTAAAATCGAAATACACATAGCATTAAAAACTTCTTCACTTGATTCAGATGTTAAAATTATTTCCATATTTTCTATTATTCCGTTAATGTTTAACAAAAAAGTAATGAATACATTAAAGGACAGTACAATAATATGAATACCAAAAAGTTGATTGAATTTATTCACAGTTTTACTCAACAAAATATACGATGTTCTAATATTTCTGATAGGATTATCGGAAAATGCAAAGTTAAGATTTTTACTCTTTGAATTTATTTCCAAATCGGCAACAAAAATTACCTTTAACTGTCTCCGGATGGTTTTGAATCGGGCTTTTAATAAAAATATAAAATTACAAATTAATAAACAAGAAATACTTATTAAATAATTTATGGGAATCTTAAGGGCACTCGTAGTGAAATCAAAGATTTTGGAAATATAACCGAACTTGAAAATGCATGCCATGTAAAAAATAAAAAAAAAATGTATTATAAGAATTTGTAGCCAAATGTTACACTTAGATTTATTTTGTAATAGGGGAAAGTCTTTAAACGTGTTTAAAAATTTTAGGTATTTCTCTCTCTTATATACAAAAAGTATGATTATGTTGATATTAATATAAACACTTGAAGATATATCGCAGAGGGCAAGAAGTACCACTTTCAGTATTACATGTTGATTGAAATTCAAATAAAACTTTATATAACATGAGTAAACGGTAAAAATATTTAAACAAATTAAAGTTAAAAATGGGCGTATTATTAGGATATGCCACTTAGGCTTAACGTTAGGATTTGGTACTAAACTAAACAATTTTGCTATGTTGTATAAAGGCTTTATAACATCGTAGTCAAGTTTAGTGGTTGTCATCCTTTTGTTCACTTTTAAACGATGTTATAGTTTTGTATGCAATATGTATTAATTTTAATTATATATTAATCACTTGAATATGTACAAAATATTAATTCGTTGACGATGGCGTGGGATCATGCGGTTGCCACGCTTTCTTACTTAGCCCGCTTGTTATTAATATCACACAACATATTAAAGGAAAATTTATTAGTTGACTATTTATATATAATTCTGTTCGATTAGAATAGAATTTAATTTAATTTCTTAATCAGAAGAGAGTGCACCTATTAAATAATAAAAATAAATACCTAATAAGTAGTACCACGAAAGTAGTACTACAAATTATGCATACTAATTATTATGTCACTGTGACATTTATGAACGAAAATAAATTTTATTGTTGAAAAAAACGCATTGAAAAAGCCTCGACTGGAGCAGACTCCTCCCTTAAGGTTACTAGGCATTGGTTAATCGCGAAATCGGCGCTCTCGTTTTTCTTAATTTTTGCATTATATAGGAAACAGATACATATTTGTAATTTTAACCAATGTTTATTTACATAATATAAATGATGAAAAAAATTGTACAATGGAGCCCATAGAAGCTTATAAAATGGGCAAATTAACACATTTTTGTTTCATTTTTATATACTATCGTCCTTAAAGTTAAACTTTTTCCGGCTCTGCAAGTTGTCTTTCTTTTCCTAAAATGCGTAGTTATGCACTGAACCTAAAATTAGAACTTTTGAATCGGAATTGTTGAAGTGGGGTAGACGAAAAACCGCGAATTTTACGATAAAAATGCGATGTTTTTGTAACTGAACAACAAAATCGCGACTTGACAATTTTTTTGGAAAATCTCGAATTTTCATCGAAGATTTCGGAGGTTCAGCTCTAAATTATACATGTTTTACGTATTCTCAATTTTTTGCAAGTCGCCAGAGACCCCCGTTCTCTTGGAATCACTATAAAACCGAACGAAAATGTAAAGGTGAGAAAAATGAGTTTTCGCCATTTTATAAGCTTCTATGGGCTCCACAACAAAATTTTTTCATAATTTTTATGTAAATAAACATTGGTTAAAATTACAAATGTGTATCTGGTTCCTTTATATGTTAAAATTAAGAAAAACGAGAGCGCAGATTTCGCAAATAACCAATGCCTAGTTCCCTTAAGAGGGCGCCTTTAAAAAACAGGTTTCAACAGGTGGCGCGCCCTAAAATATTAATCTTTTCTACTCATCTGTTCACCAATACAGAATTCTAATAATTTATAAAAGTCATATGAATAAACGATAACTAATTTAGGTAATGAGGAAGTTTGAACTTTCAAAGTTAAATATTTTTAAAAATATTCAATATTTCCAAATATGAATATCTTTTTGGAATATACTTGTAAATATTCAACATTGGATGTTCAAACTTCAAATGAAATGAAATTTTAAGAAAATATTAATTCTGCTGTAATAAACACATGAAAAATAACGAAAAAATTTTAACCCTTAAGTTGCCTTAGATTTGCAGTGATTTTGACTTCGGCGCAATTTTTGATTTAAATCTTTCGATAAAACTTTAATTTTATTCAAATATTCTGAAATTTTATGAAAATATTAATTCTGTTGTAGTAAATACAGGAAAACTAATCAAAAAATTCGAAGCCCTAAGATGACTTTAGATTTGTTATTATTTTGATTCTAGTGCAATTTTTGTTTTAAAATTTTTGATAAAAGTTTAATTTTGTTCAAATATTCTGAGATGTTATGAAAATATTAATTCTGTTGTAATAAACACAAGAAAAATAAGGAAAAAATTTTAACTCTGAAGTTGCCTTAGATTTGCAGTGATTTTGATTTCAGTGCAATTTTTGATGTACATTTTTTGATTAAAACTTAATTTTGTTCACATATTCTGAAATTTTATGAAAATATTAATTCTGTTGTAGTAAACACAGGAAAAATAACGAAAAGATTCTAAGCCCTAAGATGCCTTATATATGCAGTGATTTTAATTTCAGTTAAATTTTTAGTAAAAATGAGTATTAAAAACAATCGCCTGCGGCGCTGATGGACGGGCCCTCGTACACCATAGGTTCAAATCAATTGCTTTAGGGAGTGTAGGATTAGTGAAAATACTTAGAGGAGGGCCTCAAAATTGATTTGCCTCTGGGGCCTAATAAGTTATACAACCGCCACTGTCGTTATTGATTGAAATACCAACAAATAACTGAAATAAGGCCGAATAATATATGTCACAGTTCACAGTGACATACATAATATAATGAATACTTAAGAGTGCGCCTTTAAAAAACAGGTTTCAATAGGTGGCGCGCCCTAAAATATTAATCTTTTCTACTCATCTGTTCACCAATACAGAATTCTAATAATTTATAAAAATCATATGAATAAACGATAACTAATTTAGGTAATGAGGAAGTTTGAACCTCCAATGTTGAATATTTACAAGTATATTCCAAAAAGATATTCATATTTGGAAATATTGAATATTTTTAAAAATATTTAACTTCAATTTAATTATAATAATATTTAAATCTTTCGATTTAAATCAAAAATTGCGCCGAAGTCAAAATCACTGCAAATCTAAGGCAACTTAAGGGTTAAAATTTTTTCGTTATTTTTCATGTGTTTATTACAGCAGAATTAATATTTTCATAAAATTTCAGGATAATTGAACAAAATTAAATATTTTTTATCAACAAGGTAGAACCAGAAAACATTTATAAATTTTAATATTAATAAGTATTAAATATTAATTTATAGGAGGTCACTTCAGCAATGAAAGAGGATGAAACGGAGAGGATAATGCCGCCAACGGAGGAAGAAATAAAAAACATAATAAAGAAGATGAAGAATAACAAAAGTCCAGGGGAGGAGGGCATCCAGGCAGAGATGATTAAATATGGAGGCGAGCAGATTGTAAGAGAGGTATATGAACTGATTAGCAAAATATGGAAGGATGAAAAGATGCCAAAAGAATGGTCGCATGCGATGATATGCCCAATTTTTCAAAAGGGGGATAGAACAAGATGTGAGAATTACCTAGGAATAGCACTGTTAAATGTGGGCTACAAGATATTGGCAAATCTCATTAAAGAAAGGATGCAAAAATACATAGAGAAAACTGTAGGAGAGTACCAAAGTGGTTTTAGATATAGATATATGAACAATAAAGGTCATCAGGTGATAGCATATGCAGATGATGTGACGGTATTGGCGAGATCTAGTGGGGTTTTGAAAGATGTTATGTTACAATTGGAGGCAAAGGCTAAAATGCTGGGACTGAGAATCAACGAGAATAAGACCAAGTACATGAGGATGGGAGAAAAAAGTGAAAGCGAACTGGGAACTTGTTTTAGAACATAAACATAGGATGGGGAGCAATATAGTTTTGAAGAAGTGGACAAGTTTTGTTTCCTGGGGACGATTGTGACACAAAATAATGATTCCAGTAAAGAGATTAACGCAAGGATAGCAGCTGGAAACAGACGCATAGGTTCTCTGATGTCAGTAATAAGAAACAAAAGCATATCACGAAGAAAAGAAATGAAATGGATGGAAGTGATTATCCTGAAATGGGAAACAGATAGAGAAAGACCGAAAAGAGTAAACGTTATGAAAAGAGAAGAAGCATTGGAAATGGAAAGAAAGGAATACGAAGTAATAAGAGAGAACTAAATAATTTACAATTTTATTTAGTTATTATTTTATTTAGTTTTGACCATGTTTTGACGTAACATCAGACAATTTTTAATTTTGTCACAATCAGGACCGTCCTAATTTTCTATTAGTATTTTCTATAATACGTCCTGGATAAAGACCGAATACACTCGACTCGCCCTAGTTACGGCCTTGCCCATAAAACTTCTTCTTTTTTTTTATCTTCATTAGCGTTTTATTTACATCCATTTTTGAATATACGCCTCTTCAAGTTCTCTCCACCTTTCTCTATTGCCTGCCTCTTGAATCCAGTTAAAGCCGGCCACAAGTTTTATGTCATTCACCCATCTCATCGGAGGTCTTCCTCTTGGTCTTGTATACGTGTATGGCCTCCATGTCAGCATGGCTCTATTCCACCGATCCATATGTATCCTCGCCGCATGTCCCGCGTATGACCACTTAAGTTTTGCTGCTCTTTCTATTATGTCGGTGACCTTTGTTTTTTGCCTTATCCAGATGTTTGTTTTTCTGTCTTTCAAGGATATGCCCAACATTGCCCTTTCCATCGCGCGTTGCGTCTAAACTAGACCATGACCCAGAAAAATATAAATACCCTTAGAGTGACGCAACGCCCATAAAACTTAACTGTTTTAATAATTTATCTTTACTTTATAGTATTTCCTTTTTTAAGTTTGTAATGAAAAAATTAAGTGATCCGATATCTTCCGTACAAAATTGTCTATATAAGAAAGATCACTGCTATTAAATTTTCAAAATTAACAAAACTGAGCAGACAATTGAGTAAGGAATATGATGTTAAACGAATTTAAATGTATGCAACTTGTGGCAGAGGGAGGTTTTGGAAAAGTCTTCCGGTCTCAAAAGAAGGAAGAAGACGACGTTAACAAGGTATATGCCCTGAAGGAAATAGAGAACCTTGAAAGCATGGAAAACAACGTAGAATTAAATATTTTACGACATGTTAAACATCCACTTGTTATTGAACTAATTGGTTCATTTGTACAAGAAAATAAATTTTATTTTGTGTTCCCATATTTAAGTGGGGGTAGTTTAGATGATTATTTAGAAAGGGAGGATATATTGCAAGAAAGTACTGCATCATTTTATGTGAGAGAAATTGTAGTAGGTTTAGAGTATTTGCACTCCGAAGGTATTTTTCACAGGGATGTAAAACCTGATAATATTTTATTAGATGCCATGGGACACATTAAAATTACTGATTTTGGTATAAGCATGGAAAACTTTTCACACGATGAAGTATGTTTGGATACTTCTGGCACACTGACATATATGGCACCGGAAATTATATTGGGAGTAGGATGCGGATTTTCAGCTGACTGGTATGCAGTAGGTGTAATATTTTATTTGATGGTAGTAGGAGAGTTGCCTTTTGATCATGAAAATCGAGAAAGTTTGAAGAAAAAAATTATAGAAGGAGATTATGAACTACCAAACAATGTATCATCAAAAGCAAGAAGTTTGATTCAAAATTTATTAGAATTGAATCCCGAGCAACGATTGGGATATACTGGGGCCAACGCCATTAAAGCTCATGAATTCTTTAAACACACTCGTTGGGATGACGTTATTCGACAATTAGAAAGTCCTCCGTGTCTTTATGAAAATTCACCTGCGAATTCGTCAAAATGTGAAGCATTATCTGCAAATATTCCCTTAACAAAAAATGTTCGCTATGACCTTAATTTATCTTTACTTCTTTTAATTGGACATATTATTTTAATTTTGATTTTGTACATACCTGTATTATATCACAGTAATGTGCCAATTTATGAATAAACTATTTAAATTTTTAAATTAAAAGAATATAGGGTGCGTACTACTTAACAAGAAATGTTGGTGGTGATCTTAATTGATCTTCATTTCTTTTAATTATTGTACAATATATTATTTTGATTTGTATGTATTAAATACCTGTGTATGATAGTGATGTATCATCTATTTATGAATAAACTATTTAAATTAAAATAATATATAAGGTCAATCGAATAACCGAGTTATAACCCCTGCTGATAAATTGGGTTTTCGTTAAAAACAACCCACACTGTTTGTAATTTTTTCGTGTATATTTTTTATGTCACATAAGGATGGACTTGCAAATAAAACGCTGTTTGACTTTATCAGTTATTTGTTGAGATTTGTTGGTGAAAACACCACAAAAATTTTTGAATGGTAACAGTTTTTGTTATATTAATTGAAATATTATCAATGGTAATGTGATTCCTTATTTTCATCTTTTTAACATTATATACTTGTACTATCTGGAAAGCCCGTTCACGGACGGGTGGCTACCCAGTGGATCTCTTCTCTAGCGGCTTTTAATGATGATGAAAAATACTTATTGAAAATGTAAAAGTCGAATATTACATTTCTATTACTTTCCACCAATATTACAATTTCTAATTTTTTATTTGGTGATTTTACCGTTATTTTACTTTCCCGAAATACGTTTTCCTCTTCACTTAAATCTTGATCTTCTCTTTTGAGGAATTCTCTTATTGATGTTATACACTATTTGAGCTATCCCTATTCTGATTATTATTGAAGATCATAATTGATCGAGTCATTATGATACGATAAAATAATTGTAATTAACAAAACAATAATTTAATTTGATGAAAATTAAAATCAAAAACTTACCAAGGAGACGAAGGACCACAGGAATATTAAAATCGAAATACAAATAGCTTTAAAAACTTTTTCACTTGATTCGGATGTCAAAATTATTTCCATATTTTCTATTAATCCGTTAATATTGACCAAAAACGTAATGAATATATTAAAGCACAGTACAATAATATGAATACCAAAAAGTTGATTGAATTTATTCACAGTTTTACTCAGCAAAATATACGATGTTCTAATATTTCTGATAGGATTATCGGAAATGACAAAGTTAAGATCTTTAAACTTTGAATTTATTTCCAAATCGATAACAAAAATTGTCTTTAGCTGTCTGCGGAGGGTTTTGAATCGGGCTTTTAATAAAAATATAAAATTACAAATTAGTAAACAAGAAATACTCATTAAATAATTTAAGGGAATCATGAGGACACTTGAAGTAAAATCAAAGATTTTGGAAATGTAACCGAACTTGAAAATGCATGCCATGTAAAAAATATAAAAACAATGTAATATAAGAATTTGTATCCAAATATTACACTTAAATTTATTTTGTAATAGGGGAAAGTCTTTAAACGTTCTTAAAAATTTTAGATATTTATCTCTATTATATAGAAAAAGTATAATTATGTTGATATTAATATAAACACTTGTAGATATATCGCACAGGACGAAAAGTACTGCTGTCAGTATTCCATGGTGCTTGAATTTCAAATAAAACTTTATATAAAATGAGTAAACGGTAAAAATGTTTAAACAAATTAAAGTTAAAAATGGGCGTATTATTAGGATATGCCACTTAGGCTTAACGTTAGGATTTGGTACTAAACTAAAGAATTTTGCTATATTGTATAACGGCTTTATAACATCGTAGTCAAGTTTAGTGGTTTTCATTCTTTTGTTCACTTTAAACGATGTTTTTAATTGTTAATTTTTATTATTTATTAATCACTTGAATAGGTACAAAATATTAATTCGTTGGCGATGACGTGAGATCATGCGGTTACCACGCTTTCTTACTTAGTCCGCTTGTTATTAATATCACACAATATATTAAAGGAATAGATTATTTTTTATAGAAGTGTGATCGATTAGAATAGCATATTATTTTAGTTTCTTAATCAGAAGAGAGTGCACCTATTAAATATTAAAAAAAATAGATAAGTTGTGTTATAAATTATGCATAATAATTATTATAGTTCGAAAAATTTCTAGTTTTTCACCACTATGATGTTTTTAAATGTTATTGAGAAAAATAATAATCACTAAAAAAAGTGCGCAAATAAATACAAATATTATTTAAATTTGACCGATTTACATCATTGACCGTAACATATTGTCGTATTTCTTTGGGACGAAGAAGATTTGCAATTTAGGGATTTTATTGCGAAACTGTAAATTGTGATATTTTATACATTTTTGAGATTTATGAAACGCTGTAATAGCTGAGGTTTTTGGAAAAGTCAAGTCATGAGCATATATGATTTTGAGTTGAGAGATAATGAAGAATTTTCAATGATGTGAGAATAAATTGGAATAAATTTAGCCACAAGTGTTTTATTTCTTTCAGCAGTTTGGAAAGAAGAAAAGTGATAGAATTTCTAAAAATAATTATAATTGCAAGATTGCGAGTAAAAATTTTGGAAAGTGTGCAAGGTCTTGCGATAGACCGGTGCGGCAGATAATATTAACCGGACTAGCTTGGTACATCGTGATTCTAGAAATTCGATGCTTTCATTTTAATTTTGTAAACATTTTCGATTGGAAAATTAAACAGCTGGATTTTTCGATTACAATATATAATATATTGTACTCTACCACCCGTGTTCTTATTAAATAAGAAAATTACGAGGGGGGGGGAGAAATTCGCGATGATAGACATATTTATACCGTGTATTTCCGCCTAGCTCAAGTTTATCGTTGTATGTGTGACGCTCGCACTTTATTTTGACTAATTTCCATTACCATATAGGTAAATATTAAACTATTTATAGCGCGTTGGTCCAGAAAAACTCGGACTTGGCACAACTGTTTCCTTCAACGGTTCAAAAGGAAGAGATCTCTACATGGCCCCCATGTCAGGCAACCCAAAAGTCGGAAAATTTTCAAAATTTAACAAATTTTCCGGCATCATTTTATGTTATAAACTTAAAATTTTTAAATTGGTTAGTCGTTTTAATGCGAGACTCTTATTTGTCAGTATTGAGCAATAACAAAAGTTGACTTACCGTTAAACCACACATCCATAAAACTGTTGTCATCAAAAATTGAATATCTGAAATTGTACCTTCCGCTTCACTGAACGAAATATCGTTTGCCATTGAAATAATTCTAATATTTATAAAATCTAAAAATTCCACAAAGATAGAAAAATACAAAATCAGAATTTGAACACCAAAAAGTTGACTAAACCACTTCACAGTTTTACTCAATAACATGTAGGATTTTCTAATATTTTTTACACTATTCCAATAACTATCTCCAGATTTTGTCATTGTTTCTGTGCTAGTAACAAACACAATTTTTCTTAAACCAACTCCAAAAATTTCCTTTAATCTTTTGTTGTTTGCTTGGAAGCGAGCTTTTAGAAAGACTACATAATTTACCATCAGTGAACATGAAACCATCATTAAATAATATACTATCAAAACACAGCAGTGAAAAATTAAATGCTCAGATAAACGCATAATGTAAAAATTTTTAATGGTCTGGCTGAAACATACTCCATAAATAACATGAAATATTACCATTGGAACCCAAATCTTTTTTCTATTTTTAATAGGAAATTCTGCAAACGTGTCCAGAAATCTTTTATATTTTCGTTTACACATCACGGATAACTTTATTATAGATATGTTGACAAATAATAACATGGAAATTCTTGTTATCGCACGAATTACTGTGGCAGAAATTACTTGCTTCAACATTGCGAGATTGATTGAAAAACTCCAATAAATATTACAAAAGCCATACAAGTTTAAAAGTGTTAAAATTGTTAAGCAATATACGGTGTGCCACATTTTTGTACTTTTACTGGGTGCTAAGGCTAAAAGTACTGCAAAATTGTACAGTGGTTTTATATTTTCGAAATCGTTAGTAGCCATCATTTTGACTAAACCTGTTGTGATTATTTTTGAAATGAAAATCATACGGGTAGAATAATTTTAAGTGATTACAGATTATACATTATTATATCAATTTATTGATTAAAAGTTAAAATAGACCTTTTTACTAATAAAAAAACATAATTTAGTAAATTAGTGTTTACTTTTGTCCCATAATTAATCGCCATATACGAATTGATAGGGAACGTCCAATCCAATCCAAAAATATCGGTTATGTTTTAAATTATTTTTTAAGGTTTGGTCTAATTTTGAAGCAATATAAATTCTTAAGTTACTTTTAGACTCAAAGTAACATGAGTCTAGAATACTCAACCGCGTGGGTTTTCACCAACGATGAGAAAAGTCTTCTCACAAGAAGTCTCCAGCATCTCTATGCAGTTTTCTTTTTGGATACGCGATCGACGAGTCAGGTGCTTCCATTCGTTTAGGAGAAAATCTTTGGAAGCCAAACGTTGCAACAAATTTTTGCATTTGTTACGTGGTTCTTCCTTAAATTGCATTTCATATATTCCTTAATGCGACACTGCATTTTTATTTAAATGCAATCTTTTGCTAATGCTTGCATTTACGGATAGATGTTGATAACTTGAACGCTTTTATAACGAAATATACCTTCAGTCTCCTAACTTTGACGACAACAGATGTACATTATTTTTTCACGACGATTTTGTTAAGTGTCGGTAGTTGCGTGACAAATATTTTTGGTCTAACGTCGCTATTTTTTCAGGCCATGTCGTTTGAGACAAGTAGTCCGACTGTCGTGTAGTGTTTTTGAGTTCCTCTGTAAACATCTGATGAGCAGAGACTCTTTTAAATGCACAAGTTTTCTTGAGCCAGTCTGACGAACAATTGCAATTCCTTATGGTTGGCAACGTCCTTTGTGCTGTTGTTTTTTGCACACCAGAAGAGCTTAACCTTCTAACATAGTTTTCTCTTTTAGAGTTTCCCCAAACCACTTTTTCGATTTCAGAATTCACGGCCTTTGCTCCCGCAACGAATCAAGGGCATCGTAGCTACACAAGCTGGAGATGTTCTTTTCAGATTGCGTCAGAAGTTGGTCTCTGTTTTGATCAACCCTCTTATTAGGGGTGGTGTGTCAATGGGTAGTTTATGATACTTAATTAGTACTTACGAGAATTACTATTATTAAAAAAAAAACAAACTAAAAATCACGTCAGAAAGAAACTGACAGAAATAAATGAAATGAAAAATGAATTTTTGTTCACATATCTGCATAATGGCCTTACTACAATATGTTCTAATTATAATATAATAAAAAAACTTACCAAAGAGAAGCAAAACCAATTGAACGATAAACTCATTTTATAGATAGCCGTAAAGACCTCTTCTCTTGATTCGTATATCAAAATTGTTTCGATATTTTCGATAAGTCCATTAACATTTAGCAAAAAAGTAATAAAGATATTAAAGCATACTACGATAATATGAATACCAAAAAGTTGATTAAACCTATCCACAGTTTTACACAGTAAAATAAATTTTTTTTTAATATTGCTAATCGGATTATTATCGGTAAAGATAAAACTTGACTTTTTAATTTTTGATTTTTTTCTAAAATCGGTAACAAAATTGATCTTTAATTGTCTCCGCAGTGCTTTGAATCGGGCTTTTAATAAAAATACGAAATTACACATTAATAAGCATGAAGTACTCATTAAATAATTTAAAGGGGCACTACAAACAGTTGCACTAATATTAAAGGTTTCCGATATATAACCAAAACGAAAAATACACAATCCATAGGAAATAAAGAAAAAATGCAATCCGAAAATTTGTAACCAAATGTTATACTTGGATTTATTTTGCAAAACTGGAAATTCTCTAAATATGGTGAAAAACTTTCCATATTTACGCCTATTACATATAAAAAGTTTGATTATGTTGATATTGACATACGCGCATCCAGAAATATCGGAGAGGCCCACAAGTATCAAATTGATAATTTCAGACGACTGTGATGACTTGATATTGGGGTTGGAGAAAAATTTCATATAAAGTGAGTAAGTGGTAAAAGCGTTGAACCAAAGTAAAATTAAGCAGGGGCGTATTAAGGTATACCATTTAAACTGAATGTTTGGGTTTGGTACTAAACTCAAAAATTTTGCTGTGTTGTACAACGGTTTTATGTAATCGAAGTCAAGTTTGGTAGTTTTCAACATTTTCACGTTTCAAGTTTCTTACTGTTGTCTCTTCGGTATATTGAGTACCATTAAACTATTGAATATATAGGTATCAAATATTAACGGATTTTTAATATAAATTTTTTTAAAATAAAAAAATATTTGTTGTTTTATAAGTATCTATTATATAAAATAATATGGGTCAAGAGGAATTTCGGAGGTAAAAGTGGCTCGCGTAAGCGAGCCACCCGGCGGATTTTCGTCGTCGAGGTCTTAAAATGAGCGGCCCGCAGGGCCGCTCCCGATCCTTCCAAAAAAACACCTGGCGAGCGCCGCCGAAGGCGGCGCGAGCCGTACGAGTGCCATTTTTAAGGTAAAAATCTTCGGACATCGAGATATCTGAACCCACCGAACGGATTTTCGTCGGACACGTCTCGGTCGACGCCCCTAGTGTTCCCATGATGTAAAGGCACAAAAACTTCCCTGCCACTAGCTGGGGGGCGGCATGGCGATTTTTCAAAGTGGAGGTAGTTTTTTTACATATTTGTTAGAAATGTGCTTCCACCGTTGCAGGCGGCGATCGAAAATGACGGGGCGACATGTCAAAATGACCGCCGTTAAAAGTTCTATCCAACGGTACCAGAAAAATCGACCCAACTCCTCCGGGGCGGCGGCTGCGAGCGAAAACCTTTTCCGCCTTCGAGTGCAGAAATATTGAAAATTTGCAGTGATAAGCGATTTCCCGGGAAGAACCCCAGAAGAACCCACCGTACCGATTTCGTCGGGAGAGGCGGCGATCGACGCGGGAGGTATTCCCATCGTGCAGAACCTATATGGCGTCCTCCGCAAACGTCGGGGGCCTCCGTGGTGAAGCCCCAAAGTGAAAGAATTTTTTTACAAATATTGTTGCAAAACGTCCTCTAGAACGCGAGCCGATCGTCGAATTTTTACCGCCGATGCCGGAAAATGTCCGCCGGAATTTCCTCTATCCAAAGAAACCAAAAAAATTAAAATCGCTCAACGGGTGCGGCGCCGGCGCTACGAAACGTCTCTCGCCTCGATAACGCTCAAAAATCCAAATTTGATTTCGAGACCATTCTCTTGACAGAACGCGGGAAGAACCCACCGAACCGATCTCGACGGGAGAAGCGGCGATCGACGCGGGAGGTATTCCCATCGTGCACAACCGCAAGCGCGATCCTGGGAGACGTCGGGGGCCTCCGTGGTGAAGCCTCAAAGTTGAAGAACTTTTTTTGAAAAATTACTGTAAAAGTGCTTCGGAAACGGGGGGCGGCGTGCGGAAGTTTACGTTTGAGGTGTTAAAATGTCGGCTCCGACGAGTTTTATCCGAATCCAGCGCAAAACTCGAGGTACGAAGTCGGGGGAGGCGGTAGAGGCCGGAAAACCTTCCCGGCGCGGAAACGCGGTAGCGGGCGAACCGCAGAAGCGTTATGTACCGGACCGGTTTTGATCGACGCCCAAAGGTCCCTACCATCGCCCACATTACGTGGAAAACCTTAAAAATGTCGTGGGGCGGCGTACCAGAAGGTCAAAGTTGAAAATTTTTAAAAATATATCCTTTTAGTCGAAATTCGTAACTTAAGAGACTTACTTTTACGAAATTTTTCAATTTTATCGTGGAAAATGTTAAACCGCCTAATTATAAGGAGAAATCGTAAAGACGGCCAAACGAACCACCTCTGCTTGGATG
Organism: Rhagonycha lutea; assembly: GCA_958510855.1. Classification (NCBI taxonomy): domain Eukaryota; kingdom Metazoa; phylum Arthropoda; class Insecta; order Coleoptera; family Cantharidae; genus Rhagonycha; species Rhagonycha lutea. The sequence continues at coordinate 17,785,976 of OY294039.1, read as the reverse complement.
CGGTAAGAGACGAAAGACTTTTTCCAAAAATGTTAAATTTTGGAAATTTCAATTTTTTTTTCGAAAAATAAATTCGTCTCGTGTATATAAATTGAAAATGTTCAAAGGCAGTTTTTCGAAAAACTCTTCCTTAATGTTTAAAATTGACATTTTATATTTGTTAAGATTTCAATAGAAATATGATTTTAATTTTAAAATTCCATGACTATCTTCTGCTTTTGCGAATTGCGACTTAATTTAGCAGTTTAGGAAAAATTTGGATAAATACGAATTCAAAAAGCGTTAAAAGGTCTATGCGACTCTGCTTTTGGTTTTTCAAATTTTTTCTCCGCTGTGTTGCGCGGCGATCTTTTAGCTGAAAATTGCGAGAAAGCTTTGACCGCCCGTAGCGCTTTTATTTGCTGGCCGATGTTTAATCTTCCAGTTGGATCGGATGCGTCTCGCTGAGCTCAAAAGAAACTCTTCTCTTGTCGACTTCCGTATCTTCATCGGGAAAAGCGTAAAATGCAATATAAATATTTACCAAACTTTTTGAAGGTACTAAGCCTTGAATTTCAAATGAAAATTTTCCACAAAAAAAATTCCGTTTTTTTTTCGCTCAGTGCCTCAACCGTACTAATATAAATCGAAAACGTGAAATGAAATTTTTTCGAATAAAGTCTTCTTCACTATTGAAATTCTAATTTTTCGATAATTCCAAATTTTGCAGATAAACGTATAAACTGGGTTCATTTTTGCGAGGATGCAGGCCGAGCTCTGTGTCTGTGCGAGGTCGTAGCTATGTTTGATTACAAAGATGTGCGCATGCCGTAGGTAGAGCTACATTTTGTGACAATGAGACACAAACCGACGCAAAATTCAAGGTGCGACGTCGCACACTGGGGCAGCAGAGCAAAATACCTGGTATTAAATCAAAATTAAAATTTTATTTACGGATTTCTTTTCATGGCGTTTCAATACATCATTTACCCAAACACACTAGAACACTGTTAGAAATTCAAAAATTTCTCTCTGATCGCTACCAGAGGGAATTTTCTCCTTCGGAACCTTTTCAAACAACTGAAAATTTTTTATAGGAGACCTTGAAATTCAACTATGCAGAGACATTTTAGTAATTCTAAACTTGTGTTTAACGGAATCATCATCATCATCATTGGCTTTTCCATTCCTGTCGGAATATTGCCACTTCTATTGAAGTCTTTACAATCCATTTCACGAGGTGGATTAATCCTCTTTGCTACTCTTTTTACTACAACTTTTCACCACAGCGTGTGGATGTCCACCGGAAGGCCGGGCTAAGAAATTCTGCGAAGTCCGCGACTTGAACCCAGAATTTCCGCTCCGTAACTCAACCAGCGATCACATCACTCCACACCGTGGTTTAACGGAATGTAATTTGAAAAAAAGCCCTATGGAAACACGAAGGCGGAAATTTTAGCGTTTTGGTCAGTTTAGTTATGTTCCGAAGCAATCCGAGTTTTAATTTTTGTTTTTTTCCAATTGGTGTTGATTATGCATTAAAATAGCTTTTAAAAATTTTCCGATTTTTGAAAATTTTTTTATAAACACAATTTTATATTTTTCATACAGGGTGTATAAAAATTATTGTAATTTAATTAATGGCTTTATTTGAATTTCAATGCCATTGTTTTTGCTTTATGATAAACTTAAGGAAGGTCTGTTTTTTTTTAAATCACGTATTTTAATAATTATATTTCTACATTTTAAAAAATTATTCCTGATCAAATATCAAGTGTTTATTTAGATTTTGATTTTATGAAATTAAAAAAAAATTAATTGAAAAGTAGCAGATCATTAATTATTAGAAAAGGTTTATTTTACATTTTATAAATTGTCTATGAACAGGTGGGGGGCACAAAGTAATTTTTTGAAGTTGTTATTAGCAGTTTTGATTAGAGTATATCAAATTTGGATACATAAAGGACCAGTAAACGTGTTTTATGTATAAATTTGAAATAATTTGTTCAAATTATGAAATTATTTGAAAAAAAATTATTTACTTATGAAGGAACACCAAGTTTCGGCCACTTCCAACATTTTCAGAATTTTTTAAATATTTTTCTGTGATTCAGCTTAATAAACTGACCAACAACTAAAGAAAAAAATTCAATATTTCAAAAGCAAGAGTTTTCTGGGTTTTATTAACCCATATGGGTTAATAAAACCTATTCGAAATTTTTATCTATGAATTTTTTAGATACTTCTAATATCCCTGAAAAGGAATATCCAACTTAAAATTCCGTTCAAATAGTATTTTATTTAATAGCAGGTATTTTGCTCTGCTTCCCCAATGTGCGTCCGTCGGGGGCGGCGGATTAAATGTTAAATTTTGTTAAAAATTAAATTTTGTTTTCGCAAAATAAATTCGTCTCGTGTATATGAATCGAAAATGTTCAAAGGTATTTTTTCGAAAAAGGTTTAACATTGATATTTTATATTTGTTAATATTTGAAAAGAATTTTAATTTTAAAATTCCATGACTATCTTCTGCTTTTGTGAATTGCGACTTAATTTAGCAGTTTAGGAAAAATTTGGATAAATACGAATTCGAAAAGCGTTAAAAGGTCTATTCGACTCTGCTTTTAATTTTTTCTCCGCTGTGTTGTGCGGCGATCGTTTAGCTGAAAATTGCGAGAAAGCTTTGACCGCCCGTAGCGCCCTTATTTGCTGGCCGATGTTTAATCTTCAAGTTGGATCGAATGCATCTCGCCGAGCTCAAAAGAAACTCTTCGGTTGTCGACTTCCGTATATCCATCGGTAAAAGGCGTAAAATGCTATTTAAATTTAACAAAATAAACTAGGAATGGTCCCCCTTCTTCAAAAAATATCTACAAAAACTAATATTTTGGAAAAAAATATTTTGTTTTTATTCGCGGAATCCCTCGGCCTTGCAAATACAAATCGAAAACCTCGAATAGAATTTTTTAGAAAAATGCCTCCTTCGCTATAAATTCGCTTTTCTGTACTTTGAATCTTTGAATCCAAAAAAACATAAGTTTTGAAATCATTAATTATTATTATTCTTGATTCGGCTAAATCTCATAATTATAAATTACAACTGATCAGACGACGATTTCGATGTCCGCATATTAGATATGGTAATATGCAAAATACATTTTCCAAAAGTGTTAGATTACGGTAAATTAAATTTTTTTCCTTGTTCTGTTTCTTCGTGTTCTGTTCTTATTTGTTCTGTTTTTTCATGTTCTGTTCTTTCATGTTCTATTTCATTCGAGTACCCATTTTGCACATAAACAAGTGGAATTTTCATTGGAAATTTCCATGAATATCTATTTTTATAAATTGTAACCTTATTTGGCAGGATTTTTCAAATTTTTGCTCAGCTTTGCAAAAAAAAGCGCGATTCACCCCCTTCCCAGTAGCACAATTTGCCGAGTTGAAAGACCCTAGGGAGATGTTTTTAATCAGGATTGTGTTATCAAACTGGCTCTGGAGCGTCGGGAGCGGAGCAAACGTTAGGAAACGATTTTTTTTTTAATGAGGGGACCGCTAAAAGAGAGATCCACCGATTGAGGTTAGGTTAGAGTTAGGAAACGATTTTCATTTATTGAGGGGACCGTTAAAAGAGAGATCCACCGATCGAGCATAGGTTAGTGTTGGGAAACGATTTTGTTTTTAATTAGGGGACCGTTAAAAGAGAGATCCACCGGTCCAGATTAGGTTAGTGTTAGGAAACTATTTTTATTTAATGAGGGTACCGTTAAAAGAGAGATCCACCGGACGAGCTTAGGTTAGTGTTAGTAAACGATTTTTTTTAACTAGGGAACCGCTAAAAGAGAGATCCACCGGTCGAGATTAGGTTAGTGTTAGGAAACGATTTTTATTTAATGAGGGTACCGTTAAAAGAGAGATCCACCGGTCGAGCTTAGGTTAGTGTTGAGAAACGATTTTTTTTAAATTAGGGAACCGTTAAAAGAGAGATCCACCGGTCGAGCTTAGGTTAGTGTTAGGAAACGATTTTTTTTTAACTAGGGGACCGTTAAGAGAGAGATCCACCGGTCGAGCTTAGGTTAGAATTAGGAAACCTTTTTTTTAATGAGAGGACCGTTAAAAGAGAGATCCTCCGATCGAGTTTAGGTTAATGTTAGGAAACAATATTTTTTTCAATGAGGGGACCGTTAAAATAGAGATCCACCGGTCGAGCTTAGGTTAGTGTTAGGAAGAGATATTTTATTTAATGAGAGGACCGTTAGAAGAGAGATCCACCGGTCGAGTTTAGTAGGTTAGTGTTAGGAAACGATTTTTTTTTAATTAGGGGACCGTTAAAAAAGATATTCACCGGTCCGCTTAGGTTCGCGTTAGGAAACGATTTTTATTTAATGAGGGGACCGCTAAAAGAGAGATCCTCCGATCGAGTTTAGGTTAATGTTAGGAAACAATATTTTTTTCAATGAGGGGACCGTTAAAAGAGAGATCCACCGGTCGAGCTTAGGTTAGTGTTAGGAACGATATTTTTTTTAATGAGAGGACCGTTAGAAGAGAGATCCACCGGTCGAGCTTAGGTTAGTGTTAGGAAACGATTTTTTTTTAATTAGGGGACCGTTAAAAGAGAGATTCACCGGTCCAGCTTAGGTTAGTGTTAGGAAACGATTTTTAGTTAATGAGGGAACCGCTAAAAGAGAGATCTACCGGTCGAGCTTAGGTTAGTGTTAGGAAACGATTTTTTTTTTTATGAGGAGACCGTTAAGAGAGAGATCCACCGGTCGAGCTTAGGTTAGAATTAGGAAACCTTTTTTTTAATGAGGGTACCGTTAAAAGAGAGATGCTCCGATCGAGTTTAAGTTAATGTTAGGAAACAATATTTTTTTCAATGAGGGGACCGTTAAAAGATAGATCCACCGGTCGAGCTTAGGTTAGTGTTAGGAAGCGATATTTTTTTTAATGAGAGGACCGTTAGAAGAGAGATCCACCGGTCGAGCTTAGGTTAGTGTTAGGAAACGATTTTTTTTAATTAGGGGACCGTTAAAAGAGAGATTCACCGGTCCAGCTTAGGTTAGTGTTAGGAAACGATTTTTATTTAATGAGGGAACCGCTAAAAGAGAGATCTACCGGTCGAGCTTAGGTTAGTGTTAGGAAACATTTTTTTTTCAATGAGGGGACCGTTAAGAGAGATATCCACCGGTCGAGCTTAGGTTAGAATTAGGAAACCTTTTTTTTAATAAGGGTACCGTTAAAAGAGAGATGCTCCGATCGAGTTTAGGTTAATGTTAGGAAACAATATTTTTTTCAATGAGGGGACCGTTAAAAGATAGATCCACCGGTCGAGCTTAGGTTAGTGGTAGGAAACGAAGCAGATATGTGGGTAATAACAAACATTACGGCTTAAACTACGTTTATGGAAAATTCAATTTTCTTTTCGCAAAATATCTCCGCTTCTTGTATATGAATCGAAAATGTTCTTCAACATTTTTTTGAATATTGACATTTTATTTTGGTTAATATTTCAGCAAAAAACGGCTAAGATTTTGATTGAAAATTTCCACGAATATCTGTTTTTATAAATGGTGACCTTATTTGGTGCGTTATGAAAAATTTGTATATATACGATATTGAAAAGCGTTAAAAACTTTATACGAATCTAATATTACTTTTTCAAAATTTTCTTCCGCATTGTCGTAGCGCGATCGTTTAGCGGAAAATTGTCATTAAGCTTTGACCACCCGTAGCGCCCTTATTTACCGACCAATGTTTAATCTTCTAGTTGGATCGGATGCGTCTCGCTGAGCTCCAATGAAACGCTTCTGTTGTCGATTTCCGTATCTCCATCGGGAAAGGCGTAAAATACGATTTAAATTTAAAAAATAGAACTAGAAATGGTCCCCGCTTCTTTAATAAAAAATCTTCAAAAACTAAAATTTTGGAAAAAAGTATTTTGTTTTTATTCGCGGAATCCCTCGGCCTTGAAAATACAAATCGAAAACGGCGAATAGAAGTTTTCAAAAAAAACCTCCTTACGCTATAAATTCGCTTATTTGTCGAACTTTGAATTTAAAAAAAAACATAATTTTTCGGAAATCATTAAATATTATCCTGGATTCGGCTAAATCTCATTTTTCCCATAAACAAGTGGGATTTTCATTTGAAATTTCCATGAATATCTGTTTTTATAAATTGTGACCTTATTTGGCAAGTTAGGAAAAATTTGTATATATGCAATATCGAAAACCGATAAAAGTTCTATACGAATCTGCTTTTGGTTTTTCGAATTCTTGCTCCGCTTTGTCGTTGCGAGAACCTTTATGGGAAACTTACAAAAAAGTTTTGACCGCCCGTAGCGACCTTATTTGCCGGCCGATCTTTAATTTTCCAGTTGGATCGGATGCGTTTCGCCGCGGTCTATAGAACTCTTTTATGATCCACTTTCGTATCTCCATCGGGAAAGGCGTAAAATGCAGTTTAAATTTTAAAACCAATTTTCAAAGAGTCCCCTCTTCTTTAAAAAAAAATCTTTAAAAACTAAAAATTTTGGAAAAAAATATTTTGTTTTTATTGGCGGAATCCCTGGGCTTTGCAAATACAAATCAAAAACATCTAATAGAATTTTTTCAAAAAAACCCTCTTTCGCTATAAATTCTCCTTTTTGTCGAACTTTGAATAAAAAAAGCATAATTTTTCGAAATCAGTAAATATTATCCTGGATTCGGCTAAATCTCATAATTATAAATTAAAACCGATCAGACGACTATTTCGACGTCCGCATATTAGATGTGGTAATATGCAAAAGACATTTTTCAAGTGTTAGATTACGGTAAATTAAAATTTTTTCCTGTCAAATACTTACCTCGCGTATATAAATCGAAAATGTCAAACATTTTTTCAAAAAATTCTTCCTTTATGTATAAAATTGACATTTTTCAGTTTTCAACATTTTGCCCAAAATAAGTAAGATTTTGATTGGAAATTTCCATGAATTTCTGTTTTTATATGTTGTGACCTTATTTGGCAATTTACGAAAAATTTGTGTATATCCGATATCGAAAAGCGTTAAAAGCTCTATACGAATCTGATTTTCATTTTTCAAATTTTTTCTCCGCTTTATCGTGGGGCGATCGTTTAGCGGAAAATTGTCAATAACCTTTGACCGCCCTTAGCGCCCTTATTTACCGTCCGATATAAATTCAAAAGGTCCAGCAGAACTTCTTCGAAAAAGTCTCCTTCTTTATTGAAATTCTAATATTCCAACAATTACAATTTCGCATATAAACATATTCGCTTTTGCGATGCCGAAAGCCGATATCTACACCTATGCGGGGGCGGAGGTGGAAGCTATGCTTGGATACAATTAATGCGAAGGCCGCAGGCCGAGCTCTATGTCTATGCAAGTTACATATTAACGCAAAGACCGTAAGCCGAGCTATGTTTCATGACAGAGCTATGCGTTTCATAGAAACAGTTTTATATAAATTGTTTTCTGAACATGTGATATATCGCAGAAATTACATTTATTTTTATATTAAAATTTTATGTACAAGTACACCAACAAAATTACTTTGACCTATCGTACAAGTGAAGCCGCGCAGCGGCGATTTGTTAAACCGCAAAGAGGCTGGTGTTTTCTCTAAGCGACATACATAATGGAGCCGCGAAGCGGCGACTCGTTTCTAGCCGCGTAGCGGCCCGCCGCGAAGCGATAGCGGCAGCCGCCCGCAGGGCCAAGCGTCAGAGATCCGTAGGATCTCTAGACGCTTGTAGGTTAATATTATTATATTTTCTTCTTAATCAGAAGAGTGCACTTAATAAAATTGCGGTTAAGAATTATAATAATTATAGTCTGTGAAATTATTAGTTTTCAATACTTGAACGTTTCTAAATATAACCAGAAAATGATAATCTAAAAAGCAATCAGTGTTAATTATTGTTTCTAATAAAATTTATAATTGCTATGGTAGCCAATTTTAGGTTAAAATAATTTCTTATTTCCAAATTGAGAGGTTTGTTATTTTTATACTTACAAAAATTCCGTAACCCGATATTATTTCCGGAATACATAAAACTATGACTTCATCATGCATGTTTCGACTTACGACGTTTTCCGTTCGTTTACTAAATTTAATCATCCGACACTGAATGTTTCTAATGATTATGAATCGTTACCTAACATCTAGAGTGACTAAATTTCGTGAACAAGAGAAAGATTTACACAAATTGTTAATATATAGGATGGTCACAATTTATTTTATTCGTACAAATGGTCTAAAACGCCATTATTTCGAAAATAATCTTAAAGTGAATGATTTATTTAAAACTCTACTTCCATATTGTAGAAAATTAACTTACCATTAAAATAATTAACCAAAGCATTGAAGCACTTATAACATATATATTTTTCAAACTTGTTACATTTGGTCTACTTAAAACAAAAATATCTGCTCCATTAAGAATTCTACTAACGGTTTCCAAAAACTCAATAAATATACAATAGCTCATTAACAACATTTGCAATCCAAATAGCTCATTAAACCTCTTTACAGTTTTGTTCAACAATCCGTAGGACCGTCGAATACTTCCAATATTCTTATCTGTTCTTTCATTATTGACAGTGACAATGATTTTCTTTTTGAGTACAGCAACTTTGCATTCTAATTCCTGACAAAAAAATTCGTAACGAGTTTTTAATAAAGTTAAATAATGGCAAATTAAGAGGTTTGCAAATAAAATTAAATAATCGAAGAGGAGACTGATGAAATAGTAAACTATGAATGTAATATTTCCGGTAACATAAAATGATCCTGAATATATTGTTATGATTATTCTTACTTTAAGAATAACCACCCCAAAAAAAGAAAAACCCTCAAAACTAACGTTTTATCGGAGTAGAGTTTTTCTCTTGCTCAGAGTCAGTGGATTCAGTAGACGAAATAAGAGGGCAATTTGTTGTAGACATAATTTATTAAGTGGCATAAAGAATCAATAAAAATTTGCATCAAATCAACTTGGACAACAATTTTGTCTAAAACCAATGTGTTATTTTTGTGCAATAATTAAAGCATCCAAATTACATTTAAATCCCTGATTTTAGGAACTAAATTTGGATATTTCGCTCCCTTTATAGAAGAACGACACAACTCAAAAAACTGCATTTTTGAGATAACATAAACAAACAATTGAAAACACATTCAAGTTTTATATGCAAGATCGTCAGAAGTGATATTTCACTACAGTAACGATAAATGGCGGGTAGTGTCGTTTTGTTGATTTACCATAGCGACCATTACACTATGCAGAAGAACGTCAGTTCTTGATTAATTTGCGAGTAAATTTCAAAGTACCAGATAATTACAACACTCTATTGCATTAAAAGGCACCATATATATATAAATTGTCTTGAATGCTTAATAAATACAAATACGTAGAATTATATAAAATCTTTAAAAGCTGATACTGGAAATTCTAAAATTTTGAGTTGTGTCGTTCTTCCGTAAGGGGAGCGATTTCATTATTTGGTGTAATCATGTGAACAAATTATAATCATTAAATTCAATAAAGTCCTTTAATTAATCTAAAATCAACACAATTCATTGATTCATAATTTAGATTAATTAAAAATAAAACAAATCTTGTACCTTGTTACTTTCTACTTGATCTGGTGTGTTCCCATAAAACAGTTGGTAAACATCAGGTTGCCTATTCTGTCGGAAGCCATCGATGTCTTCACAGCTACCAGTGAAAGCGTTCCAAATTCGGTGATTAAAAGTGCTGCTTCAATCCTTTAATTTTCGTTAACCAACTTTTAAAAACTGTTGGTTAAATAATCTTCGTGTTTACTTAGACTTCGGTAAGCAATCAATTAATTTATCAATTTTAACCTGTCCACCACGTGTGAACATAACCTGTAGTTTTTACAGATTGTACAAATCTCTGTAATCCGCTTTTATTTCAGATATTCAATTCGCGAATATCCAATTACGCACGCAATATACAACTTTCATTAAATACTCGAATTCCGTAAATTCATTTACTTCGGTTTAATTAAGTAAATTAATGCTTTGGTCTTTTTGTACCAAAGAACCGCAATTGAGTTCCTTAATTGGGATTTTATCGAGAAATTTACACACTTTCTCAATCGACGTCTCCCCAAGAACTGGCTTTATTCTCCTCCTCTCGCATTTCGTGTTTTTCAAAGTCCAAAATTTTTAATTCTGGTGGTGGGAATCGACGTTCCTGTCTGCCAATATCACACTTATTTTCAGGTAACATGGTACTATTAATTGCTTGTGCACTGAATTATCACTTTCACCTTTTGTTTTACAGAAAACCGCGGCTGTTATCAAATTTAAAAAGTACTCATAGGGTGTTACAAAATTTTTGTATCTCACAAATAAACTCAAATTGTGTCTCATGTGTAATTAATCGTTACATGGGATGGTTTTTGTTTTTGATGCAAATCTTATTTTTTTTTGTTAGTCGTATCGACTGACTACTGAACTTAACTCATAAATTTACCAATTATTTGTCTACCAATCCATCTGGATCTCTTAAACAAGGAAATATCACTACAATATATATATATAAAACACAAAAGATATATGAAAAATTATTAACTGCATCCAAATTTTATTGGATTTAGTTTCAGATATGGGAAATTCGGAAAATGCATTTAAGAACTTACGGTAATTTTCGTTATTGCAAATGGAAAGTTTTATTATGTTCATATTCACGAAGAGCATTAACGAAGTTTGTGATAGAAATAAGACTATCTTGTAGGTGATTGGAGAAGATACTAAAGGAAATGTGGATAACTTAAAATATAACGTGAAAATGAAAAATCCGTTTAAAATTAATAAAATAAAGAACGAATATAATGCATGTCCATTTAATTTTGTGTTGTTGGTAGAAGGTGCAAGAGCCAATATTATAGCAAAATTGTAAAGAGGTTTTACATTATCATAATCTATATTTACAACTTTAGATGTCATTGCGGATGAGAAACTAGCAGAACTTGATGGTAATATGATTAAAACTACATTACTATAAGCTGATAGTAAATAAAATAGAATTTTTATATTAAAAATATATTAAGGTTCTTGGAACGGTAATTACAGGACCAAAATAATGAAGTATTAAAATGTTATCAATCACTTTTCCATTCAGTTATACGAAATTTACATGTATTGGAAATATTAGATATTAAAAAATGTAGTATAAAACTGGTTAGAAAAATTATGTATCAAAAGTCAAGTTTATGCCTTCGACAAACTTTAAAATTAATGGCGTAGAAACACGAAAAATTAAAAATCGATTATTAGGACTTCAATCGACCTTAAAAGTTTAATTTTAATACTTATTGAAAAATAAACTGCGTCAGACGAATGTACCTACTCATCAAAATATACATAAGAATCCATCGAAAAAGCGATGGTTTTCCAATATTGACTTTCTGGGGTGAAAAAAATTCAAATGGGTTAATCTATTGTTTTTGTAAATTGCGACGAAAAGCTTAATAACATTGCCTGCAGAAATTGCATACATTAATATTATTCTTGTGTACAAATGGTTTTATTTTCTGGAAGTGAAACATGAGATACTGTTTTTTCTTATTGAGACGAGGGGGTGAATATTTAAAATTGAAGTCCTGTTTAGCAATAATAGTTCCAACATACGACTTCATTAATTACCGCGAATAATGGAATTAAAATAATAATCTTGACATATAATGTAGAATGTCATCAAGAATCGTCTATGTATAAAACTTCTAATTAATTAAATAGGTATGTATATATTCTACTCTACCAATCGACTTTCTATTAATAAAATGATAAAAGGCAACTTTTCTTCAAAATTCGAAAGGTAAAGACAATGCTTGCTGTATGCGGCTAGCAAGATTCTTATATTTAGGTTGGTTACTGTAGCCAATATACCAAACAACGATCACTTAAACCAATAAAACTTCTAAATAAAAATAACGAAATTGTACATTTCAAAAACCACCGGAAGGATCTTCTAATTTGAACAATTTACCCAGATTAACATTTATTCAGGAACATTAAAAACCAACAGCGTTATCGTTAGTTATCGCATTGAAAATCGAAAAATTGCGATTTTTGATTTTATGACCTTTAGATTTATAGCTCCACTTCCTAACCACTACACACCACGTTATCTGTACTGTTGTGTACAACAAACTGAAAAGAAAATGGTCTTCGAGGAAAAGATTTAGGATCAAACTCACATTCAAAAGAGGAAGATTTTTTTTATCTTGTATAAATGCTCTCTTCTCTCTCTCTCTCTCTCTCTTGCAAACACTCAATGTACCAAGACAATGAAATGTACCAACGAAATTATCAGCTTTACAAATAAAAATTTATGAAAATCAAATTAAATCATGTATGTATTGTGGTGTTCCGAAACTCAACCTCTCAGTCCCTCACTCGAAAAACTGAGGTAGTCGTTACGTTCCGAACAATCACCCTAAAGTACCATGGTAGCTTTATTCCCGGTAGAGCATATTTGAGGCCACTTATAATCAGGGAAGGCCGGGTTCTAAACTCAACGAAAGGAGGCTCAAACAATTTTTATAATTTAATGATCCAAAAAGGAAAACTGTTAAATTTGATATTGTAATTTTGACCACAATCGGTCCCAATTGCCGTAAGTGTAAAATTGTGTATTCAAATCAGACCTCCACTATATTTAAAATCAATTCTACTGAATAGACGTCTGATTGAATTTATGTACTCTGTAGCAAAATTCATTTTATACAAAACAAAATGTATAATAATAAAGTTTTTAATAACGAACCAAAAATGTTGACTACTGCTGGTGTGTTGGTCACGCCTTTTTTTTGTAAAAAAAACCAGGCAGTAACCTTTTGTTTTTGTAACCAGCTTCCGAAAGATATGCAACAGTCATGTTGAACGCTTCGTTTCTTGTACAGATCTTCTCTCAAATCTTGGTTCTGAATTCGTAGTAATTTAATTATCCACGCATAAATCAGTGCTGCTCTATGAATTTGTGCCTGTACAATTTGGTCAACAGCTGCTTCAAAAAGTATTTAACCTGAAAACTTTGTGTGTATGCCTCGTTTTTGATAATTTTCAATATTTCAGGGCACAATCGCTGATTTTACTTGTATTAATCAATACAAAAATGATATTCGAAGTTCGATGACTATGATATTCATCAATAATTGAAAACAAACTTTGTGCAAAACTTTTATCACACGATGACGTCACTTCCAAAAATTTTATGAAATCTGCTCACCTTTGATTGTAATTTAATTATTCCAAATCAAATTGCACTGTTTAATCGCTGGAAATGTTTTCTGGGCCCGAAACTTTGGTCCAGAAAAGTAAAACTCGAAAATTCGTCAATAAAATTAACGACGCTAATTTTCACCTGTATATAGCTTGGACAGAGTCCATCGACAAAAATTCAAAATTATCCTTCATAACCTGCTATTATTATCAAATTAATTCTAAATTCCCCAGAATTTCCAAAAACACACAAATCATCAGGTACCAGTTTTGGAGGTAAAATTCAAATTTCATACACTAATAAATTCTTCTTTTCAGATTCACCAAAATAAACACAGTAAGCGCACAAATCACTTCAGAAATCAAGATATTGTACGAACTCCTGTTCCAGTATATTAAATAATCTAATTTCATCCCCAGGTGGTGAGCGACCTCTTTTAAACTTTTGGAGCACTATTTCGAACTCGGAGTTCTCAATTTCACGTGTGGCTTCCTTTAAACATAAATTCAGAGTGACTGTTGAACGTAAACAATTTTAATAAGTTGACTATTGTGTTGAAAGTTAAATGTTCTCCAGAAGATTATTTCACCATCCGTTTAATTTTCAGGTCAGCGGATTTAATTGGGATAATGTTCCTTAAAAACCAATGTAAATGGATGACTAAAAATGCCATTTCTTTTTTTAATAACGTATAAGCTATTCCTATTTCGTAGGAATAGGTAGAGTGAATTTTTTCCTTAGTGGTTGGGAGTGGCTAATGTGTAGAAACTAATATTCGTAATTTCGGTTTTATGTTTGTGTCAATTGGTGGAATTGGGTGTCAAACGTTCTCCCTCCAAATTTGCCACGCAAACCCGAGTCACGTGTCAACCACTCAGGAAAAAATTCACAGGAAAATTTTCGATGTCGAATACTCCGCAATGCTAACATGTAAACTGCAGGATATCTACTTCCAATTTATTGCAGTGACGACGAAGGCACTTTCCATTAAATATCACTTCGATTCACTGGTTTATACTTTTTGGTTTTATATTATCACAGTCTGTACTCTGGTTATGCCCAGAATTGCTGCGTTATTTTATTAAAACATTATTTTCTCAATATTGACCGAAAATCTAAAAAGTATTTAAGTGACTTTCGATATTTCATAATAATATTAATTTATTAATCAACCATCATTTTACTAATAGTTTTACAATAGCATTAGAAATTCAATTTTATCTAAACAAAATCTTCAAAATTGTATTGAAATATTCAATGTACATAATTACTAAATTAGATTAATAAATATACAAAGAAAAGCTGCTATTGTATTCGGCATAAAAAATTAGGTTATTATTTTTTATCAACCCTGAAAGGACAACAATCAACTCTTTAAGATATAATCTTTCTACACATTAAAAAATCAAATTATAAATTAATATAATGACTTATTTATTAAAACAATAAGTATAGTTTCACAAACAACTGCTGTCATGTACAGGGTGACCTACCACCAATCCGAACATAGGAAAATAACATGGGAACTTGATTTATTTAAATTCTTGCTTCCCATTATAGCGGATAAGAATGAAAAAGGTATTACTAAAGAACAAAATATCAAATGCTGTCTGGGTATATCTTTAGATGCGGAAAATAAAACTCTTTAAATTGATACCTTTTTCATTCTTATTCGTTAAGGTAGCCTCAGAGTGGAGACCGATTTACCAGCGCCGACTTGCCTGCTTCATTTCCTCCAATTGTAATTGGTGTAACCGAGGACAAACGAAGCTGGTAAGAGAACAGATATTTCAATGGTAATATCCAAGCAGATAAGCCGCTTTCGGCAACCAGAGTTTACTCTGTACGTAGCCTTATGATGGGTAGCAGGAATCGGATCGGCGGTCGGTCACCCGGTTTATCAACCCACCCATACACGATTCTCATACAACAAACAATGTTTTACTCACCATGTATATGAAACACAAACTAAACCTCGCTATGATTAATTTTATTGCTCCTGCAGTGTCTGAAGAAACTTTTACCGAATCTATTACACCGTTAATGTTTCTAAGCAAGGAAAACGCAACGGATACCACCAAAATAAGAATTTGCCATCCAAAAATATCGTTGAAAATGTGAACTAATTCATTTAATTTTGCGTACATTTTTCGAACTTTAATTATTTTTATATAAGAAATTTTGTTTCCGAAAAGCACTTTTGTGATATTATGCTGATTTCCTAAAATCTTGTTGAGACGTACAAATCTCCTCTTTATCAAAACTACATAATTACTTAAAAGTAAAAAAGATACTATATTTAAATAGTTCAGAAATGTAGTGACCAAAAAAGACCAGATCTGTATAATGGGTTCATGTACTTTTGAAATAATAATGGACAAGTAGTAAAAACTAACAAATATGTGAATTAAATGAAATAAAATTAATTGTAAGAAAATTTTAATATTTTTGTTATTTATGCCAAGTATGTTATGTGCAAATAATAATTTATTAAATATTTTAATTTTTTTGGTTTTAATAAACCCCATCAAAATGACATTAAGATTAACGTTTGATATTAAAATCAAATTTCCAAAAATACTAAACAAGATGGTGCTTCTGTAAGGGAAACGAGTAAATAAGGCACTACTACTAGCATAATATGAATAAAAAGTTATTCCCAAATATAGAAAAAGCAGTAAGATGGAGTACATTTTTTGCCATCGTAGCTTCTGATGAGATTGAAATGGAATTAATCCGAAAATTGCAGCAAGTTTATGCAATGGTTTTAGGTTAACAGATTCAATGTCGGAGGCATAATTATTATTCATTATTTTGCACCAAAAGTAACACGCACTTGAAATACCACACTAAAACAAATTTTCAATTTTTACAATAATATATTGAAATATGCAATGTAATAACCACGGATGTAGTAATAACTAAATTAATATAATAAATGCTTTCATTCATAGAAAACTCTCTATTGTATTGTCCATAAAAAGTATGTTTCACTATAGTAAAAAATATTCTTTGTTGAACCTAAGAAAACAGTAATTAGTATTTGTAATATTGCATCTAACATTCAAATTTCCCAAAACCATTTCGTAAGAAACTAAGGTAAATTTCAATTTTAATAAGCTTTCAGGCATTTGTTACGTTTTTCGAATTATTTTGTATGTTTAAATTAAAACAAAAATATAAAGAAAATCTACTTTAGCAAAAGTTAAGCAAAATTAAAAGAACTTACCCCAAAAATACCGCACCACAATACTACACTTAATAATGTAGCAATCCAATTACAGAACGGTACAAAATCTTTAAGGGCCACAAAATCCGCGTTTCCACATAATATAGAAATTACGGTCGCTATAATTTGCAAATAAGAAACAAATATGGAAAAATAATAAAACAAAATATGCCAACCAAATAATGCATTAAAAATATTAACAAAGTGTAAGAGTTTATTGTAAAACTTTCTGATATTCTTAATTTTCAACAAATTCTTTTCTGAGTTGTTTGGACTATTACCTTTACTATAACTTCCGATATGATTTTGTAATAATCCATTGATAAATATTGAAACCGTGATTTTATTGAAATCATCATAGTAGTAATGACTAATGAATTAATAGAAACACGATTATGGTATAATAAACCTCTAAAAATTTAACAGATAATCGGGTCTACAGAATAGACCTGAATAGATGGTTAAATTATTTTAATTCCCAGTTCTTATCGAATGTTTCACTGGACAACCTTACAAAGCACATTTATGGATTTTCATTTTCAAATTTCAAACTCGCTGTTTTTATAAAATTGTACAAGTCAATATTACTATTAGATATCTGTTCGTTTGTCTACTCAGAACAACTCCAAGTAAAGTGAATGTAGAAAATTGCGAAAATTAATTTGTGTAAAATCACCAACCCACTTTTACGCCAATCAATTTTACACTACTTTATAGTAGTAACTAATACTTTAACAAGGACGTCGATGCACCATTACAATCACATACACTCACATACACAGTAAGTCCTAATTAATAATGCAGAAAATTAACTTACCACTAAAATAATTAACCAAAGCATTGGAGCAGTCATTATGTATAAACTTTTGAAATTTATTGCATTTGGTCCATTTAGGATAAATCTATCTACTCCATTAATAATTCTATTTACGGTTTCCAAAAATTCAATAAATACACAAAAGCTCATTGACAACATTTGCAATCCAAATAGTTCATTAAACCTCTTTACAGTTTTATTCAAAAATAAGTAATGCTCTCTAATACTTCCAATTTCATATCCCAATCTTTCTGTCCTGTCATTATTGATGGTGACATTGATTTTCTTTTTGATTACAGCAACTTTACATTCTAATTCCTTCCAAATAAATTTATAGCGAGTTTTTAACAAAGTTATATAATTGCAAACTAAGAGGTTTGCAAATAAAACTAAATAATTGAAAACGTACACGATGAAATAATGAAATATGAATATGATGAATCCGTTAATAAAAAATATTGCTGAAAACATAAATATATACAATAGAAAAAGTATATGAAAAAGTACTAATTGAATCCATAGTTTATTGGATTTGGTTTCAAGTATGGGAATTTCGGAAAATGCATTTAAGAACTTTCGATAATTTTCTTTATTGCAAATGGAAAGTTTTATTATGTTTATGTTTACGAACAGCAATAACGAAGTATGTGATAGAAACAAAATTGTTTTGTAGATGATTGGAGGTTCTTCTGAAGTATGTGTGGATAATCTAAAGTATTACGAGTAAATGAAGAATCCGTTTAAAATTAATAAAATTAAGAGAGAGTACAATGTATGTCCATTTAGTTTTGTGTTCTTGGTAGAAGGCGCCAGAGCCAATATTACAGCAAAATTGTAAAGAGGTTTCACATTTTCATAATCAATATTTTCAACTTTAGATGTCATTGCGGATGAAGAACTAGCAGAACTATCGGTTGCTTTATTAAAACTACATTAGTATTAAGCCTATAGGCAAAATAGAATTTTACTACATAGCTTTTACGTACAGGAATACTATATTAACGTCATTGGAACGGTAATTACAAGACCAAAATAATAAAATAGATATTAAAATGTTATCAATCACTTTTTCACTTAGCTTCGAACAATTGCATATACCTATTATTAGAAATATTAAATATTTAATAATTATAGTATCTAATTGTTTACAAGAAATATGTATCAAATGTTAAGTTTATACTTTCGATAAACTTCCAAGTTAATGACCATTGAGGATCTTTCCAGACGAATTGGATGCACATATAAAAGATACTTAGATTAGCATTAATTCTGCATATTTGTTAAGCTATTATATAATTTATTTAAAGAAAATTTAATGATCATTTATTATCAGTGTGTCAAAGGTATTACTTACTAAGTTACGGAAACGTTGGAGCAACACATTAACAGAATTGATCGAATAACTTTGAAAGTTTGATCGAAATTTATTTGTACTTTAGTGCTTCCCTTAAATATCAAATTCTAACTTTATAATCATAGCAGCCAAGAAAAAAAATTAACTTACCATTAAAACACTATTCCATAAAAATGTTGTCATCCAAAATTGACTCTCTGAAACTGTAAGTTCTGCCTCACCGGCGTAAGTATCGGTTGCCATTGAAATAATTCTGATATTTATAAAATCTAAAATTTCCACGAAGATACAAAAATATAACATAAAAATTTGACCACCAAAAAGTTGACTAAACCACTTCATAGTTTTACTCAATAACGTGTAGGATTTTCTAATAGCTTTTACACTACTGGAGCAACTATTTCCAGGTTTTCTCATTGTTTCCGTGCCAGCAACAAACACATTTTTTCTTAAACCAACTCCAAAAATTTTCTTTAATCTTTTGTTGTTTGCTTTGAAGCGATCGTTCAGAAAGACTATATAATGTATCATCAATAAACATGAAACCGACATTAAATAATATACGATCAAAATAACGCAGTAAAGAAATAAATGTTCGTCTAAGTGCCTAACGTAAAATTTTCTAACGGCCTGACTTATGCATACTCCGTAAATAACATGAAATGTTACTATTGGAACCCAAATTTTGTTTCTGTTTTTAATAGGAAATTCTGAAAACGTATCGAGAAATCTTTTATATTTTCTTTTATAGCGCAATGATAACGATATTATGGAGATGTTTACAAATAATAACATCGAAATTCTTGTCATCATACGAATAACTACGGCAGAAATTACTTGCTTCAGCAGTGCGATATTGATTGAAAAATTCCAATAAAGACTAGAAATGCTGTACAAGTTTAAAAGTGTTAAAATTGTCAAGCAATATACTGTGTGCCACATTTTTGTACTTGTGCTGGGTGCTAAGGCTAAAAATACTGCAAAATTGTATAGTGGCTTTATATTTTCGAAATCGTTAGTAGCCATTTCAGAAGTTATTTTGACTAAACCTTTTCTGATCAGTTTTGAAACGAAATTCATGTATGTGCGAGTATGTACGACTACATTAATTTTAAATTGTTGTATTGTTATTATATTACTTTACTGATTACCAGCTAAAATAAACAATTTTATTAATAGAGGCAATAATAAATTAGTGTTTACTTGTCACATAAATATATAAATTTATAGGGAACATCCAATCCAATACAAAAGCCATTTTTGTCAATGATTAAATTAATAATCGATTTACCAACCAATCATTCACCAACCCGACCGTCAAAATCGTATAAATTGTGATGCAGTTTACCGTTCCCTTCGAGGGAAGTTTAATTGATGGATGCTTCTTTCTCTTCTTTATTTTTCCGAAATTATGATTACCGCACTCACACACAAATTTAGGACTTGATGCGTCCAACAACATCTGTATTAGCGTGAGTACATGTACCATTTTTAACACAGTTTCGATGACACTCCATAGTGCTCCCCATTCGGTCAGGGATTTCCTAATATTCACGTCTTTTACAGAATCCCTCTTCTATTCTATTTCCTTCTTCCTTGTTCCTAATAATGACTTTTTGGAAAACAAAAACGCAAGCCCCGCCAATGGATTATTTGGCTGTGGTTAGCCGCATGGAACTCAATCCCGACTAACATACGTGTTCTTATAAAAGTATCCAAGAGTTCTATTCTGAATTCAATTGATCATCTTCTCAACATAGATAAAGTTTTAACGGCTATAGCTCCAGCTGAAATCTAACCCTGCACCTCAATAATTAATGGAGTTGATAAGAACATTTTCAAATAAGATATTATTGAAGATGGCATGAATCGTTCTTTCCCTGAAGCCATTAAGAAAGTTGGTATAAACTGGTATAGAAGCATAAATGCTATTCTTTTGAAGGATAAATCCCCGAATAACTGGATTATGAATGTGCATCCACAAGTTATCGAACAGCCTGTCGATAAAAGCACAAACAACATTGGCTGGTGAAGCTTTCGAATATTAGATCATATCAACATGGTTATATGTGTCAACTTGGGCTGGGAATTTTTATCGATAAATATCGATAGTTCCATTAATCGAAGTCATCGATAGGTTTTTTTAATTATTGATATTTGGATATCGTCCAGCCCTACTATCGGAGTAAAAAGTTCTGACCCCTGAGTTTGAAGTCTTATATTTCAAAAAGTAATTGATGGAATTTTATGCACTAAGAAGATGCAGATAAAGAATTTAATTTTGTATAACATAATAAAATTTCAAAGTGATAGGCTTTATAGTGTGTTTTTGGCATGCAGATATTTAAAAAAGAGGCACAATTTATGCAACAATTAGCACAACGACAACTTTACAATTTTTTTTCTCGTAAAGTGTTTTCTCAAATTTAATGAAATTTGGACTGTAGATACCTACATCTTTTATCTCTGTTCCCAAATTTTTGTAATGATATATTTTAAATATTTTTTGAATTATTAAGTATAACAGTAAAGTATAATAACTTCGTTATTATAACGAAATTTTTAAAGTAATTGAACATATCAATCGAAAACTATGGTAGATCATTATTTTTCAATTAAACAAACAAAATTTTTAATTATATTCCAAACTATGGCAGTTTCAAAATATTAAAATGCGATAGAATTAATAGTTTACAGGGTGTAGGGACGGAAGGGAACGTAATGTTCATGCGCTTATTGTTGAAATGCGGCAACCGCTGATACATAATATTAAAAATTATATTATTATTATTGTTAATGACGTGGCATGTGCCGCCTACATACAAAAACATCTCTGATTCTATGCTTCTCTGTCTAATAAGGAAATTATTTAAAAACCATCTTCTTATTGTTTAAAAATGAATTGTTTAAATATTTTTGGAGGTAATGTCTTTTAATAAATTTATTAAAGCTGTTAACAAAAATTCGTTTAAATTGAACAATTATGTACAAAGAAAATATCGACTTATAGAAATCGACTTTTAACAGCAATTTGACAAAATTTCAATAAAATTTTATATTGCTAAAGAGAGTGTACATTTTTCTATGTACTACATAAATTTTATGTAATTTGAAAAGAAAATATGATAGTTGTAGGTATTTGAAGTTGCAACTTTTCGTAATGAGTGCTAAAAACTACACTTTTTTGAACATTTTTTTAAATAATTTTAGAAGGGCGTTAGTTAGAAGTATAACATTTTAATATGACATTTAGCACTAATCAATTGATACCATATATTTTTTTCAAATCTTTTCGCTGCTAACTTTTGATTTTATTTGACTTCAAACTCATGGGTCAGAACTTTTTACTCCGATAGTAGTGACAACTGACAGCGTATTATCCACACTAAAATTCTTCCAATCAGGAAAAACTTAACAATTGTTCCTTCTGTTCTTTTACGGATCATAGCACCATCAAGCTGGAACTAGCCAAATTTAATTGCATAAACTATGCTAGAGCAGGACATAGTGATCTAAGACACTCCACAGGTACAGTGAATGTCTTGTGTATAAAAACAGACCTTCTATTGAAAGTCTATACTTTTCTTCGAAAAATTTGATGGATTTAAACCGTCAAAATAATGCAAGTAAATTTAAATTACTCAGAGGTTGCAACGATGGATGACCAACGCGTTGTTTCTGAGGAAAGCTATTCTATTGAAATCTTTCAAAAATCCTGCTGTCCTAGGTGTGGTAGAAACTTTCGTAACATCGACCTCACCCTCGATCCATCCAATACAGTAACTGATACTCACAGTTGGGAGATGAATAAGTAATCGGGTGATTATCAATGATCACAAAACTATTTGCTTCTCAATTGCTAAAGTTGGAATGGAGAGGGTCTCCATTTACCAAAGTAAGACATCCCAACACAATCCCACTTGAAACCATTAGTGACGTATTGACCCCCTGGGTTACTTTAATTTTAAAACTATCGAAATGTTTCAATATTTAGGAAATTGCGATCTTGTTGAGAACCATGAACCAGTCAGCTCTGTCAATATAGAAATAGTAAAGGAAAAATAGCTTTAATTTGCCGAATAAATGTCGTTCCCTAAAGACATTAGGTCATCTATATTATAACAATGATGAATTCCAAATAGCACTTTAAGGACCTTCTCAAAAACGCCAGGAAGAAAAGTTGGAAAGATTTTGTAGAAAGAGATTTGGTTGAGAACCCTTGGGGAATCACATACAAACTTGCTGCAGGGAAACTAAAGAAGAACAAAATCCTTTCTACATTCAGGAATAATTTAGAAGGTGATACCTGATACCAACCAATACTCTGAAATTTCTCTTGGATTGTTTGCTTCTTGACGATGATGTCCACGACAGACTCGTTAATGGATCACCAAACTATGAGGGTGAACTACAATTCGTTAGTAGTAGCTCTCTAAATGAATTAAATTCGACGTATTGAAACCCTGGTAATCAAAGCTCCTGGTTTCGATAACATTCAAGGATCCTTCCTTAAGACGATTCATAAACTTATTAAACCTATATTGCCCTTATGGACGACTTCCTAGGTGATCCTACGTTGGAAATATTATGTAGAATGACATATCAAACCAGCCTACGGAGAAGATATAGCTGCCTGTTTACTGTTTCATCAGAAAAGGAATTGATGCCAATGTTTGATGTCAAATTTCACCAATCACATTTATGGAATACCTAACTAAGGAATTCTTTACTAGGATATTCTTAAATAAATGTTGGTGAAATCGGGCATAAGTCTTTTAACTCTATGAAACATATTATATCTATAAGGGGGCTATCGTTCTCATCGTTGCTTACGGAAGCGAGATCTGGATATAGAGGTTAAATGATCGAGCTATATAGCACCGCCTCCTATTTTGCTGTGGCACTTGTGGCTGGGTGTTGATCAAATGTTATGCAACTGTATCTTCTTTAGGTGTTGGGTTATTAGCATGCGTTCACCTCATTGACCTAAAATTTCCAGGCTCAATGCTTGAAAAAAACTCAAAAAAGTATATCTGTTAACTTCCTAGGACAAGATTTTATTCCTGACTTCAGGAAGATTTCACCTTCAAATCCAGGACCCATCTCCTTCAAAATGGCTCAGCTACGTACGGGACATGGCGAATTCGGAAAATTTTTGAAGCGATTAGAGAAATCTCCGGATGGCCTTTGTCCTGGGTGTATCGCAATCTTGAAACTCTTAGTTTTCCCTACCTAGAACCCAAATCAATTATCACATCTCCGGATATTCCCAGCTTCTTCTTTTCTTTCCATGACTTTTCCTCGGGCGATAACTCTGGACTCTGGACTTTTAAATTTTTATTTAAAATTTGAACATTTTTGGTAAAAGGTTCAAGATTAGTGCTCAAGTAAAACTATAAAAGTAATCCAGTTAATAATTCAATCTTTTATTTGATTACCAAAAGATTTATCTGAGAAGACTCCTTGGGTAGTTTTAGTGTTTGCAGAAAAAACAGCCCTTAACTCTTTTATACCAAATGTGAACAATTGTACACAATTTTGGTCCTCGAGAATAAGATCCCAAAAATCTTGGATTATGGTCAGGTAACGTGCAGAAGTGACTGTAACCCCTCGATCATTTTCTTCTCAAAAAAGTAAAGACCGATGATCCCAATTCTTGAAATTGCACAGCATAATGTCTTCCTGTCAGAGTGCAGGGATCTCTGGTAGAACTCCCTGGGATTCGTATCACTTAAATAGCGCATATTCTGTTTATTGACACATCCACTGAGATGCAAATGTGCCTCATCAGAGAGGAAAACAATACCGTCTTGTCTCTGACTTCAAAATCACGTAGTTTCAATTCTTGGACTACAACCATCTTGTAGGGGTTCAAATGAAGATGTTTTTTAATGATTCGTTGAATGGAACGTCTAGAAATGCCGAGGGCACCTGCCAGTTTCCGAACTGAAAGCCTGGGAGATTGTTGCAGTGCAACTTGAACCCTCTGGATGTTTTCTGGGGTAGTGACGGTAAACTGAGGTTTTCGTCTTACCGTGGACACATTCCCGGTATCCTGGAATGCATTAACCCACGCAAGAATTCGATTTCGAGCGGGAATTCGGCCGCGGGGGACTATGTTGAACCTTAAACGGAAGGCACGCTGCCGCGGACGGGTGTTCGACAAATAGGTCTGCGCACAAGAAACACGTTGTTCAACGGACCACTCCATTATGACGACTGACAACGCGTGGAACATAAACTTTCCTTCGCCCTCTTTCGAAGCACCCCACTGTCAACCGTCTAGGACCGGCAGGAAGGGAGCAAAGTACTCTTAAAATCCATGCGTCTACCGCGCGCCACCCTAAAATATCCCAACTTTTCTATTTTTTGATTATTGACAGTTACAATAATTTTTTTTTGATTACAGCAACTTTTTTTCCTGTTTTTTATACTTTTTGGTTTTATATTATCATAATCTGTATTTTATAACTTTAGATGTCATTGCGGATGAAAAACCTACATAGAACTAGAAGGTGGCTTTATGTAAGCTATACATTGCTACAAGCTATTATTTACTAAAACCTGTAACAAAATAGAATTTTTCTACATTGCTTTTATATAAAAAATAGTACATTGTCTTATTCGGATTAAAAGTGAAACTTTGTTTGGCAAGCACTTTTTGCATTTGCGAGGCGGAGCGCTAGCGGAGCCGAGCGAATGCAAAAATTGCACGTCAAACAACTTTTAATCCAAATGAGACATACTACTTTTTCTGTAACCAAAAATTAAATAACATACATCATTAATAATGTGAAAATCCAAATTTTAATTACTTCAAACATTTTGTTTGAATATTCGTGTAACAAAAATCCAGTAACTGCAATTTTTGTTTTTTTATATTAAGTTGTCAAAGTCATCTGTCATAGTAAATTTTTATAGAAAATATATTGCTCTTCGTTCAAAAAATTATTAAGCAAGGGGCTAATTTTAAGATACCAAGGTGGAAAATGTTTTCGCGCAGTGGTAGGTATGCATAAAATTAGTAGCGTTCCACAAAATGTGGCAAAATATTTACATTTGCATAATATAAGAGAATATACTGGACACAGTAGTTTACGCCGAACTTCGGCTGCACTACTTGTCGATTCTGATGGTGACATTAGCTGCCTTAACGCCATGGAGGTTGGAAATCTATTACTGTAGGCGAGGGCTATATAGAAGATTCTTTAGAAAATAAAAGACATAGCCAAAAAAATATGTCAAGTTGACGAAGTTAGTACTAGGTTAACCCCCATTATTGATATTACCTATATAGCATCAATAATCAACAAATTGATGAAGATGAACCTATTGCTCAGGAATTACACTCTGAAGATCCGAGTACCAGTACCGTAACATTCATCGATATTGTTAATAATTCCAATACTGGTAACAAAACGGGTTTGCTTATTTTTTATCAATCTTGTGTAAATTATACATTTAATATTAACATGAAGGATTAAGGTATTAAGTATTTTTTGATTATTATTGTTATTCATGTAAAATTTTGTACAACCAATAAATTATTGACATTAAAAAATATATCTAATTCACTTTTAAGTCTAGCACTAAAAGTACTTTTAGTGCACGTAAAAACAAAGTGTTGCTTAGCAATGTTGGCATCTTTATATTAATAACAAAAACGTCAACTTTTAGTTGAGGTAATGCTATTAAAAATGTACTGCTTTTAATACGGTTGGAGAAAAAATATATTTTCCTACGACCCCATAAGAAAGTAGCACATTGCACATAATTAAGTAGGCACGAAAGTCGTCAATATCATCAACCCGTGCGTTATGACTGTGCGTTATTATAACGCACAGTTAACTTGAATTTAGTAGGCTGCTTTGAAATTTTGACGTTAACTACAAAATTAATAAATAATATTGCTCTTGTTTTCTAAAATTAAATTAATTCGTGAAAACGACATAAAAATGGATTTATTTTTTTATGGTCGCGGTCGTAGGAAAAATAGTGTACATAACTCGCAGAAAAGTGCCTTTCATGCATTCGTGTGATTTCTTATTTACTTACACACTCATGCGAAAGTGTCACTTTCCACGCTTGTTATGTAATATACTATAACGTTATTGGAAAGGTAATTACAAGACCAAAATAATGAGATACATATTAAAATGTTACCAATCACTCTTTTATTTAGTTAAATGTACTAATAGAAATATTAAACATTTCACAAATGTAGTATAAAACTTTTTACAAAAAAAAAATGTATCAAAAAGGGGAAATGCTTTACAGGATGGGAAAGATTTTGCAATTCCAGTTTTATTTAACAAAGAGGTATCAATCAGTTGTGCTTGAACACATAATAATTATTCGCAATACTATTTTTTTAAAGTTTGAGGTATTGAAAACACAAATGTCAATGAAAATGCACGCTTAAATAATGGTCGTACATACAAGGTGTTCCCCAATATTACCAAAATAATTCAGTATGAAATTGATTTTTGGGCCCTTATATAATTTATTATAACACAAAAACTTTAAATGACGAAAAATATTTAATATTGCACAAAATTAACTTACCATGATAACAATTAACCAAAGAAGTGAAGAAACGATTATACACATTTTTTTAAAAGTTATTACATGTAATGAATCTCCTGCGTTAAGAATTTTGTTAGTGGTTTCCAAAAGTTCAATAAACATACAAAAGCTCATTAGCAACATTTGAGATCCAAAAAGTTTATTAAATGTGTCCACAGTTGTGCTCAAATATTCATAAGATTTTCTGATACTTTCAATTCCAAAAGATGTCTTTTGTGGTATATTTCTTTGCATTTTAACTTTACTTTTTAATTCTTTGTTAATATATTTAAATCGTGATTTTAGTAGAGTCAAATAATTATAAATTAAGAGAATTGCGAGTACAACTAAATAATTGAGGACATAAATGACACAAGTATCAACCATTAATTGGTACTTTTCCAAGATATAAAATGTTTCTGTTTGGATTGTTACATACAAAACAGAAAATATATTAAAAACGATTAACTTTATCCAGGATACATTGGATTTCTTTTCAAATATGGGAAATTCGGAAAATGTATTTAAAAATTTTTGATAATAATTTTCGTTGTTGCAAATGGAAAATTTTATTATGTTTACATTCACGAATAATACTAAAGCAATATGTGAAATGAATAAAACTATCCCATCGATCACTGGTATATCCTTCCACTGAACTTTGAAAAATTTAAAATAAATAAAGTAAATGAAGTATCCGTTTAAAATTGATAAAATGAAGAAGGAATATATTTTATGTATTCTTAATTTCTTCTTGATAGTAGAAGGTGCCAACGCAAATAACACAGCAAAATTATATAAAGGTTTAACATTATCGTAATCAGTATTTTTCACAATTCTAGATGTCATTTTGTTAACTATGCCAGTGTGCATTACCCGGTTGCTTTATTGAAACTACTTTAAAATGATTAGTAGGTATAACAAAATTAAACTATAAAAGTATACCAAGATTAATGAGACAGTAATAGCACAGTACCTATATAAAATAGATATTATAATGTTATCAGTTAATAAACCATTTAATTACTGATGAATAATTATTAAAAGTATTATTTGATAAAAAATATAGTCTAGTTTCTAGTACAAACGGTACACCCCTTTTGCACCCAAAAAAAGTGATAACAAAAAACAAGGCTTCGGCTAGTTATTTTATCAGTTCGCATAAAAAGCAACTCTCTCGAGGCTTGGGTCAGATTCGCTCACTTTTGTTTTGTGTGAGTCCAGTTCTAACATGGACTACCAAAATTAAGATAATTACCAATTGTTGGCAATTCGTAATATTGCAATACTGTAGGGTGTTTCGTGATTCAAAACTAATAACAATACGAGGATTTGCACAAATTAATGACTTTAATTCTCTGAAGCAATGATAAAAAACGTAACTAAAATTATTTTACTCACCATGTACATGAAACACCAAATGAACTTCGAAATTATTAACTCCATTACACTTGAAACGTTTAAAAAGCAATTTGTGGATTCTAGTAAACTGCTAGTGTTTCTAAGCAAGGACACCACTATGGCTACCACTAAAATAAAAATTTGCCATCCAAAAATATCGTTGAACATTTTAACTAAGTCGTTTAATTTCATGTACAATTTCCGAATTTGAATCATTTTAATATAAGAGATTTGGTATCCAATTGGTTCTTTTATGATGCCCTGATTTTCTAAAATCTTGTTGATACGCACATATCTCCTTTTTATCATAACTATATAATTACTTAAAAGCAGAAAAGATATTGAAACTAAATAGTAGGAAAATGCTGCCATCAAAGGCCATATGAACAGAAAAGGGCTACTATTATATTTTTTAATCGTAAGCAAGATGTAGCAAATAGCAGCAATTGGATGAATTAAATGAAATAAAATTAATTGTAACAAAATTTTATTGTTTTCTTTATTCGTGCGGAGGAAGTTACCCAATAATTTATTAAATATTTGAATTTCTTTGGTTTTAATAAAGCCCACCAATATGACGTGAAGATTAATGTATAGAAATGTAGTCAAGGTTCCCAAAACACTGAGCAGAATACTGCTGCGGTAGACCGTTATATTATATGAATGAACAAATATATTATTGCAGGAATAAATAGTTATCGCGGTGTACACTAAAAGTAGGAACACTGAGTAAAGTTTTTGCCATCTCAACTTCTGTTGTGATTGAAATGGAGCTAATCCGAAAATTGCAGCAAGTCTATGCAATGCTTTTAAATTTACATATTTAATGTCAGAAGTAGAAATAATATTCATTACAAATGCGTACCAAAAGTTGAGATTGAAACACGCACTTGTGGCAAAACAAACGACAAAGTTAGAATTTTACTAAATTAAATAATATTTTCATAAATAGAAAAGCTACTATTGTTTTCTTCATAAAGTCAATTGATGGCTATCTCACAAAATCCCATTGTTAGTCATGTCAACTTTTGTTTACCTTTTTGCGACACAATTTTATTTCACCTCATCAAATTTATTATTAATCAGGTTTTTTAACATGCATTTTTCTGGAACCATTAAAAATTTCCATTGTATACAGGGTGTCCCCGCACTCACTTTACATAACTTAGGTGGTGATAGAGGACACTTTTCTAAGAACAATATTTAACAAAATTTTTTTTCTAAATTCAAACCCTCGAGAGTTAGGCCTCTTTAAAGCATTTTTTTTAATTTCCATTTTCACGTGGCCATAGCCCCGAAAATATTGATTTTTCAGTAAAAATGGTTTACCGCTTTTTTAAAGAGCGTGAAATAATCTACAAACTAGATTGTAAACATTTATTGTCTAAAATGAACGGCTTTCGAGTTATGAATTAAAGTAAGTTAAAAAATGTCGAAAAATTTGAGCTTTCTTTTTTTTGTTTTTTTTCAAAACCCTGTATGTTTTAAACGAAAAATTTTACAAAAAATCTGACGCCCCATTCCGGATAGGAAATTTAACGGACTACAACTTTTGTCTAGTAAAAATTTTTGAAAATCCAATCCATTTCACAAAAATTCAGAAAATAACAAACAAGGCAGCTACAAAATATAAAATTAAATTCACAAAATTTTTATTTTTTTGAAAAATTATTTTATTAATTAGTTTTAAATTATTACATTAATAAAGCAATTGTTGAAAATGACCACCCTCATTTTCAATACACAGTCGTGATTGCTTTAAAAGATGTTTGTCGAATAAAATCGAAAAAAGTCGATTTTTCGACACTTTTAATCGCATAAATTCGAATTTTTTTACACTTTTCACACTCACCGATTGACCAAAATTGGCCTCGTGATCGACCGGTCAATCCCTCGACCTTGTTGACCACCCCTGCTATAATGGCTCTTAACAAAAAAAGAAATTTTATAAATCACCGCTTCTGAACATGGATTCTGTCTGAAATAACACTCCCGGGTGTTAAAATTTAAAGGAGGCTTGCCATTGGGCAGTTTCCTTCTATGTCACTGTGTGTCATTCATTTTACTTATTGTCTTTTAAGATAGATTGTAAAATACTAAAATTCCAAATAAAAAAAAATAAATAAATAAATAATACTATAAAGCATATTTTAAAACGAGCACGACTGTGTATTGAAAATGATGGTGGTTATTTTCTACGTTTACTTAAATAATCTAATAGTTTAAAATTAATTAATAAAATAATCTTTCAAAAAAAAACTATCAAAAAAAATCTTTCAAAAAAAATCTTCTTTTAAGGGGACTAGGCAACGGTTAATGATTTAATTCGGCGCTCTTGTTTATCTTAATTTTAACATAGAAAGGAAACAGATACACTTCTGTAATTTTAACCAATGTTTATTGATATATAATTGATAAAAAAAATTGCGCTATGGAGGTCATATAAGCTTACAAAAAGGTTACACGTTTTTCTTCCATTTTTACCTACTATCGTACTTAAAAATAATTTTTTTTCGGTTCTGTAAGTGGTCTTTCTTTTCGTAAGATACGTAATTTCCCGCGAAACCTCCGAAACAATCCATAAAAATTCGAGATTTTCCAAAAAAAATTAAAAAGTCACGATTTTTTTGTCCAGTTACAAAAGAATCGTATTTTTATCTAAAAAATCGAGGTTTTTCGTCTACGAGTTCAATACTTCCGGTTCAATCGTTCTAATTTTAGGTTTCGCGGGAAATTACGTATCTTAAGAAAAGAAAGACCACTTACAGAACCGAAAAAAAATTATTTTTAAGTACGATAGAAGGTAAAAATGGAAGAAAAATGTGTAAATACACTGCAGACTGTGCCGCCTTTTTGTAAGCTTATATGACCTCCATAGCGCAATTTTTTTTATCATTTATATATCAATAAACATTGGTTAAAATTACAGAAGTGTATCTGTTTCATCTGTTTCCTTTCTATGTTAAAATTAAGATAAACAAGAGAATCATTAACCGTTGCCTAGTCCCCTTAAGATAGATTGTAAAATACTAAGATTCCAAATAAAACTCGGCGCTGCGCGCCTCGCCAAGGGGCTCTGCCCCCTGGACCCCCGGTTTCCTTCTATTTTAGTCTCT
This sequence comes from Rhagonycha lutea, assembly GCA_958510855.1. Lineage (NCBI taxonomy): Eukaryota > Metazoa > Arthropoda > Insecta > Coleoptera > Cantharidae > Rhagonycha > Rhagonycha lutea. Next base: position 17,754,258 of record OY294039.1, on the reverse strand, counting down.
CACCTGACTAATGTATTAAACATGGAACATGTTTTTCGATACCGAACTACCTCTGCTGTTCATGATACCGAATACAATGATTTATTTGACATCTGTTTTTTGAAGTTGGTAATTACTGGTAATAATTAATAAAATTATTATTTTATAATGATAATAATTTTATTAATAAAGTTCTGAAGCGCAACTGATTCATAAGATAGCACAAAATCCATTGAAGATGTCACAGTCACTCCTGTTGACTCTCTCTCTGTATCAGCCTTTTCCGTCCGCTGCTGGACATTAGCCTCTCCATATTATGGAGGTTGGTTTGGCCATAACTCACCACGCTGGCCAGACGGGTTAGTGAGTAGTCCGCAGATCGATTTTGGACTATAGTTGTTTTACATCCGGTAGCAGCTTGCTAGGCTAGCATTCAGATGTGCCTGTAGCCCTGATTTTTGTTAACGGTGGCAATTTGTCAACCCAGGGGGACCGCCGGCTTAACATGCCCTCCGAAGCACGGAGACTTGGTCATAAGAAAGTTTGACTCTCCCCGGATTTGAACCCGGTACCCCGCGTTCGCATCCAACTGCGTTAGCTGCAAGGCAATGACCGTCTCTCCTACCTTCTCGACTACTTCAACTTTATTGCAATAACAATAATTGAATGGTTTGTTGCAAAAACGTAAGTACTGACATTTTTGACTGACAACAACCATCAATGCACGTTGTCCGTTTATCGCACTTTCCACAGCACAGATGTCTCCACAACCGTAAGAAATTTCGGAACTAGGGTCAATCGCTATATTGTTCGTTTTGTCAAATATCATCAATATACGAGGCGTTGAAAACATCATATAATTTTCATTTTCATAAATCGTAGCACCGCCTGCTCGAACTTTGTCTCTTTTGTATTAGGTAACCAGATAAGGTGATGTTTTCATCGTTATTAATATTAATCCACGTCTCCGATAAAGCCAGGAGAGTATCGGTTATTAAATCGTCCTTATGCGCTTTTAAACTTTGAACGTTAAATGTGAGCAAAAACAAATCCCGTGAACCCGCTCGTTGCAGAAATTCACTGCATTCGTCGCTGATTGTTCGCTGAAAGGCCCATCCACGGACGGGTGCTCGCCAAAGTTGGAAACCCGATTGGTGTCGTTCCCAGGGGAGATGATTTTAAGTTGGTACGACCAACGACAACAACCAATCAAAGCGAGTTGAGTGTCCTAAAAAATGCTGATTCATAACAATTGCGAAATCATAAGACAACAGATTCCAAGATGACAGTATTAGTCACGCTAATAAAAGGAAGATATTTTCCCAATATTAAATTACTTGCTAATATCAAGTTACACATAATTAATAATTAGATTCTTGGTAATCATAACAAGAATCTAATTATCTAAAGTAAACAAACATGAAAATGCAAGATTCTTCTAAGAAATGTAATTGCATTGGAATGTAAAGAATTGATAAACAAAGGAATAACTAGTGGAGTTTTCAATATAAATAGAGGAACAGATTTGTGTGATTGATCAGTGTTCGGTCAACCGTCTACGGTCATGAATCTTCAGTGAACAGTCGTCAGTGTCTTAAGTGTTTGTGAGGATCCACGAGGGTTTTAAATGTGATAATATGACACGTTGGAGCAGGTACAGCGTGTATTGTTTAGTTTTGGTTTTGTTTTGGCTTTGTATTTGTTTTTGATTTTGTCTTTGCTTTGCTTTGATTTTGTCTTTGGTTTTGTCTTTGCATTTGTCTTTGGTTTTGTATTTGGTTTTGTCTTTGATTTTGTCTTTGCTTTTGTCTTTGCTTTTGTCTTTGCTTTTGTCTTTGCTTTTGTCTTTGCTTTGCTTTACTTTGCTTTGATTCATCCTTTGTTATGATATGTTAATTTGGTGTCGGTTTTTGGTGTCGGTTTTTGGTGTCGGTTTTTGGTGTCGGTTTTTGGTGTCGGTTTTTAGTGTCGGTTTTTAGTGTCGGTTTTTGGTGTCGGTTTTTTGGCAGATAACTAGCGCTAAAACATGTTCCATGTTAAAAAAAAAAAATAAATAATACTATAAAGCATATTTTAAAACGAGCACGACTGTGTATTGAAAATGATGGTGGTTATTTTCTACGTTTACTTAAATAATCTAATAGTTTTAAAATTAATTAATAAAATAATCTTTCAAAAAAAATAAAAATTTTGTGAATTTAATTTTTTGTTTTGTGGCTGCCTTGTTTATTATTTTCTGATTTTCAGTGAAATGGATTGGTTTCTCAAAAATTTTTACTAGACAAAAGTTGTAGTCCGTTAAATTTCCTATCCGAAATGGGGCATCAGATTTTTTGTAAAAAGTTTCGTTTAAAAGATACAGGGTTTTGAAAAAAACAAAAAAAAAGAAAAGCTCAAATTTTTCGACATTTTTTAACTTACTTTAATTCATAACTCGAAAGCCGTTGATTTTAGACATTAAAAGGTGTAAACCTAGTTTGTAGATTATTTCACGCTCTTTAAAAAATCACTAAACCATTTTTACTGAAAAATCAATATTTTCGGGGCTATGGCCACGTGAAGATGGAAATTAAAAAAAATGCTTTAAAGAGGCCTAACTCTCGAGGGTTTGAATTTAGAAAAAAAATTTTGTTACATATTGTTCTTAGAAAAGTGTCCTCTATCACCACCTAAGTTATGTAAAGTGAGTGCGGGGACACCCTGTATAATGTAATTTGCTAGGAAGCTCTCAAAATCTGACCTCATCGTTTACGTAAACGTAGCCTTAAGAAAAGCTATGTTTGCTTAAGAAATTGCTGTACGGTTTACGACAAGCTGATAGAAGCTGGTTTAAGAAGTTCAACGAAACTTTCCTTTATCTTTAAAATTTAGAAATAGTTGTCAATTCTAAAAACCGCGCGGATAATTTAAAATTATCCATCCATGGATAACTAATCAGCCCTGTATCACAGGTACAAGCTTATCAATCACTTAAATATTAATTGCAATAAACTATTGCGATGTTATTGCCTTTAGGAGAAACAAAAAGCCCCACAAATTAGGTTCCTTTGCAAGCCCCACAATTTGGGCTCCAAATAAATGTAATGAAATGCCTAATATTATCTTAACTGTAAATGAACGTTTTACTACTCCGACTTACTTCCATCATGTCAAAAATGCATTTTTTGAATTTTATGGTGGCAATTTTTTACAAGACTCTAATCCGAGAGCCATTCGTACCGGCTAATATGTTAAAATAATTACTTACCACTAACATCCAACTGTAATTCAACTGCACCACTATCATATTAAAGACATAATCTGAGCTTATCCAACCTATATGTTCTATTAGATCATTAATAGTTTTGAGCAGCCACGCCGTTAAGACAATCACTAAAGTCAAGATTTGCCATCCAAAAATATCGTTGCAAGAGATTACCAATTTGATTAAGTATTCGTATGACGTTTTGATATAAGAAATTTTAATTTTCTGATAACAATTTACCATTTGCAAATTTTTATTGATATATCTAAATTTTTGCCGGATCAAAACCACGTAATTGCTTAACAGCAGCGCCGAAATTATAATAAAATAATTGCAAAATATGAGAATAATTGTAGAAGGAACTTTATCAAAATGTTGGGCTTTGTATAAAGTGATTAGATTATTAGCACCAGAAGCGATGACAAACAAATGAACTACCAATAATTGTAACCACATTTTATTACCTGCTTTATTGGCAGGAAATCTGAAAAGAGAAGTGACAAATTTTTCAATTATATTTCTTTTGAGTAAAGTTATTGTTACAATGGTAACGTTAACATAAAGCAATACAACAAAATTTTTAAGAAAAATGATCAAAGTCGCTGTTAAGGTTGAATGCTGGAAATATTCGAAAAACTGATAATGCATCGCGTATATGATCAATGGGTTATAAATTAGCAGTAGAACAATTGGATATATTTTAAACCATAATAATTTTTTGCTTGAAAAATTTGGAATTAATCCCAAAAATGATGCGATTTTGTGTAACGGTTCCATTTTAATGTAATCACTGCTGCTAACGACTAAATGCATTTTTGTTTAAAATGTTTATTCCAAAAATTAAACCAACACTACGAATAACGCGTATATACTACGCAATTGAGATCTTATTCAGACGATAACATGGAAGTTGTTAAAAAAGTATCTTATTGTAATTACTTCCATTGTTAAATATTGAAAGCACTTACCACGTAAATAAAGCACCACACTAAACTTAAGGTCATTGCCATGGGACTTAAAAATGGAGCAAACTGCTTCATACCGACAACATCCACGTTTCCACATAAAATGCAAATTGTTATTCCGATTATTTGCAGAAATTGAATAAATATTGTTAAATACAGAAATAATATTTGCCATCCAAATAACTCATTGAAAATTTTGACCAAGTTCGACATTTCTCCATAAAATCTCCGTATTTGGATACTTTTTGGCAATTTTTCTCCATCGGTAGTTTCTTCCAAAAAATTATTAATAAAGGTAAACTGTAACTTTAACAGGGCTACGTATTTATAAATTACCATAACCATGATCACGCTGTAATAAAGTTCAAAAACTCTGACTAAATATTTAAAAAATGAAGGTATATATTGCAAACCTACAGCCGTGTAAAGTGAATATCCGAAGTTCAGGGAGAAAAAGATATGGAAAATTATAAGGCCGATATAAAAACAATAGGGAACTTTGTTGGTAATTTTTTGACAAAAATTATTGTTGGTCAGTAAATGTGAAAATGTTCGAAACAAGTCTATTTTCCACAAAGATATTCTGGTTATATAGGTAAAATGAGCTATAGAGGCAGCAATACTAACGCCAACGTCAACAGTAACCACGGTGGGATGAATGAGTAGATAAATTGTCGTGAATCTTTCATAAATAGAAAATACACTTAAAATTAGGAACATTACAGCGATTACAAGAGAGTGAAATCCGCGAGAATTACATTTCTTGGAAGGCAGAATAGCCAACATTACCGCAATTTTGTTAACGATTCGGACACGATACATCGCAAGATTAATTTATTGATTTCATAGTTACAATGCTACCGATTAAATTATACTAATGGTTTTGCAGACCATTTGTAAAATTGATACCTATGCAATTTAAAACGGATATTCATTAATTGCAATTAAGTTGAAATATACAAAAGTAATTAGAACGATGTTATTCCGGTGTTTGCTAGCTCAGTGTCGTACTAATTCGTTGTACAAAGACACTCGGCGCTTATTTCCCTGATTGCACTTCCATTTGTGACTACATGGGATTGCCGTTACCGATAATCTGAAACCGACAATCTACTTCCACTTTGTCTTTACCTCAAAGAAACCGCTATGGCTACCAATGAAATAAATATTTGCCATCCAAAAATGTCGTTGAATATTTGAACTAATTTATATAAGTTTGTGGTCAATATGCCATGAATATGGATAAACCAGTGCAAATTTTATCCATATTATCCTACTTACAAATTATGCGATAGCAATTTGTTTACATTATAATGTGTATAAATATATCACACACTCATTTCTGTTCTATAGTTTGTAAACACAACATCTGATATAATTAATTGTCTGATTATAAAATGTGCTAATTTTTCTTTTAGATTTAATTAAAATGTGTTTAAAATTATACATAATTTTATCGGTGATATATTTATTACAATCATGTAAGGATATTAAAATTTATAATCTAACAATAATATTATAATCAAAGATAAGCTTGGTGCAGTAAAATGGGGTAACTTTGAACCTACGAGAATTTGATTTGTTGATTCTGCTTATGGATTGAAAATTAATTAAATTTGAATTGACAGAGTAACCTATAATTTGAACTTTTCTAGATACACCATTGGCCGAAAGCATAAGATGCTATAAATGTACCGCAGCTGCACCGCAACCATATCTAAATAGAACAAAACAAATATGTTCCGAATTTGATCATTCCGAACGCTATATAGTGGATTGTCCATATTCCACTTTTTGTGTGAATAAAACCATCACAGTAAATTTACAAACATGTAAGAATTAAGGTATAGTTATTGAATAAGTCAAGGTGAAGTTCCTAAAATGTAAATTAGAAAAGTTACCCAAGGTGATCAATTAAACATTGTTGAGTAAAGAAGTTTTAAGTATTAACTCTCGAATTTGAGTTTAATTCGGGCCGGTTCATTCAAGAAAGGTAGCATAACGCAAAGTAAAGCATTACGCGCGTTCTGACTTGCCTAAAAATGCAGGAACAGCCTTCACATATTTTTTTAGACGAATGGTTTGCTTTACTCTTAAGTTGCTCTACTTTTTTTGCAAGAACCCACTTTAAGTAAAACCTGATCCACGGTAAAACATATTTTATTTTACAGATATAATTAATAGAACATCGAGGGATTGCGCGGATCAGAAGAACGAAATACAAGAATATTATGGTGGAAAGTGGCAAATTAAGACTACAATCGAAGAACCATATACGGAAAGCTGTTACAAATCCAACGGTAATGGACAGCGATTGTCCGCAACCACAGAATGTTATTGCAAAGGAGATCTTTGTAATGGTGGTTTAAACAAAGTGGTTAATAATTTGATGCTATAGTATAGAAAGCCGCATCAATGTTTATTTTCATTATGCTATATATTTTTATTACTTTTGTAAACTATATATACTTTTTGGAATAATTTCTAGTACTATTAATCTCAGCTAAAATTGTATATCGGGTGACTATTGAAATATAATCATGTTCGCTACACCAATGACACAACTTCATTTTACTACCTTACTCTATCTTTCCTTACTAGTTTTCCCAAAATGCAGCAACTTGATATTTAAAAGTTCTAAAATTTTGTAAATCTTAGCTTGTCTGAAATTTTATCAAAATTTATCACCGATTATCTTGAAATTTGGTGGAAATTTAAACCGCACCGTTCCATTACAGAGTAGGAAAAATCTCAGTTCATTCACACAGTTCACTCAGTTCATTCGTTTTTTCCAAACGCTTTGGCTCCACCAAAATGTTTGTAACGACTGGAAGCTCGAAAGAAGGAATAAAAAGAAATGTTTGGTAGCGAAAGTAGCTTCTCCCCGAACGCAGGGCATAAATATGACAAAGGTGGAGAAGGATAAGAATGAATTGTTTTTGCAAATCATAATATTGGATTATATAACATTATTTTCTCAATATTAACCCAAAATCGAAAAAGTATTTAAGTGACTTTCGATATTTCTTAATAATATTAATTTATTAATCAACAAGCATTTTACTAATAGTTTTACAATACCATATTAAAAATTCAATATCATCTAAACAAAATCATAAAAATTGTATTGAAATATTCAATGTACGCAATTACTAAATTAATTTAATAAATACACAAAGAAAAGCTGCTATTGTATTCGGCATAAAAAATTAGGTTATTTTTTTTTATCAACCACGAAATGACAACAATGAACTCTTTGAGATATAATCTTTCTACACATTAAAAAATCAAATTATAAATTAATAATAATGACTTATTTATTATCACAAACTAGTGCTGTCATATACAGGGTGACCGACCGCCGCGCCGATCCGAACATAGGAAAATAACATAGGATATTCATTTTTTTAAATTCTTGATTCCCATTATAGCGGATACGAATAAAAAAAGTACTATTAAAGAACAAACTATCAAACGCTGTGCTGGATACCTTTAGACGCGGAAAATAAAACTCTCTAAATTGATATCTTTTTCATTCTTATCCGTTAAGGTAGCCTAAGGCTACGTACAGAGTAGACGCTGGTAACCGAAACCAGCTTACCGGCTTGAATTATTTAATTCAAATACCAGCTTAGTTTTATTATATTATATTAATTAACGTAACCGAGGACAAACGAAGTTGGTATTTCAATAAAAACATTTAAGCCGATAAGAAGGTTTTGGCGACCAGCCTGCACTCTGTGGTTACCGTCAAAGTGGAAACCGGTTTACCAGCGCCGACTTGCTGCTTCACTCCCTCGAATGTTAATTAATGTATTTAATGTTAATTAATAAATGTAATGTTAATGTAATGTTAATGTAATTTTTTTTTGTATAAAACCAACTAAAGGTCCGGGTTGTCGATTGGTCGACAGCAAGAAAAGCTCTCTCAGGGAAGTTTAGGTTTAAACTCAAATAAAAGACACGGATGTTTTGAGCTGGTTTAATGTTAACTTTCAACAACTTTCATAATAATTCTGTCTTTTGGACTATAATATTGTTCGTTCGTATATTTGTGTACGATTGTTCCGAACCACAATTACATTTATTATTAATCTAATGACTAAATTGCGGTTCGTAACTTTCATGGTGTTATTATAAATATGTAGTAAAAATCAAATTTTACAAATAAATTGTTCAAATACAAAATTTTGACTAACCCTTATGATAACCGGTTTGATGCCACCAGAACAGTTGCTCTGCTTGATGTGCGGTGACGCCAGATGTAGCTTCCTTATAGCGTTATAGACAAGTGCTGGTAATAGATGTGAAGTCTCCTCGTGCCTCAAGTGGAATTTAGCCAAATTCCTCTTGTTTTAATTGTTGTAATCAACAACGGATTACTCACTGCGTGTTTCATGCGTATTTGAGACGCAAAAATTCGAATCTACTCCTCTCGTGGTAAGCTTCAAGTTAACCTCAAAATTTTATTTTTCAATCGTTCCAAATCCTTAGTTTTTAGAGTCTTCCACCACTACTGTTACTGGATTAATTAAGCATCCGTTAAAACATCAATCGGATGGTCTGTAATTTGTCCAAAAACTACCAATTGTGTAATCGACCGACTCTTGTGGTGTCGGCCAACTTTTCCAAAGAGTTCGCAATTTCGGTTCTTGAACCAAATCTAAGTGCTAAGGTACTTCGTAGAATAAACACTCAACAAACACCTGGAACCAAAACTGTGGATCCAGGAATACGCACGATTTCAACTTTCTCGATCAATGAAAAATCACATCTTCTTCTTCTTCGTGAATCCTCATTTCGGAGGTGCTACACCTCTAAATCCAAAATTTCCAAAATTTTGTCAAATTTTATAAAATCGCAGGTAAAACATTTTAGGGCAAATTTCAAAGCATTAATTTTTCCTTTAATCGGTTCACTCTCATTTGCCACTACGCCGCACACAAATTGCAAGATGCAAAGTAAACGAAATAGTGTTACAGTGCTGCGTCATTGGTAACATGGCTTATAATTTTTATATTATAATTATAATTTTGGCTTTTAAACAGAATTTATCCTCAACGCATAAGGCATGGATTTGTACTAGTGCTGCAAGAAACCGTCTATTTTAAAAACCGGTTAACCGGTTTGTAAAAAAAACCGGTTCGGTAAAAACCGGTAAACCGGTTTACCGGATAGATTAAAAACCGTTTTACCGGAAAAAACCGTGCCGGTAAAAAAAACCGTTTTACCGCTAAAACCGTGCCGGTAAAAAACAGCATAAAAACCGGTAAAAAAGATCGGTTATGAACTATATATGTTACAGTTAAAACCCGAAATCAGTTAAAACCCGAATTAACTAGTAAATTCTAGTTTTAAATAACCTCTTTAGTAAATTCTAGTTTTAACTGGTTTAATTTTAGTTAAAACTAGAATTAACTGATTTCAAATAAATCTTTATAGTAAATTATAGTTTTCACTGGTATTAGTTTAGTTAAAACTAGAATTAACTGATTTCTAATAAATCTTTTTAGTAAATTCTAGTTTTAACTGATATAAATTTAGTTAAACTAGAATTAACTATTTGGTATTAGTAAATTCGCGATCTATCGCCGTTACAACTAGATTTAAAGTAAAAGTTGACGTAATTAAATAAAAATGCTAATTTGTTATAGCTTTAAAAAAAATGGAAGGAAACACACGATAATTTAGAATTTTCTTATATCTCATATTTTGAATTTAAAATAAAAATTTCAAAATCGTTTGCAATTTGTACTTCAAAGTACCTGAAATACATCTTTCAAAATACATTTCAAATACAAAATTTGAATTTTCCAGTTACGATTTAACTTGTAATAGGGCCGATTTCATAATCAAAACGTTAATGGACACTTAACTAAAAGATCCTTGTTAACCAATAGAAAACGTCCGTTCACTCTAACAAGCCAATAGAAATCCACTTTTATTTTTAACGGCTCGTTAAAAGTATTATGAAATCGGCCCTTAATTTTTAAATTTTTTTAAAATTTTTGTTTATAACACTATTGCTTAATACATTTTTTCATTTCTTTTTATATGGTAAAGGCCGTGTTATACTTGTACGAATTATTAAAATTAATTATTATTATTAAAAATAATTGTTTAAAAAAATTAAAAAATTATAACAATTAAGTGAAATCGTAACTGGAATATTCAAATTTCGTATTTGAAATGTAAGATGTATTTCGGGTATTTGAAGTACAAAATGCAAAAGATTTTAAAATTTTTATTTTAAATTCAAAATTATCGTGTTTCCTTCTATTTTTTTCAATCCAAAACACAAATGTATTTGGCCTCCCCTGTAAAAGTATAAAGAATTAGCATTTTTATTTAATTACGTCCACTTTTGCTTTAAACGTTGTTTAAATCTAGTTGTAACGGTGATAGCGAATTTACCAACACCAATCAGTTAATTCTAGTTTTAACTAAACTTATATCAGTTAAAACTAGAATTTACTAAAAAGATTTATTAGAAATCAGTTAATTCTAGTTTTAACCAAACTAATACCAGTCAAAACTAGAATTTACTAAAAAGATTTATTAGAAATCAGTTAATTCTAGTTTTAACTAAAATTAAACCAGTTAAAACTAGAATTTACTAAAGGGGTTAGTTAAAACTAGAATTTACTAGTTAATTCGGGTTTTAACTGATTTCGGGTTTTAACTGTAACATATATACCGATAAAGAAACCGACATAAAGAAAATACAGGCAAAAAAACGGTAATAAATGCCGACAAATAACCGGTAAAAAAACCGGCAAAACAAAGCGATTAAAAAAAACCGTCAAAAAAACGGTAAGAAATGCCGACAAATAACCGGTAAAAAACCGGCAAAAAAACGATTAAAAAAATCGATAAAAACAACCGGTAAGAAAAAAACCGGCAAGAAAACGGTAAGAAATGCCGATAAATAACCGGTGAAAAAACCGGCAAAAACAGATTTAAAAAAACCGGCAAAAAAACGGTAAGAAATTCCGACAAATAACCGGTAAAAAAACAGGCAAAAAATCGAAAAAAAAACCGGTAAAAAAAAACCGGTAAAATTTACCGGTAAAAAAACCGGTTAACCGGTTTTCGGTACTGGTAAAAACCGGTTAACCGAAAAAACCGGTAATCGCTGACAGCACTAATTTGTACCCATTTTTGAACTTTATGTCAACACCCCTATTCCTCAACTCGTTTGAAACACCACAATATACATTTCAATGCAATTATCTAAGCAGATAAGCTGGTTTCTGCTAGAAAAAGCAGTAAGATGGAGTACATTTTTTGCCATCGTAGGTTCTGATGAGATTGAAATGGAATTAATCCGAAAATTGCAGCAAGTTTATGCAATGGTTTTAGGTTAACAGATTCAATGTCGGAGGCATAATTATTCATTATTTTGCACCAAAAGTAACACGCACTTGAAACACCACACTAAAACAAATTTTCACCTTTTATAATATTGAAATATGCAATGTAATTACTAAATTAATATAATAAATGCTTTCATTCATAGAAAACTCTCTATTGTATTATTCCTAAAAAAGTATGTTTCACTATATTAAAAAAAAATTCTTTGTTGAACCTAAGAAAATATAGTAATTATTATTTGTAATATTGCATCTAACTTTCAAATTTCCCAAAACCGTTTCGTAAGAAAATAAGGTAAATTTCACTTTTAGTAAGCTTTCAGGCATTTGTTTTAGTTTGTCGAATTATTTTGCATGTTTAAATTAAAACAAAAATACGAAGAAAATCTACTTTAGTAAAAGTTAATAAAAATTGACAGAACTTACCCCAAAAATACCGCACCACAATACTACACTTAATAATGTAGCAATCCAATTACTGAACGGTACAAAATCTTTAAGGGCCACAAAATCCGCGTTACCACATAATATAGAAATTACGGTCGCTATAATTTGCAAATAAGAAACAAATATGGAAAAGTAAAAAAACAAAATATGCCAACCAAATAATGCATTAAAAATATTAACAAAGTGTAAGAGTTTATTGTAGAACTTTCTGGCATCCTTAATTTTCAACAAATTCTTTTCTGCTTTATTTGGGCTATTATCTCTACTATAACTTCCGATATGACTTTGTAAGAATCCGTTGATAAATTGAAACCGTGATTTTATTGAAATCGCATAGTAATGAATTAATAGAAACACGATTATGCTATAATAAAATTCTAAAAATTTGGATGGACATTTTAGGAAAAAGCTAAAAAATTTGTTCTGGGTGTAAAGAAAAATACAGTTGGCGATATAACAAGCGAAAACGACATGTAAAATAATTGCAAACCATAAATTAACAGTATTTCTGTTACTGATGTTTTCAAAAAATGAGGAGTTGCAGTCGGTTAAATAATTTTGTGAAAATTTTTGGAATAAGTTAAGTTTTGTCACAGATATTCTGGTTACATAAATAAATTGTGCAATTGTACTTCCAATGCTAACAATAAAGTCTACTGATACTGTTATAGGGTCTAAATATTGGTATACTGTTGAAAATTTTTCAAAAAATAAGTATATACTAGAGAGGAGAAAAAGCGAAGCGATAATAATTGCGTATGAACGATGAAAGTTCAATTTTGTGTTATTTTCTCTATGTGGAGGTAACAATGCCAAAACGATCACAAATTTATTAACAATTTCACAATAATTCATTTTCTAAATTAGTGGTATTATTTTGTTACTTCTGTTTTCAGTACTAATATTTCCTTAACATGCTGAGTTAGTGTGTACCTACTAAATAATATTAGAAATTAATTAATTATATATTGTATGCAAATAATCATACACTTACACAAATTGAGTTTTAGGAAATTACTAATTTAATTTTTAAATTGTACCAAATTTAATTACTTAAATGAATTAAAACAATAAATAAATTCCTTCCCATAATTCTTTGTAATTACTAAAAATAACTTCAGTAGTTCATTCGCGCTAATGCATATTTTTTAATATAATATTTTCCTCTACAAGCTCACTTATTCTAATTGAAAGAGGGGTTAGAAAAACAAACTTGACAATTTTCTAATAGACAGTAATTGATCGCATTAACGTTTTTTAATACAAAGTTGACGCTTTCAAAATCAGATACTTGAAATTATTTTAATTCCCAGTTCTTATCGAATGTTTTACTGGATAATATTACAAAGCACATTTATGGCTTTTCATTTTCAAACTCTCTGCCTTTGTAAAATTGTACAAGTCAATATTAATATTAGGTCTGTTCCTTTGTCTACTCCGAACTACTCCGAGTAAAGTTAATGTAGAAAATTGCGAAAATTAATTGGTGTAAAATCACCGACCCACTTTTTTTTTAATCTTAAAACCGGATAAGTGACTCTCAAAAAACCTAACCCTTAATTTTTACAAATTTTATGGTTCATACTACTTACCAAAAAACTAATACACCATGATACACTATAAATCATTACATACTGCATACGCATTTCGTGTCCCATAAATCGCACCTTATCGTCATACGTAAACAAGATTATTGCACTTACAACTTCGAGTATTTCTAATCCTATACACATCACAAAAAATAAAACTTGCCATCCAAAGAGCTTATTGAGTACTTTCACTACTTCGCTTAATTTGCTATGAATAACTCGAATTTTCAAAATATCTTGAGTTATCTTCAAATATAGCATTTGTACTGTTAAAGCATCATTTGGAAGTCCTCTTTCGAATAATTCAGATACACTGCATTTTAGACCCTTCAAATAATCATTAATATTCACATATCGCGATTTCGTAACAAGGACGTAATTGTATATCAATAAGAAAATGATCAACTTGTAATATTCTGCAATTTCACGCACAACGTAAATTAAGTAATCACGTAATCCTACAGTGATGATTATAACAATTAAATCGTAACAAAATAAGCATCCTATGATCAAGTGAGCCACGAAGAGTTCGAAATAAAACCTGCAATAATTGTTGTACAATGCGTTACCTCTCAAACTTGTCAATTTTCCATCGATATCAATAAAAAGTAAGTAAATGTGCCTGTAATTTAATTTGTTGCGAAAGACCGAAGAAAATGCAGCAACGAGAATAGATAAAATATGAATCAACTGCAAACTCGCCTCCAGTACAATCTGCGTCGAATGAATCACGGAAAATAAAATGTAACATTTTGTGATAAACGAAAAAGCGTTCAATACAAATAAACAACTCATGATGAAAATCACATAATATTTATGGTAGAGAGACTTGAATTTATAAGAAGGAACTAAACAAAGAATGAAAGCAATTTTATTCAACGGATTAAGAAATTTTAGGCTGCATTGACTACTAGGATACGCCATCACTCACTTCTTTCACTAACGAGGTCGGAATTAATACTAATGGGAATATCAATAATTAAATATTGGGTTAATTTATAAGATATAATTAAATTTACATCACGCATGGTGAAAAATCGATGTGACAACGGTTTAATTAACAATGCAATTACATGATACTATAATGTAAAAATTTTTTCTATAACAAAAAACATTTGGGGAAGTTCAAAATAGAAACTGCTTCCGAAAACAGACGATCCTCTTGCCACGGCTAGCTATGACTCTTTTGTAGCAGGTATGAAGAAGGACTCCTTATAAATTCAATAAAATTCGAGTTGAACAGGAACAAATATTTAATTAAAAAAAAAGGGATAAAGTTTTGTGCTATTTGATGATCATCAAACGCCAACAGGTTATTTTATAAATTACTTTGAACCTGGAACTGTTACAAGCTCCGATCGTACAAGGATAAAATTAATTTCGAAAATCGTGTCTATTTCAAAATAATTTCTAGTTACTAGAAAGTAGTTGAAATTGCGATTACTATTTATATTACTTAGAAAATGGGCTATGTTGGTTTTAATCTCATTTTAATATCTTTAGTTGCTTTATATAGAAAAGTTGATTTTAAGATTGAATTGAAAAATCTCAAAATGGGACTAGAGGAAAATTTATATAACTGGCTGAAGATTTTTATAGAATCTGCTATATCTGTTGATATTCTTGTAAAGGAGATTAGGTGTTTCTCAAACCAACAATGAAATTGCCAATCTGATATTATAATAAATCAATGATAATTTGTGGTTTCCTCATATGAAAATTTTCTCAATTTAAGTTGTCATGACAACCATTTGTCAGTACTACACTGAAGTTATTAAAGTGAATTCTTATTATTAAGGCCCCGACCTCCCATTAATGCGAGAACTTTTTCAACAGATGGCGCAGTTGCCTAGATTTACAGTTTCAACAACGATCATCAGAATCAGAAGAGATCAGAAACGCTAAATTGGCAAGAATCGTAACTCGAATACCGGCTTTGTTACTGCTCAATTTGAAAAAAACTTTGAGATACATCTTTGTTCCATTTATTATCTCTGGAATTATTGGTCGTAAAGTAAAAATTTGTTTACCAAAGAAAAGGTATTTTTCTAAGGATTACAGCGGTAGTCATAATTCAAATATGACGTAACTCGTGTTACGGCTTTGTTCCTTGGGGGTGTCGAAATATAAGTTAAACTAATTATTATAATTTGAAAAGTTTAATACTACCAGATTTCTTTGTGAAATCACAAAATGTTGAACGAAAATTACTACTGAATTATTTATGCTACAGACATCATCATTTGATCTAATAATTGCGCAAATTATGAAAATTTGAAAATTAAATTGCTGTAAATTTGAAACAATAACTCCGATGGTCCAATGATGAGGTGGACAGACTAACTATTAGTACTTAACCTCATCTAATTACAGAACTAAAGGTAATGTCTTGAGTACACGTTATCCAAAGTATTTGATGGTTTTCTCAATAAGCTTCACCCAGCGAAGATTAAATCCCAACTATGATTAAACAAGAATCCTCGAGGTAGAAAATAGAGAGACTGTAGTTCCTAAAAAAATTCATAGAGCTATAAAAGGAGTTTGGTATATCAGTGCCGAACATATTATAATCCATGCCAAATCTTTTCTCTGATATAAAATATTCAAACGATTTGAAAGACCTAGAAAGCCATAGTTACTCCCACATACGAAGGCCAATGGTATTTATTTAGTAGGGATTTATTACAAAAATTTTATGTTGTTTCGCTATTTAAAAAAAAGTATCGTTTTGCAATATAACTTACCGCGGGATCCATGTTTTTAAAAGAAAATGTAACTTATTACGCAGATCTCAATATTATAAAATTAATAAAAAAAACACAAAAAAACGGGGGTGTTATCTATTTTATAGGCAATAAACTTGTTTTAAATTGGTAACCTGTTTTGGTTGGTCATAAATTAACAAACCATCACACACTCGTCTATAAATGACAAAGTAGAGAAGGATAAGGATGAATTGTTTTTGCAAATCATAATATTGGATCGTATAACATTATTTTTTCAATATTGACCCAAAATCTAAAAAGTATTTAAGTGACTTTCGATATTTTATAATAATATTAATTTATTAATCAACCAACATTTTACTAATAGTTTTACAATACCATTAGAAATTCAATATCATCTTAACAAAATCTTCAAAATTGTATTGAAATATTCAATGTACGCAATTACTAAATTAAATTAATAAATATACAAAGACAAGCTGCCATTGTATTTGGCATAAAAATTTAGGATATTTTATTTTATCAACCATGAAAGACAACAATCAACTCTTTAAGATATAATCTTTCTACACATTAAAAAATCAAATTATAAATTAGTATAATGACTTATTTATTAAAACAATAAGTAGTTTCACAAACAACTGCTGTCATGTACAGGGTGACCGACCGCCGATCCGAACATAGGAATATAACATGGGAATTTTATTTATTTAAATTCTTGCTTCCCATTATAGCGGATAAGAATGAAAAAGGTATTACTAAAGAACAAAATATCAAATGCTGTCTGGGTATCTTTAGACGCGGAAAATAGAACTCTTTAAATTGATACCTTTTTCATTGTTATTCGTTAAGGGAGCCTCAGAATGGAGACCGGTTTACCAGCGCCGACTTGCCTTCTCCATTTCCTCCAATTGTAATTAGTGTAACCGAGGACAAACGAAGCTGGTAAGAGAACAGACATTTCAATGCAAATATCCAAGCAGATAAGCCGCTTTCAGCAACCAGATTTTACTCTGTACGTAGCCTTATGATGGGTAGCAGGAATCGGATCGGCGGTCGGATACCCGGTATATCAACCCACCCACGATTCTCATACAACTAAAAATGTTTTACTCACCATGTTTATGAAACACAAACTAAACCTCGCTATGATTAATTTTATTGCTCCTGTAATGTCTGAAGAAATGTTTACCGATTCTATTAAACCATTAATGTTTCTAAGCAAGGAAAACGCAACGGATACCACCAAAATAAGAATTTGCCATCCAAAAATGTCGTTGAAAATTTGAACTAATTCATTTAATTTTGCGTACATTTTTCGAACTTTAATTATTTTTATATAAGAAATTTGGTTTCCAAAAAGCACTTTTGAGATATTATGTTGGTTTCCTAAAATTTTGTTGAGACGTACAAATCTCCTCTTTATCAAAACTACATAATTACTTAACAGTAAAAAAGATACTATATTTAAATAGTTCAGAAATATCGTGACCATCAAAGACCAGATCCGTACGTTCTTGTTCAAAAGTTCATGTACTTTTGAAATAATAATCGAGAAGTAGTAAAAACTAATAATTAGGTGAATTAAATTAAATAGAATTAATTGTAAGTAAATTTTAAGATTTTTGTTATTTATGCTGAGTACGCTATGTGCAAATAATAATTTATTAAATATTTTAATTTTTTTGGTTTTAATAAACCCCATCAAAATGACATTAAGATTAACGTTTGATAATAAAAGCAAATTTCCAAAAATACTAAACGAGATGGTACTTCTGTAATAGAAACGAGTAAATATGGCACTACTACTAACATAATATGAATAAAAAGATATGACCGAATATAAAAAAAGCAGTGAGATGGAGTACATTTTTTGCCATCGGAGCTTCTGATGAGATTGAAATGGAATTAATCCGAAAATTGCAGCAAGTTTATGCAATGGTTTTAGGTTAACAGATTCAATGTCGGAGGCACAATTATTCATTATTTTGTACCAAAAGTTACACACACTTGAAACACCACACTAAAACAAATTTTCAATTTTTACAATATTGAAATAGGCAATGTAATTACTAAATTAATATAATAAATGCTTTCATTCATAGAAAACTATATTGTATTATCGCAAAAGAAAGGATGTTTCACTATAGTAAAAAAAATTCTTTGTTGAACCTAAGCAAATAGTAATTATTATTTGTAATATGGCATTTTGCTTTCAAATTTTCAAACTTAAAAAAGTTTTAAAAAATTCAAAAAAAGTATTTTTTAGAATAATTCTTATTTCAGAAATAAACGAACTTCAAAATAAATACTGTGCTTAGAAAAAATAAAATTATTTTTTAGAAAAATATAGGGTGTTTTTTTAGCTGCATGAGAACTTTCAATAGGGATAACAATTGAATCAAGATTGCTATGGAAACAGTTTTTTGACATTTGTGTTTAGCAAGGTTTGGCATTTGATAATGCATAGATTGACCATTGAACAACGCTACCAAATTATAGAAATATATTTTAAAAATCAAAGCTCTGTTCGCCGAACATATAGAGCCCTTCGCCCATTTTATGTTAGACATTTTTGACCTTCTGAGCAAGCTATTCGTGCGGTGATAGACAAATTTCGTACCACTTCTTCGTTGCGTGATATAAAAACACCAGCAAGACGAAATTATGTGCGTACCGAAGAAGCTATCAGTTCTGTGAGTGAAAGTGTGCAACAGGACCCAAACATTTCAATTCGCCATCGTGCTCAACAACTTGGGCTTTGTCCGTCCACTACATGGAAAATTTTAAGGAAAGATCTTCATTTACTACCTTATAAAATCCAGTTGGTTCAAGAACTGAAGCCTGATGATCATCGATTGCGTCGTGAGTTCGCAGATTGGGCTCACAACCAATTGGAAGCGGATCCATTTTTTTACCGTAAAATTTTGTTCAGTGACGAGGCACATTTCTGGTTAAATGGGTATGTGAACAAACAAAATTGCCGTATATGGAGTGAGACCAATCCGGGACATTATCTTGAGACTCCATTGCATCCATTAAAATTGACTGTTTGGTGTGGAATACACGCCAACGGCATCATTGGTCCATATGTCTTTCGAAATGAGGAAGGAGCTACCGTTACGGTGAATGGTGTGAGATATCGACACATGCTCAATACATTTTTGTTTCCAAAACTTCAAGAGCTAAACATTGACAACTTATGGTTCCAACAGGATGGTGCTACATGCCACACAGCCAACGAAACCATCAATTTATTGAAAGGACAATTTGGTGACAACATTATTTCAAAACGTGGTCCTATCAATTGGCCTCCAAGATCGTGTGATTTGACACCTCCAGATTATTTTCTGTGCGGGTATGTTAAATCCATTGTTTATGCTAACAAACCAACAACTCTAGAAGCATTGGAGGCTAATATTCAGCAAGCCATTTATGAAATAAAGCCAGAAATATTGGAAAAAGTGGTAAAAAATTGGACTGAACGGATGCGCTTCGTAACCATTAGTCGTGGTGGTCACATGCCGGAAGTCATGTTCAAATCATAAATGCCTTTAACTGTACTTTCATAAAAAAATTATAACCAAAACATTCCGTCAGGTTTTTAATGTTTTATTTCATTTTGAAGTTCTCATGCAGCTAAAAAAACACCCTATAGTTTGTAATTACGGTTTGTTTCTACGAATGCTAGCGTCGTATACTTATGATTATGAATAAAGACGATATATGGTTGACTGAATATCTTACTGAAATCATGTGCGCCATATGTCGTTCAAAGAGTGAGACCTCATTATTTTATGAATTTAGGCAGGTCGATTATTCTGTCAGATAAAGATAAACCTAGGTTTATCATCTTAACCCCCAGATCTATGATATCTCTCATTATGTTGAAACTGATGCGCAAATGGTATAAATCAAACGTATACCATAGAGCTGCAAGAATTTTGGTCTCTGTGGAGGTAGCATGGTTGAAATCATTGCAATTTTTTTATTATTTGTAATCGATTCGTGAATTTTTTCACGCAATTATAAGGTATTTCTTTATGTCAACCCCAACAAAGAATGAAGGGGGGAAAAATGTTTCCAATATTAGCATTGGAAAGCTAGCTTTGGTAATGGAAGACAATCAGCCACCTGGAAAATGATGCATGGACCGAATCAAATGTTAATAAACAATCATTGAATTATTTTAGTATTTACAGGACTTTTTATACGTAGATTACTTTTTTAGTTACAAAATTTTTCAATATATTTTATTCTCAATTCTCTATCTTTAGTTTTTTTAATGTTATAATCTCACTAAATTGTATTTTTTATTTATTAATTTTGAAAATACAGGATATTTCAAGGAGGGCGGAATGTTAATATTCAAATTTACCGCCAATGAATGAAAATTAGAGCGGGGAGTTGAGCCAATCATGGCGACTTAAAATAAAAAATGCAGTTTTAATATTTGGATATCTATTTTAAAAATACAAGAGAGTAATTATATTTAGTTACCAATCTCACACATTAATATCTAAAAAGATTAAAATATCTCATTAATTCATTAAAAAATACTTTAGATATTACATAATTATCTTCTTATTTAAAATTGTCTTGAAACTGAAATAATATAACTACATAAGTAGCTGTAGCACCAATCATCTAAAATTCAATACTTCCATAGCACTTTTCAACAAGAAATTTTTAGCTTAAGGCGTAGTTAAGTACTTACTGAAAATATAAAAGCCATATCCAATACAAAAAATTCTCCTGCTGATACATAATCATCTTCGTGTAAAAGTTGAAGTAAAAATGCACTCATCTAAAAATTAAATTTCAACTATAATTAAAATGCGTTTATTTTAGCTTAGCTGTTTAGCTCAGGTCAGCTTAGCTGGGAATATTATTGGTAACTTACTTCCTTCCTTAATAAGTAGTTTTGGGAAATCATTGATAACTTAAACAAATTAATTTTTAAACCACCAATCTGAAAAATAATAAAACAATTTATTAAATTTTCGAAATGCTCTATTGGTTCACCTGTTTCCCAACTAAATTGCTATAAAAAATAATCATCCAAGTATCAATTATAAAGATGATTAACAAAATTATAGCCTCTTTAATTCCATATTCAGGATCGGTCATGTTTGATAAAGCCACAAATACATAATAAGATAGAATTACAATCATAACAAAATTTACTGTTAAATTTATGACAACCGGTACAAAGCCGATTTTACTAATTTTTTTAACAATGCTACACAAGTCATAGTGAATAATGCGTAGCTCCATAATACAATAGTTGTCTACATTTTTAAAATTTTTTTCTAGTAAAATATTTTGTAGTGCACAAAATCGTTGATATAATGAAAACATCCAACCTCTAAATACAATGCTGAGCAAAAATTTATAAATATATACAAGGTACTCAAGAACAGTTCCTATTTTACTCCAGAAATTCTTTGAAGAAAAGTTATGAAAATATATACTTGTTAGTATCACACAATATATTGTTATCGAAAAAACACTTAAGTAAAAGGCAAATTTATTATTAACAGTTCCATTCATTTTAAACAATTTTTTATCATTTTTTATAATTTTTTTTAAGGCTTTGTTGACGGTATTACGATATCCAACGAAGAAGACCGCTGATGAAATAAAAAAGAGCGCATTAGCAAATGTCGAAAATATTTGTAAATAATTAAGAAGTGTACTACGTATTAAAAACACGTTATTTTCAGTGAATATAAGAACATAAATAGTAATAAATATTAAAATAATGAAATAATATTTTATTTGAATCGGAGATGCTTCTTTTAGTCTTCTTTTGTGACATGGGCCCGAAACTATAACATGTTCGGCACCTATCAGTTTTAATAAAGTATAACCTGGTGATAATGCTGTCCATATATCCGAACTTTCTGATTTAATCATTTTGAAAATATTTAGTGACCAAAAATACTCAAGTTAGTGATTAAAGTAATCCACTCGTATTGAGAATTTTGTACTTAATATACAATTAATTTGTTATTGTTGTTTCAATAGGTATCTACTTAGTAAAATTGAAATATTCCATTATAAAATTGACTGTTTAATGGTATAATTTATATGAGTAGTTTAGTAGAGTAACGGATAAACTGATCATGTGGAAAATACGGAAAATTCTGCACGGGCTGCGCACTTAAAAAAAGTACTTATAATAAAATTTAATTTATTTATTTTGATCTGTCAACATAATTTGTAAGTAATTAGGTATTCAAACAATATTTTACTTTTTTAAAACACTTGACATAGAGACGGTCGGAGCATAATAGTCACGCGAGTTGACTATGAACGCTATATGCCCGGTTCGAATCCGGGTGAATTAAGAACTTTATTCTGGCCGTCTCTCTGGTCCTCCAGGTTGGGGGTCGGGTTGATGGGTCAGCTACTCATCACCTGTAAAGAAAATAAAAAAGCTCATGGAACCATGACCAAGTCTCGCAAGAGACCTGGAAAATGGGAACGGATACGCAGTTAAACTGTAGCTTGATGTGTTGTGAGGTGTTTACTTACCTTGCAATGCAAAAAAGCAGTCCTAATAGATATATATAAAACACTTGAGGCTTCTGTATTTAGTACAGTAAGCTTCGTGTTCGTTCATAATTCAGAGCCAATCAGAACGCTCTAAATAATATTATTTTTTCAAGTTTTTCTTTAAGTACCAACTTATAGAGTTTCAGAACTCTGGAAGCTAAGCCAAGAAGACTTTACTAGGGAAATATTAATGGGATAATTTCCCTTTGCCTTCCCCAAAGTCAAAAAAGCCAAAATCAAAAATGAATTGATAACTTCTGCAATATAATCTGATAGTTGTTGTTCGCGTTCCAGACCAAGCACAGTAGCAAAAATACAATTGGAATTTCCAGTTCTCATTTTAAATAGAAATGTTACCAGAGCTTGAAGAACAGTAGCCTTCTCCTTTCTTTAGATTCTATTCTACCTAGAATAATTTATAAGATTATTATACTATTATATAGAATAATTTATTATAAATATTCGTTCAATCAACGCCAAAGGAATATTTATAATAATTATTCTATTCTATCAATCAATGCTAACGTCATCTACATCTCGACCCATTTTTTCGACACGTTTTTGTTCGTAAGGCTGCGATCTTGTTAAATTCTTCAATCAACGGTACCATGACATTTCAGGCATCTAGAAGCCGCCATCGCCCGATAGCAATTTTGAGCGTGACCGAAAGACTAGCCCATCCTGTATTTGAAATAGTAACTCGGTCTTTACCGACATCTTCAATATTTTCTCCAGTTTGTTTAGTTCAAGTAGGTATAATATGACCAGCAGTCTGGCGTAAATCAAACACGGATAGACTAGAGAGCGGAAAACCGCGGTTCTAATCCTGATTGCGTCGGATATGTGCTGTGATCTAAACAGTCCAAAATCGATCTGTGGACTATGGGGAAGGCAACGGGAAACCACCCCATTTACATTTCCCTAGTATAGTCTTCCTGGCTTAGCCAGGAGGATCGCTAAAATCCGGAATCGGATAGGCACCTGAAGAAGAAGAAGGTATAATATGATTGGCAAATATTTAGGAGTTTTGACGTCATCGACGTCATACTAATGGAATCAATTGAATTGAAAATCGATGCATACAGAATGTGATGTGTTGCCAAGATTTGAAACAAAGCTGTGTAGCAACGGAAGATTGAAGTGCCCCTTTGACTACCTCGTAGAAGGCAAGAAGCAAAGTGCTGTATCAATTCCTTTCCCTTGATGATAAATCATAATACAGGGGGCTTCAAAAAGTTATACTCCACGAAGCAAGACGACAACAGATGGTAGAATAGGTTCCAGGTAGTTTATTAGCCCCCCTGTGTATCACAGCAATAGTACCCGCTATGAAAATCGGTTATTTGCTATCGATTATTCGATAATATGTTGAAAACTTAGAACGATATTATCTCCTCCTAAAATGAAGATAAGATCCTCTCAGCAAACACTCCAAAAGAAGCCAGGTAACCAAGAAAAATCCCAAAATCATAGTGACTGAAATTGATCCAAAAAAATTTGGTTTCCAATAAAATCATTGGTCCAAATAAAACCAGATCACTGGAACGTCAAATAATGCAATACGAATCGTAAAATGTGAAAATCGAATATTTTGCCAACTAAATTCTAACTGTTTTCTACGATAATCCTAATAATAAAACCAACCAGGTGATTTTAAAGATTATTATTCTGAATCAAAATTCAAATAAAGTCAAAAGTTACTTTTGAACAATAACAACAGGGTTGTTCAAAAGTCATAGAAAAGCAATTAAATCAAACATAAAATATTTCCAAGAAAAGACGATCAGAAGAAAGTCGGACTTTTACCGGAATGGAAATTAACTGATTTAACTACCAGGCTCCGACCTTAGTTACTCTTAAGTTAATCATAGTTAATTTAGTTAAGCGAAGTTAATCTTCATTTATTTTTTCAAGTACCAACTGAAGAATTTGTCTATATAAATGGAATTGCAAGTGATAGTAATCGTACTCGCTTCGGCGGTACATCTACTAAAATTGGAACGATACAGAGAAGATTAGCATGGTCCCTGCGCAAGGATGACACGCATATTCGTGAAGCGTTCACCATTTTTCCACGTTCCAGGGTATAAGCTTGCAATCGCAGATTGTTCGCTCTTGTCTCTGGTGCCTAACCAGCAGCGTGGCGCGTCCCCGGGTTGCGGATAGGGGAACGACCAAGTACGTTTGGTCAGCTGTGAATAATCAAATAAACAGCCGCGGACAAGGATATTAAAGCAGTAATATGTTAAGCCCACCGAAAAGTTCCTCGCTGTCTTTAAGTTGCTTCAGATATTGGTAGATCATGCAAAGCATCTCATACAGCACCTTGGAAATCTCGTCAGTGATTACGATCACCGTAAATAATCTCCAGTCAAAAAATATGAACATGTTAAGAATTTTGCCGTCTTTCTGGACTGGAAGTTTAAAAATGATAAAATCTCAACTCAATAAAAGTTATTGAGCTTTTAGTGACCAACTGAGACATCGAAAATGAGGAAGATTTATTCAATAGAACCTTATAAAATATTCACGATTTTCATATTGTGTTATTTCAATTTCTTTCAGACGTCTATGGATTTGTTGTAATGGATTATTCGGGGATTGAACCAAGGATTTCAAGTGCCCTCGATCATTTTCGAAGGGAAACGCTGAAACATTGTCTAATGTCAAATCGCACCCTTTTCTATTGAACCCAACCTGAATATATTTACTTAAACGAACAATTTCTTCACAAAACGATTGGGTGTCATTCCCGTCATTTTTGTTCACATTTGATGAACCGAAATCATCAATAAAAACGTTTAATGAATTATTTTGATTGTTATAATTGTTAACTATTAAACATTCATTAGATAAAACATTACAAATTACATCACTTGAACTTCCAGGTAATTGGTGGCTTGAAAATGTTCTTGCTGCCACCCTTCGATATAATTGTCTTTTAGAAACTAACTGTTTTTTTCTTGGGAGTTGCCATTTTGCTCTCTCTTGAGTTTCTCTGGTGCGTGCTTCAGCCAAACTTTAATCTTGTCCTCTATCTCTCTCTCAGTAATGTGAGGCGAAGTTCTTCTAACTGCACTTATAAAATAAGTATGAAAACATTAGATTTGTAAAGTAGTAATGTAAGTAAAAAACTTACAAATTATAGTGTCCTTTAATTTTAAATCCTTAAATGCCTTTTTGTTACTTCGTTTTCAAAAAAATTTAATTTGGCAGCAAGGGAAAATGATAGCACAAACTTCAAAATTGAGTTGGTATGCGCAGTGAAGTCTCTGCCTTCACCTTCGCCTCCCAGTGTTGAGAAATACGATGACTGCAAAACATGGTATAAAATTAGCTAATAATAATAAAACATTTTTATCACCAGTATAATAATTCTAATTTCTCTAAATTCTCATCAGACTTTAAAGGAAAATCAACTCCGATATCTTCTGGTAAAGTAATAATAATACTCTTTGTTACAAATTTTTTAACAAATTTACAACTAAATACAGTTAATAATATTTAACACGTGGAGATCAGCTTATGCCGGTTTTCATCTTTACGCTGTAAGGTCACGAATCTGGGGTGATTTAAAATTGACCGCAAAGTAGTCATCCATGCTATACAGCGGATTGCTTACCAGTATCCCTTGCAGCCTTTTTTTTAATTGTTGCGTTGGGAGCTCACGCAGCTTCACAGGTAAGCTGTTATATATTTTGATTATTCGCACCTCAGCGTTTCTTTGTATACGCACCATTACTGCTGCCGTCACAGCATTGTGGTAGGTCAAGAGCCGTACTAAAACAAACTAATTTCTTATGAGATTTTGCATTGCGAATTTTGGTTTTGTGTTTTAAGGTAATATTTCAACATGAGTACAAGTTTTGTACATTTCAGGTAAGCTTATATTTATTATATTATTGTGATATAACAAGGTTGGTATCAAATAACTTAATATTATAATAAAAAGTATATTTAACGATTATGTTTTGCATGATTTAAGTAAATAATTCGCATTTTAATAATTAGGTATTCCGATTTTTTTTAGATATTATATTATCATGTCTCAATGTGGAGCAATAGGTTGTAAACACAACAATTTACGCGAAACCTGCAAATTTTTTAAGTTGCCTACAGATGCAAAAGAATCGGCTAGGTGGTTGCGTTTGTTAAAGTAAGTCTTATATTAATTTTTAAATACTAAATACTTACATTTGCTGTTTTTCAGAAGAGATCCAAATACTTTACCCAAGGTTTTGCGTATTTGTAGCTGCCATTTCAGAGATGGTGAAAAAAAAAATGGTCCCGAACTCTTTTCTTTTAATGAAGATAAATTGTTTTTAAAACATCATCTCACTCCTGAGAAAAAAAGTAGGAAAAGAAAGGCAGAAGCCAGCACTGAGCAGCTAAAGAGTAAGAAAAGATTGCGTTTTGATGACTCTCAAAATCAAGCAAGCAGTTCGTAAGTTATTCACTAGTTATTTTAAATTAATTCCTGCTATAACATTTTGCATTACTTGTAGGTCTCATTTAATAGAAGACGTAGAAAGCGATAAAGAAAATGTGGAAGATTTGGTAAAAACAAGAGATGTGGCCACAAATACAGAACCATTAAGTTCAAAAGAATCTTCATTTTTCTCACCTGCTCTTGTTGCAGGAGAGAACTACTCTTTGCGAAAGAGCATACACATAGAAAAATTTTACGGAGTTAAATTTTTTGTAGTTAATTCCCTCTTAAATGTAGTTAAATTTAACTACAAAAAGAGTTATTCCAACACCTTTTAAAAGAAAAATCGCACTTTATTTTATTTAAAAAAATTAGAAAATTACTAAAAAACAAAAAAAAAACACCAATAAATGTTCAAAATCCTATATTTTATTTAAAAAAATTCGAAAATTACTTCGCTTCACATTCACTTATTAATGTGACAATAATGATTGCAAATGCTTTTTATAAATTGGATCCTGGTAATTGTTTTGTTTGAATACAAGTCTATCAAATGTTGTAATTTGGCTTGTTTACTAACTGTAATGGAATTAACAGTGTTAGCTGTGCTAATGCTGTTTATGCTTATGTATGTTTTGATTTGCATACTTTGTAATTTCTCCAAAAAGGTGTAAATTGGTGGGTGAGGATTGTAAAACTGTGAACTAAATACGTTATGAAACGATTCACAGGCATTAGTAGTCCGGCACATACTTGATGTGCGTGCTGCCCAGAGCTTTGGTGGAAAAAGTGAATCCGCATCAATATAGGTTCGAAAGATATAATCGGAATAGGTGTTCAGTCGTGCATCGTCTGGCATTATCGCAATTAAATCTTCACTATAACCGGCATCAACTTCGTTTGGATGTAAATATTGCAAGCCAAATGAGAAGCGCAACCATTGACCAATTTCTGAAAGATTATCTCGATATTCTGTGACCAAACCTACTTTTTGTATTTTCCTATACCACGCTTGGCTTAAGTGAAATCTACATCCAATAAGTTCAACGTTTTCCCACACATGTTTAATGCTTGCATGAATAGCAAGTTCGAAATCAACAGTTGCTGTTAATGGTTTAAAAATTAAATCATTTTGAGAACATATATCCACTAACGATTGTAGACAGTGTTGGTAAGTTGGTTGTTTTTTGTCTTTCAAAAGACAAAACGCAAGTGGTATATAATACCCATTGCAATACCCATGAACAGTAAATAATTGGTTGAAATAATTAGTGCAATAATCGAAAGTACCATCCATGTAAATATTTTCGACAGCGCACAAACACCTTAAATTAGTCAGACAGGAAAATATAACTAAATTTCTTTCTTGTTCGTTAAGCATTAGAAAATTTTCGCCGTTCTCTGTATTAATAATTATGGAATCCAATGACGAATGAACGTCCATTATTGATGTTGGTAACGGAGGCTGTTCTTTCCGTCTTACATCATAAACAGCCCTGGAGATTATCTTAGCATCTCGGCGAGTAATATCAACTCGAGAAACTTTTGTGTGAACGATGGCGCTCGTAAGAATGTCGGAAGGTTTTTCCGAAGTATCTTCAATCGCTTTTCGTTTGGCTGCACCACTAACAATTTGCCGCCTTACTTTTTGCTCATCTATTTCATGATTATGTTCCAAATTTTCTCTTACTACTATCCTTTGATCATTTTCTCCCACAGTGTATATATTAGCTGAACATTCACGTTTGCAACATCGCCATTTAACTTCTCCGTTCTTTAATGCAGCGTTTAGATAAAATTTATATCCGCCGCGCACTAACAGTGTTCTTCCGCGCCCACTTAACATTGCTTGAATCGTTTCCATTTTTCAATGTAACTAAATACAGGAAAAAAACGGATTTAAAAAAAAAACAGTCGATTGACCATAAACTAAATATACCAATGTGTAATACATACCTGTACTTATTACTGTCCCTAATTTTACTTTCGTAATGCAGATTTCCTTTTTGCTTTTATTAAAAACGTTTGATCAAACTTTATTGTTTTCCAATCTAAATATTAGCGCACTTTTGTACGAATAGTTTAGATATGAGATAAGAAGACTGTAAACTTAAATAAATTAAAACTCCGGCGGTAAATTCAATATTTAAATACACTGGTCCATATACCGCCACTATCTTAGAAATCAGGTCCGTAGCCAGGGGGGGGAGGCATTTGGGGGTACGTGCCCCCCCCCCCCGGAATGTATGAAATGTATTCATTGCAGCCAATCAAAATTTATTTAAAAAATTATGGTCCAATAGAATGGTAGCAAATCGTAAAATTTTAACTAACTAACCTAAATTCTACTGGTGAATCTATCTTTCAAAAAATTATATTATAAAAAATTATAATAAATCCTCATTAAAAAAAATAAACCTAACCTAAACCTAAATGATGGATGAAATGAGGGTTTCCAATTATTGCTATAAGTTTTACAATTTAATATCTAGCAATGAAAACCAGAAAATGTAAATACGGGCAGACATCTGTATTACTTACATACCTCTGTAGTAAATTAAATACCTCAATCCTTTAATGGAATTAAAAAAGATTACTTACTGACCATCGGTGCAGTCCACATACTTACCCTAACCGAACCCGGTGCAATCCACATGTCAGATTATGTGACCCTTTGACCATCGGTGCAATCCGCAATTGCCCATATAATCAACTGAATGCTCATAGTGTTCAAGGGTTCCTTTATAGATGGCGCCAGTAAATTATGGCAATTCAAGTACCTGCAGATTGTGGTACCTGCATTCAGTATCTAATTACGAGCAAAATTTCTCGTGAGGCCCGTCAAAGATATTACATTTTGACTTTGAGCTGTCTTTTGTACTTTTGTATATTTACAAGTTTACACAATCTACCTATATTTTTTATAATATTTCAAATAAAAATAAATAACATTTCATTATTTGAAAATTTTCTTGCAATTTTGAAGTCATTCCACTTTTTGTTGAAATTTTTATTGTGGCTGTAAAAGCAGGTAGTATCGTACATAAACCCGGTTTTAAACTCTTAGGCCCTTGGGGTATTATAATAGTATATTCCAGGTACCTACTTATTATTAAAATAGTAGGTACTTTTATAATATTTCAGATACACTTTGACCGTAGTGTTATTTTATAATTTACATAAATGATGAAATTGAAATTTTCTTTGAAGAAATTCAGAGGTGAAAAATTTTGGAACAAGAAAATGCTTCCAAAATTAATCAAATTTTTTATTTGGATATCCTCCTCCCGCTTGGTGAGATTTGGTAAGATGTGTAATCAGAATACTGTACAAAGAATAAGGAATCTCCAAAAACAGAGTTATGTTATTATTGCACGATCGCAACGTTTTAATCAGCAGCGTCGGTTCTTAAAATAAAAATTGGGAAATCAGTTTCAAAATATATGTTTATAAAATTTTATTATTTATATTATTAATTTATAAAACATCAACAATATCAACATCATCAATTGAACAGAAAACGCCTATAGAGATAAATCCTGGTCAATTTCATGTAATGGTGGGTTGTTTTTAGTTTTTCCTCGACTTAGCTTCTTTTTTTCATAAGCAGCAATTGCACTTTCAATGTATGGAGGATTTACACACTTTTTATTTTTATTCAAATTTCCTCTTATTACTTCTGGGGCTATACATTGTTCATAAAATTGACACAAAGTTGGCAACATTTTTGAAACCCACATATTTTCATCCCGGTCGATAATCTGGATATGAATAGGGATCTTGTCATTGACATAAACAACGAAGTAACATTTACTTCGTTTTGTTATATTTAATTGCCCTTGAATCTAAAAACGAAACATAAATATAAATGCTCCCAACAAAAAATGAAAGAAGTATGTACCTGGTAATAATAATAATGTCGCTGTTTTAATGATATCCCATTTTCGTCTTTAATCTAAAAAGAATTTTTTAAGAGTGGAATCAAATTTTCTATACTGTCTGCGTCTTTGTCGGGGGCATAAATACATTTAACTTCCACAATTGCATCTTCTCCAACGAGACCTGCATAATGAAATGTAGAAACACTACAATGTAATAATTATTATTAAAATTACCGTCTGGCGAAGCACCCAAGAAACCATATTGTTCTTCAATCCAGAAACCTGAATGTTGAACTGTAATATTCAACGCTTGTTCTAATTTCAGTATGACAACACTTTCTTTTGCTATACCATACTCAGTCGCATCCGTAGAAAACAAAGAAGGCAACAAACATGCCTTAACGAAAGAATTACAAGGTGTATGCGGCCTCCTATTAATTATTTTTCCAAATAATGAAGCTGTCAATCGTAGCTTTCTTTCAGCTTCAAATACTTTATTGCCAAATTGACCTACAGATTGTTTTTGTATCCTGTCAATTTCATCCTTTGAAACCTAAAACATAATCATTTACTGTAATGATTCACCTCTAAACTTTAATTCAACTCACTTGTAATCTTTGAATTAACAAATCAGATTCATTCAGTATGGCATCTAAGTCTTCCTGATTTTCTGACAAATCAGCACAGTTGCCGTAATCGACATTTTTTGTTGTTTTTACCTTTTTCTTTGGAAGGTTTTCCTTTTCATTATCAGAGAATAAACGTTTTCTGACTTTTCCTTCTTTTCTTTGAGTTTGGGTTTCCATATACTTCAAAAAATGATGTCCTGCATTACTTCCTGTATAATTTTTCCATGGACTTTGATGCCAATGAAATGCCTTATTATATCGTAATCCTGATAAATAAACACGCCTCTCATATGATCCTCTTTGTATTAAGTTTAGTCTCTTTCCCATATTAAATCTAGAGACAATGTTCATTAACCGTTCAGCGGCATTATTATTTTCATTGGAAATAAGCAAATGAGCTTTTCTTAATAACAAATTCAAGGCTCCTAAAATACACCTCTACATTATTTAAATTAAATTTATTAAGTATATTACCTTGCAAGTGATTGTAGATAAAAGTAGATTTCAAAATGGGGATTTGATTATTGGTTTGATTTCCAATATTATTACAAGTACCCTCTTGACATCCTACATGGTCTTCAAAAACATGGTGCAAACCTTGACGTAAGTCGTCTCTTAGAAGAGTTGCATCTGGATTTTCTTTCTTGGAATGTTCATAAATTGAACACTTTGCTCGTTTAGTTAGAGCCTCAATTTTCTTAAGGGTTAAAACTTTTCTACCTGCCAATTGGATTGTTGTGTCACTTTTAACTTTTCTCAGGTGTTTACCATAGTTCTTTAAAGCATGATTTGTGCACTCAATTTTTTTAACATCGTTGCCATATGGTACCTTCTGCCTGACATTATGCAACATGCTCGAATCTCCATCAGCAATAACTTGTAAATACCTGAGGTTGTGCATTTCTTCACTTTGAGAAAAACCTTCTACAACCATATGTGCTTCCATACCTGAGGCCGATTGGTTCCAATTTTTGTGACAGATATGTTCGTTGGGTTCACAATTCTTGTTTTCAGCTTTTGTACAAATACTACAGAACTTATTTTTTACAGCCACAAACAATAGCTCTTTGGTAAATCGACCAATAATTCCTACCATACCTGATAAAGAATTATAGTTTGAACCATAAGAGCGTTTGCTCCACGAGCCATCAACGTAAACTGTAATCCAGGGCACTCCATCTGCACAAACTTGTCCCTTTTGCAGTGCATTATTATGCTCCGTGACTCCAGCCGCTTCCATAGAACGCCATAATGATTTTCTAACTTCCTATAATAAATGTACAAACATTGCATTTTGAAATAAAATAAATATTATATTTACTTACAATACCAATCTCCTTTTCCAAATCATAAAACATATTGGCAGACATGCACGGAATATTCATGCAACTCAACAATTCTTCAAGATGCCCAAATGTACTTCCTGTAGCCATCGTACCCCATACGGCTCCAGAATTTACTTCCGATTTCAACTTGTGATTCTCGGTTTCACGCTGAATAATCACATTGCACTGTGTACATTTGAAAATTATTGAACTACTTAAGCCCTTATTTCTTCTCATTTCTTTATGTACATACAGCTTTCCACTAGTACATATCTTCGAATGTTCATATTGCAAACCAATTGCCCAATCTAACACATACCCCAGTTCTACTATTCTGTTTCCAGCAATCACATTTGGTTCCTTTGGTACACTTTCATAATGAAGAGAAGTGTCCATGATTCTAAAATTAAAAATAAAAAAGAACATGTGTCCAACTACATAAAAGTAAAATGGCTTACTTCTGATATTCGGGAGACGAAATTCTTCCACCAACTTGAAAGCTTGGTAATTCTTGGTTTTTTACAACTGGGTAGGTTTTCGAACACCAATTGGGATTTCTATTGAATTGACATTTTTCATATTGAATCTCTGACTGTGAGAATACCCCATCCGGAGGATTAATAAGAGTTGAATTACTGGGGCCAGCAATGGCAACATCATTATTTAAACCTTCCAAAACGTCCGAAAATATTCCATGTTCACTAAACCCAAAAAATGGAATCCATTAAAAGTAGAGTAAAATTTTATGTATAAACAAATTTACTTATTACTAAAACTAGTAGTACCACAGTCCATACGTTCATTTCGAATTTTCCATTGGAGTTTTCTAAGTTGTGAAATTTTATTTCGTTTGGCAACTTTTTGTTTATTTTTAGCTGGATTGCCCATTTGCGTTATTATTTCTAAATTATATAAAGTTCTATTAATATAATCTATAAATATTTATTAATTTACCTTCCAATAGCAAAATAAATTACCTTTAAAAAAATTTAAATAAATTGTTGTATCTCGATCACTTTTATACACAACACCACAGATTAATCTATAATTAGGGTAGTGTATTGGTAGTGTAATGTGTAGTGGGTAAAAATTAGTGTGTAAAAATTTTAGCGTTCACATTGGTAGTGTGATATTATCAGGATTATCTCATAAACAGGGCTATCATCAGTAGAGCAAGGAATTATATGCAACAACAGATCGGTCTTGAGGTAACACCCCGGCGATAAACAATTTGTTAAGAAAAATTTGTTTCCAATAGAAAACGTTTATTAGCGCTAATAAATTTTTCTTAACCAATTGTTTATCGCCGGGGTGTTACTTCAAGACCGGTCTGTTGTGCATATTTTGAAAATTAATTTGAAGATAATAAAAAAATTTAAACAATAGCACGTGTGTAAGAATTTTTTGTTTTACTCTATTTTTAGCAGACATTTGGACCAAATGTCTTTTCCACAGTTTCTGGTGTCCAGGTACTTTGCATAAATAAACCCTGGCCGCACGAAAATCGAGAAAGTATCATACCTCATACCTGGCTCCTACTACATCTGCAATAAGAGAGATAGCATATTAGACACAATAGAGATAGTATTTGGGTCTAAGGAATTTGAGCGCCATCTAAGTATTTTCCTGTAACTAAGAAATGGTAATGATCTGTACTATGAGAGAAGCTTCACTTCACACTAGCGTCCTCTTACATAAAATATATTTACCACTATTTACCCATCCAAGTTTTGTACCCGCTAACCTAATCCCCTCTCCTTCAATGCCGCTCTTCCATCGTCGCGTCCTTAGACCATAGTCGCGTCGATATACCTACGCACAGGTATTAATTTTATCTGTTTGAATGCAATTATTGAGGACCGTTTTTTCAAAACTTAACAAATACAAATTACAAATTATTCAAGAGAAGGACCATTCGATAGTAATAATTGTAAAAATTATATAGTAGAAACCATGTAGATAATAATTATTACCAATACAAAGCAAATAGGTACACAATTTAAACCTCATGAATAATTTGTAATTTGTAGATGTTGAGTTTTGAAAAAACGGTCCTCAATAATAAATTATTATGCTTTCTGTGAATATCGCAAAAGTACAAGAGTGACATCATAATGTAAAAGTACATGTTGCAGTTTTAATTATTTTCATCTCTTTCATTTTCTAAATGATATGTATTTTTAGTTCGCCAATACTTTGATATATCTGATAATTTGGAAATTGAATACTACGACGAACATCGCTTTCAAATAAATAACGATGTTCTGTTAGATTTTATTTGGTTTAGTCCACGAGGAGTAACGGTAGAAGTAAAATTGAAAAACGAAAACTTTTTTTTACCATCATGTAATACGCCCACTACTAGTAATGCTGATACTGATTCATTGTCGACAACTGAAGATGTAATATTAACAGATACAGCAAATTCATCATCAGTGGAAAGTTTAAAATATGCGAATAATTTAAAGCGCCCTATTTCGGAATGCATCAAAGAAGTAATTTTTCTTCAGAACATACTTCATTGCCGTATTTTATAAATTTTTTTATTTGTAGGATTTAAAAAAAAACATTTACAATGTGCTGAGGGGCGTAACATTTATAAAGAATTTGAAAATACCAATCAACTTTCAACAGCTTCGAGAAAGAAATTAACAAATCTTTCTGTTTCCATGTTAATAGAAAAATTTGGTAATTATCCAAAAAAAGAAGACAAAGTACACCTTTGTATTAATGAAATTGAGACAAAATTTTCTTATAGTTTGTAATAACATAGTATAACATGGGTACATTTAATAGCTGAGGTGTTATACAATAAATTAATGGAAAAAATTCCTTCAAGACAAAAAAATAAGTCTTGTTTACCCACAAGCTTTAACAATTTTACAAATTGTAGGATAATTTTAGATTGTACAGAAGTCACGATCGTAGTGCCACGAAAATCGATGAAAAATCAAAAAAGTACCTATAGTAGTTACAAGCATCGTGACACTTTAAAAGTACTTGTTGGAGTAGCTCCTAATGGTGCAATTACCTTTTTAAGTGATCTCTTTCCTGGCTCTGTATCTGACAAAGTAATTGTTGAAAAATCTGGAGTTATTAATCAGTTAGAGCCAGGAGATTTAGTACTTGCTGACAAAGGGTTTTTAATAAGAGATATTTTACCTCCAGAAGTTTATTTACCCGCATCAAGCTAGCGCCGACACTTTCGAAAAACCCAAAAAAAATATATGGAGAATTTGTGGCTAATTTGTGGCTAATTAGTTGCCGCAATCGCGAATTTGTTGCTCTTACCGTTCGAGAGTTACAGCCATTTGAGTGGTGGCGGCGCTAACTTTATATCAAGCCAGCGTCGCCACCACCCAAAAACTTACTAAAAATAAAAAATAAGTATATCAGAATTTGTGGCTAATTTGTGGCTAATTAGTTGCCGCAATCGCGAATTTGTTGCTCATACCCTTCGAGAGTTACAGCCATTTGAGTGGTGGCGGCGCTAGATTTATATCAAGCCAGCGTCGCCACCACTCAAAAAGTTACTTAAAATAAAAAATAAGGATATCGGAATTTGTGGCTAATTTGTTGCTAATTAGTTGCCGCAATCGCGAATTTGTTGCTCTTACGCTTCGAGAGTTACAGCCATTTGAGTGGTGGCGGTTCTAAATTTATATCAAGCCAGCGTCGCCACCACTCAAAAACTTACTAAAAACAAAAAGTAATTATATCGGAATTTGTGGCTTCGCGAATTTGTTGTTCTTACCCTTCGAGAGTTACAGCCATTTGGGTGGCGGCGGCGGTAGTTCGATTTCAACCCAGAGCTCGTAACGAAGGTACGATTGAATTTTTGAATGCAACCTGGAGTTTGGTATATATCGGTACAATTTTCATAAATCCCTTATGTTAACCCTAGATCACTAATCATTATTATCTAGTTACACTATCATTACACATT
Source organism: Rhagonycha lutea (assembly GCA_958510855.1). NCBI lineage: Eukaryota > Metazoa > Arthropoda > Insecta > Coleoptera > Cantharidae > Rhagonycha > Rhagonycha lutea. The sequence goes on along the minus strand of OY294039.1, from coordinate 17,717,164 downwards.
CGTCTCACAGACGAACAAAATAAAAAATTTTTAGTAATAATTTTTTTTAGTTGAAAACCATATCATGAGAAAGAATATTTATTGAACTAATGAATAACCATCAAATAAGTAAAAAAAAACTTATTCTATGCACCCATTACAGCCTGGAATTATATGTTTTATACAAATAACCATGCCACAGGAGTGACATGAGAATTTTGTCATCCTGCGCTTCTGCTAGGGACAAAATGGCCAAATTTGACTGTGCTTGAGAAGTACTTGGCGTAACATCTTCAATTTTATATGAAATATGAAATAATTTATAAAACATAAAAATACAATATTCATTTATGAATAAGTTATAACCTAAGAGCGGTGGTACACTTCCAAGCTCCATCAAATTTAACCGAAAACCAAAAGAAAACATTCATAGGTCATTATTATGCCATATCTTATAGAAATGACAATTCTTGGATAAAGTTGGATGATTGTAAATCCAATTCAGAAAAAATTGACATAAAAACTAAAATTAATCCATCCATTATATTATATTCTTCATAATACCTACCATTGTTTTACATCATGTTCTATTGTTATTAATTATTATTATAATCTACTCTATATATATAAAAAGATAAGACAAAATATGCAACGTTTTTATGCAACGCTGAGAACAGCTATTGGACGACACCAAATCAACATTATAATCACATCAACGGATGAATCAAAGCAAAGCAAAGCAGAAGCAGAAGCAAAAGCAACAGCAAAAGCAAAGGCAAATGCAAATGCAAAAAAGCAAAAAGCAAAAGCAAAAAAGCAAATGCAAAAAAGCAAGAGCAAAAAGTAAACGCAAAGCAAGGCAACAAAACCATGCGACGCAAAAACACAAAGATTGAAAGATTTATGTAAATGCAAAAATCCGTTTGGTGGCAAATTTGTTATTTTCGGTGGTGACTTTCGTCAAGTTTTACCTGTTATAAAATACGCTTCACCTGTGGAAATAGTCAATTTTACTTTATAGTCAATATCAATTTGGCCAAGCAGCATTATATTATTGAAAGTACCGAATAGCTGGAAATCTACAAATATAATTCAGGACATTTACAGCAATTCAATTGCTTCTAATGCCGATCTCTCCGACAGAATTATATTAGCCTGCCACAATGGTGATGTTCGCACACTTAACAATAAAATATTAAATTTGGTCGAGGGCAAGATTCATACCTACTTAATTGAAGATACAGCTAAACATCGAGGGGTCGATCAAACAGATGAGGACATTCGGTTGGAATATGAAGTCGAATATTTAAATTCGTTGAATTTCCCTGGGTTTCCGGTACACAAATTAAAACTCAAAATAGGATCTGTTGTTATGCTAGCAGAGCTTTAACAAAGTTGGTTTGCTGTCGTGTAATTTTTGGAATAAGGAAATGGTTTGCTTGAGTTTTTGTAAATAATTTGAATTTTGTATGTTTCGCGGTTTCGGAGAAGCCGAGAGAGCGCGAGCAGTGAAGAAGAGAAGACTTGCGTACGCTGTCCAAGTCGTGGACGGTCGACATTTTGATTTCTGACGATTTTTAGTTGTAAAAATTTGATTTATTTGAGAATAAAAGACAAGTAAAGTTTGAAGAAGTGTTATTTCTTTTAGATTGAGAAATTAGAAGAGAAAATTTTGTGAATTATACTAAATGCAAGTGGAATTATTTCGGAAAAGGTATTCAAGGTCGCTTGATAGTGGGCGATACTGAAAGATAACCGATTGAGCCAGCCGGGTAAGAAGGTGATTTCTCCGCCCGAATTGGAATTTTACGAAGAAGATTTGAAAATTCGATATTTAATATTTAAAGGTGGAAAATAACACTTCAATATACATCGATAGGCCTTTGTTTAGTCATGGACAGTTATATGTAGCATTATCAAGATGTCGAGCGAAGGATGGAATACAAATTCAAAGTGAAAGCGCCTCAAAAAATGTTGTATGGAAATAAGTTTTATAACTTGAAGTTATTAGGGCCGCGAAGCGGCCCTGGGGGGTTGGGCCGCGGTAGCGGCCAGGGGGGCGGAGCCCCCCTAGTATCGTATAATATCAATAATTATAAACAATTTATTTAATAAAATTTAATTTGAGTTTATTAAAATTTTGTTTTGAGTATCAGCTCTGGCATGAAATCAAACTAGCGCCGCCACAACTCAAATGGCTGTAACTCTCGAAGCGTAAGAGCAACAAATTCGGAATTGCGGCAACTAATTAGCAACAAATTAGCCACAAATTCCGATATCCTTATTTTTTATTTTTAGTAAGTTTTTGAGTGGTGGCGACGCTGGCTTGATATAAATCTAGCGCCGCCACCACTCAAATGGCTGTAACTCTCGAAGGGTAAGAGCAACAAATTCGCGTTTGCGGTAACTAATTAGCAACAAATTAGCCACAAATTCCGATATCCTTATTTTTTATTTTTAGTAAGTTTTTGAGTGGTGGCGACGCTGGCTTGATATAAATCTAGCGCCGCCACCACTCAAATGGCTGTAACTCTCGAACGGTAAGAGCAACAAATTCGCGATTGCGGCAACTAATTAGCCACAAATTAGCCACAAATTCTGATATACTTATTTTTTATTTTTAGTAAGTTTTTGGGTGGTGGCGGCGCTGGCTTGATATAAAGTTAGCGCCGCCACCACTCAAATGGCTTTAACTCTCGAACGGTAAGAGCAACAAATTCGCGATTGCGGCAACTAATTAGCCACAAACTAGCCACAAATTCTGATATACTTAATTTTTATTTTTAGTAAGTTTTTGAGTGGTGGCGACGCTGGCTTGATATAAATCTAGCGCCGCCACCACTCAAATGGCTGTAACTCTCGAAGGGTAAGAGCAACAAATTCGCGATTGCGGCAACTAATTAGCCACAAATTAGCCACAAATTCTCCATATATTTTTTTTGGGTTTTTCGAAAGTGGCGGCGCTAGCTTGATGCGGGTAGTTTATTTAAATGTGCCTCCTTTTTTGGTTACAAGTCAATTTACGAAAGAACAGATTCAATTGACAGAATCAATAGCAAGAGCTCGTATTCATGTTGAACGAGCCATTAGAAGAATGAAATGTTACAAGATTTTGAATTTTATTCCTAGTACTTTAAGACAGCACGCCGATGTAATATTAAAGGCAATAGGAGCACTTACAAATTTACATTATCCACTAATTAAAGAAGTGGAACCCTTAATGATGGAATAGAAGCTTAAGCAAAGTATTTGAGTAGAAGTCATTTGTTTGTACTAATAAATTTTTGTGTATCATTAAATAAAACAATTCTTTATTACAAAGTCTTTATTATTTATTAGAAATATTTAATAAATACGGTATGTAATTATTAAAATAAAAATTTTCTAAAATAATAATATTTTCTTCCCAATTTGGATCCTTTTCGATTTCGTACACTTCAAAATCATATGGTGTCCAAATTATTAAATAACAAACTTGACGTTTTGTTAGGTAAAGTTGTCCTTGGATCTGGTGGAAATACTGATGTGAAACATTTAATATCGATTTACCACTGTCATCATAATAAATGATATAACTTTTATCATGTAAAGTATTTTTTAAAGGGGTCTTAGTACTCCTAAATTTAAATGGACACTTTATTTCTAAAATTGTAGTTTCGTTTATTATGCCATCCGGACTTGCACCTAAATAGCCACATTCGTGTAACCATAAACCTGAAGCTGTTACCTCATGGCCAAACTTTTCGGTAAAAGCTTTTAGAGCTTCACGTTCGTTTTCTCGTCCCCATTGAATTGCTTTAACACCGTTCAAATTATAAGTACCTGACGAACTTTTATAAAGAGAGGGAGGATACCGGTCTTTCTTACATGCTGCTAAAATTTTTCCAAATCTAGGGAGACCGAGGAGGGTTGAAACAATTTTTACGGTATCTAGTATATTTCGGCCAAAAATGGTCCTACCGCTATGAATCAAAGAATTTTATATAGCCAGTTCTATACACTATTTGAACCAAACATAGAAATGAGTAAAAATAATTAAGGTCTATGAGAAAATCTACGAAAACTAAAATAACTCCCACTGTTACAACTCTCCTAGTACCGAGGTAAGTTGTAACAGAGGTCGAGGTAAGTTGTAACAGGTCTGTATTTGGGGATTATAAGGACGGAACTTCAATTTTAAACGCTATTATTGTTAAATTAAAGCAACTTAAATAATATAAGCATAGATAAAAGTAAAAATAGTGATAAAGGACACACAAATTAACGTGTTTTATTTAATTTTTTTAATTTTATAATAATAAATAAATAATTTTTAAAAATTTTAATTAATTTGTTTTCGTCTGAAATTTAGTTCTACAAGCAACTGTGACAAACGTATTTTCTTTTGAAATTACATAAAATTTATGTAATGCATAGACAAAAGTTTACTCTTTTTAGCAATATAAAAATTTTATTTGAATTTGGTCAAATTTCTGTTAAAAATGGATTTCTATAAATCTATATTATCTGATATTATCTTTGTGCATACTTGTTCAATTGAAACGAGTTTTTGTTAAAAGTTTAAATAATTTTATTAAAAAACATTCCCAAAATAATTTTAACAATTCATTTTTAAACAATAAAAGAATCCAGAGCCGTTTTGAAAACAAGCAAGCATGTAAAAATTCCTAGTATGCGACCTTGTATTATTATCACTTCTGGTATCTGAGATACTTGTGGTGTAACTAGGTATGAGCGGCACATGCTACTGCATTAAAGATATATTGTTATGATCTTCTCGTCAAACGAACTATAACTAAGGCCCTCGAAACTAGTTTTTCGCCGAAGATGGGTTTTTCTCTTCCTCAGAGTCGATGCGTTCGATAAACGAAATAAAAGGGTGTAAATCCGTGATAAGCATAATTTATTATCTGAACGTAAAAATTTTTCATAGACAGGTTGCATCAAATTTTATGAACATAATAATTTGTCTCAAACCACAAGTGTTCTGGTGTAATGGCTCAGACATGCACGTAATATTTAACGTTTTAAATTCTAACACTGTACGTGTAAATCTGTCCATTCATGTAATAAGTGTAATATTATAAAATAGCAAATACAATTTTAATTAATAAACTCATTATTAACAGAGATCATTGTTTTATTTGAGTTCACTAATTTTTAATTAAATTTCATTTACCTTATAAATGATAAACTTTTTTAAGTTTTTGTGCGCCACTGTTTAGTCGATCGTCAACATCTGCATTACCAACCCTGTAGTCGGAAACCATATCCGTTCCAGTGTGTTGCTCCCGTAACCTTGTGCATCCAATTTTGATAAAATCGCCAATCTTTTGTTCAATCCTCTCAGCAATTGTTGATTGAACAACTGCTACTTGAAACAGCGTTTCCGGTAAGTAACTTATCCGTAATCAATCGTAATTTTTCACTAAACGTGGAAGTAACCTCCAAATTTCACATGTGCTTACAATTTTAATCATCAACTTTCTGTTGTAGGTATCCAATTTACTAATACCTCAACTCGTCAGAAATACACAACCGTTCACTAATTATAAGTCGTAATTAGGAATTACGTGATGACTCGACTTCCGCAAATTATTCACTTCTTAGTGAAACCGCGAAATTACACTTCTCTGACCCTCGGATCAAAGAGAAGTTTTAGGAGTTCTTCCTTCTTTGAAGACCACCAAAGAACTTCACTCCGCTTGAGTTTCACCGGGGAACTCCTCTCTCCTTGAGCTTCACTAAGAGACTGGCTTCATTCCGGCTTGTTGGCCGTTCTGTCCCTCTCCTAGTTTTCAAAATTTGGATTCTGTGGTGGGGTTTGACATTTTTGATCACTAATGTCGTACTTATTTATGGGTAACATGGTGTTTATAATTGTTTGTTCACTAAATTATTATTTCACAAGAAACTGTTGTCATTTCAAAAGTTTAATAACGTTCACAGAGTGTTGCAAAATATTTGTTTCACATAAATCATTTTAAATCTGTATGGTTTTTTGTGTAATTTGTTACATCCAGTGGTTTATCATTAATTTGATGCAAAAGTCTATTTTTATCAGTCAAATTAACTGATTATTGAATTTAATTAAAGAATTTTCAATTTATCACCTTAATAATTCATTTAGATTACTTAAATATTGAAATATCACAACAATATGTTTGTAATATATGGATTAGTTGTTGCCGCTCCATTAGCACTATTATAATAGCACTCTCTCCTGCTTATTAATTCTGTTGCACTTAATATTTTGAAACTGTCATAATTTGGAATATAATTGAAAATTTTGTTTATTTAATTGAAAAATAATAATTTACCATAGTTTTCGATTGATATGTTCAATTACTTTAAAGATATTCGTTATAATAACGATGTTATTATACTTGACTGTTATACTTAATAATCCAAAAAATATTTAAAATACATCATTACAAAAATTTGAGAATATAGAAAAAGTATGTAGGTATCTACAGTCCAAATTTCATTAAATTTGAAATAATACTTTACGAGCAAAAAAATTGTAAAGTTGTCGTTGTACTAATATTGTTGCTTAAATCGTGCCTCTTTTTTTAAATATCTGCATAACAAAAAGACACTATACAGCCTATAACTTTGAAATTTTAATATGTTATACAAAATTAAATTATTTATCTGTATTTTCTTAGTACATAGAATTCCATCAATTACTTTTTGAAATATAAGACTTCAAACTCAGGGGTTAGGAGAGTTGAAACAGCGTGTTTCAACTCTCCTAGGTTCAAAAAATCATGCTTTAATCGGAATAATGGCTCTTAATTTCAAAATACGTGTCGAACTCAAAAGAACAATATTATGCTATGAAACTTGAATATCTAATGTATATTTAAAATTATGTTACAATAGTACTTTCCTGATATTTATGGAATAATAGGCTATCGAAATATTGGTCAAAAACGTACTTTTGACAATTTTTTTCATGTGCACCTCGTATTTACTAAACCACTCCCAATACAATCCTGATTTAAATTGCATTAAATGGCACATCGAAAAAGCAATAAATGCTCGTGTTACCAGTTCTCTAATGCTAATAGGTTTTGAAAAATCGACTTTGTTTCAACTCTCCTCTGTTTCAACTCACCTCGGTCTCCCCTACTAGAAGTTAATCGACATTTTCTTCCTATCAACCAATTTTCATTTGTAATTTGACCTCTAGTTTTTTTCTCTATATTTTCTATATCTTCTTGCCGAAGCTTACACTTATTTTTTAAATATAAAATTTTATTGGCCGAGTTAAAGTATTCTTCTGAATAAATAATATTATTTATATCTGCCAAAATTGAAATAAATTCTTCGTTTGATTGGGGTCTTAATAACCATGAAAAGACAGTTGCATTGCAGTTTCTAAGGCCAACCTTAAATTCTTCCAGATTTTCTTTTTGAATTGGAGCCTTGAGAACCGAATATGGTTTTGCAGGATATAATTCCTTAAGGCTGCCGTCTTACCTATGTTAATTATATGGGACAAATCGCTCATTTGTATGTACTAGAAGTCGAACAATTTTAACTTTTAGGGAATTATTTTGCAATCATTTTAAAGATAAAACTTGGCTCTTGGACGTGATCTAATTTTTATTACAATCGGATGATTAGAAATATTGAAAATTTTGCTGCAAAGTTACTCAATTTTTCAGATAGCAAAAATAGCCATATTACAATTTTTATACTCGTTACCGTTATTAATAGAAGTACTTGAACTAGATCACATCCAGGACAATTATTTAATCTTACTTGTGAAAAAAAATGGTTGAATTATATCCATGTTTACAAAAGTTCTAGTACATACAAAGTGATGGTACAATTTTTCTTGTTTTGATAAAATAATTTGAAATGGCAAGTAGGGTTCTATCACTTTCTTATGATTATCTTGCCCCTTTTGCATAAAATAGTTCAACTATTATGTACACTACGGCGCTAATTTGCAAATGGTTGCTGTGGTTTCGTACTTTGCTTGATAGTATTGTAAATGCGGATTCAGCGAAACGTAAGGTGCGATAAAAATAATAGTAGTATGCACATTTTTGTCTTTGATATCTCATAGGTACATTTTTATACTGTGCAAATATAACATTTAAATTCAATATACAAATTTAACATTTTTAGTTTTATTTCAAAATTTTCTTTGCTAATTTTTTTTTATTTCTAAATAAATTCTATTGTAAGTTGTAAATAAATTTGTTGCAGTTGACGTTGTTAAAACTTTTAAATTTTAAAATTCTTTAAAATTTAGGTTTACAAGAAGCCACATTGAAAGCACTATGTAGTAAATTTAATGTTGCTGAGCCCGTAATTTTTTGATTTTCATGATAAGATATCAAAGTGTAAAATTAGATTTTTTGCCAACAAAAGTCTTCAGGGCAGGTATGCTTTGGGTAGAGTGAATTTTTTCCTTAGTGGTTGGGAGTGGCTAATGTGCAGAAACGAATATTTGTTATTTCGGTTCTATGTTTGTATCAATTGGTGGAATTGAGTGCCACGGGCATTCTCCACATTTGCCGCGCAAGCCCAAGTCACGTGCTAAACCACTAAGGAAAAATTCACTCTACACTGATTAAATAGGATTAAATAGGGGAGACTGGAGAGACTTGAGACAAAAATTGGATATACACAATTTTTTAGCTCATTGATTGAATTACTGTTTTATTAATTTTATTTTGAAATACAGTACAGTCTTGATATAGTGAACTAATTGAGGAACGCCTTTGTTACTCCACCGAGGTTGTTCACTATTTAGAGTGCAGAAAAAATACACGACAATGATACTTACAGTGCGTTTATTAGAGACGGTCGGAACATAGTGGTCATGCGAGTTGACTATGAACGCTAAATACCCGGTTCGAATCCGAGTGAAGTAAGAACTTTATTCTGGCCGTCTCTCTGGTCCTCCAGGTTGGGGGTTCTTCGTCGGGCTGGCTCCCCGTCGTAGGTAAAAAATTAAATGCTGTGAATGCCATTTGATATTAAAAAGTTAATATTATAATGGTCAGCCAAGACCCATTAGGGTTGTAGCGCTACACGATAGATAGAATAGTGCGTTTATTACATTAATAACCTAATATTTCAAATAAAATAAGGAAACACAAATTCTTAAAAAGATACAGTATCCGACAAAAAGAAAGCGACGCATTTATAATTGTTAATTTTAGCAATGTTATTAACACTAAAATGTAGGGGAAAGGGATGTAAGTTGATCATGCATGTAAGTTGACCACCCTGCCTTATAGAAAAAACTTTGAGGTGTAACACCGCTATTTCAAATGTCATCGTGCTTATTAACACAACGTGCTTTTTATGTGGTTTTAAAGTGAATAGACGCGTTGCTGTAGCTTCTACAAACTTTGTATAAAAAGATTTTTCTTTTTATAAAAACTCAAATTTTTCGTGTGCTGATAAACTAAACAATTTTCGTTGATATCGCAAGGTAAATATATGTGTTGAACTCTTATTTCATTGAATTTTACTAATCCAAAGTGAATTTCAAACATATCGTGTATACAACAATTTTTTTGCGAGTGTTTCAAAATAGTGTCCAGAATGTAAGTTGACCACCCCTATTGTTTCTATTGCAAAACAATTTGTTATTACATTTTTATGATTGAACTTTACATCAAATCAACTTCAAACAACTTTAACTAGTCTTCTTTGAATTGTTCTTTCTAATACTGCAGACTCTCCTAATTCTGCCAAAATTTGATTTGCTGATAAAAAAGGATTTGCCGATGATAATCTTTTTACTCTTCTATCAAATTGAGGGGTAGTTTTTGTTGGCCTTCCTCTGGATTTTAAATTTACTACAACTCCCCGATGTTTGTAATTTATTTATAGTTTTTGACACAAAAGGTTAAATGTTGCATATAGCCTTGTTATCCCAAGCCTTTAAATTGAATAGGGGAAGGTTGCCACAAATGGACCGATTTTTGCTTTTTATCTTTTTCTGAGAGACCACGGTGTGGAGTGATGTGATCGCTGGTTGAGTTACGGAGCGGAAATTCTGGGTTCAAGTCGCGGACTTCGCAGAATTTCTTAGCCCGGCCTTCCGGTGGACATCCACACGCTGTGGTGAAAAGTTGTAGTAAAAAGAGTAGCAAAAAAGAGGATTAATCCACCTCGTAAAATGGATTGTAAAGACTTCAATAGAAGTGGCAATATTCCGACAGGAATGGAAAAGCCTATGATGATGATGATGATGATCTTTTTCTGACTGAACAAAAAGATTTTACAGAACCATTAAAAAATTTTAGTTAATGCAAGTCGGGCAAGAATAAAATTTTCGCAGAGGGCTTATATTCCTTCAATATTTGTTTGGCAGCAAGTTCGTCCTTATATGGACTACTTGTAATTTCACAAGCTTATGACCGGTTCATTCGAGGAAACCGAGCATGGTCCATTGGAGGAAACTGACTGTATTCGGAAATAAAAAGGCGCAAACAATTATTTAAATATAACTTTAGCTGTTAGGTGAGAGAGAGGTTTGATTTATTGTTACCGCTTATGTATGACCTGTTTATTTCCTCTTACAGTCCCGAGGATGGCATTTAGTTAATAAAGCCGAAACGTCGACCGACAGCTTACTTGTTTTTGTTTTGCGTATCCAATATCCCGAAAAGTTTTCGTATACTTAAAAATTATAACGTGAATTCAAAACTGCGCATGCGTCTGTCAGTTTGCAAGCGGTTTCAAAATGCTGAACGAACAGATCTAATGACTGGCTTGTTTTTAGTTGATTACGCATATTATGACACGTACTTTCAAGGTGCTTACTGATAACCTTGATAAGATATAGTAACTTTCTTACCAAATTATAAATTATTTATGTATAGTATAAATACATAATTTTAAATATTTGTAGTATTTGATAAAATGTGGTTCTCATTTTTTATTAATTAATAATTAATTCGATAAAGTTAATCGTAACACTTTTTGGGTAGAGCATGGTAAATTAAAATCAAAAATTTGTTGATATTGAATATCAACAAATTTTTGATTTTAATTGATAATAATTAAGGATAGTTTTTGCCTTATGTAGCAATTTGTTCATAAACGCTGATACTCATAAAAAATAATTATCTTGTGTGTTATAGTATCAACGTCGTGTTGCATTTAATGATCAAACGCTGTAAAATAGCATAGTAGCTGAGAATTAATAGTTTTACTTCTACTCACTACGTACCGCTACTTTATAAATGAATTATTAAAAAGATATTCGCCCACGCCGAATCCGGCCACCTTAAATGGACCGACATCAGCCAGTGTTGATTTTGGACGATTCCATGTGCAATCAACGTCAGTTACAGATAAATTGTAATGACAATATAGTGCAAAAGATGCCATATGATGGCAAACATCTTGTCCTCTGGGACAAGTGCATGTTATTGACTCAATCTTATCATCAGTTTTTACCATCTAAAAAAAATCACTGTTATAAACAAGTTTATTTATAAAATGTATCTGTTACGACTTACTTCTACATTATACGTTCTTTTCTTCATACTTGCAGAAACAACGCCTTTAATTAAAGGAGGCGTTACAGTAGAGTCATAACGAAGACTTACTACATAACCACTTTCATAAGAGTTCTCTCCTCGTTTTAATTGTGAATCATGTTTTTGAAAAAAATCCAATATCATGCTAATTTTAATAACGTGTTTGTTGGCCATAATACTACAAAAAGAGCATAGAATTTATATTATTAAAGTAATAAATCTGGAAAAGTGCAACGTTCTTACCTACTCGATATTTAATTAAAGAACTTTTAGGTTAAAATTTTAAATGTAAAAATTCCTTGCAACAAAAAACTTAACTACCACTTTTATTGTTGTCTTGTTGACACTGCACAGACCTGGTTCCACCTAGCACGTATTCAAGTAGAATACGCACCATTACCGTGACGTCAGTAATTAACCTAGGTAATGGTACCGTACTAAAACAATGTTTTAGTTCCATAAGATTTACATAGCGTTCAACGTTATTATTGAATAGAATTATTATTTTGCAGTTGTTACATTTAAAATATCAGTTGGTATATATTAGAAGGTATGATTATTACAGCCACGGTCTTGTTTTCTAATCCAATTTAGTATTTGACTTTTTGCTCCTTTATCGTTTTCAATTAATCAATCAATTTTTCTGTTGGGCATAAAACGTTTTTGTAAATTATTTTTGTGCACACAATAGCCGTTTCGTTTAATGCAAATTTGAGAAGATGGTCATGGTACACCATGATAAACTTGAACCCTGATCAGCTTGAGATTGCATGTCTATTAGATCTACCTGGCAGTGACTGTTCATTTCTGAATGAAAAATTGGCATAGAAACCAAACCTTTCCATTTCTTACTTTTTTTTTAGTTGGCACGTTTCGCACATCACTAAAAAACTATTTATCATTTCAATAGTAGTTCTATTAGTGTATTTTCTTTATGTTTAGGTATTCAATCTGTCTCGACCTCCATGTCCTACAACTACATGCGCGCTTTCAATAATATCAAATATTTCCTCGGCTGGCAAATAATACTTTCCATGTTGAGAGCCTGTTGATATCAGGTTCTTCAATCCTCCAACTTTCAGAACACCAAATCCTTTGACTCTGCGATATTGTAAGGGAATTTCTGTTTTGGCGCATGGTGGCGGTATCAACCATAAAATCACCAACTAAATAGTTGTCAGACTTAACTGAAGATAGGCAAACCGCCTTACTTGCTAGTAATGGATAAACAGGGGTAGGCAAAATACATTTTTTTGGATTATGGAACGCCTATAAGATACACGCACTTAGCGTTATATTATTCAGCAGTGATATATCTAACATTTGGAACCGGAGAAAGTGAAGATTGTGCTAACTGAGGAAATGGCACACGATGCTGAGACGCTGGTGGCTTCAATGGGTTACGAATTTCTAACGACAACTCCGGCTGGATGTGACAACCTGAAGACAACCTGGAAAAATTCAGAATCGGTGGTCTAGGAAATGTTGCTTTTCGTTTCTCCGGTCTCTCGCTTTCGCTTTCTGACTCCTCGTTCGAATGTCGTACTGATCTTCGTCTTTTCTTTCGCTTTAACAGTACAGACTCTTCTACTTCCGTCTCTGTTTCCAAATTCGACGTCACTAAAGCCCTTTTAATTTTTTGTTGATAAATCTCATATAATCATCTTTAATAACAAAAATATAAAATAGTATAACATCATTATTAAAATCTCTATTTATTTGGAGCAAGTTTTCAACTTTGTTGAGAAAAGTCTAAATTACGTGCAAACGCTGATTTTGAAGCGAATAAAGAAATTTAGAAAAATTACAGAAGAATAAAGCGCATATTTTTTTAAACAGGTTCGTAATTAATTAATTAACTCTTCTTGGTTAACTCCCTTAAAAAAAGAGACTTATTGGCCCCCTACCAAAACTAATAAAAAGTTTGTACAACTTTTGGAGTCAGGTGAAGATCCTTAAGAAGATTGGAAATTGCATACATTAAAGCGCATATTTTTTGAAACAGGTTCGTAAGGATCTTCACCTGACTCCAAAAGTTGTACAAACTTTTTATTAGTTTTGGTCGGTGGCCAATAAGTCTCTTTTTTTAATGGAGTTAACCAAGAAGAGTTAACTACCGCAATCCCTCCGTCGTCTTCAAATTCTAGACCAATGTAAGCCCTATACAATGTATTAAAGATTCGAGTCCCTCCACCAAGATAAAAAAGACAAGACTTACCTTTAAGAAATAGATAGTAACAACACTATGATATCCAGCTACAATTTATTAACACTTTTAACAAACTAATATGCTTAGGTACTCGTTAGTTTGTTTACCATATTATACAAAACAGCAGTGCTTTCGCAAAAATTGCCATCAAAAAGTTACATCCTAAATGTCAAGCAAGTTACATATAGCAAACCATGGGGAAGTTTTGGGAAACATTTCTGAAGAGAAATAGGTTTCAGATGTAAAAGAAAGTGGTGTGATCGAAAGTTGTGCGAGTGGTACGATAAACTCTTTATTGGAGAATGAATCTACAAATGGCAGTAGTTAGTTTACTATGGGGCTAACGTACAATATTCGAAACTGTAATTTTTAATAAAATAAAATGTATTATGATATAGTATTAATATTTATTTATTTGTACATAAAATTTTAAATAAACCTATTTGCCAACTTAAATAATAATAATACATGGATATATAATCAAATAATTATACATAAAAGGTCAGCACGCTGCTCTTCCATCATGTCCTCCTCTTGGATCGTGTTGCACACTAATCAAGTTTCCAATCTTGGCGAGCTATCCGTTCATTGACGAGTCTTCCATCGATATTAACCTACTTGGTTCAACTGTATCTCCGTTAATCCGATAATCATCTATCCAGAAAATTTTATATTCGATTTTTACATCCAAAATAATAAAAGGCCAGCACTCTTCCTGCTCCAGCGTGTCATTTATTTTGTACACGCATGGCACCTTGATTGGTCTTAAACTTAAAATCACCTCCTATGGGATCGAGTTCCACACTAATCGAGTTTCCAACCTTGGCGAGCTGCCCGTCCATGAATGAGCCTTCCAGCTAAATTAATCTTTATATTGTAGAGATATTTCCTACGACCCTTAACTTATTAATTTTTCCAGGACAATGTCTCAACACTAGAGTACCATCGATAGCTATGCGTCGGTTCACATTTGTGTGCGGAGACAAATAACAGTGCTGGGTTCGCCTTCTCTCCTTTTCGGGTCGCCAAATAAAATAAAATTGTACGGCTTAAATGCCTCACTAAAATTGCTCAATCGAATTTTCCTTGTTAGGGACAAAATTGCATAAATTGCTTTACTGAAATTTATTGTCGTTATTGACAATACCAAAAAACTATATTCGGGTGTGGTTCGTTGTATGAAAAATAAATTAAACTCAGCCTCGTAGAAAATGACTAATTTAATTCTCATTAAATAAATTTAATTTCAAAATTTCAAACAGGTCGAGCATGAGCCGTTTACGAACAGATTCGTTTTGGTCGCAGAGTGTAAAATTATGTTATAGAAAACCCTTCGTATTTGCATTTACTTGCAAATCGAACTCAAAATACTCCAGGTTTCTATTTATGTGTAATCGTGTGACACAAATTAATTTACAACAATAAAAATGGTGTAACAAATTATAAAGTTGATTATTTACCAATACTGTGGCACTCGTTGTCGACGTTTTGGAACCGCTGTTTTCTTACGCTATCCACATGTGGTCAATTAAACTTTCAATGTGCGTTTTTACAAAAACGCCACAATTCGAAGATTCTACTTCCAAATCAATCTAAAAACACTCGTCTACTTTAGACGACACTTCGCACTAATACTCAGCTTGAAAATCACTTGGATTTTCCAAGAAAACTCAAAAATTGGTCATTTATGGTGGACCTCACCAAAAATCGCTGTTGTTGGCTTCACAAGTCGCAGCCAACACACCTACGCCAACTTTGTCTACCTTCTATGTCTAGAAACTTCAAATTACCAACATAAAAATCGAAAACTTAAGCCATTTTAGCAGCTCAAAATAGGTAAGATTTTGCGCACCAAATTTAAATTCAAATAATAAAATTCGTTTCTTTTCAGATTAAGTTGCCACAAAAAATTTATAAATCACTGGATTTCACTAACATTCAACAATAATAGTGTGTTTGTGTCAGCGGTAACATAAATCGACCTTTATTTACAAAACTGTGCTCGACCATGTCGTTATGGGTAAAAACATCTCTTATTCTGAAGCAAATTACTAATACGAAGCTGGATTTCAGTTTGAATCACGACAATATAATACTAGCGGGATACCCGGCTTCGCCCGGGGTTTTACATAAATTAAAATATTTTTATATAATAGATATAATTCCTTTGTTCTGCTTGAAGTTTCTAATCTCCAACAAAGTACAATTGAAGAAACTTTGGCTGTTCATCAGCCCGAAGTCGTCCATCGCGTTCATCTTCAGTTTCACGTTCCCTTTGAGTAACCTGTCACATATTAGAAAATCCAAAGCATGGCGCAGTAAAGGAAATTTTCTGAAGCTCTTTTTTTATTTTTTTTTGTGTAACTTGGGCTTGAACTGACATTTGCGGAAAAGAGAACAAAACATACCATCCAACCTCTTGACTTATGAATACAATTCTGTACTCGTAAGTTCATAAAATCCCAAAAAAATAACTCCAGCGGTGTTATTTATTTTTTTACCCCTTCAATCAATAAGTTATTGCTTAGGTAGCCGTATGTCACGTAACAACGTCCTGTGAAAACCGCAATTCTTCAACATCAATATTGGAAGTTTTGGAAACAAAAAGTTGCGGTTACACGTTGCACTGTCACATTTTAGAAGAAATATGACCCGATGATGCCGACGGTCCATAAATCGCATGAAACAATGCATTTTACTGGATGTAAATTATAGGCACCTTTTATATGGTTTGAAGATTCTCATCACACCAAATACGACAATTATTCTGCTTATTTACATACCCATTAAGCCAGAAATGAGTTTCATCGCTGATCAAAATTTTAAAATAAGTTTAGGGGTCAACTTGCAATTGATTTTGAGACTATTTATCGAACATCAGACGCAAATGATGGTCATGCGCCATTTGGATTTTGTAAGCCTTAAAGCCAAGATGTCAGTATATTGTCATGTTATCTTTTGTAATAAAGTAGCCGGTCGATTTGATAGTTGAAGTCCATATTTGTAAAAATTAAATATGAAGAAAAATTTTGAAGTTTATGCGACGACGACAGCTCGTCCAGGTGTGAAGTACAGATAGGCGATAGGAAGTCACTCGCCACTGACCTACGGCGCGGCGGTGCGAGTATATTTTTGAGTTTTGTGCCCGCGAAGCGGACATTTAGTATTGAATTTAAGTTTGATTGAATAAACAAGGTAGATCGAGAAATTGTGTTTTTAAGTAAAAGTTAAAAATTTGATTTTGCTAAAGAAAAATTTACAAGGTCGCTGATAAAGGCGACACATATTGCAAGATAATTTGGAACCGCTGAGCAATTAATAGCCGGAAAAGATTTGGATAGTCTGACCCGTTGGAAAGTTAAACCAAGCTGTTTAACTTAATTGTAATTATCGAGGACCAACGGAAGCGCGGATTCTCACCTGTCCCAACTTTGTCCTGGAAACTGAGCTTTCTTCAGGAGCATTTATTTTAGGGCCGAATTATTACGTGTCAATATATTTGTTTGTAAAATTTATAAGTTAGTGGTGCTAGTGTTAATTTGGCACAATTAACTTTAAATATTATTTTGTGGAAAAACTATAATGAGCATAGCTTCAAATATTTGGAAGATGACATTATAAAAATTTCATGGAATTAGTTCACTACAAGCGAGTATCTATTTCAAACTAGTTCATTATAGATGTATTACAAGCACTATACTCTTGTTTTTTAACAATTTCATGGCGAGTCCCCAACGTTACCTTACATTCTCATGCATAAAATAATTGCAGTGTCATTTTATTTTAATCAACAATTTATTACATAACTTTGCATATAGAGTAAAAATTAGCATTGCTATAGATGCTATAATAATTGTATAATTATATAATTTGCAATTGGCATTCATTTTTAAAATTTTTAGTTTAAACTAATATTATGATTATAAAAGCTTTTTATCACCGAATGTAGTACCATAAGCGAGACCATAAGCTAACAAGGAGATGATCCCATATAGTGCAATCCCCTTTGATTCATTATCATCATACGTGCAAATCATTAATAGGACTTTAAATACTGCACATTATAAAACTAGATGTTCAGCTGATTTTGTGAAAACAGATCTTGAAAAATTTTATTCGACGGACGATATTATTTATATTACGGTTAGTGTAAATAACACGCATGAATGGATTAACGAGATTTCCACTGATTTACAGTAATCCACTGATTAACTAGATCCTCACCCTCTCTTAGGTCCATTACCCTTCTGCAGAGTGTGGTGAGTCTTGTTGACAAAGGCTTTTGATGGTAGATTATATCCCAGTGGTAGACGGGAGACGGCCATAATATGATTGTTACTTCGCTCGGAGTCGAACCGGGTTCTCTGTATTTGCAGTCTATGGGTTTAATCGCTATGCTAACGACCGGCTCCTACCGATCCTCACTGCTAATTTACTATTTATTAATCGGTACATCTACGTACTATATAAAATCTTCCAAAATATGTTTTTATAAATTATCTGAACGTTGAATTTTACGATTTGCACTTATTGAAGTCCTGAACTGTTAATTATTTTTTATTTATTATTTGATGGTTATTACTAATTGTTGCTACTGTTCTTGTTTTGGATTCCTTTTTGGGCTTCTCTTGAAAATAATTGTATCCAAAACGCAAGGTAAAATAGTACAACAATTCAACAAAGCTTAAAATACTCGCACCGACGAATAATCCAGCACTTCCTCCCATAGATACTAAAATTTAAATCATTAAATATTATGATAGAACTTAATAAATTAAGCTTTGATACGAGTAAGCTTACCAACTAAATCAAGTTTTCCTCTAACAACATTTCTTTTATATCTCTCAGAAGGTAAACGCTCCAGTGACAATTCCACTATGGCAAATTCATCTTGTATTCTAAAATATGGTCAATCAGAATTGAATTTTGCCAAAATTAGATCTTTTACCCCTTTTTCTCATCCCTGATAACTGCTAATTCAATTTCTGTGCAACTGGGAATACAGTCACATACTAAACCTGGTCTGTTGGCCCATGAAGCTTTTAGTACAGCAAGATCGTTGTAGTTCTTGTTTAAGCACTCCAAACCTAATATGTCGCATTGTTCTTTCGGAACTAAATTTTCAAGTTACTATTTGAAATTTATTGATTAGAAAAGTGGTTACCTGCGTTAGGCATAAAATGATGGGTGCAGTTACATTTTGAAATTTGGGCATCTTTACGACACTGCACGTTACATGCGCTGTAACTGTAGAAACTATATGTGTTCAAGTTAGATTCTTCAGCAAAGCGGCAATTGCGTTGGGAGATGTCCACATCCCGTACCTAATTAAAAGAATTTGGTTATGTAAGAAAGTAATAAGGAAAGTTAGACTTCAATGAAAAGTATTCGAATGGAGCGGCAAGATAAAAGTGTATAGATATTTTTAGAACTTACTTCCTTTTCATTATCAATTTCTTTAAGCGATATAAATCTATGATAATGAATATGAGGAGTAATTTGAAGCACATCTGCTTGTAGAGACGTGAGAGTTGGTACATCTTGTTCACTCAATATATATAGCTAAAAATATTGATGTTTTAGTGATTTAAAATATAATTATTTTAAATGAATTATTACAAGTTATCGGATATAAATTAAATTAATGTAAGTATATAAACTATGACATATTATGCTTCTGAAGACTTATAAGACTTTAATAAGGAAATATAATTTGAAAATAAGTCAATTATAACCAAACCACAACAACGACAGACATGTTTCGATCTTGTTAGATCTCATCAGTGACGTACAGTTAGTACTGTCGTAATGACATGTCTTCACGACCTCTCGGAAAAGTGCTTCCACATCACATCCGTGTGTTTATTTTATGAAATATAATTTAATGCTTATAAAGGCTTGTTCACATCAAGGTTCTTGTTTCGACTTATTTAGATAGAATCTGGCAAGAACCAATCAGATTGAAGTATTTTCTTCTATCATTTTCTATGTTTCAAATACCACAATCCTGTTGGCTCTAGCCAGCTTCTACTGAAGCAAGACAAGACCCCAACTTCATTGTGAATGAGACTTAATTACTTTCTATTAGTTTATTTTTATATGAACACGTTATCAATTTAGTTTCCAAATAATTTTATAATTTATATTTTTATATTATAGCTATCGGAAGAGTTGAAATAATAGAGAAAAAAAGACTTACATTTACTTAATTCATGCCCGATAACTTATACTTCATTTAAAATAATTCATATTGTTGCTGTTTTACTTTTATAAACCCGCGTAAACATTAAAAAAATGTAACTAAGGTTACTTACACTGGAATATCCAAATAATTCGACATACAAAGTTCCTGGCCCAGAGTGTAAATTAGATTCCATTTTCAATTTTGGTGTTTTTCCATTTCTGAAATTAAAAGCTGAATTATATGAATTTCTAAGTTATTAAATCAACAATATACCGTAGCTGATAATTATTGATACCATAACACATTCCTAGTTCTGTATCCATTCTGGAAAAATATTTGCAGCAATCGAACAGGACATTATCCCACTTACACTCTCTGAACATTAAATCGCAAGGACTTCGAACCTATAAATGTATTTAAGGCATAATTATTTTATCTAGTAGTATAATAAAGTTATTCTGTTTACCAAAGCTTCAAACATGCTAAAATTTTTCGAAATGCACTGCTCGTTTACAGGTGCATTTGGACCACATAGCTGCAACGTGTAGTAGGATAATCCACGAAAAAATACCAATTCCTTGACCAATTCGTCCAAGTTGTAATCATGGGGGTCACCAAACAACCTGAAAATCATTTTAGTGTCAGGAGTAACAGACTTACATACAAATTAGCATACATACTTATCGGTGACGTCAACAATTCGATCTTGATTATCCGTTTCGCACACTGCTACCGATGGAAATTTTGTGTTCCATTCTAGATAGCTAGTTTCCACCACAAAAGTAATTGCATTATTTTTAAAATCAAACCAAGCAGCTTGCATGAGTTTTGCGCATCCAATCCAGCTCAAAATGCAACAAGCCAACCAAAATATTCTGAAATTACCAAAAAATTGCCCACTATTATTTAAACAAATTATTACCTTTCTGTCCAATGCCTATCTCTTTCGACCAAATATCTGAAGCCATGAAAAGAAGTATTCAATATGTATTGACGGAATAATTCCATTTTGATGAAATGTGCCACTTGCCATTCTTTCTTGTTTATAATAGGTAAATCACAATAAGCTATTATAGGAAATCAAGATAAATGTTATGAATTTTTAATGTAAAGTTTCTTTTCAATCAATTCCGTCTATTGTTATCCTCAAGTTTTTAACATAATAAAGCTATTGATGAAATAAATAATATTTAGTATTATTATGAATCCTTGTAATACAAAAGCGGACTATTATAATCTATTGTATGGTATCTGATACATACCATCTAAAAATAATTAAGTGAAATATTATATTACTAATGTTTTCAACTTCAAAATTGAAAACATAATTAACATTATTTTTCTATTGTATTTATTTAAAACATTTATTCATTGAAGTTAAGCTAATTAATAAGTTTAAATTAATGTAAAATCTAAAATTGATTACCAATTTCACTATATTTAAATCAATATTGAGAGGTAAATTGCGATGTTCAAATAAATTCTTCGGTAGAGCAATTAATTTAGGGCTTAACATCGATAGCTTTCGCTCTAATACTTCACTTTACTAAATATAAAAATTAAAATAAGAAGGTAGGCTTATCCATCGGTTTTATAAACAATTAATTAAACATAAAAGCACAAGAACCCATCAAAAGTGTTTTTGCTACTTTTTGTCCAATACCGACTTCCACGAGAAACCTGTTGGAAAATTTTAAGATTTCTAAAATTTTTGTCACGTTAGAACGAATTTCTACGGACATTTTTAAAGTTCCTCAGTTTTGGTGACCCAGTGCTGCTCCTATGTAATTTAAAAACTTTGAAACACGAACTGTCCCTCTGAGCACAACCCCTAATGAGAGGGTTGCTAAAACAAAGATCCAATAATAGTCACAATCCAGAGCGGGTGCCTCTCCAGTTTGTACTGCCACGATGTTAGTTATAGACTAGCCTTTGAATATAATTGTTGAGAGCTGGGACGTCGGTTTCTGAAATAGAAATAGGGATCTGGGGTAGTTTCTTAAATAAAATTTAATAAGAATAGAGAGCCGTGGCACAATTCAAATAATTACAATGTAGGACCTGTGCAAAACAATACACACATTAATTGAATGAGGCCCAACGTGGTCAATGAGTGTTCCCAACAATCTGAAACAAGCCTCAAACTAAAATTGTAATCTTACGGTTATCAATAATTGAAAGCAAAAGCCAGATGAAATACGTCAATTAGCAAAAATTTAATAAATAAAATTTACTTACATAGAGCTTTGACAAGTTTACACAATATAAACTGACAGCATCTTTCTTCCAGTCGTTTTTCACATGTATTTTAAAAAGATGATAAAAGGTTGTTGTTCCAAATATACAGAAGCACCTGGCTGATAAATATTGAACTAGATATGATGGAACCGTTGAGTGAGCAGTTGCTGATATAGTAAGTATAGCAAGTGGCGAAAGCAACACATCCAGATCTAAAGGAATTTCCCCAAGTAGTAAACTCAGCATTTCCAAAGAAAAACGAAAACTTGAGATAATGGTATAGTTTTTGATGACAATTAACCCATAAACTTAATTAGCTGAGTCTGGTCGGATAAAGACGTTAATACTTGCGCACCATAACCACGAATCGTGTGACAACAAAAGTCATAATGCCAGATGGTACAAAAACATAACATAGGTAGCATTAAATGAACATTACGGTACACAAAGCGACTTCCAAACAGTAGTTGAGAAAGACATCATTCATACTAATACGGATTATGGAACTTGTAAAAAGGTATACCTAAATGACCGCTCGTAATCGCTACCATCGCAAGACTGCCTAAAACCATTCTCGTACGCGCAGTGCCGATGACCTCTACAAGGAATGCCTGCACGACAAGGTGAAATGCGGACCGGTATGAAGAATGTTGATGAAAATAATGTAAGTATGAGGGACTAACATTTGTTACAACTGTTTTTACCTATGTACAATTTTGGACCTTTAGCCGTCAATAAATCGCGTGACCTTTATTCCAACAATATCACCTAATTGAACGTTGATTTTGCTAAACTGAGTAATTTTGTATGATAAAGACCCAAAAGTCCTGATGATCATTAAATAAACAGAAGAAAAGCGGATTACTTCAAGAACTTTTGAGATTAGAGATATGGTCTTCTCCAACTGATAATACAGAGGAAGATAGAAGGGAAACGGGATATTGGAAGGAAGAGGCAATCCTGGTTATAAAATCTGAGGCAATGGTTCGATATTATTATGGACGTCGCGTCGCATCGCGCCGCAACACTAATGCGACTCGCAAAAAACAGATAAGTACAAAATCATGTTAGCCAACCTCTCATGAGGAAAGGTCATTCAAGAAGAAGAAGAAGAAGAAATGATTTTGTAGAATAACTAAATTCAAGCAGTTGATAAACTCCGTATTAAAAGCTATTATATCAAAAGTTAATGAATGTTCGTAATAAATGACAAATATTTACTATGAACTTGATGACTAATGCGGAGTGCCTGGGCCAAGCCTCCCATATTTTCTTCGGATTTTGAATGTTTACTGATACCGCAGGCCTCGAAGATTAACGCGAGGCTGAAATCGAATAGTATTCACTCTTATCGGTGGGTCCAACAAAAAGAAACTATTTTAAAGGTGGCAAGGGTTTTGGTCCAAAGCGGTGGGAGTGTAATAAACATTCTGGACTCTGTATATAATTGTGGCGTTTGGTATCGGAGAGTTTTAGTTGTTAATGATATCCAGGACGTTGGAAATCAGCTATTCAAGAGGAGAGCTATCAGCAGAGCCTTTAATTTCCTTGAAGTGATCCATCTTCGGTTTGGATTCCTGACAAAGTTCTCTGATGGCATGTGTCATTCGATCGATTTCCATTATAGTTGGCGTTGTGCTTACCTGCGCAGTTAATGCATGTAAATTTCAGATTCATTGGGCTTCAAGATAGTTGCAGACTGACTTGACACATTTGCCTGTGGTGCTATATTATTGTTGTTAGTGGAAGAATCATTATGTGGTAGGGGTGCCTTATTTTGTAACGGCAAATCGTTATTTGACGTTGTTGTTCGCACGCCTATCGATGTTTACCGTTTACTCGTTGATACGCCTATGGGAAAAATGACGGTGGCGTGGTGCACGAGGTTGGTTTTTGTTTAAAGAGTGATTGGTAGCGTCAGGAAGCCGTTTTAACGCTTTTTTGGTTAACGTTGAGTTGATACCGCTAAAAGTAGGCGAAAATCAACTGTTCCTTACTCTTGGGTTAAGTGACAATGGGGCTCCATTGTGGATTTTCCGTATTTTGTTGAATTGACTCATGCTACCATGTGTAAGTAACTTTTCCCGTCATTTCTAGTTCGTAATTCTTTATCGCCTTAGTTCGAACTTACATATTTTCAACGTGGACCTCGAAGGGCTGTACAGTGATTTTTTTTTGGTTCCTATGTTTCTTGCATTGTTGTTACTACATCTGGTTGATGACCTTGGGGCGATTAGAATCCTTGGTGTCAACCTTTACCAATTTCCTGTTAAGCAACAGTATACCAAGAAACCTTTGTTCGTTTGGACTGGCAGAAAGGAACTGTGGAATACCTTTCTTCTTTCCATCTTTTTTACCGATCCCATGTAGAAACTCTGTATAAGGTAAAGTGTGTGAGCACCGAAAGATCTGAGGTGAGTTATCATTCTGTATTGCGATTGCGTTTTATTTTAGACCGTTAAGATCTGCACAGGTACTTCCACGCACTTTTGTTAAGCCATTTGACATTTTTGTTTTAGTTCTATATTTAAGCGGATGATTTTGTGTGCGATTTTTGTGTCTAAATAAAATAAAGATTACATTTTTTTCCCGAAATTGTTTTATTTACCTCGAGAAGTTACGAATCGAATCCTCACCTGGCCTCCGAAATTCAGGAGCTAGTTTTTTCCATCAGGGTCGTCCCCTCACGCAAACTTACTAGTATAACTGGGTGTTGGGAGATTTCGAATTGCTCTGGCGATTCGAGATTTGGCTACAATTTCCGCCTGGTTTCAACCATGGTATTGAGAATTGTTGTAATGCTGAATATTGATTTAGCTTTTAGTGTTTTATTGTGAGTTTGACTAGGAAGAGCGGCACAAGACGGCACGAGAATGACGCGTTGCAGCAGGTTAACCGATAACATTTATGAGCGTTCTTGAGAAACCGCATAGCACAGCGATGAGCGGCTTTGAGTTCTTTTTGATTTGAGTTGCAGTTGGAGGGGTTGGCATAATCGTATCGTTGGTGAAGGGTTTTTGTTGAAGAGACTGGACATTGTCTAACGTCTCCATAATCTCAATATCTGGAGGTGGAATTTTCGTGTTTGCATCGTGGAGTGTGTACTCACTGACTACTTCCGCTCAAAAGTTCTTGCGGCGGAAATTACATGGTATGTAATAATTATAACCTAACTAATTAATCAATCAATAAAATAAATACATTATTTTGCTTAAATAACCAATGGCAGTGCTTATGTGCGATGCTTAGCATTCACTTAGTCTTACCAAAATTCAACTTCAGTCTCACTTGTACCGATAACGCCTTCAAAACGAAATTTTTCACTTGTGGCTAATTTCATAAATTGTCAAAATTTGTCCAGGTAGATAGAGCATAATATAACTTAACCACGCGACAAAGACTACCTGGTTTATGAATAGAAATACGGATAAATACGCGCGAAGTGGCGGGCATAGTTCCATATATCTCTCCATCCGATATGTCATGTTTATCGTTAGTAGTTTATGCAGATTTTAACCTCAAAATTACAGCGTAGCTAGGATGGACTAGTCGCGTTAATGGAAGGGAATCTAAAAGAAAAGTAGAAAAATGACTGGTTTGAGATTATGCAATTTGAGTTCAAGAAATGTGTAATTGATCTAGAGTGGTTCCAAAGGAAGAAGAAAAGGTGGATCTGATGTGCTGAAACCAAAACTCGTACAATCGTGTTTATTTTGATGTCAATTTGTGGAATTGGGTGTCACGCGATCTCTACTGCGCCGGATTTTGGATATGACTTTTCTTCTTTCTTTGGGACTACTCTACATCACGTGCATTCAAGGATACCGTTCTTGAAAGGGTTGCAAATACCCTAGAGATAAAGTTTTTTAGATCTGATAAGTGATTTCCTGGGTGCCATAATAATGGGCGGGATGCCGGAGATGAGTCCCTCGTTGGTATTGGCATCACGAAAAGTTTTGAGAAGGAGGGTGATCATAACTTTTAAATGTATGTGTAGGGTGCAGGTTAGGAAACCTTTGCTGGTCTTATTATAGCTCCATCTTAATTGGAGATGTTGAGGGTAGCTCAATAAGATTGCGGTATGTTTGCCACCGTAATAGAATCATGTGGGTTTTACGTAAATGTCTCTCTTGCAGAAAGCTGTGAGGTGGTTGCCTGCACACTTGACTCATTTCAGATTTCACAGTACCAGCTGCTTGGACAGGATTTTCCAGATGTTGAACTCTGGGGATTATTTTGTTCCCTAAATGATGGCAATTTTAATTAATGCATAATATTTGGTAAAAAAGTATCCTGCGTGTTATGGACATTATGATAAGAACTTGAGAAAAACATAATTGAATACTGTGCAGCGCCTCGGTAGGAAATATTGTCCAAATTTATAATACAGCTCGGCAGACCAATATTAAAATAATGTAAGATTTAAAAAAACTAAATTTTGCAATTTAATTCCTTAAAATTGTACAAGATTAAAAAATTCAAACGGATAAACTTCAACAAGCAATTATTAAGCAAACAATAATAGGATCCAGACTTGAAAATTCATTATCCGAAAATAAAAGTCGCAAACATAAATATTAAATTTTAGGTGCACACAAGAAAGGAGATAGTTTATTAATTTTTCGTTATCATTCACCGTGTAATTTTATTTCAAACTTATAAAAGGGTTATAATTTTTATTTAAACCAACAAGTTGCAAACTGACGTCCCACAATTTTTTAGCATCATCCATATTATTTGCCTTTTCGCATGTCGTAGCAACCTGACATTCCTCATAATACAATCCAGTTTCCTTCCCAGCATTTTCATCCAAAGCGCAATGAAGAGTAGTCTGTGCTCCTTGTTCTGGTGTTTTAATAAACGGTCTGGCTAAAGTATTCATGGTCCATCTAAGACCACTAAAATATGTGTTATCCAAATGTCTTCCCAAATCTGTCGCAATCAGTCCAGGATGCAGACTATAAACTGTAACATGCTTAATTCCAGCTTCTAAAATTAAAATTATACCTTTATAATCTCGTAAAGATAATATAAGGAAACCAAACCTTCTATCCTCCTGGCCAGTTCTTTCGTAAATAAAACATTTGCTAGTTTACTTTGAGCGTACGCTCGCACTGCACTGTAAGGTTTTGTTTCATAATTTAAATCATGAAAATAAATTGTACCTTCTGCAATTAATTCACATTTAATCATTTAATTTATCTGAAGTTTGGATTTAGATTTAGACATACTTCTGTGAGCCATTGACGAAACATTCACAATTCGCGAAGACGAACTATCTACAACTTTTGGCAACAAAAGCAACGTAAGTAAAAAATGTCCCAAGTGATTTGTTCCAAATTGCAGCTCATATCCATCTTTGGTTTTACTGTACGGACACGCCATTATTCCAGCGTTATTAATTAACAAATCAATATGATTCTCGGATAATCTAATATTTTGTGTAAAATTTTTGATTGATTCTAAACTGGACAAATCCAATTGATTGACTAAAATTTCACCCAAGTTGTTTTCATTTTTACACTGATTTTGAATATCTTCAGCTGCTATCAGTGCTTTTTCTTCACTTCTACATGCCATAATCACACGAGCACCTAATATACAAGAATACGCTTAAGTTTAAGTACAAAAATTTTTATTACTAAAGAAAATATTTTACCTCGTTTAAAGAAATCTAACGCCGTTTCTTTTCCAATTCCAGTATTGGACCCAGTTATTATTGCGGTCTTTCCATCTAACCGAGCGGTTGATAAGCATTTTGAACTAAATGATCCCATAATAAAAATTTATTTTTAAATTTTTATGTTTTGTTGCTTACTTACACGTTTTGTTAGCAAAAATGTTACGCTGCGCTGATAGTAGGACGACTACAACTTCAAACGGTTACTTTCATTCTAATGTCGTTGACTCGCTAATGTACAAATTTACCGCTACTCGAATCCGTAGAAGTTTTGTAGGTATAAATAACATTAAAATAATATTTAATTATACACGTAAGAATTTTGTATTGAAGGTTTAGCGCAAAAAAGAAAAATTTTAAAAGTTAAACGATGCTTATTTTTAGCACAAATGTTTTATTAAAATGGAATGCTTTTATGTTGATTAATTATTAGATTATTTGATATTTTGTTTCGTTTATTAATTTAATACAAACCATGCATGGTGCAAAACTTGGAAGTTCATAGCTTTTTTTGAACACAGTTGATTTTAAAATTGGTATCAACAAAATCATTTTAAAATCTTTGGAAGGGTCGGTTAAAACATTGAATATACGTGATCGTCACTGTACACAATAATAATAAATTATATTCGATGAAATGGAAATGAAATGATGAAAAAAACCCAAAAGTAAAGCCAAAACATCACAAAATTGAAGAAGTGCAGTCGGAGCACTTCTTATATAGTTGTCAATTATGTGAAAAATATGGCAAAGACCCTTTCGATACCGTCCAAAAGAACAGAAGTATAATTTTTAGTGATGTGGTAATAGAGAAAATTATTTGGCACTACAAGGATTACATTCAAAGCGCAAAGCCTCGTAAACAGTATCGTTACAGTAGGTACCATTTGAAGAAGAAAATCTTTTGAAATGGGATTACCCTATTGAATTAATTGATAAGCAAATGGAATTGAAATTATTGTGTTTTACTGTTTTACCAGATTAGTATCGATACTGTTTACGAGGCTTTGAATGTAATCTTTGTAGTGCCAAATAATTTTCTCTATCACTACATCACTAAAAATTATACTTCTATCTTTTGGACGGTATCGAAAGGGTCTTCGTCATATTTTTCACATAATTGACAACTATTATAAGAAGAAACCCTATTGAATTAATTGATAAGCAAATGAGTTTAACAATTGGACGAGAAATACTAAATATGTGGACAGGTTAGGAATTGAAATTATTGTGTTTTACTGTTTTACCAGAAATTCACAAAAAGATTTGCTTTAAGTTTTATAGGTTAGAAGAAAATGCTACAAGCATTATTGGAAAATTTAAAGAACTTAATCACATAAATGAATTTAATTACGACTTTCTGTATCACCGATTATTATTAAAGGTACCCGAAAATGTAAAAGAAGTTACATTTTATTCTGACACCTGTCAAGGGCAGAATAAAAACATCAGTCATGTGTTGGCCATGTTTTTAAAGTTTATGAGCAACTCCAAAACTATCAAAATAATCAACTACAAATTTTTAGAAGCCGGACACACTCACATGGAATGTGATGTGGATCATTCTAAGATTGAGAAAAGAAGAAGAACCCAAATGGTGCGATTTCCCATCCACACGATTAGTTTCAACTGGTCAGAGGAACAGGTAAGAAATACCAGTTCTAAGTACTTGTTGAAATGAGCCAAGACAACTTTTTTGATTTTGCGAATCTCTATCAAACACTTTGGTGTACCGAAAAAATATATACGGTATGGCTAATGATATAAGTCTACTAACAATAAAAGTAGATCGAATTTATTACGATGTAGTTAGAAGAAATAACAATTCTGCTGAGTGAGTGGTCCTCAGGAAGAATGAGAATGTTTATTGTTTATTTTTATTGTTGCTCACAGAAGACGAATAAACTTCAGTGGAAGGATTACTTTATTTGCTCGAAGGTGTTGCCAAAGAATTTAATGATGCTGCAGTTCAAGTACAAAGTGGTGGTGACATAATTACACCGTTTATGACAATTATTGGCACACCTGCAAAGTTAAATTCGTTAATTGGACTTAATAAAGAAGTTGACCTGTTTTATGGTATTACAAATTATATGAAAAGCACAAATATGTACACAAATGCAATTTAGGCAGCGGACGTTAAAATATTTTTTGCTACAGCACTGATTTAGGCGGAGAAAAAATTCGTTTAATCAAATTTCGAGCAATTTTGTTCTTCATGGCTAAGGTTTACAAATTCAATGCATCTTTCCGATGCAAGTCCTTGTCCGCGGCTGTTTATTTGATTATTCACAACTGACCAAACGCACTTGGTCGTTCCCCTATCCGCAACCCGGGGACGCGCCACGCTGCTGGTAAGGCACCAGAATGAGAGCGAACAATCTGCGATCACAAGCTTACATCCTGGAATGTGGAAAAATGGTGAACGCTTCACGAATATGCGTGTCATCCTTGCGCAGGGACCATGCTAATCTTCTCTGTATCATTCCAATTTTAGTAGATGTACCGCCAAAGCGAGTACGATTACTTTCGTTTGCGATTCCGCTTATATAGACAAATTTTTCAGTTGGTAATTCTTCATAAACAAATTTTTATGAGATTAAATTTTCGACAAATCAAGATTAACTTTGCTTTAACTTTAATCTGATTTAATTTATGAATTAACTTGGTTGATTTTTGATTTCAAAAAAATTTTGTACAACCCTGTATTATACTTGAGCAGGTTTACAAAAAGATTTTACATACGAAAGATAAACAGGTGCAATTTTCTTCTGATGTGGACTTGTTGCAAATATAATTCACATGCTTACACAGAATAGTCAGCTTGTTGTCTTAAACAATTTCAGGATATTTGAATTCATTGGCGAATTTAATCTATTCTCCATTAAGATTGATAATCCACTTATAACAAGCCAGATTGGTGTATGACACATAATCTTCGTCTACGTTTCCGATCGATTACAAGCATCATAGTAATTTCAGAACCATTTTTTTTCTTCTGAAGAGCTAAGACCATTACCGCAATGTCATCCTCATCAGCATAACCAAGTTCATAACAAAAGCTCATCCCAAAACTAAACCTTGAGGAAAACCCTCACTATAACACCTTCTGACCAGGCAAACCAGATAGGTTTTACTCATCGAGTAAAACAGATCAAGCTACAAGATATTATCAAAAGGCGTTACTGTATATTTTGGGATGGTTTGGGGGCTAAATTTGTAACGTTAAGTTGTTGGGCGCGTCAACACTTTTGCTACCTAAAAACACAAATTTGAGGGGTTGTAGCAACGTAAGATGGAGGTGCCCCTATGACTAGCTCTAGAGGGCAAGAGATAAAGTGATGTGCCAATTCCTTTACCTTGATAGTAAATGGATAATACATCAAGAAGCAAGGCAATAACAGATGGTAGAATGTATATCACAACAATAGTACCAACTATGAAAACCACTAAAATATGACATACAGAAATAAAATAAGGTAGTGACAATTGGATGAATTACCTTCAGTGACAAAAGCGTGTTAACTCGTTTTATCTTAAGATTTAATGACATACAAAAAATGTAAGATTGGCGCAACAATATATTGTGGTGTTCCAAACCCTTGACCTCTCAGTTCCAGCAATCGGAAAACTGAGGTAGTTGTTATATCTCGAACAATCACTCTTAAGTACCACGGAAAGCTTTGTTGTCGGTTTACACATTCGAGGCCACTTGTAACAGGGCAGGCCGGATTCCAGATTCAATAATTAGGACTCTTCAAAGAGTTTCGTGTAATTTATTGGTCCAAAGAAAAGCTGCAAAGTTTGATCTATTGATATTCACCACAATCGTGGTGAATATAATTAACCTCAAATAGAATTTTTTTGCCGAAATGGACAATTTAGATGAGTATTTTGATTATTTAGAGCATTGAAGAAACAGATAATAATCAACGAATTCCTAAACGGTATGTATAATTATAATTTTTATATCTACTAAATTGTATATTGCGAGGTTAATCTTACAAGTTTGTTCTATAGGTTAATGTTTAACAAAAGACCAAATTGTACATGTTTGTAACAATCCATTTGTTACATGGCTCTTCTCGTCTGATTTCTTTGATTAGTTTCGTTTTGTTTTTTGAAACATTTTTATTTTTTAGAGTTAGTTAGTTTTAACAAACATTTTGGTGGTTACTGGTTTAACGCCAAGAACCAATGAAAGGGCTCAAGTTCTTAATGCGCCGGAGGGCAGCGCATATCTCAAAAAGAATACAAAAAAACATGTACTAGCAACGACTAATTTTACAAGTGAAAAATTCAATTCACAAAATTTTTAATCGAAACGGTGTTATAAAAGTGAAAAGTATCTCATCACGATCACCGTGATTTCCTACACAAGGGCAAATATTGATAACCGTGTAGCAATTTTTTTAAGCTGCGGTTTATGCTTTTTAACGAAGCCGATGTACCTGACGCTACATGGCGCCATTTTGAAAATCCGGCCGATTTTATTTCATGGTCCATTTTTTGGTGATAATCTGCTAATGGGATCGACAACCCTATCAATCCAGTACGCAATAAGTCCTTTGAAAGAATTCGAGAGTGTGCCGCTGTTACGACCAACATCTCAAGTGTCCATGAAAAGATTTAACAACCTGCTACGATATGATCAGTTTGTAGTGAAAGCATTAGAATTATTAGTTACCAGCATTTGTATTTATATTTTGTCTATATCTGTGTAATTCCTGTTTTAGTAATATTTATCAACTATGACAAACCGATTGGCAAAGGTTAACCTCTGAACGATCGAACGAACAACCAAGTATCGTGCAATTATAAACATCAAAATCGTAAGTAAACTGATGTGGCTGAACTTAGCAACGGATTCGGATTCAGATTTAGATTCAGATTTACAATTTTACAGTGGACCAACTAAATCATAAACATGAAATAAAATTTTGTAAAATGTGCATTTTTAATGCAATTTTTGAAAGTCAAAAGGTATACAACAACAATAAATGTGTTCTAATGTCGACTCAAAATTTCTTTCATCCACCGGGAAGCCCTAAATGGTATTAAAACTAATATCAAAAATTAAAAAAGTAATACATGTAATTTAAACTAAACACTGGTGAAAATTGGATTTTGTTGAGTATAATAAAGGTACAAAATTTCAATTACTAACTCAGGGGTTAAGGGGGGTAGAATTACGACTTTACGTTGAAATTAAAATAACAATCGCATTATGTCTAAATCCCATCCACCTAAAAAAATTGACAATATTAGTTACACATATATAAAAATTTTCAAACCCCAACTCAGGGGTCTTGGGGTTGAATTTGCGACTCCAAGCTAAAATTCAGAAAAAAATGGCAGTGTGCTTCTATACAACCTCCGCCGAAAAATTGAGAATAATAAATTACATAAGTGTACGAAATCTCACTCCCCAATTCAGGGGACACGGGGGTAGATTCGCGTTTCCAAAATCAAAGTTGAAAAAAGTTGACGGTGTGCTTCAATGACACTATCGCCAAAAAATCAAGTATAATAAATAACATACGTGTACAAAATTTCAGTCCAAAATTCAGGGGACACGGGGGTAGATTTGCGTTTCTAAAATCAAAATTTAAAAAAGTTGACTGTGTGCTTCAATGGAACTAGCGCCAAAAAATGAAGTATATTAAATAACATAAGTGAATAAAATTTCAGTCCAAAATTCAGGGGACACGGGGGTAGATTCGCGTTTCCAAAATCAAAATTTAAAAAAGTTGACGGTGTGCTTCAATGACACTATCGCCAAAAAATGAAGTATATTAAATAACATAAGTGTACAAAATTTCAGTCCAAAATTCAGTGGACACGGGGGTAGAATCGCGTTTCCAAAATCAAAATTTAAAAAAGTTGACGGTGTGCTTCAATGACACTATCGCCAAAAAATCAAGTATATTAAATAACATAAGTGTACAAAATTTCAGACCCAAATTCAGGGGACACGGGGGTAGATTTGCGTTGCCAAAATCAAATTTTAAAAAAGTTGACGGTGTGCTTCAATGACACTAGCACCAAAAAATGAAGTATAATAAATAACATAAGTGTACAAAATTTCAGACCCAAATTCAGGGGACACTTGTGTGCTTTAGTGACACTAGCGCCAAAAAATGAAGTATATATTAAATAACATAAGTGTACGAAGTTTCACTCTCCAATTCAGATGTTACGGGGTAGATTGGCGTGTCCAAATCTACGTTTCGTTATTACAAAAGTTTCGTTATTAAAAAAAAAGTTGCTATGATATATGATTATAATTACTGTAGTACCGAAATCTCAACAAGCAAAACCAAATATTTAAAAAACTTAAAGTTTTTATTATAGGGGCAAGGGGGAAAAATGAAACACCTAAAAAGAAGGGGAAAAATGAAACAGGCATGTAATTAATAAACAATATGACTTAATTACAAAATCGAAAGCGCTATCATATTCTGTAAAGTTTATTTTCAAGTATATAAAAATTTGAAATATTATATCTTCCTAGGAGTACTGTAGATAACGCCTTTTCGTAAACGATCTAAAAATATGTAAAATTAATTTCATTTCTTGTTGTACAACTTTCTCTATTACTGCAATATAAATTGAAATTTTGGATTTATATTAATTTTGCACACAGAAAATAGATGAAAGATGAGAATGCCTTACTTGTTTTATTTTTTTAATAAAGTGCTTTTTTATAATATTAAATTAAACTTTTGGGAAAATATGAAACAGCAATCAGGGAAAATATGAAACAGCTGCAGGGAAAATATAAACCACTTTCTGTACTTCAATATAAAATTTGGTAGCATGGTAATCCTTAACTTGCATGTTTTGATTCATATCGTGATATATCTACGCCTACGTTTGATAGAAATTGCTTAGAAATTCAATAAATACTAGAATACTACTAGGTAGGCAAGTACATTATCTTGCTTGCAAGAGCATATTCCAATTAGTTTGACTTGCATTTTATACATTGTATAGTCTTAAGTTTATATGCCAGTCATTGTAGAAAAATGGGTATGAAAAAATTTCGAAAGTTTTCCCATTTTTAGGCAACATTGGAGGAGGTAAAAAAATAATAAATCCGATTTTGCACCCCTTTCCGCCCCCGGGAACATTGTTAAATTAACAAATAGCGTGAATTTGCAATTGCAACCTTTGAGAACATTTTAATAATTTATTGTTACACATCTTCAATAAAGTTTTGCACCCCGCTACAATGACCGGAACATTGCAAATGATAGCTTATCAATTTCATTTTGGTATAGTATATCCTGTCGGAAAAAATTGTAAAAGTATGTAAATAATTGCTTATGCAGTCATATAGGCAAATTAATTATCCCAACTATTTGCAGTGTTCCGGTCATCGTAGTAGGGTGGAAACTTTATAGAAGATGTGTAATAATTATTAAAATGTTCTCCAAGAATTGCATAAATTTCGGAATTTTTTTCATAATTATTAAAAATTTACGTTCTTTTTTTAATAATTTAACAATATTCCGGGGGGCGGAAAAGGGTGCAAGAATCGGATTCATAATTTTTTGACCTTCTACAATGTTGTCCAAAAATATAAATACTTTTGGAATTTTTGTTGAACTTGTCACTTTTTAAGAGTGTAAAAAGTGAAAAATAAGGCAAAATAAGTTAATATAAAAAGTTTATTTTTAAAGTTAGTGCCAGTGATTGAGATGTAACTAATCTTTAAATTGTTTCATTTTTTCCCGTTGTTTGCATTATTTCAAATTTTTATTTAATAATACGTATATCTATTTGTTCTTTTTTGTTTTTTTTTTGTAAATAATAATCTTATGTTGATTGGCTTTACATTTTTTCATAGTTTTTGAATGGTTGATTATTTTGACAAATGTAGAGTAAAGTATTTTTTACCTATAATTTCAGCTTTGATTTAATTTTCATTACCTTGTTTTGTGTTTTATATTATTTTGTGCGGAAATATAAAAAATGAGGGCTTGCAGCGTATATTTTCTATGCAGTTTTTTCCGCCTTTTTTTATTTTTGTCACAAACATTTCAATATTACATATAGCGTGGGAGTTCCACACTACAGACCTGTTTCACATTTTCCCGTAACTGTTTCATTTTTTCCTATAATGGAGATTAAAAGTGAAACACTGTTTTTTTATTTTTTTAATACTTACTCAGCATTTAATTTTAAAAAATCATACATAATTAACAAGCTGGCTTAAAACTGCATCAGATAGTGATGCTAAAAATTTTAATTTATCCATTTTAATGCCTTAAAAATAGAAAGTTTTACATTTTGTTTCATATTTCCCCACTTGACCCTAGATTATTTTTTAAAAGTTAAGAATCAACGTAATATAATAAGTAATTAAATAATATACAATATAACAATTTATTAATCTTATTACAAAATATTTTAAAGTCAAAATTAAAGTAAACAGAAAAATTACTTTAAATTATAAAATTAAATCGATATCTCGCACCCATGAAATATTTATAAAACTTTTTATTTATGAATCAACATAATATAATAATTAAATATTATTATTGTATAAAATAGCAATTTTGTTGTTGGTGTGTATTAAATATCTTGATGTCTACCAGCCACTTGACTTCTTATCATTTGTACGTGATTAAATATAAAATATAGGTACCCGTGTTCAAATGAAAGAAATGCATATCTGCATAATAATAACCATCACAAAAGTCTTATATTACGACGTTTTTAAAATTGTTATTTATTCAATGTAATCATCGCATTCAGCACATATTATGTGCATGAAATGTAAACTCGATATATTTTAAAATATCTTATTAATTAATTATCTAGAGTTAAAAAATTAATAATTTAGGCGAATTTAGGTAATATTAATTCACTAAATTACGGTTATCAAAGGCCAAAATGACTAAATAAAAATTTTGCACTTTAACAAAATAGTTACGTAAATGGCATACTGGGGTCCCACAGACCCCAAGCTCGCTTATAAATCGTATAAAACTTAAAGGACTTAAAGGGCCACAACTAACAGTAGCATAGTGTGTAAAATGTCGAGAGGGTTATGATGCTAAATTACAAAGGTGTCGATTTGCCAAAAAAAAGAAAAATTAGAACATTCTACAGGCTTTTTAAGATATCGTGGGGTCCCAGGGACCCCAGTATGCCATGCGAAGGTTAACAACGTGCTTTTTAACATGTACCTTTTGAGCTTTCTTAACTAACAAAAACAAATTTAAGGTTTCCTTGCATTTAGAAATTATGATACCAGAATTATGTTTAATTTTTAAGAAATATAACTATTTTACAAATGTTAAAACCATGTCGTATACCAAATTGACCATTTTTAAATGCGTATCGAAATCAGTTTAGGGATTTGTTTTTTCTAATGTATAAATTATAAAAAATATAAGCATTACAAAATAGAATTAACAAAAATATTTTCCGAATTGTCTCTACATTACGAAATATCGATTACAAATCTCCAATTAATAATTTATAGTATATCCCCACAGGATTGCTGACGTTTTCTTCTCTTACGTAGCCGGGTAACATTTTCTATTCGCGTTTAGCTTAATTCGTTTTACCTGATCTGCAAGTTTTTAGGCGGCATAAAGTAACAATAAATTCGGTCGTCGGAAGAGACGGTCGGAGCATGGTGGTCGAATAAGTTGACTATGAACGCTAAATGCCCGGTTCGAATCCGGGTGAAGTAAGAA
Source organism: Rhagonycha lutea (assembly GCA_958510855.1). NCBI lineage: Eukaryota > Metazoa > Arthropoda > Insecta > Coleoptera > Cantharidae > Rhagonycha > Rhagonycha lutea. The sequence continues at coordinate 17,679,639 of OY294039.1, read as the reverse complement.
CTTTATTCTGGCCGTCTCTCTGGTCCTCCAGGTTGGGGGTTCTACGTCGGGCTTGCTCCTCGTCTAGGTAAAAAATGTAAAATGCTAACAAACCAAACACCAATTCGCAAGGTTGGTAGTTGGGCTCGGATAACGTTGTAATGCGTTTCAAAAACCGATTATATCACAAGTAACAATAAATAATTAAAATAACTAGGCCAGTTACCAGGGGCGCCGCGCCCTATTGTTCACAGTGTACAAAACACACGGGCGGCCAAAATTAGAGGCGGCCAAAATCCCAAAAATAGGGGTTTAGAAAAGGTCATTTACTTTACGGCAGGGAATAAGTAGTAGAAATTTAAGAAATTGTATTAAAAAACTGGAAAAAATCGGCTACAAGGGCGGCCAAATTAAACTTTGCACACGGGCGGTACCCCTAACGGCGGCCCTGCCAGTTACCATACTTTTCTTAGAAAAATTTGTAAAAAGATATCTGATATTTGACACATTTTACGTGGTAAAATGTAAAACGTAATTACGTAAGGTACGCTTTTGCGTGGAATCTTATTTGTGCATTTCCTAAAAGCCGCAATAAACAGTGAAGAAGTTATGAAATAATGAGTTAGCTTATTTCGCTTTAGCGTATCAGGAAATCTTTATGGGCATTAATAACAATAAAAAGCGTGGGGCTATTAATTGCTTACCTACTTATAAATAAACAGCCCCGCGCTTTTATACTAATGTTTTCAAAATGCTGTTTATTCTTTAAAATAAATATTAAAATAATTTTTTATTTTTTAGTACCTACACATTTTTAATTTTAAATAAAAACTTTTTTTTTTAAACCTTCCTCCGCTCGCGTATGAGGAAAATCAGCCGCATTTTTTAATATGCATTCTCTTCCATTTCCTTCCAGAGCGTCCAATGGCAGGAGTGGGAAGGGCTTATATTCTATAATTACTATCTCCTCCACTCGACCATGCCCATGTTCTGAAATAAATCTCCACCAGCCCTCTCAGTACAATCACAAACAACCGTAAGTGCCTTAATGCGGCCAATTTGCCGCATAGCGCGATCGATAACGAAAACTTTTCATCAATACTCGAATGTTGGTTTATGTCCATTGAATAAAGGAAACCTAATGAAAACGATTAAAATCTTTCCTTGATTTTGGAAACGCAAACCTACCCCCGTGCCCCGGAATTTGTGCGTGAAATTTTGAACACTTATGTTATTTAATATACTTCATTTTTTGGCGGTAGTGTCATTGAAGCACACCGTCAAATTTTTTAAATTTTGATTTTGGAAACGCGATACTACCCCCGTGTCCCCTGAATTTGGGTCTGAAATTTTGTACACTTATGTTATTTAATATACTTCATTTTTTGGTGCTAGTGTCATTGAAGCACACAGTCAACGTTTTTAAAATTTGATTTTGGCAACGCAAATCTACCCCCGTGTCCCCTGAATTTGGGCATGAAATTTTGTACACTTATGTTATTTAATATACTTGATTTTTTGGCGATAGTGTCATTGAAGCACACAGTCAACTTTTTTAAATTTTGATTTTAGAAACGCAAATCTACCCCCGTGTCCCCTGAATTTTGGACTGAAATTTTGTACACGTATGTTATTTATTATACTTCATTTTTTGGTGCTAGTGTCATTGAAGCACACCGTCAACTTTTTTAAAATTTGATTTTGGCAACGCAAATCTACCCCCGCGTCCCCTGAATTTGGGACTGAAATTTTGTACACTTATGTTATTTATTATACTTCATTTTTTGGCGATAGTGTCATTGAAGCACACCGTCAACTTTTTTAAATTTTGATTTTGGAAACGCGATTCTATCCCCGTGTCCCCTGAATTTGAGCCTGAAATTTTGTGCACTTATGTTATTTAATATACTTCATTTTTTGGCGCTAGTGCCATTGAAGCACACAGTCAACTTTTTTAAATTTTGATTTTAGAAACGCAAATCTACCCCCGTGTCCCCTGAATTTGGGTCTGAAATTTTGTACACTTATGTTGTTTATTATACTTTATTTTTTGGTGCTAGTGTCATTGAAGCACACCGTCAACTTTTTTAAAATTTGATTTTGGCAACGCAAATCTACCCCCGTGTCCCCTGAATTTTGTACTGAAATTTTGTACACTTATGTTATTTAATATACTTCATTTTTTGGTGCTAGTGTCATTGAAGCACACCGTCAACGTTTTTAAAATTTGATTTTGGCAACGCAAATCTACCCCCGTGTCCACTGAATTTGGGCATGAAATTTTGTACACTTATGTTATTTAATATACTTGATTTTTTGGCGATAGTGTCATTGAAGCACACAGTCAACTTTTTTAAATTTTGATTTTAGAAACGCAAATCTACCCCCGTGTCCCCTGAATTTTGGACTGAAATTTTGTTCACGTATGTTATTTATTATACTTCATTTTTTGGTGCTAGTGTCATTGAAGCACAAGATCAACTTTTTTAAAATTTGATTTTGGCAACGCAAATCTACCCCCGTGTCCCCTGAATTTGGGTCTGAAATTTTGTACACTTATGTTATTTATTATACTTCATTTTTTGGTGCTAGTGTCATTGAAGCACACCGTCAACTTTTTTAAAATTTGATTTTGGCAACGCAAATCTACCCCCGGGTCCCCTGAATTTTGTACTGAAATTTTGTACACTTATGTTATTTAATATACTTCATTTTTTGGTGCTAGTGTCATTGAAGCACACCGTCAACGTTTTTAAAATTTGATTTTGGCAACGCAAATCTACCCCCGTGACCCCTGAATTTGGGCATGAAATTTTGTACACTTATGTTATTTAATATACTTGATTTTTTGGCGATAGTGTCATTGAAGCACACAGTCAACTTTTTTAAATTTTGATTTTGGCAACGCAAATCCACCCCCGTGTCCCCTGAATTTGGGCCTGAAATTTTATACACTTATGTTATTTAATATACTTGATTTTTTGGCGCTAGTTCCATTGAAGCACACAGTCAACTTTTTTAAATTTTGATTTTAGAAACGCAAATCTACCCCCGTGTCCCCTGAATTTTGGACTGAAATTTTGTACACGTATGTTATTTATTATACTTGATTTTTTGGCGATAGTGTCATTGAAGCACACCGTCAACTTTTTTCAACTTTGATTTTGGAAACGCGAATCTACCCCCGTGTCCCCTGAATTGGGGAGTGAGATTTCGTACACTTATGTAATTTATTATTCTCAATTTTTCGGCGGAGGTTGTATAGAAGCACACTGCCATTTTTTTCTGAATTTTAGCTTGGAGTCGCAAATTCAACCCCAAGACCCCTGAGTTGGGGTTTGAAAATTTTTATATATGTGTAACTAATATTGTCAATTTTTTTAGGTGGATGGGATTTAGACATAATGCGATTGTTATTTTAATTTCAACGTAAAGTCGTAATTCTACCCCCCTTAACCCCTGAGTTAGTAATTGAAATTTTGTACCTTTATTATACTCAACAAAATCCAATTTTCACCAGTGTTTAGTTTAAATTACATGTATTACTTTTTTAATTTTTGATATTAGTTTTAATACCATTTAGGGCTTCCCGGTGGATGAAAGAAATTTTGAGTCGACATTAGAACACATTTATTGTTGTTGTATACCTTTTGACTTTCAAAAATTGCATTAAAAATGCACATTTTACAAAATTTTATTTCATGTTTATGATTTAGTTGGTCCACTGTAAAATTGTAAATCTGAATCTAAATCTGAATCCGAATCCGTTGCTAAGTTCAGCCACATAGTAAACTGAGAGTTGCTTGCTATAGATATATGTATTGACGTAAAATAATCCAGCCCCCAACTTTTATTCAAAAACTTTTCAAAAATAATTTAATCGGGCCGCTGAATTATCTTCCGAACATACGCCGCGACTTGCTCGTCGGTTCCAAATTTTTATCACCACTTTATGCGTGACCTTCTAATAATATTCAATAAATTCCACTTTCAAATTTCAAATAAAAATTTCTTCAAATTAATGATCTCTAAAATAAAAACACTTTTCAAATCAACAGTATTTATTTTTCTTTCACAATTATTCAAAAATTTACTCTTTTCAATATAATTAACCAAAATTCGCAACCTGCCCGCACGGCGGTCAAAGTGCGAGTCCCCATTATCTCTCATTTTAACAATACCAACTTATTTGTACAAATATTTTCCCCATCCAATTTTATTGTCAATTGGGGCTCAAAAATAATACGACAACTCCCCTCCATAACAATTTGGAGACGGACGTAGTACGACGCCCAGTTGTTATGTACCATTACCATGTCGTTCCAATACTCAGGTACAATTGACAATCAAACTCCTTCTGGGACTCTCCCCTCACCTTCTAAGCTTTCTGCTACCTACTATTTACAATAAACTCAAAATATAAAAATTTTAACCTAAAAAGCGTACTCCGGTTTCATCTGTCAGGTTACATCTAATTTACATCCCTGAACAAAATCTTCACAATCGTCAAACTATGAGATGCCATCTTCCCTAGACTTAATTTCCTGAAAAAGATTTTAATTACTTCCAACTGTTCTCCAAGCTTTGGACCAAGTTCCATTCATTTCATTTAAATTTTCCAAACATCTTGTTTTAAATTTTCTCTTCGTAATATTTTCTTCCTTAAAATTTATTCTTCTTTCGTGGTTTAACAATCAGCACATGGATCTTCTCGTATTTTTCTGTAACTTCAGTTTTTCAATCTAATCAGCATTGGCTTCCTTTATTGAATCCTTTACTACTACAGTTTTAATTCTTAATAATTATTTACTAACTTCATTATCTTCTTAATCAATTTCATAATAATAACTTTTCCATTAAGGCTGCCGTCTTACCTATGTTAATTATATGGGACAAATCGCTCATTTGTATGTACTAGAAGTCGAACAATTTTAACTTTTAGGGAATTATTTTGCAATCATTTTAAAGATAAAACTTGGCTCTTGGACGTGATCTAATTTTTATTACAATCGGATGATTAGAAATATTGAAAATTTTGCTGCAAAGTTACTCAATTTTTAAGATAGCAAAAATAGCCATATTATAATTTTTATACTCGTTACCGTTAATAATAGAAGTACTTGAACTAGATCACATCCAGGACAATTATTTAATCTTACTTGTGAAAAAAAATGGTTGAATTATATCCATTTTTACAAAAGTTCTAGTACATACAAAGTGATGGTACAATTTTTCTTGTTTTGATAAAATAATTTGAAATGGCAAGTAGGGTTCTATCGCTTTCTTATGATTATCTTGCCCCTTTTGCATAAAATAGTTCAACTATTATGTACACTACGGCGCTAATTTGCAAATGGTTGCTGTGGTTTCGTACTTTGCTTGATAGTATTGTAAATGCGTGATTCAGCGAAACGTATGGTGCGATAAAAATAATAGTAGTATGCACATTTTTGTCTTTGATATCTCATAGGTACATTTTTATACTGTGCAAATATAACATTTAAATTCAATCTACAAATTTAACATTTTTAGTTTTATTTCAAAATTTTCTTTGCTAATTTTTTTTTATTTCTAGATAAATTCTATTGTAAGTTGTAAATAAATTTGTTGCAGTTGACGTTGTTAAAACTTTTAAATTTTAAAATTCTTTACAATTTAGATTTACAAGAAGCCACATTGAAAGCACTAAATGTAGTAACTTTAATGTTGCTGAGCCCGTAATTTTTTGATTTTCATGATAAGATATCAAAGTGTAAAATTAGATTTTTTGCCAACAAAAGTCTTCAGGGCAGGTATGCTTTGGGTAGAGTGAATTTTTTCCTTAGTGGTTGGGAGTGGCTAATGTGCATATTTGTTATTTCGGTTCTATGTTTGTATCAATTGGTGGAATTGAGTGCCACGGGCATTCTCCAGATTTGCCGCGCAAGCCCCAGTCACGTGCTAAACCACTAAGGAAAAATTCACTCTACACTGATTAAATAGGATTAAATAGGGGAGACTGGAGAGACTTGAGACAAAAATTGGATATACATAATTTTTTAGCTCATTGATTGAATTACTGTTTTATTAATTTTATTTTGAAATACAGCACAGTCTCGATATAGTGAACTAATTTATTAAGGAACGCCTTTGTTAGTCCACCGAGGTTGTTCACTATTTAGAGTGCAGAAAAAATACACAACAATGATACTTACAGTGCATTTATTACATTAATAACCTAATATTTCAAATAAAATAAGGAAACACAAATTCTTAAAAAGATACAGTATCCGACAAAAAGAAAGCGACGCATTCATAATTGTTAATTTTAGCAATGTTATTAACACTAAAATGTAGGGGAAAGGGATGTAAGTTGATCATGCATGTAAGTTGACCACCCTGCCTTATAGAAAAAACTTTGAGGTGTAACACCGCTATTTCAAATGTCATCGTGATTATTAACACAACCCTCACTTTTTATGTGGTTTTAAAGTAAATAGACGCGTTGCTGTAGCTTCTACAAACTTTGTATAAAAAGATTTTTCTTTTTATAAAAACTCAAATTTTTCGTGTGCAGATAAACTAAACAATTTTCGTTGATATCGCAAGGTAAATATATGTGTTGAACTCTTATTTCATTGAATTTTACTAATCCAAAGTGAATTTCAAACATATCGTGTATACAACAATTTTTTTGCGAGTGTTTCAAAATAGTGTCCAGAATGTAAGTTGACCACCCCTATTGTTTCCATTGCGAAACAATTTGTTATTACATTTTTATGATTGAACTTTACATCAAATCAACTTCAAACAACTTTAACTAGTCTTATTTGAATTGTTCTTTCTAATACTGCAGACTCTCCTAATTCTGCCAAAATTTGATTTGCTGATAAAAAAGGATTCGCCGATGATAATCTTTTTACTCTTCTATCAAATTGAGGGGTAGTTTTTGTTGGCCTTCCTGTGGATTTTAAGTTTACTACAACTCCCCGATGTTTGTAGTTTATTTATAGTTTTTGACACAAAAGGTTAAATGTGGCATATAGCCTTGTTATCCCAAGCCTTTAAATTGAATAGGGGAGGTTGCCACAAATGGACCGATTTTTGCTTTTTATTTTTTTCTGACTGAACAAAAAGATTTTACAGAACCATTAAAAAAATTTAGTTAATGCAAGTCGGGCAAGAATAAAATTTTCGCAGATGGCTTATATTCCTTCAATATTTGTTTGGCAGCAAGTTCGTCCTTATAATGGACTACTTGTAATTTCAGAAGCTTATGACCGGTTCATTCGAGGAAACCGAGCATGGTCCATTGGAGGAAACTGACTGTATTCGGAAATAAAAAGGCGCAAACAATTTAAACATAACTTTAGCTGTTAGGTGAGAGAGAGGTTTGATTTATTGTTACCACTTATATATGACCTGTTTATTTCCTCTTACAGTCCCGATGATGGCATTTAGTTAATAAAGCCGAAACGTCGCACACTGGGCTGAAAAATGATGTAAAAATTTATTTTCCAATTAATGTTTATATAAAAAATTTTTTTAGTTGGTAATATTAAAAAAATCGCACATTACAATCGCAAAATTCGTTATGTTCTGGTGGATTGTTTTGCGTTTAAATGCTTATGAATATTAAATATGATTATATTAAACAGATGATACTCATAGCAATGCGTTTATTTTAAAATTTATAGGTAAAATAACGATTTTAGGGTTTATCTTAACTTGAACTTTTCGAGCGTTCTATAAAATTGTGAACTTTAAAATTTAGACCTGCGTTACTGTTACCTAAACATCTATATCGTGTATCAATTTCTCGCTGGAATGTTTGCCTATAAGGAAGATATTGTCATTTCAAGTTTTAATCTCTTAATTTTATGTACCAAATCCGCTCATTTTCATCATAAAAATATGAAAAAAATGAAAATATAAATGTATATCAAATATATTTGTAACACGTAAAAGGAATTAGATTAGTAAATTATTAAAATATATCAATTAATTTACTATCACGTATTAAAAACTAACCAATTATAGTTAGAAAATACTATAATAATTTATTATTGTTGCATTGATTATACATAGCGTAAAAGAGTTACCTATCAGCGAAAATTTAAAATTAGTTTTGTTACCAGAACCCACCTAAACAAATTTATATTTGATTTAAACTAATTTAAATTAATTTTTATTAATATATGAAAATAAATTATTAGTAGCTACATAATTATTAATTTGTATCGCTTTCAGTAGCGTCTGTTAATTCAATTTCTGGAGTTAATTCCAGTAATTCCAAAGTTTCGGGTAAAAGATTTTTTGTTTGTCTTTTCTGAAATGGCCGAATACTTGATATAAAAGGATCTGAAGATATTAGCATATTATGTAAAATATCTTCGTTGGATGCTTCCCTGCAAAACTTTCTAGATCGGGTTTCTCTACTCTTTCGAGTACTCTTTCGAGTACACGACAGGTTTAAATTTATCATCAAGAATTTTTCTTATTTTTATAACAAATTCAGGATTTTCTTGTAAATGTTCTAAAATCCTTGCAACATCGTTAAGTCCATTGTTGTACATACTCCTGATTGTAGAACACATGAGCTCCTGCGTATCCTTATATTGAATAAATTCGGTCTTTTCTACCATATCTTTAATTTTCAGTCTTATACAATGAGGCCAATTAAACTCAGAATGCAACCATGAATTATTGTTCTCCAACAAAATTTTTTCAGTACGGTTGGACTGTTTCCACTTCCTACGCAGCTTCAAACAAAGCATTCTAATACTAGTTTTTAAAGTATTCAGTTCTGATTCACAAAAATTGATATCAAGTCTGGAAGTAACCATTTCAAAAAGTTTCTTGTAATCATCAAGATGTGTGTCAGGGGAGCTTTTAAGTAATAAATAAAGATCATAATTTTTTGTTCTTAAATTATAATTCATCTTGATTTGATTTGCTTTTTTTCTAATTCTCTATTCTATTTCCTTTTTTATTTATATTTTCTCGATTTTCAAAACCTTTATAGGCATATTATCTCATCGTATATACGGATCAATGGATTCTGAAGCATGAAAGCTTTCATATTTTAGCGAAAATGAGCGGATTTGGTACATAAAATTAAGAGATTAAAACTTGAAATGACAATATCTTCCTTATAGGCAAACATTCCAGCGAGAAATTGATACACGATATAGATGTTTAGGTAACAGTAACGCAGGTCTAAATTTTAAAGTTCACAATTTTATAGAACGCTCGAAAAGTTCAAGTTAAGATAAACCCTAAAATCGTTATTTTACCTATAAATTTTAAAATAAACGCATTGCTATGAGTATCATCTGTTTAATATAATCATATTTAATATTCATAAGCATTTAAACGCAAAACAATCCACCAGAACATAACGAATTTTGCGATTGTAATGTGCGATTTTTTTAATATTACCAACTAAAAAAATTTTTTATATAAACATTAATTGGAAAATAAATTTTTACATCATTTTTCAGCCCAGTGTGCGTCGACCGACAGCTTACTTGTTTTTGTTTTGCGTATCCAATATCCCGAAAAGTTTTCGTATAAAAACTGCGAATGCGTCTGTCAGTTTGCAAGCGGTTTCAAACTGCTGAACGAATAGATCTAATAGTCCAGTCATTATAGACATTGTTTGTTGCAAAAGGTGGCGTAGAAGATTTTATTTTTTTAACTTGTATATATGGGTGCCAACGTGTAAAAAACAAAATTGCTAACACGGGCGACCTCGGGAGAACTTTTGCCCTCCAAAAAACGTCCACATTTTTGGACTTTTCTTCCCTTTTTGTCCATAACTCCTAAACAGTGCATCCTAGCAAAAAAGCAACAATATAATAAATTAAAGATTCTGTAATTCTGCGTCGAATGAGTACCACAACTTAATAATTCGGTCAAGTGATATGGTCGAAAACGACGGTCAAAGAACGACTACTTTTTCCAACATTGTCGAAAACTGAGAAAGAGTATTATATATGAGTCTGTAATTTGGAGATGAGTATTCTATGAGAAAAACTCATGAATAAAAGTTATAGAAGATCAAATTCTACGTCCAATGAGTACGAACATTTTTAAATTCGGCCAAGTATACCTCTCGAAATTGGCAATCAGAGATTTTGAAATGACCGATTCAGCTTCATGGGTCCTTATGCCAATTGCCGGACATTGGGAGATTGCCAATTTGGAGAGGTCTACTTGTCCGAATTTAAAAATGTTGGTACTCATTGGACGTAGAATTTGATCTTCTATAACTTTTATTTCATAAGTTTTTCTCATACGGTACTCATCTCCAAATTACAGACTCATATATAATGCTCTATCTCAGTTTTCAACAATGTTGGAAAAAGTAGTCGTTTTTTGACGGTGGTTTACGACCATATCACTTGACCGAATTATTAAGTTGTGGTACTCATTCGACGCAGAATTAAATAATCTTTAATTTATTATATTGTTGTTTTTTTGCTAGGATGCACGGTTTAGGAGTTATGGACAAGAAAGAAAGAAAAGTCCAAAAATTTGGAGGTTTTTTGGAGACCAAAAGTTCTCCCGAGGTCGCCCGTGTTAGCATTTTTGTTGTTTACATGGTGACACCCATATATACAAGTTAAAAAAATAAAATCTTCTACGCCACCTTTTGCAATAAACAATGGGTGATATGAATAAAAATGAGCATGAAGTATATACTCAAAATTTTGAAAAATTACTCAGAGTTCTATGAACGAATATAAAAAGTAATTAGGTATATGAGTAGATACCCTTATAAAAAGAATACCCACTTGCGCTGAGCATCTACTTTTCAATCTTATTCGTATAATCTGAGTATTTATTTCAAAATTTTGAGTATATACTTCATGCTCATTTTTATTCATAACACCCAATGTCTCTATAACAATGTGCTCATAGGCATATTCATTTGCCAATTGGGAGATTGCCAAATTGGAGAGGTGTACTTGACCGAATTTAAAAATGTTGATACTCATTGGACGTAGAATTCGACGCTCTATAACTTTTATTTCATGAGTTTTTCTCATAGAGTACTCATCTCCAAACTACAGACTCATATATCGTCGCATGACAAGAAAAACTCATTAACTGCAGTTTTCGACAAAAACGAGATGTTTCACTAAGTGCGTTATTTTATGGTTATGCTTACCTGAAAAAAAATTATGTCCCAATTTATAATATGAATGAGGATTCATTAGCATTTTAAATATCAAAACAATTGCTGTTAAATACGATTTATCAGATATAAAAAATGTTTAAACTTCATGATCTCCGGTTACTTGAAATGTACTTAATGAGTTTTTCTTGTCATACGATGATATAGTACTATATCTCAGTTTTCGACAATGTTGGAAAAGGTAGTCGTTTTTTGACCGTGGTTTTCGACCATATCACTTGACCGAATTATTAAGTTGTGGTACTCATTCGACGCAGAATTAAATAATCTTTAATTTATTATATTGTTGTTTTTTTGCTAGGATGCACGGTTTAGGAGTTATGAACAAAAAAGGAAGAAAAGTCCTAAAATTTGGAGGTTTTTTGGAGGCCAAAAGTTCTCCCGAGGTCGCCCGTGTTAGCATTTTTGTTTTTTACATGTTGGCACCCATATATACAAGTTAAAAAAATAAAATCTTCTACGCCACCTTTTGCAACAAACACCCCTATTTTGATGCTATAATGACTGGACTATAATGACTTTTGCTTGTTTTTAGTTGATTACGCATATTATGACACGTACTTTCAAGGTGCTTACTGATAATCTTGATAAGATATAGTAACTTTCTTACCAAATTATAAATTATTTATGTATAGTATAAATACATAATTTTAAATATTTGTAGTATTTGATAAAATGTGGTTCTCATTTTTTATTAATTAATAATTAATTCGATAAAGTTAATCGTAACACTTTTTGGGTAGAGCATGGTAAATTAAAATCAAAAATTTGTTGATATTGAATATCAACAAATTTTTGATTTTAATTGATAATAATTGAGGCAATCAATCCTCTAAAATTGACTTTTAGATAGAGGTTGAATTCTTATTAATTTTTGATATAAATAAAGTTAGATAGTTTTTGCATTATGTGCAATTTGTTCATAAACGCTGATACTCATAAAAAATAATTATCTTGTGTGTAGGTGGGTCGGTTAAATGCATAGTACCTATCAACGTCGTGTTGCATTTAATTATCAAACGCTGTAAAATAGCATAGTAGCTGAGGATTAATAGGTTTACTTCTACTCACTACGTACCGCTACTTTATAAATGAATTATTAAAAAGATATTCGCCCACGCCGAATCCGGCCACCTTAAATAATATCCAAAAATACTTTTCATTAACCACTTCCAATCTCAAACTCTTTCATCATCATCCAATTTCCTTAACAAATCATCCATTTAACTTTTACTTTTTTAAACCATAAAATTTCATTTCCTTCATAGTAACAAATTCTGTTTATAAAAACCAATCCTGACAATTCTTTCCATAATTATTTACTTTGAAACACGATCTAATTTTATGTCGTTAATTGTTTTAAATTCCACTTTTATTTAATTTCATGTTCTTATTTTAAACGAAGTTTTATTTTTTAAAGAAAATTATATTTATTTTTGTAATCACGAAAGTTTTAGTTTGTTTTGATAAATTTAAATTTTATAAATCGACTTAATTTTATTCCATTTTTCGTTGTTATTTTATTTCAAACATTAAGCGTGCATTTCTTCGATTATTTATAGTGCAGGTGATGATAGCGTTCTCATATCGTTTTCTTATTCTTTTCCAAATTCATGTCCGGTCGTCTTAAATTTTTATTTTCCCATTTTATCTTTATTCATTGGGGTGAGTTGTCCTCGTTAGTTAATTTCAAACGTACTCGGCGATAAGACCATTTTTCTACAGGAAGCTCCTGCATTTTCACTACCCCAAGCTTCTCTTTCTTAATTTGAAAACTTCCAAAATTTTCCTTCCTTGTAATTTTACTTTTTATTTTCTTAAAACTTCTTTCGATTTTGGAAAACCATTTCATTTTATTAGACGGTATGACGTCTTCGTCCGCAATAGCTTCCTCCAAACTATCCTCCCTTCCTGAATCGGGAGCACTTTCCATTTCAAAATTTAATTTGTTAGAATTAATTTTTAATTCCATTTCACTTATAATTTTCTTCGAGTAATTTTGTTTCTTTAGCCAATTAAATTTTCTTGTGGCTTCCAGCCTGTTCCATTTTCTTCTTCTTACTTCCCTACGTGAATAAACTAGGACTTTCTTAATAGTGGCGCCTACACCACATTTTTCATTTTCTTCTGCTGGGATTTCTACCCCCTCGTTTGAATAAACTTCAACCAGGACTTCATTATCAATGTCGCCTTCGACATTGTCTACTAGGGTTGCTACTACCCCCTCATTCACGATAACTTCAATCACCCCAACTTCTTTTATGTTTTCAATTTCTTCCAATTTAAATTCTTCTATTTTAAATTTTTCCACAACCAGGATTTTTTCGATAGGGTATTCTTCTAAAATTAGGGCTTCTACTTCTTCCCATTTTACGATTATTTCTTTTTCTAAACCCATCTCAATTTTTTCGACTGCAGTTTCTTTTTGTTTTTCTTCAAAATTTTTAATTTCCTCCTCCAGGAATTTTTTATTTGCAATGTCGCCTGTGACATTATCTTTTTCCGTTTCATCCTTTCTAATTTCTTTTTCCAATTTTTCAACTTTAATTTCTTCCCATATTTCTTCTGTAACTTCTTCCAGTTTTAGGACTTTTTCTCTAGTATCGCCCATACGACACCTTCTCTTATTTCTTTCATCCTCTTCTTTTAAAACTATTCTCCTTAACTTCTCCCAGTATCTATTCTGGTCTTCTTGCAATTTTGCGTAATGTTTTTCCAATTTTCTCTTTCTTTCGTCATGACCTCCGGTCGCTTCCCAATTCATTTCCCAATAAAATTTTTCCGTTTTTCTCTTCATTTCTTCCCTATATTCATCCTCTAGCCTCATCCTTTCCTCGGAAATCCCTTCCGCCATTCTTACCATCATCCATTGATATAATTCGTCACTTGACTCTTCCATGATTGTTATAATTTTGCCTTTTATACGACTCCAAATTATCTCAGGGTTAAGGTCGGTTCAATTTGTGACATTTATTTCCATCAAAATTATCCAAATTAGATCCAAAAATGTTCACCAATTATGTCCCACGTTAGGGTAGCCAAGATGACGTAAAATAATCCAGCCCCCAACTTTTATTCAAAAACTTTTCAAAAATAATTTAATCGGGCCGCTGAATTATCTTCCGAACATACGCCGCGACTTGCTCGTCGGTTCCAAATTTTTATCACCACTTTATGCGTGACCTTCTAATAATATTCAATAAATTCCACTTTCAAATTTCAAATAAAAATTTCTTCAAATTAATGATCTCTAAAATAAAAACACTTTTCAAATCAACAGTATTTATTTTTCTTTCACAATTATTCAAAAATTTACTCTTTTCAATATAATTAACCAAAATTCGCAACCTGCCCGCACGGCGGTCAAAGTGCGAGTCCCCATTATCTCTCATTTTAACAATACCAACTTATTTGTACAAATATTTTCCCCATCCAATTTTATTGTCAATTGGGGCTCAAAAAAAATACGACAGTATATTACATCTGTTGATTCTAAAATCTACTTGCTAACTGATTTTCATCATTTCGGACGCCACTGCGTTAAATTTTTCAAAACTAACAATTCTTGCAACTTGAACTGCAAAATCTTTTTAGTAGTTTTGAATCTTGGCTATGCTTTAGAGAACGTACTTTTAATAACGTTAAGTAACCAAAATGTTAAAATTTGTAAATATCTGTAAATTACTTTCAATCTTAATTTTAAAGTGCATAGAATAAGAATTTTTGTAATTATTTCATGTCGTTTAAGTGTGACTCTTTTTTATTTTACTGACGTATGTTTATACATACTTTTCATTTTATTTTATAAAAATTAAAGCTGTTATTAATACAAATAACTGTCTATGATCTTTATTGGCGCCCACTCGAGTTATTCCTACTAAAGAGAGAAACCATTTACAAGTACCTACGATACTCGTTAAGATCTTGAGTAACCCAATATCTCCGACGCTGACTGAACTCTATGAGCTAGCCGTTCCGTTAATTCCATCTACGAACACGAAAAGCGGCATCCTTGGCCATCCAGCCATTTGGCTTTGTTTAAGGTGGTACATGTTATTTTATCATTGGTAGCAGAAGGACTGCAAAAGCTCAATAATCGTGGTTTACCATTTATTCCGCTAAACAGATGATCATCACCAAAGAATGAACATTAACAAATTTGCGACGTATCGAAGGTTTCCGTCAGTTTGTGCATGATTTTATTAGATATTTTGTAACCGTAAGGAATACTTCTCGCTTAATGTTCAGGTATCAATAATTACAATATTGTTTTATAAGTAGCATTTATTTGTATTTCCTGTTTTTATATATTCATTTTGTTTAAGATGGTTGCTGGTCCGTCGATGGAAATTCTCGACATTGTTGTTTGTCATCTACGATCTAACCATGACAGCATAATATTTGATAGAAGTGGTCTTCGGGCGAGATTTGAAAATGGTCAGTCGAAGGGAATTTTATAGTGCGATAGTGCTTACCCATGCAGAACTTACCTTTTTATTTACCAATTTATTACTCGTCATTTTTGATAAATAATACCTACATGTATTTAAAATGTTTTTTAATAAACAAGATATTACAAATTATTATCTCTTTTAAATTCTTCTAATTCAAGTTGATTAGCAATCCTTTTCGTTCTAAATTGTTCTCTTCGCTCAGTTCTTTTCTTTTAATGCTTCGTCTCGAACTGGTAGGAGTTATTGTAACCACGTGGTTAAAATCGTTCACTTCATTTTCCATGTTTAATATTTCTCTTTCTTCATCGATAAATCCATTCTCGTGTTGTTCTGAAAAAAGTACAACATCAATTTAAATATTAACAACAACCTCGGAAAGATTCAAGAAATTATACATTAAAATTTTTATTACTTACCAGTTACCACTGATGAACCCAGCAGTGCTATCAAAATTGTTCGACATGGTAACGTCCATATAATATGTTACCGCAGCAGCAACGAAATCCAGCACTGGATCTGGTATTGCTTTTTCTGCAATACTTCCAACAGTTATCAAAACCTGATACCTTTCAAACGTAGTTAACTTGCGTTTTCTACTTAGGAATAGTTTCATTTTCTATATAATGAGAATTTTTCTTCATTATAAAAATAAAATTAATAAAAAAAGTAACAGTGCACTGATATCGTGTAAATAAAATACTTACTTTTGAAGATTTCTCTCTTTTAACTTAATGTTTTTATAAATAAATTCAACAAAACTCAATCTATAATCTTCGAAATCTTTGGTTATAAAAGTTTTATTTTGGTTTGGTTATGAAAGTTTGGTTATGAACCACGTTTTAACCAACATGCAACTCAAATATCACCAAATATTACTAAATATATTACCAAATCTAAGATCAAATCTAAGATCCACCGATCCTACCCGAAGCCGGGACGCATATAAACATTCCTTACCCTCCTCGACACCAGGGTCTCTGAGAGATCCAACAAGAGAGATCCACCCCTTCCCACAGTAGCACAATTTTCCGAATTGGAAGACCCTAGCCTAGGGGATATTATTAGCTGGTATAATGTTGTCAAAATGGCTCTGGAGCGTCCAGAGTGGAGCGGCGCGGAAGAGTCAGTTTTGACAAGGCAAACACTCTCCACTCGGATTCAACGTTGTTAAATTAATTAAAAACCCTTTCCTAGTATTTTTTGTCCTAATAAAAATGCTAAGTTCTGACAAGTACCTACAGCGCCGGCGCAATTTTCAGCCAATCGAAACATGTTTTTTTTGCGCCTGCGCAGAGACCTGGTGTCGAGGAGGGTAAGGAATGTTTATATGCAGCCGGGACTATAGGTAGCGCCAAGATTGTTGCTACGATCCGGGTTTGATGGATCTCGGATTGATCCGAGAATTAATTCTCGACTATTAGTACGGGCATAAGAGTAAAATTATGGACCAATGATTCCTCCCTCTGATAATGCCGCCCATACAATAACTTTCGGTGCTCCAACTGCGGGTTAGTGTCACTCCAGCCTAGCTTTGGTCGCAGAATCGTTGTTTCCATAGTACTCGCCAACGCAAAGCCGATGTTGTGCTCGGGTGAATGATGGCATGGTACTAAATCCCTATTAGCCGATCTCGCGCTTGATACCCTCCCTGCCCAAATATCCAGTAGGCTTCTCAAATGCTAAGAGACTTTTCAAGAATTTTCTGTATGCCTCGTTTTAATAATTCTCAAATTTTATGGCACAAACGATGCTTATACTTGTATTAACTAATACAAACGACATTCAGAAAACTGATGACTAGAGACCGGATAAATAAGCACGTAATTTTGAAAAAAAAAGTGCTTAAAAAAGCACCAAATAATACTAAAAACAGTACCAAATAATACTAAAAATAGCACTAAATAATACTAAAAAAAGCACCAACTTGATCAAAAAAAGCATAAACTTTTATTTAAAAAAAAGCATACACAATAGGTTTGTTCGTTTGTATGAACTAACTTGAACTGGGTTATCTTTTGAGATCAAAATACTCCCACCACAAAAGTTAGATAGTGTTCTAACTTGCACTGCCTACTCCTCCTATGGAGGTCCAGCAAGAAGTTCATGTTCGGTCATGAACTAAGCAGCCAAACGAACACAACTCATTTGCACTAACTTGAACCGAGCAAGTTAGTTCATACAAACGAACAAACCTAATAGCACTTTTTTGTTTTTCAAATTATTCAAAAGCATTTTGCAAGTTTTCAAAAAAAATTAGTTAATTTATTGCCGAAAAAGAGCTTATAAATATTGTTCCAAATGTTGCATTGTCAAATTGTGTCTCCCAGGCCCGTAGCCAGGGGGGGGCACTTGGCCCCCAAAAATTTTGAAAAGACAAAGAAAAAGGAAGAGAAACAACCGAAAATTTTACATTTTAAAATAGTAGTTTACATCACAAGACCGTAAAAAGAGATTTTACAACCGAGGGGCAGGTTTTCGTAGACTAGGCGAAGCCGAGGCACCCGAATGGACCCGAGGGTGTAAAATCACTTTACGGCCGAGTTGGTGTAAACCGCTTTTTGTTGTGTCGGGACTAGGTCACTTTTATTGGTTACCTCGTCTTTTTACTCCCTAGGACGTAAAGGCACTTTTCGTACCTCAAATGAGGCCGTAAACCGCTCACTTTACGGCCGGAATAACGAAAAAGGCTTTTTACAAGTGCCCCCCCCCCCCGCCGAAATGAAATCCTGGCTACGGGCCTGGTGTCTCTTATCATTTAAAATTGTTTAAAAATATAGTATATTTTACATTTAGCAGTTTAACGGGAATTTAATTGGCATAATATTATGAAATTATCATAATTGATAAAATAAGTCCTAAACAAGCACTAAAATAATAAATAAGCATAAAAAAAGCAAATAAGCACAATTTCAAGAAAAAATCAAAAAAGCATAAAAAAGTATATGTCAAATTACTTCTTTTTATGTAATTCGTGTAGACTTCAAATTTCAAAGAGCTGCTTATAAAATTGAACAAAATGAAAAATGCTTAAATCCGGTCTCTATCAGCACTACATTCATCAATTAAAATGGAAATTTGTGTGTTTTCTACACACCTGCGACGATGACGTCACTATCAATCTTTGGGAGACACTCGAACTGCAGTACGGTTAATCCTCAAGTCTAATCCGACCCTCGAACTGCAGTGCAACCTTAAGTATTGACCATAATCTAACACACGAACTGCAGTGAAGGATTAACCCTTGTAATACCCTAATTAGGTAAATAACTTAATCCAAGAAATCAAAATAGTATATTATACACCGAGGGAGTAAAGTGCTACTTTTCGTCATGAGGGTAAAGGTTTTTTACACGAGGCGCAGCCGAGTGGAAAAATTACCCGAAGGACGAAAAGTCACTTTAATCCCGAGCGCGAATATACTATTTTTTGCCTTTCCGAAAGCCGAAAGAAAGAAAAAAATTCAAAACAAATATTTGTTAGAATAAGCGAGAATTACCAAAACATATAGCATAAAGCCAGACCTGTACATGGCATTAATGAAGTACCAACTTAAGTTGGTGGTATTTACTTTTCCTCCCGCTAATTTACTTCCCCCCCCCTCCTAAGAAAAGTGGCACTTTGCTCCCGCAAAACTGCAAAAAAGTAATTAAATTTGATGATTTATAAACAGGACCGGCTCTGAGAATTTTTAAATCTAAGAATTTTTTTGAAGTGAAAAAATATTTGAATAAAATATGGACTAACATTGTAAAGGTGCATTTAATTTCCCAAGTAATTTGCGTTAAAGATCAAATTCGCATATAAATATTAAAATCAATTTAGATTGGTTTAAATTCTTAAAACTTAATACAACTTAGCTACTAGCCAATCACGGATGCAATTTTTTGAATTTAATTTAACCTAATTTAAAAGAAAATTACACCTAATTTAACCTAACCTAACGATAAAATTCGTATTATAATTATATAAATATTAAAATCAATTTAGATTGGTTTAAATTCTTAAAACTTAATAACTGCAACTTAGCCAATCACGAATGCAATTTTTTGAATCTAATTTAACCTAATTTAAAAGAAAATTACACCTAATGTAACCTAACAAATCACGGATACTGATTTGTACATAAAAATATTGTAGATAAAAATTGTAGATAAAACTGCACCGAATTCAAATTAACGTGGAAACCTCAAGACGCTGTTTTAGATTTTGAAATATCGATAAGTAATGCATTGCGCGAATGCTTTACAGATATTAATATTGTTGGATGTAGGTTTCATCTCTCACAGCAGTGGCGGTTATTCCCTATGTGCTGCAGAGCTGCAAGAGCTGCAGAACTGCCAATTATTTTGTGGTTGGTAAATTTCTACTATAGTTTCTAATATATAAGACTACGTTTCCGACCTCAGGAAGAGGTTCGGAAAGTACAGTTTTCCGTATGTTTTCCGATAAAATGATTTAAATAATTACTAAAAACAATTGCCAACCCCCCACCCTTTTGGAAGTTCCCTATTGCAGCACACCTGCTTCATAATGTCACGAGCCGCCACTGTCTCACAGTCATGGTAAGAATTTAATATACAATCACAAAAATTAATATTGTTCAATATGTTTCAATTATATTTACAGGTTTCGCAAAATACAGCATCTTGGATTGACAAAAGAGTACAAAGAAACATCGTCGTTAATCGGAGAGTGGCTACATCTCATATTTGGGTTGACGTTTTTAAAACCTGAGTTAGTGGAAGCCACATTTGTGAACACGGTGTTGCCTTTGAAGCCCAATGATGATAGATTACGGGAATTTGTAAATTATTTTGAAAAAACGTACATTAAGAAGGATTCATTATTTCCACCACACATTTGGGCAGCCGATACTGCAGATATAATTCGCACCACAAATTTTTGTGAATCATTTCACTCAAAATTCAAAAAATATGTTCAGATTCCGCACCCAAATATAGGAGTATTTATTGAAGCTTTAAAGGGAATGCAACTGGACACTGGAAATAAAAAGAACAACAGCAATTTGCGAAGAGACACCAAAGAAATCCAAAGGCGTTATAAATGGGTTTAAAATTGATGTGAAAATACGTCAACTTCAACACGGCGAAATATTAATTGTCGATTTTTTAAAGTGCACATCGAAAAAATTCAGTAATGTATTTGTGGAATAATTTAGTAATATAATTTGTGGATTAATTTAGTAATGTATTTATGGATTAATTGAGTAATTTAGTAATCCTTTGAATTAAAAGGATTAAAAGAATTAATAAATAATCCTTAAAATTCAAACCGCACTGCAGTTCGAGGGTCAGATTATAGGGACCATGGGTAAAAATTAGGAGAGGGATTAACCGCACTGCAGTTCGAGTGCACCGCAATCTTTGATGGTTCCACCATCTCTGGTTAAATAGTTTAATCATGGTTAGTTGGAGTTAATCACGGTTAGTTCGAGTTAATCACGGTTAAATAGAAAAGGCTGTTCCACCAACTTTTTAACCATGATTAAAGGAGCTTAATCAACCCTCAAACTAACCGGTCGATGCTGATCGATGCTTGGGTCGAACTAATCATGGTTAACTGATAGGGGCATGCGCTTTGATTTCAATCGAGCAACTTTCTCTTTCTTTCAACTTGAACTAAAATTGAATTTTATATTTAATAGAAATTATTCTGTCATCGGTGTCTATTTCTTCTTTTTATCCAATAATTTTTTAAGAAATAATCATTTTTGACGAAAAATTATGTTGACAAAATTTTTAAAAATTTTAAGAAAATTTGTCTAAAATGTTCGATAAATTTTTGTTCAAAAATATTTCAGTTTTTGTGATTATTTCAATAAATAATTATTTGTTATAAAAATTTAGTTTTTAAAATTTCGGAAAAAAGTCACTTTCTTGAAAAATTAACGATATTTTGAAAAACGTAAAGAAAAATTTTTTAAAATGTTCGATAAATTTTTGTTAAAACATATTTCAGTTTTGTGATTATTTCGATAAATAATAATTTTTTATAAAAAATTTAGTTTTTGAAATTTTGTAAAAAAGTCGTTCAAGAAGTCATATCAAAATAGACACCGTCCTATTCTGAAAATCACTTATTATTTTGCTATGTCCAAGCTTATTATTTAGCTATGACTTCAATAATAGCAAAAATCAGATAGTGTGAACGTAAAAATATTTATCATATGACAAGTCAGATGAAAAATCAGATAGTGTGAACCAGCTTTAAATAAACATTAAAAAAAATATTATGAAAATATGTGTCGTTTAATTTTAAAGTAGTAGGGTAGCAGCACCCCTACTACAACTTTCACGTGACTATCAATCAGCCAACCAGAAACAGCTTTTAGAAGTTTTTAGCGAAGATATCCGAACTTCAAACGGTTAACTAATCATAGAAAGAAATTACCCGGTGGAACGTTTTTGAAATTAACCACGGTTAAATATTCCTAACCGTGATTAAATATTTCTAACCGTGATTAGTTAACCAACAATTTAATCAGAGATGGTGGAACCGGCCCTAAATTGTCGGTTAACTAATCACGGTTAGAAATATTTAATCACGGTTAGGAATATTTAACCGTGATTAATTTCAAAAGCGTTCCACCGGGTAATTTCTTTCTATGATTAGTTAACCGTTTGAAGTTCGGATATCTTCGCTAAAAACGTCTAAAAGCTGTCCTGGTTGGCTGATTGATAGCCACGTGAAAGTTGTAGTAGGGGTGCTAGGAATCAAATTTAATTATTCCAAATCAAGTTACACTACTTAAACGCTCGAAGAGATTCCTACATCTCTAACTTGGGTTCAGAAAATTTAAACTCGAAAATTCGTTCATAAAATCGACGACGCAAATTTTCACTTGGGGCTCGGACCGAGTCCATCCACAAAAACCCAAGATTATTGTTCATAATCATAACCTCGCCTCATCAAATCAAATCGAAATTCCCCAGAATTTCCAAAAAACACAAATTATTTGTAGGCAACAATTTCGGCGGGAGATTCAAATTATTCACCAAATTTTTTACTTGCTTCGCAGATACACGAAATCAAACACGACAAACGCACAAATCACTTCAGAAATCAAAATATTGTACTTGTGTAGTGTGTTAAGGTGGGATTTTAGCAGTTGAAAATGCTTTGAAATCGATGCAATTGATATACTAAATTGTAGAGTTACTTGTAAACTAATCGATCTATTTTTTTTACCAGGCATTAAAAAGATGTTATTGCAGGGATATCATATGGATATCAACAAATCCAAACTCTCACAACTTTCTGGTATTTGTCCACATACCAAACTGACAAACCAATCATTTTGAGCCTCGTATTCATTTCTATCATTACAAGAAGAAAAACTGTTTAAATAAAGAATAACAACTCATTGGAACGTCCACAAAATGTATAATGAAACGTAAAAATATAGATTGAAAAAGTATGCACTCAACAAAACCTTTAACTTTTCATATCTGATAATAATCTTATCAACACCAACCAGGTGATTTTCCAAAAATATCCAAAATAATATTATTTTCAATGCCATATAATGGAAAACCAGCAAAGTAATACATTGAAAGAATTCTACAAATAAATTATTAGCAACCAAAATTTGTAAATAACTTTTAAGATGTTAATTTTGAACAGTAATAATTTTCCTTCAACAAAACCAAATCGCCTGCCTATATGAATGAATTGGAGAACAAATCTCCAATAGTTAATCAAACATTTTTCAATAACTTTCTCAAAGTTTTACCCATTACAGGAAGTAATGTAATGGGTCCATAGTTTTTGACGGGCCCATGATCCCCGTTTAGGCGGTTTTTTGAGTACCTTATTTTCCATAATTTAGGAAAGTGAGCCATTCTAAGATATGCATTTAAGATATTCAGTGTTATTGATATATTTATAGATTTCTCTAAGAAACGGTCTCAGAATGTTATCATAACAGAGAGCATTCTTAGAATTTTGTTGATGAGTTAGTCCAAATCAATTTGTTCATCGGCTTAATATCTTTCATGTTTTCCACCCAACTACGTTTCTCAAAGTCTGATCTCATTGTTCGGTGACCTACGGAAGAATCAGAATTTTTATCATCATCAAGAAGAAATGTTTCCATTAGGAGTTTCAGCGACTCTTTGGCATTATTTTATCACTATTCATTACCTTGATTATCTTGAATTATTTTAAATTTCCCTGATGCAAGGTTAGTCCTAACTAAAGTGACTATAATACGTCCCGTTTTAAGGAAAGTGTTCCGTTGTCGTAAATCACAGGCTCAGAACGCCGAAATTTCTCGTTTTGAGGTTGGGGACGTGAAATGTCCCGTTTTGGGAAAGAGAGCAACATATTTTGAAAGTCACCTTGTATATAGGCAGTAATATTACGTGTCACTCTGTATCATTGTTCGATCGGCATATGCACGAGATTGTTGTCAAATCGCGATGCATGTGTGTCCAAAGAATGGAAAAAACCTAAAGAAATTTTAAACAAAAGAATCAAGAAATGGTCGATTGCACATTATAGGGTTTGTTCCAACCAGCCAAAAAACCGTACAGTGTACGGTCACTCTCATGCACAATAAGTAAAAATCATACGAAATAGATAAAAAGCGTTCCTTTTTAGCTATTTTGCACGAGCGTGACCGTACGTTGTACGGATCATTGGCTAGTTGGAACAAACCTACAGTAATGCCCACGTATTTTTATCTAAATCTTTTGTAACAAATTTTTTCCAACTTTTATTGTAACAATCAGAATTATTAAGTAAGATATATAATAAAGTTGAACGAATGTTAAACTTAAGTCAGAAATAAAGTTAAGGAATGATTTTTAATCAAATATCCACTCATGGTACTGAACCCTCGATGTCAGTAATATGGACGACCGAAGACCGATGATGATATTAAACCACTAGAAGAATAGTAAATAATTATTAGACTGGAGAGAGCAGATTGTGAATAATCAAGTTGTCGATAGTTAGTTGGCGAAAGATGTTAGTGGAGAGTCGTCGGTAGTTGGCGTTAGAGTGGTCGATGTAAGATCGTCGATGGCACGTTCTCCAATGAGGATGCTAGTCATCCCTTGTTAGCTAAGGTAATAAAGACTTATAATCGAAATTATTATTATTATAGTAAAAATCATTCTTGAACTAAAATTGGTTTCCTTTCAATCTGAGCTATGCAACCCCAAATCAGACAAAATCAAGGCGTAATTCAAAGATCCCTTTTACGATTTTTATCATCACATTATCTCTTGCTTTTTTAAGTAAGTTCTTAAAATAATTCTTAGCTTCAACCATCGCCGATGAAATGAAATAAATGATTTTTGATAATGATAAATGATAATTCTATTTTTATAGAGGAGGATTTTCTCTTTAAAGTAAGGAAAATGTTCTATTAAATATTTTGAAATTGAGTTCCTAATTTTTGTAATGCTGTTGTTTCCATTGACTTTTCCAATGGAAAAGTGATAGCATTGTGTTATTAAAGTATGAAAGTCTATACCCCGCCCCCTCACCTTGAAAACAATAATACAATACTTGAAATAAGGCAAAAGCAATATTACTATCAAAGAAGCAGCATTGGGTATCTGGGTTACCTCATCAAAATTTCTTAAGTTTATGTGAATAATCTTGAAGTGATTAATAAAAGTTCCTAATACCCAAGTAAATATCTACTTACATTTTGGTTGTTTTACTTCAAATTCTTCTACAACATTGAATTAATAATATGATAATAAGTAATACTAATAACTATACAAATTTTAAACCAGGATGAGAACCGTTAAGCTCTTGAAAAATAAAATTTTTTACATTTATTCAAAAACATCATTTTAAAACGTCGGTTATAAATCATAGGATAAGTAAGTGATGTGTAAATACAATAATTGAAAATCGCCATGTTCATGGCGAAAATGATAAGCTTTTGTTAAGTTTAACGCGAAGAGCTTAACAATAATTGTTAAAATTGTTATTGTAACAAGTAGGACGAGAATAGCACTGATTAACATTCGTTAGCAATATATAAATGTTGTAAATAAATCCAATAGAAAATACGATAATTATGTTTTCAATTTCAAAGTTGAAAATATTCATAATTTAGTAATTGGAAAAATTATTTTGTAGATATCAGATAATACCTTACCGTGAATTACAAAAATTGGCTTTTGTATTATCAGGATACATAACAATACCAAATATTATTTATTTCATCGATAACTGTATTGTGTTGAAAACTGGGGGATAAAAATTTATTGAAAAGAAATTTTACATTAAATATTCATAACCACCCTGATATGCTAAACTGCTCTATTTTCATTTATAAACCAGAACGAAGTGCAAGTGACACTCTTCAAAATGGAATTTTTTCGTCAATACATCTTGAACACTTCATTTCATGGTTTCAGATATTTGGCTGAAAGAGATAGACATTGGACAGAAAGGTAAAAAGAAATTTTAATAACAGCGGTAACAATTTATATTGAAATTTTAGAATATTTTGGTTGGCTTGTTGCATTTTGAGCTGGATTGGATGTGCACAGCTCATGCATGCTGCTTGGTTTGACTTCAAACATAATGCAATTAGTTTTGTGGTGGAAACCAGCTACCTGGAATGGAACACAAAATTTCCATCGGTAGCAGTGTGTGAAACGGATAATCAAGAACGAATTGGTGACGTCACGGATAAGTATGTACGGTAATTTGTTGAGATCTCCTACTACTCACACGAAATGATTTTCAGGTTGTATGGTGATCCTCACGATTACAACTTGGACGAATTGGTTAAGGAATTGGTGTTTTTTCGTGGATTATCCTACTACACATTACAGATATGTGGCCCAAATGCACCTGTAAACGAGCACTGCATTACGAGAAACTTTAGCATGTTTGAATCTTTGGTAAATGGAATAATTATCTTTACACTATATAATATGAAAATCATGCATTACATACATTTCGTAGGTTCGCAGTCCTTGCAATTTACTTTTCAGAGAGTGCAAGTGGGATGGTGTCCTGTTCGATTGCTGCAAATATTTTTCCAGAATGGATACAGAACTAGGAATGTGTTATGGTATAAACAATTTTCAGTTACGGTATAATTTTAATAACTCAGAAGATAATAATATATTCATTCAGCTTTTCATTGTAGAAATCGAAAAACACCAAGATTAAAAATGGAATCTAATTTACACACTGGGCCAGGAACGTTGTATATCGAATTATTTGGATATTCCAGTGTAAGTAATCAGAGTTGCATCTGTTCATGTTTGTGTGGGTAATATAAATACAAAATTACTATTTTTAGCTATACATATTGAGCGAACAAGATGTTCCAACACTCACATCTCTACAAACAGATGTACTTCAAATTTCTCCTCATATTCATTATCATAGATTCATATCCCTTAAAGAAATTGATAACGAAAAGGAAGTAAGTGTATAAGTAGAAGAACCAACTTATATATTACTATTCACAATGTTTGGCACTGGGTAAACTCACCAGAAAGTTAATTCTATCAAAAGCTTCGAATTTCCTACCAATTTCTTCTTCTTCTCAGTCTTTGTTCCGCCCACTGCTGGACATAAGCCTCTCCCACTGGGGAGATCGATTTAGAACTATAGTTGTTATATATCCAGTTGTAGCTTGCTGGGCTAACCTTCAGATGTGCCTGTAGTCCTGTTTTTTTGTTAACAGTGTCAGTCCGTCAACTCATGGGGACCTAGTCATAAGAAAGTTTTTCTCTCCATGTTTGAACCGAGTACCCCGCAATCGCATCCAACTGCGTTAGCTGCTAGGCAATGACCGTCTCTAACAATTTCTGAACT
The DNA here is from genome assembly GCA_958510855.1 of Rhagonycha lutea. Lineage (NCBI taxonomy): Eukaryota > Metazoa > Arthropoda > Insecta > Coleoptera > Cantharidae > Rhagonycha > Rhagonycha lutea. The sequence goes on along the minus strand of OY294039.1, from coordinate 17,652,201 downwards.
CTTTCAATTATAAAACGGTGTATTTCATTGCTGTTCTTTTTGAATTCTAGAAATATCTCTCTATTTCTCTAATACAGCTCACATGGCAAGTCGACCTCCATTCGCACGCCTTTCCATTAAAATCGCAAGTCCTTCGTTATTACATAACCAAATTCTTTTTAATAGGTTCGGGATGTAGACATCTCACAACGTAATTGCCGTTTTGCTGAAGAATCCAACTTGAACACATATCATTACTACAGTTACAGCGCATGTAACGTACAGTGTCGTAAAGATGCCCAAATATCAAAGTGTAACTGTACCCATCATTTTATGCCTAACGCAGGTAAACACTTTATAACCTCTAAATTTCAAATCGTAACTTGAAAATTTAGCTCCTAAGGAACAATGCGACATCTTAGGTTTGGAGTGCTTAAACAAGAACTACAACGACCTTGCTGTACTCAAGGCTTCTTGGGCAAACAGACCAGGTTTGGTGTGCAATTGCATTCCCAGTTGTACAGAAATTGAATTAGCAGTTATCAGAGATGATAAAATGGGGTAAAAGATCAACTGTTTATAAAATTCAATTCTGATTGACCATATTTTAGAATTCATGAAGAATTTGCCGTAGTAGAATTGTCACTGGAGCGTTTACCTTCTGAGAGATTTAAAAGAAATGTTGTTCGAGGAAAACTTGATTTAGTTGGTAAGCATAACTAGCATCGAACTTTAACTCAGATCGGATCATAGTATTTTATGATTTAAATTTTAGTATCTATGGGTGGAAGTGCTGGATTATTCGTCGGTGCAAGTATTTTAAGCTTTGTTGAATTGCTGTACTACTTTAGCTTGCGTTTTGGACACAATTATCTCGAAGCAAAGACCAAAGAACAATCCGAAAAAGAAACGGTAGCAACAATCACTAATGTAGAAAATGCTAATCCGTTGCCATTAGTGCATTAATTATCGCGGTATTTATAGTTACTAATGATTAAATTGTTAGTACATACTCTGAAGCACATATTTATTTGGAAGAATAATTAGGACTTGTAATTTTAATAAAACACACGTCATCAGATTTCGAAGTTTGAAGCCACACAGGAATCACTTGGAATTGGAATTAATCCATTATCCTGAACTTCGGAAAAATCGATTTTTATAATATTGAGCATCTCGTTAATCCAGTGAATTAACAGTGTATTAATATAACTTTTGTAAAAATAAAAATTTTGAAATCGAGAGAGAGTTTTATAATTAGCATTTGTTAAAGTCCTATGATCTACTAGATAATAATAATATGATGATAGTAGATCAAATCAGTGATTCCCATGTTGGATCTTCTTCTTGTTAGCTGTTAATCTTACACCAAGAAATAAAAAATTATAATATTTTTTTAAGTAAATGTTAAAGTGCCCAGAATATTTACTGCTGATGGACGCCAATTATATAAATCGAGCACTACTTATATCGTCGTATGACAAGAAAAACTCATTAAGTACATTTCAAGACAACAGAGATAATGAAGTTTAAACATTTTTTATATCTGATAAATCGTATTTAACAGCAATTGTTTTGATGTTTAAAATGCTTATGAATCCTCATTCATATTATAAATTGGTACATAATTTTTTTTCAGGCAAGCATAACCATAAAATAACGCACTTAGTGAAACATTTCGTTTTTGTCGAAAACTGCACTTAATGAGTTTTTCTTGTCATACGACGATATATTCATATAACCACAATGCTAACTTTTCATGAGTGTCGAGTTAGTGGTATGTAATAAAATGATCAAATTAAATGGCACTCTTTGCAATTTTTTATTTATGATAATTTAAGGTAACTTTTAGGGCGTCAGGTTGGTGAAAAACAAATTCATAGTGTGCATAATCCACCTAAAATGAACAAACTTGTAATGGATACTCGCCTATAATGAACTAATTTCGAGGAATTTTTAAACTAAACTCATATTATTATAAAAGTATTGTAAAACAGCTAAGCAACAGTTGGATTTGACAATGGTAAAAAAAGATCGAGGTTACCTGGTGCATTTTGACCTATTGTGCTTTAAGTGTTAAATTAGATTCCATAAGAAAGTGTATTTGTATTTCCAGAACATTCCAGAAACAAATGTGCTAATAATAAAAGGAAAAATTTAGCATCAGGAGCAGGTATCTTATGTCAAATATGTGATTTGATTTAATTCTATAAGTTAGTTGTTATTAGCGTCAGTACTTCTAAATTATTGAAAAAGTAAAAATTAATAAAACGTAAATGTAAAATATTATACTACTACTCTTTTCTGTGCGGCCGGGTCATTTGAAAAAAAATTTTTAGAACACTGCTTCCAAAAAAGCTCTAAATTTAGCCAAAAGTAGTGAAAAATATTGTAAATTCCTGCGAAAAGTCAACCATGAAAATCTGTATTCTACAGAGGTAGGAGTAATCCTTTATTTTACAAGTTTTTATTTATTATTTATTTTTTATACTTTTTATTTCTTTATATTGTGGTGTACTAAAACCAACTTTACAATCACTCACTCGGAAAACTAAGGTAGTTGTAATGTTTCGAACATTCACAATTAAGTTCCGACTGCCTTTTTATAGTCGGAGAACAAATTCGAGACTGCTTTTTCTACATGGAAGACCGGATTCTAAATTCATAAAGAGACTCGGGTAATTTCTAACTGTTTAATAGATTTGAATGCAAACTATAAAAATTCAACCTTCTTGTTCGGACTACAGATAGTCGTTAGCCGTATGTGTCGGTTTTGGTGACTGTATCAGACCACCATTACATTTAACTTCAATTCTGCTAAATGGCGATCTGATCCAATGAGATAAAGTGTGGCGCACTTAAAATTTGTACAAAATATTTCAATAATAAAGTTTTTAACACACCAATAAATTGTTTGGGTACTGCTGAGATGTTGGTCACGCCTTCAGAAATCTGTTCAGGTAGCCGACCATGTGCAACCATCAAAAATCACGCTTTCTTGTGATTGTCGCCTTTTATCTTCATTAAACTTTATCAAATTCTAGTGAAACTGGTGTAATCGCTGCTGTTTACGAACAAATTAGTGCTTTTTGTGAGTTTGTACACTTGTACATCTGGATTAACAGCCGGTTTTCTGGTACATAACCTCACCTTTTTGTGTGCCTCGTTTATGATAAATTTCCACTATTTTGGAAACTTTATTCTAGAAATATAAAACTCGAAAATTCGCAAATCAAAATCGACGTCGCAAAATCTGCAACTGGCTTGCACAACGTCGTCGAGCGGAAAGCAAAATTTATCATTCTTAACCTCTTATCATCCAAAATTCTAAATTTCCCTAGGATTTCCAAAAAGACATAAAATAGAAGGTAACAGTTTTATCGGTAAATTTGAATTTCAAGCACTAATTTAATCTTCTTTGTAGGTTTACCAAAAAACAAACAAAACAACCGCACAAATCACTTTTGGAATGGCAAATTAACATAAATAAATAAAATATTTAATTAATTAATAAATGTACGTTTTTCTTGTGGTTTATTATTTTGTGAATTTACATTTGCAAAAATAAAACATTTATACTATGTGTTTGAAAATATCTCTACATATTGAAAAGGTAGATGTAATTTTATTCATAGTGGAATAATTTTCATTTTCTTCTGACAGATAAATATATTTCAATTTTATATAGCAACGTAGATATAATACTAAGACCATAATACAACCGTTTGCTAACATCGAAAAAGTAGGGTTATGAACGGTAAAATTTAACACCCCCTACCTGCAAACATGGACTCCTCCTGACAAATATTCGTTTCTGCACATCAGCCACTCCCAACTACTATGAATAAAATTACCTCTATTGTCTAACATTTGCCTCTAAAATTGATTATATTCCCAGTAGAGAGCTATTTTGTGGAGATATTGCTAAATTGTACCAATATAATTACATATGTGGACACTGCTCCTACGATCTAAACCAAAAAAATTCTTATAAAAGAGGAATACCTCAGTAAAATGTACAGTTTCACTCAGTGGGGGCGCTTGAATTTTTATTCAACAATAATTATTATTTATACTCGAAACTACCAACATATCCTTACCGAAAACAGAAAAGTCATATTCATTGGGAAAAGTCCTCCTGCCGATAGTGAGTCATCTTCGTGTAACAGCATGAGTGAAAATGAAGTTACCTGTCAAATAGCATATTAAAATAGAAAGTTATGTTTGTTTAGTTTTCTTACTTCTTTTTTTAAATCATTACCAGGACCATCGTAAGTGAATAAGCTAAAGAGTTTATTTTTCATACCGACCCTCTAAAAAATTATAACGTATAAATAGTGTATTAACAAGGAAAGACTATCAGGTATTACCATCACCGATTTGAATCATTTAATATTCATCTCGTACTTGGCTGAAAAGCGCCATGTTGCCACTTGCAACAATTCAAGTCCTCAATATGAACTTCAAATCGGTGCTCGACACCTGATAACCTTCTCTTCTAACAAGGGGAGGGCCAACTTTAGTCGTCACAGATCTGCACCACTACCCTTTATACCTTTTCAACCCAATTTAGAGCGTCACTTGATGAAAATTTAGCCACCCAGAATTCAAAAAATTTTGAGAAAATAATTTTGAAAGAGTAATGTAAAATTAAAATTTTTAGTAGTTCAAACGTATCGAAGTATTATTCTCTTCGAGGAGGTTATGTCGAGCAGCTGTAAAGTGTCAACTGATGATTTAGGAAGGGAATAATACTTCGATATGCTTGAACTACTAAAAATTTTAATTTTACATTACTTTACAAAATTATTTTCTCAAAATTTTCTGAATTCTGGGTCGTTAAATTTTCATCAAGTGACGTTCTAATTGGGTTGAAAAGGTATAAAGGGTTGTGGCGCAGATCTGTGACGACCAAAGTTGGCCCTCCCCTTGTAAGTTGAAATTACTAGTATTAATACCTACCTGTTTGCCTAATACATGCGCATATAAAATAATTAGCAACGTCTCCATTCCATATACAAATATAATTGTCAAAATTATTAATAATGAAAGGTAGGATATATTTGATTTATCGTGTAGCATAATTATTTCAATTAAATAGAAGGAATAAGTTACAATGTTGGCAAAATTTGTCATTAAATTTATAATTGTTAATTGCACGAATCCTAATTTATCTATATCTTTCACAACATTGCACAAATCGAAATGAATGCTTTGGACTTTTTTAATATCCATAACCGTACGTTGGTTTTTTAATCCATATTTGTTTAAACAATTATTATTTAGTAAGAAAAATCGCTGACTTATTAAAATTAACCAACTTCTACATGCAAGACTTACAGATAATCTGTAGATAGCAATTACAAATATTATTAACCACACACTGAATAACTTGAAATCGGATAGATCTATCCAAGTGAATTCTAATAATACAAATATGTTCAACGAAAAGAATATTATTGAAAATATATTGAAATTACGCGCCAGTTTATTGTTAACACTGATGTTTATTTCTAATAACTTTTTATCGATTTCTACAATTTTGTAAAAAAGATCAATAACTCGATTCGGGAACAAATTATTAAAAATTTTTGATAAAATTAAATAAAGGAATGTGCTACATGTTACAAACACCTGTATAAACATGTAAAAAAAACCTCTGTTATCAGATTCAAAAATTTCTTCTCTTAAATAGAAGCAATATGCAATAAATAGAAGAGTGGCCGAATAGGAAACAATTTTATACAAACTATAAAATTGTAAAACTTTTAACTTTCTGTTGTTGCACGGTCCAGAAACTGTAAATGGTTGTTCACCTATTATTTTTAGCGACAGATAAATTGGTGACAAAGCTGTCCATAAATCAGAATCAATCAAACCTTTCATTGCTAACTTTGAAAATAATGCTTCAAACGTTTAGTACCTATTATTGATAACCCAATCTACTTGCTTTATTAGGCATACTATTGACTCGTTTCCCTACTTGACATGATCAATACCCAGATGTAATGTATAATATACAATTATTAATTGAAGTGCTTTTTTAATAATAATAATTATTATGTTTTATTACATAACTCTATTCGCTATGTGCATTCCTCCTACTGCCCTCTGGTGGCTCAATAAAGAAAATTACTCGGGACTGTGAACATTTTATGTTCACTGTGAAAATAGTACGCCATGAGAAATTTGAATATTTTTGCTGTCATAAAATTTGAATACTAACTGTTTTATAGCAAATAATTTAATTAATTTTGTATGATCACGTGTTTATGACATAATGCAAGTCCCGTTGAGGTTCTATTATCGGCCACTCCGAACGCTTCGTTCGATTTGCTTATCCCCTCTCATACCTTCCACATAGCGAATAGTAACGTAACTCTATAGTACCGTTGAATAGAGAAACAAAATTAATGGAGCTAATGTGCAGTAACGAAAATTCGTCATATCTACAACGAACGAGTGTTAATATTGGAAGCGTTCATCTGCTTACTATCTATCTGCGGTTTGCGCCGAATTCTTTTGCAGAATTGCGCCGAAATAACTGCGAGTACTTCATAACCATGACCCATTATTCACAGGCCAGGTATGTAATAACTGGTATACAACAACTGTAGGTACTGCGGTGATATTTAATCAAATGAGGGTTATGCTTATCACAAGTAAAATAGTGGTCTTGCGCGCATATGCAAGACGAAGAGAAGGACCATAAAGGCACAATCAATACAAAAAAATAATATCGTTCAACAGAGCTGAAACAATTTAGAAAAGTTAAGCCTTTATGTGAGGATATGGTTTTTTGAAAAGAGTTGTCATCAGGACATGCGGTTATTGCTGTGTTACTAAGTTTAAGTTTGTTTATTGTTCAATTGTTAAGTTATGTTCATTATTAGCTTAAGTTTTTGAATTTATCTAGGTACCCGGAAGATATAGGTGCCTTAGGATAAATTAATCAAGGAGTAAGGGATGTTTGGTATTTTGGGGAGGAAAAACAAAAGAAAACAAGATAAGCTTTGAAACAAATTAGTTCATCTTTGGGTCTAAACCAAGAGGTCGTAAATTGCGGACCAAAGAAATTAAATTAAATTAAATTGAAGAAATCTTGGTTGGTGAAACGAGTAAGTCGCACATTGTGGAGTAAATATAAAAAAATTAAGTGCACGAATATTTGGAATAAAGATCAAGGGTTTTTGGATGAAAATATGGCAGGACCAATTGGAAAAGAATACAAGAACGAGATTTATGCTGAATTATAGATGAGTAAATAAGGAGGAGATACAGGGAATCAAAACAGAACAAAAAGCACCTAAGGACTACGGGTCTAAGGGTTAGTGTTTTCTTCTCTTCATAATCGAACTTACTTCTGCTAGTCTATTAGAATTAGATATTTATCTTTTAATGTAGGTGCATGACATTAATTATAAAGTTAACATTATACAAGCTAAATAATAGTATGCAAGTTAAGATGTGAAGGAATATTACCATATTATAGGTCACGGCAGGTCAAGGTTATGAAAACTTTCATTATGGTCTTCACAACCGTGGTTTATATACGATTTTGATATTATACAACCTTGATATTCTACATCTACGTCTGCGGAGCATCCATTTCCAGAGCTTGCAGCTTTAGGCTATATCTCACTGAGACGTCCCACACCTCTGAATTATATAAAGCAATGCCCTCAACTATTATCGAATATATCCTTTTCTTTGTGTAATAAAACCGCCCTAGAAATTTTATTATAAAATTTTAAAACACTCTTCTTGATTAAATTTTGAATAGGGCGGAAAATCACCTTCTTGCCTGACTGTTCAATCGTAATCGCTTTAAAAAAGCCGGCCTTATCCATTGACCTTCAATACTTTTCCGAAATAATTTTGCTTGCAAATTATACATATAATATATTGTCGTGTAACAAAAACTCATGATGAGTTAACAGGTGTAATTCAATGATTCACAGTGGTGTAATGCAAACACCAAATTTGCACGCATAGTTTATATGACACAGGGACAAGGATGTTACTATTAACACATTTTACACAGAGATTTTGATGAACTTTAATTTTGGTGAAGTGATAGTTTATTTCCTTTGTGTTGTGTGAGAATCTGGACCTGCAAAGCAAAGTTGTGTATTGGAACTAATTTTAATTCGCCGCTATAAACTGATTTGTGATTAGGAGTCCGTTGGGAATGTTGGAAATTGTGAGGTGGTAGAGAATGATAAGGCGACTTGGACGTCCATCTTTTGTGTGGAACGGAGGTGTAAATTTTCAAAGACGAGTAATTTTTTCCTAATTTGGAAAATTTGGATTTTTCTTTTGAGAACATTAATGTTATGGTGTGAGTATCACACAGAGAAGCCAATTAGTGAATGGAAGTGAATCCCATGGTAGTTGGATTGGAAAATTTTGATTGTTCTTATCAAATTTTGGATAAAATTTGGAGTCCGCCATTTTATTGTGCAACCGTGATTTTTTTTTGATTTTATGTGATGAAATGGATGATGATGTTATTCTATTTTTATAAATAACTAGCTGTTGCCCGCGACTTCGTCCGCGTGGAATTCACTTTTTTGCGCGCAAACCTTTTTCCTTCCTTCTCTATATTCTATTCTCTAATCCATCGGTCTCTCTCTCCTGGTATGTAGTCCACAGTTTCTCCATGCAGTCCTGTCCTGCACGCTCTCTTTCCACTCATCCACCTCTACAGATCCCAAATCGTACCTCGCTTGTTACTCCTGGCTTCAACATTACTCTGGCACTCCATCCTCCAACTCCCATCAGTTCCCATTTCCGGCTACCTCCACCTCTCGTACTCTTTGTATCTTCCTCATTTTCCCTTCTTCTTTCCATTCCGTTTGACGTTTCATTTCTCTCTCTCTACTCGCGCTAGAAACGACAACCCAAATCAACTTTTCGGAGGTTCTCGTTCTATCCTAACCTATCTCACACTTTTATTTTTTAATTTCTGAAAGTTTATTCTTTTCCTTTCTAAAGAAAATTCCATGCTTCTGGACAGTAGACCCACCGGTTTAGGCTGTGCTTTGGAAACTTGAAGGACGTCGACAGTGGGAATCTCGTTAGTCCATTCGCCCGCGTCACCACTAATTACATATTAGGTGATAAATCCCATATTTATGTATATTTTTTTTTATAAAGAAAATCCCATGCTTCTAAACGTAGACCCACCCGTTTAGGCTGTGCTTTGGAAACTTAAGAGACGTCGACAGTGGGAATCTCGTTAGTCCATTCGCGCGCGTCACCACTAATTACATATTAGGTGATAAATCCCATATTTATGTATATTTTTTTTATAAAGAAAATCCTATGCTTCTAAACGTAGACCCACCGGTTTAGGCTGTGCTTCGGAAACTTAAGAGACGTCGACAGTGGGAATCTCGTTAGTCCATTCGCGCGCGTCACCACTAATTACATATTAGGTGATAAATCCCATATAGATGTATATTTTTTATTCTAAAGAAAATTCCATGCTTCTAGACATCATACCCACATTTAGGCTGTGCTTTGGAAACTTGAGAGACGTCGACAGTGGGAATCTCGTTAATCCATTCTCACAATGGGAATCTCGTTAAGCCATTCTCTCGCGTCACCACTAATTAGATAAATAGTGATAAATCCCTTTCGGATAGGATTTTCACAAAATCCTTTCTTAGTGCTCGCCTACGTGATAACAGGAACCTCTGTGCAAAATTTCATCGCTAAGGACTCAGTAGTTTGGGCTGTGCGTTGATATATCAGTCAGTCAGTCAGTCAATCAGTCAGTCAGTCAGTCAGTCAGTCAGTCAGTTTATTATTTTATATATATAGATTAATGGAATGGTTTTTATTCTACAACAACGAATATTGGTGTTAATAAATTTTCGAATTACAAAACGTCGAATTATTATATTGAGGTTCAATTTCATACCTGTTATCTACAGATGGATTTGGTTACAAAAATTGGATGATAATCTACGATTCATCAAATTGGAGAAACCCATAATTACAACTAAAACAACATTCAAAACTATGAAAGAAGGCGTCAGTAGCGGTGATAAGATCAAGCTTGACAATGAGTGATCACAAAACTTTTGGTAATATGAAAAATTTGATATTATTGTTAATAATTAATGTAATTGATTTATTTAAAACTAACATTTGCACACATAAAAGATTGATACAAAAAACAATTAAGGTTTTCAAATTATAAATGAACGTAAATGCGTTGTTTTTTGTAACATCTTAACACATAACACTTTAGTTCCAAAACGGTAAATGTACCGATTTATAAACTGAGCGTAGTAATTTTTTTTTAAGATTCAACAATGAAATTTTTGGTATTTTGGTTAATTTGTCTATTTTGTTTTTATTACACGATTTTGGTCAGTATTGAGGTGTTTTATTTTTAAGATTTAGAAGCAAACAAGTCTACAATTTAGGGTTGGCTTATATTTAAAATTAAATTAGAAAGTGCTAGCATTTCTCAATAAATAAGAGTCTCATGTCTCATTTAGCTGTTCGCTGAGTTAGCTGGTTAGGATTGCCATCCACCGTGTGGGTAACCAGAGTAATTTTGTTGATTTTAATTTTCATTTTTTTAAAAACCATTCGGTGCAGGACAATATATTTCGCTAATTTTTACTTTCACAAATTTCCTCTTTCAAATTTTGGTTCTGTAAGAAATTTTTTATAGACTATGTATTTTGATACATTCTTCGATGGTAGGGATTTCAAGATCAGACGTATAACTAATTAGTTAGGTACGAATAGGCGGACAAGTAGCTCTTCTATTTGTTAAGGTTATGTGTACTGACTTTTTATCGTTTGCTTTGATACGCCACTTTTTTAACCACTTTTCGAACTCAGTGAGGTAGATTTGTAGTAGTGCGGACGCGGTTAATGCATCGGGATGAGACACCAAGATTGCAGTATGATCTGCAATGTTCGCCACTACTGTATCTCGGGTTGTTGGTAGGTCAGCTGTAAAAATCAGATAAGGAATCGGACCAAGCACACTGCCCTGAGGGACTCCAGATTTAATTGGAAAAAGTGAGGAGACCACATCCTGGACTTTCACGAGGAAGTGTCTATTTGTAAGGTATAACTTTAATACTTCGTAATAGGAATATGGCAGGTATTTTTTAATCTTGCAGAGGAATCCAGGAGTCCAAACCTTGTCGAAGGCCTGGGTTATATCGAGAAACGTAGCTGTACAGTAACTATTGTCTTCTATGCTGTTTGCGGAAACCGAACTGGTATTTTGGGATTATTTTCTGTTTTTCAATAACTTGCAATGAAATAGTTTTTAGAAATAGTTCTTAGAAATAGTTTTTCGAATACCTTCGATAGAATAGGTAGCAAACTGATAGGTCTATATGAGCCAGATTCCGTTGAGGTTTCCCGGTTTAAGGATTAAGATAATTTGTGCAACCTTCCAGTGTAAGCGAAAATATCCCGTTCTCAGGATCGAATTGTTGATTATGGTAATGAATTTGAATTATCTTGTAGTTCTTTTAGAACTTTTGCAGTTATCAGATATGCTCCTGGGGATTTTTTGATGTTTAGTTCTTTCTTGAAACATGTTATGACTTCTTTCATTTTGATTTGCTTGATAGGCATTTCCATTATTCGAATGGAGCATCGAGAAATTCGTTGATTGATTCATCTTCGTGAGGAACTTCTGATTGGAATGGTTTAAAAGCTTCAGCCAAGTGAGCGGAAGAAGTGTCCGCCTTTTCTTTGTTGCTTCTTGCCCATTCATTTGTGGAGGTTATGATAGATTGGATGTCTGTTGGGGTCTTTTAATTTTCCTTGTTGCTTTCCACAGCGAGTAATCCGTTGCTTCAGTTGCTGTCAATCCATTTAAGTAATTTTGGATTTCCTGATTTTTATTCTTCTTTAGTAAAAGCTTAAGTTTTCGAACTGCCCTATTATAGTTAGTTCTATCGCCAGCTGCTCTAGAGATCTGCCATATTTTTCCTAGTCTCCGCTTTTCTCGTATTTTTCCTTGAATATATTTTGGGTAGCGGTTTTCTATTTTTTTATTTGTGTTTCTTGGTGTGGCTTCCCAAGCTGCTTCTTGTTAATTTTTTGTTAGGCCTTGCACTGCTTTAGTTTGCTTATTATGCAGTGTTACAGGTTTTAGTTGTTCAGCAATTTGAGCAGAAAGTGTGACTATGAAGCTCAAAACAAGACTTGATGGTGAGATATGTAGTTGCACGAGATGCCTCCGACTACACAGAAGTCCAGTACATTTGGGAACTTTTCTCTGTCAGTAGGCCAGTAAGTTGGTTCACCCGTAGAACAGTGGCTAAAGTTTTTATTGATCATCACTTGGAATAACTGGCGACCTCTCTGGTTGGTAAATCTTGATTCCCAGTGAGTATGCTTGGCATTAAAGTCTCCACCCGCAATAAAGCGACTACCAATTGCTTCGAAGTAGTCCATGTATTGCTTTTGAGTCATGCTGTTCTCGGGGGGACAGTAGACTGCGATTAATGTATTTTGTCTACCTTGTAGCTTGTTATGTTTTTGGGGATATTTAAGCAATTCGTGGTGTTTTATACTTTTTTTAATGATGACTGATGTAATATGTACCTCCTCTTGCTCTTTCACAAGGATGGTGGGTCTCGTAGATGTTATATTTTGAAGTATCTTTTGTTGGTAAAATGAGTTTCGGATATTAACATTACATCAATATCGTGATTGATTAGGAACATTTTAAGTTCTTGTGCTGGCATTACGCTGTTATTTCTTACTGGTATCACTGTTGGTGGTTGGCTTTCCTCTCTTAAGGATGGGTATATTTTCTTTTGGATATTTCTTTGGAAGAGGCGGTCGGAGCATAGTGGTCACGCGAGTTGACTATGAACGCTAAAATACCCGGTTCGAATCCGGGTGAAGTAAGAACTTTATTCTGGCCGCTTCTCTGGTCCTCCAGGTTGGGGGTTCTACGTCGGGCTTGCTCCTCGTCGTAGGTAAAAAATGTAAAATGCTAACAAAATCCAAAAAGCCAATATGGCGTTTGAGAACCGGGAAGCTGCGTATTGCGGTATAAACCGGATATATAATAATAATATTTTCTTTTGGAGACTCGTGTATATTGAGCATCCCTTGTAATTTTCTGGGTGATCGCCCTCGCACACTGAAAAAATCAATATTTTGATTTCAAACTCTAGACGGTTTGAATTTAGAAAATTTTTTTTATTCAATATTGTTCTTAGAAAAGTGTCCTCTATCACCACCTAAGTTATGTTAAGTGAGTCTGGGGAAACCCTGTATATTATCGACTCAAATAAAAATTTAATTTTATTATTTCATTTTCATTGTTAGGTAACTGAATAAATAAAATCTTTAATTAATTAATAAATGTTTATAAGTTTAAATTAAAAATAATCTCTACCATAGAATTTTTGATTAAAAATTTACATTTTTATTTTGTAAATTTACATTTGCATAAATAAAACATCTATACGAGTATAATGTGTTTGAAAATTTCTCTGTAATATATTGAAGTTCACAGTAGAGAGCATCTATTTTGTTGATATATCGCGAAATTGTACCAATATAATTACATAAGGTTTGTTCGTTTGTATGAACTAACTTGCTCGGTTCAAGTTAGTGCAATGTACCGTGTTCGTTTGGCTGCTCAGTTCATAACCGAACATGAATTTCTTGCTCGACCTCCATAGGAGGAGTAGGCAGTGCAAGTTAGAACACTATCTAACTTTTGTGGTGGGAGTATTTTGTCTCGAAAGATAACCCAGTTCAAGTTAGTTCATACAAACGAACAAACCTATAATGTGCATACTGCGCCTACGAACTAAAGAAAATTCATGACTGAAAAGAATATCTCATTAAAAAAAATGTTTAGTATCACTCAGTGGCGGCGCTGGAATTTTTATTCAATAATTATTTTAACTCGGAACTACCAGCATATCCTTACCGAAAACAGAAAAGTCATATCCATTGAGAAAAGTCCTCCTGCCGGTAGTGAGCCATCTTCGTGTAACAAGCATGATTGAAAATGAATTTATCTGGAAAACGGCGTATTAAAATAGAAAGTTATGTTTGTTTAGTTTGTCTTACTTCCTGTTTTAATTCATCACCAGCACCCTCACATGTGAATAAACTAAAGAGTTTATTTTTCATGTCGATCCTCTAAAAATTACGTAATAGTGTACTAACATCTAATCTATCTGACTATCAGGTATTACCATCACCAATTTGAACCATTTTAGAATTAAACAAAAAAGATTCTAAATCGTTTTTCTCAAAATTGGTTGAAAAGCGCCATGTCAAAACTTACAACAATAATTAAAGTCCAAATTATGAGGTTCAAATCGGTGCTCGACACCTGATAGCCACCTCTTTTAAGTTAAAATTGCTAGTAATGCCTACCTGTTTATCTAATACATGATAATATATAAAATAATTAAGAAGGTCTCCATTCCATATACAAATAGCATTGATAAAATTTGTAACAATGTTAGGTAGGATATAATTGATTTGTCGTGTAGCGTAATTATTATATCAATTATATAAAAAGAATAAGTTACAATGATGGCAAAATTTATCGCTAAATTTATAATTGTTAATTGCACCAATCCTAATTTATCTATATCTTTTACGACATTGCACAAATCGAAATGAATGCATTGAACTTTTTTAATTTCCATTACCGTACGTTGGTTTTTTAATCCATGTTTCTTCAAACAATTATTATTTAGAAAGAAAAATCGCTGACCAACTGAAAATAACCATCTTCTGCATGCAAGACTAACAGAAAATATGTTGTTAAAAATAACAAATAGACTTAACCCTACAGCGAATGACTTTAAATCAGCTACTATATAAGTGAATACTAAAACAAATATATTGCAATGATATTCGCCCTTAAACGAAATACTCACCCCAAAAAGACCTCAAAACTAGCTTTATATCGGAGTAGAGTTTTTCTCTTTTACAGAGTCGATGGGTTCGACAAACGAAATAAAAGGATAACAGTTTGAAAAACACATAATTTATTAAATGAAAATAATGAATTGTGAAAATTTGCATCAATTTTCTAAAGGCAACAAATTTGTCTTAAACCAAACGTGTTGATGTGTAATAATTCAGACATCCAGAATTACATTTAATTCCTCATTAAATTCAGGTGCTAAATTTGGATATCCGGTTATTCGTGTATCGTGTAAAAATAGCAATTCATATTTAACAAAGCATTTTTAATTAATCCAGTGATAACATAAATCGTTTTAAAATTGGATTCATTAAAATAAAGAACAAATTTTCTACCTTATCATTTGGTAATTTTTCACTTATACTATTGTGCCACTGCAAGTCGAGTCGTCAGTAGTCTCCACCTGTTCTTTCGTCTTGAGAGCGGCAGATGTTCCAAACTCCAGTCAATGTTCCAAATGTGAAGTCAATCTCCAACTTCGCAGACACGTGTAGAATTTTACAATCACTCTTCATTTACAGGTATTCAATTAGCTAATACCTTATTTCGTTAGAAATACACAACTGTTCATTAATTATGGATAATAATTAGTAACTACGCGCGAACTTGATCCTCGCAAATTATTCACTTTTTAGTGAAATCACGAAATCTCACTTCTTTGATCTCCGGATCAACCAGAAGTTTTTATGAGTACTTCCTTTTAAGACCACCAAAGAACTGGCAAGCACGTGTTCCTGCTTTGGTCTTCACAAAGGAACTTCACGTGTTCCTTGCTTGAGTTTCACCCAGGAACTGGCTTCATTTCTTGCTCGCTGACTTTTGTGTTTTTCAAAGTTCAAAATTTGGATTTTATGTAGTGGGAGTTTTTTCATCCTGGTTAGCTAAATTGACTCTACTGACAGGTAACACAACGTCGTTAATCGTGTACGCACTAAATTGTTATTAACACTTTACTTTATTCCAGTTACTTGGCGCTATTTTCAAATGAAAATCATACACAAGGCGTGTCACAAACTTTGTACCTCACAAATAAATACAGAAATGTTTTGTTTTATGTGCAAAATTGTTACAAGTAATGGTTTTGTAAATTTGATGCAAATTCTATTCTCATATCAGCCAAATCAACTGATTACTGAATCAAAAATCAAATAAAATTAAATTACTCCCTTATTTGTCTGCTTTCACTCTTAAATGATGAAAATATCACCACAATATTTAAGGAAAAAAATATAATTGAAAATATATTGAAATTACGCGCCAGTTTATTATTAACACTGATATTTAATTCTAATAACTTTTTATCGATTTCTACAATTTTGTAGAAAAGATCAATAACTCGATTCGAGATCAAATTATTAAGCTTGAATTACATTATACTTTTTTCGTCTAGATTTCTCGAATAGAAATATGCAGCCCGTCCGAGTTTTCGTTCGAGGTCGGTCCAAGTTAGGGAGTGCCAACATCCCTATTGGCGTAGTATTGGCCTTTTACACTTGCTGAAGCGCCACGTGGTGTCTTTAATGGTAACTATCGTGTGTAGTATCTCTTGTTGTTTTCAATATGGTTTTGTATGAAGTTGTAGGTGTTTTTTTAAGTGCAATGGCTAAAATCGTGAAAATATAACAGTGGCAATGTAAATTGTAATGTATACGGGTGTCATAGCAAGTATGGCAGAGAAAAGAATGTAGGTTTTCATTGCTTTTCACGCAAAAATGCTAGGTTAGTGACGATAACCAAGAAGCTCGGTGTGATCGAAAAAATTAATCGTAAACTTGTTTTTAAACAAGTAAACTTGTTTTTAAACAAGTTTTATTGCGAGCTACTCCAGCTATACGTGTATGTTTGCTACATTTTAAGATAAGAAAGAAGCAGTAGACGATATTAATCCAGAATGTAGCTGAAATGAGCCAAAGTTGCTCACAGAAGACAACAAACTTCAGTGAAAGGATTATTTTCTTTGCTCGGTTCTGGCAACACTATTTGGGGCAGCATGTAACAAGACTTGTTCAATAATTTGCCACGATATAATTAAAAACTTAGCTTGTGTTTTGAAAATTTCAATTTTATGGCCATCAGCACAAAATACTACTAAATTGTACAAAAATTTTAGTGCAACGATCAAACTGTTTGTGTTGTTAGGCGAGAACATACTCCCAATACAAAGGCAACCCTACAATTAACTTTATGACTGCTGTTAGCCCATCCGGTGTAATAATTTATATAAGTTGGACTTTTCGAGGAAGATGTTCCGATACAGCAATTTTTGAACAGAGTCAAGTTATGTCGAGTAAAACACATTAACATAATTGGGCTACCATTTTTAAGAGGCAAAAAGCAGTTTTCAAAAGAAGAGGCGCTAAAAATTGCAAAAGCCAGGATCCATATTGAATGCTCCAATCAGCGAATAAAAGTATATTTGAAATTTTTAGCAAATTTTAGAAATATGTCACAAATGAAATTTTTATTGTAATATGTGGAATCCTCAACTTGTCTGCTCCTATTATTATTGGTACCTAATGATAAGTTTATGTACATATTTTAACAAATAAAATTATTTTATAAATATATCGAATTAATAATTCTAATCACTTGCAAAACACCTTATATTTTACCTTTCGGATGCGTTATCTTTCGTCAGAAATCTATTAATAATAATTACTCAGGATAAAAATAGAAAAAAAGGTGTTTAAAACAGCATAATAATTAAACTTTTGCAAGCGATGCAAAAAAAAACAATCAAACTATTTAACAATAATTAGATATAAAGTATAATTATTTATTATATTATATAAACTCGAAAATGTTATTTAGGTATATTTATTTTTACATATAAGTAACATTAAGTAGAGCCATCCCCAATTGCACTTGCCCGTAGTATTGGCAACGGTATTGGTGCTTTTTCTTTAATTGTAATTCACCATCTTCAAGGACAATGTATTAACATTTTGTGATGAAAACATGTTCATCGGCTTCCTTTCCTACAAAATCTCATTAATAAATAATAATAATAAATAAGTTTATAAAAACTTACGAGATGGTCGGAGCATACGGTTAAGTGAGTTGAACGCTGAATAACCGGTTCAACTTCGGGTGAAGTAAGAACTTAATCCTGGCCGTCTCTCTGGTCCTCCAGGTTGAAGGTTTTACGCCGAGCTTGTTCCTAGTCGTAGGTAAAAAATGTAAATGCTAACAATCTAAACGCCAATTCGACGATGTTGGTATAGTTGGGCATAAGACAGCATTTTAACATTCCTTACACTCTCTCGCAACAGGGGTCAAAAACCTCTTATGATTGGTAACTATATGTGTATGCAGAACATACTTACAAAAACATTTAAAAACCAATACCGACGAGAAACCGTTTGCGTGTGAGAATTGTGACTAATAATTTAAAAGCAAACGGCTTCTCGCCAGTGTGAGTTTTAAAATGTATATAGAAATTTTATCTGTATGCACATTTATAATCACAAATCTCACAATAGTCACAAAGCGAATATTTCTAAATCATCTCCATCATGGTGCTTAATTCCACATGTAATTAGGTGTTTTGCATTTAAAACGGCTTCTCCCTCTTTAATACATCTATGTAGAAGACGGCTGAGCATTTAAATAAGTAGGTACATATTTTGACCAAGCAAAGTAATAATGATGCATTTCCACTATTCATTTCTCTAAAGGTAATATTAAACACGTTGCTAAAAAATTGCAGTCAGAGTATTTTTTAAGTCAATTATGTTGAAAAGAAAGTGTTTCATTTATGTACTTACCGATAAATTTTAACAAATCTGTAATTATATAATTAACTAATATACACCAAATTGATTTAAAATCATCATCGCCAATGTAAAAACCATAAAATACAACATATAAACTACAGATTTAACTTATAACGCGTATGTGTTATTGTATGAGATACTACACTTTTCCACCATATTTCTTTAGTACAGCGCCATCTACACGTGGTGTAAAATGCCAATAGGTAAGAGGTCCGTAATAGGTAGTCCCTTTTGGCGCCATCTACTAAAGCAAATAAAATAAAAAATCGAAACAAAATCGAACGAGAATCTAGACGAGAAAAGTCGAAAAAAGTATTATGTAATTCAAGCTTTACTAATTTTCGAAAATATTACAAAAAAGAAGGTGCCAAATGTTACAAACCAATCTACAAATGTGTAAAGAAAATTTGTCTCATCAAATTTAAAAACTTTTAAATATAAATAAGATACAATGCATAGAAGAGTGACAGAGTATGGAACTATTTGATGCAAACTATAAAATTGTAAAACTTTTAACTTTCTGTTGTTGCACGGCCCAGAAACTGTAAATAGTTGTTCACCAAATATTTTTAGCAACACATAAATTGGTGACAATGCTGTCCATAAATCAGAATCAATCAAACATTTCATTGCTACCTTTGAAAATATTATTTCAAACGTTTAGTGTTATTGATAAGTGATAACTAGAGACAGGATAGTTAGGCAAAATAAAACCTTAAAAAAGGCAGGCAAAAAGGCATTAAAAACAAGCAAAAAAGGCACGAAAAAAGCAAAAAAGGCACGAAAAAGGCAAAACCCCCAAAAATTGTATCTGAAGAAAAGTTTTTTTTTTAACCAAAATTGAACCGAAATGACGATTATACGTTTCTGCACATTGGCCGCTCCCAATATAACCACTAAGGATAAAAATTCACTCTGCAACCTATTTCTAAATTATAAGAAGATTAAAATTCCTTTCCATTTATTTTTATGAGTTTATGCCCGTTTTCACCAACATTGTATTTAAGAATTTCCTAGTAAAGAATTCCTTAGCAAGTATTCCTTAAATTTGATTAGCCAAATTTGCCACAATAATTTAGCATGTCAATACTATGTCAAATTTGACCAATCAAATTTAAGGAATACCTAGCTAAGAAGTTCTTTACTAAGAAATTCTTAAATAAATGTTGGTGAAAACGGGTATCAATGTCTTAGAAATTTCCCAGAAAATTTGAAATACAAATTTTAAATTTTAAAATTAAGAAATAAATTAAAAATAAGCAAAAAACTAAAATTTTGGTTCCAAAAGGTACTAAAAAGGCAAAAAACAACACAAAATAAGCGAAAAAGGCAAAATAAATTAAAATACCCCCAAAAAGGCAAAAAAAGCAAAATAAAATATGCATTTTTGAAGAGTACATACTCTGAAACGGATTTTAAATCGGGTCTGCCTGAAATATCTCAATTTAAAAAAAAAAGGCATTTTGCCTAACTATCCTGTCTCTAGTGATAACCCAATCTACCTACTTTCTTAAGCGCACTATTGACTCGTTTCCCTATTGACATGATTAATATAATATGCAAGCGTAATGTATAATTTTTAATTGAAGTGCTTTTAATAAGCGATAAATATTTATACTTTTTATTAATATGTTTTATTATGTGTGCGATGACAACATCAAGAGATTAACTGGAAATTTTTTTAAAGGGCTCTTCATAATCGAACCTACTTTTGCTAGTGTATTTAGATCGTATTCACCTTTTAATTATTATAAAATTAATATTTATACAAGTAAATAATAATATTATTATAAAAGTTAAGATATTAAAGAATAGCCTATAATACCTATAGGTAGGTATATTATAGGTCAAGGTTATGAAAATTCTCATTATGGTCTTCACAACCGTGGTTTATATATCAGTTTTTCACACAAATTATAAAACAAATGACAGTCTTATGTTTTGTTTATATGGCAGTTTTTGACAATTATCAATTAATTATTGTGATTATATGCTGTAACTTGAAGTTTATGAGTCGTTTAGTTAGTTTTGGTGCCATTTAAAATTCTGGAGTTCTGGAGTTTCTGGAGCAAACTACTCGGGATGCCGACCTTTCCCAGAAATAATAATATCACCATTCGATTCTTTATTATGGCTTTTATAATAATTTTTTTTTTACCCAGCTCTCTACGACTTACCGTTTTTGAAAAAAATGACTGATACGGGTGGTCGCATTCACCCATAATATTCAATCGAATATTACTTAAAAAGGGTGGGAGTAATAAAATAATTTTTCCTACAAAACTTGCTTATTTTTGCAAGATCTTTTTAACGATACCATTTCCGACCATTTAAAATTATGGAGTTCTGGAGTTTCTGGAGCAATCTACTCGGGACGCCGACCTTTCCAAGAAATAATAATATCACCATTCGATTCTTTATTATGGCTTTTATAATAAATATTTTTTTGCCTTTCCGGGAGTAAAGTAGTTACTTTACTCCCAGTTTTGCGGGAGCAAAGTGCCACTTTTCTTAGGAGGGGGGGGGGAAAGTAAATTAGCGGGAGGAAAAGTAAAATAGCGGGAGGAAAAGTAAAACAGCGGGAGGAAAAGTAAATAACACCAACTTAAGTTGGTACTTCATTAATGCCATGTACAGGTCTGGCTTTAGGCTATATGGTTTGGTAATTCTCGCTTATTCTAACAAATATTTGCTTTGAATTTTTTTTTCTTTCGGCTTTCGGAAAGGCAAAAAATAGTATATTCGCGCTCGGGATTAAAGTGACTTTTCGTCCTTCGGGTAATTTTTACCCTCGGCTGCGCCTCGTGTAAAAAACCTTTACCCTCATGACGAAAAGTGGCACTTTAATCCCTCGGTGTATAATATACTATTAACCCGACTCTCTACGACTAGCCGTTTTTGAAAAAAATGACTGATACGGGTGCTCTCATTCACCCTGTATAAAACAATACCCAATAGATATTATTCTAAGATAGAATAATATCCTGTTCTTTGTGTAATGAAACCGCCCTCGAAATATTATAAAATTTTAAATACTATTCTTTATTAAATTTTGAATAGGGCGGAAAATCACTTTTTTGCCCGGCTGCTCAATTGTAATCCCTTTATAAAAGCCGGCGTTATCAATTTTTTCCGAAATAATTTTGTTAGCAAATTATATTATAATATTTTATGTATTTTGCTAATTTTATCTTTTCACAAATTTTCTCTTTCAAATTTTGGTTCTGTAAGAAATAACACTCTTTTAATTTTCATTTGTCTTTTATTTTCAAAATAAATCAACTTTTACAATTAATAATTAATAAAAAATGTCGACAGCAGCAACCTCGAACCGCCGCGAAACTCAAATACAAAACTTTCAAAATAAATTTTCTACGTCAATCAATTTTATTTGTTCCCTATCAAAAATTAACACGACAATATATTATATTTTAAAATGGGATGTGATAGGTAACATCCCTGTAGCAGTCCTTTTGTGGTTTGGAAACTTTCAGAGATTTTGTTATTTATTTTGACTGCCGCTGTCGTGTTATTGTATACAGTTCCGTGACTGCGTTTATGTTCTTTTTCTTAAGACTATAGTGTTTCCCAGTACTTGGAACATCTTACTCCGCGGTACACTATCATACGCCTTTTTCAGATCGATAAATGCCAGGTGAATTTCATAGTTTCTAGCGTAGTATTTTTCGATTAATTACATCAAGCAGAAGATGTTAACCGTGCATGATCTACCCCCTCTGTTCCTCAATGTCGCTCCACTCTTTTTCAATCTTCACCTTATTTTTAGTATGCGTCCGTACAGCCTCCCGATAGAGCTGATCACCCTGATTCCTCTGTAGTTATCCAATTTCTTCCTGTAGCCATTCTCAAAAATTGGAGTTATGTAGGAATGTTTCCATTCATCTGGTAACCCTCTTCCTCTTTTTATGCAGCCTGTATATAAAATTATGTCTGCCAGCAATTTCTTAGTCCGACTTGTGCTATACACTTTACCAATTCAATCGGGATGCCTCCAATACCCAGAGCTTTATTGTTTTTCATGTTTCTTAGGGCTTCGTCAATTTCTTCTACAGTAACATCATTTACACCTTCTGTATTGTCACATCCCTCAATGTAATAATTTAAATTTCAAATGAGAAAATACAAAGTATACAAATACTAAGTATTGAAAATACAAAGTAACGAAAATACAAAGTATATAAAGTTGTAAAATGCACAAGATGACTTTCCCACGTTAAAAATGAGTCAACACAGCTTGCAACGAATATTTCTAATCAATGCAGATTCCTAAGTTTATAGCCTATAAAGAAAGTAGACTAAAATGTAAGCTGGATTCTGGAAAGTAATAATTATTAACTGCAACTCTTCAAAAGCATGTCTGTGGGAACGGCTGACTCCATGGGAATAGCTAAGCAGTAAAATCACATAAATACCCTGGTGGTTATGAGGAAAGGACAGTAGTGACTGGGTTGTGTCCGAGTAGTGTCTCCGTCGAGGCGTACCTCACACCAGGCATCCGTCAATCTCATCTTGGAAGTCCAGGGGCCTTTCCAAGATGACAACAGCAGCCGCCATCCTCATAACCACTCTAGGGTAAGAATTTCCAAATTATAAGTTCCAACTTTATAAATAACAACTCGGCTGAAAAGTTCTTATCGTTTTGAAGAAAAAAACATTTTTTTGGCAAAATGCAATTTAATTATTATTCAACATAGTTGCCTTCGAGGGCGATACACCGATTATAACGATCTTCCAACTTTTCGATACCATTTTTGTAGTACGATTTGTCTTTAGCCTCAAAATAGGCCTCTGTTTCGGCGATTACTTCTTCATTGGTTCTAAATTTCTTTCCAGCGAGCATTCTCTTGAGGTCTCCAAACAGGAAATAGTCGCTGGGGGCCAAATCTGGAGAATACGCTGGGTGGGGAAGCAAATCATTAAGTTTGACCATCGTTTTTATCGACTTGTGACACGATGCATTGTCTTGGTGAAATACATTTTTTTTTCTTCAAATGAGGCCCTTTTTCCCCCCAATTTCATCCTTCAAACGCACCAACAAGCTATATAATAATTGCTGTTGATTGTTTTCCCCTTTTCAAGATAATCGATGAACAATATACCCTGCGTATCCCAAAATACAGACGCCATAACCTTGCCAGCCGACTGCTGTGTTTTTCCTCGCTTTGGATTGGGTTCGTCTCGTGCAGTCCACTCAGCTGACTGCCGATTGGACTCTGGAGTATGGTGATGGAGCCATGTTTCATCCATTGTCACATATCGACGCAAAAATTCGGTATTATTGCGGTTAAACAGCTCCAAACACTGCTCCGAATCATCAACACGTTGTTGCTTTTGATTGACATTGAGCTCACGCGGCACCCACTTTGCACAGAGCTCTCGCATGCCCAAATATTCATGCACGATATGTCCAACACGTTCCTTTGATATCTTTAGAGTCTCAGCTATCTCGATCAACTTCACTTTACGGTCATCCAAAATTATTTGGTGGATTTTTTTTATGTTTTTGTCTGTAACGGCCTCTTTTGGACGTCCACTGCGCTCATCATCTTCGATGCTCATATGGCCTGTACGGAATTTAGCAAACCACTTACGAATGGTTGCTTCCCCTGAAGCAGAGCCCGGATAACACTTATCAGCCAAGTTTTTATTTCAGCACTATTTTTCCCCATTAAAAAACAGTGTTTTATTAACACACGAAATTCCTTTTTATCCATTTTTTTCCAATAACCAAAGTTGCTTTACTCAAAATGCTATAACTCACGAACCAATTGACAGATCGCTGTCAAATTTTGAAACGTATCGTTTGAAGGTTAGTTCTCACTGAAACTCATATGAAAAAAATTCTAGTGGCGCCCTCTCTTAGAAACGATACGAACTTTTCAGCCGACCTAATATTAACCCATATTTAGAACTAAGATTTGTGTAATTATTTCTAATTATTATACGCTAATGTTATGAAGTACATGTTTTATTAATGATGAAAAGGTAAATCCCCAGAACGAAGAGTAAATTTGGTACAAGTAGGTAACCCAATAATTAACCCTTTTAGGGTAGGGCTAATCTACGCGACAGTATCGTCTTCTAATTTTTTTCTCTCAATTAGCTCTATTTTATATGCATTTTTTCTTCTAAAGGGCCGTTCAGACGAGGCAAGTTGATAAGTGGTAACTAAATCGTTAAGTTAATTTTAAGTTAAAATTTAGTGGCTGTCCGTCCACACGCATTTAAGTTGTTTAGTGGTAAGTGATAAGTAGGTCGGATACTTTTTATTTTTTATCCACTTTATTTATACCAAAATTATTAATTTGCATTGTATGATGTACAATTTCAGTCATGTCACTTTGTCTGGCTTGATTATTTTTATAAACCGAACTTTTAAAATTCCACAAACATTCGTGGAGTACATAATTTTCTACAAATTTTATTGTCGACTCTTCCGTTCATTTCGACATTTTCAACAGTGCTGACCACGCCTTAGAAGATGCGCGCGCAACTTAACTAAATCGAAAAATAGACTGGATTCTATTTTACTTACCACTTACCAACTAAATTGTTACTTAATCACTTACCACTAAACCAACTGTCCACACGTGGAATTAACTTAAAATTAAGTTAAAATTAACTAAATCACTTACCAACTTGCCTCGTGTGAACGGCCCTTAACAGAAATTTCTGGAAGTATTTCTTCCATTCGTCAATTCTTATGAGAGACTGATCTGATCTTTCCTTCGCGTTTCTCCTTGTATTCGATATTATAGCAAAACCGAATTAGGAAGAACTCGCAATGACAGGTCGCTGCGTACAAATTTCAAGGCGGAGCTTGTCAGTGCCGTAGTAAATTTCATATTTTGTTTAACCCTTTTTCAGATTAATTAATCTTAATAAAAACTTTCTTAAATATTAGATTAATTAATAATCGAATCAATTTTATGATTTAAAAAATAAAATTAGTTATAATACGTACTGTTGCAACAAAGTTAACAAAGAGGTTAAAAACGCCTACGAACTGATATCCCTTGAAAATCAGATGGACTGATCCAAACCAAATATTGTTATCTGCGCATTTCCACTACTATTTCTTCCTAGTTCGGTACTACTATACCATCCAGGCCATTCTACTTTTGGTTCCCCCCATCAAGTTATCCACTCTTTCGCAAGTGTTTAACCCAGTGATTCTCAACCTTTTTTTTTTGTTGCGGCACACTTTTAACGATTTCAAAATTTGGCGGCACGCAAAGAAAAAGAAAAGTTTAAAAATTATTTACTTACTTATAACACACTGCGTAAAATAGTTTATGATAATAATTTTAAATGTGCGAAATAAAATAATTTTAAATCATATTATCTAATAATATTAACATAATTATATATCTAAAATTTCGCGGCACACTTTTTAGAATTTTGCGGCACACAAAAGTGCCGCGGCACAGTGGTTGAGAATCACTGGTTTAACCACATAGTTTCTTTTGCTTTAATACTTTAATTACCTCTCTCTTTACATAAGGCATCGTATTCTTGCATATCTCATTCTATCAACGGCGTCATTCGTACTTAGCCACTTATGTTACAGTTCCTTCTTTTCTGCAACGATTTTTTCTATGTCTTCCGTGAGCTAGCTCTATTTGTCCTTCTTGCTTTTTTTCACCCAGTGCTTCACAAGCGGCTTCCAGAAGGCAATTTTTTAACATTTTATATTTATCGTTTGTTGTTCCTTCCCACGCAAGCTTTGTTGTACTAACAAGGGGAGACCGCCTACTCGTCATCACCGATTTCGTCCAAATTCACAGTATATGTAGGGCTTAACTAGATATGAAAGTAACCCAAGTGGAATCACCAGATGGCCAAGCGTTTTTTTAGAAAATAACATTTTTGTCGGGTAAAAATATCATAAGTTTACATACATAAGATTTCTAATAAGAATTTAACATGGAACATGTTTTAGCGCTCGTTATCTGCCAAAAAACCGACACTAAAAACCGACACTAAAAACCGACACCAAAAACCGACACCAAAAACCGACACCAAAAACCGACACCAAATTAACATATCATAACAACGGATGAATCAAAGCAAAGCAAAGACAAAAGCAAAGACAAAAGCAAAGACAAAACCAAAGACAAAACCAAAGACAAAACCAAAGACAAAACCAAAGACAAAATCAAAGCAAAGCAAAGACAAAATCAAAAACAAAAACAAATACAAAGCCAAAACAAAACCAAAACTAAACAATGCACGCTGTACCTGCTCCAACGTGTCATATTGTCACGTTTAAAACCCTCTTGTAGTTTAAGGTTCATCCTTGAACCCTAATTTATTAATTAGACATCTTATGTGGCTTGGGTTTTAACGGTTCGGTACCATAATAACTCTTCGAAGGGGGATTTAGTACAACTCATAATAAAACGTGTCTTCCACAATATACATTTAATAATAATTATTATTATATATAAAACATTACATAAATAAGAGGCGCATGTGAGATTGGTCGGTCTATTAAATATTCTTAATTATTCATACCCTACGATGATCGGTACGGTGTACCAAGGAGGCGACATCCTTCTGTTGAGTTCGCTTGGCTGGTGGATGTCGATTCGGGCTGTGTTGCTCGTGGATCCTCACAAACACTTAAGACACTGACGACTGTTCACTGAAGATTCATGACCGTAGACGGATGACGGAACACTAATCAATCACACAAATCTGTTCCTCTATTTATATTGAAAACTCCACTAGTTATTCCTTTGTTTATCAATTCTTTACATTCCAATGCAATTACATTTCTTAGAAGAATCTTGCATTTTCATGTTTGTTTACTTTAGATAATTAGATTCTTGTTATGATTACCATGAATCTAATTATTAATTATGTGTAACTTAACATTAGCAAGTAATTTAATATTATTGGGAAAATATCTTCCTTTTATTAGCGTGACTAATACTGTCATCCTGGAATCTGTTGTCTTATGATTTCGCAATTATTATGAATCAGCATTTCTTTTAATTATTAAGTTTACTGAACTTTGGGGTTGTGACAATATTTTTAGGACACTCAACTCGCTTTGATTGGTTGTTGTCGTTGGTCGTACCAACTTAAAATCATTTCCCCTGGGAACGACACCAATCGGGTTTCCAACTTTGGCGAGCACCCGTCCATGGATGGGCCCTTTCAGCGAACAATCAGCGACGAATGTAGTGAATTTCTGCAACGAGCGGGTTCACGGGATTTGTCTTTGCTCACATTTAACGTTCAAAGTTTAAAAGCGCATAAGGACGATTTAATAACTGATACTTTCCTGGCTTTATCGGAGACGTGGATTAATAACGATGAAAACATCACCTTATCTGGTTACCTAATACAAAAGAGACAAAGTTCGAGCAGACGGTGCTACGATTTATGAAAAAGAAAATTGTATGGTGTTTTCAACGCCTCGTATATTGATGATATTTGACAAAACGAACAATATAGCGATTGACCCTAGTTCCGAAATTTCTTACGGTTGTGGTGACATCTGTGATGTGGAAAGTACGATAAATGGACAACGTGCATTGACGGTTGTTGTCAGTCAAAAATGTCAGTACTTACGTTTTTGCAGCAAACCATTCAATTATTGTTATTGCAATAAAGTTGAGGTAGTCGAGAATAAGATTGTTAGAGACGGTCATTGCCTTCCAGCTAACGCAGTTGGATGCGAACGCGGGGTACTGGGTTCAAATTCGGGGAGAGTCAAACTTTCTTATTCGCGTTTTACATTACCGTTGGTGGCGCTGCAAACCATACGTTCTAAATGGATTTATAAATTATTCCGTGTGGTGGCGTTAATGTAAATGTAAACAAGTTCATGATGTAAACAAAGCAAAATACGTTCTAAATGAACTTTGAAATTATTCCGTATGGTGGCGTTTTGTTAATGTAAAACGCGAATAACCAAGTCTCCGTGCTTCGGAGGGCATGTTAAGCCGGCGGTCCCCCTGAGTTGACAAATTGCCACCGTTAACAAAAAAACAGAGGGCTATAGGCTACAGGCACATCTGAATGCTAGCCTAGCTACTACCGGATGTAAAACAACTATAGTCCAAAATCGATCTGCGGACTACTCACCAACCCGTCTGGCCAGCGTGGTGAATTATGGCCAAACCAACCTCCATAATATGGAGAGGCTAATGTCCAGCAGTGGACGGAAAAGGCTGATACAGAGAAAGAAAGAGAGAGTCAACAGGAGTGACTGTGACATCTTCAATGGATTTTGTACTATCTTATGAATCACTTGCGCTTAAGAACTTTATTAATAAAATTATTATCATTATAATAGTATATTATACACCAAGGGAGTAAAGTGCCACTTTTCGTCATGAGGGTAAAGGTTTTTTACACGAGGCGCAGCCGAGGGTAAAAATTACCCGAAGGACGAAAAGTCACTTTACTCCCGAGCGCGAATATACTATTTTTTGCCTTTCCGAAAGCCAATTACGAAATTCAAAGCAAATATTTGTTCGAATAAGCGAGAATTACCAACCATACAGTCTAAAGCCAGACAAAGTTGGAATACCAACTTAAGTTGGTGGTAATTAGCTAAGCTAAAGTATGCCCCATAAGTCAGATTCAGATTGAAAGGAAAGAAAGAAAAGTGAAAAGTGAGTGTGAAAAGATCGTAAATTAAAATTTAAAATGAGTTCTAATATTGAAATAGCTGAAGCAGCTAAGTTGGCTTGTGTGGAAGCATTACCTTCAAAGTCGAGGAAGTTATATGAAAAACAATACGATGATTTTGTGAAGTGGTGTGGCAAAAAAAACGTGGCGGACTGCTACACGGAAGATGTTTTTTTGGCTTTCTTCTACGAAAAAGCAAAAATTGTAAAGGCGTCCACCATGTGGTCTCATTATTCAATGATAAAGGCGATGATGAAAGTACATCACGATATTGATATTGGCGGTTATCACAAATTAACGGGTTTCCTAAAAAGGAAGAACCTCGGGTACGTTCCGAAGAAATCGCGTGCACTTTCTTCGGACCATGTGGCAAATTTTTTAAGGGTGGCACCGTCCGAGCAATATTTGGTGGCTAAAGTAAGTAATTTTTTAACTAAAAATTGTACTATTATGAATGACGTTGTTTTTTTTTCAAACCAGTTTCAAACCAGCAACAAAATCTAACAACTTCGGTGGATTTTAATCGGTTGTTTCAAATTAATTCTTGCTCAAATTTTAATATAACTGTTAATTTAAATGGTGGTAATAAAAATTTGTAAGTCTTTTTACTTCCCCCCCCCCTGTTTTACTTTTCCTCCCGCTGTTTTACTTTTCCTCCCGCTGTTTTACTTTTCCTCCCGCTATTTTACTTTTCCTCCCGCTAAT
Organism: Rhagonycha lutea; assembly: GCA_958510855.1. NCBI lineage: Eukaryota > Metazoa > Arthropoda > Insecta > Coleoptera > Cantharidae > Rhagonycha > Rhagonycha lutea. The sequence continues at coordinate 17,622,111 of OY294039.1, read as the reverse complement.
TTACTTTCCCCCCCCCTCCTAAGAAAAGTGGCACTTTGCTCCCGCAAAACTGGGAGTAAAGTGACCACTTTACTCCCGGAAAGGCAAAAAATAATAATTTTATTAATTATTACCAGTAATTACCAACTTAAAAAAACAGATGTCAAATAAATCATTGTATTCGGTATCATGAACAACAGAGGTAGTTCGGTATCGAAAAACATGTTCCATGTTTAATACATTAGTCAGAGACTAAAATAGAAGGAAAGCGGGGGTCCAGGGGGCAGAGCCCCCTGGCGAGGCGCGCAGCGCCGAGTTTTTTTTCTGTCAGATTATGTATTATTATGAATTTTATGTAGATATAATATTACTAACTGTAACTTTATAAGAAATAAAGTCTTTATTATTATTATTATTATTATTATAATGAACTTATGGTATTTTTATCCGACAAAAATGTTATTTTCTAAAAACCGCTTGGCCATCTGGTGATTCCACTTGGGTCACTTTCATATCTAGTCAAGCCCTACATATACTGTGAATTTGGACGAAATCGGTGATGACGAGTAGGCGGTCTCCCCTTGTAAGTCTAAGTTTATAGGGAAATGTTTTTGGCTTGCTATTTGGAAATCCCCAGAGTCTCCCCGAGGCAGAAAGGGAAAGAGCACCGATGCTCGGAGTAAGAAGTGGTCAGATCGACATTCGGCACCTCGGCATACACGTACGTCCGTTGCTTTTATAGATGTCCCGTGCTTCATAATAATATAGTCTATAATAATCGATCTGAGTTTTTTGGTTGGTTATACCCAAGTATACTTATGTGTTTCCTTATGGTTGTAGAAGCCATTCATAATTCGTAGCGAGAATTGTTCGCTAATGCTGATAAGTCTCTCGCCTATAATAATCATATCATAATTTTTAGACAAACTAAATTAAAATATAAACAACATTATCAAGGACAAATACCGGCTTCTGGTCACACCATTGTCCAATACAAATTTATGTAGACTACGGCGAACATAAGATTCTCTAGGTTTCTAAGTCTACCATATAAATGTTTTAATTTAATCCTGTTCTTTTCTATTATCATAGAAAAAAATTTCGAATTATTGGAAGTTATTGGAAATTGTTTTTAAGGAAGCGATTAATTTTGGGAAGGGGATCGAGTTAATCCTTTGATGTCGTCATCGCACATTATAATAAAACATAATGATTATAAAAAGTACAAATATTTATAACTTATTAAAAAGCACTTCAATTAAAAAATGTACCTACATTACGTCGTCGTATTGATCATGTCAAGTAGGGAAACTAGTCAATATAGTACGCATAATAAAGCAAGTCGATTGGGTTATCGATAATAATAAACGTTTCAAGCAATATTTTCAAAGTTAGCAATGAAAGGTTTGATTGATTCTGATTTATGGACAGCATTGTCACCAATTTATCTGTTACTAAAAATAATAGGTGAACAACCATTTACAGTTTTTGAGCCGTGCAACAACAGAAAGTTAAAAGTTTTAAAATTTTATAGTTTATATAAAATTGTTTCCTATTCGGCCACTCTTCTATTTATTGCATATTGCTTCTATTTAAGAGAATACATTTTTAAATCTGAAAACAGAGGTTTTCTTTACATATTTATAGACGAGTTTCAAATATTTAGCATCTTCCTTTTTTTAATTTTATCGAAAATTTTTAATAATTTGATCGCGAATCGAGATATTGATTTTTTTTACAAAATTGTAGAAATCGATAAAAAGTTATTAGAAATAAACATCAGTGTTAACAATAAACTGGTACGTAATTTCAATATATTTTCAATAATATTCTTTTCGTTGAACATATTTGTATTACAATTCACTTGGGTAGATATATCCGATTTCAAGAAATTCAGTGTATGGTTAATTGTATTTGTAATTTCTATCTACAGATTATCTGTAAGTCTTGCATGCAGAAGTTGGTTAATTTTAGTAAGTCAGCGATTTTTCTTACTAAATAATTATTGTTTAAACAAATATGGATCAAAAAACCAACGTACGGATATGGAAATTAAAAAAGTTCAATGCATTCATTTCGATTTGTGCAATGTTGTGAAAGATATAGATAAATTAGGATTCGTGCAAATAACAATTATATATTTAACGACAAATTTTGTCGTCATAGTCACCAATTCCTTCTATTTAATCGAAATAATTATGCTCCACGATAAATCAATTATATCCTACCTTTCATTGTTACAAATTTTAATGGTTCTATTTCTATATGGAATGGAGACGTTGCTAATTATTTTATATGCGCATGTATTAGGCAAACAGGTAAGTATTACTAGTAATTTCAATTTACAGGAGAAGGCTATCAGGTGTCAAGCACCGATTTGAAGCTCATATTGGAAACGATGTCGCGTAGATTTACCCTACCCTTAAAGGGTTAATTATTGGGTTATAGTAGTACCGAACTAGGAAGAAATAGTAGTGGGAATGCGCACATAACAATATTTGGTTTGGGTCAGTCCATCTGATTTTCAAGGGATGTCAGTTCGTAGGCGTTTTTAACCTCTTTGTTAACGTTGTTGCAACAGTACGTATTATAACTAATTTTATTTTTTAAATCATAAAATTGATTAGATTATTAATTAATCTAATCTTTAAGAAGGTTTTAATTAAGATTAATTATTAATCAGAAAAATGTTTAAACAAAATATGAAATTTACTACGCCACTGACAAGCTCCGCCTTGAAATTTGTACGCAGCGAGCTGTCATAGCGAGTTCTTCCTAATTCGGTTTTGCTATACCTACTTGTACCAAATTTACTCTTCGTTTTGAGGGTTTACCATTTTCATCATTAATAAAACATGTACTTCATAACATTAGCGTATAATAATTAGAATTAATTACACAAATCTTACATCTAAATATGGGTTAATATTTATAAAGTTGAAACTTATAATTTGGCAATTCTTACCCTTGAGTGGTTATGAGGATGGCGGTTGCTGTTGTCATCTTAGAAAGGCCCCTGGACTTCCAAGATGGGGTTGACGGATGCCTGGTGTGACGTACGCCTCGACGGAGACACTACTCGGACACTATCCAGTCACTACTGCCCTTTCCTCATAACCACTAGGGTATTTATGTGATTTTGCTGCTTAGCTATACCCACGGAGTCAGCCGTTCCCACAGACATGCTTTTGCAGAGTTCCAGTTAATAATTATTACTTTCCAGATTCCAGCTTACATTTTAGTCTACTTTCTTCTTCTTCTTTATAGGCTATAAACTTATTAATCTGCATTGATTAGAAATATTCGTTGCAAGCTGTGTTGACTCATTTTTAACGTGGGAAAGTCATCTTGTGCATTTTACAACTTACAAGGAGGCCTTATCAACTCCCCCTCACCGATTTGCACAATTTTTAACACACCTTTAGGCCATATTTAGTTATACATAAATTTAAAATCTTAGCTCCCCCAATTCAGGCAACTCGGAGAAAATCGATTTTCAAAATCCAATAAATTCGTATTATAAATTAGGTCTAATGAGAACTTTCAAACACGTCGTAGTTTCATTTGACATAAGAACATAACCTTACAGCATTTCGTAATGACATATTAATTAATTTAAAGAAATTTTAAAGATACAAACAATCAATTAAACTACGATGAGCAAATTACCCACGGTAAGATAACTAATGTAGTTAAGTTTATGTAGATTCATTTAGATAATTTTTATATAGATTTTATTGGCGTTAATTTCAACAACTGTCCATTGCACTTCATTCCGAACATCAAGAATTATCAAATTCTCAACAATATTTGTATAGTAATTAATTGATTATAATATAATTTAATAAATAATTAATAGTAGATATAACAATTTATTGTTGTATCTGTTGTAGTTGTACATAAATACATATTTCAATAAAAATTATTATAATAATTCCTTTGTCGACACCAACGAACAGTAAGTACTAGGTAACTCTAGTTGCACGTAGACTTTAATTTGCATTATGAAGATACGATTTAATTGTGTCGTTTAACACATTGCATGCCACGTCCTACACATGAATGACAATTGTACTGCAGTATTTATTGTCCTCTTCAATGAGAGCAGTGTCATCTGCATATACTGTTAGGCCTTTCATATTTGCTAGGAGGTCGTTGATGTAAACCACACCGATTAATCGCTCTACTAATATAACATTGTAAATCGTTTCTAACTTTGTTACTGTTCAGTGCTAACTGCAATGAGAAGATCCATGTTGAAATGGCTGGAATCGGGGAGCAGCTGAAAAAAGTAGCACAATGACCTATATAAAAATTATCTAAATGAATCTACATAAACTTAACTACATTAGTTATCTTACCGTGGGTAATTTGCTCATCGTAGTTTAATTGATTGTTTGTATCTTTAAAATTTCTTTAAATTAATTAATATGTCATTACGAAATGCTGTAAGGTTATGTTCTTATGTCAAATGAAACTACGACGTGTTTGAAAGTTCTCATTAGACCTAATTTATAATACGAATTTATTGGATTTTGAAAATCGATTTTCTCCGAGTTGCCTGAATTGGGGGAGCTAAGATTTTAAATTTATGTATAACTAAAGGGCAGTGGTAAACTCAGCCGCTTAAGGGTATTTTAATCCTCTCGGATTAAGCTTTGGCTTAATCTGCATAGGTAAACTCAGCCTGGAAGTCTTAATCCGCTTAAGGTATTTTAATCCTCTCGGATTAAGCTTAGGCTTAATAAACTCAGCCTGGTAGTCTTAAGCGGCTAACATAGGCGCAACTAGGGTCAAAAGTTTGGGGGGCTAAAAAAATGTTTTCAAACATTTAAAATAACGAAAAATTGGGATATTTTGGCGGGCTAACTTTAATTTGGGGGGGGGGCTAGCCCCTCCCCCCCAGCCCCCCCTAATTGCGCCTATGGCGGCTAAGATTAATCAATACTACCAATTTTATAATAAAATCTTAAAAACGTAGTGTTTTTAAAAATGTTTAAAAATATTGAAGAATTTAACAAGATACGCAACCTAACGAGCAAAAACGTGTCGAAAAAAATGGGTCGAGATGTGGACGTTAGCGTTGATTGGTAGAATATAATAATTATAAATATTCATTCAATCAACGCTGAAGGATAATCAATGTTAACGTCACCTACATCTCGACCCATTTTTTTTCGACACGTTTTTATTCGTAAGGCTGCATATCTTTTAAGTTCTTCAATCAACAATTTAACATAGTAATATTATGATATGCTGTAATTTGAAGGTTATTGGCTATATTCAGTTTTGAGTCATCTTTTATAAAAAACAAAAATGAAAAAATTGATAAAAAATATATAGTTATTAGGTACATATTACAGTTATCAACTGATGGTTCGCATTTTGGGCTGACATGCGGGAGCGAGTTTGCTCCGAGCAACATACGTGAGCAAATTTGCAACCGACATAATATATATGTGCGTAATATATTATGAAATCGAAAGAATTTATATATTGCGCACATTTTGCCCACAAGATTTTTTTAGTTCCGAGCAACATGCACGAGCGCTTTGCTCCGAGTAATAAAAGTAATATATGATATGCTGTAATTTGAAGGTTATTGGCTATATTCCGTTTTAAGTCATCTTTTATAAAAAAACAGCTTTCTACGATTATTCGTTTTTGAATTGAACTTGACACAAACTCAGCGCCTATTGATTTGCCCCCTTAACAAAGTAGTATGATATGCTGTCATTTGAAGGTTATATTGGTTATATTACACTAACCTTACACTAACATAAGCTCGACCGATGGATCTAGCTTTTCACGGTTCCCTCATTAAAATAAATCATTAGCTAACACTTACCTAAGTTCGGCCAGTGGATCTCACTTTTCAATGTAATATGCGCTTTTCAATAGCATAACTTTTCCTCGTTGGCTAACTATCTCTTTGACAATCTCCATTGTATTTTCGAGTTAAACAAAACTTCTAACTAACTTTTAACTTTACTAACTTCTTAGTCCTTACACTACACTACATTATACTAGTACCGTTGCTAGTACTACGTAAAAGTACCAACCATATGATATTTGGGCCACCCTGTATAGCAATTATCAATTAACTAACCGTCCTAACCTAAGGTAGGTACGGTCCTGGAATAGGCAGCCATCTGATATTTGGGGCCACCCTGTATGGCAAGGCTTAGGTATTTACCGGCTGAGTTTACCTGTGAAGATTAAGGCAGAAAATTTCTAGCAGGCTGAGTTTACCTAGTAGGATTAGTAGCCTTTCTGTTAAGCGGCTGAGTTTACCATCGCCCTAACTAAATATGGCCTAAAGGTGTGTTAAAAATTGTGCAAATCGGTGAGGGGGAGTTGATAAGGCCTCCTTGTTAGTATACTTTGTATTTTCGTTACTTTGTATTTTTAATACTTAGTATTTGTATAATTTGTATTTTCTTATTTGAAATTTAAATTATTACATTGAGGGATGTGACATTATGACTCGGCGCATTTCTATCAATCACGAGAAAAACGATTTAGAAATTGTTTTATCGCATGATAAAATGGTTCAAATTGGGGATGGTGATACCTGATAGTCAGATATATTAGATGTAATACACTATTACATAATTTTTAGAGGATCGATATGAAAAATAAACTCTTTAGTTCATTCACATGTGATGGTGCTGGTGATGATTTAAAAAAAGAAGTAAGAAAAACTAAGCAAACACAACTTTCTATTTTAATATGCTATTTGACAGGTAACATCATTTTCACTCATGCTATTACACGAAGATAACTCACTATGGGCAGGAGGACTTTTCCCAATGGATATGACTTTTTTGTTTTCGGTAAGAATATGTTGGTAGTACCAAGTATAAATATTATTGAGTAAAACGTCAACCGCCTCGCCGCCACTGATGAGTGAAACTAGATAATACATTTTACTGAGGTATTTCTTTTTTTAAAAGCTTTTATTTAACTTGGTGTGACCGTTGTCCGTCGTCCGTCGTCCGTCCCTTGGACTTTTTCGAGGCTGTTTTTAACCAACTTCCCGAAGTCCTAGAGAGCTGAAATTTGGAATATAGCTTTCACTTGCAGCGAATTTTCATATATTAATTTTGTGTCCCAAAATTCCGCGAAATAAGCGAAAAATAGGGAAAAAACTAAAAATAATAAAGCGCATGCGTGGCTGCGCATTGTACAGTTTTACCATACAGGGTGAAAAGTTACATAACTAAATCGCATTCGCATTTTTAAGGACCGCATTCAGGGTAAAATTTTTTCTTTTAATGAAGCATCAAACATCAAAAACACATACCAGAGGAATTCTGATAGGATGAAGCAGGAGCTGTATTTGACAAACATGACTAAAAAATTAAAAATAAAAAATTAAATAAAAAATTAAAAATTTTTAAAAAAAACCTTTTATTTAAAATTAAAAAAGTGCACTAAAAAATAAAAAATAATTTTAATAAGAATAAACAGAGCTTCTTGGAAACATCAATATAAAAGCGTGGGGCTATTTATTTAGAGGTAAGTAAGCAATTGATAGCCCCACGCTTTTATATTGATGTTTTATTTTTTAGTGCACTTTTTTAATTTTAAATAAAAGGTTTTTTTTTTTAAATTTTTAATTTTTTATTTAATTTTTAAGAATTGTTTTGTTTTAGATCGTAGGAGCAGTGTGCACATATGTAATTATATTGGTACAATTTCGCGGTATGTCCACTAAATAGCTCTCTACTGTGAACTTCAATATGTAGAGAAATTTTCAAACACATTATAAATGTAAATTATTCACAAAATAATATAACACAATAAAAATGTAAATTTTTAATAAAAAATTTTATGGTAGAGATTATTTTGAATTTAAACTTATAAATATTTATTAATTAGTTAAATATTTTATTTATTAAGTTATCAATAAAAATGAAATAATCCATCGAGAGTTAGGCCTTTTTAAAGCATTCTTTTTAAAACCTTCACGTTGCCATTGCCCCGAAAATATTGATTTTTCAGTAAAAACGGTTTAGTGTTTTTTTAAAGAGTGTGAAATAATCTAAAAACTAGATTCAAACCTTTTATTGTCTAAACTCAACGGCTTTCGAGTTATGAACTAAAGTAAGTTAAAAAATGTCGAAAAATTTTAGCTTTTTTGGGGGTTTTTTCAAAAACCTTTATATTTTAAACGAAACATTTTACAAAAAATCTATATAAAGCCAACCACCAATAGCGATACTAGTAAGAAACAACATCGAAAGCAACCCAGAACCGTACTCGAGTAACTCGTATGCAAACGTAACAAAACAAGTCCAGCAGCCTCAATAAATTCTTTTAACCCCTCCAAATCAACAGCAACCCCAACAAACCTCTAAATTTGAGAGTATGATGACAAAATGATGGAAAAAATGGAAGTTCTACTGAATCTTTTCACAACACTGATCAGTAAAATACCGTAATGCAAGCACAGCTTAAAGTTGCAGTCTGGAACGCAAACGGCTTGGCAAATTATAGTCAAGAAGTTAAAATGTTCCTAACACGATATTGATGTAATGTTAATATCCGAAACTCATTTTACCAACAAAAGTTAGTACTTCGAAACACCAAAATATAACATCTACGAGACCCAACATCCTAGTGAAAAAGCAAGAGGAAGTACAGCAGTCATCATTAGAGAAAGTATAAAACATCACGAATTGCCTAAATATCCCTAAGAACATAATATACAAGCTACAAGTGCTGTAGTTGAAGAACAAAGAAGACAAATTACCGTATCCGCAGTCTACTGTCCCCCCGGGCACAGTATGACTCAAAACCAATACATGGACTACTTCGAAGCACTTGGTAGTCGCTTTATTGCGGGTGGAGACTTTAATGCCAAGCATACTCAAAAACCGCTGCCCAAAACATATTCGAAGAAAAATACAAGAAAAGCGGAGACTAAGAAAAATATGACAGACCTCTAGAGCACCTGGCGATAGAACTAACTACAATAGAGCAGTTCGGAAACTTATGCCTTTACTAAAGGAGAATAAAAATCAGGAAATCCAAAATTACTTAAATTGATTGACAGCAACTGAAGCAAGGGACTACTCGTGGAAAGCAACAATGAAAATCAAAAGACCCCAACAGACAATCCAACCTATCAGAAGTTCCACAAATGAATGGGCAAGAAGCAACAAAGAAAAGGCGGACACTTTTTCCGCTCACTTGGTACGTAACGACCAAATGGATTTGCGCAACCGCTTTTGAGATGGCATTTGAAGATCATCAAGGATCAAATCAAATCATCAAATCAAATGATCAATTTACTTATTGTCAATAGACAGATTGTAATATTAGATGCAATCAATAAAAAATTTCTTACAGAACCAAAATTTGAAAGAGAAGTGAATAAATAAAATTAGCGAAATACATATACAATTATTTGCAAACAAAATTATTTCGAAAAAGTATTGAAGGTCAATTGATAAGGCCGGCTTTTATAAAGTGATTACGATTGAGCAGCCGGGCAAGAAGGTGACTTTCCGCCCGATTCAAAATTTAATAGAGAGAAGTGTTTAAAATTTTATAATAATATTTCAGGGGCGGTTTTATTACATTTTTTTATTTTAGATCGTAGGAGCAGTGTGCACATATGTAATTATATTGGTACAATTTCGCGATATGTCCACAAAATAGCTCTCTACTGTGAAATTTTCAATAATATGCTAGAGAAATTTTCAATATGCTAGAGAAATTATCAAACACATAATATAAATGTTTTATTATTCAAATATAAATTCTAAAATACATTTACTTGTATCAAAATTTGATATGTAATGTAAATAACCACATACAGATTTCAAATATTATTTCTTAAAATTAATCGTAAAATTTTTTTACCTTAAAACTAAATCGTACAAGTATGCCACAGTTTGTTATGCTCATCTGCGTATTGGAACTCCCAACTAATTTTTAACCATTTACTTGTGAGTCGTTTGCAATAATTGTGAGAATTCTTCTTAATTTCCAGACGATTGATTTCAGTCTAGCTTTTATCATCTTCGTCGAATAGGACAACGCTGATTTTTGTGTTTTTTTCGTTTATATCCCTTTCATTAACAATCTAATCTCAAAAATTTTAACCACGTTTTTTAAAAAGAAGGAATCTTGAAAACAGCTCGGCAGGTGGGATGCGACAGCCTGTTATCACTTGCTTCCTAGAAGTTCGAACGAATCAAATGTCTTCAGAATTTCAAATTTGAATCTTGTGTATTTTTGTGCTTTCTTATGTAAAAGTTGGTATACTAATGTGATTTAAGTGTTAATCATAAAAAATTGCCCTGATGAAAAATGGAATTTGTGCGTAAGTTTTTTGAACCTTTTTGAATTTTTTGGTAGTATTAAAAAGCCATGGGTCTCTTCCGTTGGAACCGTTGAAGACAGTGGTTGTGTGTTGCTTCGGATATAATTTTCTGGATCGCAGCGTCGAAGGTGTTTAATTACCTATGAGGTAATCGTAATTAGTTAAAAGTAGGGAACGACGGGCAAAACAGGGTAGGAGCCTAAAACGGGGTACCCGTATTTTGTAGCACCCGTGTAGTGCTATCTATGCACCCACGTGAAAAAATTCTTCATTACTGCGTCCCCAGACAGGTGCATTACCTGCTGGACCAGCAGTCTTTGTTAAATCCTCATAAAGAATAAATGTTAGTTTTTGTGTGACAAATTTACAATATTAATTCAGATTTAACTGAATATTCTTCGTCTTCATCAGCTTTTTTCCGCCCACTGCTGGACATAAGCCTCTCCATACTATGGAGGATCTGGCCATAACTCACCACGCTGGCCAGACGGGTTGGTGAGTAGTCCGCAGATCGATTATGGACTATAGTTGTTTTACATCCGTTAGCAGCTTGCTAACACTGTACAGGGTGGCTCAAATTCGCTTCTTATTGGGAAATCGGTAACTATAGGAGATATCGAAAAATAGATGGCGCATCCTCGATCTCTTTTTTTGAGAAAAGCTCAATGGCGAAAACCGGAATTCGCTATCTTTTTTTGTTTTCGAGTTATAGCCAAAAGTTCGATTATTGGACTTTTCGATAAATGTCGATATCTCGGTTGTTTTTGAAGTTGCCAAAAAAGTGTTGACACTTTCTTCAGACACTTTTTTAAGAGCAACAAAATAGGCTGAATAGATTTTAAATATTTAAGTGAGTTTCCGAATTATAATACAAAGTTGTGTTTTTTTAAATTTTTACAAGACCATTGCGGCACTAAATCGCTGCAAGATCATCTCTGGTCTTGTGCTACAATGCATCGAGACACTAAACGTGATATCAATTCATAATGTCGTAACTCTCAGCTGGGTTAAAGGGCACGAAGGGAATGAGGGCAACGAGAGGGCTGATGAGCTGGCGAGGCTGGGTTCGGGAAATGCACCATGCGGTCCGGAACCTTTTCTCACACTGGCTGTTAAAACCCTTGATGCTATCATAAAAGGGGAAACCCGCAGACTGCATGCGGAAAGATGGGTGAATGTCGCTGGATGCCGTCAGGCTAAGGCGGCAATTAACGCACCGTCTGACAAACATGCAAGATACTATCTGAAGTTGTCTAGGGACAGCCTACGAATTATCGTGGGATGTCTTACGGGGCACTGTAAGCTAAACAAGCATTTACACACAATGGGACTTGTTGACAGCCCATTGTGTCGGGGATGTGAAGAAGAAGATGAAACAGTGGAACATGTGCTTTGCGACTGCCCAGTGTTAGCATTGAAAAGAGGATCCATGTTGGGTAGCTTCTGGCCTAGCATGGCCAGTATTAGTAGCACACCGCCTTCAAAAATACTCGAGTTCGTCTTGAGTTTGGGATGGCTCGAGGAATAGGAGGATGGGGGCTGCTGACACCGGAGGTAGCATAATGGGCCCGGTTTTGTGGCCTGAGTGCATGTAAACCTTGGTTTGCCCTCCACACTCAATCCAGAATCCAGAATCCAGAGATATTAATCGTACTAGAAAGTAAGCAAAAGGTATTTTTACTGGAAGTAGAAGATTGGTATCTATGAGGTAGTTAGAGGCTAATGCTTGGTACCTTAATTTTTCTAAGAGGTTGGTGGTGTTGTTTTCTTATAAATGACTTACGAAATAACCTATATTTTATGAGTATTAAGAACTTGCCACCTTAAAGGCGGTCGGAGTATAGTGGTCACGCGAGTTGACTATGAACGCTAAATACCCGGTTCGAATCCGGGTGAAGTAAGAACTTTATTCTGGTCGCTTCTCTGGTCCTCCAGGTTGGGGGTTCTACGTCGGGCTTGCTCCTCATCGTAGGTAAAAAATGTAAAATGCTAACAAAATCCAAAAACCAATTTGGCGTTTGAGAACCGGGAGGCTGCGTATTGCGGTATAAACCGGATATATTGTCAAGAACTTACCACAAATAAATTTAGCGTCTTCCCGCTTTGCAAAGACGTCGAGAATAGACCACCTAGATGTGGTAGTACTCTGATCTGTGGTAAAACAAATATTTAATTTTGATTAGTGACGAGGCGTTTGCAATTCAATATAAAAATTTTACCTAATAATAACAATTTATTTTTCAAAAACTCCCACAACATCCCAAATAAACCCCAATTTATATGCTAAATACATAAATTAAATAAAGAAAACAGTAAACCTTAGTATCCGTAGTCCATAGGAGCTTGTTGTTCTGTTTTGATTCCTGGTATCTCCTCCTTATTTACTCATCCAATTTTTTTTAATGAGGGGATGCTTAAAGGAGAGTTCCGCCAGTAGAGCTTAGGTTAGTGTTGGGTAACGATTTTGTTGTAATGAAAACAATAATTGTTTTTCAACTGACGCCGAGTTATCACGTATCTCAAAATCATGGAGCAGAGAACCAAAAAAGAATTAAAAAGAACAGAATGCCGCCAATAAGACGGAGCAATGTATGTCGCAGAACTCGTAATGTTAGAAACCAAACATATTTTCGCAACGCGAAGAGTGAAATGAATGGAACCGATTGATCACAAAATCAACAATTATGAATTTATTGAAATTTTATACAATACCGACAGGACAACGTCTGTCGGGTCAGCTAGTAGATGATAATATGGTTTGTGTCTTTGTTTAAAGTTTTACTGCCGACCTCTTTTCGAAAATGCTTGAACTGTACGTTTACTTCAGATTCGTTAATGCCATGGAACCAATTTGAAATTTCATGTAGATTGCTTCAATTCTAGTGTCAAGTTCAATTCAAAAACGAATAATCGTAGAAAGTTGCAATTTTTAGAATATACATACATAACATAGGGGAGAGTGGTCCTGAGTTGGCACTGCGGGTTGAGTCGGCACCATGGTGTTTCTCAGAGACGGCGCACGTGTCGGCTCAATTATTTTGTCGTCTGACATGTTGGTAACCACTGACGTAAATTACGCTTGCAGTTGTCAATTTGAATTGGTGCTGTGAGTATGAGCGCGTTTATAATTTTCATTTGTGACACAATTTCATTTTTGTCATGTATTCTGAAGCAGCTACAGGTATGTAAATATTTCCGAAATTTAAAATGAGTGAGTGCGCTGGTTTCTTTATTCAATGTTGTAATTTATTGGTTATGTCGATTTTCCATTTGGATTTGTTTGCGTGTGAAATCACGCGAAACCTGTAGAAAGTCGAAGTGGTCCTGAGTCGGAACTAAATGGGTGGTCCTGAGTCGGCACCAATTTTTTTATCTTGACGCTTCAAAATTTCCAAATGCTTCCAAAGGCGCCACCGGGAAAAGCGACAAGCACACGACGAGGCCGAAAGCCAAGCCGAACGACGATTTTAACGGCTGATGCTAAAATCAGCCGTATCGCTGAGGAAGAAGAACAGCGTCGTCAACGCAATACAAAAGGAAAAAGACCACGAGGACGACCGTGGAAAAACAAAACAGGGTCAAACAAACGCCTCCCCAGCCTCCACAACTGGATTGCACTTGCGTTCGCTACAGAGCTCATCAGTACGCCCTACATATTATGAATCTGACGACGATAGCGAATGATCATCATTTTTTCAATTAACTCCTTTAGTTTATTTCAAAATTAATATTTTTTTCCATTTTCTTTCAACAATGTACCTGAGAAAGGTTTCAATATAAAATTTGTGTATGTAGTTGAGAAATGTTTTCATAAAAATTTTTTGACAAAAAATGCATGTTTTATTCTTCTGAATGGTTCAAATTCGATCATTCCCTGTTTCAACTTAGAGAATCAGCGCTTTTTTCTGCATTCGAGCGAAAAAACATGGGGTGCCGACTCAAGACCAGGGGGGTGCCGACTCAGGAACACGGTTTTAATAAATAATTAAAATGTTGTTTTTCACTTTGCACTGCATTGCGACTGCAAAAGCCACACTGCACCTTCCTAAATTACATAGAATTATAGGCAAACGATCTCCGTACGCAACTACACTCTTATTAGTGCTATAAAATCTGATTTACCTTTCGTTTTCGGACAAAAGGCTTACTGTGCCGACTCAGGACCACTCTCCCCTATCATTTTACAAGCTATTTTCAGTGTTATTCATAAAAAACTTAAACAGTCTTGTAAGCCTGTTTTAGTTAAAGTGCTCATTAAACCACAACCTAACTTTATTTTGCTTGCATTTCGAATTTTTTTAGGTTAAAATTCCAACTTATTCTATATGAACAGTGACATAACCTTAGTCTTTGATGAAATAAAATAATTATGCATAACATTGAATATTTTATTAGGAATTTACATTTTTATTGTGCTACAATATTTTGTGAATTTATATTTGCATAAATAAAACATTTGTTTGTGTTTCTGCAATGTTAGAAAATTACCTACTCTAGCATATTGAAATGATGTCTTCTAGTCAATTTCAATATTGACTGTTCACAGTAGACAGCTATTTTGTGGATATATCGCGAAATTGTAGCAATATAATTACATATGTACAAACTGCTCCTATGATCTAAAATAAAACAAAATTACATCAGTAAAGGGAATCAATCACTCAATAAAATGTCTAGTTTCATTTAGTGGCCGAGCTCGAATTTTTATAATAAAAAGGTAAAAATATAAATTTTCTGTTCGATGAAACTTTGATGTAATGAAAATTTCTTTAAGATTTCTTGACTAATTTGACACAGAAAAATTTAATCATGAAGTTATTTCACCATAATCAAAGCAAAATTTTGTCAAGATTTAGAAATATCGATTATTTTTGGTTCGGGATGGTAAAACTACTTCATAATAATTATTTATAATCTGAACTACTAATAATCCTTACCGAAAACAGAAATTCCATATCCATTGTGAAAAATCCGCCTGCCGATAGTTTACTATCTTCGTGTAACAACATGAGTGAAAATGAAGTAATCTGTTAAATTTTGGCATATTATTACAATAAAGAGTTATGTTTTGTTAGTTTATCTTACTTCTTTTTTTAAATCATCTCCAACACCAACACAGGTGAATAAACTAAAGAGTTTATTTTTCATATCTATCCTCTAAAAATTATGTAATTTATAACGATTCGAGACTATCAGGTATTAACATCACCAATTTGAACCATTATCGTTATACGCGTAGACCATAAAGGGGATTTCAATCGATACAAATTGTAAGGACGTCAATTCAATTCAACAGACTCTAAGGACGTAAATACTATGCCATTTTATCAAGCAATACAAAATTATTTTTCTCGTAGTTGGTTGAAGAGCACCGCCTTACAATTTGGAACAAGAAAAGTCCTAATTATGAGCGTCATGTATTATGGAAATGGATAAAATTGGTGATCAACAGGTAATATACGTACCTGTTTACCTAATTCATGACTGCCTACAATAATTAATAACGTATCGATTCCATATACAAACAACATTGTTAAAATTTGTAACAATGAAACATTGGATGTAATTGATTTATCTTGTAGCATAATTATTTCAAATAAATAGAAGGAATTAGTTACAATGAAGCCAAAATTTGTCGATAAATTAATAATAGTTAATTGAATACATCCTAATTTATCTAGATCTCTTACGACATTGCACAAATTGAAATGAATGCGTTTAACTTTTTTAAGTTCTACAACCGTAACTTGATTTTTTAGAGCATCTTTGTATAAACAATTATTATTTAGTAAAAAAAATCGTTGAGTTACTGAAAATATCCAGCTTCTGTATGTAAGACTAACAGAGAATTTGCAAATACAAAGTGCTAAAAACATTACACTTACAGCGAATGACTTTAAATCTGCTCGATCTATGGTAGTAAATTCTATAACCAATATGATCAACGAAAAGAATATTATTGAAAATATATTGAAATTACGCGCCAATTTATTATTAACACTGATGTTTATTTCTAATAACTTTTTATCGATTTCCACAATTTTGTAAAAAAGACCAATAACTCGATTCGTGATCAAATTATTAAAAATTTTCGAAAAAATTAAAAAAAATAAGGTGCTATACGTTACAAACACGTCTATAAATATGTAAAAAAAACCACTGTTATCAAATTTAAAGATGTCTTCTCTTAAATAAAAGCAATATCCTATAAATAGAAGAGTGGCCGAATAGGAAACTATTTTATACATACTAAAAAATTGTAAAACTTTTAACTTTCTGTTGTTGCACGGCCCAGAAACTGTAAATAGTTGTTCACCTATTATGTTTAGCAACAGATAAATTGGTGACAATGCTGTCCATAAATCAGAATCAATCAAACCTTTCATTGTTACCTTTGAAATTATTTTTTTCAAACGTTTAGTGTTATTGATAACTCAATCTGCCTGCCTTATTAGGCGCACTAAATGCTGGTTTCCCTGCTTGACATGATCAATACCAAACGTAATATTTTCCCAAAAACAACTTTTAATTGGAGTGCTTTTATTTAAATTAGAGTTAAATTATTCTTTATTTATTTGATTGTTTAATGTATTGAAGTATTGTTTTCCGGCTCTAAATAATTTTCAAATATAATTTTTATCAAAAACTGGCTGAATATCCACTTCACATTCCCATCGCATGACCTTCTAAATATTTGATCAATTTTTTTTGTAAGAATTTATTAACTTTCTTTCAAATTTTTGAATCGTTAACTTTCCAAATATTAAAATAAAGTTTGCACTAAGAAAATTCTCTTGTCTTACTCAACTTTTATTCAAAAAAAAACATTTTAAGAAATCAAAATTTTTCGACCCTGTTACTCTGTTGGTCGTTCACGTATTCCCTTTCTAAACGTTCATCCCATCTCGGCTATTTTAAATCAGAGGTGTCCTAAAAATTTCAAAAATTTACAAATTGTTATAAAAGAATAATCATTATAATTAGTTATGTCTACACATACAAAAAATACAACACTAACTGGAAATTTAACTGGAAATTTCATCATTGGAAGTACCCGAACTTGAAGGATTATGTTGTATCTCCAATTAAAAATATTACCATAAAGTAAGGTTTGTACTTACTATTTTGCTTTTTGTATTAATTTTGATTCAATAAAAGTGGGCTGTACTTCCGAGACATGCCAGAAGCAAATATGCTTATAATAAAGGGGAAAATTGAGTATCAGGAGCAGGTCTCTTATGTCAAACAAATTTAGCGAAGTTACAAACCGATCATAATGATGGATTTGCATGGCTAGCAATAAATATATTATAATATGAACACTTTTAAACTGGCTGACATAATAGGGCGCTATTCTATGCATTTCTGTGCGGCCATTTAAACGATCCAGACGTTATTTGGAACGCTGCTTCCAAAAACGCTGTAAATTAAGACAAAAGTAGTTAAAATTATTGTGAACTCCTGCGATAATGAAGTAAAGCAGAACAATTGGTATTCTATAGAAGTAGGAGTAATTTAAACTTTATTTGAATTGTTTTTATCGTGATTTTGTCGATTTCCAAAAAATCACATTAATTCATGAAAATTTTTATATTCATCCAATACAATCATTCTGAATCATCTTAAATTGTTTCTTTTAAATAAAAATAATGGAGGATTGATGTAAATGAAGAAGAAGGCATCTAAAAAAGTTATAATCAGTGGCACTGCATTATTTAACGTCAATCATTTGTTGCAACGAAATATTTTAGTGAATGTATTCGCATTATAAAATTAATTTAGATCAATTTTTAGAGGGTTACATGCAAGGAACTAAATGCGAAAGTCCGCATGTATTAATGACTAGAAATCCAAGATGTCTACTAAAAGAAAGTAGTCATGAAAATTAAGTACACCTCCACTGTCTACGCTTTCGAAATTTATCACACCTACTCCATCTGTACGATGAATAGTTCCAAAACCGACGTGAGATAAGACAAACGTCCCAACAACAACGCATGAAATGCAGGAGCAGTCGAAACCTTGGATCACAAGTCTCACCGTATTAACAGCTGATTTCGACTTTAGCCTTACGGAAGAGTCTCATCAGATACATCCTGACTTTATGATACCAATGGGTCATTCCATGTGAAATCAACACACTTTTCTTGGTCACCATCTCAGATTTCGATAAAATTTGGTATATCGATAGAGTGTACTAAGACTAGCAAAAATACAAATTTTTATTTAAATATCTTAAACGGTTTCCAAAATATCGCTATGTAAAATTTTCAAAAATTGACTTCCGGAATATTTTCTAATCATTATAGCAGCTCTCCTAATTAAGCTACAGAGTTGGGCGTGGTGTCATTTTACTCAGTTTTTAATGCCCTTTCCGATGATATATAACACAATATGCTTTATTATAAAAATCTTTTTCAAAACTCAAAATCAAAATTTTGAACTTGATTTTCTCAAAAAGTAAATCTTCAAAAAATTTTAAAAAATTCCTGAGAATAGTCTGTACTTATGGTAAGTGACTGCCAAAATTTAAAAGTGGGACGGTAATGGCTTCATAGTTAAAATAATTTTTAAGTACAAGATGGTTTTGAAAGAACGATAGACTTTATATTATAGTAAGTAAAGTACCGCAGAAATTGTTTGTCAAAAATGAAATTTACAATATTTTATAAAAAATATATGTTAATTTTACGGAAATGAGTCTTGCCAAATAATTTGGTGCATATGGTATCTTGGTATGCGTAGTTACCACTTAGGTGGCATAATTTTCAATTCAACTATGTTAAAGAATGAAAAGAGAATATGGGGTGTATGGGGTTACGTTGCAGAGGTAGCACCTTTTACCAAGACGGTCACACCGAGCGGGTATAACGAGAGGTGGTCTTTGGTAACTGGTTCTCGCAAGGGACCCAACTCTCACTTATGGCTCCACGTGCCACACCCTGGAAACTGCGTTGACCCGCAGGCGAAACTAAGTGAGGGTAACCAGATATGGTAGTGAATACCGAAAATTGCCGGAATTAGCAAATACTTGGAATGGTCAACAGCTTCGGCTGGATGAACCAACAAGAAAAGGCATCCTATTGCCTTTAAGGGAGAAATCTCTTCTAAAGACTGATGAAGCAAACGGTATGGTGAACGGCATAGGATGCAGAAGGCAACGGTAAACCACTGCATTAAAGATCCAAATGGATATTCCTAGAAAATCATCAACATGGATATATTTGATTCAAAATATTCCGGAGTTTCAAGCCCCCCAATCGGATCTCCGGGGGGGGGGTGTTAAATAGAGCTGTGAATAGGCAGATGCCGACACTTAAAGTGGCAACATGGAATGTAAGAACAATGTTCCAGCCTGGTAAGATATATAATGCAATACAGGAATTGCAAGGAATGAAGTTACATATCATGGGAATTAGTGAAATGAGATGGCCAGGCACGGGATGCTGCAATATGAAAGGAGTTAGAGTACACTACTCGGGGATGCCGGATGACACGCACCGACGGGGAGTCGGAATGATTGTGGCCAACAGAATCGGAAAACATGTAAACAACTTCATGCCAATATCAGAAAGAGTTATGCTGCTACAAGTTGACGCAAATCCAGTTCCGATAAATCTAATTCAGATATATGCCCCTACAACCGACGCGACGGTGCGGAAGAAGAGGTAGATGCGTTTTACAATGATATACATCAAGTCTTGAAAGAACTGCCGAGGCATCAGGTGACGATATTAATGGGGGACTTTAATGCAAAAATTGGAAAGGGTCGGACCGGAGAACATGTCGGCCCCATGGACTGGGGGAGAGAAATGAAAGAGGAGAGCGGCTCAGCATTTTTGCAAATGAACATGGAATGGCGATAATGAATACCTTTTTCAAGCTCCCATCGAGAAGACTATACACATGGAGATCACCCAGAGACTCTGATGAGGGAATTGTACGAAATCAAATCGATTTCATGCTAATAAGCAAGAGACACAAAAACTGCGTTACCTCGGTAAAAACGTACCCGGGAGCAGATATAGCTTCAGACCACAACCCCTTTGTAGGAAAAATAAGAATGAAGAAGGTATCAAGAAAGAACAACAAAGCGTATTGTATCGATGAAATCACGCGAATAGCGCTGTAAAAGAAAAGATACAAAATGAACTAAAGGGGAAGTTCAAAACTATAAGCGAAAACATAGATTCATCCATTGACGAAGAAATCCACAGATTCAATAAAATAATAGAAGAAACGAGAAAGAACACGCTTAAATCGGATGGGAAGAAAAATAGAAAGACATGGATGACCATCGAAATCCTGGAGATGATGGAAAAGAGAAGAAAGATGAAGCATATCGACACGAAGGGGTATAAAGAGATACATAAAACCATTAAGAAAGAGATAAGACAAGCTAAGGAACAGGAAGCAAGAGAGAAATGCAGCGAAATAGAGATGCTGCAAGACAAGCATGATAACTTCAATATGCACCGCAAAATAAGGGAACTAACGGGAAGAAATAAAACAAAACCAATAAATAGAATCTTATATGAAAATGGAAAAGCAATATTAGATATGAATGACCGAAAAGAAACCTGGAAAAGATACATAGAGCAACTCTTTCAAGATGACAGACCAGAGAAACCCACAATTCAAGAAGAATCGGGATCGACTATTATGATCGTAGAAGTAGAGGCGACAATTAAACAGATGAAAGACGGAAGATCCCCAGGACCGGATAGAGTTCAGGAAGAGTTTTTTAAATTAATGGACGAAGACGGAATAAAATGGATAACAGGGATATTCAACAGAATATATAACAGCGGCAATATACCATACGAATGGCTGAAGTCAGAGTTTATAACAATACCGAAGAAACCAAATGCCAAGAAATATGAAGAATATAGAACAATCAGCCTGATGAGCCATTTTTTAAAAGTGTTCTTAAAAATTATTCACAGACGAATTTATAAGCTCTGCAAAGAACAAATATCGCCTACACAATTTGGCTTCCGAGATGCACTGGGTACAAGAGAGGCTCTCTTCAGCGTACTGGTGTTGATCCAAAGATGTAGAGATATGAATTGTGACGTGTATCTTTGCTTTATAGACTACCTGAAAGCATTTGATAGGGTTCTGCATGGGAAAATTATGGAAATTCTGAAAAAAATAGGACTGGATGGCAAAGATTTGAGAATTATAGCAAATCTCTACTGGAACCAAGAAGTAGTGATACGGGTGGATGGGGAACGGACGGAGAAAATACGCATTATGAGAGGAGTGAGACAAGGATGTGTCTTGTCGCCGTTGCTGTTCAACCTCTATTCCGAATATATCTTTAGAGAAGCACTTGAAGAGATGAACGCGGGAATAGTATTAAATGGGGAACAACTAAATAACTTAGGTATGCTGACGATACAGTAATCCTAGCAGATAGTATACTGGGACTGCAATAGCTAATGAACAAAATAAGCGAAACTAGCAGTAAATATGGGTTGGATATTAACTTCAAAAAGACTAAATTTATGATAATAAGCAAGGATAACATCACAAACTGCCAACTAAATGTCAACAACCAACCAATAGAAAGAGTGAATAAATACACATACCTGGGCACCATCATCAACGAACAATGGGACCATTCCCAAGAAATCAAGTGTCGCATCGAAAAAGCAAGAAGCGCGTTCATTAAAATGGCTGCACTGTTTAAGAGCCATAATCTGACAATGGAAACAAAGATAAGAATGATTAAATCTTATATTTTTCCTTTATTGCTCTACGGAGTAGAGGCCTGGACGTTGACGGAAGCGACGACAAAGAAACTCCAAGCATTCGAGATGTGGCTATACCGAAGAACCCTGAGAGTGTCGTGGGTGGAAAGAGTGACAAACCAAGAGATACTCAGAAGAATAGGTAAAGACCTGGAAATTATCAATACAGTGAAGAGTAGAAAATTGCAGTATCTTGGCCACATAATGAGGAACGAAAGTAGATACCAACTTCTACAATGCATTTTACAGGGGAAAATAGCTGGAAAGAGAAGTGTCGGCAGAAGAAGAATATCCTGGTTGAAAAACCTAAGAACATGGTACTCTATGACGATCACAGAGCTCTTCCGAGCAGCGGTGAATAAAATCAAAGTGGTCAGGCTGATAGCCAACATCCGGAACGGATAGGCACCTGAAGAAGAAGAAGAGAATGAACTGGGTTAGTGAATTGCCACCATTAACATAAAAAACCGAGACTATTTTTGGACATAACTACTACTATTGGACATAACTTTGGTTTTATTGATGTTCATCTCAAGTCCCATTGTTTTGGTTTCAGCATTGAGCTCATTTGGCATTTGTTCTAGTTCCTCGTCACTCGTGGATATAATAACTATATCGTCCGCAAATCGGAGGTGGTTCAAGAGTTTTCCGTCGATATTCACCCCTTTCTTGTCCCACTCTATTGATAGTTTCGGAGTTATAAGCAAAAAACCGTCATAAAGTGAAAATTTTTACTTTTTTTGCATCTTCTTCAATGTTGCGTCACGAAATTTGGTTAGCAAACCTCAGGTTCGGATTCAGCACTCAAAAAAAAAACATAAAATTGGAAGAAATCAAAACTATCCCATAACTTTCCTGGTAAAAACACAATTTGACTGGACTATCAGGGTATTCGCAGATAACGTAAGGTTAAATATTACATTTTTGGACAGTTTAATGATTATTTCAATAATTAATTGAGTTTGGTTTAAGAAATTCTGATCGCAATTTTCAAATTGTGCAAAAATAAAAAGCTTTTAAATGTATTGCAATGATATTCACCCCTAAATGAATAGTCACCCCAAAAAGACCCCTAAAACTAGCTTTATGCCGGAGTAGAGTTTTTCTCTTCCACAGAGTCGATGGGTTCGACAAACGAAATAAAAGGGTAATTCAAAGAACACATAATTTATTAAATGAAAATAATTTTTGTATAAGAGATTTGCATCAAATTTTCATGTGGACAATAAATTTGTCTTAAACCAAATGTGTAGGGTGTAACAATCGAGATATCCAAAATTACATTTAATTTGTTAAATTTAGGTGCTAAATTTGGATTTCTCGTCATTCGTGTATTGTGTAAAATAGCAATTCAAATTTAACAATAATTTTTAATCAATCCAGTAATGACGCAAATAGTTCTAAACTTGGATTTATTAAAATAAATAACAAATTTTCTACCTTGTTACAAACTGGTAAAGTTTCACTGAAGTTAGTATGTTGCCGGATCCATGTGACCAAATTCCTGCCACCAGTCGCCAGCTGTTCCAATTTGTTCAAATCCACCAAACGTTCCACACAGCAGCCAGTATTCCAAACTCCTGCCAGTGTTCCAATTTTGAACTCAATCTCATTACGTTCAAAATTCACAACTTTTATAAAATACCGGAATTCCGTAACTTTATGACTCCACTATTTATTTACTTCCGCTTAATTAAGTAAATTAACGCTTTGGTCTTTTTGTACCAAAGAACCGCAATTGAGTTCCTTAATTGGGATTTTATCGAGAAATCTACGTGTTTCTCAATCAACGTTTCCCCAAGAACTCTACGTGTACTCAGCTTGAGTTTCACCAAGGAACTTCACGTGTTCCCTCCTTGAGTTTCACTAAGAGACTTCACGTGTTCCCTCCTTGAGTTTCACTAAGAGACTGCTGTTCTTGCTCGCCGACTTTCTGTCCCTTTCCCAGTTTTTCGAAATTGGATATTTTAGGTGGGAGTCCCTTCATCCCGGTTTGCTAAAATGGTTCTACTGACAGGCAACATAACGTCGCTAATTGCTTGTGCACTAAACTGTTATTAACATTTTACACTTTACAGGAATCTGGCGCAATTTTCAAATAAAATTATACACAAGGCGTGTCACAAACTTTGTACCTCACAAATGATTACAGAAATGTTATGTTTTATGTGTAATTTTGTTACAAACAATGGTTTTTATGTAATTGATGCAAATTTCACTTTCTTATCAGCCATATCAACTGATTACTGAATTTAACTCAAGAATTTTCAAATTATCTCCTTAATAATCCATCCGGATCTCTTAAATCATGAAATATCACAACAGTATCTTGTTGCAGAGACCCCAAACTATAGGTAGGTAAATACATAGTTGTTCACCGATAATTTTCAATAACAGAATAATTTTTGACGATGCCGTCCATAAATCAAATTTTTCATTTTCACCGTTGAAAATATTGTTTCAATCTCTTATTGGTAGAGGTAGTTTTATTCATAGTGGTTGGCATGTGACTGGGGCTTGCGCGGAAATATGGAAACGTAGAACAGAAATTACGAATATTTGTTTCTGCACATAAGCCACTCCCAACCATTAACAAAAGGCCACTTTATAGCATTGAAACTTAAGACTGCTCATTTTTCGATCTGGTTGATGTTGTCTTGGTTTATACGGCCGACCTTTGGGCTACATTGACGTTACTATTTGAAATATTTATCAAAGACACCATCGGGACGTTTAATAGCGGGGAAGAGATCCATTTTTCGTTTTCATTACCAATTTTCTAGCGCCTGTTTCATTGAATGAAAGCGATTCCAATTTGTTCACTCTTGATAGTATGGAATTAATGTAGAAGCAGAACCGGTAGATTTGCAATATCTAAATTTTGACATTAGCGCCAGAATTAGGAACTTGAAGAAATATTGAATAGTAACAATTCCTAAAGATCCTATTGGTTACTGCAAAGTTATTGTATTCCTATTTTACTACAATTGACCCTAAGGGTGCATGTGAACTAAGGTTTAAATTAAAAATTAAATTATTATTTATTAATTTTTTATTTAGTGATTTTAAAGAGAGAATACTTAACTAATATTACACTTCTACATGTCACATAATTTTCTAGAAAAATGTGTAAAGTATGTGAAATGTACTATGGTTAATATTAAGACCATAAATCTGCCCCAACATAAAATTATTTAGGTTCAAGCAAAATAACTTTTAAAATTATTATAACATAATTATGAGTCGCCTATTTCCAAAACCGGCTAAATCCATTTTAGCATTTTGTTCAGGAGATCAGAAAAACTGCCATATAAAAAGTATACAGTATTTTAAAATTTTAATAACATCAAAATTATTAAAAAAATATCAGTTTACATTCAAACTGTATGCCGTAAAAATATTTTGAAAATTGAAGCTACTACAGTAAAAATTATTTTGGATTTAACCGGATTTGGAAATGAACAGGGATTTAACTCATTTTGAAAGTGAAATTGCTTGATGACTTATAGTATTTTAATCTCAAATACAGGATGTCCCCGCACTCACTTTACATAACTTAGGTAGTGATAGAGGACACTTTTCTAAGAACAATATTTAACAAAAAATTTTTTCTAAATTCAGACCCTCGAGAGTTAGACCTCTTTAAAGCATTTTTTTTAATTTCCACCTTGACGTGGCCATAGCACCGAATATATTGATTTTTCAGTAAAAATGGTTTAGTACTTTTTTAAAGAGCGTGAAATAATCTACAAACTAGATTTAAACCTTTTATTGTCTAAAATCAACGGCTTTCGAGTTATGAATTAAAGTAAGTTAAAAAATGTCAAAAATTTTAAGCTTTCTTTTCTTTTGGATATTTTCAAAACCCTGTATCTTTCAAACGAAACATTTTACAAAAAATTTGACGCCCCATTCCGGATAGGAAATTTAATGGACTACAACTTTTGTATAATAAAAATTTTTGAGAAACCTCTCCATTTCACAGAAAATCAGAAAATAATAAACAAGGCAGCTATAAAACAACAATTAAATTCACTAAATTTTATATTTTTTTTGAAAAATTATTTTATTAATTAATTTTAAACTATTACATTATTTCGGTAAATGTTGAAAATGATCATATTATGATAAAGTTAATATTTTTGTTCGGTACTATTCATACTAATTTGAGAATGAATATTATCAATTGCATTGAATGAACAATTAATAATATTAATTATTTTAAAAAATCTTACAAATTATGTTTAATATGCAGGTTAGTGTAACTCTGCAAACTTCATACATACATACATACATGGTTGGATTTAGTCGATTTTGTTTCAGAACTTATAATAACCGTATAAATAACTGCTTGGATTTAACCGAATTTGTTTCTGTATGTAGCAAGGATTTAGTCGGTTTTGAAACCCATTTGATGCATGAATTAGTCGGTTTTGGAAGTAAATACAATCTTTGGTTTACAATTTGGAGGCTTTAAATTCATGTTAGACCTACAATTTTTTGTCAGTCGTAAGGTATTGATATGCTACACCCGATGGCATCAATAACTCATTTAGTGAAAAATATGGATTTAGCCGGTTTTGGAAATAGGCAACTCAAATATGTAAATTAGATATTCTTTACTCTTATTATAATATTGTTAAATACGAGTATATAATAATCAAATAAACTCAACTTATTTCATAAAAATTTCTGAGATTTAAAAAAAAACTTTCACCCATCATAAGCATGGTATAAATGTACTCCTCCATCATGTCGGCAATTACTTGGTTACCATATTCAATAATGCGAATCTTGTAATGTATGGAATGCAAACTCAGTTTACATGTCTCGAAACTGTACCAATATAATAATGTAGGTACATGCAGCTCCAATGAACTAAAAAAAGAAAATTAGAAAATTAGTACTAATAGATCAATAGGAATAGATCATAAATTTCAACAAATTTTACTAGTTCTTGATAGAAATCGGAATTGAATTTATTAATACATCCAATATAATAGTTTGAATAAATTCTTCTTCCTTCTTGTCATTCATAGAAGCGCATCTGATTATCTAGTTTATTTATTACCAACCAAAAAAGTTTACCAACCTAAAAAAATTTATAGGCTACAAATTTTATGCACGGATTTGATTTGTTGCATTCCCCCCGAATGAAACTGAAGATTAAGCAACCACATCAATGATAATATCTGGGAGATACATTTCTTTTAGATAACTTTTATCAAAATTTAATTGAATGAAATATCTTCCAAGAATAGACGGAGTTATAAGGATCAAGTTTGCTAATCATATGAATCAAATTTATATTCGTATTATAGTAGTGCTTCTGTGAATACAAATGTCGAGCGTTATATCCATCCGTTTTTCGCGTTCATCTTCTACATAGGCTGCTGCATTTTTGAGTGCTATCTAAGATTTTCTGTGCAATTATCGCATAATTCTAACATACAGTTTTAATATATCCTTACTGAAAATAAAAAAGGCATATCTATTATGAATAATCCTCCTGCTGATAGTTTACCATCTTCATGTAAGAGCTTAAGTGAAAATGAAGTAACCTGTAAAATATTGATCTCTTAAAATTTAGAATTAAGTTTATTTAGTATTTATTACTTCTTGTGATAAACCACCATCATTTGAAAATGGTAATAAATTAAATAGTTTCCTTTTTATATCGATCATCTGAAAATTTCGTAGTTAAATTGAACATAAATTACCTTAGCAATAATACCTACCTGTTGGCCTAATACATGCATATGTAAAATAACGGAAAACGTGTCAATTCCGTATATTAATAGTGTCATTAAATTATCACAAAATAAGAACCTAAAATTATCCTTTTCTCCGCGTAATGTGATTATTTGAATTAAATTGAAGAAAGAAGTTACAAGAACAGCGAAATTTGTCGAAAAATTTATAACTGTAAAAACTAATCCAACTTTAATTTCATATTTCATAAAATAGCTCAAATCGCAATGAATCAATTGAATTTTTTTAATTTCATTAATACTCCGATATTTTTTCATTTTGTGTTTATTCAAACAATTGTTAAGTACGAAAAATCGCTGACCCAACGAAAATAACCAACTTCTAAATAATAGACTAATGCAAAATTTGTATATATTCATTACGCAATGAATGAAATTTACCGCGAAAGACTTCAAATTACTCAAATCCAAACCATTGAAAAATAGCACAAATATAATGAAGAAATAAAATATTATTGTAAATATATTTAAATTACGCGCTAATTTATTATCTACATGGATGTTTATTTTTAACAACTTTTTGTCGATTGCTACAAGCCGATAAATAACATCAATAGCACGTTTGTTGTTCACAGTAACAGAAATTGTCGATGAAATTATAAAAAATAATTTACTATAGGTTTCGTACAATTTTACAAATTTTAAAAGAAAACTTTTATCTGCAACGTTAAGAATTGTTTCATTTAGATATACGAAAATTGTGAAAAATAGCAGAATTGCCAAATAAGATATTATTTTATACATACTAAAAGAATGCAAAACTTTTAAATTTCTATTATTGCACAGTCCCGAAACTATAAATTGTTTGTATCCTATTGTTTTTAATAAAGCATATATTGGTGACAACGCTGTCCATAAATCAGAATCATTCAAATTTCTCATTTTAATCGTAAAAACTTCTCCCAATTTCTTAGTGTTATTTAGAATCCCGTGTACTGAATTTCGCGTAGATATTATTGACACACCATGACTAGGGAGACAACAAATTAATGTTTTGGTTCAATATTAATGTAATGAAAGTGCTTTTTAATAAATGACCTATTATACTTCCTATTATAGTATGTTTTTATATGGATGCTATAGCAACATGCCACTGATAGGACGGAATTTCTCAATTTTTGCAATAAATTTGAATATACCCATTTTCATTTTAATATTAATTTGTGTAATTTCGGAACGAATTTTTTGCTTTCGGTTCGCAAACCGGATGGACCGAATGTCCAATGATGGAATTTTGGCGCGATTTTAAACCAAGTACACACAAAGAAATTTTAGTTTTAATAACAAATATCAATACCATTAACTGAGAATGAAAGGGATTTTAAAAATTGCGAAAGCGTAGCTTGAGCAATTTTTGTAGATCCCTTAATTCGAGAATTATTACCTTATGGCTCTCATATTTGAGTCAATCAAAAACAATTTTATCCGATAAAAAGTGATTTTATTATTTTGAATAAGAGAAAGACTGGTGACAATGCTGTCCATAAATCAGAATCATTCAAATTTTTCCTTTTTACTGTGAAAACTTCTCCCAATTTCTTAGTGTTATTGGGAATCCCATGTACCGAATTACGTGTATTCTTGACACTTACACCTTGACTAGAGAGATAGAAAACTAATGTTTTGGTTCGATATTAATTTAATAATTAAAGTGCTTTTTAAAAAAAGCAATTATACTTCCTATTATTTAGTTTACTTTTTTTGGGTGCTAAAGCAACATAATATAAGACAGCGCTTCTCAAACTGTAGGACACCAAAGTGCCACGCTCCTTTAGGAACAAAAAATGTCAATAATAATAATAATCATCTTACTAGTTGAGATAGTAAACTTCGGGATACCAACTTGAGAACGAGAGTGTAATTGGTCGAAGCTTTTTGTGCAAGCAGCCAGCCACAGTGGGTACTCCTCCAAATTTTGGCAAATAGTTCTTATTTTTGTGAGTTTATAGCTGATATTAGGAAGTAACAGCTAAATTGCAACTGGCTTCGGTTGTGTGATTGAAAAAGATATAAAATTTGTTTGATTTTCCGATATTTGAGGATCACAGATGTTGATGGAAAATCGTTCACTATCTAATACTTAATAAATTACACCAAGATAACTTTTTGAATTACTTTTTAAACTTTATTGGAAACTCGAATGTACACACAAGCAGGTAATAACCATCCATTTGAAGAATGACATTATATATTGAATGTCGATTCTACGATACTTTGCTAAATTAATAGACAGAGGAAGAATTTACATTTCATTTCTTTATTTTGAAAGAAGCAGTTTGTTTGAGTTCGATAAACATTAATGCACAAGAGTTTACATGCGACAAATTAAGAACCACTAAGCTAGTTAATAATTATTCTGTATTTGCCTTTGCTATTATCTGATTGGACCTATTAGGTGAAATTTACAACATCTAAGTTAAATTATCAACAATTATATTCACTTAAACTTGAGAATGTTAAGAAATCTAGTACAATCATCATTAGTTTAGATTCTGAATATCCATATTGTGAAACTGTATCACTATAATCAAGTAAGTACATACAGCTCCAATAATCTAAAATAAAATAAAATTTAACATTTAGTAAAACGTGGTAATTTCATTATAAACTACACACACAAAAATTGTATAAAATTCAGGTTCCTATTCTTATTTAAGATATTAGAACAGAATGAAATCAGGTTTCCTGTTTCTGTTTGTCGGAGCCGAAAATCTATCACCGGTATCCAGAAGCAAGAAACCCGCTTTCTTACTGTTATAAGTTATAATCATAAAACAATCTCCTGTTGAACTTCACGTTAAACATCTGTCAGATAAGTCTAACATGTAACATCATTTCGTCCTATGAAAGGACATCAAAATTTTCTCTCTGTCAGATAAGTTTAACTGGGGATTGATAAACTGGCTTTTAGAAAGAATACAGATACAACTACAATAATATGTTATTATCCTTACGGAAAATAAGAATGTCATATCCATTGTGAAAAATCCTCCTGTCTGCATTTGATCATCTTCGTGTAAAAGCATAATTGAAAATGAAACAATCTGTAAAATGTTAACATTTTAAAATTGTACCTGCATAATATTATGTTTGTATAGTTTTTATTACTTCTTTTTTTAAATCATAACCATTTATATCTGTAAATAAACTTAATAGTTTATGATGTATGTCGATCATCTAAAAACCACACCAAATATAGGTACTACTCTTGTAAAATAAAATAAACCTATGAAGATTATAGTAACACAGATAATTTACTACAGATAGCCAGCCTGACAAAAAAATGAATTTAGTGCTGGGACTTACTATAACTGTAATAAATTATCTGTGGCAATAAAAGTCTTGCCACATTGAACTTTGGTGTTTCTATCATTGTATATAAGCACCATCATTGGTTATGGAACCAAAACAGCTTAGGGCGAGGATCACCAAAGTAAGTTAGTTTGTCCTCCTACTAAATAGTTGGATGTAAAATTGTTATCGTGTAAGTGGGACTTTGAATTGCCTTTGAATTTCCAAACGCCATCTGTCATCTGTAGAACTGAAAATTAGCGTAGAATCTCGTGTAATTTAGAAAATAATTTACTTTGAGCTTACTGTTGTAACTGTTTTTACTGTTTTGTGAGTGATTTATATTAAATTCGAATTCGAAACAGATGACAGATGGCGTTTGGAAATTAAACGTCAAATTTATTCAAAGTCACACTTACACGATAACAATTATTATATCCAACTATATAGCAGGAAGATAAACTAACTGACTTTGGTGATCCTGGCCCTTAAGAAGACGTGACATCAAAGTTTCTTGGCAAAAACTTAAGGTACCTACCAGTTTACGTAATACGTGATTATATAAAATAATTAACCACGTGTCGATTGCGTATATTAACAATAACGTTAAATATCTGCACAAAGAACTTATAGATAATTTACCATAGTTTTCATCGTGCATTTCAATCAAACGGTAGCAAGACATTACAATGACCAAAAAGTTTATCGATAAATTTACAACTATTAAAATGAATCCCAATTTATCTATATCTTTCACTACATTGCACAAATCGTAATGAATACATTCCACCTTTTTTAAAGCACGGTGGTTATTTATCCGGCGTTCGTTTAAACAATAATTATTAAGTAGAAAAAATCGTTGACCCACCGAAAATAACCAACCCCTGTATGAAAGACTAACAGAGAATTTGTATATAATCAGTACAAAATTAACAAAATTTATAGCGAATAACTTAAAATCGCTGATATCAGTAAAAATGAAACATAGCACACAAACAAACAAGAAATAAAATATTATCACAGATATATTTAAATTACGAGCCAATTTATTATTAACAAGTAAGTTCATTTTCAATAATTTTTTATCGATTTCTATAATTTGGTGAAAAAAATCAACAATACGATTCTTGATCAAAATATTAGTAATCATTGATAAAATTGCAAAGCTTAAGTGACTGTATATTACGCACAACTGTATAAAATGATTAAGAAAGCTCCTGTTTTTGTTAAAGTTAAAAATTGCATTTTTTAGATAACCGAAAAGTATCAAAAATAGAAGTGTGAGCGAATAAGAAATGATTTTATACATACTAAAAGAATGCACAACTTTTAAATTTCTATTATTGCAGAACCCCGAAATTGTAAATAACTTTTCGCCGATTATTTGCAATACGATATAAATTGGTGACAATGCTGTCCAAATATCAGAATCAATCAAATTTATCATTTTACAGTTATAACGCGAATGTAATTTACTTGTTTCCTTCGATTGAATTGATCGACTGCTAGGTTATTTGCCGGTTCGTAATTAATAAATATTTAATGAAACTGCTTTTTAATTGTGATATTCTAATAATTAATAATTATGGTGCCCCTTGAGAATAGTTCTAATTATTAAGTCAATATATTTTAATATACTTCGATTATTGTAATATCAGCATAATATAAGAAATGTGCTATTTATGACGAGCGTCTAGAGATCCCACGGGGGCAACCAACGAATCTAGTCGGAAATGTACGAAGCGTGACTGCAAAAAAACATGTTTCAACAGATGGCGCGCCCTAAAATATTAATCTTTTATACTTATCTTTTCTAACACCGCAGTGCGGAAATTCTGGGTTCAAATCGCGGACTTCACAGAATTTATTACACACGCTGTGGTGAAAAGTTGTAATAAAAAGGGTAGCAAAAGAGGAATAATCCACCTCGTGAAATGGATTGTGAAGGCTTCAAAAGAAGTGGAAATATTCCGACAGGAATGGAAAAGCCCTTGATGATGATTGACTTATCTTTTCACCAATACAAAATTCTAATGATTTATAAAAGTCATATGAATAAACGATTACTAATTTAGGGAATGAGGAAATTGAGGTTCCAATGTTGAATATTTACAAGTATATATATTCCAAAAAAGATATTCGTATTTGAAAATAATGACTATTTTTAAAAATATTTCAAAAGTTCAAACTCCTCATTTAAGGCGAAGCATCACCATGTTGGTGTAAAACCTTCTTTAAAAAGAATCGTTAAACATGTTTTTCAAGAAATGTTTATATATTTTTGGAATTTTATAAATTCAGCTTCGTAGCTCAATAGAATAATTGTTTCTTGATACTGTCAACTTTTGGTAATTCTATTTAGTAATACGATATTAAAGAAATCTCGAATTCCAATATTCAGAATTTTCAAAAAAAGGAATGTCAAATTTCTTTTCAAATGTAGTAATAAAGACAATTATTGTAATACTTTAGTTTACAGAAACGATCATTCTATTGAGCTACGAAGCTGAATTTTTAAAATTCCAAAAATATCTAAATATTTCTTGAAAAACATGTTTAACAAATCTTTTTAAAGAACGTTTTACACCAATATTTAGTCACGTGGTGATGCTTCGCCTTAACTTATGTTCGTTGTGTTGCCTCTGTGGGATATAATTTTTAAATTACTGCGCATGCGTAACCGATGTCAGCTACCTGTGTTCATTGGTTGCCCCCGTGGGATCCCTAGACGCTCGTCTATTTATGTAACCAGTTATGAAACTGCATACTGCATTGCTGTTTAACGCGTGTATGCTTGCTGATATGAGCAAGATTAGTGCAAGATTAATGATGAACAAATGATCGAAAACGTAATTATTATTTTAGTGTTATGTACCTAATACTGCAAGTGAAATTTATCATACGAAACATTTAAAATTACTCCAATACACAAGAGTAGTTGTTAAAAACTACTGACCAATTAGCGTTGACTTAGTAATATCAAAGCTTTTGAGAGCACAGTTACGGACAATTTGTACAATGCTGTTAAATATAGTATAGCTTGTGAACAACGTGGATTTTTCAAAGGTAAATCTACTTCTACTATTCATATTTTCGCTTAATATTCATAATATTAATTATAAATTTTTAAATTTTGTCAATCATTAAAATGTAATATTAATAAGCATCCACTCTGGAAATAGGCCAATGACCAAGGTTAGATCAAACATATTAAATTTCAAGTGTAAGCATCTGGTAATTGGAACTTGCATCAAGTACTACAACAGTCGAAAATAAATAGATATTAGAAACATGATTGCAATAAACTAATTAAATAAAATATTGTCAGCGGAAAACTGCTAATGTACTCGTAAATTAAAACACCTACAAGAGTCAATTACCAAGAAGGAAATTAATCAGCACAATTTGTAAAAATGGCTGTAGTTGAACTTGCGACGACAAACTTTGTTCTTCATCATTTACATTATCAAATTATTGTAAGTACTTGTAAAATATTGCAAAATTTTACTTACTTTTTGGCTGTTAGCTAATCAATAACTACTTTTCAGTTTTTTTCTGGTATAGATTAACGGCTTTTTAGAAATGTAATGGTTCATAATAATTAAAATAAATACTATAGCATTTCAAAATCATGGAAAATTAATTTCGGCATTGTTAAATCCGGCTATAACATCATTTTATTAAGGTACATGTCGCTGATGCTTTCCCCTTCTCCAAATCTAATTTTGGAATTAAATTGGTATCAAACGTTTGAGCTTAGCTAGAGTCTTAAATAGATTTAATTTTATCGTTTTAAACTTAACTGCTGCGGAGATATTCGCAAAACATTTTGGGATTAAGTTGTACCAAAGTTTGAGCTTCTCCTGAGCCTTAATTATATTTCAATTTTTTTCCCTTTTAAACTCAACTGTTGAAGCTATTCGCAAAATTTTTTGGGGGGACTTTAGATACGTTGACCTCCTTAAATTGTATTTGGGGTAAATTTGTTGTCAACCGTTTGAGTATCGTTTGAGCTTCCAATTTTTTATTTGAGCCTCAACCGTCAAAGAATTATTCGTTCCAAATTAACGCTAGCAACACCTAGTTAATATTTTCGCTCAAAATTTAGCTCCAGAATTTATAGACCTACTAGTACCAGCTAACTTCCAAATATAAAAGCTAGTACCATTACAGGCTTTGTCACGGGTCTTTTTCGCCGATCGTTCCTTTGACTCGTGTACAAAACTATGCCGGCAGCTGAGTCGCGAAGAGGTGGATTCACTTGACCAAATGAAGGAAACGAAGGTGGCAAACGACTCCAATCGTAAAATATCGGTAATACCTAATTACGGCGCCACTTTAATTTTTGACTACTAAAATAGGCGTAAGTTGGACTAAAAAGGGGGATGACGTAACACACCAGAGATTATAACAACGTCTTACCTTCCACACTTTAAATAAACTTACAGCCTTCTTGTGTGGTACAGTTCCATGGTCTTTACAAAAAAAAGCTAAATCTGTAAGAAATCTATTAAAAAACGAATGACTGACAAGCCGCACTAAAACTCCAAAATCAAGTATAATTTCATACAATGAGTGATAATTATAAAAATAATGAAATAACTACAGTAAATAGTTGTTCTAAATATCGACTTGATATTTATTACCTTAAAAAAAGGTTCCCCTTATGCGGGAAAAATGGCATCCCGTCCCGAGAATTTGTACGAAATTATTCGTCCCGTGGGATAACCAGTCCCGTGGGGGACTGGATGCCAATACAGTCCCGTGTTTTATTATTGTGTACAATGTGGCCTGAATAAACTTCGCTGATTATTTGTCGACGCATGTTGCTCGGATCAACTGTGATTAAGTGTTCACGTTCTATAATGAAATAGGGTTAAAAAAATAGGTTATTCAAAAAAATTTCGCGCAAAATTGAAAATTATTAGGTTACAAAAAACGTCATAAAATGAGAAAAATATGAACCAAATCGAACCAAATAGGTGCCACACCAAACACTTGTAGGCGAGAGATTCAACACGTTAAATTATGAAATAGAGTTAAAAAAGAAAAAGTCAATTTTTCAAAGGATTTTGTCTCACTTTGTATATTTCAACGTTGTGGGCCCCGCGGGAATGCGGAATATGTCCGCACCGCGAGACGTCCGGCACAAGAACAAGTAGTTTCCCATTGTTCTCTAGTACAGACTATCCCAAGGTACGTGGGTCTCTCCTACATTCAATAAAAAAGATTATTTTATAATTAAAATTTCAAATTTTAAATCCAAAATAATCTAATTCGTTTGCGCGATTGTGGTTTGTGCCTTGTTTATGCCTATTGGTTCAATTATTATTTTCGTTTGATACCAAGATAGTTTTCGAGATATTTTAAAAATTAACGGGGGGGGGGGGAGACATACTTTTGTGAAATATTGAATTTCGGATTTAAAATAGTCTAGATCAGGGGTCAGCAACCCGTGGCCTCAGTGGTGGCTTGATGTGATCAGTGGTGGCTTGATGTGATCGCTGGTTGAGTTAAGAGCGGAAATTCTGGGTTCGAATCGCGGACAGGCAGTCCCGGTCACCATGTCGTACCACCTTGCAGGGTCGATGCAACCGGGGTGGCGGGGGGCCTGGGTAGACCTACACCATCAGGTGGCGGGGAACGTAGGCGGACCTACACATTTAGGCTCGTGTCCGAACCGAGGGGTGGGTGACATCGAACGGGAGGCAACGCAAGCCGAAACAGAACAGAATTTCTTAAAGCTCGGCCTTCCAGAGGACATCCACACTGTTGGTGACCGAGGTAGTCATCGAGATCTATCTGATAGGTCTCTACCTCACAATCCATCTAAGATCTCAGCATGGAACGGGGTACAATAAGCTAGTTTGCTTCAGTTCAGGTGGATTAAATGAGCCACACCCGTTGAGACAATAAGAATAAGAACCCGCGGCCTCCAAAGGGTCTTGGTGCGGCCCGCAGACTCTAAAACACGCGTCCGTGTGTCGTTGATTTTTTCTTGAAAATATCAAAAACTATTTAGGTACGAAACGAAAATAAAACTTGCACAAACAAGCTCAAGCGAAACACAAACCATATAGATTATTTTAAAAATCTTAAATTTAATCCAGCCCCCCTTCCCTAGGTAATTTTTAAAATTTCTCGAAAACTATTTGGGTACAAATCATTTGAAACAAAAAATTATTGATTTCTTGGTACCACAGTTCGTTGCATTTTTAAAGAGTGTGAAATTATTTTTTATAAAGTGGATTCTAACCTTAATAGTTAAAATTAACAACTTTCGAAGTATCGATTAAATTAAAAGTTCTTCTAATTTTCGCTAGTTACGCCATTGCTTTCCGCCCCCTCTATAATACGTTGTACGTACGCCACTGAACTGAAGCAAGAAGTTCCAAGGCCAGCCAAGGTGTTGTCGCAACTTGCAAGTCGTAGAAAGTAGAATTCATAATGGGATCGATTATTCAAGTAAGTAATCTTATTTTTATTAAAATATTGTTTCAAGCCATCATTTTTAGCATTTCTTTCCTTTGGAGGGTTCGAATTAAAACAGGCAATTTTTTGTAACCACCTGTTGAGTGCATTTTACCTAACCCCTAAAAGTGCACATGTGATTGTTCGGAAATTTACTTATGATGAACATATTTTTATGCAGATTAGTGATTTGAGAGCTGGATTGACATTTAATTGAAATTTTGGTATAACTGAATGTTCAAACAACTTTCTAAATAATATTATGTTCCTTTATTGGGATGTCATTCGTTGTGGCCGTAGGTATTTACTTTTTATTTATTTATTAATTATTATTTATTCATTACGGTATTGTACATTCAATATTTTTAATTTTGTTTATATTATGTAAGGCTCATTAATTAATTATATTTGAAATTTGTAGGTCATCGATCTCTATTCTTGGGGCGTCGGCGTTGCAGAAATGGTAATACGAGGAAGTTGAACATGCAGTAGTTTTGCTGCAACATTTGTTTGGGGGGTGAGTCGCATGGTTATATATTTGTTACTTATAATTTATTTGAGCATAATTTTTATTATATATTTTAATCCGAATGGGTAAAGACCAACCGATTAAGCCATATTTAGGTATTTAAAAAATATGAACAAATGAGGGACTACTGTTCCATACTATATTTAACTGTTATTAATTTAAATGTGTACAAGAAGTTGATCTAGGTAGGGTTAAGTACGGTATAATGGTACATATAAAGAAAATATAATTTATACAAATTATACAAACTATAATTTATTCTCAATTATTATGTCATGTTTTGAAATTACTGTCGTATCAGTGCAATGTTTCTGACCATCCTAAACTGAAGGAAAAAACTTGTCACTAGTGATCGTTGATAAGTAACATAAAATTACATCATACTTTTAATGATTTACATTACAATTCAAATATAAGTAGTTTAAAAGGTCAATATTTAATAATGCACTATTACCTACTTGTATCTAAATTAATTTATTCTCGGGGACGTGTTTCGGCCATCTACGAGCCTTGTTTATGCCAAACGTCGAAATGTTGCCACATTGGAAATCATACATTTTTACTTTAAAGCAAACTTTACAATACATGTTAAAATCTCATAAAACCTGAACAACCATCTATTAATTCGTTTTTGTTCACATGGAGTCGAAGAACGATATAAGTAGTTTAAATTTAAAATATGTTTTAAATTTGGATAATAAATAAATCCATGTGTATTTTTAATTGATACTTCTAATTATGTATATAAAGGAAGTTCATCATCAAAATCATCAATATTCTCAATTAAATTAATCGTATTATTACTTTTATTACTATTGGTTACATTGTTTATGCAAAAATGATTTTCATCGATTAATTGTAACACTTTTTCATCCAAAGTTGTAGATGTCGACTTAAAGTACCACCTCTTGTTTTCATCAGTTCAACCTTAAATTTTTATATTAATAAAATAAATATTGGAACTCGATTTCTTTATAATAGTCGTTACTTTATCTTGTTTGTTTGGCTGTCTATAATGCGAGTACGTCCTGATAAGACAGCACACACCTTTAGGTTTTTGAAAAGATAATTTGATA
Organism: Rhagonycha lutea; assembly: GCA_958510855.1. Lineage (NCBI taxonomy): Eukaryota > Metazoa > Arthropoda > Insecta > Coleoptera > Cantharidae > Rhagonycha > Rhagonycha lutea. The sequence continues at coordinate 17,582,902 of OY294039.1, read as the reverse complement.
CAATTTAGGACTATTACATTAGGAAAATTTTAAAGCATTTCGGAATTTTGGCAAATTCGACTGCCATTCCTCTAAATTGTTACACCTCCTTCAGCTTTAAAGGAATAAAAGGGCCGATTCTTCCGAACACCGCTTATGGTGACGAAAAACCTACCTTTAACTGCTTAAGTGAAAGGTCAATGCCGGCTAGCTATGAGACATTCGGGGTAGGAGTAAGCTACATTGACTTTCGACAGACAAATTGGCATATACACTGGATTGATTAGCACTAATATTGAATAATCCTTTTTCGTCCCCTTGGAGTGACCAATGGTACATATTATGTTGGGCGAGTTTGGGATTTGCCTTGAGCTGTACTGCATCTCTTCATGTAGGGATTCTGATCGGGTGGTGACCCTCGACGTTCCCGCTGAAATTTCTGCAAGGATTCCTGCATCCAAAAGTTTATCATGGGATATGGAGGATCATTTCCGTAAAACTAACATATAATTTTCATTATAATTTGAATCTTGTAAAACATCAAGCACATCAATAATCCACCATTCATCAGGTTCCTGTTCGGTGAGATACATGTGCAGTTGGTGAACACTAAGCATCCCATTAGGCTGTGGCTTCATATATCCGTCAAGTTCACTGGCATTTCAGAAAAGTATACCCGAAGACGGTACACTCATCAACATCCCCTTTAAACTTTAATTTCAATCCGTTAAATATGTTAACCATACCAGGAATAATTACATCTGCATGTCTACTATTCTCTACCATATCAGAGTACCACGAATCCAAAGGATTTAACCCTCGATATTGACACCCATTGTCGAAATCAACTTTAGATGGAATGAAAAATATAGAATGTTCACTCTTCACACACAAATCAGACATATTAGTAATTACAACATCCATATTAGAATCACATCGTAAACCAGACTCATGAAAGAAATCTGTATCATATATAATCACGTTCCTACCATCTTTAACACACTGAACACTATTTAGAAAAGTGGTTTTGCCATAAGCGGGAGGAGCATATATTAATAATTTTATAAAAGAGTAGTAGGACTAACTTGAATTAATGCAGGCAATCTTCGCTTTAAATCTTCCAAAACGATAAAAGGATGTGAATACGTTTCCGAAAAAATTCTGAGCCCTATGTTTAGAAATGAACATTCTAAAGAATCTAATGGAACTACTACATTTTTAAAATTCTTTTCTTATTCTCTCCATCCATTGGCTATGTTAACTTGATACTCGGGAGGAACGGCGTAACAGTCACTTTCCAGATAAGTTCTATAAATACGACTAAGAACACGATTTCTCACTTCAGGATCCGCAATATCCTTAAATAACTCTTCTAAATTTCTCTCTCCCAATGATTTCATATCAATTCGTTTATACCCTGGTGCGATATCAGACCGTACTGTACCGACATCATTAATAATATATTGAAATATCTTTAGATATCCCCAAAGTAGAACCAAGATATGGATTTTCAGAATCAAATAACTTCCCGAGAAGGATGAAGACGACCTTTTTAAAAGCGATACCCTTTGAATCATGCTTGAGAATCAAACCATAATCAGAATTTCCAAATCTTGGAATATATGCCTTAATACTTGAGCTAGGTTCTAAAACTTCGCATTCAATATTTAACTCCGAAATATCATCATCTGCACATAAATCATCAACTCTGATTGACTTTAAAGTAGATAAAACCTTCCTAGATTGAGAAGGTCTGGCACTATTTTTGATCGAAGCAGGCAATGGACCACGCCAAGCTGGACGTTGAGAATTACCCGACCCCGATGGTTTAGAACTATCAATAACATAATTAAGACGAGCGTTGAGATTCATAGTTAAGTGAGAATCAAAACTAAACCTTTCTTTACTCTGAGCGAAAAAAGTGAAATCTGCGTACAAATTTTACTCGCTCTTATATAGAGCGGTCGGAGCATAACAGTTAAGTACGTTGACTGTTGACACGAAATGCCCGGTTCGATTCCGGATAAGGTAAAAACTTTATTCTGGCCACAATTTTAAAATTTTTCAAGAAAAGATATTATATTACATCTCTTTGTTTTAATCAATGATTATACAGTGTAAATCGAGAAATTCGCAGTCTACCAAGTTGTGATTTAAGAGGCAGTGGACGGCAGACTTACGGTATTTTAACAAAGCTACTGGCTCTCTAGCTATGTATAATCATTGATTAAAACAAAGAGATGTAATATAATATCTTTTCTTGAAAAATTTTAAAATACAATTACATAATTTAAATAATAAATTACATTGTTAAAAGAAAATTGTTACGCGACGATTCCGCACAACGCCCTTTTCCCTTTTGCGCGCAACAAAATTACGACTCTTTTTAGGAAGGCTTTCCGGCTCACTCAATGGTTTACTCGGCCGTGGTTCTTTTACTAAAATTTTGAGGAAAAGTCTTAAGGCGAAGTGCCACTATACTATTTACAATATTTACAAATTTTGCTCGACTAAATCCGATGGACTGGATTTAATTAAAGGCGCCACTTCACTGAAAATCAAAAATAGCGTACGATTACTTTGAAAATCAATTAATGAGCCACAGTGAAGGAAAACTCATTAACTGACTTTCACGCCAAAATAACAAATTAAATTACATAATGCATCTTCATGATCAATTCATTCCACACCTAAATGACTGATTATTATCCAACTGACTCAAAATAACTTAAAATGAATACTGAATAAATTCTACGTAAATATACGGAATTTTACTTTAATTACTTTATGATTTTACGATGATGCGATATTGGAAAATTCTTTCTCTCTTACAAGTTTTTATCGAGCACCTCTGAAAAACAAAATATAACAAAGACCCAATAAAAAAAACAATAAATCAATTATAACGATATAATAAATCACAATCTGCAATTTACATACACATATATAAAACTTAATTAACCCCCAAAATGTTGTATTTAAATTAATAACTTATCATAACTCGTTGAACATATAACAATAGTTTTTACTGACCTTTTGGATTACAAACAATCTTCTCAAAATTGAACACAACATGATAATACAGATGTCTCGATGCAAAGAAAGAATCTTCTATACCTTCATTTTCCAATACAAATTTCCAAAACCAATTATTGATACTTTAAAACATAATTTCCATATAATTACTTCAACTGAACTGAACTAAAGTGATAATGAAAGTTCCAAGTATAATAAACATTCCATCTTTAGATGTAATTTTGTTCGATAATCTTCACACAATGACTACGTCGACCGGGTTTTAATAACACGACCTTGTTAACATAATCTTTTATTTTAGTGCTATTTTCAATCGTGACACTAAATACTTCAAATTTAAACGAACGTGAATATTTGTATAATTTCTTTTCCCAAAACTTGATTAACATCGAAATCACTTTAGGTCTATAAAATTACGACTAGTATTTTGTTAAACCGATATAAACATCGACGATTACTTTTAATTTTCGCGACTTAAAAGTATCGGAACCCAACATGATTTAACATCAAACTAACGCACTTTATGTAACAAATGTACGCATTTTAAGTACGTACATAAGTGACAAACGTAACAGCGGAAAACTAATACGAAGTAACGCTATCACGAGAGTGACTAAAACTCGCTCCCGAAAAGGTTTTATTGAAATGATCTGATGGTAGGGATCTTTCTCCTACTCTACTCCGTTTTGCATCATTTTCTTAGGAAAACAATAAAATCTCAGTGATCTAACTCCCGAAGGTTAATACGTGACAAGACGACCAAAAATCAGCGACTTTTAGACGTGTAAGCCTACCAAATTTCTACGAAATACTATTAAACGGCTTAGGCCATACACGAGTTTCTTTTGTTTGAGTACGTATGAACTCAGTTCTTAGGTCAACCCATAAGAATGACTGCATTATTACATCATTCACGGAAAGTTTTACGAAATATTGTCATATACAAGGTATATTCACGAAGTTTCGGTACAAAGTCGATCTAAAAGTCTATTAATACGGCCTTTTAGTCGGTATTTGGAAAAACCACGTCACAAAATATTTGAAAAAAAATTGCCGGACGCCGGATTAGAACCGGGATCGCCATATCCGTTGGCACACGCTCTTCACACTATGCCACGGAGGTTATTACTAACCGAACGGTAAGATTGTTAATATAACATACAGGAAAGTCCAATTTTTGGCTGATTGACGCTATAGGAACCACCGGTCGGACTAACGCGTATCCATTTCATGTATGGCACATATAAGAGCGTAAATAGAGAAAATTTCAGCTTTGTTAAAATACCGTAAGTCGGCCGTCTACTGGCTCTCTAGCTATTAAGTCGTATATATCTCGCCAAGAGAATCCGATTCTTCTGATTCTGGTGTGTGTTAAACTTGATGTAAAGTAATACATTTTTTATTCATTCCAAAATTGATTTATTTCAGATAATGAATATTTGCTCTCCACTAAACATTCACCCATCGTGAAACAACCAGAATCAGATAGTAGTAGTGCTTATGCATCTTCGCCAAATCTTTTAGATTAACAAAGAGATGCTTATTTTATTACACGTTGTAAAAATTTTTCAATTTTATTAATAAATAAACCTAGCAAATACCTTTACCTGTTGGAAGTAGAAGCCCAATGCCGGCTAGCTAATGAGATTCTTTTAGGGTTGAGTAAGTTACATCTATTTTTGACAAACAGATAGGCTTTACACTTAATTAGAACTGGTATTAAATAAAACTCAAATGAAATAATAATTAAATATAATAAAGTAATAAGAAATGATACACAAAATATTCAAATCACACATTAAATCTAAAATAATTATTTGTAACATAAGTAATACCTAAACTAATAATATAAAAAGAAGCTAATAAAATTATGAATAGTAAAATATAAAAATGAAAAGATAGTAAAATTAAATTAAGTAAGTACTTGATCAGAGTACTTTAAATCTTTTAGACAAATTAAAAAATAATTACTTAATTAATAATTAGATAGAATCAAACTTACAAATGAGAAAAATTTATTAAAATTAAATAAATTTTTAAATAGTAATTAATTAAATTTTAATTACTATGATTGCTCTTTTAAATACAAAAGTTTAAAACAATTCTACTTCTACTTTGAACAGTTGCAATCGAATCCCAAATACAAGAGCAGGAAAACGTCGTTTCCATATTCCAAATATTCTTTCAATTGGGTTGCGAGTCCTAATTTGCGACTCATTATAAAGTTCTTCAGGTCGAGTACGTGGATTGCCTAAAAATTAAAATACAGTTTTTGTTCTACTTTAGTAAAAGAATTATTATAGCTAACCTAAAGGTGTCGATAAATATTGTGTAATTCCATAACCACTGTCTCCTACTATATGGAATCCTGGAAATTCTCTGTTTTCGAATCGTGCTCTAATTCTAGAATTTGCAAATATTGTGCTATCGTTCGAACTTCCTGGCCACCTGCAGACGATATTTTGAAATCTGCAATTAGCATCACAAATTGCTTGAACATTTACAGAAAAGAAATGTTTTCTATTTCTGTAAATTTCCGGTTCCTCCCCTTCATGAGAAGTTTTAATATGGGAGCAGTCCACTGCTCTAATGCATTTTGGGAATCTAGCAATTCGATAAAATTCTGCACTATTTGTTATCATTTCTTCCTCAGTTACCGGCATTTTTACAAAGGTAGGACGCAGGAGAGCAATTGCTTCGCTAACTATATGAACAATTCTGCAAGCTGTTGATTTGTGTATGCCCACAAAATCAGCCACCGCTTGCAGAAAGGACCCTGTCGCATAATACCTTAAAGTCATGAAAAGCATTACTTCTGGCGTAACAGCATTATTTCTAAAAAAGCGGTGTTATTGATATGATCCAGAAATTAATCATTAACAAGACAAACCTGTTGGTAGGATGTGCTATTTGTTGAGAAATTTTTTCTAGTACAAAACGCACACCATTTTTCGACAAACGAAATCTTGCAAGAAATTCCTTGTCGTTCCACTTTTCAAAATGATCCTCGCGAATCCGAAATACTTTAGGCGCTCGTTCACGCTCTATAACCCCTGCCAATTCTAACAAAATTTCATCATCTGCTTCGTCAACACCAAGACTAACAAAATGCGAGTTGTGAAGACACCCGGATCGTATGGACTAATTCCAGTGGCTCTGAAGCCGGACACTATGTTTTCGGGCGTCGCACCTCGCAGCAAAGCCGTCGCCTTAGATTCGCGTCGCAACAAGCAGTGGAATCTGGGCAATGTCCAATGCTCTGCCGACGTTGTTCATGCGTTGTGGACTTGATTGTATGAGCCTTTCACAGGCCCATACACTGAAACATCAAGGGGCTGCAAACGATGACTGCAATGCGGCGGAAAAGACAACATCGTCACGCCATTTTCTATAGCAATGTCAATTGCTTCGATCGATAAATGCGATATATGGTTATCGAGCAACAGAAGGGTCGGTGAATTTTTTGAAGAGTGGCTATGCTTTACAAAATGTTGCATGAACTTAATAAATTCCGCCTGCTGCATCCACCCCGATTCGTTCGCAAACCCGACAGTTTCGTTTGATACGTGGGCGGGGGGAGATACAGCGGATTCATCTTCTTTCTTGGAAAGAGATAAAAAAGCGGAATTGAATTGCCTGACGCGCTGACAGCAAAAGCTAATGTCACCATGCTCCCGCGTTCGGCAGATGTGATGTGGCCGAGACACTTCACACCTTTCAGTGAAATCACTTTGCCCATCCTTGTTGGCACCGTCGAGAACCCAGTGTCGTCCATATTCCAGATGGAACTGGTAGTGAATTGATGTGCGGCGAGAACGGAGTCCAAGTTTTGGAAAAATCTGTCCACATTTTCGCGGCAAAGCACTTTCACGCGGTTTAGGCTCGTCTGCTCAGGCTTTCGCAGAGATAAATTTTTGTGCCGCAGCATGAAACCGTAATACCATTGTTTTCCGGCCATTTTGTAATCATCCCAGCTTAGTGGGTAGTTAGAATTAATTTTTATAGCAAACTGATACGCCAGTTGTCTTAGTTCGAGTATGCTTAAACCATAATAATGTTGAGCGCACTTCATCACGTATTCGAAATTGGATTCATCGGACCATAAAATATTGGAATCTTCCAAGGTGAAATGTCGATACTTTGCCCATTCCAATCAAATTTTCATATTTTTTTTAAGCCCAGCTTCCAAAAGCCTTCTTCTCACTGTACTAGCATTAATGCGTTTTCCAGTTTGTTCACGAAAATCAGCAACGAGCTTTGAAGATGTTTTTTTGCGATTTATTAATGATTCGCGAACTAATTTTTTATCTTCGCGTTCTCTAGTGATCTTTTTTCTACCCGTTTTCGGCCTATTTAAATGAGACCCAGTCTCACGAAAACGTTTTAAAACATACTGCACAGCGTGGCGTGAACACTTTATAATTTGGGCAATTTTTACTTGCGATATGCCTTGTTCTTTCAGTGCCACAATACGAAAACGTTTTTGCATACTAATTTCAGGTTTCTTAGGCATTACGATAAAATTAAATAACTTAACTAATAAAAATACGTTGACTTCTGCTTTGTAGGAACGATTTTAACAAACTGGGAATTTTAGGTAAAGAAAATAATCTTAAAATAGCCTGTTTTTATACGATTACTCATAATGGTATACAGACCAGATGATTTATTGCCCTTTTACCATTTGTCACGGGTTTAAGTATTTTGAAATAAATGTATCTACTATTTGGATAATAAATATAAAAGAAAGCAGGGTGTTCCTTCAGTAAATGGAGACACATAATAGAAAAAGTTATATTCTTTACTGCCCTCCACAGTGCTTTACTTCTCCTTGACTCATAATAAAAGTGTAAATACAAGTCGAAATTTTTTTGGTTTATGAAAAGTTAACTTGTATTCTCTAAATACTCTCCTGTACTTTTCAAAACACACGAGCTTACAATTGTTAATGAAGAAACAAAATATTTTATATTCTGATTTTTTACGGCAGTAGTGGGATTCCACAGAAGGAAAGGCAAGAATATGCTGCCTAAGAAACTTTTTCATATAAAAATTCATATAAACTAAATTCTAGAGTGTAGAATTTACAGTGGTCACACCTGTCTCATCGACGTTCCAAATGTTGTTTGGCGTAATTTTTATTTCTTCAAAACTTTGTGATAATTGGCAAAGAACGCTGCAACATTTGCTCGGTTGAACGCGCTCACACGGGCCAAACTGGTGGCTTCTGGTTTTCGGAGCGACAATGTAGGATTCCGTTTCAAGAATGAACGGAACCATTCCAAACCAGCTGATTTTTGATCGTCCCAAACTGTCGGATAACTGATATCCAATTTTTTGGCAAACTCATAGTCCAATGAACGACTTTGCATCGCGGTCAAGCCAAAATAGATGTCCGATGAATACAAAAAGTGTTTTTCTAAGGCATCCTCTTGTTCTTTTGTAAACACCTACAATGAAATTCACAAAAATGAAATTGTGTCACAAATGAAAATTATAAACGCGCTCACACTCACCAATATTTAGATTTCGATACATTGCATAAAGATTGTATATCAAAATTCGCCTCCCACTGTCCAAAATTTGACCACTATGATTTTTAATAATTTCAAGTTTTGCTCCATTGTCTCGACTACAACTAGGGAATGGGATGTCTTCTACAATATTCACAATTAAATCAACTATAAGTACTAAAAAACAATAAGGTTAGAATTAAAAAGGTTTTTAAAAAAACCGATGTCAGTTAAATAACAAAATAAACGTGTACCAAGTTTACAAGATTTTTGTTGTAAAAAATGTAATTGTAACGATAAAAAATAAAATATTTATTTAATCACTATCTATACTACGTTCATGTAAATAATCCATGCACTCTTCTTTCTTCATAACTTTAAACAATGTTCGTTTCATGCAAAATTGACACCATTGGTCAATATCGTAAATGTAATCCCGTATTTCGTCTATCTTCACACATACATGTTGGAATTCGAAACTCTTGTGTAAATATGGTAAATAGTCTTTTATAACAAAAGCATTCTCCACAAAAAGTTATACCTGTTTAGGCAATTCTTACAAATATGACCATAACTTGTTTTAAAGAAACTAAAACCAACGCACAAATCTTCATCCTTAAAGAAATCGAAAATCCACTCTTCATTATTGAATATTATTTTTAAGTCGATAGTCGAACTTTTGCTAGACCCGAACTGGTAAGTTTTAACGAAACATTCCAAGTCGTAGTCGCAGTATAGTTCCTTTTCTTCATATACATCTAACGCACTCCATCGATCCATTGAATATGCGTTCCATAAAAGTATCCATATTTGAAAAGGTAACACTGGTCGATAAGGTATTATTAAAAAAAGTAAATCTAGTCGTGTTGCTACGCAGATGTTAATTTTTTTACTTTTCAAATATGGCATTTTCAAATATATGTGCCCACTCCACTAACAATGGCCATGCCATTTACATTTACATTCATGATACTTTGTAGTACCAGGAACTTAATCCCGCGACTACTTTGCCTGTATGATTGCGGCGGAGCCGCATTGCGTCTGATTTGTTTATAGAGGGAGTTCCTCAGATGTGTGGCGCAAGGCCAGTCTTGACTGTCTCGACCCGCGAGGGTTTTGACAGGGAAAATTAAAGGATTAAAGAAAGTTCGGAGTGGTGTATACGCGCATCGCTGTGTCCTGAAAATATAGTTAGTATATACATATATTGGGAAGAAGAAATGCAGGAGGAGGTGTGTTGTATGTCTTTTCACTTGTTTGGGGTGATGTTGGTTTCTCACCGGTTGAGATCACTTTCACTTTTTTCGCGGAAATGTTTAGCACTTGTGTGATCGTGATTTTGTCGTCGAGAAAAACAGGGTTAATAGTTTTTTGCCGGAGTGAAGCACTTAGGCGTGAGTTTAGGGCTGCAATTAATTGTCTGAAGGGTGGCCATGCCATGGGAGTAGGATACTTTTTATACTTTTTTAAATCTGCACATGCGCGCCAAGTATACCTAATCATTCTATCGTTGAACGCTGTAGATGTAGGAAAAACATTTTCGTTCGACAATACAATAATTGGAGTTTTATAAATTGTTACATCGTCTTTAAATTTTACTTTTGCAGCACATGGATCTCCGGAAAATAACATTTTTATTGTATCTAGAGCTGCACTTTCACAATTTGGTTCATTCCATATAAGGACTCTTCTATCGAAGCAGTCTTGTAACGGAAAGTTTTGACTTCGATTAAAATTTGCTATGTAACCTACATTAACATAAAAAGAAGTTATACAATCAAAAAAAAATTCTTACCGGCACTTGGAGGACTTACAACCTCAATACAATTAGTTTTAGGTATTTTTCTTTCTAAAACATTATATATTTCCAGTATAAACTGGCTACCAAGGTTTTTTCATCTGAACTGGAATAATCGTACATTTGATATTTAATTAAAAATAATAAAATATCAAAACTGCTTTGCGCGTCATAGTAATACTAGTTGACCTTGCCACAAACGCTTAGAAATGTAGAAGAACCTGTTTCGTGAATTTTTATTAAGTCGGTAAATGTTAAAGTATGAAATATCGATTTTAAAAAATTAATCACTTTTCTAACTATTTTATCCTCTTCATTTAAATATTTATATTTAGAGTTTTTCCACGAGTAACTTCGGCATATTGCATTAAGAGGCACTGTTAAATGAGTCATAATAAATTCCTCTATTTCTTCGGGAAAAAATTTGAATCCCCCTGTGGATGACCGCTTACTTCTTGCACCCATCTTTCTATCAGATTGTTCAATACCGCTTGGTCCTGCTCCGTCACAGTCTTTTTGATTCGATATCGCGCTGTTCGCCAACGTTCTCTTTCGGGAGCGTTCATATACTCTCTCGTTAGGTAAACATTCAATTCCATGAATGTCGGCAAATCTTCCCCAGGGGCAGTTAATTTCGAGTATCCGTCGTGATCCATCACAGAGATAACGGATGATATTTTCCCAATCGAACCTTTGTAACGTGCTAACGCTACTAGGTTTTGACTTTCTACGGACAATGTTAAAAGTTGTTGACCAGCACTTACATTCGCAGTTGTTCCAGGGACAGACATGTACGAAGTGGATGTGTTCGAAAGCGATTGTTGGATGGACGCCGACAATGTAGAAGCGTTTTTTATTTGCGAATACATTTGTTCCCGTAAGAATAGATACAAATTCGTCGCGATTTGTGTATCTAATAACTTCGTGAATGTATTTTTCTCGTCCTGTAAATGTTTCAACCAGTCTTTCAACGTGCTCGACGACATTAAATGTAACTCGCTTGCTATCGATAGAAGAGATTTGTCCAAATGGTCCACTGCTTCCGACAAGCTCATCGTAAATTGGGGCGTCGATTCCTCTCTCGCTACTAAGCTGATCACGTATTGTAGGAGTACAGTAATAGCTCTGTTGTTTTGCGTAATCTTGCGCTTCTTCGCTGGTGGTTGATCCGTGATTTGAGCTTGAGGAGGATCCATCTCCGTGTCTGATGCAGAATTCGACATTAGAAGCAATGTTAGACATAAACTACAAGAAATACAGTATATTAAAAATAAAATTATTTCACAAATTTAACATGCTGTTTACTTGCCCAAAATGTCTAGATTTTACCAGCAGAATCCACCGCAGCAGATTGATGGTTGTGGCGGACCCGCGAGCACTTATACCCAAAAAAAAGGAGTGGGAATGGGTGATTGTAATTGTAACTATGGGTAAGTTAGAAATACAGGTTCGGAAATGTAAGAATGATGAAAACTCAGAAAAATCTGATAATTTGAACGATCCGAAAAAGATTTTCTCCCAATCGTGTCCTTTGAATCGTAAATTCCATTTGAAAATTTCTAAATTTTTCCGTATAGAAATATTTGAAATACTTTCGTCTTTTAATTGGACTTGAGTAGCATCTAAATCATGATCATCTGTTAATGCTTGAATTTCAGAAAATTCTACCCATAATCCCTTAAGCATTGCTTTATGAAGCGGAACATTCACGTCCTTTAAAAGAGTTAGATAATAATCACTTACGTGAATAAAACGAATCATATACTTTTGAAGGTCTACTGCACTTGCTATTTTCGGTATTGATTTCTTAATACTCTTGAATGAGTTTTGTATTTTTACAACATGACTTTCAAATGAACCTGTTAAATTAATATACGCTTCTTCAGCTTCAATTGAAACTCTTAACTGTGCGCGTTGTTCTAATTCAGTATTTGCCGGAGTAATTTCTCTAAATCCCAATTGAGATAATAATTCTTCGTCTGACAGATAATTTGGTTCTAGAGTCATTTTTCCCGATTTATTCATATTTACTTATTTCATAAAACAAAATATCTAAAAAATTCAAAAGGTAATATAAACTTAATTCTGGAGTATAATAATTGATAATAATCTCCAATTTTCTCAAAAGATGATTAAAGATAAAATTCAGAAAAAAAATCTTGAATGAATTTTCGAAAGTAATTAATTTAAAATTAATGGCAAGATTAAAAAAATTTCTAATTGTGCAAAAAGATAATTAAATTGAAGGTATTATTCGAAAATTCTAACTAATTTTCCATAAGGTGGAAAACTTTAAATCAAGATAACTTAAAAAAATCGAAAATAAAATATCAAAATTACGAAAGATAATTAAAGGTAACATTTAAAAATTAAGATAAATTTCTAAATTTTTTTTAATTGCATTACAACGCATTAAAATTTTGTTAAATAATCGCTGTATAATTTTCGCGCTCTGGTTTTTGCTGTGGATTCCGAGTATCGGACCTATTTGCGATTTTTTGCACTTTATAACTTCGTAATCCACTACGAGTTTTAATATTTTGTACATTCGATTTTGATGTACCGACTTTATCGGCCATATCCCTAACTGATGTGTTAGGTTTGCGGTTAAATTCCCTTAACACTATTTTTTAATTTCCTATCAACTGCACCCGTTTTTCTACCGGAACCACTTTTTCTTTCAACACTAGAGTCTTTTTTAAATTTGGCTAACACATTTGGAACCGTCGATTTCGGTATTTTTAATTGTTTTGCAATTTCTCTTTGCGACATTCGCGGATTTTTGCATGCGTGGAAATAATCGCTCGTCTTCGTTTCACTTGTTCACTCTCCATGTTGCTATTACTTAACTACCGTTTAAAAAGAAATATTTTACGTTGTTCCTCAACTTTTTCTGATCATAAAATTTTATTAGGTGTCATAAAATTTGTACCGAAAAGATGTGATTGAAACTGGTCGGTTTTTGTGTCTTTATAAGCTCTGAAGGCTTCATGCAGTTGTTCTTCAACTTGTACTGCTTCTTCTTCGTGTACTGCTTCTAAAACAATAAAAATTGAAATTGATTTAAATGTAGGGTGTATAAATTACATTAAATTAAATTAATAACCTACATTGCCTAAGCTATCAGGCAGACGTGGATCTCCCAAATGAGCTTTGTAACGCCCCTTCCGCCGTAAAGCAATATAAGGGTACGTTCTTCGGCACACCGCTTATGGTAACCAAAGAAACCTACCTTTACCTTGTGAGAATGGATGCCCAATGCCAGCTAGCTCTTGAGATCTTTCAGGGGGGAGTAAGTTACATTTATTTTGACTGACAGATTGGCTTATACACTGAATTAACACTGATATTAAATAAAACTCTTATGCATGAATAATTAAATATAATGAAATAATAATAAAAAAATTATACACAAATCTATAAAAAGCACACCTTAACTCTAAAATTATAATTGTTAGCAAAAGAATACTTAAACTAATAATATAAAATTGAAACGCTATAAATAATAATTAAGCCATATTAAGACATTAAAATTAAGTAAAAATTAAATAAAATAAGTACTTGATCAGAGTACGTAAATATATCCTATAAATTAATTAAAATTAGATAAAAATAATAAAAATTAATCTGATTTTATCCAGAGTTATGATAATTGAAATTTAAAATTTGGGACAAAAGTTTATAATTCAAATAATACTTATAATAAATTCTAAAGAAATACTCACTAAATTTTATAATTTTGGTAAAGATATTGTAGAAGATAATTATTATACAATCGAAAGAATAGTTGATTCTCATATAAAAATAACAATTTTCCAAAATTCCAAATTAAGCGATAATCCAAAATTCCATAGATAATAAAAGATGGTTTTAACTAAATAGTTTTTATGTTTCCGCACTGACATAAAATTAGGTAAATTGTTGACCGAGATTAAATTTCAAGTTCAATATTGATAAGTTAAAAAGCTCATAAAATTTTAATTGTTTCCTTAAATTTGTGTACAAGTAACACATAAAAATTTAAAATTCAATATAAAGCACACAGCATAGGTAATATTTACTAATTTTTTCTTTCACATTTAATACGATATGATGTGATAAATGTTTTCTTCCAAAAAGTTTAATGATCTTTGATATTATTTTCCAGAAATTTATAATATAGTTAAGAACACAGTATAGTGTTGTTTATAAAAAAATATGTTTTATTGAGATTATAATTATACAAGTTACTTAACATAGAGTAAATCATAAACTGAATCTTACAACTAATTCTATTCTTTTTGTTAACATTTATGATAAGATTAAATTATTTACACTATAAGTTTCAATTATAAAGTTCATGCACTTCGGCATTTGATAAGGTGGTTATCATGTTATTAGTCACATAATTATATCATACGGTAATTATTTTCACATTTATTATGATAATTCGGCCCATGGCACTATTAATGATTAATTGTTCAGTATTATTACTAAATTTAAATTTTCCACAGATATAACTTGAAAATTATTAATTTTTAAAATCTCAAGTATTTTTCCAATTTTAAATAGTTTTATCAAATTCACATTAATTTATTCTGAATTAACACAGAATTTTCCAAAAATAATGTCAAATTAATTTTCATAAAATCACAAAAATTATTAAAAGATAAGGTAAAATTGTTTTAAATAATCACTAAATTATTAAAAGGTAAAATAAACTTATTTTTACAAAGACACTACTTTCAAAGATATGATGAAGATAATTTTAAGGTATGAATTAACCACACCACAATTTACAGCCAAAAACTATCGAGAACTTTAACGAGATTCCGCCCAAATGCGGACACCCCGGAGTTACATCTTCTTGGTCAAAAACCAAGGATCTTAATTGCAGAGAACTAAGGTCCCTTCCTAAATTTTTGATATTTATATAAATTCCCTTTCTTAGAAAATTTTATCCCCAATCCTTCAAAAAATGCTCTCCTTCCAATTGATTTCCACGTTAAATTACTAGGAAAGTAATTAAATTTGGTGACCTAACAGAACAAGACATAAGGCTAAAATCTACACGGATTTCAGGCGCCAAAAACTTATTTTTCCTAAGAATATTAAGATGATTTCATTTATTACATCACTTTTGAATAGTTACAAAATTCAACATAAATACAGGGTGGTCTGATTTAAAACTCTTGTAATTACTTAATTTTTATTCAAAAGTTGATGTAATTTAAAACCTCATGACAAATTAATAGAAGGGACGTAGTAAAGAAATTTTTACTTAAATTTATATAAAAAATTACGATCGCAAAAAGCTTATCGTTACAAACTTGATATTAGTAAGTAATTTAATATTATTGGGAAATATCTTCCTTTTATTTGCGTGACTAATACTGTCATCTTGGAATTTGTCGTCTTATGATTTCGCAATCGTTATGATTCAGCATTTTAATTAGTTATTAAGTTTACTGAACTTTGGGGTTGTGACAATATATTTATTTCTGATTCTGACGAAGTAGCAATACCCGATTTGCTGAAATCTGTATATTATAATGGATATAAAACTGTTAGTTTGAATGACTGTTGTAGTAAATCCAATTTTAATGGAGGAAATGTAACATTGAGCACAAATACCTCGAATACTAGATTTAGTACGGCAGAATTAATAGCTGTAGCAGAAGCTATTACTGAGTGCGCAGGAGTTTAGCCAAAATTTTAATGTTACTTCTCAAGATGATGCATCACCAGATCTTACGTGTACATCTCAACGCGAAAAGGGAGAAAAACGTAAACGTAAGAATGATGAAAACTCAGAGGAATCTGATAATTTGAGCGATCCGAAAAAAAGTGACCGAGAGTGAAGTAGAAATAACTAAAGAGGACGAAGAACTTCGGTACAGTATACACTACCGTTGGAAAGTTTGGAAGCAGTAACAATTTCTATCTTTTCTTCAATAAAACAAGCATAATTGTTAAAGATTTAATTATTTAAAGTAAAATATTAAGTACAGAGGTGAAGATACAAAAAAAACTGTTCATTTCATCATACAAATATTTAAATTAATTTTATTTACAACCTATACTAATTTTTCATCAAAATGTCCTCCTTTCGTATGTATAACTGCTTGGCAAATTCTCGGCATTCTTTCGATTAAATTATTTAAACAATCAGAGCTAATCTGTTGCCACTCATCTTGCAGATATTCCCACAACTGATTTGCACTTTGTGGCTGGCGTTCTTTGGCGTTACGATCCAATTCGGTCCACAAAAGCTCAATTGGAGAAAGATCTGGAGACTGGGAGGGCTACTCCATTATTTTAAATTCTCCAGCGGTTTCCCTTTCTTGCAAATGACATTTACAAAGTCTCGATGAATGTTTTGGATCATTATCCTGCTGAAATACAAAATTCTTCCCAACAATCTTAAGTCCAGATGGAACTGCATATGCTGTTGCAAAATCTTTAAATACTCCTATTTCCGCATTGATCCTTCTATTTTGGTTAAATCGCCAACTCTTTCACCAGAAAAACATCCCCAAACCATAACACTACCCCCGCCGTGTTTCACTGTAGGCACTAAACACTGTTCTGCCATTCGTTCAGTGGTTTTACGAAGAACAAATATTCGCCTTTTCGAACCGAAAATTTCGAATTTGGATTCGTCTGTCCAAAGGACTTTTTTCCAGTTTTCAACCGACCATTTTGAATGCTGGCGAGCCCAAGCAAGTCGTTTGGTTTTGTGAATCAGTCGAAGAAGTGGTTTCTTTACCGCTACACAACCCTTTTAAGTCAGCCGCCAGCAATCGTGTTTTAATAGTTGTCACTGAAACTTTTTTTTTTCGATTTTCGTTCACTTTGCATGTAATTTCAGGTGCAGTAAGTCTTCTACTTCGTTTGGACGTCGTTACGATATACTTATCTTCCGCACTTGTTGTCGCACGCGGTCGTCCACTGCGTCACTTTGATGTCCGGTTTCTCTTTGTCGAACTATCGTATAATGCACCCCTTTGCAAGATACTTTTAATTTTTTTGCAATTTTGCATTCAGATAATCCCTCATTGTGTAATGCAATAATTGCAGCACGTTTTTTCACTTTTACACACTCGGGGACTTTTGTGCGCCTCGGCTTCGCTACGCTACGCCTCGACTTACCCCCCCCCCCGAGTACGTAAAATGGCGTTTTACGCCCTTGCAATGAAAACTACTATTTAATTCAACATTTTAATTAATTAATGACTACTTCCAAACTTTTAGACGGTAGTGTATGTACGGAATTGTTTATAAGAGCAGTAACTCTTAATTATTGTTCCCATACGTTTTGTAAATATTGTATTGATCGTTGGCGTCAGCATAGTAACCAGTGTCCCATATGTAGGTAGAAGTAAAATTAATTCTTTGCCTATTTAAGTGAGAGCCGGTCTCCTTATACCTTTTAATAACGGTTTGTACCGCACACCGCGAACATTTAACTTTTTTGGTAATTTTTACCTGCGATATTCCTTGCCTATGTAAAAATTCGATTTCACATCGTTTCTCTAAACTTAGTTCATGTTTTTTCGGCATTATGATGAATTACGTAACACTTTTAAACTCACAAGTAATAAAAAATAACACTAAATAATTATGGCCGTCTTTTAGGAGAAATACAAACAAACTGAACATTTCTCATCATATAATCGGTTTTGAAACGTATTACAACGTTATCCGAGCCCAACTACCAACCTTGCGAATTGGTATTTGGTTTGTTAGCATTTTAAATTTTTTACCTAGACGAGGAGCAAGCCCGACGTAGAACCCCCAACCTGGAGGACCAGAGAGACGGCCAGAATAAAGTTTTTACTTCGCCCGGATTCGAACCGGGCAATTAGCGTTCATAGTCAACTTATTCGACCACTATGCTCCGACCGTCTCTTATACTTATATAATTAACGAATTTCTTTGCTGGGACTTGTATTCCAGACTTTAGCTTTAATCGTACAACAGTGTAAATTTGAATTTCTCCCAAAGTAGCAATCTGCGTAGGTAGGGAGATATCACTCAATAATGTAGAAAAACTTTTTTCTGTTGCCACTAACATTAATCCATCTACACCAATCATATTGGTCAAAACTTTGCATGCATTGGCATGTACCCGATCCATTAACTTTTTCTCTTCTAAATCATTACGGTTAGTACATGAATATCTAACAATACATCTCAAATCATTCACGCTCTGTCCAACACTATATTTATCGTTAGAATTTGTGAAAATGTCACCAAGTATTGCATCCATTATATGCTCTGAAATGTCTACTTTAAAAGTACGGAAAACAAAATCTGGCATTTCATGTCCGTTAGTGCAAGACATACGAACTTCTACCACAATTTTAAGGTCATTCGTAGATGGATATTCTTTTAATAAAGCCTTATCATTATTAATAATTAGACCACCAGATCTCCAAACGTTACACATTCTTTTAATCTTATAATCAGTTCGTCGTAAAAACGAAAAACCACCAATTCCATGACTAACCATATCATGCAAATTGTCCCACATCATTCGTGTACAAAAATCAATTAACTTTCCATCATCGACTTCTTGGGTAGCCAATAACAACTGCTTACCATGCCCATCTTTATATGGAAAATAACAAACCTTCATTTTTAATGTTGGTTTTGCAACGTTTAAATCCGTCTCATATAAGCTCAAAGATCTGACCACAATTTTAGTGGCATGTGACAAATCACTTACCGATAATTTAACTTTATATTCATTTAATAAGGGGTTATCGCGTACATTATATAATGCACTACATGCCAACAAAGCATAAAAATTCTCAAACACATGCCTGTCAGAATGAAAAATTCCTGTAGGCAGACTCGCCGCAATCTTTTCTCGATTACTATCCAAACATATCATCAACAAGATCATTATATTCATACAAGACGAATCGCCAGATGAACATTTGTAAGAATTCCCCATGCCCACACCTGAAATTACAGGATTGCCATTTGTCATATATATTCTAATTTTATGGGTCTTACACTCATACCCTGAGTCAGAAACTTTATTTATAGCAAACTTATATAGTCGCGAAATGGTAGCATTAAAGTATTCTTCATGTGATATATTAAAAACATCACTAGTTACAACCATTTTCTTACACCATGCTGAGAAACTAAATTGATTAGATGGACCATCTTCCAATTTAATGACGAATTTTGAATAAAATTCCAGACTGGCTAGAGCATCATGCAAACTTGGCCTAAATAAAAACCCATTCGATCTTATCATATCGAATATCTTAACAAATGACTCTACATCAACACCATCTACAAATGATATTGGAATATCATCATGCCAATCATTATCATCAGGTTTAATAACAATATCTTTAGATAATCCCAAAGTGGCCCCAAAATATGGATTAACTTTATCATACAAATCCTTAACTAAAGTAAATACCACCTTTCTAAAAGTAATACCTTTAGTATCATGTTTTAAAATGAGTCCATAATCGGAATTTGAGAATCGTGGGATGTAAGTACGCACCTTTGAATTAACGTCTAAAATCTGGCAGTCGATATTCAATTCAGAAACATCATCATCAATACGTAAATCCTCAACTTTAACCGAACGTAAAGCTGATAACACTTTGCGCGATTGCGAAGATTTATTAACACCTTTTATCGAAGGAGGTAAATCTCCCTTCCACGCAACACGATTTGCGGTGCCTGACCCTGATGGTTTAGAACCATCAATGACATAATTAAGTCTTGAACTCAAATCCATGATCAAGTTAAATGACAAATACTAATCTTTTCTTATTCAAAATTCGAAAAGCGAGGTTAATGTACAAATTTTACTCACTGAACATTTCTAAAAAATAAAAATAAATTAATAAAAATCATCTAAATTGCCAAATGTTTGAAGGTGCAAACATTTGGCTTTAGCCATCTCAGCTTTCGCTTGCAACATATCAGCTTCCGCTTTTACTTTGAAAACCTCGGTAAAGCTCTTCAAAACCTCGGTTAACAGCTCTGTGCTTTTTGCGGAGGCATCGTTAGTACTTTTAAAAGAGTCGCAGGCATCTTTTAGGATGTTATTTGTGTATCGTCCAGGTGCGCTTCTTTTGTCACCTAGCGAAGTCTTAGAAGGCTAAAACACAACAATGAAAAACTATTTTCTATTCTACTTTCTGAACTTACAGTTTTTTCGACAGTGGGTGGTATGGATATTGATAAGGCATCGATACCGCTTTGCTGAGTCGCAGACATGCTTCCCTCATCTCCATTTCCCTTAAGAATAATTACCTTTAAAAATAATTAAATATATCTGTTTACTTTGCATTTACTTGAAACTTACAAGCTCTGAAGGCTTCATGCAGTTTTCCACAGCATACAGTGGTTCTTCAACTTGTACTGCTTCTAAAACAACAAAAATTGAAATTGGTTTAAATGTAGGGTGTACAAATTACTTAGATTCAATTTTAAATTAGTAACCTGCATTACCTAAGCTATCAGGCAGACGTGCATCTCCCAAATGGAGCTTTGCTAATCAAGTTTATCAGTCGCTCTTCTACATCTGAAATAGGCTTTGTAGTCCTCGGTTCACCTCCAGTACCGACCATTTCTTCTTGGATTAATCTACTCTTTCGTTTCAAATTCACCTTCTAATACTCCACGAATATCTACAAAGCTATATGATTAGCAATACTTTTATAAAAATTTTAAAAGTAATCTTTTAAAAAAAAAAAAAGTAATACTTTGTTGCTCTCGACAAATGCAACAAGCTATTCGTATTCAAAACGCGTTGTTTTATTTGTATTATAAAAGCACGCTTAAAAGTTAGGTTAAACAAAGTGAACACAACATATATCTGCAAATTATGTTTACGTTGGAGCGCTTCGGGTTGTGCCAGATTTGAACCGCAAATTAAAATATTACTCTCTTTTTCCAACACATGTAAGTTGCAATAAATATTTCTCGCTTTAAAAGTACTCAAAACTTTTCTGCATCTGTGCCAAAAAGATCCTCGAAATCGTTAAAATATGCACAATTTATTGCACCTCTGCCAGTACTACCGTTAATGTCTTTAATTCGTTTATAAGTTGTTTTTTCTCAAATTTCTGAATTTTAAGTCGCATTGTGCGCCTGTAAAATGGTTTTGTTGTTCAGTCATTTTGCTTGCTATAATCTTCCAAATTGACTTGTTAATCTTCTTTGAAGACTTGAACAAATTTTCATTCTCCTTGTAATAGAACAACAGCAACTTAATGTTTGCAGAAGTCCAACTGGAACTAGTGTTTTGATTTATTGAAGTTTGATTTGTCACTAAACAAAAAATTCTTTAAAAGAAATAAATAATATGGAATTTGTTTGGGGTCTCTTATTCCATACAATCAAGTAACTTATATTCTACTACAACACCATATGGGGATTTTTTCTAATTTTCTTGAGTGATATGAAGCATTATCGAGAATTATCACCGAAATCTTCTCCAATTTGGGTAGTGTATTTGATAACCAATTCTCAAAAGATTTACCATCCATTTCTTCATGGTAATCTACCGATTTTTTGGACTGAAATGCCCATAAACAAGAAGGTACAAATCCATCTTCACTTCCTATATGACATATTATTAGTCGGTTTCCTTTACCTGCAAGAAAATAGTAATAACATAGACATAAATATTATGTAAGTGTGCGGAAGTTAGTGTTCCGCAGAACAAGAAAGAAGTTAACAAACAAGAAAGTAAATTAGAAACAAAATATATGTAAATATCATGCAGAAGTGAATATGAGCAAATTTATCCCTGTTGTCTGGATATTGGCGATAGTATTTACCAGCATCAATCAAGTAGTTTTTTAGTGGGTAGAGGTTGCCATTATAATTGGTAAAACAATGTGCAGCTAAAAGTTGATGCATTAATGATTTTTAGTTACAAGTTGCATATTATATTGTCGTATTTATCTCTTAAACCCTTTTGGGGATGTTTAGGAGTCTGAAAATTAAATATTGGGGGTAGATACCATTACAGTGAATAACTGAAAATTATGCATTTTAAGCCATGTTTTCAATCGATAAATCATTCATGATGATCAGAAAGAAGTCTTGACTTTTCAGGTGGGGAAAATTTTCTGATTCATTAAAAATATGAATGAATCTTAAATTAATAACTATTTTGTCAATATTGAAATATCCGACATATTTGTAAATAAAATATAATTCTGTATTTGAATTATATTGCATGGTTAAAATTAATAAAATTGTGGTTTTGTTAATTTTAAACATGAATTAACAATATTCCACAAATCCATTCTAGTTAACAAGTGAATACGTGGTGATTGAGTCATGAATGTCGTTTAAAATTTCTCGAAAAGGTATTTTTGCTGCTATATTAAATAAATGAAAACGTATAAAACTTTTGTTTTTAAATTTTTTTATTGACTATGTACAATATTATATTTGACAAAAAAAATTAATACCAACATTTATCAACTATTTATAAAAAGTCCGAACTTTACGATTTACCCCTTTCATCAGAGTTTTTACGTCGTCGATAGTGAAAGAATCCGCAGCTTTTTTATATTTTTTCTTGAACATATTTAAATCTGTTGTTGACCCTTTCGTTTTTTTTAATTTTTGTTTTATTTGCGCCAAATATTTTTCAATCGGACGAAGCTCAGTTGGGCAGATTTGCATCTTTAGGTACCATATTTACACCATTCTCTTCGCAAAATGCAAGGGACCTTTTGCTATAATGGCAGGTAGCCAGATCCGGCCAAAACAATGGTGGGCTCTTATGTGCCCTCAGAAAGGGTAATAGCCGTTTCTTTAAACACTCTTCGAGATATATTTCGGTATCTACACTATCTATACTACGTTCATGTAAATAATCCATGCACTCTTCTTTTTTCATAACTTTAAACAATGTTCGTTTCATGCAAAATTGACACCATTGGTCAATATCGTAAATGTAATCCCATATTTCGTCTATCTTCACACATACATGTTGGAATTCGAAACTCTTATGTAAATATGGTAAATAGTCTTTTAACAAAATCATTCTCCACAAAAAGTTATACCTGTTTAGGCAATTCTTACAAATATGACCATAACTTGTTTTAAAGAAACTAAAACCAACGCACAAATCTTCATCCTCAAAAAAATCGAAAATCCACTCTTCATTATTGAATATTATTTTTAAGTCGATAGTCGAACTTTTGCTAAACCCGAACTGGTAAGTTTTAACGAAACATTCCAAGTCGTAGTCGCAGTATAGTTCCTTTTCTTCATATACATCTAACGCACTCCATCGATCCATTGAATATGCGTTCCATAAAAGTATCCATATTTGGAAAGGTAACACTGGTCGATAAGGTATTATTAAAAAAAGTAAATCTAGTCGTGTTGCTACGCAGATGTTAATTTTTATACGACACAAGGCAAATAAACTTAACATGCTGTTTACTTGCCCAAAATCTCTAGATTTTACCAGCAGAATCCACCCCAGCAGATTAATGGTTGTGGCGGACCCGCGAGCACTTATACCCAAAAATTATACCCATGAATTGACAATATTCCACAAATCCATTCTAGTTCACAAGTGAATACGTGGTGATTGAATCATGAATGTCGTTTAAAATTTCTCGAAAAGGTATTTTTGCTGCTATATTAAATAAATGAAAACGTATAAAACTTTTGTTTTTAAATTTTTTTATTGACTATGTACAATATTATATTTGACAAAAAAAAATTATTACCAACATTTATCAAGTATTTGTAAAAAGTCCGAACTTTACGATTTACCCCTTTCATCAGAGTTTGTACGTCGTCGATAGTGAAAGAATCCGCAGCTTTTTTATATTTTTTCTTGAACATATTTAAATCTGTTGTTGACCCTTTCGTTTTTTTTAATTTTTGTTTTATTTGCGCCAAATATTTTTCAATCGGACGAAGCTCCGGGCAGTTGGGCAGATTTGCATCTTTAGGTACCATATTTACACCATTCTCTTCGCAAAATGCAAGGGACCTTTTGCTATAATGACAGGTAGCCAGATCCGGCCAAAACAATGGTGGGCGCTTATGTGCCTTCAGAAAGGGTAATAGCCGTTTCTTTAAACACTCTTCGAGATATATTTCGGTATTTATTGAACCTGTGGTAACAAAATATTGAGATTTTACCACAGGTGCAAATCGCCTGAAAATAGTAATAACATAGACATTATTATGTAAGTGTGCGGAAGTTACTGTTCCGCAGAACAAGAAAGAAGTTAACAAACAAGAAAGTAAATTAAAAACATTAATAATACAACAAATGTAAATATCATGCAGAAGTGAATATGAACAAATTCATCCCTGTTGGCTTGATATTGGCGATAGTATTTACCAGCAGCAATCAAGTAATTTTTAGTGGGTAGACATTGCCATTATAATTGGTAAAACAATGTGCAGCTAAAAGTTGATGCATTAATGATTTTTAGTTACAAGTTGCATATTATATTGTCGTATTTAACTCCTAAACCCTTTTGGGGATGTTTAGGAGTTAATACTTGGTACCTGAAAATTAAATATTGGGGGTACCATTACAGTGAATAACTGAAAATTGTGCATTTAAGCCATGTTTCCCATCGATACATATGCAGTTATCCCCATATTTCTGTCAAATTTACAGTTGGGGATCATTCATAATGATCAGAAAGAAGTTTTGACTTTTCAGGTGGGGAAAATTTTCTGATTCGTTAAAAATATGAATCATTCTAGTTAACAAGTGAATTCGTGGTGATTGAATCATGAATGTCGTTTAAAATTTCTCGAAAAGGTATTTTTGCTGCTAACTTTTTAGCAATTTTGTTTCTCTCTGCCTCTGTTATAGAAGAAACTGAACAACATTGAGACATCCGACCAACTTCCATCGTCAAGTTGTCCAACTTTTTCATATAAGCGACTTAAATACATTTCTCAGTTATACGGCATGCAATATTCTAGCTGGACAATGAGCATTTATTTTATTTGAGCCCTGTATTTAATTATGCTTTAAATTCTTGCTCATAGAAATAAAATTACCAACTAAAGACTGTCCACGAAAAAAACCGACCACCTATATTTTTGTGCTAAATGAAAAACTGCAAAAATTTTGTGAAAGCAATTTAATATTATTTATTTACAAGGTACTTTTTAACAAAAAAAAATTAAAAACACTGTTATTTAAGAATCCCTAAAAAACACCCTCACTTTCCGCTTTACTCCACTCATAAGAGTTTGCACATCGTTGATGTCAAACGAATCGGCGGCTTTCTTATATTTTTTTTTAAATTTTTCTATGTCAGTCGTTTGTCCTTTAGTTTTTTTGAGCTTCATTTTAATTTGCGCCCAATATTTTTCGATAGGGCGCAGTTCAGTTCAATTTTTGGTACAATGTTTATTGCATTTTCTTCATAAAATTCCATACACCGTTTGCTATAGTGGCAGGTAGCCAAATCGGGCCAAAATAGTGGTGGTTTGTTATGCGAGTTCAAAAACGGCAGCAATCGTTTTTTGAGACATTCGGATAAATAAATTTCCGTATTTACCGAACCCATTGTGACGAAGGGTTGCGATTTTAAGCCGCATGAACAAATGGCCTGCCATATTCTGCTTCGGTTCGCTTTGGCTACCTGCCCCCGACCCTTAGCTACATAAAATTCTTGTCCAGGTAACTGCTGGAAATCAGCTTTACAATATGTTTCGTCATCCATTACAACGCAATCAAATTTTGTTAAAAATCGCTGTATAATTTTCGCGCTCTGGTTTTAGCTGTGGATTCCTGAATATCGGACCTATTTGCTATTTTTTGAACTTTATAACTGCGTAATCCACTCCGAGTTTTAATATTTTGTACATTGGATTTTGATGTACCGACTTTATCCGCCATATCCCTAACTGATGTGTTAGGTTTGCGTTTAAATTCCCGTAACACTTTAGTTTTTAATTTTAAATCAATTGCACCCCTTTTTCTACCCGAACCACTTTTTCTTTCAACACTCGTGTCTTTTTTAAATTTGGCCAACACATTCTGAACCGTCGATTTCGGTATTTTTAACTTTTTTGCAATTTCTCTCTGCGACATTCCCGGATTTTCGCAATGCGTGGAAATAATCGCTCGTCTTCGTTTTACTTGTTCGCTCTCCATGTTGCTATCACTTAACTAACGTTTAAAAAGAAATATTTTACGTTGTTCCTCAACTTTTTCTGAACAAAGTGGTTGGTCATAAAATTTTATGAGGTGTCATAAAATTTGTACCGAAAAGATGTGATTCAAACTGGTCGGTTTTTTTTCGTGGACAGTCTTTATGTGACAAATAAAATGTATTAATGTTCCACTTTTACTTATAGAACTTCTTTTGGAGTTTATAAACTGGGCATTGGTGTCACTTTCTAAAAGGCTTCGGTGTTATTAAAAGTTAAATTCGTAGTTTCAATATTGAATCCATGAGAGTTACGACGTCTAATAAAATAATATTCTGATCAATAATAGATCCTCCACATGAAAACTCCTTGTGATCGTATAAATTCCAATGTGCCAAGGATAATCTCCACGGGTAACGTTTCCACCATTATATACCAACCATGTCGTATCTAACCCCTTATTCCCTTATCCTTATATGGATGTTTTGGGGTTAATACGTTTTGGAACATTACGGAAGTGTTCGGTTTGCTCTTGAATGCCTTGATCAGTTCTTTCTCTAATTTTTTATTACTTGAGCTCTGTTTTCGTCCCGAAATACATTTTCTAGAGACAAGCAACTTTTGATCTTGGTAAATTCAAAAGTTTTTCTAATTCTCTGCGACAATTCAGGATTTTTAACATGTTCGGAAATAATTCTTTTCCGCTTGATTACTTGTTGACGCTCCATAACTAACAACTTTTTGTTGTTAACATAACTAACTATTAAGTTCTATTTAAACCTGGGTTTAAACACAATGAAAATAACATAAAATTAAATTGTGAATTTTGACAAGATGCCCAATAATTATTGTCCTGCCTTGTCTTCATCATCGGGCGAATTTCCATTTCAGATTTTCGTTTGAAAGGTACAAGCAAACTTGCAATGGATGTGTCTTGGAGTTGGAGTCCTTGCCGGACGCCCTCGTGTTTCTGTAGGGAATTTGTTAGAAAATACTACTTCGGCAATGGAGTGGATCCAACAATCTTTTTTTTGTACTCGAACAAACCATCGACACATTCTATCTCAAAAGCAAATTCGTCTCTGTTGATCTGATATTGTCGATAGTATTTACCGGCAGCAATAAATTAAATAGTTTTCAAGCGTGTATTATATTGCCGTTATGATCAGTAAAACAATGTGCAGCTAAAAGTTGCTACATTAATGTAATATGGTGTAAAGTATTATTAAAAGTACTTGATCAAACCATGCGTAGCAGATAAAATAATATTCTGTTCAATAATTGATCCGTCATATTGAAACTCCTTTGTGTTTGTATAAATTCCAACATGCCAAGGATAGTCACCGCAGTTAGCGTTATAGTTTTCCTACTATTTTTATTATTATATTGTCACAATAAAACCCTTTCTTATTTATTTAGCACATTAGGTCACTATAAAAACCTATTGTCTTAATCAACTGATGACCAGTAGAAGGGTCTTATTGATTTAGTACCACATTACCCTTCATTGGGGGGATTTAGTGTACGCTTCATTAAATACAACGTGCCTTCCACAATATAAGTTTAATTAATTATAAATAATAAGAACATACATAAAGGGTAGTCGCATATAGGATTTATAACTTAACAAATCTGTTCCTCTTGCAACGAAAACGTCCCTCTAAAATGTAACCCCTACTGAGAGGGTTAACCCAAATAGAGAGCCACGTTCGAAAAAATCCAGAGAGAACCTCTCCGGTTCGTTTGCCACGATGGTGATATAGACTAGGTCGCAATTTTTTGCGGAGGCTGAGTCTGGGTTCTGAAAAAAATATGTAGCCAGGGGTGAAAAAAACACACTGATGGTAACAAGTATTATAATGGTAATAATATAAAATTTGAGACGTGCTGACGCTCACAAACAATGGCAATGTATTGCCAAAAATGGCTTACCTCGAGCTCTCAGGAAACCTTACAAGTTGGTGAAAAGTATTTCACTTGTAGCCGACAACTTAAATAAAAATGGATGGTTTGCAAATATTTCTTTATTTAATTTTAACAACAGAAACTTACTACTTTTCTGTACATTTTTTGAAACTTCATTCCACGTGTTATCTTTAATATTCTGATCATTGTACAATTTATTTTTCGCGTCGTACAGTACCGGATGAACATACTTCGTGTATTAACTTCTCATTCTCTTTTGAAAATCTCAACCTGTTTCCTTTACTTTTTGACATATTTAATAATTAGCAACTTGATATAAACATGTAAGATGTGACTTCTTAATTTGAATTTAGCGCCAACATCTCATCTATAGTTTTCCTAACCTCGGGTCGTAATGTTGAATCGGATAAGGTTTCCGGACAAAAGGTGTTTCGTCGTGCATATGTATTATATGTGTATATTTCGTCGTACGCCCTGGAATACTACTAAATCTCGCCCGAAATGGTAATAATAAATTTAATAATTGTTCCGTTCCCACATCATTTAATTTCGACTCAAATACTTTACTCTTCAACGCGCTTTCCGTGACTACCCCTTTCATTACCCCGCTACTACTGTCACCAATTGAATCACCTAAAGTGGACCCCATAACATTGACTTCAACTTCCCTTTTCTCAACAATTTCTGTTATAAATTTTTAACTTATATAATATATAATATATAATTATATAATTATAAAATAAATTTTTATTTAACTCTCTATCTCTTCTCTTCTAATTCCAAATAGTAGTGCCCATCATCAAAATTTATAATACCCTTTACCTGGTCTATCCAATCAACCCCCAAAATTACTGGTCTAATTAATCCCTTAACAACAAGTGCTACTTGAAATGAACTCCCTTGAACCCCCTCTCAATATTAAATTCTAACAACGCCTGAACCCTAATCCGTTGACTTTGTTGCCCCGTAGCTGTCCTAAGTTGCGTACACGTAACTGGTAAAACCGACAAACTTCCCTTTGACCTAATCTCATTAAAATCTGACTCCTCGATACACGTTAGCTCACACCCACTATCTAATAACGCAAAAAGTTTCATACCCTGACAATTTAAAACAATATGTGGTAAGCCCTTAGCATAATTTTCCCCATTCCCACACATCGACAACGCATTTTTAATTCCCACATTTCGTTTACCTAAACAATTTCTAACCTTCCACCCTTGTTTAGCTAAAATGTCAAAACCCTTCCCGTATTTACGCCTAAGTTCGTGATTACCCAATTGCTGTTGTTCTAAAATCTTGCTGAAACTTTCAAATTGTGTTTGGTTCCCATCTTTGAACTTCACTAATGCACCTTCTTCAATAAATTCTTTAAATCGGAAAGGTAAAGGGATTTTCTCTTCTACAAACTGGACAACCCTTTGCTGTACAGTTTTTAACCGTTTCCCGAATAGTTATTATGTACATTCTGACTGTCCTCATTCGGTGTCTCTATCGCCATCAACTGTCGAATGTTACGATGGTTATGAGTTGTCTGCCTAGGTCGTTCCTTAAATTGCCTCTGTCTTTCTTTCCTTTCTTCCTCTTCTTCCTGTGTTAAGAGTTCCAGTGCCTCTTCAGTCGTTTTTCCCTGACTCACTCGCCAGACTGTATTTCTCTCGGGAATTGCTTCATTATCGTATCTATCCCCACTCCCTCGGTATTTATCATCTGGATTGTTCTAATTTCGGCTACCTGTATACCGAAATACGCACTCATACTTAACGGTTTCCGATGATCGAACTGCATGCCCATCACGCGTTTTAAGCAATTCATCTGCTTCTCGATACTCCAGAAGTATCTCAGGAAATCGGTTTTAAACTCATCGTACCCATTCCAGTTTCTCCTATTTATCTTCGCCCACACCTCTGCACCATGTTTCATCGTAGATAGCACCGCTAGCAACTTATTATCTCCTACCACTCTTCGCTTACCCCAAAATTCCTCAAATTTCTCCAAAAATGGACATGGATTCTCAATTCCTCCTTTAAAATTCGGTTTCGCGGTTGTGATCATATTATATGGTGAAGCCATGTACCCCAAAGCTAGTTCCCTCCAACCGATTCCTGAAGAACCTTCCTTCTCAACAGCATCATTGCCCTCAACCACTCGTTCCCTGTTAACCCCAAGATTTGCCCCAGAAATCCCTGCATTACTCTCAACATCATTTACCAAAACAGGATTCACCCGTACATTGACCTCCGACTCAGTCCTACTACTGCCTCTGTCCTCCTTCATCTCCTTGATGAAATTTGTCAGGTCCGTTTTCCTCTTCCTCATCTCCTCTATCTCCCTTTGCTGCTCCGGCACCATTCCCATCAGTAAATCTAACTTCTGAATCATCGCAAGATCAGGCGACTTCTGGCTACTGCTTCCTAAAAAATCTTTTTGTCGTAAAATTTCAATCTACACACAGAAAAAATTTAATGGCAGGTATTAAAAGTTAATAATTTTTTATTGAAATTCTACATTATGTATATCAGAAATTATCTCGGATTATTTCTTATTGCCAGTTTACGAGCATTCCTAGAGTCAACAAGTTTTGGTAAAATGCATCTATGGTAGAAGATTTTCAATTTGCTGACACTTTCCCAAAATAAGTCATCGCGTTCAATCTAAAAAAATTATAAAATAAATTGAAATATTATATATACCTACTTTTCAGTAATAATTAACTTACTTTTTGAAATTTTATTTCTAAAGGAGTAAACTATAAAGTAGCAATATTTTCGGTTTGTTATTTGAAGTTGCCCTTGGATTTGATACATATAATTATCATTTTCTTTTAATTGTATTTGTTCATTTACGATCTTAAGAAATTTAATTTTTTTTTGTTTCTATAGCTTCATTTATAGTTAAGGTTTTTGCTGATGCAGGACACTTAACTTCTACAATGGCATTATCTCCAACTAATCCATCTGGACTTGCTCCTAAATAATTTAAATGAGGATGGATAAATAACCCACAATCTATGACTTTAATTCCTGTCAAATTTTGAAAATCTTCTATAGCCTTTATTTCGTGTTTAGTGCCATATTCGGTTGCACGATTACCTTTAAATGGTGAATATAGTAGGTTCTCCACTATTTTTTCACATGATGTTTTATCTCTTAGTTTACAAATTCTTGCAAAATTGGAAGCCGTTAAACGTTTAGAACGCTCTTCTTTCCATTCTGGATTGCAACTTTGTAATCGCGTTTTCCTTTCTATATTTTTAATATCCTCTTCAGATACTTCTAAAGTTAAGAGATACGCTTCCTCCTTTTCTTTATACGCTTGCTCATCCATATCTGCAGGAGCCCCATAATCTTCGTCTGCTTCTTCTACTTGATTTCGTTTCGCTGCTTCTTTTGTATATTTAGAGCTAAACAGTTTTCTTTTTGAGTACCGTATTCTTTCGCTAACTTTTCTTCTTATGAATTTCTTTGTATGCTGTCCCGGACTATTTAATGCTGCTTCTTTATAAATTGCTTTATAAAATTCTCCTCTAGAATTGTATGATGTCGCAGCTGCTTCGCATCGTGCTTGGTACCCACCTTTTAAAGAAAAATTAATCCTTTTTCCTCCAACATATTTGCAGACAACTGCATTAAACTGTTCGGCTAAATTATTGTCCATATTTAATATTAAACTAAAAGCATTGTTCACTAAGTCTGTATTTGGTATTAAATTATGATCTATAACAGAATGCGGCTTTAAATAATTAAATTCCCTTAATCTACGAATAACTCTTTCAATGTGAATACGTAAACTAGCTATACGTTGAGATTCTAACACTTCCATTTTTGTAGGTATCGCTGCACTTGAGACACTAGGTGGCCTAATTAACTGACAAGTTTTGTCATGTAACTGTTTTGCTAAATCCTTAAATCCCCTGTCAGCCATCACACTGCATCCACTGGGTAATATTTCTAAATAGCCACTATCTGGCATCAACAGAGAATCGCTTATTCTTCCTCCATACCCCTTCGATATAAAATTAATAAAGCCATCGGGTGTCGATGAAATTAAATATTTCAAATTATTACACTTTTTATATTCTGACCAAGTAAGTGCTTGTTTGACAGGATCTGTAGGTTTTTCAATTTGAATTTCTAAACAATCGATGATTGTTTGAACACTGCTATAATGGGCCCTAAATGGAATCAGCAAGTAATATTTAATCTTCTCTTTAGATGGCCAAAATATTAATTCCTTTAAATGTGGTTCAATTTGTACCAAAGTTTTATTAAAAATTTTAGCTGCATTAGAGGTAGACATACCAAATATGTCACCTAATCGAACAAACGGATCATTTTGTTTAATTTTGGTACACTACTGGTACTAATTCTGGAAAACGATATCCTTTTAGCGAGAGAGTGTTTAATGATTGGAGAGCCTTGCTCCAATATAGATTTCTGGGGTAAAGGTGAAGTAGCAATATGTTGTGTACTACTTTTAATATTACACGTTGTGTACTTGCTACGAAATTATGGTTTTGCTTGCACTGCAACACTTCTAGTTTGAGGTGGTACTGCAAAATTTGTTATAACCATATCTCCAGAGGTAGTAGTTTCCGTTTCATTTACAACTGCGCTGGTGCTTGGTTCGTCAACATTGGTTACCGAGGGTACGTTGAGCTGATGTTTCTTGCTAATATATACTAATAATATAAATTAAAAGGATTATCAACTTAGACTCACCTTATGTAAATTGTACTTTTCTCGCTTTCATTCCAGCGAAGTCGTCAATAATCTCATCAAAATTAATTTTGGCTGTCGTGTCAGATTCAATTGATAACGTTGCCAAGGATGATAGCCTTTCTTGACCCATGGATGATCTTAAATATGTCTTGATAAGTTTCAAGCGGGAAAAACTCCTTTCTGCGCTTGCCACAGTAACAGGTATTGTAAGTAAAATTCTATACGCAATGAATGCGTTGGGAAATGGGTTTTGAATTCTGTTCATAAATCTTAAAATCCCCGCAGCTGTTTCCACCTCAGCCGGTA
This sequence comes from Rhagonycha lutea, assembly GCA_958510855.1. Taxonomy (NCBI): domain Eukaryota; kingdom Metazoa; phylum Arthropoda; class Insecta; order Coleoptera; family Cantharidae; genus Rhagonycha; species Rhagonycha lutea. The sequence continues at coordinate 17,549,495 of OY294039.1, read as the reverse complement.
GGATTTCACGAAGAACTTTAAGTTCAGAAAAAAGTTCATTCCCACAAACATCCTTTTCTTCTTTAAAACTTAGGAACGATTCTAGGTTTTTACACTTTTGAAACAATTTGTCTTTTATTGCTTTTGGTTCTTTAACATGATACAAATATCCAAACATAGTATCATAACTGGCAATTTGTTCAAACCTTCTTTTCAAGGACTGTGCTGCTGTATCTGCAATAACGAAAAAATACTCAACTTTAAACGTTTGCTCGGCAGATTCTGGCATAGGCTCATCTTCTCCCTCGTACTCAAACATTCTTCTTTTATTTCTCTGCCTGACTTCTTTGAACTTTGGCAGTACACCCAGAGTTTCACTAAGTTCTCTTGCTACCAATGTTGCCGCCACAAAACCTTCAACTCTAAATTTCTGAAAAAACTGAACTAGCCCTTGAAGTAACTGCGACGCAACTCCAAGGTGCATTTTTTGAGCCTGTAAGTTTTTGCTAACACTGTTTACTGCAAACAGCACATCATACCATATAGATAGGGCTAGTAAGAACTCATAGCTACTTATTTCATTCATAACCGATCGTGCTTCACTATTGGATTTTGGATCCTCAGTGACCTCGACTAGTTCAACTAATACAGTATGAATTTCCTTAATTTGATATGGAAGTGCTTTTACGCTTTCCAGTTTACTTTCCCATCGAGTATCACAGGACCTTTTTACAGTCAGATTCGGTACATGTTTCATTAAAATTTCCCACCGCATTGTTGACGCGGAAAAAAGTAGATAAATTCTTTGGACAACACCAAAAAACGTCATAGCTTTAGGGGAACATTTTGCAGCATCACAAATTAAGAGGTTGAGGCTATGGCTAGCGCAGGGCATGTAAAATGCCTTTGGGTTTATTTCCAAGATCCGTGCCTGTACTTCAGAGTGGATACCTTTCATGTTGGATCCGTTGTCATATCCTTGACCCCTGCAGTCCTTGATTTGTAATCCAATTTCATCTAACTCTTGTAGAAGGACATCAGTTAGATTTTTTCCTGTTGTTGACTTAACGTCTAAGAAACCAAGGAAATGTTCTTCGATGCTTACACCTTCATTTTCATTCTCAAGAGAACTTGCATTGATATCAATTTTCACAAACCGTATCACTAAGGATAACTGCTCCTCGTGGCTAAGGTCAGGTGTGCAATCTAACATTACCGAGAAATACTTAGCTGCTTTTATTTCCGTAACATTCTTGGATTTGACCTTTTCAGACAGCAGATTTATTAATTCGTTTTGAATGTTCGCCCCTAATGTCCGGTTTCTTCACTCATAGTTATCTTGCAAACAAATTGATCCGCGAGATATCTTACGGATAAAACAAATTTTGGTTTTCTTCATGTAAAATATCTAGTAGTTTTGGGATATCTATCGGACAACTTTAGACGGTGAATCAAGCAGCTGTGCGGCGGATAAATACAAATAATTAATATTGAGGTGACACCATACTTAAAAAAAAAAATGAACAGGTTGAAAACTATACAATAGCGATCTCCGCTTCGCTGCAAAATTTTCAATCGAGCTTTCTTCAGTTCCAAATCAATTTTTAAATTTTCAATTGTTAATCTATTGATTTCCACTTTTTGAATTCTTTCTTCCTCCAAAAGATCTTTTTGTAATTGTAGTACACTTAGTTTTAATTCTATTAAGTCTTCATCGGGAGGATTCTGCACTTTCCGATTACTTTTATTAATTCGAAAACCGTGCCTTCTGACTCCTACAAACATTACAAAAATTTAATTATGTTTTGATTTAAAACTATTCTAATCTACTGCTATGTCGCTCCTTTTAAATACTTAGAAGACCCCACTTAGTTGGGTGCCGACATTTGCTATGTTCCGCTCGTATGGTGTATGGGTTACTTTAACTTGCCCGGCTTCTTACACACAACTGTCAAAGTAACAGTTCTTTCGATTGACACTTAATGACTTCAAGTTATTTTTGTTTAATTATACTTGTTAGTGACGTTAATGAATTTAAAAACAGAGTGACGTTATAAAAAAAATTTGTTTACTGACAGATAAATTTTAAAGAATACAATAATGAAAATCAACTTATAAACTAGAAAAATATTTGGTAACACAGAAAATTATAACCTAGAAACCAGTGACGTGTTTAAATATTTCTGACATAAAATATCAGTGGCGTAGGTAAATTATTTAAATTGTTTAGTTAATTATTTAAGATGGATCTAATAAAATTTTGATACCTTAATTTCAGTGGTTATTGGTGATGAAGCACAACACTCCGGATTAATTAATTTCGCACAAGAATTAAATAAATAAAAATTATTTCAAAATAATTTTATTTCGACGAACTACTTTTCTATCGTTTTGTAAAGTTTTAATCAAACGCGCGTGACCTCTCGGTAGCAGCTACTAGACAAGAATGACCAAATCTCCATTTTTCCACCGCCTTTTATAGTTTTTGGTCGAAAAGGTAGCTTGATTTTTGTGATTAACCAAAATTTATGCAGTTTGGATCACTTGATATTTTCGATTTCCAAAAATCTTCACCAAACTTCTTGAGATTTTCGACACATGTAGCTACGCCCTATTTACACTCACTGAAGAAAGGAAATAATTCTAAGTACAATAGCAACAGCGCTAGAATTATTTCAAATTGGTAAACGGCAGAAAAAATATTATTTTTGTTAAATTATATTTGAAACTAATTTGCATTAACGTAATTAAGAGTCCATATGACTATCAAGGAGTACCGAATATAGAAAGATGTGTTCCGATATCAATGTTTTAGATATTTGAGACAGAATTTGTTAATTTTAAGTATTGTTTGTTAGTAATTAGGTAAAAGGGCACTTGAAGACGACATACAAGTGTGGGTAACAAAATATAATTCACCAGAGAGAAGATGTCAGCTTTTCATATGTCAAATTTTGAACTGCTCGGTGAGGGTTTATTCCAATTCCTCGACCAAATGTTAATATTGATCTTGTTGTATATCTGTTTTCATGATGATGTTTGTGATGTTAAATCTAAAAATTAATGTTAAAATTTAAATTGATATAAATGATCTTTACTTCAACTTTATAATATTTATTTTTATGAAATGTAACATTTTAACTCGATTAACTTTGAAATGCCACATCGGCGCATACCATCCAAACAAAACCAGCTCTGTAGCCTATTCCTGCGTCCTAAACATGACACTATATACCTTTTTTGGGAACTCTGGGGTGCTTTACAGGTGCTGCTGGCTCACCTGCAGGTAGCAGCCCGTTCTCGACAAGCTCATCAGGCTCCTCTCCGAGATCTGGTGTATTATGTTCGTATACGGGAATTTCCTACAAATTACGAACATTTTAATAATTATTCAAAAGTTTTATATAAAAACTCAAAACTTACAGTCGTTTGCCAACTACAATGTGGTTCTGAAATAATGATAAATTAGTTTTAAAATATCAAGCTTAAAATGAATCGGTAAGGACCCGATACATCTGCCATGTATAGGGTGTTTTTTTAGCTGCATGAGAACTTTCAATAGGGATAACAATTGAATCAAGATTGCTATGGAAACAGTTTTGTGACATTTGTGTTTAGCAAGGTTTGGCATTTGATAATGCATAGATTGACCATTGAACAACGCTACCAAATTCGCTTCCAACCAATTGGAAGTGGATCCATTTTTTTACCGTAAAATTTTGTTCAGTGACGAGGCACATTTCTGGTTAATTGGGTATGTGTACAAACAAAATTGCCATATATGGAGTGAGACCAATCCGGGACATTATCTTGAGACTCCATTGCATCCATTAAAATTGACTGTTTGGTGTGGAATACACGCCAACGGCATCATTGGTCCATATGTCTTTCGAAATGAGGAAGGAGCTACCGTTACGGTGAATGGTGTGAGATATCGACACATGCTCAATACATTTTTGTTTCCAAAACTTTAAGAGCTAAACATTGACAACTTATGGTTCCAACAGGATGGTGCTACGTGCCACACAGCCAACGAAACCATCAATTTATTGAAAGGACAATTTGGTGACGACATTATTTCAAAACGTGGTCCTATCAATTGGCCTCCAAGATCGTGTGATTTGACACCTCCAGATTATTTTCTGTGGGGGTATGTTAAATCCATGGTTTATGCTAACAAACCAACAACTCTAGAAGCATTGGAGGCTAATATTCAGCAAGCCATTTATGAAATAAAGCCAGAAATATTGGAAAAAGTGGTCAAAAATTGGACTGAACGGATGCGCTTCGTAACCATTAGTCGTGGTGGTCACATGCCGGAAGTCATGTTCAAATCATAAATGCCATTAACTGTACTTTCATAAAAAAATTATAACCAAAACATTCCGTCAGGTTTTTAATGTTTTATTTCATTTTGAAGTTCTCATGCAGCTAAAAAAAACACCCTATATTTACTTATACTTATTAAATTCAAATGCAGTTTCTGATATGACAATATACTAACCTTCCTGTAGAACCACTGAAATATTTTCAGCCTCATATAACGGTGGAAGACCCAGCATTGTCACTTCGGTTAAACTTAGAATTTTTTCCTCGTAGACCTCCAACTTGGGGCAATTTGCTGTTCCTCCACCAGTTTTATTTCTTTCATGTTTTATGAGCGCACATGTTTTCCTCATCTTTTTTTTGATGGCATCATACTTTCAATATTATAAATGGAAAAACGTACAATCTTTTAATTATTATTACTTCAATATCATAATTATCAAATTATTTAAGTTAAAATTAGTATTATTCATCAATGAATAAATATATTTTTAAATAATTCAATAAAACCGCGGTTAGTATAAAAACGTGGTGCCTAATCCGTACAAGATATGCAAATATTTTTTAGTTAATAAATTTTCAATGCATTTTAGATCATAATCGGTAAAGCGTCCACATCGTGTTACCGAAATTTGTTCCATTTATAAGAAAAACGTACAATCTTTTAATTATTATTACTTCAATATCATAATTATCAAATTATTTAAGTTAAAATTAGTATTATTCATCAATGAATAAATATATTTTTAAATAATTCAATAAAACCGCGGTTAGTATAAAAACGTGGTGCCTAATCCGTACAAGATATGCAAATATTTTTTAGTTAATAAATTTTCAATGCATTTTAGATCATAATCGGTAAAGCGTCCACATCGTGTTACCGAAATTTGTTCCATTTATAAGAAAAACGTACAATCTTTTAATTATTATTACTTCAATATCATAATTATCAAATTATTTAAGTTAAAATTAGTATTATTCATCAATGAATAAATATATTTTTAAATAATTCAATAAAACCGCGGTTAGTATAAAAACGTGGTGCCTAATCCGTACAAGATATGCAAATATTTTTTAGTTAATAAAATTTCAATGCATTTTAGATCATAATCGGTAAAGCGTCCACATCGTGTTACCGAAATTTGTTCCATTTATAAGAAAAACGTACAATTCTTTTAACTATTATTACTTCAAATATCATAATTAGTAATTATTAGTATCTAATAAAAAAAAATTACAAATATATTTAATGTTTTAATAAGATTTATATAAATTTAAACATCATAAATAATTTTTATAATTAAAATAAATTTATAAATTATAATATGCTGAAATTGTAACTACTAATATGCATGAAATCGGTGAAGTAAATATCGTACCCTCCAACTAATAAAATACCTGTACATATTGGACAATGAAATTATAGTAACAAAATTGTAATGTTTTTACAGCACCGAAACGATACCATATAATCAAATATTATTTAGTTAATAAAATTTCATTGCTGATTCGATACAGTAATTTGCTTCAAAAAAACGGTATGAAAATATATGCATTAAAACTGTACATAAATAGTACGGTGCAAATATGAACTAAAAATTATGTGCCACTAAGGTACCATTTTAGTACATATTTTTCAGTTATGATAAAATATGTACATATTCGTCATAAATCAATACTAAACTGGCACAAAACGGACATTGGTGTTACTTGGGAAATGTTGTGCAACATGCGACAATGTATTGTGGCATCAAATCTACTCTTGTCGTTGGTAAGCAATGCAATAAGCTTCGCATATGTGTTACGAAAAGGGGTTGTATTGTAACTATTTCATGTCTTGAAATAAAAACTTTTGTATGCGAAATATAATACACAATTCCACAGTTTCTTTTTCGAAAGTAAGTTTAATTGGCCTGCAAAGCCTAGTTGAAGATGGCCTAGGGTTGTGCCATATAATAGAATTGTATAGTTATTTGACCGTAGCTGCAATGGAAGTAAGCCACTGTAAACAAACTGGAATCAGATTTTGTATCTATATCATTCAAAAATTTTTGTTTGTAGTTTGAATGGCCAGAACTTCTGTCACAACCCCATTTAAAAATTATCGTTAAGCCATCGAGTAACTATACGGCCGAGTCCTCTGCATATTGTAATCTTTTTCGATAATAAGCATTGCTAATTTTTTGTCTTCTCAATTGTCATTTTAATTGAACTACTTATTTATACATGAATTTAGCTCTAGGAGTTAGTTCAGCAGCTTTTCGTACATTTACACTTTTGGTTATTCTTGAGGAAGCGTTCTTCAAAATGATTGTGATATATTGTTCTCCACTGATATACCAAACGGGGGTCAGTCGATTGTACTTCCGAATCATTGGGATCGTTCAGTGAAACATTTTCAAAAAGGTTTTTTGGTATTAGCCAATAACTCTTATTTGCTGGACGACTTTTCTTCGAGAGCTGTAATTATTTCATCATTTTGTAACAGTAATACAAAACAAACAAAATATATAACAATGGAAAAACGTAAACGAAAATGAAACAACTGAAACTAACACGAAAGCACGAGAATCCAACAGCCAGGTCTAACTGAAACTGAGTACATAACCAGGCTCAGCAGGGTCTCTCTCCAAAACCTGGTGGTCGAGAACAATCACATTGTGGGCTGGCAAGGTGAAAATAGGTGCATTTGCTGGTGTTTGTTGCAAAAATTCTTGTGTGACTTGTAAAATTTTAATGCAATAAGCCATTTTCTGAATTGGATTAAAATGCTTAATATTGGGTCAAATACTCTTAAAGAAATTTAAATTCTCTTCGTCATTACTCATCATCTGTCTTCTGCCTTGATTTCTGTTCAAGATATTTCATCTTTTCTCTTTCTATTTCAAGTAATTCGCTTCCTATATCATTAGCAATGCGTCTTTTTCTTGTCTTTTGAGGAAGTTCGTTACTTGAAGTTCCGTCGACCGGTTTCGAGCCTCAGCAGCTCATCCTCAGGACCTTGGAGCTGGATGTAAGAGTTTCTTGTAATGCCCAGATACAACTGAACAAAAGTATGATGGGAGTGCAAACAATATGGATAACATAATATATAACATACTATATAGGTTAATTGACATCAATGTATAAATTAAATTAGCCACTGGTCAAAACAACTTAAATACGTCGTTGTTACTATCAGAAAATATGCAATTTTACTTTGCAATATCAACCACTCTCAAAATTAGCGTGTCTTCGGTCGCCATTACAGAATCGAGTTTCGATATAAATTCTACTCTACCGAGAAGATGATTTATTCGAGCGATTAACCGATTGCATTTAAGGTGGCCGATTTCTATGGGGATTATCTACTTAACCAGAATTTATGTAACCCCCACTGCATTTCAATAATGCTATCGCCAAAGCTACGAAAATTTTACAGGTTGTTCCTCAAAGCTTCCCGTGTAACATATTGAAATATGAGACAATTATGTGTATTAGTTTTCGCGTAATGATGAGATTTCGCATACGCATGCGCAATACGCGTCATCGCCTTATTTATTGAATTATCAATGTAATAATTATCTTATACGCCTCATATTTCAATATGTTACACAGGAAGCCTTGAGCAACAACCTGTAAAATTTTCGTAACTTTGGCGTTAGTATTATTGAAATGCAGTGGGGGTTACATAAATTTTAGTTAAGTAGATAATCCCCATAGAAATCGGCCACCTTAAGTGAGGTTGATTTCTTCGCTATTGCATCCGTTTTATCTGAATAAGTTACTATTTTATCCTCAACGGTATTAAGTTGGGATTCTACATTGAGTTTTAAAACAGGGTAGCCGCTAATCAGAGTGTCGTCAAGGTACTCATTGTTCAAAGCTTCCTCAAGCTTCTCGCCTCGCTGAACAATATTGAGATCCTTTGAAGCGATACTACGAATGTCGAGCTCCCATTTTAACTCGTCAGTCAGTAAGAACTGAACGTGGTTGGAATAAATTTAACAAAAAAATTTATTTTCTTGTCACAAAGATATGGGTTTATAAAGTTACTAAAATATGGTTCACTCTCTATGTCGCAAATAAAGCTGATAGCACTTGATACCTGGCTGTGTGTTCTATATTGATAAATTTCAGAGCTGTCAGTTGGACTTCTATAAAAGTTGTAAATGACTGTAGCGAACTATCGAAGAAATTTTTATAATTACTTCTTCGTTGTGGAGTAAATTAGTCTCTTGGTCACTACATGGTACTGCGATACTCTGAGATGTTAAAATTGTTGCCACTTGAGAAGAAGTATAATCTTGATGTAGAATTTGTATTATTGAAGTCATCTGTATATTTGGCATAAAGTATTTTATTGGCGACATCTTTATATCCCGTTTCCTTAAAAGTGTTTGAGCTGCTGGTCCTAATTTGGATCCCTTATTACCGCTGTGTATTCTACGACCAACAATAATAAATAACATCTGAACTTTCTTTTTCGACTTCTTCAGTAAATTAACTTTTACGTTAATAAACATATCTAAATACTGCATTGCTTCATTAATACTAAAATAATGCAAATCCATCTTATCACTTCGTTTGACATTTTCGCTTTCCATTAGCAACTTGACGGCCATTTCATTAGCTTCGTCGTACAGAAGCCGATTTGTTCTTGCCATTTCACTGTAATGTAGTGCAACTTGAGCATTCTTTTTTTGATAAGCCTGTTTTGCTTTTAAATTGTACTCTTGTTGTTTTTCTAAATACATATTCGCCTCTTGGCGGTAATTTTCCGCGGTTTTCTTATTATTACCTAACTATGCTTCTTGTGTTTTGGCTTCAATGCAATGTTTTGGTTCCTTTTTCTTTTTTATGGTAATAAAGTCATCATCCAAAGTTTTAGTTTTGCTGATCATCTGGTTCGACTTATTTTCATTCCGTTTCAATATTTTGGCTGCTTTTCTTTCTTCTTTTTCAATTCCTCTTCGTTTCTCTTTTGGATTAAAATAGATCGAATGTATGCTGAATACAGTTCTTCAGCTAATACTGATGAAACATTAACTGCAGGTTGGAAACCTTTTGGAATCATGTTAAATTCTCCAAACTGTGCTTCCAATTGGAATAAAACTTGGGAATCCAAAATTGACTCTACTAATTCTTCTTTTACGATATTTCTTGAATTATTGCCATTGGAAACTTTGACCATATTCGGTTTCGCTTTCTTATCCTTCAATATCAAATTAAAATTGGAGGTCTTTAAGAAACCAAATTTTGAATGTGTATCTTCCTGCACTAATCGTCTCGCATACATTTCATCTTCTCTGTCATCGCCAAAATTTTATTTTGAGTTTCTTGTTGCTGATTCACCGATTCAATATATAAGTGGTACAAAGTTTTAGCCAACTCAATTGGGAGCTTAACCACAGGTAAATATCCTTCACAATCGATTTGAGAATTTAAAAAATTTTTGTACTAGCTGAAAAATCAATAATGACAACATCAAGGAGGTTGAGTTTAATGTGGTGTTATTGCTAACTTATTTTCTAACTTATCCTCGATTCATTCCTTGTGCTCTGTTTAGAAAAACTCCTTCTGATTTTCAAATTGCCAATTCGGAATTTCTCCTTGGAAAAGAGCGAACCCAGTCACAACCTACTTTCTTTAGAGTTCTGTTAAATTTGTGGTTTAAATTCAGTTTCTCTGCAAGTTTGAATGCAATTGTTCGTATACGTCATTTATATCTGACCCAAAACCCTTCTTTTGTAACTGAATAATATGTTTAACTAATCTCTTTTCATTTGCCTATCCTAACGTTGAATCTGGCCCTAAACCCATTTTTACAAAATCGTTCTGAATTCTCCTACGAAGTGTTCGATAGGGAACTAGCTTGATGGTAATTCAGATTGTTTTCAAGCAGCTTCAGAAGCTAAACGTAAGTCATTTTCACACCAGATGACTCGTTTGGACTCGTGTCTACAGACAGTATTTTTATTTTTGATCCTGAATCCCTACGCATGCGCATTTGTTTCTGTTTTATACTTCTGAATATCAAATGTAATTTTGACAGCTGTCAAATTTTGTCAAAGTACGTTTATTATATAAATTATTTCCTTCTTTAATATAATAGACCGTAAACGGTAATACTACTAATTGTTTAGTAGTTTCAGTGTGAAATTTATTATTATAAATGTGCACATAAAACGACAGTTATTAATAAAATCACTTTAAAACTCATACAATAAGCGAAAAACCGCTTTTAAGTATATAATTTGTGACAATAAATGTGCACATTAGGGAAGTGTAAAAAATTCATACATAATAATTATAACAGTTTTAATTTTTTACTTTATAAAATATCATATATACATATTAATTAATTAAAAATTTAATATATTTTTGATCCTGAATCCCAAGAATGCGCATTTGTTTCTGTTTTGTACTTTAAAAAAAGGCAGCTGAAGATTTCATGCAATTATCATATCATAATCATTTAAATTATTTCCTTCTACAATAAACTGGCGTTCATAATAAATTTTGACAGCTGTCAAAATTACATTTGATATTCATAAGTACAAAACAGAAACAAATGCGCATGCGTAGGGATTCAGGATCAAAAATAAAAATACTGTCTGTAGACACGAGTCTCGTTTGGCACCAGTTGGTTTTCGATTGTGCTTTGTGGGCATCTAAATGTGAAAATGGGCTGATTTTATTATTAAAAGTAGCTCAATTTAAATAGGCATCTCCTCAGTGCTAATAGTTTTCAACGTTTTACAAATACCTCTATGCAGACATGTATCAATGACTGCTTAATCTTTTAGCTATTCGCACATATAAAATTTTCTGTTAAAAATCATCTCCCTTTTTATATTTAAGTAATTTCCAGTGTTACGTTAATGTTCCTTAAGCCAGGGAAGCTTGTACTTACCTTTGTTTTTCCTAATCTTATTTTTTGTATCAAATGTAAGGTTTTTAAGTTTATAGACTGTACATTCGTTGCCGTTTTACGCTTCAATGTAGTTTGCTAGATTCAAACACTGTGTTTGCGTTCGCAGAAAAACGCCGGCGAGTCTCGACGACAAAAAACAAAAAATAATCATGGACCGAGCACTGCAAAGTCCATAGACTTGATACTTACGCTTAAACGACGCCACCGACTGAATGGACAAATCGAATGATATATCAGCATTTAATCGATTAGCAGATCGTATCATTCTGATAATTGGGCTGTATAAACCGTAGTTCGTCCTATGGTGGTTGACTTCAAAAATCTTCTATTGGTAGGTAATTGTTGCTTTGTTCAAGAATCAGTAACATTTACAACACCTGAAACCACACTATCATTATTAATAATTGAAGGTAGAGTCGATTCAAACTTGGCATTTAAATTGCATTGGCTGTTAATTATTTTTTATTGTTCTTCAACAATTATACGTAATTGTGCAACGTGCTTGCTTAATCCACTTCTAAAGCAGTGATTCTCAACCACTGTGCCGCGGCACTTTTGTGTGCCGCGGAAATTCTAAAAGTGTGCCGCGAAATTTTAGATATTTAATTATGTTAATATTATTAAATAATATGATTTAAAATTATTTTATTTCGCACATTTAAAATTATTATCATAAACTATTTTACGCAATGTGTTATAGGTAAGTAAATAATTTTTAAACTTTTCTTTTTCTTTGTGTGCCGCCAAATTTTGAAATCGTTAAAAGTGTGCCGCAACAAAAAAAAGGTTGAGAATCACTGTTCTAAAGGTTTGATACATTCCATCAAAGATGCCTGACATAATGTATTGTCCATTGCACTATATATTTCCTTTGCGATGTCAACTTTGGTAGCCATCTTGACAATAAGTAACACGTGAAAATTACACTAATTATTAAGTTCTTTACACACTTATACTTAAGGCAAGCATACACTTGGCGATGAATAAATTGTGAAAAAAAAATAAATATTAGCAAAAAAAAAATATGGAAAGCTGCTTCTTCATCATTACAAGTAAATATATTATGATTTATCAAAAATCCCTGCAAAATTTAAGTTTAAATAGCAAAATTTTGACGAATAAATATTATAAGTTGCTTGTTTCTGTTGAATTTCAAGTGAAGATTTTTAGTGACTTATCAAAAACCTCATAATCAATCCTCGAAGATTATCAACAAAATCACCAAACCAAATAAAATTATTGGCTAGAAAGTTCCTCCTCCGTGTAATTTGTAGAAGGAAGTAAACGTAAAATTATTTCAAAGTTTGTTAAATATTTTCAACCTTTGAGAATCATCCTTTGAGACCTTGATACGTTCATCTGTTGATCAGTCCATATTACCTCATTTTTAGGTTGGCAAAAATGGACCAATCAGGTGTTGGGTATAGAAAAACCAATCGGAAGTGTCAAACTATTCAATTATTTATTAACAAATATTTACGTCTTCTTCTGATGGGTCACGATCCCCTTAATGAAAAGATATTTTCTGTCTAGATTTTTTCGATATTTTGATGCAAAGAAAGGCAAAAGAAAAAAATCTTTTAATTGATATCTGTTAAGAAGTCAAAGTTATATTAAGAAATTTTATTTAGAAACACTTCAAAAAACATTTTTAACTTTTTGTGAAAAGGTTGAAACAGAAAATATTTGAAAATATAAAAAACTTGCAAATAGGGGGGGGGGAGGTGCCATAATTGGCTCGAAAGTTCCTCCTCCGTGTCATTTGTAGTAGCATCGATCTGATTGCCTAGTTAATTTTTTGCAAACAAAAAAATTTGCGAACTACGGAATAAAAGCAGGGATCTGATTTAGTTAGGGTACTTATTTCCACACCACGCACCGTTGAGGTAAAGTACATGGTGCGTTTTTTTATTGTGGTGTCCCCAAGAGGCCTAATCCACATTTATAGACTGGTAACAATGTAACCAAATAGAAAAGGTCCTGTCGCCTAGTGCAGAGGGAGTCTGCCCGCAGATCTCGTGCCGAACCGGGTTTGGTGGACGGGGTGACTACACGCGCACTAACGCAAGTTGACACTCCTCCATTTGGCCCATAGCCGACGACGAGAGTTGAAGGGGTATCCGTACCTGACGTTTCGTGAAGAGGTGTTACGTCTGCTTCCTTTGGTCTGGGCCGGGTTTCACGTTGCTAGGTGACTACGCGCGAACTACTGCAGCGTGACACTTTGCGGTGAGAATACCCAGGGTCAGAATCCGAAGGGGGCATGCCGAACACATTCCGAGGAACCTTTCAGCGGGGAGACCTCACTCCTGAGCTTATTGAAATGTCATCCCATTGGTGGCATAAGTGGCTCCGAAACGAGCGACTTAAGCCGACGGAACCAGCTTCAATTCCGCTTCAAATTTGAAGTCGTCGAGGAATATTCGGCTTACATGCGGATATAATACTTTATAAATTTGTAGTATCGTCACCTCTGCTACCCCAGTGGTTGAGTGAACTTCGGATCTGATGCTTTTGGCGTTGGTCGACGATGCCTGGGAAGCCATGTAAATAGCGGCAGCGACACTAGAAATAGTCGACCGACCGCTCAACTTCTTTACAATTGATTTAGCTTCTCGAACTAACAAGGGGTCACTACAGTGAGTATGTCGCCAATCGAGATCCCAATTTTTTTGGTGATTCTAGTTGCTAAAAAAATTATCACTTTTTCGAATTTTAGTCGATTGGCCCTTAGTTCTTGAGTTATGAATTTTTAAAAATACTATGGTGGGTTAACTGCTATTATTATTAGCTATTATTACAAAAAACCGTGGTGGTCTAACGGTTAATAATTTGTAATGGTAATTCGTAGGTCATTAATTTTTTAATTCCGATTAAAATTACATAATTTAAAGTAAAAAATTTGCCGGGACTGGGATTAGAACCCAGTACCTACGCGTTACAACGTCCATAATGCTAAGCTTAAGCTTGAATTACATTATACTTTTTTCGTCTAGATTTCTCGTTCGAGTTTACATTCGATTTTGTTTAAAGTTTTTATTTCATTTGCTTTAGTATAGATGGCGCCAATACGAACTACCTATCACGGACCTCTTACCGATACTACGCCAATAGGGATGTTGGCACTCCCTAACTGGGACCAAATACTATAGAAAGGATAATACGTCCAACTCGGTCATATAACAATAGAAATTTCGTAGCCCAAAAAAAGTACGCCATCTGTTTGCTAGAGTAGTTAATACAGTTAACACTTATCAACTTATTCTCGCCGTCCAGAGGTGTGCTTGACGAGTTTTATCTTTAAACCAATGATATCATTGCTTTAAAGTTTAAACCGACGAAATAAAACTGCATAGGTTAATAAATTATTTAGAAATTTTTTTTAATTTATTTTTATTTTTTTAATTATAAATAAATAACACTTCCTACATATTCTTCTAAAAAACATTAAACACATTTTTAAAAGTATATTTAATTAAAAATAATATTTAAAATACAATTTTGATGATTCCGTATACTTTTAAAATTCTAAACCGACGAAATAAAACTGCATAGATTAATTGTGCGAAATTTGTTTAAATTTATTTTTATCTTTTGAATTTGAATTGATTTTTTATCAAATATTTATATGAAACGTCAAATGATGATCTACTTTGTGTAAACTGTCAAACCATATACTGTCAAACTGAATAGTTTAAACTCTATTCGTTGTTGGCGCTAGTGTGCTGGGCTACGGATTTTCGGCTGAGTTGGACGTATTATCCTTTCTATAGTATTTGCTGGGACCGACCTCGGACGGGCTGCATATTTCTATTCGAGAAACTCAAACGAAAATCGAACGCAATTTTCTCGAATAGAAATATGCAGCCCGTCCGAGTTTTCGTTAGAGATCGGTCCGAGTTAGGTAGTGCCAACATCGAAATATAACTAAAAAATAACCTTAAATTTTATTTCAAATTTGCGAGTTGGATAAATTCAGCGAAACTTTTAATGTATAATAAATTCTTGTCATTTTTTTATATCAAACCTTTACCAAACTTTCCCCGATTCATCATCCTCGTGATTTTGTTAAACTTTATTATCTCTGTACTGTCAACGGTCCATCATTCTGTCTATTAATGTATTCTTTCTTGTTAATTCTTGTAATTTTTTATATCAAATCTTTATTATTTTTTGTATTTGTTCAAGTGTCAACCCTTATTTACGATGGGCCTGCTGGAAGATATTTGCGTCAGCTATTATTCGCGTTTTACATTAACAAAACGCCACCACACGGAATAATTTTGAAGTTCATTTAGAAAGTATTTTGCTTTGTTTACACAATGAATTTGTTTACATAAATCCATTTAAAACGTATGGTTTGCAGCGCCACCAACGGTAATGTAAAACGCGAATACGTTCAATAGTTTTACAATAAGGTTGTAAAGCAATTTAAATTCCGTTAGAACCCTTTATCCGGCCGGATCTTTACTACAAGACATTTACGAAGTAAATTTTTTACCAATAAATACTCTTAAAAATTACAAATTTATTCAATTATTAAATCATTACTTTGATTATTTCTGATTATTTAATTGAAATTTGCGAGCGAATTTAAGTTTTTAGCTAAAATTCTATTGTGTCATTGTTATTTAATAAGGTTTTTTGTGTCATTTTTATGGTTCATGAACATTCTTCTGTTGACCCATGCTTTAAAAAGTTTCATTCTCATAAGTAACATTTTTATGAAATTTATATTGTACTAGGGGAAAGCAAGGGCGGATCCAGGATTATTTTCTGGGGGGGGGGCACAAGGGGGCGGACGGGCAAAAAAGTCAACAATAACTGTTATCATATCACACAAAAATATAAAAATACACATAAAAATATACCTGGATCCGCTACTGGGGGAAAGTAACGTACCTTGAACAGGTTCGTACCTTGAGCCACTTTGAATTTCTGCGCCAATTTTGGCCGTACACCATCCATGCGTAGGTTTTAGTACTCTCATATATCATTAAATGGCTCTACCTGACAAAAAGTTCAATGTAAAGCGTGGTTTGTGAAATTTTTGATAAAAACTGTTTTACTGCCAGAAAAGTTACAAAAAGGAGATACGTGTTTGTGTAATTATATGTTAATTGTTACTTATGAGTTGTTCCGCGATGGCAATCTAAGATATTATGTGGTCGCCATCTAACCGTAATTTTACATTTAGTCATCTCCTAAGCTAAAAATCCCCACCTTGATTTATTTCAAGACACGACATGTGCTGTACCTTGATCCAGGCGTTGGATTTGTACCTTGCACCGCTTCAAGGTGCATCAAAGACCATCACTTCTGGAGTATAATATAAGAAATTATTGTTTTTAGATAAGATAAATAATCTTTTGTTAGCTAATTCGGCCAAAAGTTATATAATTGATCAAAGAGATGTGATAAGAAAGTAAACTTATTGTAGACAAAGAACCGCATATATGTGTTATTTTCGGTCAAGATAGGTTTGAAAAAAGTGCGTTCTAGAATTGTGATTTTTTGCAAGTGGATTTTGAATCAAAACTTTTTTTGTGGAAAAGGTGGTTATTAGGTAAGTACACTACGTTAAAGTACATGAAAAGAGGTATCCGGTTTGATCCTACCAGTTCTTCAAAACCGGATAGTTTGACTTTTTTGAATTTTTAAATGCCTTCAGGGGTTTTTGATGAAATATGGATGAAATCTTGATGAAATGCTACAGCGGAATGATGTATCCATTTTTTTAATATCGTTTTCGACAAGTTGATGTAATTTTTCAAAAGTTTCTCTATCCATTCTTAAAGAGTTTCTATATGATTGCTCATCTTCTACTAACAATTCGTTAGTCACAAAATGGCAAGCACCTAATGATAAGGCATCCCTTCGCAATAGCCAATTTCTACTCCACATACGCCTTTTTCTTCTCTTCTTTTTTAATTGTTCCACTACTTTTATAATTTTAACAACTTTTTTAATTTTTTCAGCTATGTTATTCATTTTCAACACTTAACCTCACAACATAAACAATACACAACCACAACACTAGATTTTTACTTTTTTTTGCAGTGGGTTGGTGATTTTGTCGTCCGTATTGGCGCCATCTATACTAAAGCAAATGAAATAAAAACTCTAAACAAAATCGAACGTAAACGTTCTTCAAAAGGTCCTTCAGTACCCGATTCTGGTCCGCCAGGATTTGAATGATTTCCTTTTGATCCGCGCCCGTCGTTATTGATTTGTCTTTTCCGGTTTTTTCATACCACTGCTCTTTTTCGCATTTATACACGACCTTTAGGCTTTGGAGTGTGGACGTTATCCATTGTCGCTAGACGCTTAACGGGGTAGGCGTGTTTTTCGGGTTGCTTTTAAACAGTTTTGGCCACTCGTTTAGCGCCTCTGTTATTGCTCTTATTACTTTATCTCCGTCGCGTGGTTCTTTCCCTCCCTTTTTTGGAGGTTGCTGGGGTGTAGTCTCAATCGTATCTTCGAGAGACATTGATCTTCTAACCTTAAGTTAGCTGCTACTTTCTTCTCTTTCTCAAAAATAGCGAAATTTGACCAAAAACCCTTTTATTATTATACCAAAGACGCTCTGAAATTATATACGCTCACTATCGTTGAACTCGCGAGACTCAAAACTCAAGTATTCCTACACAAAAAGTTCACGCCACCATCTGCTAGCAAAATCCATGGAATTCAACGATTTCATCATATTAAAAGTGTAAAAAAAATTACCCACCTTCGTCAAAAAACTGTGCAACCGAATCATACCGATTTGGCATGGGTACAAATTGTAAATTGTCGTTTATTAACCTTTCTTCATTTTCACTAATTTTGGCACGTTTATGTGGACCACCACCAGTCGTTTTTCCTTCTTTCTATAAATAAACACATCATATAGGTTTATAATTCTGTATAATAGAATTGGTTTTTTATTTTATTAATTTATTAATTATTTTAGGTAATTTATTTATCTTGTACTTACTTTATCTGCATTTAAACCTTTTTGAATTACTTCCAAATGAGTTTTCAAATCATTTTTTAAAAACAGTGGAGTCCTACTAATATTTGACAATTCATTGTACTTTTTGGTAATTTCAGTCCATAAGATGTCCTCTGATACAGAGTTTTTAAAATTTTCATATATTATGTTTAACAATCGCTCCTTATCAGATGCATCTACGGAATATTGGAAAATATTATCTTCCGCAATATTTTTCTTTACTTTGCATTTATAATTATCATAAAAATTCTTTAATTATTGTAAGCCAGTTCTGACGCAATCCAATTGAATCGAATTGAAATTGAGAGCAATTTCTTCCAAAGCTTCTGCTTTTTGTCTGGCGGTTATTTGGTCAGTCTTCTTATTTTCTACTACATTTTTAAACATATCCAAATTCACTATTTCCAGCAATGTTGTTTTATTCACTTCGCTGATGAAGTTTTTCCCTCGATTACGTTTTTTTTTATCGATGTCCATGTTTATTTTATAGTACTAGTATTTAAACTTTAATAAAAAAATTAAAGCCAAAAAACAAGAACTAAATTGAAAATTAAACACGAAAACTAACACAAACGGGCACAAACAATAAATTACAATAAAAATTAACAATTAAATTTAGAAGAAATACGAACGAATGATTACAATATTGGGAATTATAAGGACACTTATTTAAAGCGTGTATTTATGACAGAACCACAACGCGAATATTTCAACCAAAAAAAGGACGTGCCATGACAATAGCGTTGCCTTAGCAATTAAAAAATTAATAACTAATAATTTGCTAATACGTTATTAGCCCCATTCCTAATTACAGGTTCTTGGCGCTCTTGATTTTTCTATAGTTAAATTACATTATTGTGCTGTATGTAGGGTAAGGTGCTCTAAGACTGCGCGGTTTCTAAGACTGCGCTCCCCTTATATTTCGGCATGGGTGTTTGTTTTCTTGCTAATTTTAATTCCCACACATCACTGCCAATAGCGTGGTTACCCTTAACGATTTTTGTCGTAAAAAAATGGATAATAAACATTTTAGGTAAGTTTTACCATTTTACGCTGTTTTGATCTAATAATTCGACATTTTGGAAATTGTGTACGGTCGTTGTTTTTGTGATTATCGCCTTCATATTGCAATATCATGTAAACAAAACTCTTAACCAAGCGTGGATGATGGTATTATTTTCCAATTTAATTGGAGATGGCTATATTCGTGTCCTTTTTAAATTTATGGAGTGGCGTGTAAGACTGCGCGGTGTGGTGGCTTGTAAGACTGCGCGCGTACTTTTACAAATCTCACATTGTAATGCTGGTTAATTTTATTCTTTTTACCTAAAGTGAGGTTGATTTTATGGCCAGTCGTGTGACGGAGAGGGAAATCTCTGAAACTGCAATTCAAGGCACAAAAAATAAGTCCAAAGAAAAATAAAAAAAAACTATTGGAAGCAAAGAGTAGTTGGGTTGTCCAGGATGCATAGAACAAAGTAAATGCCAATAACTGAAGATTGGATCGAGTGTACATCATGCTCTCAGTGGTTGCAGAAGAAGTGAACTGCATAATACTAGCATGTGATGTGATCTATGCTTGTAAACTGAATGCGCAGTCTTGCAGACCCAAGTGCGCAGTCTTACATGACGGGGTCTGTAAGACTGCGCAAATGACTTTTTCTGATTTTTTTGTTTTTATTAATAAAGTAATTGTAATAATTACTAATTAAGTTTGTAATAATGTTGTTGAAAGACCAATAAGTTTTAATACAAATTTCTTATTTTTTAATTTCTTTATTTTTTTTTTAAGTGTTTTTAATTGTTTTAGTTTTTTTAATATACCGGGTCAAACCTTAAGTGCGCAGTCTTAGAGCACTCTACCCTACATAGCACAAAAATCTCTGAATTTCATATTGGCGCTTGGTCAAGTTATGCATCGCGGTCCAATTATATGAAAATTAATTACAATAAATTAGTTGACGAAATTTGACCTATATTGACAAATTACGTTACTAAAGAGATAATCCAAATAAGTTTTCATTTGATCCAAATCAAATTATTAAAGCGCTTATTTAAGAATTATTATAATGTTGGAAAACGAATTAAGAACAAAATAATCGATTATTATTTTTGCGGCAATGCAAAACAACTGTTTTTCTATTAGTGCTTGAAAAGTCTTACATTTCGATTTTTGCCGCACTAGTGCCGCAATGTAATCCATTACAGCACTAGTGCGTAGTAAACTAATTTGAAGTTATACACAAAATTAAAATAAGTGGTTAGGTAAACCAAAGAAAACGTAATTTGCTAACAACTTTGTTAACAAATTAGTACAAGTATCACGCGGCCTTAAAAGACCAAATAAAATAAACCACTGACTTTTCTAGAATTTTAATAATCTTTTTAATTTTACAAAAAATTTTTATTTTTAAAGAAGAATTTAATAATAATTGATTTATAGAGACAAATCAGAATATCATACATTCTCGATTTTGGCTTTGCTTCATACTGCGTAGTCATCATGCTCCTCAATCTCTTTGTAGTAATCTTCATCGTCGTCTTCCTCTTCATCATCATCGTCTGACTCTTTATCGTTGCTTTCTTCATCAACGTATCTCTCTTCGTTTCTATCTTTTACTTCATCAACACATTCCTCTGAATTATGATTCCTTTCATTATACTTTTGTTCTTTGGTCTTGCAGAATAAGCGAGTTACGTCTCTACCATCTTTCATCAACACCATGAAATCACTGTTTCCGTTACCCACGAAAACTTGATCTGAAATACAATTTGGAAGTTGATTCTCTTCCTTTAATTTCAGTGCATGGTGTTGGGTATATTTATGTACAACATAGATAGGTCCATTTTTTGTACTCTCAACTAAAACCACATCATTTTCTCTAATCCAATTTTTATTATACAGCGAGTTGGCTATCTGGCAATTTCGTAGTTTACCGTCTTGGAACATCACCTGTATTTGTTTGCCACCTACTATTTTTTTCGCTAACGCATATTGTTGACCGTTCTGTTTGTAACGTAAGTTTTGGAATTCCAATTGGCAGTTCCATCTCTTACGATGTCTAGCTGTATTTGGAACACTCTGTGCGAATAATTCTTTAGTGCTAATTTTTTTCCCAAATGGATTTTTATTTTTTACCACTGTTTTGCCTTCATTTTTTTCTTTGTTGCAGTTTCGTGATCGTTTCTTAATAGGCATTTTGCTATATAATTTTTGCTAAATATAATTAACAGAATTGGGTTATTTAATTTTTAATTTTATTGTACAAATACAAATACTTATATAGAATAACTTTTGAGTTGGTATGCGGATAATACATTAATCTAATAAATTTAATCTTAAAAGAGTACCTACGCCAATATATAAAATGCCAGGACGCTAACCCACCTGTATTAATCTGTCCGATAATCTAATTGGTCCAATTCTTTACCAACTTAAAATCACCTCCCCTTGGATCAAGGAGATGCTCACCAGTGGCCTTTAACATTTTTTTTTTAATTTTCAGTATGTGAATTAAATTTACATTATCATCATTTTTGAACGTGAGGACGTTAGATGGAGGATGTAATTAAACAAACTTCTATGTTTTTATTTTATTATCTTTTCGTTTTCTCATATTACATATTAAGTTTTTTATATTTAATGTTACATTTTATTTATGTTATGAGCACAAGATAAATAAAATAAAATTCGAACTTATTTAATATAATTTATTATAAATAAATCGCAGCAACATCTAAGCAATAGATCAGAGAAATATTTGACAGAAAGGTTAACATTAATCGTCGATCTCCAAAATATTTCACTCTCTTATGCTCCCCAATAGAAGCTAGATCTTTCAGAATGCAGTTCAACATATTTATTAACATATTGAGCCATATCCATCCTTTCCCCATTGCGCACATCCAAACTATGTAACGACTCTCTAAAAATCATTTGTGAACAAACTGCTTACCAAGAATAAAAGAAATACTTACGTTCATGTGGCTTCTTTTTGGAATCCAGAGCGCTGCGGCGTTTAAGATAAATGTAAACGTAGTAGAATGCGAACAGGGCACTACATTTGCCAGCAATAGCTAAAAACAAGGAAGCAAAAATCTCTTGATTATAAAACCAAAATGGACCTTTCGCTTTCCTAAGACACTTCATCAAATTTAGAGTGCAAGTTTTACGATCAATGTTCCCATCATCCAAGCTTTTATATAATTTGTCCATTTCCTCCATACAAACTTTGTTACGCGCAACTTGATCATCACTCAATTTTGGAGCGCTAGTGCTGCGGCTTTTATGGGCCCTATATACTAGGTACAGGATACTAGATATTCCAGCAATAGTTAACTTCGAGGAAACCATTTTCTTATGGTTCTAAAACTAAAAAGTACTTAAGATTGAATATGTGAACAACAAATATTTACACTAATGGACTCCAATAATAAATAAATAAGAAAGTTTTTAGGGTGGTATTAATTTAATGTTAGGGGTATACAGTAATTGGCTGAGATATATGTGGTAGAAAGTGGTATGTAATCCTACCACATTTGCATGTATCCCAGGGCTGGGCAGTATTGAATACAGCTGAGAATGAAAAGTTTGAATTTCCTTCATAGTAAGTGTCGTACAGTAATACGGTAGGCCAGGTTTTCCATTATGGGCGATTCCTTTTTCGATAATGATAATGAACGTCCATTATCGAGCTTGGCAAAGGTAGTTGTTCTTTTCGTCTTACGTTATTATAATATGTTAGCATAAGCAAGGCAACCTGAGTCCGGACCTGTACGTTAGAATAAGCAAGGACTACTAAACCATACAACCTGAGTACGGATCTGTATATGAATACGATCCTGAGTCCTGACTAATAATTTAAATTAAATGTTGATTAAGTAATACCAACCTAAGTTGCTATTATAAGGGTGGTAATCAACTGAGGTATACCATACCAGAAGATAATAAATTATGTAATAACAAGTAGAATAGAAATAGGGTAATAACCTGAATAAATGGTAATAGTAAGTCGAAAATTAGTTTTATTTTATTTTTATCGTAATTATTTTGGCTCACGCTAACATATATATTTTTAGCAATTAATTTAACATCGTGATGATTAATATCCACGCGAGGTACTTTGGTTTCAATGATGGCGCTTTCAAGAATGTCGGAAGGTTTTTCTGATGTATTTATTTTCAACAGCTTTTCGTTTGGCAATACCTGCGACGGATTGCCGCTTTATTTTTTTGGACATCTTCTTCATGATTATGTTGCAAATTTCTAATACTTTATAAGGTACTCGGCCCGCATCGGTGGAATTGTCCACTGCTCAAACTTAACCATTTTAGGGTCGATGATTTAAAATTGACCATCGGTGAAAATGTCGGCCGTCCTTTCAGTTTATACCTTTTATGTTCTTGTGGCTTAGATAACTTTTTCCTTCCTTTTCCGGGATCACTCGGTTTTATCTTTCTTGGCGTGATTATTTCCATCATTTTTATCACCAATTTTTGTTTTTGCAACCGATTCTAACATAAACCAAACCTACAAGACAGTTTGAAATCTTATGAAATCACGTAGCTCATTACACTATCGCGAAATTGGTCAGAAGCAAAACCAGTAATTCCAAGTAATTTGGAATAATTGCTATACAAGGAATCGTCACTATTTTACACTAAACATCAATATCTTCAAAAATGTCAATTACAATATCATCTCCTTCGTGATCTGCAATCTGGATTGCAGCATTTCTGTTATTTTCTTACATTGTCGCAGTATTGAACTTGTTCAACATTGACCGCGTTACTTGTAAGTTTTTACTGCATATATTTTTCCCAAATAATGCCAACCTTATTCTGAGTATAGAATTCATCATAGCTACACCCATTTTATTTCTAACTTTGGTTTTAACGGCGTTCATTATAGAAAACCCGCGCTCAACAACAGCATTACTACGAAGTAATGACAATATCTGTAAAACATGTTTTGCCACAGTTTTTAAAGCAAATTCACCGCCCACATTTTTATAATTGTAGAGGAAAGGCCAAAGTTTTTGACTGCATTGAACAGCATCCTCACAAAAAATAGTATTCCAGTTTACAGTAAGTAGTATATTATATTCATTTTCAACCTGATATAAATCCTTCTGCGGTATCAGGTGCAAAAATGGTAAATCAGAAAACCTACATTTCGTAACTTGATTTAAGCATATTTTTAGAGCCCAAACACTGATCTTTTGAAACAAGTGTAAATGATCAGGTAACCTGTTCTTAAGCTCTTAAAAGTTTTTTGTTGTATAATTAAAACATTTTGTTTCTAGCATCACTTTCTCACTTACATCTAAAGGATAGCTATGAACTGCCCTATTATACTCTATACCAAAATCACAATGCTGAGGCTGCACGTATGCTAAAGGATTATGTAAATTTTCAATGTATTTATATTGTGGTGAAACGAATTAACTCCGGCTTTGTACAGAATAATTTTGTTGTAAAATAAGGGATGTTTTTCCCACATAACATGGTCGAGCATGATTTTGTTACTTTAAGGTCGATTTATGTTACCATTAACACAGACACACATTTGTTTGAAAATCCAGTGATTTCTAAAGTTGTTTGTGTTAAAGAAATCTGAAAATGAAGAAATTTAGTGTGTGAACATTTGAATGTGACCGCGAAATTTCACCTTGTTAACGAGCAAATTGGCTCAAAATATGGATTTTGTAGTGGTACGTTGAAGTTCCTGGAACACGGAACGTGAGAGAGTTGGCCGTGTGACCTGGAAGCCAACAGAAGTGTTTTTTGGTGAGGTCCCCCATTTGTGATGGAATTTCGAGTTTACTTGCAAATCCAAGAGTGATTGCAAGATTATTATTAGTGAAAAGCGTCGTCCGAAGTAGGCGAGTGATTTTAGTTTTCTTTGGAAGTAGAATCTTCCAATTACAGCAATTTTTGTAAACCCGTACATGAAGATTTTGTATGCCAGATGTGCATTATTGTTGGTCCGCCATTGGTATAAGAATCAAATGTTATTTGTAATTACAACGATTACATGCCTACAAGTTGAAAGATAAGAAGCATGAATTCAAATTCAGGAAATTTGGATCAAAATTATTTACGTACCGATTCGAGGTTAGTTTACAGTATTATTTTATCGTTTGGTTCAAATCGTTCGAGATTTGTCAACAGCACGCACTAAATTACGATCGATTTGCCTGGACAATTTGGATGAATTGCGGAGATTTCGATTCACTATTTGGTGGATTCACAAAACAACAGAAGCTGAAAACTGTGTTCAGGTGTTATTTCGTCTGATAGGTGCAGAACGAAAAAATGGGAACTAAGAAAACGGTGGTTTCCAAACAATTATCGACAAGTTCAGCATAACTGGTAAATAAAACAATTTTGAATTTATTTGTACACATTTGTAACAATTTATTTGTGTCACACAATTTCACATAACAATAACAAACTTTACATGCTCGACCTGTGTAGCCTATTAAAGTTAATACAATAAATTTAATGTATTTGTTTCATATAAAATGGGGCTCACTATTATCAAAGACAAAATATTGGAATTAGTTTGTAACATTTCATTTAAAAATCTAGAAGAATAGCATTTCTCTTTGTCTACTACTACACTGAAATGTACTTTTAATTCTTCCCAATTCTCAATAATATTATTAACAGCCCGAAATCTTGCTAGCCACCGTGTGTTTGATAGTTGCACGAAATTGTGGAACACTTTCTCATTTCCATTCAAAATATCCAAAAGTCGCTTAAACTGAATTCGTCTTTGGGAACTGTGGCAAAACCAATTATAAATTTCTCTACATAAATACTCTACACATGCAGGCATTTCTTGGACAGCACTTGATGCAGCATTGTCCACAGAATGACAAATGCAGCGCACTAACTGTAAATTAGGGCTTTCCTGCTTTAAAAGTGTATACAAGGAATGGTTCTTACCGCATAAATTCCTGGCGCCATCAGTACCCACACACACCATTTTAGCTAACGATAATTTCAAATCATTAACGACAAATTCCTTTACCAGTCGAAACAAGTCATTAGCAGTGAACGATTCTACAGAAAGTAACACTGCAAATTCTGTACAAATTTCTAATTTTGACACATCAAAATTTTTCATAAATATGCTAAGAAATTTAAAAACTGAACAGTCTGTGCTCTCATCAACAATAATGTTTACACTCCAAGGTGTTCCGACAAACCAGTGGCATCCGAACCCTTAATAGCATCCCGTCTATGCTGCGCAATTCTGTTCGCGAGCAATTGTTTCATTTGACCGGTGTACATACTACCGCACTCACACACGACCCTATACACGACATTGGTCCTATCACCCGGTTTCACTTTATCTTTCATTTTACTGAACAAAATGTTACCTAAGGTAAACTTGTTATAAAAGGCGATGGTAACCTGTTGTTCATCAACAAATTGCTTAAGCAAAGTCTTAAGTCGGCCAGTCATTCTTGGGTGATAAGCAATCCTGTGAAATTTCACAGCAACATCGTCAGGCAACCTCTCGACAGGCGGACGTGTTGGAACACTATCGCCAAACAGAGTCATGTCCACCAATCTATTCGGGTAGCTGTTTTTTATCAACTGTCTCTTGAGTTCCAGCAATCTCATACCTCTCTGATTAGGGCTCACGCACGTAAGTATACGTCTCTTCAAGGTGTTGATAACCCCCCCATCTTCTGACACATGGAGTGTGAAGAGTAAAAGTTCAGAAGCCTATCGCTAGAAGAGGGTTTGCGATACAAATCCGTGGACAGAGAACCATCAAGTTCCCTGATAACCCGCATATCCAAAAAAGGGATAGTTCGGTCTACCTCCGTCTCATAAGTGAAACTCAAAAGCTCCTCAAACTCGTTGAGGATGTTGAGGCAATCGTCAATCCTATCGGAAGGCACCAATGTCAGCATATCATCAACATACAACATGAGAAATGGAATCTCAAAATCCACGGCACCGAAAAAATTGCACAAAAGGTCATGCATGACAAAGTTCGCAAAGACCGGGCTACTAGGGTCTCCCATCGCCGAACCAACCCTCTGGGAGTAGAAGACACCATCGTACAGGAAGTAGCTATTATCAAAAATGGCCGCCACCATATCCTCAAACACATCCACCGGTATACCAGTAAACTGAGAAATCAAATCCCAATTGTTCCTCAATGATTTAATGACCGCACCCTTTGAAACGTTAGTAAACAGGGACACAACATCAAAGGAAACCAGTAAATAGTTCTCAGGTACATGCGATGCGATGATGGCATCCCTGGCCGATCTTGAACTCTTGATGTTAAAAGGAAACTCAGTGATGACATTGCTGAGGATGGATGTAATGTAGTTTGCTAGTGGAATCGAAGGGGATTGGATACAACTAATGACCGGTCTGAGGGGCAAGTCAGGCTTGTGGGCTTTAGGAAGGCCGTAGGCTCTGGGGGCCCTTGTATTATATTGTACACGCGACTTTTTGGTTTTATCGTCAATATGCCCTTCTTCACGTAGACTTTTTGCCAACTTATTGAACTTGTCTTGTATGGACGTGGTAGGATCCCTCTTAAGGCGTTTATAAGTGACCGGATCATCAAATAGTGCAACCATCTTGTCCTTATACTCACTCAACAACATCACCACAGTAGAATTACCCTTGTCAGCTCTTAATACACGGACATCTAGGTTGTCCTTAAGAAAGCGCCTAGCGACAAGTACCTGTCTTCTGATGCCATCTTCACTCTTGTTATCCGATTGGTTGCAGAAATTGTGGACTATGTTGAAAGCTAAAACAGCTGCGGAGTTCAACTCTTCTTGAGTCCGTGGTTCTTAGTCCAACCACGATGTACTCAAACTCGGATAACAAATTATAAATTGGGAAGCTCTCGAGAGAAGGAGTGATGGAGAACTTTGGACCCAAGGACAGGATTTTAACAACTTCTTCGGGAATGTGGGTGCTGGTTTTATTAAGGACCCAAGTAGGGTCACCCAAGATGGAATTATTCGAGTTGTTGGCAGTCAAATTATCGAAGTTACGGCAGTTTCTACCTCTCATTTCCCGGAACAAGGGTTCAGCAGAATTCATGCTAATGCGAACAAAATTGTTCACAATATACGATAGTATAACCTTCCTAAGTGATGTCACATCGTTGTCCAAAGTATTCCTCAAATGTTTAATTTCTGTATTAACTACAGAAATGTGTATGTTAAGGATTCCTCTCTTAAAGCCACCAATAAATGCGTTGGCGGATTCCAAAAGTCTAACATTATGGATCAATTGATGGGTGAGGTAATCCACCTTCTTCTGAATAAAATCAGGAAATATACCACTGGACCTGCAACGGAGTAAAAATATACTTCTGTTTTTTGCCTTTGCGAGTTTGCGGAAGTCGTTCTTAACTCTTCCCATCGTTCTTGCAACTACCACACCATACTTTGTTTCGACGTCCTTGAAGAAACCCATGATAAAACGAGGAAAGTTTCTTACCCCAATTTCGATAAACAAAAGATGCTCTTGGGAATGGGGGGGGGGGGGTAACCAAATAAAACGCTGTAAGCTGAAGCGACCGGTTTCGACTATTTACTAGTCTTCATCAGGCTATTTTATCAAAACAAAAAAATAAACATTACAATAAACAAAACAAAAATAGCCTGATGAAGACTAGTAAATAGTCGAAACCGATTCCAAAACCATCATCCAAGAAGTATCAGCAAATTACCCATATATTTTCATTTCTTTAGCTCCTTGGTAACCCAACTTATCTGCAGCTTTGAATTGCAGGAAACCGTTTATTACAGTTTGTGCTTCATCTTATATATGGTCGAGGGCTTCGTACTCTGAAATTATCAAGTTTTCAATAAATTAAATGGTATCATGTGTCTGGAAATGGCCGGTCGTACATTACCATTTCATAAAATTTCTGGAAATCATAGTGGATTTCAACGTTTGTAGCTTATCAGTAATTATCTTTTTATGAACAATTTTTATCCTAAACATTTTCTTTTGATTGTCGCTGTATTTTTTGCGAACTAAAAGTATATTTCCGAAACTTCCCGAATCCAAATACTTCAGTATTTCGAAGATTCGAACTCGTTGGTTATGTCATATCTTCACTTACTTGAAAGTTGGTTCGAGCACTTTTATAATGATTCTGAATATTGGATTATTATCAATACATCGTGGATAAAAATAAGATGTCAATTTTTCAAATTGAAGGACTGACGTAATCTAAATTTTCAAAACGTTCATCGCTATTTGTTACGGTGTTGCTTGTTAATTCATAACTTACCGGACCCTCATCATTACAATTATCATTCTTGGGCACATATGGAGGTTCTTGAAAGCAGTGATTGTAAACGTTTTCCCAATCCAAATCACTACATCCAAAAAAGGGGGTGTTTTTTAATATCCATTCCATTGCATCCTATACTATATGACCGTTCTGTTAATAACTCAGAAATAAGGTAATCAGAAAACAACGATACAAAAGTTGGTAAAATATATTCTATTCCAGTGATTTTCTCCTCCATAACAACTGGGTCCTCGTCATAAAATGGAAGGTGCCCTACCACCATTTTAAAAAATACAACTCCTACTGACCACCAGTCTGCTGGTCTACCGTGTCCCATTTGATGTATGACTTCTGCTATGTACCCTAGTGCACCGCAGTAAGAATAGGTTTCATGGTCATTTTTAAAATTTAGTTTAGCATACCCAAAATCTGCTAACTTAATGTGGCCAGTTTTATCTATTAATAATATGTTGCTTGGTTTAATGTCTCGATGAATGACAAATCCTTGTACCTTTCAGAAGGTGGGGAGGATCATAAATATGGAGAATTTCTGCATCATCTACCAACAGGCCCGGACTGGCCAGGTCGGCGATCGCCGAGGGCGCCGAAAAGGCCTCAAAAAATGGTTTATATTTGGGGTAAAAGCGGGTAAAAGTGATTTTCAAAAATCTCCACTCTTAGTAAGAGGGCCCCTCCTCAGTCTCTAGCCGAGGGCTCCCAAAGGAGCCAGTCCGGGCCTGCCTACCAAGTAACCAAGCAATTTGTTTTCAAGGCCTTCACGAACATGTACTTCAGTAGTATCAGTAAGTAAACTATTTATGGCACCGATATTTGGCTTAGCCTGATCAGAAATGCTACATACCACATGAAGACCGATGCCTTGAAGGTAGGAATCAATCAATGAATCAAGGAATCAAGGTAGATTTCAATTAAAATGTTGACATATCACTTTCTGTGAAGTAATATGCCCCAGGCTGCTTCCATTTGCGACGAATGCCACGAGCCATAATTACCATGATATGGTGTGCAAACTTAACTTCCTTATGGTCACCGATGTGCTCAAATCCCTCAATTGCATCCATTTTAATGTTGTAATGTAAGCCAGGTTCTAAAGACATTTCATCATAATATATAATTGAACAGTAACGATCACGAGAAAGGGTAGAAAAGCTGTTTATCGGAACGAAAAGCAATTTCAAGAAAGATATTGAAGATATGATGATTTTATTTTGATTCTAACTCAAAATATGAATCCAATTTTAAATGAAAGTGAAATAGAAGATGAAAATGAAAAGATTATTTGAAGACCAGAAAAATAGAAGACTGATGGATTAAGTTTCTTTATAGAAATGTGGTCCATTCTTTCCTAGAATTACCTATTTTGTAGAAAAAAATATTTTCGCATAGCCATCCGACATCGAAAATGATTTGTTTTTCAAGATGTCAAATTAATAAAATTGACAGTCTTACTATTTGATTGATAGATTTTATTAATTTTTTAAAACATGATTCCGATTATAAATCGAATCCCACGAAGATGCTTATATACGTCATCTTTACGCAAAACAACACCACAAGATGTAGCTCATATTGATCCAGTGCCTGAAGGTGAGTTTCAAATAAATTATTATGAGCAATTAATGAGAAATCAATTTTATTAGGTTCTTTCAAATTCTGGAGAAGTATACTAATTTTTGCAGCAGTTCCAGCAATCATGCTTTGCGGGGTAAATTGCGTTATAAAGCATAAGGAGGAAGCTGGACATCGCCCAAAATTTGTCAAGTATGATTATTTACGTATTCGAACGAAGAGATTTCCGTGGGGTGACGGAACCAAAAGTTTATTTCACAATCCCAAAATTAACGCTCTTCCCGATGGGTATGAAGATGTAGCAGTAGCTGAACCAAATTAAATTTTATTTAAAAAACATTCAATTATTAATTTAATAATTAATGTCCTTAAAACATTATTTATATTGCAAAATTGTAATAAATTAATCACTATGTAGGTATTATAATATTATGTTTTTAATCTAGAACATGTCATTATACTTCTATTAAAATCGGTTCTGTGTATATGTGTATTTTGTGCATCTGTTAGTAACGCGATTCTGATTGGTTGGGATTAATGCATTAACAAAAGATAATTTTATGAATAGTCGCATTGCCCCTGGGTAAAATTGAAGGCCGGACAATCTGCCTGGGACCCTATTCTCCCATGGAAATGGGATATAAAAATGGGAAGCCGCACAGGGGACTTCCATTGTTGCTCCAAGGAGCTGTGAGGCAAAGCACCGCAGATTACTTCATTTGACCAAGTTTTACTTCAGATCATCGTTGTTGAAATAATAACAGTTATCGGCGAGTCCTGGTTTATCCGACAGGAGTGAGTGTTGGAAGAATTACGGGGATCCAATTTTGATTCATCTTGAATTCACTGACTGTTGTTGGTCGGTTTTGATTTGGTTGAATCTTAATGTCTACTTGGATCTTGACTTCCTGGTGGTTGCCATTACATCAAAAAGATAGAATGTCAGAATTCGTAGAATAATTTGAAAAACATTTGAAGATTCATTTGTACTTTTCACCACTATATGGCTCCATTTTTTCCAAAATTTCTTCTATTGTTGTGTCTCGTGTTACCATTTTTCTCGTACTCATCATTCTATCCTTGTCCATACTTTTATTTTTGGGTTGATGTTTAACATCGACCTTTAGGGGTTGCTGCTTGTATCATATTATGTTGATTCATTTGATTATAGCATAGCATTTGATTATAGCTTCAAGTTTCAACACCGAGTTTTCAATTGATTGTACATTTTGATGTATAACACAAAAACTTGTTTTTTTCTCTGTGAGGACTATTGTTTTTTGCACTTATAAAAAATAACCACCAGGTTTCTTTAAGAACTCCCGATGTTTCTCGAACTTAAACCTCTTTATACCCACTCCTTCAGGCCAAAAATTCTGGTTTATATACCACTTTCTTCTTCTCCATTGGAACTGTTACTACAAAGCATTTCTTCCTTGTCGACTCTGTTGGTATTTCTTTCACATCAACGCCATTTTTATCTGATCCTTGCTTGCCCCCCCCCCTCTGTTATTATAATGGAATAACCAAGCATTTTTCTATATTTTTGTCTGCTTCGAAGTACGACAGGTAGCATTTTTTGAAAACGTCGGTATTAACAAATTTGTACTTGTACTGGTTGAAGTAATACCTCAAAAAACGTTCAAATAGAGCTGGACTTTCAACTATACCGTCGAGGTAGCGTAAAAATGCACGCCCTTTTACATGTGCTACAAGGTTTAATGCACGGTCTGGATGGACACCTTTTAAATTAAGCACAAGAGACGTTAACTTAATATTATCTAACTTGAGGCTAAAATGGCTTTTTCCAATTCGGAATTTT
Organism: Rhagonycha lutea; assembly: GCA_958510855.1. Classification (NCBI taxonomy): domain Eukaryota; kingdom Metazoa; phylum Arthropoda; class Insecta; order Coleoptera; family Cantharidae; genus Rhagonycha; species Rhagonycha lutea. Next base: position 17,516,566 of record OY294039.1, on the reverse strand, counting down.
CGTAATATGCCTCCAAATGTCTTCTTTGGGGATTGTTAAGGCGGTTTATTATTTTTCTTTCAATAAACATGGCGAAACCTTTGATTTGCCAGATAAGTTGAAAATTGTTAAGGTCACTAAATTGCCGCTCCAACTGTGGACTATACCATGAGCTACGAAGTTGGCTAAAGACCTTTCGTCCACCTGCAACTGCATTGAATTTACAAAAGCTAGGCATGGAATTCAAATAATTCAGAACAATTTGGTATTAATTTATTATAAAAAAGGCATTTTTTACGCACGCACAGAAACTCTAGAATTTACTTCAAATCCACGTACAAAAATATGTGATTGCATTTTCCCATTTGTATTATTTTGTAAAAGTTTTATCAAATCCAAACGCATCTCTCAGTCAATCCATTAGTAGGAGGATGATATGGAGCAGTTAAACAATGTTTAATTCCATTTAATTGTAAGAAACGTTTAAATTCAGTTGAAACAAATTGTCTCCCGTTATCTTATCACTAATCAATGATTCTGGTATACCAAAACGTGAGAATATATCTCTGCTAATTTTAATTGTAGTAATATCATTTGTTTCAACAATTTCCGGCAAACGTGAATATTTGTCAACTAATATAAAATATAAGAACCATAAAATGGTCCAGCGTAATCTATGTGGACACGTTTGCAAGGTATGTTTACATTTTCCCAAGTATGAGTGGAAACTGTAATGGGATTATTTCTGATTTTTTTTTTTCAATTCAAAAAATTTATTGTAAGAAGTTAAATACTACATTGTTTCTTATTTTAAACAAAATTAATAAAATAAAAATTAAATTACACAAGAGGATAACTGGCCATTGATGCGATTCCACATTGGTTATGCTTATTTCTTGACATCCGAATGTAGAAACTATTATCACCCCCCACCTTGTCCCCCAGGAATTCTTTACGATCCAATAATCGACTCCTTCTTTGGTGGTGCCATAACTTACCACTAATACTGCTTCGTGATCAATAAGTACACTGGTGCATGCAGGTTCATCATAAACTCCTCCTTTATAAAATTGGAACGAACTGTGACTTGCGTCAATGCCAACGGAAATAGGGCCAATAGTAGGCACCAGAGGAACTGACATTGTATTCATAATCGAGATCTGCAGCTGTGTATGGATAAGACTCTTCGGTATCCATTCCTTTATTAGACTTGATGTAGCTGTAAGCGTTGGTCATCGTACCTCCTTCGGAACCATGATTTCCAAAACTTTCAGAACAATCGATCAAATTTTGCTCATTTAAACTGACCAATTTACCTGTCTTACAAAAATGTTGACCTTCCAATGATCCGGTGGATGCAAAACTCCAACATGAACCGCAATCTTTTTGATCTTTGATTTCGGTTACTGCACCCTGAGTTCTCCAATTCACGTGGTCAGGGTGGGTGGGGTTTGCGATAGATATGTTACCGGAAATCTGCGAAATCAGTCAATTTGCACAATGCCTAGATAATGTGCAAACCGACCAAGTCGTAAGGTATTGTGCAAATTCACTAGTACTTTAGGCAATCTGCAAAATGGCTACGGTTTTTCAGGCAATGTGCACATTGTCTATATTGTTAGTTAATATGCTTTTTGAAAATGTAACAGATTCACATTGACTACACTGAAAAAAAAAAGGTACGCCATATTGATGAACACCATTCATCAAGTGAAATTCATCGTAATGATGATGATAATTATCAATATGATGTACAAAAACTTAGATAAAATAATGAATTTGATTTCATCAATTTATTTTCATCATGGAGATGAAATAATCATCAATGTGCTGTACCAAGTCATCGATGAGGTTTAAAGAATGATGAATGATTCATCAATACAATGAATTTTATTTCATCGGTTTATTTTCATCATCTTGATGAAATATTCATTGACTGTTTTTTTCAGTGTAGACACTAGGCAATGTAAAAACCCAAATTTTAAATAAGTAGATAGTATTACGACCTTTAAAATCTAAAACGGTAAGAGATGTAACATGGGAGCTCTATAATATTTTTTGCATTTTCGGAGCACCTAGTATTCTACATACAGACAATGATAGGGAATTTTAAAATAAAATTATAAAAGAACTTCTAACTTGCTGGCAAGGTCATGGCGTCATTCCAGTCAGATGGAAAAACTATCAACGGCTAGTATTATTCGAACTTGTTGCAGTATTTGAATGACGAAATTAAGAAAAAGCGGCCACATTTGGCGAAAAAGAAAGTGTTGCTTCATCACTACAATGCCCCAGTTCACACATCCCTTATCGGGATGGCCAAAATCAATAAATTAAAGTTCGAATTGCTTCCTCGCCCACCCTATTCGCCAGATTTGGCCCCTTCGGATTATTTACTCTTTCCAAACTTAAAAAAATGGCTTGGTGGTAAAAGATTTGTCAATAATGAAAAGGTGAAATCTGCTGTTGATGCTTATTTTGAAGAGTTTTACGGTTTTTACTATTAAAGGGTATCGAAGCTTTTGAACATCACTGGAAAAAGTGTATAGAGCTAAAAGGAAACTATGTTTAGAAATAAAAATACTTTGTTCAAAAATTTTTGTGTTTTCCTTGTTAGGCCAGGTACTTATGGGACCGCCCTCGTATACGTGCAGAAGATGTACCTGCAGACGAAATTAGTCTTCGGGCGGCGGTGTCAAGTACTTCCTCTACAGGTGGCCAGGGAATGTTGAAGTGTAATTGTACAAAGAAGTGCATAAATAACTCATACAAATGCCTTAAAAATAGAGTAATGTGTAATAGTCGCTGTCACTTTGCTAATCCATGTAAAAATAAGCAGGTAACCTAATATTTGTAGGTTTATATGACCTATTTTTATATAGGTTTTTATGACCTATTTTTATATAGGTTTATATAGTGGTTTATATTAAATGTGCAATGAGCTATGTTTTAATAAAGGTTCCTTTTTAAAATAATTATCTACTTATTTAAAAAAATTTTTTTTTTTACATTGCCTAGTCAATGTGAATTTGTTACATTTTCAAAAAGCACACATTAACTAACAATATAGACAATGTGCACATTGCCTGAAAAACCGTAGCCATTTTGCAGATTGCCTAAAGTACTAATAAATTTGCACAATACCTTACGACTTGGTAGGTTTGCACATTATCTAGGCATTGTGGAAAAATTGACTGATTTCGCAGATTGCCGGTAACATATTATATACTTGAAGGAACTCCACTCCTCGTTGAACAACGTTAAAAGTGCCAGGGAGTGAGCACAGGCAAAAATGCACAAGATAAATATTGCGGCGATCTTCATTTTTGATACGATAGGTTTGCTGGTCAAAGTAAAACTGCGATGTGCCCTTAGTTGTGCTCAGACTACTTATCTGAAGTTTTATTGCATTGTGAACAATTTTTAGCTAAGTCTTCTATATCACTATCAATATTTTTCCACCAACAGTAGCTATGAGCTAACCGCTTCATTTTAACAATTCCAAAATATGCAGAATACAATATATCCAAAATACGGACCCGTTGTCCGCGTATAATACAACCTTGTTGTAACGAAAACTAATATTGTTGTGAAAAATTACTTTGAAATAAAATATTCTACCGAACTTTTATTTGTAACGGAATCAATTTTGTATATCTTTTCATCCCATAGGTTAAAATTCATTTGCCGTATCCATTCCCTGCCTAATAAAGGTTTTCTATTAACGGTAACTATTTATAGGTTTAAATTGTATAAAATTCTTTTGTAAGAGACTTTGTAACACATCCGAAAACGTTGAAAGTATTTTTACAATATGTGAACAATTTTAATTTTGTATGCTCAATGGATAATTTTGGAAAAAGTGATTGAAATTGAATCTTACTCATTACCAAAACTGACTCTCCACTGTCAACCTCGAATTTAATTCCTCTATCATTCACCATAATGTTTGTATAAAATTTATCACGAAATTGCAAGTGCTCGGCACTATCCGAGTGTAGTCGTTACACAGCCCTGAGATACCACCTTGTTCAAACTTTCGTCTGAATCAAGTGGAAGTAGAAATGTAGACGCTACTGTTGCGTTCGTAACGAAGGCGGCACTGTTTGATGATGATACCGACGATTGCATCATCCTAACTATATTGGAATATTGGAAAATTTCTGTTCGGATTTCTTTGATGTCGTACCTTATTTCTGTAAAAATTTTGGCTACAAAGGACCGCAGTTCCTTAAAATCCTTCTGCGGGTCTGAAAGCTTCTTTGAATTGCTTTCGGAACCAGTTCCCGCATCTCAATCGGAAAGAATTTTAAATATGTTGCCCAAATACAAAACGGCGTAGAATTGATTTAATTTATTATACTTGAATTTTGTCGTCGTCATTATTTAACCGAGACTCAATCGTACTTGTTATTATATGCCTCGCTGAGTATATTTTTCGACGTCCTTCAAACTTTTTACAGTTTTTTGGCAAATCTCCTTACCTTATATTCCACGTATTTCGCATTTCGCGATGTGCTTCTTTATTTTGTTTTGCGACAAGTTTTGCGGTGACACATTGTTGTGTCGGCAACTACAATATTATTCGATTAATTTTGAATCTACGTTTTATTTATGTTACACTACAATAATCCAAATACAAAATTATACTTATCTCTATCTCTATTCTCTATATATTTTATTATTTATTATTTTATTTTATTTTTTATTTTATTATTTTTATTATTATTATTTTTATTTTATAATATAAAAGAGACGTGTTTGTATGTAAGCGATAAACTCTGAAATTACTGGATGAAATTTAACCAAAATTTGTGTGTGTGTTCTATGGGCCGTGAGGAGTGTTTCTATAACATCAGAAGTAATATTTATGTTAATTAAAAGAAAAAAAAATGTAATTTTTAAAACTTTTAATTTTGCCAGAACTTAATCAGCCACAGGAATCATTATTAACGTTAGTATCTGGAACGACGCCACAATCAAAACACTTTCTTGCAAATGATTTCATTCGGTGCAGACAACATAATTCTTCTTGGTCGTTTTGCCCGAATTCGGACGTCGGCGTCGTGACAGCATTCATGGCTGAGCAATTGCTTATCATTTTTGCGAATACTGCTCTCTTGGGACATAGTGCGTATACAGAAGGGGTTCCCCTCCTTTCTGTATAAGAGACGGCCAGAATAAAGTTTTTACCTTATCCGGAATCGAACCGGGCATTTCGTGTCAACAGTCAACGTACTTTACTGTTATACTCCGACCGCTCTCATTCAGACAACATAATAACTGTTCATTTCAAAAGTAAAATGTGGAAATGAGAAAAAAGCATTAGTTTATAAAATCTTACGTGTTTTATTACAATTTACATCTCTTCAAGAATTTAATAATGGCTTAGAGCAAGTTTTAATGGATCTTAATGAAGACTGCGATACCACATCCTTTGCTCAATATTTTAAAAGTAATTATGCGCATCGTCCGCAATGTTGGGCATATTGTTATCGAGTAGGATTGGGGATAAACACAAATATGTATCTTGAATCCTTACATACAGTTTTGAAACATATGTATTTAGAAGGGAAGAAAGTTAAGCGGCTCGACAGAACAGTTGATGCTGTTATGAAAATTGCACGAGATAGTATATTTAAGCGAGTAATTAAATTAGCGAAAGGTGCTTCGAATCAGAAAATACAAAAAATTAAACAAAGTCATAAATCAAGTCAGACGATTACTTTGGATATGGTGAAAACTCTTGAGGAGAATGAATGGTTAGTTACATCATCATGTACATCTGAAGAGTACATTATAGTTCAACTAAATGAGGAATGTTCGGAGCCTTGTTTAAAATGTTTTGAATGCAACATATGCATTCACAGTTTTAAGTGTTCCTGTATAGATAACGTTATAAAGCTTAATATATGTAAACATATTCATGCATGTGCAAGTTTATTTTGTAAATCAACGAAGTCGAATAGTATCGCTCATCATATTCAAGAAATTAATAATAACGAAATTAGTAATATTTTAGAAACAAATACTGCACTATGTAAGGCACAACCTTCTGCAAATAGTATTATTAAAAAAAGGGCTGAGTTAATAATAGGATTGTGCGATACAGCATCTTTAACAGAAGAAGAACAGAAATCTGTTTTAAATCAGTTTGATTTAGGCACTAACAGATCGGGCTTAGAAGAAAATATAACATAACTAACCAATAAAATCGTTAATTAACGCTAATTAACATTTTATATTGGTGATAAATTTTCTCTATTGTAAAATTTTCGGCAATAGATTGTAAAATAATGTTGCCTACATTTTCGGCAATAAGTAGATTCCACTAAAACGCAGAGCTTTCCAAGTTGTAGTGGAATATCAACTAAGCGCAAAATTGAACCACAACGAAAATTTTTCTCTACAAAGAAAAAGAATGTGAGAAAAACTGCCTTAATTTTAAAACTGCCCTTAACCAATGAGAGAAATAAGTTAGCGGTTAGTCTTCTTCTTAACAAATGATTACAAATCTTTTTAATAAATAATAAATAAATCTGTATAAATATGCATTGTAAATTTAAGTTTTATATTTTGTAAATATTTAGGTTTAAGAGTGCAATGCACAATGTTTTGTAAATATATCAAAAATGTCGTTTACATAAAAAATATACTATGTTTGTACTTCAATATGTTAATAATAAATTAATTTTATTGTACAAAACATCTAATTATTGAAGTACTTACAGAAGTTATTAAATAAAAGTTATTTTATATAAAAAGTCAGCAAATGAGTAAATATCGCAAAATATTATTTATTACGAATTTGAAATTTGAAATTTTAGCACCAAGCAAACTTCACTTCGGGTGCTTAATCGGCTCGTCATTCGGGTATGTTCGAGCTCTCACTTGTGCTCGCTAGACTCTTGTGTCCTGGTACACCATAATAAACTTGAATTCTTGATCAGCTTGAGATTGCATGTCAATTTAGGGCCAGTTCTACAAAGCAAGTATAAACTAAGAATAAACTATACTGAGAATAAATCTCTATTTTCTCTCTCTAAATTGCGTTCTACGCTTGCGTACAACGAAATCTGTGTGACTTATTCTCAGTATAGGTTATTCCTAATTTATACTTGCTTTGTAGAACTGGCCCTTAGTCTACCTGGCAGCGACTGTTCAGTTTCGAATGCAAATAATTGGCTTAGAAGCTATCCTATCCATTTCTTACTTTTGTTGGCAAGTTTCGCACATCGATAAAAAAACTATTTATGATTTCAATGGTTATGTTAGCGTATTTTCTTGGCGTTTCAGTTTACATTCTGTCTTGCCCTCCATATTATCCTACAGTTACATGCGCGCTTTCATAAGTGCATAAGCGCTTTCATAAGCAATAAAACTTGCCGCTCGCCAAGCGGCAAATGCCAACTTTCAACCATCAACTGACAGCTTGAAAAGCCTACTTTCACTATCGGGCGTAGGAAAATGTATTTCATCATTTAAGGGCCGGTTTTACAACTGGAGGTTAAAGCATCGGCTCAACTAAGCCGATGCTCAGCTGAACCGCACCTATGCTTTCCTATGTAAAGCTTCAAGTTGAGCTCGGCTCAAGTACTAAGCGCACATTGTAAAACCCATAATTTGTAAAATTTGAAGCTTAAGGCTGGTTCAAAGTTGAGCTGAGCTTAAGCTTCTATTGTAAAACCGGCCCTAAATCAGATATTGGCCCTGTCTAATCATTCCTTTTTATAATTCATTTCATAATATTTTTAGATTTTGTGATATTCCACCACTTATATTTATTAATAACTTCTAAAAATTGAACAGTTTCTGAATATTTTGAATCAATTGTTAATGCAGCTATCGTAGAGCAATGAAATAGTATTATTATTGTAAGCTATTTTTAATTCTTGAGGATCAAAACGTTCAAATGAGGGTGTCTTTGGGACGTGAGACGTAAGAGGGGAAGACAAGGGGTCATTCTTGCGGTTGAGGGGTTGCGGAAGGACTCTTGGACCATCGGGGGTTGAGAGAAGACGTTTGTTATGAAAACGAATATTGATATCTGATAATTGTTAATAAATCGAAGTTGAGTTGAAGTGAATTTTATTTGAACCTGAGTTTGTTGTTGTAATTCGAGTATTAGCTTTTATTATAAATAATTGCATTAACAATTGATTCAAAATATTCCGAAACTGTTCAATTTTTAGAAATTATTAATAAATAATAAGTGGTGGAATATCACAAAATCTTAAAATATTATGAAAGGAATTATAAAAAGGAATGATTGGACAGGGCCAATATCTGATTTAAATGATGAAAAATTAGCGTTTCTATAAAACTTTTCTTCATTACAGGTGCGACAGATCTTCTTGGCTGCTCGGTGACTCACGGTATCCACTGCAACCATGGCTATTTACACCTATTATTATCGGTCCAGAGCATAATACGCCACAAGGAAGATACAACAAATCTTCAAATTTTCTCAAAAAACAAATTTTCGAAGATACGAAAATGAGATTTCGTTGCCTATTACGTCATTGAGTTTTACACTACGATCCTACTACAACTGGTAAAATTTTTTGTGCATGTCGTTGCATTTTGCATAGGATGTGTATTGAAAACAATGTAATGCCTGACAATCATGAGTTTAACGTTAATCAAGAAGAAATCGTTGCCGGAAATGAAGTAGAGACATAGTAGATGAATCCTTATTAAACGAAGGACGAAGAATACGAATATAGCCAACAATTTTAATTAATTTTTAAACATTTAATAAAGCAATAAATAATTATATATATTTTGAGCACCCTTATTGGCAAGTTCTGAACTTTTTATTCTAAAATTGGGATATTCGAGGTACGTTTTCTGGGATGTCTGGGAAAAATTTCCATTTGAAAATGAGAGTGAAGGTTGCTGCTGCACAGTTGAGTAATTCTGTGGTTTTTAAACATATTCTACATAGGGTAAGTTGCATTTCAATTAAATTTCAATCTCTGCATGGCATTGCAACTTTTATTGGACATTATACTGGCAAAGTTATTGATGTAACAATTAAATCTTCTTATGCCCAGCTTGTAAATTATGGGAAAACCGTTCCGGTACCAGTGAATATGATGAATGGTTAATGAACCATGACGATAACTGTACAATGAATCATGACGGGCAATCACTATTAAATAAGCATAGCGATCATTCGCTGGGTCCGAAGTACATAGTGGGGGTATTGAAAACGACGCCAGCGTCCGCTGCGGACAAATTGTGAAAAAAATTCTGCTACTTTTTAAATTGGCAATTTAAATTTTTAAATTGGCCAATGAAATACGATTTAAAATGAAGTATTATTGATTATCGGATTATTGGATAAAAGAGATAAACCGGTTGATTAGATAACCGGATGTAATTGTCAAATAAAAAATTTGTAAACAAGGAGTGCGGTACACCTCATAAAACTTTTGCTGATCGAGAAACTCAAGCAAATAATCAATTTGCTGGATTTTCATCAATTACCAAAGATGAACAACTTATTGATCTTGCAGGCGTTCGATAATATTCGATAATTTTAATTTCTTATTAAAAAGAACGTGCACGCCTAATAAATACAGTTTGTCCAAAAAATAGACTTGATATTTTTAATGAAACTGAAACTGGGGCTAACATTTTCAGCTCTAGGTGTATTGTTCAATGTTCACAGAACAACGATTTTTAGAATTTTTTTTTTGAAATCTTAGAAGGGTTAGTTACTGCGACAGCTAATTTAGTATTTTGGCCGAATATAGATGTTGTGCAAGCAACAATGCCGGAATGCTTTCATCCTGACTACAGTAACACTAGGGTTATAATCGATTGCACTGAATTTAATATCGAAATTCCTGCGAGTGTCGATAATCGAGTTTATTGTTACTCACATTATAAAAAAAACTTTACTGCAAAACTACTCATAGGTATTACCCCAGCAGGCTTCATTTGCTTGAAATCCAAAGTAGCTGGTGGTCGAAAGTCTGATTCTCAAATGACAATTGAATCGGGATTGTTAAATTTACTTAAAGATGGTGACATTGTTTTGGCTGACAACCGTGATTGATGCAAGTGGAAAAAAAGTGAAAATAGTTATGCCACCTTTTTTTAGAAAAAAAAAAATGAATTTACAACAAGAGAAACCCAAGAAACCTACAGTGTTGCAAGAGTAAGAATTCATGTAGAACGGATTATGCAACGATTAAGGCTTTATCAAATATTGACTAAAATACCTGAAAATCTGTTCCATTGTGTAGATGACATTGTGCACATAATATGTTGTGTTTTAGTTAATTTACAACCACCAATAATTTCAAATAAAAATTAACTATAAATTTATTTTTAAAATAAAGATTTATTTAGAACTTTACATGCATTTTAATAATACTTACAAAAATTTAATGAGAAAATAACATTTTACTTCATTAACTACAATGTAAAAATAGCAGTATTTAATTCATAAATTACTCGGCGCCGATTGTGGCGCTGAAGTCACGTATCCAGCGAATAAGTTTATCTAAACTTCGGGATAGAAAACGATATGGGGTGCTCACGAATGCCTCTAAATTCGTTGTCGATATTTTTTGTAAAGAAGGCGAAAGATGCTTACGGTAGTCAAAGCAGAAGACAATTTATTTCGAAGAAATATTGATAACATTTTAATTTGCACAACTTTAAGAAACATAGATAGCAATGTATTTAACTGTTTTGGGGATCACGCATTCGATGACGATAATTTAAATAACCATTCAATACAGTTACCCAAGTTACTTTTAAAACATGATTTCAAAATAAGAATTCATTACGAAACATCCAAGAAATGCAATAATAGTAAAATACGCAGTAGATTAACAAAATCTATTTTATTTCCAAATCAATAGTTTTCAATGGGTCTTCGTGAAAAATAAAATTTGTTAAATCTGAATATCCTTGTCCGCGGCTGTTTATTTAAATATTCACAGCTAACCAAACGCACTTGGTGGTTCCCCTATCCGCAACCCGGGGACGCGCCACGCTGCTGGTTAGGCTCCAGGGATAAAAGCAAGCAATCTGCGATCGCAAGCTTATACCCTGGAACGTGGAAAAATGGTGAACGCTTCACGAATATGCGTGTCATCCTTGCGCAGGGACCATGCTAATCTTCTCTGTATCGTTCCAATTTTAGTAGATGTACCGCCGAAGCGAGTACGATTACCTTCACTTGCGATTCCATTTATATAGAAAAAATGTTCAGTTGTTCTTTGGAAAATAATTATCAAGATTAACGACTTAGCGATTAACCAGATTAAGTAGAGGAACGGAAACAAATATGGTGTAGGTTTTGTAATATGAGCTATGTGGTTTCTCAGCTGTGCGATGCAGTTCTCTGCATCTGACCATCGTAAATATCTTTCTATGTTGAAGGGGATGTTTGCAGTAAAATCATAAACTTTGGATAATTGGTCGGCGGAGCCTAATATGGGCGACCATGTGTAACGTTTGTTGGGAAGTTGACAAAAAGGTTGTGAACTTGTAGTTATGCTGTCAAGTTGTTGAAGTCCCATGTAATGTATTATGTCCCGATTAGAGCCTACCGTTTATTGTTCAAACGGACGCGAACGATTACGGCGTCGCCGCAGTTTTGTCACAACAATATCCCGAAGGAGAGAAAGTTATCTGCTTACATAAATAAGTCGTAGTCAAAGAGAAAGAATGCTTAGCAGTTATTCACGTCATCAAAACACTGCGATCTTATCTCGAAGGGACAAAATTTACTGTAGCCGCAGAACATTACAGCTTGAAATGGCATAACAATACCAAAGACCCTATTGGGAAAATTCATGACAAATGGTTCTTACAAATACGAGTAAAGCAAAGTAACTCAAATACCAAATAAATTTCTTCTTTGACGAATTACAGACGCTAAGCTGTATAAACGTAATAATATTTAGTCAGGGTTTGATTAACGGTAATAAGCACTGGAAAGAATCCGTTCCTAAAGAACGTCGTATATGTATAATCATACCTATGATTGTACGTTACCTTTTGGTCAGTCTTTATGTCACTAAATTGTATGTGTGTAGTTAAGGGGTCATAAAATCAAGTCCTACAGGCAACGCTAACAACGAGGGACTCAAGTCTAATTTGAATTGTTGATTTAAGGCGAAGCATCACCACGTGACTAAATATTGGTGTAAAACGTTCTTTAAAAAGATTTGTTAAACATGTTTTTCAAGAAATATTTAGATATTTTTGGAATTTTAAAAATTCAGTTTCGTAGCTCAATAGAATCATCGTTTCTGTAAACTAAAGTATTACAATAATTGTCTTTATTACTACATTTGAAAAGAAATTTGACATTTCTTTTTTTGAAAATTCTGAATATTGGAATTCGAGATTTCTTTAATATACGTATTACTAAATAGAATTACCAAAAGTTGACAGTATCAAGAAACAATTATTCTATTGAGCTACGAAGCTGAATTTATAAAATTCCAAAAATATATAAACATTTCTTGAAAAACATGTTTAACGAATCTTTTTAAAGAAGGTTTTACACCAACGTGGTGATGCTTCGCCTTAATGTTTGTTGGTTCATTGCTTATCAGCCACCCTGTATTTCTAGAGTTACTTATCGCTATACTCAACTCGCACTGCTACTCAGTGCCGTCATCGGGGTTCCCTAACAATGGATAATTAAAATTAATTAATTAGTTAATTTAATGATAACGGATCAAATCGAAAATATTAAAAAAAAAGTTTAAGTATGTATTTCTTCTATGTTATAACAAACCGTGTCTACTGAAAATTACAACTCACGGGCGTAAATCTAAGAGTCCAGATGCTTGTCATACTAAAACCATGAGATTTATGCTTACTAGGTGCGATACCAACGAGTCAACCCTAGGAAACACAGAAGAAGTTCACCAGAGCAAGAAATTAGAAACATTAAGCAAAAACGTATCACAGAATACGGTACTATGTCAAACCAAGCAATACAAATAAGCACAAAAAATCGTTATCAACCAATTATTGATCTATTGGATGAAGAAAAGGAAGAATGTGAACCAAAACAAATAAAACCACCACCAATATTCATACCATACGTACAAAATATTCGACCGTTGGAAAAAATTCTTAATGAAGCAGCAAAGGATGAATATATAGCATAAAAATGATCGGAAGGGAAAACACCAAGATTCAACCACAAACTGGAGAAAATTATACAGCAATATTAAAAGCACTAAATCAAAATAAGGTCGAACATCATACTTTTCAATTAAAGGAAAAACGAAATTTCAGAGTGGTCTTAAAAGGCATTCATTTTTCAACTGAGTTGACTGACATTAGTCAAGCACTCGAAGCAAAAGGTCACAAAGTTGCACGTATAACGAACATGTTGCAACAAACAACAAAATATCCCATGTCTATGCATTTTGTGGAACTGACACCAGATGAAACAAATAGAAACGTATATGAAATTGACAGGTTGTTGAACTCGGTTGTAATAATTGAATCACCTCACCATAAACGTGAGGTAGTACAGTGCACGAGATGTCAGCGATATGGACATACCAAAACTTACTGTAAACGTCAACCAAGATGTGTAAAGTGTGCCCAAAACTACCTCACTAAAGATTGTACCAAAAATGAGGGAAAACCCAAGTGTGTATTGTGCGAGAGGGAGCACCCAGCAAATTATAAGGGATGCAAGGTGTACAAGGAAATACGAGAAAGAAAGTTTCCGACATTGAGACCCAAACAACAATGCCCTCCACAAATTGTGAAAACAACACAAAACCCTCCCCCTTCCCCACAACAAACAAGAACCTTTTACCCAAGACTCTCGTATGCAAACATAGCAAGTGGATCAAGACAAAACTACGAAATGAACAAAAATCAACAACATACACAGTCAATACCAACTGAAAACACAAACACTATGGAAAAAATGATGATCACACTTATGAATAAAATGGATCAGATGTTAACAATTCTAATGACATTAGTGTCAAAAATGCCATAATGTTATTCTCCACACAGATAGCATTATGGAATGCCAATGGCTTGTCCCAACATGGACAAGAGTTACAAACCTTTATCATAGACCACAAAATTGACATCATGTTGGTGACAGAAACTCACTTCACAAATAAGAGCTACTTAAAAATTCCAAACTATTCAATCTACCACTCACGTCACCCGGATGGTACAGCACATGGTGGTGCAGCAGTTATCATTAAAAGTTCACTAAGACATTATGAGCAACCCAAATACCAAGAAGAACACATACAAGCTGCGAATATCATGGTTGAGGAGTTAAATGGTCCCATGGCGGTATCAGCAGTCTACTGCCCACCCAAGCATAAAATTAAGGAAGAAGACTTCATTGACTTCTTTAGAACACTTGGTAACAGATTCATTGCCGGAGGAGATTTTAACGCAAAACATCAACAATGGGGTTCCAGATTAGCAAATCCCCGAGGAAAAGTACTTTTTAAAACACTACCAAAAATTAACCTTAACTATTTGTCAACAGGGCACCCGACATACTGGCCTACGGATAGAAATAAAAATCCAGACGTATTAGACATATGCATTACAAAAGGGATTGCAAGAAGCTACCTGGAGATGACCCCTTGTTTGGACCTTTCGTCGGATCATTCACCAGTCTTGATTGAACTTACATCTAATGTTGCATGCAAAATTAAACCACCATCATTGTGCAACAAGTATACGGATTGGGATTCATATAAAACTTTGGTGAATGAAAACATAGACCTGGAAATGCCACTAAAATCGGAAATGGATCTGTTTGTAGCAGTGGAAAGCTTGACAACTGCTATCCAAAATGCTGCCTGGCTGTCAACTCCAACACATATCTCTACAAACGAAGTGAAATGTCCTCCCAAAATAAAGGAAGCTATCGCAGAAAAACGGAAGTTTAGAAAAAGATGGCAAATCACTAAACATCCAAGTGATAAAACTAAATTATATCAATTAACTGAAAAACTTAAACATCTTCTAAACGACCAAAAAAATAAATCCATCCAAAATTATCTAGAAAATGTATCACCAACGGAAGCGACAGATTACTCACTATGGAAAGCTGTCAGGAGGTTGCAGCGGCCAAAAACTTTTGTACCGCCGATTAGAAGGGCAGATGGCAAATGGGCAAGAAGCGACCAGGAAAAAGCGGAAATTTCCGCTGAACATCTGACAAGTGTCTTTCAACCCTTTCCATCGGATCAAGCAGATGTCGAGATGAGCAACGTTGAAGAAGCAGGAGAGTCACGCTGCAAAATTAAAATAAACAAATTATTTAAGTTAAAAGATGTTAAAGAAGTTGTTAAATCCCACTTAAATCCCAAAAAGGCGCCAGGATATGATCTCATCACTGGAAAGGTTATAAAAGAGCTACCCGAAAAGGGCATGAGACTACTCACATATACAGGGTGTCCCCGCACTCACTTTACATAACTTAGGTGGTGATAGAGGACACTTTTCTAAGAACAATATTTAACAAAAAAATTTTTCTAAATTCAAACCCTCGAGAATTAGGCCTCTTTGAAGCATTTTTTTTTATTTCCACCTTCACGTGGCCATAGCTCCGAAAATATTAATTTTTCAGTAAAAATGGTTTAGTGCTTTTTTAAAGAGCGTGAAATAATCTACAAACTAGATTTAAACCTTTTATTGTCTAAAATCAACGGCTTTCGAGTTATAAATTAAAGTAAGTTAAAAAATGTCGAAAAATTTGAGCTTTCTTTTTTTTTGTTTTTTTTCAAAACCCTGTATCTTTTAAACGAAAAATTTTACAAAAAATCTGACGCCCCATTCCGGATAGGAAATTTAACGGACTACAACTTTTGTCTAGTAAAAATTTTTGAGAAACCAATCCATTTCACAGAAAATCAGAAATTAATAAACAAGGCAGCCACAAAACAAAAAATTAAATTCACAAAATTTTTATTTTTTTTGAAAAATTATTTTATTAATTGATTTTAAACTATTAGATTATTTAAGTAAATGTTGAAAATGACCACCCTCATTTTCAATACACAGTCGTGCTCGTTTTAAAATATACTTTATAGTATTATTTATAAAATTTCCTTTTTTGTTAAGAGCCATTATAGCAGGGGTGGTCAACAAAGTCGAGGGATTGACCGGTCAATCACGAGACCAATTTTGGTCAATCGGTGAGTGTGAAAAGTGTCAAAAATTCGAATTTTTGCGATTAAAAGTGTCGAAAAATCGATTTTTTTCGACAAACATCTTTTAAAATAATCACGACTGTGTATTGATAATGAGGGTGGTCATTTTCAACAATTACTTTATTAATGTAATAATTTAAAATTAATTAATAAAATAATTTTTCAAAAATAATAAAAATTTTGTGAATTTAATATGTTTTGTAGCTGCCTTTTTTGTTACTTTCTGATTTTCTGTGAAATGGATTGGTTTTTCAAAAAGTTTTACTAGACAAAAGTTGTAGTCCGTTAAATTTCCTATCCGGAATGGGGCGTCAGATTTTTTGTAAAATTTTTCGTTTAAAAGATACAGGGTTTTGAAAAAAGCCAAAAAAAAAGAAAGCTCAAATTTTTCGACATTTTTTAACTTACTTTAATTCATAACTCGAAAGCCGTTGATTTTAGACAACAAAAGGTTTGAATCTAGTTTGTAGATTATTTCACGCTTTTTAAAAATGCACTAAACCATTTTTACTGAAAAATCAATATTTTCGGGGCTATGGCCACGTGAAAGTGGAAATTATAAAAAATGCTTCAAAGAGGCCTAACTCTCGAGGGTTTGAATTTAGAAAAAATTTTTTGTTAAATATTGTTCTTAGAAAAGTGTCCTCTATCACCACCTAAGTTATGTAAAGTGAGTGCGGGGACACCCTGTATATTTAATGCTGCTCTTCGCTTAAATGCTTTTCCAGCACAATGGAGGGTGGCGGAGATAATTATGTTACCTAAACCTGGTAAACCGCCCCAAGAGACCACTTCATATAGACCGATCAGTCTTTTGCCGATAATGTCGAAGTTGCTTGAGAGATTATTATTAAAAAGAATCCAGCCAATATTGACAGAGAAGAATATAATTCCAGAATATCAGTTTGGTTTTAGAAAACACCACTCCACCATCGAACAAGTACATCGTGTGGTGAAAAAAATAAATGAAAGTCTTGAAAATAAGACATTCTGCACAGCTGCATTCATAGACATTTCCCAGGCATTTGATAAGGTCTGGCATGAAGGCTTATTAATGAAAATTAAACAAATACTGCCTGAATATTATTTGCTCCTCAAGTCCTACATTTTGGATAGGATGTTTCGAGTCAGGTATGGGGAATCATTCTCAAAGGACGTATGTGGATTGCACCGATGGAAAGAAATTAATCCTTTTTTTTGGGTTTTGACCGAGGGTCATATGTAGATTGCACCGATGGTCAGATGTGGATTGCACCGATCCCCACATGTGGATTGCACCGATATAAATACTTAATCCCTTTAAGTAAAAGACTTACCAGTAAGCTTATATGGCTTTTTTTCTTGTTTTATTACTGAAAATGAAACAAGGACGTATAGAAGGAGTCGCCCAAAACATTACTGAAAAACTTAAAAAAACAGTAATAGATGCCAAAAATACTTTATTTTATTTAAAAAAATTAGAAAATTACTAAAAAACAAAAAAAAAACACCAATAAATGTTCAAAATCCTATATTTTATTTAAAAAAATTCGAAAATTACTTCGCTTCACATTCACTTATTAATGTGACAATAATGATTGCAAATGCTTTTTATAAATTGGATCCTGGTAATTGTTTTGTTTGAATACAAGTCTATCAAATGTTGTAATTTGGCTTGTTTACTAACTGTAATGGAATTAACAGTGTTAGCTGTGCTAATGCTGTTTATGCTTATGTATGTTTTGATTTGCATACTTTGTAATTTCTCCAAAAAGGTGTAAATTGGTGGGTGAGGATTGTAAAACTGTGAACTAAATACGTTATGAAACGATTCACAGGCATTCGTAGTCCGGCACATACTTGATGTGCGTGCTGCCCAGAGCTTTGGTGGAAAAAGTGAATCCGCATCAATATAGGTTCGAAAGATATAATCGGAATAGGTGTTCAGTCGTGCATCGTCTGGCATTATCGCAATTAAATCTTCACTATAACCGGCATCAACTTCGTTTGGATGTAAATATTGCAAGCCAAATGAGAAGCGCAACCATTGACCAATTTCTGAAAGATTATCTCGATATTCTGTGACCAAACCTACTTTTTGTATTTTCCTATACCACGCTTGGCTTAAGTGAAATCTACATCCAATAAGTTCAACGTTTTCCCACACATGTTTAATGCTTGCATGAATAGCAAGTTCGAAATCAACAGTTGCTGTTAATGGTTTAAAAATTAAATCATTTTGAGAACATATATCCACTAACGATTGTAGACAGTGTTGGTAAGTTGGTTGTTTTTTGTCTTTCAAAAGACAAAACGCAAGTGGTATATAATACCCATTGCAATACCCATGAACAGTAAATAATTGGTTGAAATATTTAGTGCAATAATCGAAAGTACCATCCATGTAAATATTTTCGACAGCGCACAAACACCTTAAATTAGTCAGACAGGAAAATATAACTAAATTTCTTTCTTGTTCGTTAAGCATTAGAAAATTTTCGCCGTTCTCTGTATTAATAATTATGGAATCCAATGACGAATGAACGTCCATTATTGATGTTGGTAACGGAGGCTGTTCTTTCCGTCTTACATCATAAACAGCCCTGGAGATTATCTTAGCATCTCGGCGAGTAATATCAACTCGAGAAACTTTTGTGTGAACGATGGCGCTCGTAAGAATGTCGGAAGGTTTTTCCGAAGTATCTTCAATCGCTTTTCGTTTGGCTGCACCACTAACAATTTGCCGCCTTACTTTTTGCTCATCTATTTCATGATTATGTTCCAAATTTTCTCTTACTACTATCCTTTGATCATTTTCTCCCACAGTGTATATATTAGCTGAACATTCACGTTTGCAACATCGCCATTTAACTTCTCCGTTCTTTAATGCAGCGTTTAGATAAAATTTATATCCGCCGCGCACTAACAGTGTTCTTCCGCGCCCACTTAACATTGCTTGAATCGTTTCCATTTTTCAATGTAACTAAATACAGGAAAAAAACGGATTTAAAAAAAAAACAGTCGATTGACCATAAACTAAATATACCAATGTGTAATACATACCTGTACTTATTACTGTCCCTAATTTTACTTTCGTAATGCAGATTTCCTTTTTGCTTTTATTAAAAACGTTTGATCAAACTTTATTGTTTTCCAATCTAAATATTAGCGCACTTTTGTACGAATAGTTTAGATATGAGATAAGAAGACTGTAAACTTAAATAAATTAAAACTCCGGCGGTAAATTCAATATTTAAATACACTGGTCCATATACCGCCACTATCTTAGAAATCAGGTCCGTAGCCAGGGGGGGGAGGCATTTGGGGGTACGTGCCCCCCCCCGGAATGTATGAAATGTATTCATTGCAGCCAATCAAAATTTATTTAAAAAATTATGGTCCAATAGAATGGTAGCAAATCGTAAAATTTTAACTAACTAACCTAAATTCTACTGGTGAATCTATCTTTCAAAAAATTATATTATAAAAAATTATAATAAATCCTCTAAAAAAAAAAAAATAAACCTAACGTAAACCTAAATGATGGATGAAATGAGGGTTTCCAATTATTGCTATAAGTTTTACAATTTAATGTTATAATGTATAAAATGTATTCATTGCAGCCAATCAAAATTTATTTAAAAAATTATGGTCCAATAGAATGGTAGCAAATCGTAAAATTTTAACTAACTAACCTAAGTTCTACTGGTGAATCTCTCTTTCAAAAAATTATATTATAAAAAATTATAATAAATCCTCATTAAAAAAAATAAACCTAACCTAAACCTAAATGATGGATGAAATGAGGGTTTCCAATTATTGCTATAAGTTTTACAATTTAATATCTAGCAATGAAAACCAGAAAATGTAAATACGGGCAGACATCTGTATTACTTACATACCTCTGTAGTAAATTAAATACCTCAATCCTTTAATGGAATTAAAAAAGATTACTTACTGACCATCGGTGCAGTCCACATACTTACCCTAACCGAACCCGGTGCAATCCACATGTCAGATTATGTGACCCTTTGACCATCGGTGCAATCCGCAATTGCCCTTCTCAAATCTCTATGCAATAAAATCGGGTGTACCTCAAGGTAGCATATTGGGGCCAGTACTCTACCTGCTATACACGGCAGATATGCCAACAACTGGGTTTACGACAACCGCCACGTTTGCAGACGACACAGTAATCATGTCTTCTCATAAAAATAGAAATCAGGCATCAGCTGACCTACAAGAAAGCGTAGATATCTACGAGAAATGGACGAAGAGATGGCGGATAAGACCAAACGACACAAAGTCTGTACAAATTACTTTCATTACAAAAAGAGAGGATTGCCCACCGGTAACATTAAATGGTCGCAAATTACCACAGGCTGATGAAGTGAAGTACCTAGGTATGCATCTAGACAAACGCCTCACATTTCAGAAACACATTTGGTCAAAAAGAAAGCAGCTTGGTATCAAGTTTAGAGAAATGTACTGGCTCATAGGTCGCAATTCAAAGTTATCATTGGAAAACAAGATACTATTATATAAATGTATTCTTAAACCCATATGGACATATGGAATTCAATTGTGGGGAACGGCAAGTAATTCGAATATTGAAATCCTTCAAAGATACCAGTCAAAAGTGCTTCGCACCATCGTAAACGCACCGTGGTACATACCAAATGATGTTATACACAGAGACTTGGAAATGCAAATAGTGAAAGAGGTAATAAAATCGAATAGTGAAAAATATAAAGATAAACTAAGTTATCACCCAAATAAGTTGGCTTCGGACCTTCTTATAAACAACACTCAACGTAGACTAAAAAGAAATCACCCGTGGGATCTTCCAAGTAGATTTACATAATATTATTTGTAATATATAAGTAATGAAGGGTGGTAAAGTCATTGGACTTAACCTCTTTTGACAATGTAGAAGCTAAACAATTTACTAAATGTTGTAAAACAGATTGTAAATTTATTAGGATGTCAATAAAAAAAAAAAAGGTGCGATACGTCACGATTGTATGACGATGATGAACGAGCCAGAGAAATATTTAAAATCGGTGGACGTTACCACTTACCAGCTGTGAAACTAATAATCTTATACCTCCTTTTCCCCACCGTTATGGTGGTCCAGGAAGCGATTATTGCTCACCAGGTAGAGAGCTACCTGTTAAAATGTTGCCCTTTTTGACAGCTTAGCTCCGACGGTAGGCTAGGGGGTGAATTACGGTGCACTCGAACTGCAGTGCGGTTAATCCCTCTCCTAATTTTTACCCATGGTTCCTATAATCTGACCCTCGAACTGCAGTGCGGTTTGAATTTTAAGGATTATTTATTAATTCTTTTAATCCTTGTAATTCAAAGGATTACTAAATTACTAAATTAATCCATAAATACATTACTAAATTAATCCACAAATTATATTACTAAATTATTCCACAAATACATTACTGAATTTTTTCGATGTGCACTTTAAAAAATCGACAATTAATATTTCGCCGTGTTGAAGTTGACGTATTTTCACATCAATTTTAAACCCATTTATAACGCCTTTGGATTTCTTTGGTGTCTCTTCGCAAATTGCTGTTGTTCTTTTTATTTCCAGTTGCATTCCCATTAAAGCTTCAATAAATACTCCTATATTTGGGTGCGGAATCTGAACATATTTTTTGAATTTTGAGTGAAATGATTCACAACAATTCGTGGTGCGAATTATATCTGCAGTATCGGCTGCCCAAATGTGTGGTGGAAATAATGAATCCTTCTTAATGTACGTTTTTTCAAAATAATTTATAAATTCCCGTAATCTATCATCATTGGGCTTCAAAGGCAACACCGTGTTCACAAATGTAGCTTCCACTAACTCAGGTTTTAAAAACGTCAACCCAAATATGAGATGTAGCCACTCTCCGATTAACGACGATGTTTCTTTGTACTCTTTTGTCAATCCAAGATGCTGTATTTTGCGAAACCTGTAAATATAATTGAAACATATTGAACAATATTAATTTTTGTGATTGTATATTAAATTCTTACCATGACTGTGAGAGATGAAACCTACATCCAACAATATTAATATCTGTAAAGCATTCGCGCAATGCATTACTTATCGATATTTCAAAATCTAAAACAGCGTCTTGAGGTTTCCACGTTAATTTGAATTCGGTGCAGTTTTATCTACAATTTTTATCTACAATATTTTTATGTACAAATCAGTATCCGTGATTTGTTAGGTTACATTAAGTGTAATTTTCTTTTAAATTAGGTTAAATTAGATTCAAAAAATTGCATTCGTGATTGGCTAAGTTGCAGTTATTAAGTTTTAAGAATTTAAACCAATCTAAATTGATTTTAATATTTATATAATTATAATACGAATTTTATCGTTAGGTTAGGTTAAATTAGGTGTAATTTTCTTTTAAATTAGGTTAAATTAAATTCAAAAAATTGCATCCGTGATTGGCTAAGTAGCTAAGTTGTATTAAGTTTTAAAAATTTAAACCAATCTAAATTGATTTTAATATTTATATAATTATATACGAATTTTATCGTTAGGTTAGGTTAAATTAGGTTTTGATTTTTGATTTTTAATTTTTGATTTCTTGGATTAAGTTATTTACCTAATTAGGGTATTACAAGGGTTAATCCTTCACTGCAGTTCGTGTGTTAGATTATGGTCAATACTTAAGGTTGCACTGCAGTTCGAGGGTCGGATTAGACTTGAGGATTAACCGTACTGCAGTTCGAGTGTCTCCGTGAATTACCCTGAAAATTGACTTCAAAGAAAACACTTGAAAATCAAACCACCAATCAAAGTTAACAAACGTATAATAAATACTTATTACAAATAAAACTATTTTGGTACAGGCTTCAACTCACGATGGATCTGGAGGATGTAATTTAAGTAAATATGAAAAAATCAGTCAAAGAACTGCACTTCCAGTCGAAACTATCCAGTTAAAAAATTAAGGCAAATACCTTCCACAATTGAATAAACTGAGCAACTTGCAGAAAGACGAAATTAAAATACTTAAATAAAAATCTTACCTTCACGTCCAAAGATCTTTGTAGGAGGAGGTTTACAAACTTCTACCTTATACAATTGGTTTAGTAATTAAATCGTCAACTGCAATCGCTCTGGAGATGTTGATAAGCAGATTTCCAAAACTGGTAGGGACGCTACTGTGGCGAAGTCCGACTTCCGGAACCAAAAAAACTATCGAGTACAGACTTGTAAAATTGCAGGATGCACTAATAGATAAGGCACTAACTATGAGGCGTTGAAAAACAATGCTGATAACCACCAAAAAACGATTTATACGAGCTATTTGTGATATTGATAAGGCACTGATAATAAATAATTGTACGCACAATAAAACGATGGTAGTAACAGCCAAAAAGGTAGACAAGCCAAAAAGGAATTTCCAAGCATAGCCCAAGTAACATTTCAATCCTGGCAATTACCTGCAAAATCAAATTTTACCTGCCAAGCCTGCGCCAGGCCTGGCTGACTCCAAATAAATAGTAATTTACAGGTTATTTAGCGATACCTGAGAATGTCCTGCGCTTGGCTTGGTGCAAGCCAGTGTCAGGTTATGAAGCCATACCTGAGAATAACTTGCAGATCTCCTGCGCACTCCGGCGCCTGGCCTGTGTAGCCTCGGCGCCAAGCCAATCTCGAACTAGTTCGTAGATACTCGTTCGCATATGTTCGCTAATAGACGTCGTTACTATTGTTAAATAATTACCGATGTTCCAAAACACGTCATACTCGCTCAAAATGGCGTACCCGTCCCTTCTCAAACGTGCGCTGTCAACGTTCGCAAGTCTGCGTCGTACCTATTGCTAAAAGCAAAAATATACAAGGTGCTGTAAAATTTAAGTAACGAATAAAAAATTCGTTACAGCTGGAGTCCCAGGAATTCAAAGCTTAGTATTATGCTTACTAGGTGCGATACATCACGATGACATGATGGCGATGCACAAGCACAAGCGAGAGAATCGGAATCGGCTTCACCGACTTAACACACTGATACAGTATATATAAGTATATAACCATTTCTTTCGTCTGATTGTTTCGTCAGGGTGAATAAAACTGGAGCAAAACACATTTTTGTTACTGAAAGTGATTTACTCAATTCCCACTACCTTTTTTGTTTCAGTACGCAATATTTTCGTGGTTTTCATAGCGGGTACTATTGCAGTGATATACAGGGTAGTTAATAAACTACCTGGCGCTAATTCTACCATCTGTTATCGCCTTGTTTAGTGGAACATGACTTTTCGGTGGCTGTATTATCCATTTATCATCAAGGTACATAACTTTGCCACTTGCCTTCAACGAGCTAACCAAAGAGTCATCAAAGAGCATCTCCCGTTGCTACACAGCCCTGAGATTCGCGTTTTCTGGTTGCAAAAGTGTTGACGCCTCGTCGCAAATTGTTAACAATATTAAAAGACGTATTTGGGGGATGATTTTGATTTTGTAAAAGCTTCCATTGTTTAAATTCATTCCGATTCGTCATCACTAGAGACAGGTTTGTTAGGCAGTAACAGATCAGACTTAGGAGAAGCCCCAACATAACTCACCAATAGAGAAAGTTTATTACAAATTAAAACTTTTATTCTCGTTATTAAAATTTTTTCTATAGATGACTTATGTTAAGGCTTCTCCTAAGTACGATCTGTATTAGTCATCACACAGTTCACTGCATTTCTGTGATAGTAGGAGGTGTGTTTATATCGAAAGAGTACTTATTACAGGAGCCTATCGCTGCAAGGAAGAGTAACTTGTGAGAAAAATAAGGTAATTGGATTTGGTTTATACTACGACAGGGTGAAAATAAATTTTTCACCAGTCTGTAGATTATCAACAGCCTGGCCGGAACAAAACAAATTATACAGCTTAAAGATTTTCGAGCAGAGTTACACAGTTACAAAGAAAAGTACTACAATTTTCTCCAAATTAGAACGTTGTAAGTACAATCGCATTACTCCGGCCGTAAATGTTACTTTTTAATGTTGACTATTATGTACTTAGCATGTACAACTACTCGGGAAAACTCGTTTTCCTTTTTTAGCTTTTAATCATTTGATGAGTAGAAAATGATAGAAATATACAATTTAGTTTCATATCCTGAAACACAAACTGCTCTCTGTGTAAATGTTTGTCTTGCAATCTCACCAAAAGGCATTTTTGATTGATGAATTGCATTTCATGTTTATTCAAAATGTATACATTTGATGTGCTATTGTAATTAAAATACACACAAATTTATCTTTCACAAAATTTGGTACTTATCAGATGTCATGATACGGTATCCAAAATGTTTATTTATACAGGGGGTCATAAAAGTCATACATGCAACACATTTTCTGAGCTAGACCAAGGTAACGATGAAACTTTTACCCCATTAATTTTTCATAATTTCTCACAATCGTAATATTATAGTATGTACAATATATTCCAGGTACCTTGTAATTTTTTAATTCGTCTGTAAATTACTATCCTTTTAGCACAAAATTGCAATATAAGAATTAAATTAATTAATTAGCTGGTTAGAAACAATTTCTAAAATCAGCAATTAACGCTCTAAATTAATAGAATATTCCTGTTTCACCTATCATAATATTATAAGATCTAGCCCATATTTGTTTTCGTTCCTCTCCTTAATCCGGTTCTTTATAATTACTTTCCAAAAAAGTACCAACTGAACATTTTATCTATATAAATGGAATTGCAAGTGATAGTAATCGTACTCGCTTCGGCGGTACATCTACTAAAATTGGAACGATACAGAGAAGATTAGCATGGTCCCTGCGCAAGGATGACACGCATATTCGTGAAGCGTTCACCATTTTTCCACGTTCCAGAGTATAAGCTTGCGATCGCAGATTGTTCGCTCTCGTCTCTGGTGCCTAACCAGCAGCGTGGCGCGTCCCCGGGTTGCGGATAGGGGAACGACCAAGTGCGTTTGGTCAGCTGTGAATAATCAAATAAACAGCCGCGGACAAGGATATTAAAGCAGTAACATGTTAAGCCCACCGAAAAGTTCCTCGCTGTCTTTAAGTTGCTTCAGATATTGGTCGATCATGCAAAGCACCATAGAATCTCGTCAGTGATAAGAAATTGTACATCCTTCAACTGCATTCTCATCCACCGTAAAACATCTCCAGTCAAAATATTGATATGTTAAGAATTTTGCCGTCTTGTGCGCAGACCTTTACTGATATTCTATCACTTCCATAGCACCGCTTACCACAGAACTTTCAGAGTAAATGTTTAATCAATACCAGCACGGCCAGTGATAAAGAAACCATCCACTTGATAACGAATATGTTGCGTAACATAATTATTAAAGAGATCAGTTTGCTCAATGTACATGGCCTGGTTTGTCGTCTGATAATCAGCTTTTTTAATGCCTCTAGGCCTTCGAGTAAATCATCAATTTCTTCTGGTGGCACGTAATTTTCTAGATCGACAAATGCATGTGTATGTTCCTGTTCAAAAGCTTCTTGCAGTTGTTGATCTCTCTGGTGATGTTGTTCCATTAGAACAGCCATTCCTAATGGAAGAACATCGCCAGAGAGATCAATAACGATCTTTCTTCAATAACGATCTTTCTACAATAATTCGCTCCACACATATTATAGTATTGTGTAATCCGATTCAAAAATTCACTTCGGATAGTGTTTCAATTGGTTCAATTAACTTCGAATGCATCATTTTGTAATAAACATATGTTGTGTAAAACACAACACGCCATTACAAACTTTGGTATTTCTGCTATATCGGACATATCTAATACAGTTAATAAACTCCTGAAGCATCCTTTTAATAACTCAAAAGATCCTCTCTATGGCCATTTTAGTTGAAAAGTGACAAAAATTATAGTTCTTCTACCTTTCGGTATCATTATCCTTGTAAGGAGTTAGTTGGTAAGCGCTCATGTAATGCATATGCAGCATCACCTAGCATATGGTGATTGGTGAAAATTACCAACATAGCAATGTGTGAATCTACATTGGTGGTCACAAACAGCCTGTAATTGTATTGAGTGATATCCCTTTCGATTAACATATAATGCGGGTTCATTACGTGGTGCAGGTATTCTTAATATGCGTACCATCAATAGCACCTATCACTTTAGGAAAATTTCTACTTGAAGAAAATCCTTCCCATATTTGTGCTTCTCGCTATTCATCAGGTCATACAATGAAAGTCGGAGCTACTACTTCAATCAATGCCTTCACAATTTTTCGAACCGATATTAAAACGGTTGCTTTTCCAACATTGAATTTTTCACATATAGATCTATATGAATCTGGAATCGCCATCTTCCACAACGCAATCATGGTGAAATAGTTGGGTAACCAGAAATTTTTTGTTATCAGCTTGTCTTCTATCAACGTTAATACATACTGAAAAGTTGTCGGGAGCATTCTGAAATGTTTTTTAAATTGGATTTCGCTATATTGCGAAGCCACATCTTCCACGTAATTTTCAATTCTTGGTATTTTATTTCTGTGAATTACTACATCGTTCTCGTCTTCATGCTCTTTCTCACAACTTTGTTCTTCTGGTAAAATAAAAAATATTTCCAGGATTTGTTTCATCATCGAAATCTTCTTCGAATCGAAATCAAACGTGTTAAATTACTCATATTTCTCTTAGAAATGAGAAGAAGAACGGTATTCACAGTGAAATTCTGCGAAGTGTCAATCTTTACAGGTTCTACTGTATATAAAATAGTTATTTTTGTATCTAGGGCGTAAAGTGTAAGTTTTTGGCCCGCGGCATGAAATTCACACAATTTTTCATGATAGTTTCGCGCCTCTGAAAAATTAAGAAACAAAAAGAAAACATAAAAATTTAATAAAATAAATTGAAAAAATAACTATTGAGCAAAATTATTCTGTGTAAATTTTTTGGGGATAATCGATTTCTTCTTACATTGGTCAATTGACCACTTTTCGAAATACCCTTTCGGAAGGTACAGATGTAGCAGGAATTCCAAGGTATTTGGAATGCATGCCATAAAGTTCCAATCGAGGTACTGCCTTATCAGTAAACTTGCCAGGAGTAATTGTTGTTTTTACCCGCGCAAATTTGTTGTCTAAATGTGCCCAAAGAGATGGTTGGGTGCCGACTGCTTTATTTTCATTAGATTCATCTTGATTTTCAAGAATAACGTTGAAATCATGTATTTGATTGTTGTATCATATTTATTGGCTCGTTTAA
The DNA here is from genome assembly GCA_958510855.1 of Rhagonycha lutea. Classification (NCBI taxonomy): domain Eukaryota; kingdom Metazoa; phylum Arthropoda; class Insecta; order Coleoptera; family Cantharidae; genus Rhagonycha; species Rhagonycha lutea. Next base: position 17,488,171 of record OY294039.1, on the reverse strand, counting down.
AATCAAACTTTCGGCGTTTTTTGCATTATCGTCGAAATCAAATGCTGGTTTTTTTAAAACGCGGATCTAGAAGAGTGGCCTTGGCGACAATCTTATCGCTTTCTAAGCAGCCCAGTCTTTTTGAAATTATTTGCTATAAATGTCTTTGTTCTGAAGACGTTGAAGGGTTATCTAATTTTACAGCGTGCTGCAAACCCCTTACCAAAGTTCAATCGGATAAAAGCGTCCATTCTTCTGCACTTAAAAACTCTGGCTCTTTCTGATGATTGGTAATGGCAAGAGAAAGCGAATTTTTAATTTCCAACAATCTCCTCAACATTATCAAAATAGAATTCCAGCGAGTTATCATATCCTGTTTGATTTTATGCACAGGTAACCCCAACTGTTCTTGATAATTCTTCAGTTCACTTGTCGCTAAAATGCTATGTTTAAAATGTCCAACTAATCCCCTACAATTTTTTAATAAATTTTTCATATCCGATGCATTATTAACACCCGGCTTATTAGTACATCTGTTACTGTTAAATTTAAAGTATCTTCTACACATGGATGATTGTAATATGCAGAAAGCCGTTAATGGATTTTTTATATTTGAAACATTGTCTTAAAACAATAATCACTTTATTTTCAATGTTCCACTCACGCAAGATAGCACTAATAGTTGCGGCAAAATTTTGTTAGATGTTCGTGGTATCGGAGAAGATTAATAAAATAAATTATAACATTATTTATTTACTACAAATCATACAATAACCCCCAATTTCATAAAACTTTTAATAAGCTGTTAAAGTTATAGATTAATAGATACTTTATCAGCTTGTTAAAAGTTTTATGAAATTGGGGGTTATTGTATGATAATAATATTATGTTACATCAAAAAACACCCACAAGACAGGATTTTGATTGTGTACGTTTCGCTTTTGGAACATGAACCATTGATTTGCAACCAAAAATTTTTATATAACTCAAATCAGGTTTCTTATGAGTCCACATTTCTTCAGGAGTCTTTTTAAATTCCTGTGATGCCTTGGTGGGTACAAGGTTAACAATATAAACTGCTGTGTTAATTTCTTCAGCCCAAAAAGCTTATTCTAACTGTGCAAGCAAAATCATACATTTACCCCTTTCAACCAACTAACGCAACGTGCAGTTCATCCGTTCAGTTACCCCATTTTATTCTGGGTGTAAAGGTTGATTGTTTGAATCTTCCGTTACAATATTCTGTACCATTAACATTTATTATTTAAAAATATTAGATGTAACAACTACAATAAAAAAAACAAAAACTCAAACTAGGATTTAATTAAAAACGATTGCATATTTATGAGAGCACCAGCAATAACCATTTCAGCATCAGTATAAAGCAATTAGTTGATGATTGATGACAGAGTGCGGCTTCAAAAATGAAAATTCACGAATCCTTCTTATCAATCTTTATATTAAGCCATTATTCAACAATTGTTCGGTGCAATTTGAAGAAAATCACCGACTTCCATAATTAATAAATCACTTGTTTTTCCATAACCCTTTGAAACATAATTAATAAATCCGTCAGATGTACAAGAAATTAAATATTTTATGGTGTTACATTTCTTCTATTCGACCATGTTAGTGCTTGATTCACTCTTACAAAAATCATTTATTTATTGTATACAACAAAATAACGTTTATTTTTTTAAATTGGTGAACTTTGATATTTTTTTGTTCAATTTTCGTTGGTGGTTTTCTAAACTTATTTTACGATTTAGCTCTCGTAATCTCTAATATACGTCCGAGTTCGACTCTAAGACATAAAATTACTTCAGATATGGAACTGAGTTGCTTTCCATTTTGGACAAAGTTCTTTGTACTAGTTCTATAAAAAAATTTTTATTCTTACACAAGGAAGACTTGTTTAATTCGTAAAATTCTGCCTCCATTTTTTGAGCTAATTCCCATAGTTCGTCATTAGGATAAAGAAGAGACCCTCTGGAAATCTTTTGTAGACAATCAGGCGTCATATTACTATCTAATTCTTTCGTGGCTATACCCAATTTATATTTTTCTTTAAATTTGTATGCCACGTAACCAGCAACATACTTTAAAGAATCCAGGTGAATTTTCTCTTTGATTTCAAAATTAAGCACCAGCGATAACATTTCCTTCTCAATTATTTCTTCCTCCAAATTATTGTGGTCCAAATATAAAGGCTCTTCAAATGAATGTGCAAAAAAGGTTTCCACTTCACATTTATTGTCATTTGAAATTATTTGTTCTTGTACAAAGTTCTTATACAAATTCGGTACCTACTTTAAATTAGATTAAATAATAGCAAAGATTATTTTGGTGTTCAGGATTTGAGTCCGTGAGTAAAGTTATTATTCCAATTAATATTTTGATAATAACTACACAATTTTAAATAATTATAGTTTATTAAATTTATTCAAGTTCGTTTACAATGTTGTTCAATAAACTATATAGTTAGGTATAACAATAAAATAAATACTATTTAATAATAATTATAAAAAATAAATAAAAATAATTTTTTATTATGTACTTATTTGACCTATTTTTTTGTAAAAAATGGTCTGCTTGGTCTTTCTCTTCGGACGTCCTTTGGATTTAATTTTGGTTTTGAAGTTTAAGTTTTTATTTAATTGACTTGAAGAGGGCTCGTTATTAGATCGAATTTCTTCGTGAGGTTCTTCTGGCTCAATTGCGCCAAACCCACTACTCTCATGTTGAAAAATAGAAATTCCATTTCTTCCATTGCTTTCTATTACTTGCCCAATACTCTCATGTTCAAAAAGAGAAATTCCATTTCTTGCGATTACTTTTAATTCCTCGACATATTTATTAAAGGTTTGAGTTCCATAATTAATTATTACAGTTATTCTGTAACTCATAAAGGATCTTTACAAAAAGGATTCCTTTCTGAAAAGGATATGTAAAGGATGACGTCATGCGAAGAAATCGTTCATTTTGGTTACGCTATGTAACGTAGCATACCGTGGTATCGACAGAGGGATACTGCACCGATGGAAAGAAATTAATCCTTTTTTTTGGGGGTTTTGACCGAGGGTCATATGTAGATTGCACCGATGGTCAGATGTGGATTGCACCGATCCCCACATGTGGATTGCACCGATATAAATACTTAATCCCTGTAAGTCAAAGACTTACCAGTAATCTTGTAAGGCTTGAAACAAGGACATATACAAGGAGTCGTCCCAAACACTATTGAAAAACTTAAAATAACACACAATAACATAACAGATGCCCAAAATATTTAATTTTTCGAAAAAAAAATTCGAATTTTTATAAATTGGATCCTGGTAATTGTTTTGTCAGAATACAAGTCAATCAAATGTTGTAATTTGGCTTGTTTACTAACTGTAATGGCATTTAGCTCTGGATCTAGGGGGGGGGGGGCTAACCAGGGCACCTGTCCCGGGAGGCAATTCAAGGGAGCACCAAATTATATTTCGTGAGATTTTTGATATCTTTAAACTGAAATACTGGAGGAAAGGGGCGCCAATGTCAAGAAAGGGGCGCCAATGGGCGGGTGGAGTTATAAAAACGTGAACTAAATACGTTATAAAACGACTCACAGGCATTCGTATTCCGGCATATACTTGATGTGCGTGCTGCTCAGAGCTTTGATGGAAAAAGTGAATCTGCATCAATATAGGTTCGAAATATGTAATCGGAATAGGTGTTTAGTCGTGCATCGTCTGGCATTATCGATATTATTTAAATGTTCGCTATTAGCGGCATCAACTTCGTTTGGATGTAAATATTGCAAACCAAACGAGAAAAGCAACCATTGACCAATTTCGGAAAGATCGTTTTAATATTCTGCGACCAAACCTACTTTATGAATTTTTCTATACCACGTTTGGCTTAAATGAAATCGGAATCCAATAAGTTAAAAATTTCCCAAACATGTTAAGAGAAATATCCAGTGCCCCCCCTATACAGTGTGAATATTTTGTGTTTCCTGTCATTTATTTCCAGGACGTTACAAAAATTTAAATAATTGCTAGCATTACAAAATCTTTCAACACTTTTTATATAAACACTGTAAAGGAAGTTGATTTATTTATTAGAAAACCATGTTATTTGAAAATTAGAACATGGGAATCTCCCCCCCCCCTTCCAACCGTAGTTTTCGAATTACGCGATGTTCAAATAAGTAAATCAATTTCTTTTAGCGTTTTTACATAAAAAAAAGTTGAAAGATCTTGCAATGCTAGCAATTATTTAAATTTTTGTAACGTCCTGGAAATAAATGACATAAAACACAAATATTCATACTGTATAGGGGGGTAGCACTGGACATTGATCTTAATGCTTACATGAATAGTAAAAGTTCAAAATCAACGGTTGCTGTTATTGGTTTAAAAAGTAAATCATTTTGAGAACATAACTAACGATTAACAGAACTAACTAACGATGTTTGTTTTGCCTAATAAAAAATAGGTACGGTTCTTTGGGTTTTGCTTAATAAAAAACACATATTGAAAGGGGGGGGGTGAAGGGTGCATGTCGTAATATTTGGAGATATGTCTAGGATTTTGTGCAGTTGGAGAGGGTTGAATAATGCTTAAAATTGCTTGACGTAATTTATGAACGACCCCTAATCCAAAGGCGCAGTCTTCTAAAAAAAATTTCGCAAATGTGTAATTCAAGCCAATCAAAATTTATTTAAAAAATTATGGACCATTAGAATGGTAGCAAATCGTAAAATTCTAACTAACTAAATTTGAATCTCTCTTTCACCACTCATTAAAAAAATGATCGTTTCCTAACAATTACCTAAGCTCGACCAGTGGATCTCTCTTTTAGCGGTTCCCTAAACCTAAATGAAGGATGAAATTAGAGTTTCCCATAAATTAGTGCTATAATTTTTACATTATCTAGCAATGAAAACCAGAAAATGTAAATACAATCTGTATTATTTACATACCTCTGTAGTAAATTAAATACCTCAATCCTTTAATGGAATTAAAAAAGATTACTTACTGACCATCGGTGCAGTCCACATACTTAACTTAACCGAACCCGGTGCAATCCACATGTCAGATTATGTGACCCTTTGACCATCGGTGCATTCCGCAATTGCCCCGACAGAGAAATGCACCGATTGACGCCGAATAAATCCGATCATACGAAGGGCTTTTGAGCAAATGTTTAAAATGTGACCCCTGAATAATAAGCCGACATCTAAACGTACACCGAGATCATCAATTTCGGTAACGCGATTTAATTCCATATCATTTAAACAACACTTGAAAATTATACCTTGACTTTTTGTGAAGGAGATAGCCGAGCACTTTCCAAAGTTTAAATCCAGTTTGTTAGATACACACCAGCTGTTCAAATTAACAAAATCCTGCTGCGAAAGTATAGACAGTCCCTGATGAAGCAAATTAATCCAAAAATCTTCAGGTCATCGGCAAACAACAAAAAGAAGGAATTTGACAGAATTTTGCTAATATCATTGATAACAATAAAAATAGAATTGGACTAAGGTTAGACCCCTATGGGATACCAGATGAAACCTGGATAACTGTAGATAAATCGAAACAAACTTCGTAAGATATTGAAAGAGCAGCAGTTCTTCTCAGTTGTTCCATTGCTTTAATATTTTTATAGTAATCTGAGTAACCGTCGAAAACAACAATACTTGAGCCACAATGTGTTTGCCAATATTTTACGGATTTATTAAAAACAATGGAGAAAGTATCATCTTTATTTCATACGACGCGATGCATCAGAAATCCACCATCGATAATGTATGTTACATTATCTTCATTCAGTTCGATATCAACAGGTTCCATATTGTTATATAATTTTGCCTTCGTTGTTTTCCTCATTGCAATATTATCAAATAAAGATGTGGGATACGGACTCAGTTCATATTGTTGATATTCTTTGAGATTACTTTCAAACTTTTTGTTTACAGTTATTCTCTGGAAGAGTAGCAATGAATCAACAGAAACTTTACAATTGTTAATATTTTTAGTAAATAGTTAACCACATAAACCGTACTATGTATTGGTTTCCGCAGCTGACTTAGAGCGCTGTCACATAATATAGCTAAGCGCTTCCCACTTATTGCGCTCTATCTCAATCTTCTAATTTAATTTAATTCTAATCTAATCTCTAAAACAAATTTAACAGTAAACCGTAGAAAAAATTTTTGTACTTATCCTGTTGTGGTTAAACGTCGTTGGTAATTATCCCACTTCTGATGTTAGCGTGAGCCAAAATAATTGCGATGAATAAACTAATTTGCTACTTACTACTATTTATTCAGTTTATTATTATTTTTTATTACCACCGATTATTACACAATTATATTCTGGTATGGTATAACCTAACCTCTATTGATTACCACGATTGTGATACCAACTTAGGTTAACATTTCCTAATCAACCTTCATTTTACAAATACTAGTGAGGACCGCACTCCATCAATGTCATATATACTGGTCAGGGCTCAGGTTGTATGGTTTAGCAATCCGCGCCTATTCTAACATGCATAATGAAATAGTAAGCATAGCATAGTAAACAATAACTGTAGCCTAACACCCCCCGCCTTTAAATTAAGACTCTACTTCAGTAATGTGAAAAGTACATTTAATTTTGCTCAGCCCAAAAAGTGTCAGAAGTTCTACTTTCCTAATGATGTAAGAAACACTATATTGGTTTTAAATAATTTTTTTATTCGAAAAAATGTATAACATAATATAATATTCTAAAACGAACTTTAAAAAAATTAACACTCAACAACCCTCCATAAATTATGATTCTTCTTCTTCAGCAATTATATCACAGAAACGGTTAGAGATATTTTTTACGAAGTGAAACCTACTAATCTGTTTCGTAGAATGTAATTGCAGTAAATGCTGCAATCTTTTACGTTTCTTTGCAGTATCACAATTACTCTCTTTAATTATGTGAATGCTATTAAGTTTCAAATAAGTTTCTGCTTGTACTTCTTTTAATTTCTCCAAAAACGTATATAATGGTGGATGGGCAGTATATAACTGGGAATTAAACATATTATGAAAAGACTCGCACGCGTTAGTGGTCCGACACATGCTAGCTGTATTTGCAGCCCAAAGCTCAGGAGGATAATGCAGAATTTTCATCTATATACGTTCGAAATAAATAGTTAGAATATTTCTCCAACCGCGGATCAAACCAAAACTGGTACCGTAGCCAATTACCAATTTGTGAGTTACAATCTTTATATTCTCCAGCTAACCCAAATTTCTTAATATTTCTATACCAAGACTGACCTAAATGGAATCTACAGTGAAATTACAGGTCGGATTAATGAAGATTTGACCCATCAGTGGAAGTTACAATTTACAATCGCCCGTCCTATCTTCTTCTTCTTCTACACTTCATTATTAGACTTTGTGTAGTTTGTTCCGTCTTCATACTTCTTTCCATCTTCGTCGTATCATCTAAAATGTAATATTTAATATAAGATCTATGATCAATATCAACTGAAGTTAATCAACTAAAGTTGGTATTACTTAATTAACATTTCGTTTAAGTCGTAGTCAGATCCGTACTTCAGTTCATTAATATCAAATACAGGTCTGTACTTAGGCTGTATGGTTTGGTAATACTCCCCTATTCTATTCGCAGGCAGAGCAATTATTTCTCTGCCAACACCATTAAAATTCTTTATTTTACGCTTGTTAGATCCCAGTTGGAATACGCCTCAAGTGTTTGGTCGCCCTATTACCAAACTTATATCGACAGATGCGAAGCAGTTGAACGAAAATTCCTTAAGTTTTTTCATTTTAAAGAGGTCTCACTTCGGATGAATTCTCGCCTGTAACACGAGGTCTCTGGAATATAGACGCTTGGCTGCCGATTTATGTTTTGCCTATCGTCTGGTCAACGGAAAAATCAATTGTAAACGTTTGTTGAATTGCTTCCAACCGTATACACCAATCAATGCATAGCAAAAGACATATGAATGCGTTTAGAACTTGCCAACATGCGACCAATTATGGCCTCTACAGTCCTATCAATAAGATGATTCAGCTCATAAACATAGTTAACGGTGTTGAACACTTCGATTTGACTCAACAGTCATTTATTGGTTTCAAGTACAAGATCATGTGGAAGATGGATTTAATGAATGTCCATTAAAGACTTCTTTTATTTTGTGTTCTATTATAATTATTGTAATTTTTACATATTTAAAATGGTTTAACCATTGATATTAATAAAATAAAAATAAATAAATAATAAATTATCGCCACTTCAAATATTTTGTGAAATTAGTGTTTTTTAATTTTTATTAATTTAATTTTTTAAATATTAATTTTTCTCCATTTTCTAGTTAAGATTTCATATTTTATAATTTTAATTTTTCTAAATTTGGTTGATTGTACTTTTGTTTCTGTTTCTACCCTGTCACTAAAGTTTAAAAATGTTTTTAAAGAGTTTTTTTTTATAAAATTGCATGTTTATTGTTCTTTACTTACAGATAAAATTATAATATTTTAGAGCTTAGTTAAGCTTCTGTTACTTTTTTTTATTGGAGATGCTTTACCACTTTGGTCTTATGGAAAGGATTAATCCGAAAGGAGATTTTGTTCCAATTGCCAATTGAAAATGTAATTGGATTTTTCTATATAAGACAAATTAACCAATACTTTTATCAAAATTAACAACCACACAATATCTTACAACGATATAAATAAATTGCCTCCCAAAATAATGGATACAAATACGACATGATTATAAAATTCTAGAAGTACCCAAGAGTGTGAGCGAGGAAGATTTGAAGAAAAATTACAAGAAGTTGGCTCTGAAATACCACCCGATAAAAATTATGACAATGTAGAATATGCTACAAGACAATAAATTTCAACAAAATGATTCGGCAAAGTAATTGCTTACACTAAAAATAAAATAATTTATTTTTTCTACGACAATTGTTTCGAAGGGATTAACCACTTCTATTTCAAGTACCATAACCGTAAAACTTACATTCAGAATTTACAAATTCTTATATAAACTTCTGATATAAACTTCTTTCTCGCATAATCCAACTCTTTTTGATGAGATTGTCAACCATATCTAGCGTGTATCCATTATTGACTGCGATCTTTCGGATATTGTTGGTTTCTTTCAGGAAATTTTCTCTCGACAATGGCACATTAAAGAGTCTATGTCAGTATATGTCATCATTAAAGAGCACATTAAAGAGTCTATGATGACATATACTGACATAGACTCTTTAATGTACCATTGTTGAGAGAAAATTTCCTGAAAGAAATCAACAATATCCGATAGATCGCAGTCAATAATGGATACACGCTAGATATGGTTGACAATCTCATCAAAAAGAGTTGGATTATGCGAGAAAGAAGTTTAGTTACTGCTCCTCTTGCTCCCCTTATTGATAATACAGCCCCCGTAAGTTGGGGAGTTGTTAACTATGTGTCGGGGATCAGCGGAAAAATTGGTCAACGTTTGAAGAGATTGGGTTGTAGGATCACGGAGGTTAATAAAGTCGATACCGGTTCCTTGCTATCCTGTAACAAGCCTGGAATCGATAAACTTTCTAAAAGTGGGATCTATTAGCTTAATTGCGATACGTGTAATGCGATATATGTTGGTCAAAGCGGTAGATCCATTAACATTCGGATCAAGGAACACTTGGCTGACGTAGCCAATCTACGTGCGTCAACAAGTTTTTCGACACATTGCTTGGATGAAGGTCACAATCTGGATAGCAATAACATCGTGCTATTACACCAGGCGGAGAAGGGACGGTTATTGTCATTATTGGAGGCGTTGGAAATTAAAAAGGCCATTTTAAACGGCAAACACCTAACTAATCTACAACAGGAACTACAGAACTTTAGCTCACCGCTACTGTTCAAAGCTCCTTAGGGATTAGAGGTGACCTTGGTTTCCATTTAATAACCTTTAAATTTAGTTTTTTTTTTGAGCCACCCTGTAATGATGATTTATCGGATTAGCGTACGGTATTGTCTATTCTATATAAAGGATTGAGATTATGATATTTTTTGTAAATTCTGAATGTAAGTTTTACGGTTATGGTACTTGAAAAAGAAGTGGTTAATCCCTTCGAAACAATTGTCGTAGAAAAAATAAATTATTTTATTTTAAATTAGTGTAAGCAATTACTTTACCGAATCATTTTATTGAAATTGTATTCAATATGCTTCACATCAAACGTGTCACGAATAAATTCGTTGATTTCATTATGCTACAAGAAAATTTCAGTTAATCAGTGAGGCCGTACTCAGTCTTGAGTGACCCCTAAAAGAGGAAACTGTATGATGACGGCAAGCCATATGTTTCAAAAAGCGGTGGCAATATCCGAAAGGATCAAAACTGTAAGAAGAAACGTGAGGCAAATCGGCAAGTATTCCTACATTCCACAAACTTTACTATTTGAGTTTCTATTGCAATATTTCATTCTATAGAGGTTTTGCTGATAGCGATGATGGATTTAAATTTATTATTATTTATATTATTAAATTTTAATATTTAAAAAAGAGAAAGGGTGGACGATGGAATTATACGAGAAAAACCCTTGGATAACTTATTTGGCCAATTTAAACATTTAAAGCAATTTTTAAACACCAAAAATTGTTAAATAATATCTACTTATATAATATTATAATAATTAATTATTAAATAAAAAATTATTATTTATAAACAAACATAAGAAAAAACATAATATATATCATTTTTATAAATAAAGGCAGGATAAGGTAGGCAAAATGCCATTTTTTCTAAATTTGAGAAATATAAGGCATATAAAAATTAAAAATTTATTGATGATATTAAAATATCGGGTTATATTGCTCAATGCTAATTAAAATTTAAAAACTTTATTAAAAATTAAAATTTTTCTACATATAAATATGTTTCGAAGGGATGAAACCACTTCTTCTTCAGGATTCCACAAAGTTACAATAGAAAATACATAAACATTGTCTTTATATAGGAAACTCTAGTTACCAACCTAAAAGAATTAAGGGGTTATGCTATAATAAAGAAACCCCCATAAGGAGGAATGAGTTAAAGAAAAAGTGTAAAAAGATTTATATTTTGCCATTTTTAATTAGCATTGGCAATATAAGCCGATATTTTAATATCATCAATAAATTTTTAATTTTTATTGTCATGCTCTGCCATAAAAGTGTTACGATCAAATTTATCGAATATGATAAGACATATGGTTGGGGGGGGGGGGGCTGTAGACACGTTGGCCCTCCCAAATCGAATTTTGGAATGAATATGTTATCAAACGTTAAAGCTTCGTTTGAGCTAAATGAGCTCTCATTTTTTTCGTTTGATCCTCAACAGTCGCGGAGTTATTCCCAAAACTGTTGGGGGGATTGTATTAGACATGTTTTTCTATTTTCGCTATTTTTGTGAATTTTTTGGGAAAATTGGTGTCAAACGTTAGACTTCGTTAGAGCCTAAATGAGTTTCCATTTCCAAAATCTTAATTTCATTTTCTACAAAGTTACGGGCATTTCAAATTTTCGAATCCTCCGAGCAAGTTCCGTCAAATAATCCTCAAGTTTAATTTTATTTTTTCAGATTAAAATTTTTGTTTAGATTAAAGAAACGAATCCTGCTTGCCAATAAAATAAAACTGGAAAAATTAATTTTACAAAATTAAATTTTATTAATAAAAAATTACACAAATTTTAATTTTTGATAGGTATATATACGTACGGATGAAGATTTGGTGATATGTAAAGCCGATAAAGGCAATAACAGTGACGATTTTAAATGGACAAGATTATAGGTCAAAAATGAACGAATTGGTTAGCGATACCATGGTTTTTGATGAAATACCAAATGATCCAACCAACAAATTCAATAAGGAAGTTTATGAAATTACCAAACGAATTAAATTAGCAATACCGTTTGAAGCTCGTTTTAAAGTGCGTAGCATGAACCCACGAGCTCTTATCCTTTACCCATATAGCACACAAAGTCCAATGGACGTCCGTTTAGATCCATTTTAGGTACGCACGTCCATGGACTAGAAATGGACATACTTACAACCTATTTTACTGTACGCTTGTAGGACGTCCAAAAGAATACATTCGATGTATGTCCATTTAAGGTACGCACATCCATGGATTACAAATGGATATAATTAAAACTCACAGATACGGACAATTTTTGGACAGTTTTTGGACGTCTGGAATTGGACGTTCTTTGTATGTACAGCTTCATTCCTGTTCAGGACATACATGCGTGGACTACAAATGGACATACTTGTAAAATATAAATAAAAGATAAAATAAAGGAGAAGATAAAAAAGTAACGGTGAGTAATTTAGTTTTTATATTTAAAAAATTTATTTGTTATATTTATTGATAAATTTAATTAGGAAATGGCAAAATATAAGCTGAAACGCACATCTTACAGGAAAGCCCAAATTAGTGCAAATATGGCAATAATGGACAGTACAACTTATTTATCTCAAATAAAAAAAAAGAAAACGCCTAAGAACATAGATATTAATAACCATGAAACTCATGTTGACGATGATTTCAATACCGATAATATATGTTCGTGGTCCCTCTTTGTAGAATCTTGTACCTTTGATGAAATAGAAGATAGTTCTAATTTTATATTTAGAAGGAATTTACAGGGTTGGCCTTTAGATCGTCAAGATGTGTTAAAAACACCAACAAATTTATAGATCGAATTAAGACTCACCTCATCAAAAAGGGGAAATACACTCTGGTTTCGTTTGATGTAAAAGGTCTATTCACATCCATCCCAACAAAAGAGCTAAAAACAATCTTGAAACGACTGATCGACAATAGCGATTTTGACATACCGACACAAACGGAAGTTTTCGACCTGGTGGAGATTTGTTTGAATCAAAGTTATTTTAGATTTGGAGATAAATTCTACGTTCAAAAAGAAGGCTTACCAATGGGAGTACCCACAACTCCTATATTTGCTGAAATGTTTATAAAGGATTTTGAGGATCGATTGTTTGGCTCGAATCATCCACTGTTGAAGTTAGTTGATTTTTGGTGTCGATATTCCATATACGATATTTTCTGTAATATGGAAGGGTTCTTCGCGACAATTGACATTATTTCTCGCTCATTTGAATTTGATCAATCCTAAAATCCAGTATACGATGGAGGAAGAAAGAGATAACAAGTTGAGTTTCTTGGACGTAAGTTATCTAGGAACGTGGATTTCTCGTTAGCATTCAATATCTATAGAAAGCCGAAAATTACGGACATTGTTATCCTTGGTCATCTAATCAATCGAGAAAAATAAAAATGTCTGCTTTTCATAGCTTCATCCATAGACTCTTTAATGTGCCACTGTCGAGAGAAAATTTCCTAAAAGAAATCAACAATATCCGAAAGATCGCAATCAATAATGGATACACGTTTAGATCTGGTTGACAATCTCATCAAAAAGAGTTGGAATATGCGAGAGAGAAGTTTAGTTACTGCTCCTCATGCTTCCCTAATTGATGATTAACCCCCCCCCCCCCCCGTAAGTTGGGGAGTTGTCAACTATGTGTCGGGGATTAGCGGAAAAATTGGGCAACGTTTGAAAAAATTGGGTTGTAGGATCATGGAGGTTAATAAAGTCAATACCGGTTCTTTGGTAACCTTTAACAAGCCTGGAACCGATCAACTTTCTAAAAGAGGGATTTATCAGTTTAATTGCGACACGTGTAATGCGATATATGTTGCCCAAAGCCAAAGCGGTAGGTCCATTAACATTCCGATCAAGGAACACTTGGCTGACGTAGCCAATCTACGTGCGACAACAGGTTTTTCGACACATTGCTTGGAAGAAGGTCACAATTTGGATAGCAATAACATCGTTCTATTAAAAAGTTAAAGCTGCAGCAGCGTCTATACTCGCCAGAGGATTATGTCAATGTAATGAAATCCTGCAGACGAAAAAACCCTCTTATTGTGCACAATAACTGCATATCTACATCATATTAAAATTTCTCTCACAAATGCCTGCAAACTTCCGAGATATTAACATTTTAGAAATGGTCCCACATAATAAGATACTATATACAGGGTGTACAAAAAATTTAAAACACTATATAAGACATACTATTATTACTTTAAGAACACATATTATTATTTACTAACCAATTCAAGATGGAAAATTTAAAAACAAATTATGATCTATATTCATTACTTAGAAGCTGTGCCATGACGAGATTGAATGATTCCAAAAAACTTTTTGAACTAGTTACATCGAAACTCAATTATTGTAATATTTCTGAATTACAAAGTACTGTTTTGAAAAAATCTTTAAACCTATTTTGTTTAACTTTATTTCGTAAGTGGAAAACATCAAATCGTATTGAAAAAAAAATTTTGAAACAACATCATTTGTGGCTACATTCAGACTTTCAGTGTTCGGACTACATAATCAATAAAATTAAACATACTATAGCAAGAAAATCCGAAAATAAACGAAAGCCATTTGCTACTTTATGCAAGAAACAGAAAAACAATAGAACAGATTTTCTTCAATATAAGGATAAGGATGAGCTTTTATTTGCCACAATAAGAAGTCTGCGCAATGGTGGATTCGATGTTATAGCAAAAATTTTAGAACATTTACAATCAAATCCCGAAGATGTTAAGAAAACAAGAGAATTTTGTGAAAATAGATGCAAACCCACTGTCAAAGCAGTACTTTGTAATTCAGAAATATTACAATAATTGAGTTTCGATGTAACTAGTTCAAAAAGTTTTTTGGAATCATTCAATCTCGTCATGGCGCAGATCACATGCGCAGGAACGTTCAAAGAACCAGAATCAAAGTTATAAATGCGCTTTCTAACCCCGAAAATCGAGAAGATATAATAATTCCGCTAGAATACTTTGTTTGCTGCCGAAGAAAACCGCTGAGACATATACAAAATTATTTAGGATGATACGCGAACTTTGTCCTCAACTGAATCCTGATATTATAGCTGTAGATTTTGAACTTGCCATCCATCAAGCTATTCGTACGGTACCACCAGAAGTAGTCATCAGCGGTTGTTTATTTCATTTAGTGAAAAATCTTAGGAAACACTTGGCAGCAGTTCAGCTTGTAGCAAGATATAATAGTGATGCCATTTTTCAATTACCTGCAAATATGAACTACAACAAAAAAAAAACGACAATTGGCAACAAAATTGCTATTTAAGAGCGTTGAGACTTATATCTCTTAAAAATGCATTGCAAATATATCGCGAAGATCCGGAGGGGCAGTGTGAATTGAAACATCAGGAGACATTTAAACGTAGACGTGCAATTAATAAGTAAGGCGGAAGAGGAATTGGCCGGAAAAGAGGCAAAAAGAATTAAAGAAGAACATCCAGAAGTGACAATATGCCTAGAAAGCTATTTGTAATGATGAGACACCAAAACAGGCAAGAAACACGTGGCTGAAGTTGTACACGAACTCAAACTCAAAATAAAGGGTCCGAAAATCCTACCTTTAGATAAAAAATGCAACTAAAATGCGTGTCCCGGGCGCATTTCTTAGGATCCCCTCCTAAATTTGTGTACACAGGTATAGAAAGGTATTACCGATAATCCCACCAAATTTCATAAACCGCATTAGAGTCTAAGGGTCCGAAAATCCCAACTTTAGATAATCAAAGCAAATAAATTGCGTGTAGCGCGCGCATTTCTTAGGATCCCCTCCTAAATTTTTGTACACAGGTATAGAAAGGTATTACCGTTAATCCCACCAAATTTCATAAACCGCATTAGAGTCTAAGGGTCCGAAAATCCCAACTTTAGATTTCGCCAATTTCGGGTAACCTTTAGACGTTACCCGAAGTTGGGGTATTACCCGTTGGCGTAGCAATGAATGTAGATGAAAGTGTTGTGGTGACCGATTACGTGCCAAATTCTGTACCGGAGAGTGTGACGTTACCCGAAGTTGGAGTATTACCCGTTGACGTAGCAATGAATGTAGATGAAAGTGTTGTGGTGCCCGATTACGTGCCAAATTCTGTACCGGAGAGTTTGACGATACCCGAAGTTGGGGTATTACCCGTTGGCGTAGCAATGAATGTAGATGAAAGTGTTGTGGTGCCCGATTACGTGCCAAATTCTGTACCGGAGAGTGTGACGTTACCCGAAGTTGGGGTATTACCCGTTGACGTAGCAATGAATGTAGATGAAAGTGTTATGGTGCCCGATTACGTGCCAAATTTTGTACCGGAGAGTGTGACGTTACCCGAAGTTGGGGTATTACCCGTTGGCGTAGCAATGAATGTAGATGAAAGTGTTTTGGTGATAAGTTATCGGTAATGCCTTTCTATACCTGTGTACAAAAATTTAGGAGGGGATCCTAAGAAATGCGCGCGCGACACGCAATTTAGATGCTTTTTTTATTTAAAGGTGGGCTTTTCGGACCCTTAGACTCTAATGCTGTTTATGAAATTTGGTGGGATTATCGGTAATACCTTTCTATACCTGTGTGCAAAAATTTAGGAGGGGATCCTAAGAAATGCGCGCGCTACACGCAATTTAGTTGCTTTGATTATCTAAAGTTGGGATTTTCGGACCCTTAGACTCTAATGCGGTTTATGAAATTTGGTGGGATTATTGGTAATGCCTTTCTATACCTGTGTACAAAAATTTAGGAGGGGATCCTAAGAAATGCGCCCGGGACACGCATTTTAGTTGCATTTTTTATCTAAAGGTAGGATTTTCGGACCCATTATTTTGAGTTTGAGTTCGTGTACAACTTCAGCCTCGTCAAGAAACGATCTTAATAATGAGGAGACATTTTAATGGGATTTTCGCCATGACTATCGACAAGTACTACCGCATACTTTTTTTTTAATTAAGCTTGTTAAAAGAGAGATCGTTATCTCTATTAAAGAGAAAATAGTTATCTTCAAAATCGACATGACTACATCCTCGCTCCACAATTTCATTAAAACAGTTGGAAGATGTGGAGGAAAGATTCCGACGACCTTGTTCTAGCGTTTTTGGATAATGATAGAAATGTATACAGATAACGCTTTTAATTTCACTTAATAATTATTATAGTCTGAATATCCTTGTCCGCGGCTGTTTATTTGATTATTCACAGCTGACCAAACGCACTTGGTCGTTCTCCTATCCGCAACCCGGGGACGCGCCACGCTGCTGGTTAGGCACCAGGGATGAGTGCGAACAATCTGCGATCATAAGCTTACACCCTGGAACGTGGAAAAATGGTGAACGCTTCACGAATATGCGTGTCATCCTTGCGCAGGGACCATGCTAATCTTCTCTGTATCGTTCCAATTTTAGTAGATGTACCGCCGAAGCGAGTACGATTACTTTCACTTGCGATTTCATTTATATAGATAAATTGTTCAGTTGGTACTTCTTCGGAAAATAATTGTCAAGATTAACTACTTCAAACAGTATTAAGTAGATGAAGAAGAAAGGCAGCACATATCGCACTTTTGCCGGAATAGTGGCACAAGTGGAAAAATGTCGTGTTTATTGATTTAAGTAGATTTTTGTAATACCATCAATAAACTTATTTTAGCAGAAATACCCAATGTTGTAACTTTCAGAGGCACTCACAGATCCGCCTTAAGAGAAAACATATATAAAACATACAATAACATAACTCACCATTTTCCGTCCGAAAATCCGATCTGCCTAAAGTCCGTGCTCTAATACTCATATATTCTTTATAATAATTTCTTTTACATTTATTAAAAAGAATAGCCAAAAATTGTTAGCTAGTGCTAAAAATTCAAATAAATATGTATTTAAGACAATAAAAACTAAAATTTAAAAAATACTTTTTTTTTACAAATACTTTATTTTTTTGTATTTAAAAGACAAGTTACTTTATTTTCCTCTAAAATAGTTGGCAATCCTAGGCAGCACAGCCAGAACCAGATCAGGTAAGAACTAATAAATATGATGTTGGTGCGTATATTGCAAAAGACACTGTAGGAAATCTGAATAGTGTTGAATTACTCGATTTGTTTAAAAATGTTTGGAATCCAAATTCTGAATATAAATTTAAAGTTAAGAAGTTTGGAGTGAAGCAACGAAAATTCAATTTATCATGGTTAGAACGTTGGAAATGGTTGGCATATTCTGACATCGAAAAAGGTGCGTTTTGTAAATATTGCGTTCTATTTTGCAAACAGGAAGGAGCTGGAAAAGGAAAGCATTCGCCTCAGCTCTGCTTACTTAACCAATCAGTAATTGGAAAGATGTAATTGAACTCTTCAACATACACGAAAAGACCCAATACCATAAATTTTGTACGATGCAAGCTATCGAATTTTAAAAAATAAATGAGGGAAAACAAAATGACGTCTATGTGAGGCTTCAAACCAGGAACGAAAATATAATTCGAAAAAATAGACAAATATTACGAGTTATAAGTAATCAAAACAATAAATTGAACTTAGTGGGCGTCAAGGACTAGCTCTTCGCGGTGCTCATGATTGGAGTGAGTTGGATTTGGAAACACCAGTCGATAATGACGGTAATTTTAGAAGTTTGTTGCGCTATCGATTTTCAAATGGTGACGAATTGTTTTTAAACCATATAAAAAGTTGTGGCAAGAATGCTATATATTTAAGTAGTCAGATACAAAATGAATTAATCACCATTATCGCAGAGTACATTCAACGTCAAATATGTGATCGAATAAGGAACTTTTCTGCAGTTCGTTCCGGTTCATAGTACAACAGGAGTTGATTTGACAAACACAATTATCAGCAGCTTGACAATCTTAGGAATAAATATGGACAATGCGCGAGGGCAAGGGTATGATGGCGCAGCAAACATGCGATCTCACTTTAAAGGTATTCAGGCTCTTATAGTCAATAAATATCCAAAAGCTTTATATATCCATTGTTTTGCACATTGCTTAAACTTATGTATTAACGATGCTTCAAAAGTACAATAAGTAAGTTCGTGTTTTCGTATGTCCGCTAAACGATCAAATATATTACGAAGAAAGTTGGAATCTAAATCGTTCTCTAGTTTGAAAAAATTTTGTGAAACGAGATGGGTAGAGAGACATGAGTCCATTTCAATATTTGTTGAAGGTTTTTTTGAAGTTGTAAGTTCTTTGGAAGAACTCATATCAGAAGAAAAAGACAAAAGTGCTTATTCTTTACATAAATCATTATGCAGCTTTCCATTTTTAATTTTAATTACTTTCGCAGGGTGCAGCGATGTACGATGAAGACATCCCATCTGTGCTAATCGATTTCAATAACATCGGAATACATCGCATAGTGAAACCAATGTCAGTTCAATTCCCAGCCAAATATTCCTTCGGCACTGCCGAACGACGAATGCTACCACTTATTTTGAGCTGGTCCTCTACTGTGCACAAAATGCAAGGAACCACGGTCGATCGAGCTGTCATTTATTTGGGATCAGAAATATTTGCACCTGGACAGGCTGATGTTGCCTTGAGTCGTGTACGATCTCTTGAAGGACTTAGACTTGAGGAACTAGATTGCGCTAAACTAACATCTGGCAACACGTGCAATAAAAAAGCACTCTTTGAAATGCAAAGATTACGTCAGCTACCTAATTACAGATATAATTAATTATATATATTTTTCATATTATATTGAAAAATATATGACAATAATAATATATCTGTAGGTACTAGACAGGGATTTTTGTTGATATTATAATGTCAATTTATAGATACGCTTTCAAAGTTATTATTATCTAATGTACAAAGTTGTATAAATAGTTTAAAACTGTGTTAAAATTATAATTAATTATATCTGTAAGTAGGTAGCTGACGTAATCTTTGCATTTCAATGAGTGCTTTTTTATTGCACGTGTTGCCAGATGTTAGTTTAGCGCAATCTAGTTCCTCAAGTCTAAGTCCTTCAAGAGATCGTACACGACTCAAGGCAACATAAGCCTGTCCAGGTGCAAATATTTCTGATCCCAAATAAATGACATCTCGATCGACCGTGGTTCCTTGCATTTTGATATTATAATATCAATTTATAGCTACGCTTTCAAAGTTATTATCATCTAATGTACAAAGTTGTATAAATAGTTTAAAACTGTGTTAAAATTTTCGAGTTTCCACTAAATAGGCAAAATTTGAAGAATAAAAATGGCATTGAGTTACTAGAAATGTTTCCGGATCAAAGCAATATGCCAAGTATGGAGAGTCCTGGAGAGAAGTGAGATGGATAAGGTATCAGAAAAATAATATAATAGATGTTTCTTATACAAAATCTCTCTAGATGAAAATGAGGATTTTAACACTCTCAGCTTAGAAAAACGAGAACGTCAACAAAATATGTTAGATCAAAAACAGGCGACCCACTCCCAATAACAGTAGAAAAGAAGACTAATCAACTACTGGAACTTCTTCCGTATATTTCAGAAGGAAATTGGAACTTTTATAAGAACTTAATAAACTCAATCGACGAAATTGATGTGTTTCCGGATGCTTCTTCTGATTAAGAAGAATTTTAGTGATATTTTTTCATCGATGTTTTTTATCTCTAATGTTATTATTAGATGTATGTAGGTACCGCCGAAGCGAGTACGATTACTTTCGCTTGCGACTCTATTTATATAGACAAATTATTCAAATGGTACTTTTTCGGAAAATAATTACCAAGATTAACTACTTCAAAACGAATTAAGTAGAAGGAAAAAGAAAGGAATCACATAATGCAGGGGTCGGCAACCTTTTGAGATCCGCGGGCCGCAGGTTTCCCGCGGAGCCCAAGCGCCAGCTGCACCTGCCATGAAAATTTAAAAAAAAGAAGAAAAAAAAAAAAAGGTCATCCGTGTAAAGATTTTATTTTATTTACAGCTACAAACAAACAATTACAAATCAATGAGATGTTTGTGCCTGCATTTCACTTGCCAGCTTGTTTATATCCACTTGAATTTTTAAACTTTTATAAAAAAAATTTTTAAGGTTGTGTTGCCGACCCCTGACATAATGGACTAGGTCTATACCATTTTCATACAGAATACTGAGCAGTTTCGTAGAGTCAGGATTAAAGCTGAACCTCGAACGACCTCTCAGAGTTAAGCAGAAGGATGGCCGTAAGTACTGGTTAAGCTGAATTATATTTGATACTTTCTGAATTAAAGCTTGAAATGATGTAGAAATATTGTTTAATATACCCTCAACTTCGAGTTTGTCGGATAATTTGACTGACAAGGGCAATACAGTGACGATTTTAAATGGTCAAGATTATAGGTCAAAAATGAACAAATTGGTTAGCGATACCATGGTTTTTGATGAAATACCAAATGATCCAACCAATAAATTTAATAAGGAAGTTTATGAAATCACCAAACGAATTAAATTGGAAAGACCGGTGAAAGCTCGTTTAAAAGTGCGTAGCATGAACCCACGAGCTCCTATCCTTTATGGACTACCCAAATCCATAAGGACGGGCTGCCGTTTCGTCCAGTGATTTCGTGCATAAACTCTCCGACCTATTTTTTATGTAAATATATTAACAATATACTTACAGGGATGGCCTTTAGATCGTCAAGAAGTGTTAAGAACACCACCGAATTTATAGATCGAATTAAGACTCACGTAATCAAAAAGGGAAATACACTCTGGTTTCGTTTGATGTAAAAAGTCAATTCACATCCATCCCAACAAAAGAGCTAAAAACAATCTTGAAACGACTGATCGACAATAGCGATTTTGACATACCGACACAAACGGAAGTTTTCGACCTGGTGGAGATTTGTTTGAATCAAAGTTATTTTAGATTTGGAGATAAATTCTACGTCCAAAAAGACGGCTTACCAATGAGAGTACCCACAGCTCCTATATTTGCTGAAATTGTCATGAAGGATGTTTGTTTAGCTCGAACCATCCACTGTTGAAGTTAGTTGATTTTTGGTGTCGTTATGTGGACGATATTTTCTGTATTTATAGAAAGCCGACAACGACGGACATTGTTATCCCTTGTTCATCTAATCAATCGAGAAAAATAAAGACGTCTGCTTTCCATAGCTTCATTCATAGACTCTTTAATGTGTCAATGTCGAGGGAAAATTTCCAGAAAGAAACCAACAATATCCGGAAGATCACAATCTATAATGGTTACACGCTAGATCTGGTTAACAATCTCATCAAAAAGAGTTGGATTATGCGAGAGAGAAGTTTAGTTACTGCTCCTCTTGCTCCCCTAATTGATGATATAACCCTCCGTAAGTTGGGAAGTTGTCAACTATGTGTCGGGGAGCAGCGGAAAAATTGGGCAACGTTTGAAGACATTGGGTTCTGGATCACGGAGGTTAATAAAGTCAATATCGGTTCCTTGCTAACCTTTAACAAGCCTGGGATCGATAAACTTTCTAAAAGTGGGATTTATCAGCTTAATTGCGACACGTGTAATGCGATATATGTTAGTCAAAGCGGTAGGTCCATTAACATTCGGATCAAGGAACACTTGTCTGACGTAGCCAATCTACGTGCGACAACAGGTTTTTCGACTCATTGCTTGGAAGAAGGGCACAATTTGGATAGCAATAGCATCGTGCTGCTACACCAGGCGCATAAGGGACGGTTATTGTCATTATTGGAGACGTTGGAAATTAAAAAGGCCATTTTAAACGGCAAGCACCTAACCAATCTACAACAGGAACTACAAAACTTTAGCTCACCGCTACTGTTTAAAGCTCCGGGCAGTGGTAAACTCAGCCGCTTAAGGGTATTTTAATCCTCTCGGATTAAGCTTTGGCTTAATCTGCATAGGTAAACTCAGCCTGGAAGTCTTAATCCGCTTAAGGTATTTTAATCCTCTCGGATTAAGCTTAGGCTTAATAAACTCAGCCTGGTAGTCTTAAGCGGCTAACATAGGCGCAACTAGGGTCAAAAGTTTGGGGGGCTAAAAAAATGTTTTCAAACATTTAAAATAACGAAAAATTGGGATATTTTGGCGGGCTAACTTTAATTTTGGGGGGCCCCCCCCAGCCCCCCCTAATTGCACCTATGGCGGCTAAGATTAATCAATACTACCAATTTTATAATAAAATCTTAAAAACGTAGTGTTTTTAAAAATGTTTAAAAATATTGAAGAATTTAACAAGATACGCAACCTAACGAGCAAAAACGTGTCGAAAAAAATGGGTCGAGATGTGGACGTTAGCGTTGATTGGTAGAATAGAATAATTATAAATATTCATTCAATCAACGCTGAAGGATAATCAATGTTAACGTCACCTACATCTCGACCCATTTTTTTTCGACACGTTTTTATTCGTAAGGCTGCATATCTTTTAAGTTCTTCAATCAACAATTTAACAAAGTAATATTATGATATGCTGTAATTTGAAGGTTATTGGCTATATTCAGTTTTGAGTCATCTTTTATAAAAAACAAAAATGAAAAAATTGATAAAAAATATATAGTTATTAGGTACATATTACAGTTATCAACTGATGGTTCGCATTTTGGGCTGACATGCGGGAGCGAGTTTGCTCCGAGCAACATACGTGAGCAAATTTGCAACCGACATAATATATATGTGCGTAATATATGAAATCAAAAGAATTTATATATTGCGCACATTTTGCCCACAAGATTTTTTTAGCTCCGAGCAATAAAAGTAATATATGATATGCTGTAATTTGAAGGTTATTGGCTATATTCAGTTTTAAGTCATCTTTTATAAAAAACAGCTTTCTACGATTATTCGTTTTTGAATTGAACTTGACACAAGCTCAGCGCCTATTGATTTGCCCCCTTAACAAAGTAATATGATATGCTGTCATTTGAAGGTTATATTGGCTATATTCAGTTAACAAAAAAATTAAAAAATATTGAAATATTAAAACTACACTACATTACACTGAATACACCCCATTTCGCCGTCCCTAAAAATTTGGACGCTAACCTAAGGTCCACCGTGGATTGTTAATGGTGCCTTCATTAAAAATAAATCGATTTCTACCACTAACCTAAACTCGCACTGTTCGAGCTCTCTTTTAACGGTCCCCTCATGAAAAAAAATCGTTTTCTAACACTAACCTCGACCGGTGTAATTCTCTTTTCAAGGTCCTTTCATAAAAAAAAATCGTTTCCTAACACTAACCAAAGCTCGACCGGTGAATCTCTCTTCACGGCCCCCCTATTAAAAAAATCGTTTCTTACCACGACTAACCTAACCTCGACCGGTGAATCTCTCTTTTCACGGCCCCCCTATTAAAAAAAAATCGATTCCTACCACTAACCTAAGCTCGACCGTTGGAACTCTCTGTTCACGGTCCTCTTATTAAAAAAAATCGTTTCCTAGCACTAACCTAAGCTCGACCAGTGGAACTCTCTTTTCACGGTCGTTTCATTAAAAAAAATCGTTTTCTAACACTAACCTAAGCTCGACCGGTGAATCTAGTTTTTAACGGTCCCCTCATTAAAAAAAAATCGTTTCCTTACACTAACATAAGCTTGACCGATGGATCTAGCTTTTCACGGTTCCCTCATTAAAATAAATCATTAGCTAACACTTACCTAAGTTCGGCCAGTGGATCTCTCTTTTCAATGTAATATGCGCTTTTCAATATCATAACTTTTCCTCGTTGGCTAACTATCTCTTTGACAATCTCCATTGTATGTGATGAACTGTATTTCGGTTTAAACAAAACTTCTAACTAACTTTTAACTTTACTAACTTCTTAGTCCTTACACTACACTACATTATACTAGTACCGTTGCTAGTACTGCGTAAAAGTACCAAACATATGATATTTGGGCCACCCTGTATGGCAATTATTAATTAACTAACCGTCCTAACCTAAGGTAGGTACGGTCCTGGAATAGGCAGCCATCTGATATTTGGGGCGACCCTGTATGGCAAGGCTTAGGTATTTACCGGCTGAGTTTACCTGTGAAGATTAAGGCAGAAAATTTCTAGCAGGCTGAGTTTACCTAGTAGGATTAGTAGCCTTTCTGTTAAGCGGCTGAGTTTACCATCGCCCAAAGCTCCTTAGGGATTGGAGGTGACCTTGATCTTCCGTTTAGTAACCTCTAAATTTAGTTTTTGAGCCACCCTGTAATGATGATTTCCGAAAATTTGACGATTGGTAGTATTGGTAGTATCGTATAAACATTAGCATTGTTTATAATAAGGATTGTGTTGGTGGTGGTATTTTTGTAATTATTGTAAATGTAAAAATTTTTGTGGTTAAGGTCCTAGAACCTAGATCAATAGGAATAAATAATAAAATTCAACAGATGTCACTAGTTGTATTATGATATTTCATTGGTATGTTTTATTGAGATTTATTGATATTTACTTCTGATTGGTTAAAATTTGAAATTTCATGTATATTGCTTCATTTCTTGTGTCAAGTTCAACTCAAAAACGAATAATCCTAGAAAGCTGAAATTTTCAGAATATACTTAAAATATGATTTTACTTAACGTAAGCTATTTTATATTTATAACTAAAGTGCATTTTATTGAAAACGGCTAGAAAATTTTTGTTATATTAATTTCTTTTAAATAAAAAATAGCTTATGTTAAGTAAAATCATATTTTACGTATATTCTGAAAATTTCAGCTTTCTACGATTATTCGTTTTTGAATTGAACTTGACACAAGCTCAGACCCTATTGATCTGCCCCCTTAAGAAGATACTTGAAAAAGAAGTGGGTGATCCCTTCAAAACAATATTGTCGTAGTGTATTAATAAATTGTTTTTAATTTATTATATCTAGTTTGTGCAAGCAGATATTTTGCCGAAAAATATTTTCAACGTAAAAACCATGTAGCTACTTGGAACGACAACAGCAATTGTACATGTAATTGAATTTCAAAAACGTTGTCTGCCCCATGATCATATTTTGTTAATTGTCAAAGAACAAGATAAGCCTAATGATTCTAATACCATCGATAAACTTATTTTAGCAGAAATATCCAATGTAGTAACTTTCCCAAGATTGCATGGAATTGTGATGAAACATTATATGGTTCGTAGACCGTGTGGAGCAGAGAGGTTAAATTCCCCCTGCATAGTTGACAGAAAATGTCCAATGGGATTTCCGAAAGATTTTCAAGAAGTAACATTGGCAAAGTCCAAATTACTTCGTTTTCTCATGTGCGATCTATTTAAGTAATTGTTACGATCGGCCAACCTTTTAAATGTAGTATGCCACCCACTTCCTACCACCACGCCATCATCATCGACATCTTTGAATTGTTGAGGATGCTTGTCGATCATTTTCTTTGCAATAATTTGAAATACTTTAGTGGGTGCATAGGTTTTGATTTGTCGTACCGCATCAACAATAATATTGCAAGCTAAAATAATAATGTTCCCTGTATTTACTTCCCTTTTGACATTCTGACGTTACAATAGGGGACATGTGATTCCATGGTATATCAAACTTTTCTCATAAATCCTCCGACACGGTTGCATTTGCAGATTCCAAATTTTCAATTAATGGATCTGAATGGATCGTCTTACACTTTTGCGTTTTTAATTCGTGAACTGCTTTCTACACTTGGTTTCGAGGAATTGAAAAAAGCAAAATCCAGCTCACCATCGCTGGAACAGCATCGAACACATTTTAATAATAAACAAATTACAAGATAATATGTTTTTCTTGAGAATGATAGAAGAAATCGTGTACTCGACCATGTGAATTCCGGCATTGATGCTCAAGATCCAATTATCTTCAATGAAAGTGAAGTTAATAATTCAAAGGACAAGTTATTCAAAGAAAAATTATTTTAAGAAATATTTCGATTATATTGATCCACTCTATATATATTTTGATAATTCAACACGGATAAAGCATCAAGACCAAAAATGTATTACGTTTCTATTTTAAAAACAATAAAAGTCTTACTGCAAAATTATATTGTTTATGATTATTGCTCATTAGATCTAATAATAATTATAATTCTACAATTTTTACAGATATAAGGATATAACAGATGGAAAATCTTTTCAAAACAATTTATTTTTCAAAGAAAATCTTAAAGTGCTTCGGATAATTCTGTACCAAGATGCCTTTGAAATTTGTAACCCTTTATGATCTTCTACACCTTTTGCAGCTGTAATTCAGATTTGTCAAATTATATTCAGAAATCGTTAATTGTTATTCAGATTTGTCAAATGATATTCAGAAACCGTCAAATGTAATTCAGGGCCGTTCAAGAGTTGGTGAGAGAGCAGTTCATACTTCCAGTTGCAAGAGGTCCTAATATTCATTTAATTGGAGCAATTTCTGTGGCTGGCATTGTAGCTATGGAACGCAGAAGAGGTTCGTTTACTTCACAACTAGCAAATGATTGGGTAACGAGATTACTGCAACGATGGCAAGATATGGAAAATCAACTGTCAGATTTAGTACTTGTTGTAGACAACGCGCCTTGCCATTCAAGACTGGAAGCGGTCTTTGATGGGAAGGCAGCAACCCTGCGGCTAGGACCTTACTCTCCAATGCTAAATCCCATTGAATATATTTGGTCGAAAATCAAGGCAGAAGCTAAATGCAATATTCGAATTCCCAATGTCGCAGGGTCTAATCTAATGGAACAAATATTGGTCTACTTAGAGGAAATAATAGATCAAGCCAAGGATACCGTAATTGGAGGCGATTGTGCTCGTGCTGCGCAACACTGCACAATACATCAAGCGACATTTGAATTAACCCATGTAGCACACAATGTTGGCGCAATATTGGGCCAATATAGAATCTTGACGCAATATTGCAAGATTCAGCCAATCTTGGTCAAATATTGTTTTCCGATATTGGGCCAATATTGATTTACAATATTGGGGTTTAAAATATAATAATAGATTCTATACAGTCAAAATAAAAGCTATAGCATGTGACGCACCTGCCAGGGCATTTATTAAATGTATTAAAGGTCACACTGGATATTTTGGTTGCGAAAGATAAGTAAAGGGAGCATTGTAGATCGTAAACTTGTATATTCGAATGAAATATTTGAGCCAAGAACTGATTCAAATTTTCTCGATCAAACACAACCTGATCATCATTTGAAACAATCTCCTTTAATTAAAATTCAAGATTTTAAATTTATCAGTTATATACCCTTAGATTCTATGCATCTTGTGTTCCGGGGGGTTACAAGAAAACTTATAAATTTTTGGATAAAATTATCGTCACAGTTTAGAATTCTTCCAGCATTTAGAAAAGAAATGTCAGTAAGATCATTAACTTGTGGTAAAACTGTTCCAAGTGAATTCAACAGAAAACCACGGAGCTTTGATGAAATTGATAGGTGGAAAGCCACAGAGTTTCGCTTTTTTTTACTCTACAGTGGTCCAATCATTTTAAATAACTTCCTTTCCGTGAGAGAATACAATAATTTTTTGCATTTAAAGGTTGTGTTTAGAATATTAAGTAAAGGAAAATATGAAATACATATAATAGGCGAAATGTAGTTCAACTGATTGAAACATATTGTCTTAATTTTGAAAATATATTATGGACTTTCTGAAATGGTGTATAACATTCATTCGGTCAAACATTTAGTAGTTGATACAGTAAAGGCAAATTTAAAGTTAGAAACAATAAGTTGTTTTCCGTTCGAGAATTTGCTTGGTAAACTATTAAAATTATTGAGAACTCCTAACAAACCATTACAACAGATGATACGGAGAATTTACGAACGAGAAAATGCTAACTTTAGTTGTATTCCTATACCTGAATTTTGTATTAAAAAAATTAAGTTGGACGAAAAAAATTTTTATATAATAACACAAGATAATGTGGTTGCCAAGGTGATCAAAATTTTAGATCAATCCTTTATAATAATTAATATGTTCAATGACATTACAAATTTTTTCAAGAAACCTCTACCATCGATGCAAGTTGGATTTTATCAAGTATCAAATTTAGGAGAATATCAATACACCATCTCAACAAAAGAAATAAAATCCAAATGCTGGGTGATTAAATTTGAAGATTACTTTGTAGCAGTAGAACTACTGTATTATTAATATTATACAATAGTTATAATTATTGTATTTTTTCTTGTTGTATTTTTGTTTGTTTTCTATAATAAGTTTAAATAAAACAATTTAATTATTATTGTTTTTTTTTTCTAAAACAAAAAAAATAGTAAAATATAGACTGAAAAATATTTAAATTTTTCAGAACAGCATCATATTTTGCATAACAACTTATTAAATCAGATATGTCCCGAAAAAACAACCTGACCCCTGAAAGCAAACAATTTTAAGCAAATTGGTATATGCCCCTTGTAGGTTAGTGTTTAGAGTAGACGGCACTAATACAATTCTAAATATCTATCGCAGGTTCGAACCCCGGTCGGATCCGTTCAGGTACTTCTGGTTCAGGTAAGAAAAAAAATCTTCAAATTTAATTTTCAGATTCGCATAAATGATTGGCGCTACAACATATCCATGGACACTAGTAGAAACATTTAATTAAAATTATGTTCTTCAGATACACTAACTTAATTTAGGAGCTATAATTGCAATATAGGAAATTAAACAAATAATATTCAAACTAAAAAGAAATTAGTAAGTAGTAACACATTTACCTTTAATAACCTTTAGTGAATGCACTATAAGTAAATTTAAAAAAAAAATAATAAACAAATAACACCAAACTAAAAAGAAATTTGTAAAAATAATTAATTTTTTTGTAATTGCAATTATTGGCCCAACATTGGAAATACTCGTACATATTGCACCAATATTGGAAATCAATATTGCACCAATATTGGAAACCAATAAGACGTTAATGAAATAAATATAGACATTCAAAACAAGATAAGTGGCCATCACACAATTACGCATACAAGTCCATTGATTGCGTTTTGGATACCGATGAAGTTGTGAATTACCCAACTGAATTTTTAAATTCCCTTGATTTGCCAGGAACTCCACCACATATTCTGCAACTAAAATTTGGTGCTCCAATAATTTGGATTGTAATGGCACAAGGTTGGCAGTGAAAACATTAATAAACAATATCATCGAAGCAACTATCTTAACAGGTAAATACAAAGGAGAAATTGGTTTGGTATGGTTATGTCATTCCTGTTAAATATTGTTAACTTGATGGTGGTTCAAGGTTCCTGCAGTACGATAGTGGAATCGATGACACTCAAAGAATGCTAATATTTGCTACAAATAATGGGATTGAATATCTCAAGAATTCAAATAGTTATTTCCAAATGTACACTTTGCATATTCAAAAGGCCAGCTTTAGCGTACCACGAATTTTTGCCCTGCTTCCCGATAAATCTCAAAATTCTTACAGCAGGTTTTTTTAGAATACTAAGAGAACTCATTGAAGACGCGGAACCGGAGAATGATGATGGACTTTGAAAAAGGTGCCATCAACGCTTATTCAGAAATATTTCCAAACACTAAGGATGAACTATCATTAGAAAGAGATGTAATAATATGGGGACACAAAGTAGTGATACCGAAAAAATTTAGGCAGAAATTATTGCAAGAACTGCACGAGACACATAGTGGAATTTTGAAGATGAAAAGTAAGGCTAGATCATATTTCTGGTGGCCAAATTTAGATGCAGAAATTGAAATGCAAAATCATATGAAATATGCAATCAAAATCGATCAAATCCACCCAAATCAACAGTGTTAAAATTTAACACAACTGCAGAAGTTTTCGAACGAGTACACTTGGATGTATTTAGCCCACTGAAAGGCAAAATGTATTTAGTTTTGGTGGATGCATACAGTAAGTGGCCTGAAGTGGTGGAAATGAAACAAACAACAGCGAGTTATACGATCGATGCTTTAAGAAGAATTTTTGCATTCGGAATACGAAAACAAATAGTTTCGGACAATGATTTTAAGCAATTTTGCAGAGCAAACGGCATTAAACACAGTTTAAGTCCACCATACCATCCGGCTTCAAACGGGGCCGCAGAAAACACAGTAAAGCTTATGGCCTCTACAATGATCAAACGTATTAACAAAACTTTTAGAATGTACGGATTTTAATGTTGTTGATGTCATCACTTGTATAAAATCCAATGTCTTTTTGCTTGGTTTCATCAGGAATAGTGAGACGGAAATAGATGATTTGATAGAGAGAGCAAACAAATTTGCAGGTAAATTAAATACTGATTGTGAGAATTATTTTAACAAGCATAGTAGACGTCGCATCGTGTGGCACCCAACGGATTGGACGAAAATCAACATACCCAAGTGGTTCACAACCTGAATTCATTTAATCGACAGGAGGTTTTGTTGATATTATAATTATCATTATACAGGGTGTCCCCGCACTCACTTTACATAACTTAGGTGGTGATAGAGGACACTTTTCTAAGAATAATATTTAACAAAAATTTTTTTCTAAATTCAAACCCTCGAAAGTTAGGCCCCTTTAAAGCATTTTTTTAAATTTTCACCTTCACGTGGCCATAGCCCCAAAAATATTGATTTTTCAGTAAAAATTGTTTACTACTTTTTTAAAGAGCGTGAAATAATCTACAAACTAGATTCATACCTTTTATTGTCTAAAATCAACGGCTTTCGAGTTATGAATTAAAGTATGTTAGAAAATGTCGAAAAATTTGAGCTTACTTTTTTTTTGGTTTTTTTCAAAACCCTGTATCTTTTAAACGAAACATTTTACAAAAAATCTGACGCCCCATTCCGGATAGGAAATTTAACGGACTACAACTTTTGTCTAGTAAAATTTTTTGAAAAACCAATCCATTTCACAGAAAATCAGAAAATAACTAACAAGGCAGCTACAAAACATCAAATTAAATTCACAAAATTTTTATTTTTTTTGAAAAATTATTTTATTAATTAATTTTAAATTATTACATTAATAAAGTAATTGTTGAAAATGACCACCCTCATTTTCAATACACAGTCGTGATTGTTTTAGAAGATGTTTGTCGAAAAAAGGCGATTTTTCGACACTTTAATCGCAGAAATTCGAATTTTTGACACTTTTCACACTCGTGATCGACCGGTCAATCCCTCGACCTTGTTGACCACCCCTGCTATAATGGCTCTTAACAAAAAAGGAAATTTTATAAATAATACTATAAAGCATATTTTAAAACGAGCACGACTGTGTATTGAAAATGAGGGTGGTCATTTTCAACATTTACTTAAATAATCTAATAGTTTAAAATTAATAAATAAAATAATGTTTCAAAAAAAATAAAAATTTTGTGAATTTAATTTTTTGTTTTGTGGCTGCCTTGTTTATTATTTTCTGATTTTCTGTGGAATGGATTGGTTTCTCAAAAATTTTTACTAGACAAAAGTTGTAGTCCGTTAAATTTCCTATCCGGAATGGGGCGTCAGATTTTTTGTAAAATTTTTCGTTTAAAAGATACAGGGTTTTGAAAAAAACCAAAAAAAAGAAAAGCTCAAATTTTTCGACATTTTTTAGCTTACTTTAATTCATAACTCGAAAGCCGTTGATTTTAGACAATAAAAGGTGTAAATCTAGTTTATAGATTATTTCACGCTCTTTAAAAAAGCACTAAACCATTTTTACTGAAAAATCATTATTTTCGGAGCCATGGCCACGTCAAGATGGAAATTAAAAAAAATGCTTTAAAGAGGTCTAACTCTCGAGGGTTTGAATTTAGAAAAAAAATTTTGTTAAATATTGTTCTTAGAAAAGTGTCGTCTATCACCACCTAAGTTATGTAAAGTGAGTGCGGGGACACCCTGTATAGATACTCTTTCAAAGTTATTATCATCTAACGTACAAAGTTGTATAAATAGTTTAAAACTGTTAAAATTTTCGAGTTTCCACTAAATAGGCAAAATTTGAAGAATAAAAATATCATTGCGTTATTAGAAATTTTTCCGGATCAAAGCAATGTGCCAAGCATGGATGCGTTGCAGGCAGAACTCAAAATTATACTTGATATCTGCAAAAGTGCTACAAAAATGGAAGATATTCTTACTCAATCACGCAAGATGAAATGGCTCAAATTGGCTTTTGAAGTAGCTCAGTTATTGAATATATTTAAAAACGCTAAAAAATGTCCAGCTGTGAAAAGTTGAATAAGATAAGTTCACCAAGTGATGACTGCCAAAAAGTCTTTAACTTGGATAATTATATTCCTTTTGTTGACCAAAGCAGTGTTACGAAAATAATTTTGACATTATAGGTTAAAACTGAAAAAAACGAGGCAGAGTCTTATAAAAACTTATTGGAAAAATTTGAGACTATATTTTTTCTTTATTGTTATGGAAACAAAAATTTTAACAAATTAATATGGACACAGTTTCAAAATTACTTCAAATTAAACATCAAAATCTTGAAGATGCTTTCAAATTGCTAATTGAGCATACGAAAAACCAAAACAAATGTGCGAAAACTTTTATATAATAAAAAGTGAAGCTATTGTAGTATGTCTTGGGTTTAAAGCAGTGGTTCTCAAACCAGTTATTATCTAATATGTGCTTGATTTGCAAAAAAAAACTTTTACGAATGAAACCTTCTAAACTGCCAGTCATTTGACAAAATGGATAAGGATTTGTCAAATTTTCAACAATTACAAGCAAATTATCCAAAGCGCTCAACAATAACAAATCTTTTTGCGCCGTCTTCAAAAGAAGGTAATGGGGGCTTTCAGTTTAATTAGCTTTAATTCAGATACTTTCTGAATGAAAATATGTGAAAGTAGGTGACTATCCCAAAAGCAAAAGTTACAAAATATTCGGTGTGCATACGGTTTGATCCCTAGATTTGCCTACGCAAACTTTTAACTATGACCCGTTGACCTCGCGATATCAACACCTGAAGAATATTCCCATAATAAGCTATGACGCTATAAACGCCAAACCTAGAATTCTGATTGGTCTAAACAACTATACGCTTTGAATTCCGCTCCAAGTTAAAGAAGGAAGTCCTTGAGAACCAATTGTTGCAAAAACACGACTAGGCTGGACTGTCTTTGGCTCACACGAAACTGCCAGAGCATCTTGTAACGTCGAACAGCACCATTTTCATGCCTGTAGCTGTGCGTCCGATAACGAACTCCACGAGCAAATTAAAGAATTCCTTTCGACAGAAAATTTCGGGGTCAGAAAGTTAGAATCGCCATAATTGTCCAATGACGACCAACGAGCTACTGAAATTCTGAAAAGGACGACACTCGTTGTTCACTCGCTGAGAAAAAACTCCTGTTGGATGGCTATTTGCAATTTTGTTGTTTATCGAATGGTGCCAAACCGTTTATTCAACTGTCAGAAGATAACCTTCGTCTGCGTTCAGACTACGAGCTATCGCAGCAAATGGCAGATCAATTCTGGCGACGATGGATCAAGGAATATCTTCCTATGCTGACGAGAACAACGAAGTGGTTCGGCAAAACTAAGCCCATCTAAATTGGCGATTTAGTGATTATAATGGACGACAAACATCGCGATACATGGAAGAAAGGGAAGGTGATCGACGCTATTAAAGGCAAAAATGATCAGGTCCGACTGGTCGTAGTTAAGACGCCAAAAGGAACGTATACAAGAGCCGCGGCTAAAGTTGCTGTCCTAGATGTCAAGGGTAAACTAAAATCTGAGTAGAAGTTCAGTGTACTGAAGGGGAGTATGTTACGGAAACTTCACCACCAATTTAGTGATCTTACAATTTCTATCTTACCGATGGTCATAGATACCAAAATACAAATACGGGCTATTTAAAAGTCAGTTACAGTATACACCGATAAGAGCAGAAATTGTAAGTGAATTTACTGTTATTATCTTATTATTATTGAGATTATATTTTGTAGCAATTTTTCAACGTAAGTTTATGATAGAAGAATTAAAAGAATTATTAGCAATAGCCGTTACTCTTTTAATTATTAAAAGTCAAAACAGTTCGAAATATTCCCGCCACCGACGGCGACGTAACACTCACAACACCTAGGGAACGCTTAGTAGATTTAATAGTTGCCCAAAATAAAACCGTACTAGGAATTGCTACAGCTATTTTTCAAAGTCTTACAAATAAGAATATCGACATCAAAAAGTTAGCATTTCAATCTGTTGGTTTTGCGGCGTCAATGTCCGGACAGTTTAATGGCAAACAGAAACATATTTCGGATTTGGTGGGACACCATCTACCTTTCGTTGCTTGTCAAGCTCATCGAACAAACACTGCTGTTGAACATAAGTTGTAATGTGAGCAAAATCGCTGGTGATTTATTTGGTACAATTACGTTAGAAGAGTTGTATGTTTTTCTCACATCAAGTATAAAGAGATTCTAACTTTTCATAGATAAAGTAGACAGCTTTACAACTCAAAAAACTTTCAAAAACTCGGTGGACGGCTCGAACAGAATCAGTTGACACGACACAGTAAACAAGTCATTAGAGATGACAATTGATTTACAATACTCGAAATGCCTAATTCAAAACAAAGTGATGCCTTTTAAGGGCTATTTTAAATTGTAAAAAAAACAACTGAACTAAAATCATTTTTGGGGATGATAAATTACTATTCAAAATTTATTGCAAATATTACAGATATTGTCGTGAATAATTTCAACATCCAAATTTATGATAATTATTACCAAATTAAAAATAAGATTAAGTTATATTAAAAATTGAAATTATTCACACGAAGCATTGAACTCCAGGTTGGTTGAACTTTCAACGGTTTCCGTTAGGAAGTTCAATTAACTACAGTGCAATTTATAAAATGCAATAATGCAATTAAAAGCAAATAACTTGTGGCGTGACCGGATCCACGCAAGCAAACTATACCCGGGTTCATCGATCAGGCGATTGGAAAATCAGGTGGGAGTCGATCACATAAATATGGCAAATCAATGAGTGAGGGGGAGTTATCGTCAGTGAGAGTGCTAGCGAGTGCCCGTATCGTGGTGTCGAGGGTCGGTTTGTTAGCAAGCTTACTAGTGATCGCTACCCTTCCTTGAAATCGCCATTCAAAGTCAAGAATAGAAAGATGATCTTATTAATGTAAGTTAATTTTGAATATTTGTTAAACTTGAACATATTGGGAGAATTAGTTAATAAATGTATTAAATGAATAAACCTGGTGTTATTTGACTAAATGAGAAAGCTACCCCCCTTTGGAACCAACATGGAACATTTTTGGTAATTATAGGTACCAAGTATTAGGGCCCTAGGGCAACAACGGCCTTAAATACGACAATATTGTAAAAAAAATTACTTGTAAAAAGCAAGAAATTCGGTGGAATGAGTAGTGTCAAAAATATTTTGACACGATACCATAAAACTTCTTGGAAAATACGAAAATGCCACAATCATATTTGGTTCAACAAGGAGTGTTTACGTAAAGGCCTTGTTCCCAACTACGCAATGGTTTATTTGAAGTCGGCGGATCGGGGAATGCAGAACATTATTAAGAGAACAAGACGTACGGTGATTAAACAAGCAGTCCGTAACTTGCATGCTGTTTGGCCTGAATTAGCCTTAGGACTACCTTATTTTGTACTCTTACCGTTTCTAGATTCTATCCAACAGAAAGTAAACCATCATTTACATCGTTTGACCCTCAAAAATAAGTTATTGAAGCTTTCAACCTACCACAATCGGCATCGGATTCAACAACCTTCAAGGACAGTGGTAAATGGGGATACGTTCAATTTTTATGACAGAGTGGTGAATTTATCGACCTCGGTTTTGGACATACATACGTCAACACGATTTACTAAGTAAAGGTTTAAAATATTCACCTAATATACCGATATCGAAAACAGATCTTGAATTATTAGGCGTTTACACCGAACTGAACATCTCGAAATTAGACAATCCTTCCAATTATGAGAAAGAAACGTGTGCGAACATGATTATTTCGAATAATACACAAGTGAGGAAACATACCATGGACGAAATGAAGATCATCAAGTCACTAAAAAGGAAATGTATGGATGAAGATTTGGTGATTTGTAAAGCCGACAAAGACAATACAGTGACGATTTTAAATGGTCAAGAATATAGGTCAAAAATGAACGAATTGGTTAGCGATACCATGGTTTTTGATGAAATACCAAATGATCCAACCAATAAATTCAATAAGGAAGTTTATGAAATCGCCAAACAAATTAAATTGGCACTACCGGTGGAAGCTTGTTTTAAAGTGCGTATCATGAACCCACGAGATCCTGTCCTTTATGGACTACCCAAAATCGATAAGGACGGGCTGCCGTTTGGTCCATAAACTCTCCGACCTATTTTTTATGTAAATATATTAACAATATACTTACAGGGTTGGCCTTTATAGAATTTATAGATCGAATTACAACTCACGTAATCAAGAAGGGGAAATACACTCTGGTTTCGTTTGATGTAAAAAGTCTATTCACATCCATCCCAACAAAAGAGCTAAAAACATCATGATCATGTATTTTCGAATCTTATTAGACGTTGGAAATGGTCAAATTGCAATCGAACATACAACAGGATTATAACACTGGTGGACAATTTTTGTGTAATAACGAAAAACTAAAAATGTTGTTTACCAAAGAGCATTGCAATAAATATATAATCACATTTTTTAAATATTTCAAACCTTTTACTCATTTCAAATTTATTGTATTCATTACTAAAATAATAAAAAAAGTATTATATTTTTAGTGACTCGGTATCCCGCTAGTCTGATCATAAAACGCATTCATGAGCATAGTCATACATCGATAGCTGCAAATGTTGAGAAGATAGTGGCTTTGCATAACATGAAAGTAAAAAGTGAATCTTCCCAAAATTCGACTCGAGATATTTTGGGCACTGAGCTTACAAATTTAAATGATTCTGCAATGCCAACATTACCTAAATTTACTTCCATGAGTCGAAATGTCAGACGATGGAGACAAAATCAAACTGCGCTCCGGTAATTCCACAAGAACCGTGGTTATGTCATTCCTGTTAAATATTGTTAACTTGATGGTGGTTCAAGGTTCCTGAAGTACGATAGTGGAATCGATGACACTCAAAGAATGCTAATATTTGCTATAAATAATGGGATTGAAGATCTCAAGAATTCAAATAGTTGGGCTGGAGATGGAACTTTTAAAAGTTCCCCAAGTATTTATTTCCAAATGTACACTTTGCATATTCAAAAGGCCAGCTTTAGCGCAACACGAATCTTTGCCCTGCTTCCCGACAAATCTCAAAATACTTACAGCAGGTTTTTTAGAATACTAAGAGAACTCATCGAAGACGCGGAACCGGAGAATATGATGATGGACTTTGAAAAAGGTGCCATCAACGCTTATTCAGAAATATTTCCAAACACTAAGGAAGGATGAACTATCATTAGAAAGAGATGTAATGATGTAGGGACACAAAGTAGTGATACCGAAAAAATTTAGGCAGAAATTATTGCAAGAACTGCACGAGACACATAGCGGAATTGTGAAGATGAAAAGTAAGGCTAGGTCATATTTCTGGTGGCCAAATTTAGATGCAGAAGATTTAGAAGCTATTTCGCAGGGCAAACGGCAATAGACACAGTTTAAGTCCACCATACCATCCGGCACCAACGGGGCCGCAGAAAACACAGTAAAGCTTATGGCCTCTACAAGGATCAAAAGTATTAACAAAACTTTTAGAATGTACGGATTTTAATGTTGTTGATGTCATCACTTGTA
Organism: Rhagonycha lutea; assembly: GCA_958510855.1. Lineage (NCBI taxonomy): Eukaryota > Metazoa > Arthropoda > Insecta > Coleoptera > Cantharidae > Rhagonycha > Rhagonycha lutea. The sequence continues at coordinate 17,449,547 of OY294039.1, read as the reverse complement.
CAAAATCCACTGTGTTTTCGCTTGGTTTCATCAGAAATAGATGATTTGATAGAGAGAACAAAAATATTTGCAGGAAAATTAAATATTTATTGTGAGAATGATTTTAACAAGCATCATAGACGTCATAGCGACAAAAGGTCGATGTAGCATTTATTAATTTGTTGAATGATTTGCGAGTAGGTATGAAGACAAGTAGTCATATTCAGTGGATCATGTCCAAATTGCAAGATAACGATATTGGTGAATTTTTCGTTGAAAAGGCTTTTCGTGTGCATCCGACGATTCGTCAAGTTGACGTTCACAATCAAGCAGTGCTTGACCACTTTGGGAGAAAAAATGTTAGCATGTCCACCATCATTGCACAAGACAAAATTGTTGACACTACTCGCAAGATGGAAAACGTAGATTTGGCAAGAGTTATTCCATCTGACATTAACAAGACCGGTGCATTACCCAAACAATTGACGATTTTTATAGGTGCTAAAGTAATGCTTCGCTACAACGTTAACACTGATGGAAGGGGTCTTGTCAATGGTGCTATGGGCGAAGTTTTAGAAATTACCTGGCCACACTTTCGCAGGGCGCAGATGTACGATGAAGACATCCCATTTGGGCTAATCGATTTCAAAAACATCGGAATACATCGCATAGAACCAATGTCAGTTCAATTCCCAGCCAAATATTCCTTCGGCACTGCCGAACGACGAATGCTACCACTTATTTTGTTCTGGTCCTCTACTGTGCACAAAATGCAAGGAACTACGGTCGATCGAGCTGTCATTTATTTGTGATCAGAAATATTTTCACCTGGACAGGCGTATGAGGACGACTCCTTGAGTCGTGTACGATCTCTTGAAGGACTTAAACTTGAGGAACTAGATTGCGCTAAACTAACATCTGGCGTGCAATAAAAAAGATATTCTTACTCAATCACGGAAGATGAAATGGCTCAAATTGGCTTTTGAAGTAGCTCAGTTATTGAATATATTTAAAAACGCTAAAAAATGTCCAGCTGTGAAAAGTTGAATAAGATAAGTTCACTAAGTGATGACTGCCAAAAAGTGTTCAACTTGGATGATTATATTCCTTTTGTTGACGAAAGCAGTGTTACGAAAATAATTTTGACATTATAGGTTAAAACTTAAAAAACCGAGGCAGTCGGTCAAGGCAAAACTTATTGGAAAAATTTGTGGAAACAAAAATTTTAACAAATTAATAATGGACACAGTTTCAAAATTACTTCAAATTAAACAACAAAATCTTGAAGATGCTTTCAAATTGCTAATTGAGCATACGAAAATCCAAAACAAATGTGCGAAAATTTTTATTTAATAAAAAGTGAAGCTATTGTAAGTCTTGGGTTTAAAGCAGTGGTTCTCAAACCAGTTGTGCTTGATTAGCCACAAAAACGTTTACGAATGAAGCAATGAAGCCTTCTAGGCTACAGGATCATTTGACAAGAATACATTTTAACAAAAAGGATAAGGATTTGTCCTATTTTCAAGGATTACTAGCAAATTATTATCCAAAGTGATCAACAATAACAAAACTTTTTGCGCCGTCCTCAAAAGAAGGTAATGGCGGACTTCAAGCGTCCTATAAGATTTGATTGTTAATTGCAAAGGCCTTAAAACCGCACACTATTGGAAAAGAGCTTATCTTGCAGACAATAAAAGAGGTAATCACTGCCGTGCTTCACAAACCAACTTCAGACATTATAAAAAAGATACCGTTGAATAATTCTTCTGTACAAAGGAGATTTGATGAGATGGCTGATAGCGTCGAACGTTTATTATGCAATTATTTGAAGACATGCCGATTCAAGAAGAATTCAACTTGCTTGTCAAGAATTATTATTTGCTAAATGTTTGCAAACTGATACAAAGGGAGAATATATATTTAATACCATGAATGAGCTTTTCAAAAGAAAGAAATACCCATTCATAACATATTGTCTGCTGCTCCAGCAATGACAGTGCGCCATAAGGCGAAGCAATTCATTGAATGACAGATTGTTCAGCAAGCTTTGTAGTGAAAATGATGAAGATTTCAATCGTTTGCTGCTTCATACAGAATTTTGTTGGTTATCTAAAGGCAATTGCCTTAATCTATTTTACGATTTATTTGATTCTGTACTTGGATTCCTAGAAACGAAGGACGAGGCCGGAATTCGCATGGTCGAGTACACGATTTCTTCTATCATTCTAAAAAAACATATTATCTTGTAATTTGTTTATTATTAAAATGTGTTCGATGCTGTTCCAGCAATGGTGAGCTGGATTTTGCTTTTTACAATTCCTCGAAACCAAGTGTAGAAAGCAGTTCACGAATTAAAAACGCAAAAGTGTAAGACGATCCATTCAGATGCATTAATTGAAAATTTGGAATCTGCAAATCCAACCGTGTCGGAGGATTTATGAGAAAAGTTTGATATACCATGGAATCACATGTCCCCTATTGTAATGTTACAATGTCAAAAGGGAAGTAAATACAGGGAACATATTATATTAGCGCAATATTATTGTTGATGCGGTACGACAAATCAAAACCTATGCACCCACTAAAGTATTTCAAATTATTGCAAAGAAAATGATCGACAAGCATCCTCAACAATTTAAAGATGTTGATGATGATGGCGTGGTGGTAGGAAGGTGGTGGCATACTACATTTAAAAGGTTGGCCGATCGTAACAATTACTTAAATAGATCGCACATGAGAAAACGAAGTAATTTGGACTTTGCCAATGTTTCTTCTTGAAAAGGATTGAGGACAGACCTTTATAGCATTTTCAATCAAGTCAATCTCAAATTACAAGGCGATGAATTGAATTTAATTAAAACCAAAAGCATTGTTGCAGCTTTTGTGCAAAAACTTACTCTTTTCAAGCGTAATCTAGGCCGAGGGGAATATGGCAATTTTTCACGTTTAACGGAAGTGGTTCTCGAAAATCAGAATTTATTACCATACTGTTACACTTGGAATTTAAGGGATCCTTTAATGGTTTCGTTATTGATATGCTAGGGACGTATACGCCCAATATAAACGACGCTGAAATTATGAGAATCGTTATGAGGAATCCTGATAGTCTAATTAAACTATTGAAAAAAGATATCTTTGTAGTTGTAGATCAAGGCATTCGTGACGTAATAGATTATTTGGAACAACTAGGATTCAAAGTGTTAATGCCTGCTCTGAAAGGAAAACGGGATCAGCTTACTACAAGTGAGTCCAATCAATCCCGTTTCGTTACTAAAGTTCGTTACGTAGTTGAAGCGGTCCATGGTGACATCAAGCAAAATATAACCTTTTAGATCATAAACTAGATAACAAATTACTTCCAAAAACTAGTTCCTTTTGTCGTATTGCTTGCTTATTGCACAATGAATTCGAAAGAAGACTACACCTTTTGCAGCTGCACTTCACAGAAAATGTGCAAATGCAATAATATTGATGTGCCGGATGGTACTTGTCCTGTTTGCGAAACTTCTATGACTGGCTGTTAAGACGACTGTCCTGGTAAATCCACCTTTATTTTTATTTTGTGTAAACCGACCCTCTTAAGTTAACCTCCGTGTAACTAATGTTGCATAACGCATAGTTGGTAATAAATAATCATGTAACATACACGTTCTCAATAAAGCAGAAAAATCAATCAAGGCATTTATTTAATTATCAATTGTCAAAAGGAGATAACAATACAAGAAACACTGGCTATGAAGCGATTGAAAGGGAACAGTACAAAACAAATTTTTTTGGCTAAAACTTTGAATATATAAAATATAAAACAGCATATCACTGGGTTCGATCTGGTCGTTATGAAATGTATCAAAAAGGAGGCATAAAGCCAAAATGTCTTACCGAAGAACAAATTGATATAATTGTTTCATGGATAGAAGACGATTGTAGATTAACATTGAAGCAATTGAGAGAAAATGTTTTTTCGTTATGCCGGTCTAGAAAATGGGGTTTCACGTCCTCATTTGAGGTATGTAAAGTGCCTTTTTTCACTCCCTAGGGAGTGAAAAGTGGGGGGTCAAGAATTTTCACATCCTAGGGAGTGAAAAAGGGGGGGTCATGAAAAATAACAAAGTTGTAAAAACAACAACATTTTATTAGAGATGTCGATACCGCTCTCCGTGACCAAAGTCGACTTGAGCATCGATAATTTCGACCACAATGTGCTGGCACTGTACGTTTGGTACAGTGAAGAAAGAGGCAGTTGTAAGGCAATTATTTCATATTATTTCAGCATTTCTTGCCAGAATTAAGTTAATGAAGCAAAACATTGGACGGAGTGAATTTTCTCAGTTTCCCAATTTGTCACAAAAAAACTGTCAGGAAGATGACATTTCAACCTACGTTCAACATTTAAATGTCCTCCATTCAGATTTTGAAACTAGGTTTGAGGATGTTTTGACTATGGTAATACCACAGTGGATAATCAATCCATATGGTGACATTGAAGAAACGGATGTCATATTGCAAGAGGAAATGATCGGAATAAGCAGTAACGAAGAACTTAAGGTACAGTTTAGAAACGGATATCAGCTATTCTGGTTTCAAAAAGACATACCTATTACTTATCCGGTATTATGGAATATCGCGAGAAAGTTTCTAATTGCTTTTCCATCCTCATACTTAGTGGAAAGTGATTTCAGCGCGGTTGCCAATCTTTTAACAAAAAAAGAAACAGACTGGACATCAATAACAGAGGAGATTTGAGAGCAAACCTAACTAAATTGATACCAAATGTTGAAAATTTATTATTAAAGCACCAGGCTCATCCCTCCCACTAAAATTTAAAAAAATTATTTTTCCATTAGTTATTTAATGTAAATTTTATGTAAATTAATGTAAAGTTGCTTTAATTTTTATTTTTGTAAAACAAAACATCTGCAATTAACAAGGAATGCATTATGTTTTCAATTGGTACTATTTACACAATACTTGTGTGTATATAAGGACTAATAAGTTAGACATTACAGAGAAGTTTTGGTTGATTGTATCGCAAACCAAAATAAAGTTCATTACGTACAATGCAGAGTGTTAAAGAAATAGCTAGCCAACGAGGAAAAGTTATGCTCTTGGTAGATAACTATAAGTTTTCTTTTAAAGAAGAACTTAAAAGTGGCGAGAAAAAGTGGAGGTGCCAGACTGCCTATTGTCTAGCAAATATTTATACAGTGGGCCCGAAGAACACAATATCGAAATCGAATTTAATTCATAACCATTCGGCATGTGACATTCGCTGATTCGTAACATTCAAAGACAAGTGATTACAAGTGCAGCAAAACGTATAGCTGTGGAGGACATTGGCAGGCAACCAAGTACAATTTTGCATTCCCTTATTGCCAAAGAAGAGTCAACAAATATTACAACAACGGATATGTCATATATTAAGAAGAATATGTATAATGAAAGAAAAAAATTACAACCGGTACTTCCCAAATCAAAAATGGAAGTTCACAATTGGCTAAAGTCAAAGAACCAATTTTTAACTAGTCGTGAGGAAGAATTTCTTTTAATTAACAGCGAAGATTCCAATATATTACTGTTTAGCTGTTTCACAAATTTACAGCATCTTTGCTTAAACGAGAAAATCTATGTAGATGGTACTTTTGAGTACTGCACAAAATTTTTCTTGCATTTGTTCACCATACATGGCTGCCTTAATGGTCATTATGTACCATTGGTGTTTTGTGTGCTACCGGACAAAGCAACAGAAACATACAGAAAGTGTTTTGAATTTGTGACTGAGAAGTGTACGGAATATTCTCTGTCGTTTTATCCAACCGGAATTGTGGCAGATTTTGAGGTGGCTATCCATAATGCAGCCAAAATTGTTTGGCCACAAATTGAAATCATTGGATGCAGATTTCATATAACGCAAGCTTGGTGGAGTACAATTAAAAGATTATTAAACCATATTAAACCCCCAGAGTATGTAATCTGCATTGTTGACAAAGATCAACCAATACAAATCACTTTAGCAGAAATTAATTTGGTTATACAAGGTTAAAAATTTAGATCATTTCAAGCAAATGTTGAAATTTGGGATGATATGCCGCAAAATCAAGTGCGTGCCGCTTGCGAATACTTTTTCAAGGTGAGAGATTTGAATTAAAGTAGAAAATGTTCAAATTAAATGTAAAGTATATCAATTTTTAGATGAATAATAAATTCCCTTTCGTAGATATCTTGTATTTTATTGGTTACAGTTTCAACCTTCCACACTGTACAAACCGACGGAATTGTTTTTTTTTTCTCAAATTAAAGAACTAGAAAATATTCTCAGAAATTTTAATGGAGATAAATTAAAAGTGGGAAAGAATTAGATAAATTCTTTGTAGTAAATTGTTCAAGCTGCGAGAGAGGCACCGTAAGTCTGAATATCCTTGTCCGCGGCTGTTTATTTGATTATTCACAGCTGACCAAAAGCATCTGGTCGTTCCCCTATCCGCAACCCGGGGACGCGCCACGCTGCTGGTTAAGCACCAGGGACGAGAGCAAACAATTTACGATTAGAAGCTCATAACCCCTGGAACGTGGAAAAATGGTGAACGCTTCACGAATATGCGTGTCATCCTTGCGCAGGGACCATGCTAATCTTCTCTGTATCGTTCCAATTTTAGTAGATGTACCGCCGAAGCGAGTACGATTACTTTCACTTGTGATTCTATTTATATAGACAAACGTTCAGTTGGTACTTCTTAAAAATAATTATTAAGATTAACTACTTAAAGAAAGGAAGCACATTATAGGCTAGGTCTACACCATTTACAGTTTTAATTCAGAAAGCGTCAGTGACAATTCAAATTAACGAATACTATCGGCCCCATGGTCGCCTATATGGATAGCTGTGCGAGGCAGAAGTAGAGCCGGCCAGAAGGATTCAAGCTGAACTTTGAACGAGCTCTCAAAGTTAAGTGGAAGGGTGGCTGTAAAGCCAGAAGTTAATCTGAATTACAATTGATGCTTTCTGAATTAAAGCTTGAAATGATGTAGTAATATTGACATTTGCACTAAATGTAGATGGCACTGCACTAAAACAACATGGACAACATAAGTAGTAGCAAATATATTAAACACAGACACCTGCTAAGTTAAATATGTGGTTATATATTGCATTTTGTGGTTTTTACATTGAAAATTGTGGTTTTAAATAAGTTTAGTTTATGTCAGTGTTGTGTTTTTGGACAACCCTGTATTAGTAGATTTGGTTGATTTTTGGTATGCGTGAAATAAAACAGGTGAAAATTTTACGACGTACTTCAAGATCATTTCCGAGAAAGCGCGTAATCAATTTTCGTAATCGTACCTCTGATTCGGATTATCTACTTTTAACTTTATCTAACCAATCCTGGTGAAGATTTACGAAAAGTTTTATTCATTCTTTTATTTATTTAATACGTCAAAATTTTTGCTACCAGATAACACAAATCTCAGGGCTGTGTAGCTACGGAAGATGCAAGTGCCCCTTTGGTTAGCTCGTAGAAGGTTAGAGATAAAGTTATATACGAATTCCTTTACCTTGAAGGTAAATAGATAATACAGGGGGCGCCGAAAAGTTATGCTTCACGAAGCAAAGCGATGATTAGATAGTAAAATGAGCGCCCAGTAGTTTGTTAACCACCCCGTGTATCACGCAATAGTATACTTTAAGACCGGTCTGTTATCGCATATAAATTCGCTCCCTAATACTTATAACAGTAACTGTTGGTTCTATTAGTATTGCGTGTATATAGTTATATTTAGCATACAGATGTTATACACGCTTTTATATAAAACCAATCGGTACAGGACAACTCGGCACCGGGATAACTCGGAACCAGTTGAAAAAAAAACATTTAAAAAAATTAAGGGAATTGTTAGTTTAGCAGGACCGCGATTTTAAAAATTTTCAATGCGTATTCTCATAAAAAACGGTCCAGGCTCAGTCGGATACGAAAAAGGTCCTTTTTAGGGCCAAAAATACTTGAAAAGGGTAACTGATTTAACGACGTTGGATCTCTGTCGTAGGTGGATGTGTTGCCAAAATTGACTCTTTCGCGCGCCGCTCCGCTCCGCTACGCGTTGCACGCTCCGAGCCATTTTGGTAACACTAAACTCATTAAAAACACCCCCCTAGCTACCAACTCAGCAAGTTGTTCTACTAGGAAGGGGATGAATCTCGCATTTTTTCCTGCAAATTCAAGCTCGTAATTTATTACTTTATGAAGGATAATGCTGATCTGCATTCTCGTAGCGTTTGCGTTCTCCAAAGTTTGCATAAATTTCGGAATTTTTTTCAAAAAGTTATTGCAAATTTACGTTTTTTTGTTAATTTAACAATGTTGCTGGGGTTGGAAAAGGGTGCAAAATAGGATTTATTATTTTTTTACTTCTTCTAATGTTGTCTCAAAATTTGAAAACTTTAGGAATTTTTTATACCTTTTTTGCTACAATGACTGGCCTGTTCAACAAAACTCAATCTAATCGGTCGACTTCTTTGGTTATAAAAGTTAAATTTCAAGCAAGGTTGAACCATAGTTCAAGGTTGAAATTAAATTTCAAGCAATTTCATTAGTTAACATTCAAGTTATCCACGTGGAATATAAATTTTTTACTCGTTTCTTAAAAAAACAGACTATATATATTATATTACCAAATTTAAGATCAAATCTAGAATTCACCGATCCTACCCGAAGCCGGGACTATTTGTTACGCCAAGATCGTTGTTACGATCCAGGATTGATGGATCTCGAATTGATCCGAGAACTAATTCTCGACTATTAGTACGGGCATAAGAAATTTAAATAGATCTGGCGACCCCATATCCCTGTTGCAGCGTTTTATGGCAAGCTTCAGCGAAATTATTGGTTCTATCCAGGCCCGTAGCCAGGATTTCATTTCAGGGGAGGGCACTTGTAAGAAGCCTTTTGTAAAATGTAAAATTTTCGGTTGTTCCCCTTCCTTTTTCTTTTCAACATTTCGGGGGGGGGGACGTGCCCCCAAGTGCCCCCCAGGCTACGGGTCTGGTTCTATCAGAGCCAACCAAAGTACGATGATGTAACGAGTAACGACCACATCAACGAACGACCAAGAAATGGTCTTGAAAATTTGATCTTTGGTGCCGAGTTGTTCGTGTCCCAAAACCAATAGATTATTATCAAACAGATTAATGATTATGATTTCTCAAAATAAGATAAGTAAGAGAACGGCCCAAAATATCACGCGCAAAAATTACAAAATTCGCAACAATCTGAAAATATAGACGGCACAAACAAATATCTAACCTTGCGATGTCTTCTGGTTTGATATTGAGGAAGGGGTTGCAAGATGGTAGAACAGCTCAAATTCTGAATGGAATAAATAAATATGGCAGGTGGTAGGGTAGGCCAACTTGGAACTTGGTTGATGTTGTCACCAGGATATAATCACCATATCACCATATAGTCACCAGCGCCAAAAAAACCTAAAAAGGATTAAAGTTAATAACTCCACTTAACAAAATAGTTTAATCACCTCTGGAAGTTGTTTGGGAGTCCAATAATCTTCAATTAAAATTTCGTGATGACCATTCAAAAAGATCTTAAAAGTTTGGAACGATTAATATCCTTCAAAAATGAAGATAAGATCCTCTCGGCAGAAACACTCCAAAAGAAGCCGGTAACCAAAGAGAAATCTCAAAATCGCAGTGACCGAAATTAATCCCAAATAATTTGGATTGGAATAAAATCACTTGTCCAAACAAAAACTGATCACTGGAACGTCCAAAAATGCAATACAAATCGTAAAATTGTGAAATCGAATAATTCACCAACTAAATTTTAACATTATCAAATGATAATTCTTATCAAAACCAACCAGGTGATTTTAGAAATATGCAAAACAATACATGCAATGCCATTTAACGGAAAATTATTAAAACTATTGAACGGAATCTTTAAATTATTATTGGAATTTTTAATGATGCCAATTTTCAACCGTAACAAATGAGCGCACCGTAGTTTGTTAACCTCCCTGTATATCACTGGCACTGGAATAATACCACGAAAATATGGTGTACTAAAATAAAAAAAGATGGTAGGAATTGGGTGGATCACCTTCAGTAACAAAAGCGCGTTACCTCATCTCACTTTGAGATCTAAAGCCATACAAAATTTGTGCAATAATGCTGAGATTATCCGTTTAAAAATGATTGAGAATAATAAAATTATCTGCAAGATTACAAGTTAAAAAAGTAACTGTTGGTTCTATCAGGCCCGTAGCCAGGATTACATTTCGGGGGGGGGGGGGCACTTGTAAACTTGTTTCGGTTTTTCCCCTTCCATTTTCTTTGTCTTTTCAACATTTCGGGGGGGGGCACGTGCCCCCAAGTGCCCCCCCTGGCTACGGGCCTGGGTTCTATTAGTACCGCGTATAGCTATGTATTGTTGTGATATTTTGTTATTTAAGGGTGAACACGGACGAATGAGGTAGTAATTTAATTTAATTTGATTTAAATTCAATAGGTCAGTTGATTTGACTGACATAAAGGAAACATTTGCATCAAATTTACAAAAACCATTACTTGTAACGAATTCTACACACAAAACAAACAAATCTGAATTTATTTGTGAAATACAAAATTTGTGTCGCATCCTATACATCATTTGATAATAATTAATAAATTAGTGACGTCAGATTTCTATAAAACAAAGTGTAAATAATAATTTAGTGCACACGCGATTAAAAACATTATGTTACCTGCCAGAAGTGCCATTTTAGCTAACAAGAATAAAAAAGACTCCCACCTACAAAATCCAATTTTGAAAACTTTGTGAACGCTAAAATCAGCGAGCAGAAATGAAGCCATTTCTTGTGGGGATCTCAAACTGAGAACTCGGGTTTGCAGTTCCTTGGTAGATCCCAATTGACGAACTCGTGTCGAGAGTTTTTTTGGATAAATTCCAATTAAGGTTGTTAAGAAGAGGAGTGGGAGTAAGTTGTAGTGGTGCCTCTGTCCTTTGCTAAATAGATGGGATAAAGCAAGAAAAAATATTATTTTGCAAAATTTGCCAACTTCAAATAAACAAAATTTTAATAAGTAAAATTAATAAAAAGAGGCTTTTCTTATTAAAAATACATAGTTTTTACTAATATAGTACTAAATTTTATTTTTCTAAAGAGTTTTGGTCGGTTAAAATATTTTTTTACGTATTTTAAAACACTTTTAAGTTGATGTGGAAAGTGCGGCAACGCTGTATACTTTCTGCTGTTGGTATTTATATTATTTATGTGTCAAATTCTTTAAAAAGCACGAAATTTTGCCCTAAAAAGCATAAACTGCTTCAAAAAAACACAAACTTTTGAAAAATAAAATTTAAAACATTTACCTATTCATTATTTATTGGAATTTACATTTATGTTTACATTACATATCGATGTCATCGGTGTCAACATAACCAAAGAAAGTGCATTTAAAAGTGAGAAGCGGCGACATTGCCAAACGTAATGACGATTTATTAAATTTGTATCATTTTTTAGCATAATAATTTAATTTTCGCAGAAACTAAAAGGTAGACTTTCTTAAAATTTAGTACACTTATTTATAAGACTTTCATAAATATTGTGGCGATTTTTGGTAATGGTGACGCACCTGATTGCAGAGTTAATTACGTTTAAATCAATGTGAAACCCCTCGCGTCCATTAACGCAATGTAATAACGTGTCACGAAACAGTAACTTTGACATTTTTTATCTCGATAACTAAAAGGTAGATTAAGTTCAAACTTTGCCAGAATGTGCTTGATTATGCAAACAATATACTGTGAAAATTTCAGAAACTTCGCGCAGATTTCGATTTCCTTCTTAACAACCTTAAGGAACTCATATCGAGCTTTTTGATCGGAAATCAGGAAGCAAAGTTCGTGATTTTACTAACAAGGGGCCACTACAGTGAGGTACCAACCAATCGAGATCCCAATTTTTTTGGTGATTCTATGTGCTAAAAAAATTATCACTTTCTCGGCGTTTCGTCCATTTGGCCTTAGTTTTTAAGTTACGTATTTTTCAAATAATCAAGGTGTTTAACTGCTAATAATAATGACACTTACGACAAGAAAATCTGATGGTCTAGAGGTAGAGCGCCGGGCGTTGTAATGAGTAGGTTCGTGGTTCGCTTCCCACATCAACCACATTTTTTTTTAATTATGTAATTTAATATCTAAATTAAAGTTATATTTTTCTGCTAATCTTATAATATCAACCAATATATTTTGTTATAAGTAAGTAAGTGGAAGTTTTACAAAATAACAGGCAGCTCTCTTCGCGCGAAGATTGTATTAAAATACATTCATTAATTCACTCCCAACTATGCTCAAAACTATTTAACGACATGATCGAGTACGCGTGGTTTGCGTTGAAATTAATTCCAACTAGAAACATTTTCGCAAACGTTAATCAGGTATGTTTTCCAGCACAAGTTTAAGGACACATAAATGTACATGGTGGTGAAGTTCATTCATTGCGCCAATAATTGTCGGCGATTTATTTGTTTTAATTGCTTTTACGATGCATATCATCCCGGTAAATGTATAAGTAAATAAATATAAATAAATGTGTTTGTAACTAAAATTTGTAAATAAATAAATATTTCATTCTAATAGAATTGAATTATTATTTCCAAAAAAAAAAAAATAATTATTTAATTTAAATAAAATTAAAAAAGCGCAGTAAAATTTTAATATATAATTTATTCAGGTAGTAATAAATTACAAAATTTTCAAAAAGAAAAACTTAGCCGGTGTGAGCCTTGAACTCAGGACCTCCGCGTTAGAACTAAGCATAGGGTAAACCTATGGTTAAAACTGTTTATATTCAAAAATTCGTAACTCAAAAACTAAGTCCAAATGGACGAAACGCTGAGAAAGTGATAATTTTTTTAGCACATAGAATCACCAAAAAAATTGGGATCTCGATTGGTTGGTACCTCACTGTAGTGACCCCTTAAGTGAATAATTGCGAGAGTCGCGTTTTCACGTAATAAGTAATTAGGTTCCATAATTGGTGGAAAACTGTGTATTTCGAATGTAATAAGGTATTAGTAAATTGGATACCTACAATAAAAAGTTAATTATAAAAATTATACACGCGTCTACGAAAATTGGAGGTTAATTCCACGTTTAGTGGAAAAATCATAATTGATAATTGATCAATTACTTACCGGAAGTGTTGTCTCAGACAACAATTGTCCAATCAACGATTAGTGAGAAGATTGGATTGAAAAATAGCGATTTGACTGGAAATTGGATACAGGTGAACACAGAAGCAATACGCGTCGTTGGAACACATGCAGCTTTTGGTGGACGGTAAAACAGATGTCCGCAAAACAGTGGCGCACGAAAACTTTAAGAAGTTTACCATTTGTAAGGTAAAGAAATTTATTTAAAATTAATAAACTCAAACTGAGCGACGATTTGTGTCGTTAGTGATTTTATTAATGAAACTTGTATAATTAATTTTAAAAATTACATCTGCTACACAAATGAACAGGTATCCAAGTTTAGCTTCAGAATTTGAAATATTAAATATTGCTTGGATCTTTGAGTCATGACACATTAACACATCTGGTTTAGGACAAGTTTATTGTCTATCACAATTTGATGCAAATTTTTTATGATAAAATTTCCTTTCATTAAATAAATTATGTTTGCTGTAAATTGCTATTTCGTTATTTCGTCTGTTGAACCCATCGACCCTGTAGAAGAGAAAAACCCTTCTTTGGCGTAAAGCTAGTACAGCGGCCTTTTTGAATTGAATATTTTCTTAACAAAGAAATATCAGTACAGTATATTGGGTTTACACGATTCTGAGTAAAGCCCACAGATTAACGTACAAGAAGTGTTATAAAAATAAATATCTAACCTTGAAGATGTCTTCTGGTTCTTGTTGCTGAAGAAGGAGTTGCTAGATCTTAAAACAGCTTTGATCTTGAATGGAACAAATAGACATGGCAGGTGGTAGGCAAACTTGGTTGATGTTGTTACCAGGGCAAAATGCAACTCTTCCTATAAGAACTTTGATATGAACTTCAGTATGTACCACAAAAGTACAATATCCCAAGAAGAAATGATACAAAATACTCTAGAAGAAATAAATTAGAATTAGAAAGTTGAATTATCAAAAGTAGTTTAAATACCTCAAGTTGTCGTTTAGAAGTAAAATTCATCTTTCAAATTTTAATTCGACATAGTCCCACTCATCTACACTACACTTTTGTTTTGATATTGTAGTATAGGTACTAAATATATTTTTAAATATCACAAAGTCACACACTATTTTCTTTCATAAAATATTTAGGTTTGCAGCCATTGGTTGGTTAAACACACCAACATTGATAGCAATCTTGACTTGTTTAACCAAATGTTTGTCCAAATTCTAATGTGGCTAGGCGAAGTTAGTTTTTGACCATTACAATACTTGACCACGTAAATGGGAAAGTAATATACCTACTTTTAACGTTATTCAAAAATCAGTTTATTTACAAAACGGTAAAATTACAGCCTGATTAATATACAAATCCCTAATACATAATTTTAATTAATACTTAATCATTAAAAAGACTTAACGGATCATCAACAACTTTAGTATTTTCTAGTTTCTTTACAGGAGCTCCTTTTTTCTTTTCTGAAACTTTACTTTCAACTAAAACAAAAAAATCATCACTTTACTATTCCATTAAAATTCATGATTGCTTACTTCTTATATCTGACTTTTGCGAACTACCCGTTGGTCCAAATAAATCATCGTCATCGTCATCATCAAAAAGCGACTTTTTCAAACTTGTCGACTTGGATCGTAATTTAGCAGTACTAAAAATATCATCAAATTCTTCAGAATCATCAAACAAACTAACTTTTTTAACTTGTGATACTTTAGCAGAACTACTGGAAGTTTTTGTTATACTAGCCGGCGTTTGCTTTACCATAGTCGTGGTAGATGAGGCTTTCCTTCCATTTTCCTCTTCCTTTCCATACCCAACTTTACTATCAGATGCTTTTTGACCAAATAAGGAAGTACTTGATTCTAGTGAATCACCAAACAACGAATTTGATTGTACTTTATTACTTTCACCAAAAATATCTTCTTCTATGCTGATTGCATTTGAAAACAAATCGTCATCGCCAAACAATTCTTCAAAATCTAATTCAGAATTTTTTTGTTCACCTGCAGATTTTTGGGAACTGTCAGGGAGCTTTGTTGTTATAACTGTAGATTTTTGCAAACTTTCAGAAGGAATTGTTGATGTAACAGCAGATTTTTGAGGACCTTCAGGAAGCTTTGTTGGTATAACTGTAGATTTTTGAGAACTTTCAGAAGGAATTTTTGATGTGACAGCAGATTTTTTGGGACCCTCAGGAAGCTTTGTTGGTATAACTGTAGATTTTTGAGAACTTTCAGGAAGATTTTTTGGTACAGCTGCAGATTTTTGGGGACTTCCAGGAAGATTTTCTGGTATAATTCCAGATTCTTGGGGACTTGCAAAAATATTTGTTGGTATAACTGCAGAACTTGCTGGACTTGCAGAACTTAAAACATTTTGTTTATCTTCAGCATCATCTTCTACATCTGAAATCTCTGTTGGTGATAAATATAGTTTAAAATCGGTCATCGAATTTCTGATAGATTCCTGTCTCGCTTTTCGAGTCGACGGTCTTCTTTTGACTGCAATTTTTGCCCTATCCTAAAATATGCAAATAAATCAAAACTGATAGTAAGGTGGCAGTACAGTTAAGCTTACTTTAGTTATGCTTGATAAAACTTCTGGAAGATTTGGATCTTTTTCACTGTTTATTGGTTCAAGATCTTTATGTGAAAAGTCTAATTGGTCAGTTGAAATTACAGCTGTAGGTGACTTAATTTGGAACGGATTGTCGCCAGTTTCTGGAGTCCTTTTTGGTGAATTCGGTGTCTGGACTTCCTTTCTTCTGGGTGGTGCAACACCTGGCATCAAGGCACTTACATTTATGTTCAAGTTATGTTTCAATTTACCTGGATTACCTAAAAAACAATAGTTTAAACTATTTTTTCATGCAATTCACGCAATAAACTAACCAATTTTAATTTCGTTTGATTTTGTGTCAATTTTTTCTTCAGAATTTGGTTTTTTAGCTACCGTTGGTTTAAGTGCCACTTTGGGGGTTTCCTTTTTCTCAAAAATTTTAGAACTATTTTCCAAAATTTTTGATGAACTAATGGGGTTGACAGGTTCAAATATATCATTCTCCATTTTCTTGCTGTCAGCACTTTCATTGCTTTCAATTTTTGATGGACTAACGAGATTGGCAGGCTCAAACAAATCATTTTCCATTTTCTTGCTGTCAGCACTTTCATTGTTTTCAAGTTTTGATGAACTAATGGGGTTGACAGGCTCAAACAAAACATTTTCCATTTTATTTCCATTACTTTCAATTTTTGATGGACTACTGGGGTTGTCAGGTTTAAACAAATCACTTTCAATTTTCTTGCTGTTTGTATTTTCATCAGCAGGCCTAGTAATGTCTAATTCAGAATACAGATTATCAGGATTCCCACTGGGTGTGATGTCTATCATAGAATTTGTTACAGCTTCCTCTGGTACTTCTGGAATACTGGTTATATATTGTCCATTTTGAGATTCCACACTGGGTTTATTTTTAGTGAACAAACTGTCGTTTGATTGTTCCTCATTATAAGTGTCATAGGAAAATCTCCTACTTGAACAAATATTTGGATTAAAGGAATCATCTGTTTCTATCCTAAAGAAAAGGGATTTCACAATCACTCTTAAAAATGGAGGTAGTGCATTCTTAAAAAAAGATGAAGTGATTTTTCACTCTTTCACATATAAAATATTTGTACCCCTTTAGAGTTAATTGTTAAGCAAACAAATTCAAAAAAACGTTTACTTTATTATTGCTTTCACACATAAAACTAAAAATAAGCCTAAAATATCAATTTTGGTTCTAGGGAAATAAAATACAGAAAAAAGAGTAAACTTTGGAACATATTATAAGTTTTTACGTAAAAAAAAAAAATGGCGCAAAACTTGATAACAAACATAATAACGTAAATTTTCCAAAGATACAGAATAATATTTTTATTTTGTACATACCTTGTAGTATAATTGCCATCTCGAATTATGCCACTGGATTCTGAAAATATGGATGAAGGTTCAAACAAATTATCTTCTGATGGTACATCCCAGTCATCATCTATCGATGGAGGTAGATCAAAAATATTGTCATCCACAATACCAGATGGAACTGTTTCATCTTTGGTTTCATTTGTCACATTCAAATTTTCACTTATTGGATTGCTAACTGAATCGAATTTATCATTACTTTTAAATGATTCAGAAAATACATCATCGCCCTTCAGAAAATCATCATCATCAAAAAGGTTTGAAGAAAACTTTTTTGTGCTAATATCGGAAAATAAATCATCCTTAAATAATTCATCAACATCATCTTCATCATCATCATCAAACAGACTTATTTGTTTTGGATTTATCTTTGTTGCTACATTTTCTTCCTTTTCTTCAATTTTTTTCTCTTCTTTTTGTTCAAAGCTTTTATTAATAGAAACTTTTGGTTCATCTTTTGTGACCCTCTCGTCCACTTTAGCACTGGTAGGGCTTGGTTTAATTTTAGGCTCATCTTCATCAGCTGAATCATCAGACAACGAAGATTGTTTTCGATTTTTTAGCAAACTTCCAACTGTTTGTTTCCCAAATAAATCGCCTACATCTAACACTTTCACACCTCCAACTGGTTTCTAAAAATAAAATTCCTTAATCTGGTTTCATCCTCCCATGACCTTCAAATTACCTTGGTTTTAACATCTTTGCTACTTTTAACTGGTTCAAACTCTGGTGGTTTATCATCAAAGTATGGAATTGTTGGGGGACCATAAGGATGAAGCAATGGTTTTGTGGAAATTGTAGGTTTATCAGTGAACAAATCGTTGTCACTGTAACCAGCATCATCATCATCAAAAAGTCCACCAGATCCTTTCTAAAATAAATGTAATTAATTTAAAACTTTAGAATTCAATTCTTACCTTTGATGTTGAAAAATTTGCTGCTTCGTTGTTAAAAATGTCAGTACCTTCATCATCAAACAAAGTTGACGGTTTTGGTTTGGAACCTGGAAGGTTTCAAAATAATTCATTTATACTAAAAGTAATAAAAAAAAATGTTACTTTGTTCTTTATTTGGTTTTAAATTTTTGGACCATGAATTGCTCGAATCGTCATTAAGATCGTCGAAAAGTGCACCCCTACCAGAAAACAGGACATCGTGTTCATTGCTACTGCCAAAC
This sequence comes from Rhagonycha lutea, assembly GCA_958510855.1. Taxonomy (NCBI): domain Eukaryota; kingdom Metazoa; phylum Arthropoda; class Insecta; order Coleoptera; family Cantharidae; genus Rhagonycha; species Rhagonycha lutea. The sequence continues at coordinate 17,431,224 of OY294039.1, read as the reverse complement.
AATCCGTCATCCTCATCTTCGTCATCGAGTGGAGGTGGCTCCTCAGAAAAGATGTTAGCTGTAACAAAAATTGCAACATAAAAATGTTTTCTGTACCAAAAACTGATCAAAATTATACCATAAATAGTAGTTGGTTTAATTGGTTGAATAGGTTTTGTGTTAACTTCTGGACTAACAATTTTAGGATTTTGTTCTATCACGTTTCCTAATTTAGCAGCCAATTCTTGAGCAAAGGTGTTATTTGAAATTGGAGTCTAAAAATGTAAATCTTTACTGTTTTACTAGATTCTCAATGAATCTGCTTTTTATTACCTGAGCAGGCACAGAATTATCGTACTCGTCGCTGTCACTAGATTCAAAAATATCGCGACGTTTAACTGCATCATCAAATGTAGAATTTGCAACTGGTCGATTTAGATTTAACCTGCTAGACAGATCTACATCTGAACCAGCATTGTAAGAATTTTCAGTCTAAAAATAAAAAGTGATTTTTACTTGAGTTTATCAACAGATAAGTATTTTATGAATTAAAAAGAATTCTTTCATTTTGAAAGAATGAAACATTTTAAATTCAAAAAAAAATTTTAATTTAAAAAAATAAAAACAACATGACCTGCGTCCAAGTGTCCTCTTTTAAAAATATATATACTTTTGTGCTATTTTTTTGAGTACTGAGCAAAATATCAATGAATTACGAAAGTATATTTGCTAACTCTGAGGATTCCTCTTTAATTAGCTTTAAAATAGCTTTAAATTTCAATAGATTTCTACATTCACCTTTTAGAAATATTTTGTTAAGGTTTGTTTTATTATTGGTTGAACCAAATATCATAAAATAGGTCGTCAAAATTGTTTATGCTACAATGTTATTTAAAAATTGTGAAATAAGTAAAGATCAATAAATTTTTTATCGAATGATAAAACCTGATAAACTAAAAATGATAAACCCTAATTTCAGGTTCTCAAATTTAGAAAGAAGGTAATTTTAATATCAAACTTTAAAATTCAGGTTAACTAGAATAAGGTCATCTAAATTCACTATGTTTAAATTATATAGATATGTTGACGCTTTAAAAAGTTAGCTGCGGTAACATTAATATTCAAAGCATATAATTATCGATAACTATTTAGTTTGCATATAAGCATATAATTACTCAATGGATATCAGTGGTTCCCCATCTTATATTCACGTGTAACAAAAACTACCCTCCGAATCGCAACCTCTAATGAGAGAGTTAGCCCAAATAGAGAACAGAGTCCGTCACAATCCGGAGAGGACCCCTCCAGTTTGTGTGCCACGATGTTAATAGACTAACTCCTTATTCATGCGAAGGCATGGGTCGTGGATTTCTAAAAAAAAGACCGGTAGCTGGGGAAAACTCAATAAAACGCAAATAGTAAGCAAATGCTTAATTGACACACAGAACCTGCGAGCGGCTAACACAGTACCAATAATTGCAATGTATGTGGCTTTGCAAAACAGTATGATATTATATTGATAATATATTTTTTTTTTATGTTTTATTATTATGATATTAACAATCAAAAAGTGGACACAGTCTAAATATAAACAAGTACCCAATAAAATCAGTAACCTCTAACGGTTACTCAAAATGAAATACAAAAGCCCAGAAGAAAATTACAATATAATAGTGACAGGTGTTCCGTGTCCAATCGTTGTCCAACGTGCGGCTTAAAAGATGATAATCTGTAACTTGTTAATTTACACCGGAAAACAGTGATCGAACATTCGCTACACAAAACCACTGCTACGGATTCGTAGCTGAAACTGGACCAGTGAGAGAGATGGTGTTGGAAATGTTACGTAACGCTGGACCATCCAAATGATCAAGGAATTCCCAAAGTCAAAGTGATCCGTTTTCCCACGGAAATCGAAGTAGGTAGGTTAGGATAGGGTATCAACAACAACACCAAGTCGTTCCTAACTGTAGAGAATTGGAAATGATCGTACAGCTTGCACACCCGAACTACGTAGTAGATTGCCATATTGAGATACCCTATTGCAGCCAGATGTTTTCAGTCGCCCCAAAAACATTAGCCAGAGCCGAAAAAACTTGCTACAAACGAAACTGGCACGATAATGTGAAACAAAAACTGCCCTCTGGATTGCAACCCCTAATGAGAGGGTTGGTACACCAAAAGCCAGAGTCTGCAACAATCCGAAGAGAAACTCTCCAGTTTGTTTTGCCACGATGGAAATTTAGACCAGCTCTTTATTTGGGCGGTGGCTGGATCGGGGTTCTGTAAATAATAGGTAGCTAAGGGTGAAAAAACAATAAAACACCTATGATGGTAAATGTGCTTTAATTCAATGATAACAGAATCTGAGATGCTCTTACAGTTCCAAACAATTGCAATGTATAAATTACTGTGGTAAAACTGCACAGTAGCAAATGAAATAATGAGCGGTTCATTCACAAAGAGCTCCGTCGTAAATATAAACAAGTACCAAACAAGATAACAACACTAAGGTTGTACAATTTGAAAACAAAGCACACACACGTTGATGCTTTCGATATGGAAAAATAAAAATGCTTACCTCGATATCTCGCTAAGCTTACAATATCAAAGATGACAGGCACTTCCAATCGAGACCAACGGGTGCTATTCAGGTGAAGCTGGATCTTGTTGAACTATCTAAACAGTAGCACTTGATAGAACTACGCGCACAGATAAACACGGCTTGGATTAGGTGATGGTGTATTGAGAGCAGGTGAAATGCTGATCGAACGAAACTTCGTTACAGTTGGAGAATCCAGGATGGCAATCGATCGGTTTGATGTTGTAAGGAGACCAAAACAAACATCACAACTCGATATCTTGTCAAAAGGATAAACAAGAACTGGCTTGCGCAAAACCTTGCGTGCGGGGAGAAATCGTGCAATATGCTGATAATGGTGAATTTTGTAAAATCCACAGGTGGTATACTTCCACAGTAGAAAAAACTGTAACGCTACAGCGAATGGCTTAAAGTAATGCTCAATAGAAACAGGAGCTGGCCAATTTAAAATAATGGATAAAGCACCAGTAATTCGGCACTAAACGGCACTTTAAAACTCCGCACACGAAGGTCGAACGTACACATTCAATATCTCAAACCCAACTGATACGGCTCAACCGCGTCCGACAGCAAGCCACATTGCGTTCAAAAAATTCCAAGGTCAATGCTAAATGCATTTAAAAATGCATACAAGGCAATGGGCCGTACTCAGGGATATTGTGAAACGATATGAAAAGGAGAACAATATAACAAAGCAAAAATTTGTTACAAATGGAAGTCGTTAATCCAATGACATGCTTAAACGTAGGCACCAAATCGGCATTCAGAAAGTTGTTGTAATACAACTTACAAGAGGTCCGCTCGGCTATTTGGTCCTCGGGTAACTAATATTATATTCCTCCGCCAAAATGCTCATAGAAATTCAAACGACAACGTTTCACGTTACCATCTGCCAGCAAAATTACATTCATTTCAACAATTGCATTTAAATAAAATGCATGGGCCGTACTTAGAAATATTGAAATGAAATGAGAAAGTATAGTACCACGCAGTACCACGTAACGAAGTGCAAAAATTCATTACAAGTTTGGTAATATTTAAATTATTTTTAATTCCTTTCTAGGTAGGTAGCCTTTTTTAACAAAAGACAGGCAAGGGTTGTGCTGTTGACTCTGACTAAAAAGCCAAAGCCATAAAAATCTTGTATTTCTTTCTTTCTCGGTCCTTTTACCCTAAGGACGGTTTGGTGAGCACTTTAACAAAGGTTTTTCATGGCAAATTACACCCCGGTGGTTTGCCATTGCCTGCCAAGGAGGAGACGGCCATAATGATTCTTACTTCGCGCGTACCGTGTACAACTATCCAATTGGAAAAATCTACAATACACAGAAAGCGTAAAAGATTTTTGCGCAAGAGTCCAAATTTTTTAGTTATGCATCGAAGTACGGATATTTGTCATCTTTTTGAAAATGTAAATGTCCTGGATTGTCCTAGATTGTGAATGTTAATGTCCTACAGGATCAGGAAGAAGATCTCTTTAGAGACACAACCATCATCACAATGGACCAACACACACGATTGACAAAGTGTAATTAGTCAAGATAAACCAGACTTCACCAACAAATGTTTAATGTCCTAGTTTGTCATTTTAAAATATGGCAACCCAAACTTACACACACCACCGGTTGAAGTTCCCTGAATCACATATTTACATTTTCCTGTGCACAACATTTGAATATTGTTTGTAAAATAATAGTTTTTAATTTATGCAAATTTTTGATATATAAACATGACCGTTTACTTGCGCGAGTACATAAAAGAATTTTCTTGCAAACTTTTTCAACAACAAAAAATGAAAATTTTAATAATATTTTATATTCTTCTCTTCACTTTTGAAACATTTTCAAAGAGCAGTGATAATTGTGACGAGAATTACATTAGAAAAGTAAATCATTTAGAAAATGTAATTAACAAAGGAAACGAAGAATTCAGGTATTACAATTTGCCCAACGATGCCAACGAATATAAACCAAACACCAATCAAGTATACGGTAAAGTCATATTTTTTAAATTTTATTTAAATCCGTTATATTAGTCTAAATTCAAAAATTCGTTATTATCTTTTGATTTTTATGTAATTATGGACAGATTTTGGTTGGGTCGATTTCATTATTGCTGGTGCTGGACCTACAGGATCTGTAATAGCCAATAGGTTGTCAGAAATACACAATTGGAAAATATTATTGCTGGAAGCAGGGGAATTTTCATCTGAATTCAGTGATTTTCCTGGAGTTTATTTGAATTTGAGCAATTCAAAATTTAACTGGAATTATAAAACCGTAAAACAAACAACTTCATGTTTGGGTGGGTATCATAATATAAAAATTAAAAAAGATCATCTTAAAATTTAATTATTTGTAGGAATGAAAGATCAGCGCTGCCCAGTTACTAGAGGAAAAATAGTAGGAGGTTGCAGTGGAATAGGCGCATTGGTGTATGCCCGGGGAAATAAAGAAGCTTTTAATCGATGGACTGTACAAGGAAATAAGGGATGGACATTTAAAGATGTTTTACCATACTATAAGAAATCTGAAAACTCTCAAGTTGATGGAGATCCAAATTACCACGGGAAAGGAGGTTATTGGAATGTAAAAAGTATGAAAGCATGCAGTCCGCAATTTTTTGCTTTAATAGAGGCACATAAACAAGTTTTTAACTGTAGTCTAAACAATGACTATAACGGAAAACAGCAATTGGGCATATCACCACTTCAGTTCAATATAATTAGAAATAAACGGGATAGTGTAGGAAATGCATTCCTAAAACCAGTACAAAAACGAAAAAATTTAAAAGTACTAGAAAAGGCGTATGTCACAAAAATTCTCATTAACAATGACCTTAAACTTGCAGAAGGAGTTGAATTCACTTATAAAGGTAAACTCTATCAGGCTCGAACCAAAATGGAAGTTATTCTTTCCACCGGAGCAATCAGCTCTCCAAAAATTTTAATTCTATCCGGTATAGGTCCAAAAGAAGAACTGACTAAACATAATATCCCAGTAGTAAAATATCTTCCGGTAGGAAAAAATCTCATTGAGCCCGCATTCTTTCCTACATTGTTTGTTCAAACAAATTATAGTGCACCCGAAAAAACCCTACGGCAAAATATTGAAGAATATTTATCATACTCAGGTATTTTAGCAGTTCCAGGAAATGCGGAAGCAATTGGTTATTATCAGAGCAGTTACACCAAAGTTGATGATTATCCAGATATCGAAATAAAGTACAATGGAATTCCTAGTAGAAGTGCAGATGAAAAAACGATTACAGATGAAACATATAATGCTCTATGGTCTAAATTTGATCCACAATTGGTATTCAGTATTTATTTCATCTTATTGCAACCTAAATCAGTTGGCAGTGTTAAACTTGCATCAAACGATCCTTACGAATACCCGTTAATAGATTTAAACATGTTGAATGATCCCCAAGATATGGAGGTAATGTACCAGTCTCTCCAAATAGTCGAGAACATCCTAAAAACTTCTGCAATGAAAGCTATTAATGCTTCCATAGTTTACGGAGATTTTCCTCAATGTAAGATGTATCCACGTGGTTCTAAAGATTACTGGAAGTGTACGTTTAAGTTATTAACGTCTCCTAGTTCTTCTTCTGTATCGACTTGTAGAATGGGTCCAAATCAGTCAACATCGGTAGTCAACGACAAATTGCAAGTACATGGAATTCTAAATTTAAGGGTAGCGGATTTAAGTGTTTTTCCGAATCCGGTTTCCGCATCCCCCACCGCTACCGCTGTTATGATTGGTGAGAAGGTTTCCGATTTAATAAAATTGCTTTACAATGAGAAAATTGAAATAATTAGCGCCACCGAGTGAGTTTAATAAACTTGTTATTGATAGAAGAAAATTGCTGCCGAGATTTTTCGTAGAATTCTTTATCTCCTGGACTGACCTTCATCCTGGAATCCTTCGTCCAATGAATAATTTTGTTTTTGCTATAATTTTAGGATATATTTGCATATTTATCAATACAATTAGTTGAAATTTGATTTTTAAACTTTTATTTCCTTTACACTCCATGAGGTTACACTTCCTACTTGCTTATTTTTCATTGTAATAAGGATGTAATATGAATTTGATTAACCCCTATTTTTGGGATTTTGGGCGCCTCTAATTTTGGCCGCCCGTGTGTTTTGCACACTGTGAACAATAGGGTGCGGCGGCCCTGGTGGCAATTCATCAACTCAGAGGGGACTGCTGGCATTACATGCCCTCCGACACGATTGCCTGCATTCGCAGTGGATCCATGGCTATGTGCCTATTGAATGATGTGTTTTCAATAAATAATAAGTAATATGGTTAATTTTGGTGTCATTCGGCAAAAATTCAAAAGGCGACGTAGTTTTTTCTCATCAAAGAATGGTGAATTTAAGCTCGGAGTTCTTTCAAACATCCTGTTAGGTTATTTCGTCTTTAGTTTGTAGTAAAAGCCAGAGGTTTTTGATACTGATAAAAAGAATTGAATAGCTGATGCTTCTCTAAATGATTTGCGAAAAGAAGAATTCAGAAATGAAACCAATCTGTTTATGTATTTGAAACGAAAGAAAACAAATTACAACCAACGTCAATGCAACTGGAAAAATTCTTAGGGCCAGTTCCACCAACTCTGGTTAAGTAGTTTAATCACGTGCGACTAATAGCAGTCAGGTCTCAAAAATTTAAAAAAAAACATTTTATTTAAAATTAAAAAGGTGCACTAAAAAATAAAAAATAATTTTAATAAGAATAAACAGAGCTTCTTGAAAACATCAATATAAAAGCGTGGGGCTATCAATTGCTGCTCCTCCTCAGTCCATAACCCGCCTTCTCAAATATTAAATAATGACATATTTTCTCAGTTTCCCTAGTCTAAAGTTTTGCAGTTTAAATTTCAATAGAATTGCAACTATAGAATGATTAAACCCTTGCTAATTCTCTTTGTGACAATTAAAATTGTCAGTATTAGGCGTATTGACATTGAAACATTGTTTTGATTTGTAATAAACTTTTTCGTGTTCCATTTCGGGTCCACATTGACTCTTGAGTTATGAATTTTTTTTAAGAAACTACATTTCGGCAAAAATTATAGGTTTGCTTTTTTCTAATCACTAATGTTCAAGAACAATGTTCATTCTTCGTATAAATTTCATAAATTCTAGCTGGAGAAACCTCAAAATTAACCACTGTGAACCAAATTTTCAAAAAACTCTCCGAGGGAATGCCTCCGGAAATTAGCTCCCCCCCCTCAGCCGACTATTTCTTAGCCTTTGGCTCATGCCTTTAGTCAATCACTACTCGCTAAATTTAATTAAAAAATGCCATACTTTTCACCCAATCACAACATGTTTTTGACCCCGGTTGTGAGAGAGAAAAATGCTAAGTTCTGACATGTACCTACGGCGCCGGTGCAATTTTCAGCCAATCACGACCCCGGTTGCAAGAGAGGGCAAGGAATGTTAATATGCGCCCCGGGCAGCAATTGGAAGGGGAACCAAATTCATATAATTTGTGAGTTTTTTGAAGTCTTTAAACTCAAATGCTGGAGGAAAGGGGCACCAATGTCAAGAAATATGTCAAGTTCTTGCCCCGGTTCGGAAAAATCGTAGATCCGGGCAGTGGCGTAGCTAGGGTAATTTGCGCCCGGGGACAAGACACAAAATTTGCGCCCCTTCTCGTATCGAGAGTCTGGAGACTCACTGGGGCCGGAGTTTATTTAACTCATTTTTTCATTTTGGCGCCCCCTAAGCTGTGGCGCCCAGGGACATATGTACCCCCTGCCCCCCGTAGCTACGCCTCTGGATCCGGGGCTGTTAATTAACTCAGCAAGCCCGCAGTTTTAGAAACTTCATGCTTCACCTGGTGTTGTTGATGTTTATCTTGAATATCTCGATAACCAATTTGGGTACAAACAAAAATAAAAAATGCACAAATCTCCAATGATTAGTAAGAAGTACCTAAGTCAAAATTTAGTAAATTTTTTTAACGATTGGGATTAAGGTCATTTTTGTGTGCTCTTTCAATTAAAAAGAACCCTTTTTTTGGTGAGATATAACATAATATTCAAACCCAAATTTTCAATAATTATAAATTTAACATAAATTTAACTAATCGTTAAAATATTAGAATTTTAACCGTAAGTAAAGAACAACATAAAAGAAATTTTATTTAGAAACACTTTAAAAAACATTTTTAACCTTTTGTGACAAGATAGAACCACAAAATATTTGAAAATATGAATAAAAATGAAAAAACGTGGTGTTTGTAAATTTTTTTTTAAATATACAAGGTGAATGAGACTACCTATATCAGCAATTTGTTTCAAAAACGGTTATTTGTAACAAGTAACAACTGTATAGTAAAATTATTGTAAAATTTAGAAAAGTAATATGATGTAACGTTATTTCAAGCATATTGCTATATATGACAGACAGACAGACAATCAAGCTGTTAATTAAAATGACAAATATGCCATCACGGAAGTTAACGAAATCTGACAGTCCAGATGACAAATCTAGATCAGAAATATTATGTACAATGTCAAAACTTACTTGAGTTCTATCTTTGATAGGTAAATCATCATCAGAATCCGAATCACTGAACTTATCGGACACTTTCTCTGTTTCACTTTCACTTGAAGAATCAAGAAGTCCAACATGCCATTTAGTATGCCACTCATCGGTTCCAATAACAAACGGTAAAGGTCGATCAATGTAAGGATCTTTAGGTCTCAAAACGAAACTATAAAAAAATCATTAATTCAAATGTTACTACTCGAACAAATTACAATTACCTAGGAAAATCAGTCTCTTCTTCACTATCGCTATCAGGAACGTCAACCTTATCAAAATATTTATTTACAACTTCGATTCCCCTCATAACAGCTTCCTGAACATTTTGTGCTTTTTCACTTTCTGTTTGCGGCTTAGGAACCTCAACCTAAAGGAAACAAATTGCAAATTTTTAACTAAAATCATAAAACTTAGAAAGACAAATATTTACATCATCCGAGGTATCATCTTTATCTGCAATGGTTTCATCATCTTCGTACACTCGACTCTCAATAAACTGATTATTGTGTAAGCTACTGAACTCATTTTTAACTAGATCCAACGACAAACTTGTACTATTCAAACTGTCCAACAAATTATTTAAATTATCATTGGTTTTACTTGCTTTGATCAATAAATCCTAAATTTCTACTGTTATTAAGTTGCTCAAAAAGAACTATTTTTAAACACCTACCTCAGAAAAAGATTCCAAATATTTCAGCAGATTTGCATCACCAGCCAGGTTCCAATTCGATGCATTCTCGATTAAATCATCTGTTGACCAAGGTTTAGTGGAAGACACTGTGGAGGTTGACATTATCGGCAGTTAACTTCAATTGCTGTAGTTTTTGAAATATTAGGAACTAAACACTAAAAAATTTAATTTTATTGCTTTACTTATGATAGTATTAACATGACAGTTTGATAAAAATTGAGTTTAATAACAAGAGATTGGAACTTCCGTTGTACAGTTGACCTAACATGTGATACGGTTGTCATTTGAACTAACTTGCGTAAATAAAGTTCGAATAAAGATAAAAAAAAAGCATTTGTTTTTCTTTTTAATCTCAAAATGTTTACAAAAATTAACTTTAAAAAAGGATACCAAAATTTATTTACAATAGAAAAATAAAATGTTGTAAGAGTCTTGACGGATGGCTACATATCGAATAAATCCATGGCACCTTCATTTTCGGTCAAATTGAACTTAAAGTCGTTGTTTGTAAATGTTGGAAATAATCTAACAAATTGTTCGTTTTCCATGTGTTCCGATAAATTATTATCACTATCGGAATCGGAAGTACTATCTAACCAGCTTGGCAAATTTTTGAACAAAATTTTAGCAGTATGTAAATCGTCATCCTCCCATTCCTCTTCTAAATCTTCCGGTTTGAACGCTTCTTCAAATTTCCTTTTCTTTGTTTGCAAGTTTTGACCAACTTTAAGTCTGGCTACTGTTGGGATTACGTTGGATGTGACCTTTAGGTTTGGTAAGGAAGGAGAATCGTCTAACTGGAATACACTGTTTAAGGGGGCGTTCAAAATTATAACTTCTTCGCCTTCACCAAAGCATTCTTGAAGATCTTCGTACGTGGCATATAAATAATCTTTAGTATCGATATCTTCGGTCACGTTTTTAATGCTCTGTTCGATTAGGTACGTTAGTCTGTCTAACTCGACCTCGTGATCTTCTAACTTTTGTATTTCAGTTCTTAAATTTGCAACTTTCAACGTATACTCTTCCTCATTAAACTCGCCTAGCGGATCCTTATGAGCTAACGGTTTCCACTGGATAATGTTCTTACTTTTCTTTTCAATTAAACCAATTCCTTCAAGAACGTTGGTAATGTCATATATTCGTCTCTTTTGGCGCACATCTAACAAATCGGCAGCAATTTTCAAATCCAATACACCACCTTGAGAGTTTTGTAGTAATTCCACGAATCTTATCGTCAACAAACCTAACGATTTTTCAAAGCGACTATTGGCAACTTCTGCCATTATGCCAAAACAAATTAATTTAAATTTGTTTAACGAATATAATGAATTATTAACGATCTAGGATTTATAATAATTGAAACACACGAAGAACTGTAATGGTGATATTACACACATAACCTACAGAGGAAGTCGGTAATACGGCGCCCGCAGAGCAATTTGAACTCGCCCTCAATCGACTTGTTTTTGAAAACAGTAAAATTGTCCAGTCCAAACCATCCAACCAATTAAGTAAGCAATGAAAAGATATTATTGATGAGATTATTAAAAACACTGCAAGTCAGACACTAAACACGAAAATTTCGTCAATTACTTATGTACCACTCTATATTTTTAACCAACTTGACGTTTGACGTATATAAATACAACATAACCACAACTATTTTATTCATTTGTTTTCAACTCGATCGACAATGTCGGACCGTCTTACACAATTACAAGATTGCATCAATCAGGTACCTAAATGTTTTCATCTGAATTGTAAATCGAGAAAGTCAATAAATTTGGTTTTAGCAAGCAGAACACTTTTGCAACAGCATTGGAATTCTTCAACAATATGCAGTACCAAGCAAATTTAGCGGTTTTGATAGGTCAGGCTCTCAGACACCACAACAGCAATCACAAGAAGATTACGTCCAACTGTTCACTACCCTTATTGCACGTAGTGCAAAAGACATCGACACTTTGATAGAATCGCTACCCAGTGAGGAGAACTCCATGGAGTTACAGGTTAGTTCCATTCTTTTTCGCAAATTTATTCATCTAACTGATTCGTTTTAGTTGCAAAGTTTACGCATCTTGGAGGGAGAAAATCAAGAATCTGCTGAAAAATTGGAAGCTGTTGTTCAGCGAGGTCAAGAATTGTTGGAACAGATTCAGGCCGCCTTGAGCGATATAGCTCAAGCACAACTCGACATGCAGCACTTAACAAAGGCTGCCGCTGCCACTCCACAAAATTCGAATTAGTTTCATCTTTCTGATTTAGTTCTGCTCGAAATTTGAGTTTTGAAATTTATTGTTTTATTGACACTATTTTTCATAGGACCGTGATATGTGAATAGGATATAGGCAGGGAGTGGTTAAATATACCAGAAAGGTAATTTATTTTTTTGTAATGTTTAGTATAAATGTTTTTTAAATAAAATTTAGGAAACAAAATTTGTACCTTTTCAAGGTTTTGCATAGTTTTTATATTATGTTTGTTCAGAAAGAAATAATAAATATTTAAAACAAATTAGTTGCTTCCTCAGCAATTTGTAAATCTCGTTTTGAAAATGGTGCAATACTACTAGAATGTTTTATTAATCAGGCGGAAATTTGCAAATTCGTGGGCTGTTACCTAATATCAGGTGGTCCAAACAAGTACAAATGGATTTATTTACTACAGCAGTAATACCGGTCTATGCCTATGTTCTTATCAATGTACATCAGGGGTCGGCAACCTTTTGAGACCCGCGGGCCGCAGGTTTCCCACGGAGCGCAAGCGCGAGCCGCACCTGCCATGAAAGTTAAAAAAAAGAAAAAAAAATCATCCGTGTAAAGATTTTATTTTATTTACAGCTACAAACAAACAATTACACATCAATGAGATGTTTGTGCCTGCATTTCACTTGCCAGCTTGTTTATATCCGCTTGCATTTTTAAATGTTTAATATAAAAAATTTTTTTAAGGTTGTGATGAGCCGCACTAAGGGGGTTCGCGGGCCGCATGTTGTACTGTACATAGATGAAAACTTTTTTCCTAGTTTGATGAATTCTATAAACTCCAAAAATTTATATAAATAATCTAAAGCCGCGTTCACAATGACTGAGGTCTTGCCTTGCTTTGGTAGAAGCTGGCAAGAGCCAATCAGAGTGATGTATTTTCTTTTATCCTTTTCTAGGGTGGGGTGTAAAAAATTAAAAATTTTTAAAAAAAACCTTTTATTTAAAATTAAAAAGGTGCACTAAAAAATAATTTTAATAAGAATAAACAAAACTTCTTGAAAACATCAATATAAAAGCGTGGGGCTAGCAATTGCTTACTTACCTCGCTTACCTCTAAATAAATAGCCCCACGCTTTTATATTGATGTTTGCAAGAAGTTTTGTTTATTCTTATTAAAATTATTTTTTATTTTTTAGTGCACCTTTTTAATTTTAAATAAAAGGTTTTTTTAAAAATTTTTAATTTTTTATTTAATTTTTTATTTTTAATTTTTTAGTCATGTTTGTCAAATACAGCTCCTGCTTCATCCTATCAGAATTCCTCTGGTATGTGTTTTTAATATTTGATGCTTCACTCTGTATACATCATTAAAACAAAAAATTTCACCTTGAATGCGGTCCTTAAAAATGCGAATGCGATTTAGTAATGTAACTTTTCACCCTGTATGGTAAAACTGTACAATGCGCAGCCACGCATGCGATTTATTATTTTCAGTTTTTTCCCGATTTATCACTTATTTCGCGGAATTTTGGGACACGCAATTAATATATAAACATTCGCTGCAAGTGAAAGCTATATTCCAAATTTCAGCTCTCTAGGACTTGGGGAAGTTTCCATTTTCCATTCTTATCGGTGAACTTCAGCTTTGCCTCCTTCTACAAACGATTAACTTCTTGCTGGTAATTTGAGGGGGGTCGTGGTCTTGTTTTTCTATTTTCCCTCTTTATTTGAATTTTGGGGTTAAATTGGTGTCAAACGTTAAAGCATCGTTAGAGTCTAACTGAGCTTCCATTTTTTCGTTTGAGCCTCAACCGTCGCGGAGTTATTCGCGAAATCTTGGGGGGGGGGTAGATGTGTTTTTCTATTTTCGTTATATTTTTGAAGTTTTTGGTGAAATTGGTGTCAGATCGTAAAATTTTTGTTTCGATTACAAAATGTAATCCTAAACCAATAATGAATGTTCCTTTAGGTTCTAACGTATGATAGCAATTACACCCCAAAATTCGACTTACAGAGGGGGAAACGTGTCTACGTCCTGTAAGTAATGAATAAATAATTTTTTAGTCATATTTGTCAAATACAGCTCCTGCTTCATCCTATCAGAATTCCTCTGGTATGTGTTTTTGATGTTTGATGCTTCACCCTGTATACATCATTAAAACAAAAAATTTCACCCTGAATGCGGTCCTTAAAAATGCGAATCCGATTTAGTAATGTTACTTTTCACCCTGTATGGTGAAATTGTACAATGCGCAGCCACGCATGCGCTTTAGTATTTCAGTTTTTTCCCGATTTTTCGCTTATTTCGCGGAATTTTGGGACACAAAATTAATATATCAAAATTCGCTGCAAGTGAAAGCTATGTTCCAAATTTCAGCTCTCTAGGACTTCGGGAAGTTGGTTAAAAACGGCCTCGAAAAAGTCCAAGGGACGGACAACGGTCACACCAAGTTAAATAATAGTATATTATACACCAAGGGAGTAAAGTGCCACTTTTCGTCATGAGGGTAAAGGTTTTTTACACGAGGCGCAGCCGAGGGTAAAAATTACCCGAAGGACGAAAAGTCACTTTACTCCCGAGCGCGAATATACTATTTTTTGCCTTTCCGAAAGCCAATTACGAAATTCAAAGCAAATATTTGTTCGAATAAGCGAGAATTACCAACCATACAGTCTAAAGCCAGACAAAGTGTTGATTGAGTAATTCAACTTAAGTTGGAATACCAACTTAAGTTGGTGGTAATTAGCTAAGCTAAAGTATGCCCCATAAGTCAGATTCAGATTGAAAGGAAAGAAAGAAAAGTGAAAAGTGAGTGTGAAAAGATCGTAAATTAAAATTTAAAATGAGTTCTAATATTGAAATAGCTGAAGCAGCTAAGTTGGCTTGTGTGGAAGCATTACCTTCAAAGTCGAGGAAGTTATATGAAAAACAATACGATGATTTTGTGAAGTGGTGTGGCAAAAAAAACGTGGCGGACTGCTACACGGAAGATGTTTTTTTGGCTTTCTTCTACGAAAAAGCAAAAATTGTAAAGGCGTCCACCATGTGGTCTCATTATTCAATGATAAAGGCGATGATGAAAGTACATCACGATATTGATATTGGCGGTTATCACAAATTAACGGGTTTCCTAAAAAGGAAGAACGTCGGGTACGTTCCGAAGAAATCGCGTGTACTTTCTTCGGACCATGTGGCAAATTTTTTAAGGGAGGCACCGTCCGAGCAATATTTGGTGGCTCAAATTTTAATATAACTGTTAATTTAAATGGTGGTAATAAAGTCTTTTTACTTCCCCCCCCTGTTTTACTTTTCCTCCCGCTGTTTTACTTTTCCTCCCGCTGTTTTACTTTTCCTCCCGCTATTTTACTTTTCCTCCCGCTAATTTACTTTCCCCCCCCCCCTCCTAAGAAAAGTGGCACTTTGCTCCCGCAAAACTGGGAGTAAAGTGACCACTTTACTCCCGGAAAGGCAAAAAAGCTTTTATTTAATAAAATACCCCTAATCCAGCAGGTAGAATTTAAAAAAAGTGGTGAACTCCCCTAATTTTGAAGATTTCACCAATAATCCTAGTTGTAAACTCCCCGAATGTAATTCATTATAAGTAGGGTAATTAAGAAGGGCTTAACTAAATTAAACACAATATGTAATAAACGGAAAAATTTGAATTTATTTAAAGTTTTAAATACAAAAACAAGAGGTGCATAATGGCCATTTAAATATCCATGTATGGTAAATAATTGTGTGAAAAACGCTATGTCTATCGATAGAGCTTGAATGAGCTTCCATTTCCATCATTTTATTTTCATTTTCTGCAAAGTTACGAATATTTAAAATTTCGAGTACTCCGAGCAAGTTCCGTACAATAACCCTCAATTTTAAGTGAACATTTTGGTTGAAATTGGTGTCAAACGTTTCAGTATAGTTTGAGTCTCAACAGTCGCGCAGTTATTCGCGAAATTCTTGGGGAGGGGGCTGTATAATCGATGTCTATCGATAGATATTTGTTTGAGCTTAAATGAACTTGCATTCTCATCATTTTAATTTCATTTTCTGCAAAGTTAAACGTATTTCAAATCCTCCGAGCTAGTTTCGTACGAAAATCTTCGTTTTATGACTCCCCCCCGTATGCATAAAATGTCCTTCATAGGCAACTCCTGAGCTCGGATGTTCCAAAGATTGTATATGACCACAAATGTATAAAAACTAGAGCGAATTTCAACAAATAACCTAAGCTCTGATGTGCCAAACTTATCTGTATATGAATTTAATATTTACAAGAAGTTCTTGTTAAGAGCAATGTCCAGTGCTACCCCCCTATACAGTGTGAATATTTGTGTTTTATGTCATTTATTTCCAGGACGTCGCAAAAATTTAAATAATTGCTAACATTGCAAAATCTTTTAACTTTGTTTTATGTAAAAACGCTAAAAGAAATTGATTTACTTATTTGAACATCGCGTAATTCGAAAACTACGGTTGGAAGGGGGGGGGAGATTCCCGTGTTCTAATTTTCGAATAACATGGTTTTCCAATAAATAAATCAACTTCCTTTAGCGTGTTTATATAAAAAAGTGTTGAAAGATTTTGTAATGCTAGCAATTATTATTTAAATTTTTATAACGTCCTGGAAATAAATGACAGAAAACACAAATATTCACACTTATAGGGGGGTAACATTGAACTGTTTGCTCTTAAAACAATAATTTGTTGATTATAAAACAATTTTAATAAGAACAAACCCAAGTAACATTTTAACCTGGGAAATTTCTGGCATTTGCCTGTCAGTGAAAACTCACCCAGGACCTGCTCCTGTGGCAGGAGTGAAGCAAGCCTGCTACAGGTGCTGTCTGAGTAATTTGGCGCATGAATTTACCTGAGGCAGCCCTGTGGCACACTTGGGAGAAAGCAAGCTGGTGCTGGCGCAAACCTGCACCACGCTTGTCGCACACCTGAGAAAAGCCTGGGGCAACCCTGAGAGAGGATTGAGGGTAAGTCGGAGGCAGGAATGAGGCAAGTCTGCTACAGGTGCTGTCTGAGTAATTTGGCGCACGAATTTACCTGAGGCAGCCCTGTGGCATACTTGAGAAAAGCCTGCAACGGTTTTGATTTCCACGTGTCAAAAAAAAATTTATTGTAAATAATTTTCAAAAAATGAAAAAATTAATTTATTTTAATTTAATTAATTTCTTAACTTAATATCCTTTTTTAGTATTCTGTTCTCTATTAATTAATTATCTATTATTATATTTTTTAATTCTCTTATGGTTGAACTCATAAATTACGATTTTCTCCTAATTATTTCATTTGATGATAGGTTGCGTCTGCTGGAGTCTGTAAATCTGTAAATATAATTATAAATTTTAAAAATCTTACCGGAGCTGGGAATCGATCCACGGACCTTCTGACTTGTACTTCGTTAACCTGGAGTGTTAATGTTGATGTAATTTTCTAATTAACAACTCACAGTTTGATTTTGTTTATTTAGAAAGAATAATAGTACATGAAATGTGATAATAATAATCCTTCATTTAACATTTCATGAAGAACGTTAACTTACATTACTTATCAATGCAACAAGAATGCAACTGATGCATGCATGAAGGTTAAGGAATTACAACTCCCCTCTCCGTGCTAACATGCGCATTTAATTGCTAATTGTTTTTCTTACATTTTTATTCAAATATCTCAACACTCTCCCTAAAACAATGAGCAATCACATTTTTTTTTCTTTTCTTTTACAAAAATTTTAAAACCTTAAAAAACATTACATAAGAAGAACTTTTAAGTAAACATAAAAATATTTAGAAAACTTATTTTTCTATTAAACCTGCTTTAGATCTCAAAAACTCAAACCTTGGTTTGGCTAAGGCCTTTGTTAAGAAATCAGCTACTTGCATTTCGCTTGAAACATAATTTACATTTATCTCACCTTCTTGAAATAAATCACGTATAAAATTATATCGTATATCAATATGTTTAGTACGTTGATGAAACTCACGATTCTTAATTAATCTTATAGCACTTTGGTTATCAATATTTAACACATTATCACTGCTTTTATTGAAACCTGCACTTATTTCATTTAAAAGTCGCATAACCCATATCAATTCCTTTGTTGCTGTTGCGGCGCTAATAAATTCGCTTTCGGTTGTACTTAATGAAATTGACACCTGTCTTTGGCTCTTCCAAATTATCGCTGCTCCAGAATGCTTACACAAGATTCCGCTTGTCGACTTCCTTGTTATTTCGTCACCTGCATAATCTGCATCGCTGTAAGTTTCAAGTTTCCCACTCGAGTATAAAATTCCAACTTCATTTGTACCCTTGAGGTATCGTATTATTCGTTTAATCAGTTGACAGTGTGCTTGCGTTGGTTTTTCCAAAGACCTTGAAGCCACATTAACTGCAAATGCTATATCGGGACGTGTTATTGTCTGTAGATATAACAAATTTCCGACCGCTTCACGATAAGGAAATTTTTCTTCTATTGGTGAACCATTTGCACTCCATCCTGTTTCAATTGGTGTTGAAACTGGTTTTGCATTGTCCATTCCAAATCTTGTTATAATTTCACTTATGTATTTTCTTTGATTTATAAAAATTGAACCATCGTCACGTTGATCAATTTCAAATCCTAGAAAATTTGTCACTTTCGTGTTTATTGTCACTTCAAATTTTTCTTTTAACTTGTTTAAAAACACAGTTACACTTTCTTTATTTGTAGTTGCAATAAGTCCGTCGTCAACATACAGTAAAATTAACAATTTTTCACCATTTTTGTCCATGATGTACAAACATTCATCTGCACTGCTCTCCCTTAAACCAAAATCTTTTAAAAATTCTGTAAATTTTCTGTTCCAATTTTTGGGGGCCTGCCTTAAGCCATAGATACTTTTGATGAGTCTGCACACACGCAAGGTTCCGTCTTCGTACCCACTTGGTTGTTGCATGTAAATTTCTTCGTTTAAGGTACCGTACAAAAACGCAGATTTTACATCAAATTGACACAAACTTAACTTTTCGTTTGCTGCCACGCTTAAAACGACACGAATTGTATCGAAACGAACTACCGGGCTAAATGTTTCTTCAAAATCTATACCTGGACGTTGCGAATAACCTTTAGCTACCAAACGAGCTTTGAACCGATTCACGCTTCCATCAGCATTATTTTTGACACGAAACACCCAACGATTTTCGATTACTTTCTTGTCAGCTGGTTTATCAACTAACACCCACGTTTTATTTTTGGATAAAGCGTCAATTTCTTCTTGCATAGCATTTATCCATTTGTCAGCATTTGACGATTTTATTGCTTCCTCATAATTTTCTGGTTCAAACTGAGCAACCATTGCCATTTTTTCACCATAAAAATTCGGACGTCGCAATTTTTGTCTGTCTCGCAATTCTCTTGAATTTGTTTTGTTTTCTTCTTCAACTAAAACTTCTTTTTCTTCATCAATTACGCTTTGCATTTCGTTAATCGTCGCGGACAACTTTTCTTCTTTGAACACAACATCTCGACTTAAAACGACTTTCCGTTCTTCCGGTTTCCACACACGATAACCACCGTTTTCGAGGTAACCGACGAAATATCCTTTAAAAGCCTTTTTGTCCAATTTTTTTCGTTGTTCTTTTGGTATATGCACAAAACACTCCGTACCAAAAATCTTTGCATCCTTAACTAGCCCCTTTTTGTTAAACCACAGCTCGAAAGGAGTTTTGCCTGCTTCTTTTGTTGGTCCAGTCCTGTTGATAACATAAACCGCAGTATTTATCGCTTCAGCCCATAAATATTTTGGTAAATTATCCTTGGAATACAACATTGCTCTTGCAGCTTCCACTATAATTCTGTTTTCTCTCTCAGCGGTACCGTTATTTTCAGGTGTGTAGGGCACAGTTATTGTATGCTTTATTCCTCTGCTTTTTAATAAAGCTGAAACGTCTTTATTGTCGTACTCTTTTCCGCCGTCAGTACGTAGTTCCTTAATTTCAGTACCAAACCGTGTTTTTACTTCCGCACAAAACATTTCTAGTTTTTCTTTTACTTCCGACTTTTCACTCATAAAGTAAACTGCACGAAAAGCGCTGAAATCGTCTTTGAACACTACGTAGTACCGTTTTTGACCTAACGACTTGACACTCATCGGGCCACACACATCCGAGTGTATGAGTTCTCTTGGTTCAGTAGCACGATTTGTTCTTTCACCAAAACTTTGTCGATGATGCTTGCCGTAAGCACATCCATCACAAAATTCATTTTCTTCGGAAACTTCAATGTCTAAATCTTTTAAAACTGATTTAACATGTCTTTTACTTTGATGTGCCAATCGCTCATGCCACAACTGTAGAGTGTCCACCGCATTTACGACATAAGCAACACTTTTTGGTTTAATTACTTTAACCAGTAGACCGTATAAATTGTCAGCTTGTACGCCGATAGCTACAATTTTTCCGTCCCGTTGAAGTTCACATTTTCTTCCTTTGTCACTTATTCGAAAATCAACACCCTTTTCCGCGGCTTTCTTTACGGAAAACAAGTTTCTCGCGATTTGTGGTATGTACAACACATCGTAAAACTTTCCTGGTGACCATTTACCGTTTGCAAATATTTCTACTTCAATGTCGCCTTTGCCTACAACATCAAGTTTACTCCCGTTACCGATTTCTAATTTTAGCGGTTTTTCAAAAGTTTTTAAATTTTGAAACCACTCGCGGCGATTAGAAACGTGATCTGACGCGCCCGTATCGATCAGCCATTTATCACTTTTCTGGTACATTTCAAGGAACCCAATAAATGCTTCACTCGAATTTCGCGCACTTGTACTCTTGTTTGCTTGAGTTTCATCTTTCGAACCGGCATCATTTTTCTTTGTGCAATTCTTTTGCAGATGGTATTTCGATCCACATGCATTGCAGCCAGGACAATCCCTTCTAAAATGATCCTTCTTGCCACAAGTAAAACATCCAGTTTTCTTTGACTTTTGTGGTACCTTTTTCTTAGAGAATAATGCCACCGTTGCATTATCTTCTACTCTTTTTTGTACTCTATTTTCTTCTAATAATAGACGCGTTGTCAAATTGTCCAAATTTCGTTTTGCTTGGTCAGTTGAATCCCACGCACTGTGGAAGTGATTGTATTCAACAGGTAAAGTCGATAAAATTCTAGCCATCAACATAGATTCAGGAATTTCACCACCCAACCTTCGCATCTTGTGAGCCATTTGTTCTAACTTCGCTATATGTTCAGCAATACCGCTCGAAGGGTCCCATTTAAAATCAAAAAACGATTTTTGTACGAACGACAAACATTCTTCTGATTGAAAATCATACACACTTTGCAGTTTTTGCCACATCTGTTTAGCAGTTTCACAATTCATTATTAATTGTAAAGGTTTTGACTCAACACTCGTTACAATTAACTTCTTTGCGGCTCTTTCGTGTTTTAACCAGATTTTTAATAACGATTCATTACTAGCTTCCGGTTTCACTTCAGTGCCATCGCAAACTCCGTAATTATTATCACTTTCCAACACTGTACGCATTACAAATTGCCACTGAGGCCAATTGTTTGCGTCCCGTAACTTCTCAATTCGAGATTTATCGATTTCCATTTTAAATCAATTCGCGTTAAAAACGACACTCACGAAACACTATCCGTATTTTAATTTGTCCAAATTTAACCGTTCTCAAATCAAAGTTCTACTGTTTTTTATTCACGTCTAAATCAATCAAAAACTCACAGTTTAAGCGTTACTGGTGCACATAACCTGTTGATGTAATTTTCTAATTAACAACTCACAGTTTGATTTTGTTTATTTAGAAAGAATAATAGTACATGAAATGTGATAATAATAATCCTTCATTTAACATTTCATGAAGAACGTTAACTTACATTACTTATCAATGCAACAAGAATGCAACTGATGCATGCATGAAGGTTAAGGAATTACAACTCCCCTCTCCGTGCTAACATGCGCATTTAATTGCTAATTGTTTTTCTTACATTTTTATTCAAATATCTCAACAGTTAAGCACTACACCACCAAGTTTAGTTGTAAAAATCATGATTTAAAAACCTGTGATTATAATCATATACATTTTTTCAGATTGATCAAATATTGTCTATTTAATTAAAGGAGTTCAAAACACATTAACAACAAAATTAGTTATTAATTATGAAGCAGGAATTAAAGAAAAATTAATTTCCCACGTTAATTTCCTATGTTCACATCGGCGATCGTCACCCGGTATAAAGGCACGTGTACCTACTAATTTTTGAAATTTTTTGAAAATATAGGTTTTTGGTAAAAAATTTAAATTGATGGTTAAACAACCAACATTAATGCCTGTTTTTACCAACAATTTATTTAAGAATTTCCTAGTAAAGAATTACTTAGCTAGGATTCCATAAATGTGATTGGTAAAATTTGACATAGTATTGACATAAAAAATTCATATGTCAAATTTGACCAATCAAATTTATGGAATCCTAGCTAAGTAATTCTTTACTAGGAAATTCTTAAATAAATTGTTGTTGAAAACAGGCATAAATGTTGTACAAACAAATTTTGTTTGTAGATTTTGAGGGAGTTGTATAATTAATAGATTAATAGTAATAATAGGCAAAAACAGAACTGACTTAGGAACGCTAATAAACGTTTTAAATATTGGTAATAAAGTTTCTCTATTGGTGAGTCAGATCTGTTTTTGCCTAACTACCCTGTCTCTAATAATTAAGTAGGTATTATAATCTTATGAACTATTTACAAATTTAAAAATTTATTACGTGTATCTACGTAATTAAATTAAAGGTACGTGTATACTAATCTTTTTTAAATTTTTTAAAAACACGTGCCGGACGGCCTTATGCATCTTTTGTTAATTATTATATCGTAAATTTGATTATCATATATTTTTGGTAAAAATTTTAGTGAACGAACGTCACCATCGACGTCACAATTAACCGAAGACAAGATTGCGTTATCCGATTCAATTGCAACTTGCAAGTAGGACTAAGTTTTTTTCTAAATTTATTTGCCGTAATTCATTGTCGGCTTATAGTAGGTCAAACCTACTTATCCCTTTTTACCTGAAAACCATGGGATTAATTTAATTTAAAAGCCATGTAACGGTATTACTCAGTTTTGGAATTTCCTACATTTGTTGTAATTATTTTGTTGCAGGTTGATACTTGTTTTATAACTTATCAATATATTTTATATGTTTAATTAGGGTACTGTTACAATGCAGTATGCAAACTAAAATATACAAACAGCTTTTAATTAACTTTGACCTGTAGTGATTATTGTAGTGAAAATTATAAAAAAAGGAACAAATTTAAGAAGGTGTGTGTGAAATGAGTGGAAAAAAGAGAGATGGTACTTTGGTATCTTTTTTTACTAAAACCCCCAAAAGGATAAAATTAGATGACGACAGCAATACGGATAATGCAGTGCCTGTTGCAAGTGAGCACATCAGTGAATATGAAGTGGAAGAAGTGATTTACAGTCGCCCTAGTTTCAGTGGAAATATTCTTAAATAATATATTTATTTGTAATAACTACCGAAAATTTTACATAAGGCTTTTTACAAGTGCCCCCCCCCCCCCCGAAATGAAATCCTGGCTACGGGCCTGCTGTTAAAGATCTTTTAGCACTTTTATATAATACTTTTAACTTAATTTTACCAAAAGATGCAAGAACATTGATGAATACTCCAAAAAATAAAAAAAAATGATTTAATATTAAAAAATTTTATTAAACAATAAATTATTTGTTCTAATTTTGAAGATACCTTTTCAATATCGGCAATATTTGCTCAATCCCATGTAATTTATTAACAAATCCACAACTGTTTTGAAGGGATACACCACTTCTTTTTCAAAGACACAAAAACTTTGAGTAGAAGAAGTGGCTTATTCCTTCGAAACAATTGTCAATTTTTTAATTCGCTACTGCTGGGTCCTCCTGGTTCTTCTGATTTTCGTGGTTCAATCTGTTCAAAGTAAATTAAAGTGATTTAAATGTTTAATTAAGAGCGCGCTGCAAATTTTGATGCAAAAACATGTTCAACAAATAGCGTGCCCTAAAATATTAATCTTTTCTACGAATCTTTGAAATCTTTATAATTCTGTATTGGTGAAAAGATTAGTATAAAAGATTAATATTTCAGGGCGCGCCATCTGTTGAAACATGTTTTTGCATCAACATTTGCAGCACGCTCTTAAGATTTGGTTGGAGAACAATATATTGTAACATTATTATACAACCCAGTAAAAATTGATAGGGTTTTGTATTATTCTTACTTACCTTTTACGAAGAAGAAATCAAAAGATATAAAATTATTTTGTTTAATTCTGCAAAACTTACCTAAACACATGGTAGTAATAAAAAAATGAGTCTGCGATATGAGTATAATGAAAATGAATGAGATAGAAAAAAAAATTTGACATACGAACATATGCGAACGATGCGAACGAGTATCTACGAACTAGTTCGAGATTGGCTTGGCGCCGAGGCTACACAGGCCAGGCGCCGGAGTGCGCAGGAGATCTGCAAGTTATTCTCAGGTATGGCTTCATAACCTGACACTGGCTTGCACCAAGCCAAGCGCAGGACATTCTCAGGTATCGCTAAGTAACCTGTAAATTACTATTTATTTGGAGTCAGCCAGGCCTGGCGCAGGCTTGGCAGGTAAAATTTGATTTTGCAGGTAATTGCCAGGATTGAAATGTTACTTGGGAAGAAAGCTTCTCAAAACAACAACAGGCCAATATGTTTGAAAATAAAGAAATTGTTATACAGCAAACATTTTGTGACCCTCCCCCCCTAGGCGTAGATATTTTTATGGGCGACCCCAAAGCTCTGATGTTTCGAACCTGCCTGTACAGATTTCGTATTAGCCACAAATTTATAAAAAAAGAGCGAATTTCAACAAATAACCTAAGCTCTGGTGTGCTATGATTTTCTAGCTATGGATTTCACATTGACAAGAAGTTTCTGTTGACAACAACTATAGGCCAATATGTTTGAAAGTACATAAAAAATAAGAACAACTTGAGATAATAAACCCATGAAGCAGTAACTTATGGATACCCAACATTTTTACATTTGAAACAATGTTAAAAATATTTTTCATAATAATTATAAACAACCAAACGTGATAAATGCAAAATAATGTTGTATAGCATTATTTTGCATTTATAGCCAATAATGAACTCAAAAACTAAAACTTACATAATGTAACAATTTATTGTAAAAAACGAACCACGACTACACCAATTATTAACATTTTAATTAATTGACTTATTTTGTCTATTCCATTTATTTGCTTACTTATATTCATCAAAGTTGGTAGCAATATATTATTCCTAAAGCCTATCTATAAGCTTTATAATCTTATTGCCTAGTAATCCCTCGACGTTAGGGGAGTTTACAACCAGGATTATAAAAAAAATAAGCCCCATCTTAAGATGGGTCGAAATTAGCGGAGTTTACAAAACCCCTATAATTGGTGTAGTTGTGGTTCGTTTTTCAACAATAAATTGTTACGTTATGTAAGTTTTAGTTTTTTCAGTTCATTATTGGCTATAAATGCAAAATAATGCTACACAACATCGCTAGACAACATTATTTTGCATTTATCACGTTTGGTTGTTTGTTTGTAATTTAAAAAATATTATTTAACATTGTTTCAAATGTAAAAATGTTGGGTATCCATAAATTACTGCTTCATGGGTTTATTATCTCAAGTTATTATTTTTTTATGTACTTTCAAACATATTGGCCTATAGTTGTTTCACGCAGCTTTCTTTGTTCTTATTAAAATTATTTTTTACTTTTTAGAGCACTTTTTTAGTTTTAAATAAAAGGTCAACAGAAACTTCTTGTCAATGTGAAATCCATAGCTAGAAAATCATAGCACACCAGAGCTTAGGTTATTTGTTGAAATTCGCTCCTTTTTTATAAATTTGTGGCCAATATGCAATCTGTACAGACAGGTTTGGAACATCAGAGCTTTGGGGTCGTCCATAAAAAAAATCATCTACGTCTAGGGGGGAGGGTCACAAAATGTGTGCCATATAAAAAATTCTTTATTTTCAAACATATTGGTCTGTAGTTGTTTCAAGATGCTTTCTTTTTTCTTATTAAAATTATTTTTTAATAAACAAATTATTGTTTTAACAAAAACTTCTTGTCAATATGAAATCCATACACAGATAAGTTTGGCACATCAGAGCTTAGGTTATTTGTTGAAATTCGCTCTAGTTTTTATACATTTGTGGCCATATGCAATCTTAGGAACATCAGAGCTCATGAGTTGTCCATGAAGGACATTTACGCAGACCGGGGGAGTAATAAAATGTTTGCTTTATAAAAATTGTTTTTATAATTATTATTACTTCAGGGAAGTTATTATTTCAAGTTATTCTTAAGCGGTGTTCACAATAAAGTGGGGTCTTGCCTTGCTTCGGCAGAAAGTTAGCAAGAGCCAATCAGAATGAACAATTTTTTAATCATAGAAAAGGATAGACGAAAATACTTTAATCTAATTGGCGCTTGCCAGCTCTCTACAATGCAATACCCCACTTCATTGTGAACGCCGCGCCGCTTTATTTTTTGCGTACTTTCAAACATATTGGTCTGAAATAATTGGACTACTGGTCAATGTGGCAACAAATTGTTAATTTATGAGGATTATAAATTTTATTTTAATCGTGCATTAAAATGTGGAGATGCTGTGATCAAACTTCCAACAGTGAACAATAACCATTGAAGAGATAGAAATTAACTCAATTATTTGACGAGGAACATCATTAATTATTATCAAATATGCAAATTAAAACAAAACATGGGGAAGATTTTCGTACGAAACCAACTCGGAGGACTCGAAATTTGAAATACTCTTAACTTTGCAGAAAATAAAATTAAAATGATGAGAATGCAAGCTCATTTAAGCTCAAATAATTATCTATCGATAGACAGCGATTTCACAAGAAAGTTCGAAATAAGAACAGAAATCGATAAACGTCTACATCTCCACCCCCACAAGAATTTCGCGAGTAACTCCGTGACTATTGAGGCTCAAACGAGAAATTTGGAAGCTCATTGATGCTCAAACTATACTGAAACGTTTGACACCTATTTCAACCAAAAAGTTTAAAAAGAACTTGCTCGGAGTACTCAAAACTTGAAATACTCTTAACTTTGCAGAAAATGAAAATACAATTATGGGAATGGAAGCTCATTCAAGCTCAAACGAAGCTCTATCGATAGACATCGATTTCGCAGAAAAATTCGTAATAATTATGAAAATAGGAAAACATGTCTCCAGATGCCCCCCCACCACCCCAAATATTTCGCGAAGAACTCCGCGACGGTTGAGGCTCAAACAAAAAATTTGGAAGCTCATTGATGCTCGAACGTTTGACACCAATTTTACCCTAAAATTTCACTTTAAGGGCATGTCGGCATCACAGTTTTATAGGTGATTGGTTTTCATTAAGAATTTTGTGTATATTTTAAACTTTAAAGTTTAAATAAATTGAAAATTTTCTGTTTAGTTATTATGTATAATTTAGTTAAGTCCTTCTTAATTATCCTACTTAAAATGTATTATATTCGGGGAGTTTACAACTAGGATTATTGGTGAAATCTTCAAAATTAGGGGAGTTCACCACTTTTTTTAAATTCTACCTGCTGGATTAGGGGAGTTTACATATGCCCGTATTTAGTATATAAAGCCGAAACGTCGACCGACAGCTTACTTGTTTTTTATTTGCGTATCCAATATCCCGAAAATTTTTATATAAATAAATAAATAATAACTTTATTTTTTTTTGGTATAAATAACCATTATAAAATAAAACATTATTATACAACACAATTTACATGTCATTAAATAAAATTGACGCCAACATATTTTTTAATTTTTCTCTTAAAACTAGAAAATTTCATATCCTCCTTAATATCTATAGGCAAACTATTAAACAATTTCAAGCCATTATATAATAGCGTGTTCTGCGCTCTATTATTTCTAAATAAATGCAATCTAAAATCATGCATGTTACGAACAGGGTAACCATGCACATCATTTACATAGTCAATGCCACTACTCAGATAGCCGGGCAGAATCCTAGATCTCACCTTGAATACAAAAATCAAAACATTTGCAACAATACGCTGGTATACACTATGCCACTGCAGAGTCTCCAGCAGCACAAATTTTGAAACAAATCTATTAACCCTAAGTACAATTCTCATACCCCTATTCTGAAGCTTCTGTAATCTATCAAGCATGCCACGATTACCCAAAAACAAGACTGTTGAAGCATACTCAAAATGTGGTCTTATCATCGAATTATAAATCTTAATAGCGCATATCGTAGAAACATTTCGACGCATCCTCGAAAAGAAATGCAATTTTTTTGCAATTTTCCCACAAATGAAATCAAAATGCCCCTTAAAATTAAGTTTATCATCGATAATCACACCCAAATATTTAAATTGATCCACAACTTCAATTACCTCACCATCAATCAAAACATCAGCATTCCTGCCAACTCTATCATTTAATATCA
This sequence comes from Rhagonycha lutea, assembly GCA_958510855.1. Lineage (NCBI taxonomy): Eukaryota > Metazoa > Arthropoda > Insecta > Coleoptera > Cantharidae > Rhagonycha > Rhagonycha lutea. The sequence goes on along the minus strand of OY294039.1, from coordinate 17,402,591 downwards.
TACATTTTGTCTTCTTAACATTGAGTTTCAGACTATTCATATGCAACCACTCACTCAGAATCGCCAACTCCTGATTAACAATGACAATGCAATCATTAACATTATCACCAACAACATACATGTGGGCATCATCAACATATATTACAAATTTTGCCTTGGTGATACACCTATTCATATCATTCACATACAACAAGAACAACAATACCCCAAGAATCGTACCCTGAGGAACTCCCAAATTTACATCCACTGCTTCTGATACAACCCCATTTATCACAGTTCTCTGTTTCCTTTTTTCTAAATAAGATATAAACCACTTCAATTCATTATTTTTTATACCGTACCTCTGAAGCTTATATCCTAATTAATTTAAATTATTTAATGTTCCCTCGCTATATAAGGTGATAACTAGTGCGCGGGTTGATATGCACTTAGTTTTAGAAAATACGCGCATATAATAAGCACTAAAAATTTAAAAACAAAGCGCAATAAAAGTTAAAATAAGCATAGTCAAAAAATAAGCTACCTGCCCTATCTATAGGGTGTTTTTTTAGCTGCATGAGAACTTCAAAATGAAATAAAACATTAAAAACCTGACGGAATGTTTTGGTTATAATTTTTTTATGAAAGTACAGTTAAAGGCATTTATGATTTGAACATGACTTCCGGCATGTGACCACCACGACTAATGGTTACGAAGCACATCCGTTCAGTCCAATTTTTGACCACTTTTTCCAATATTTCTGGCTTTATTTCATAAATGGCTTACTGAATATTAGCCTCCAATGCTTCTAGAGTTGTTGGTTTGTTAGCATAAACCATGGATTTAACATACCCCCACAGAAAATAATCTGGAGGTGTCAAATCACACGATCTTGGAGGCCAATTGATAGGACCACGTTTTGAAATAATGTTGTCACCAAATTGTCCTTTCAATAAATTGATGGTTTCGTTGGCTGTGTGGCACGTAGCACCACCCTGTTGGAACCATAAGTTGTCAATGTTTAGCTCTTGAAGTTTTGGAAACAAAAATGTATTGAGCATGTGTCGATATCTCACACCATTCACCGTAACGGTAGCTCCTTCCTCATTTCGAAAGACATATGGACCAATGATGCCGTTGGCGTGTATTCCACACCAAACAGTCAATTTTAATGGATGCAATGGAGTCTCAAGATAATGTCCCGGATTGGTCTCACTCCATATACGGCAATTTTGTTTGTTCACATACCCATTTAACCAGAAATGTGCATCGTCACTGAACAAAATTTTACGGTGAAAAAATGGATCCACTTCCAATTGGTTGTGAGCCCAATTTGGTAGCGTTGTTCAATGGTCAATCTATGCATTATCAAATGCCAAACCTTGCTAAACACAAATGTCAAAAAACTGTTTCCATAGCAATCTTGATTCAATTGTTATCCCTATTGAAAGTTCTCATGCAGCTAAAAAAACACCCTATAGTAAAATGGGTTTTCTGGAAGTAACGGATCATTCGTTAACACTGTTGCACCTACTTACCCTTTGAAAGATAGGCTCAATTATTTGTGCCTGCTTAGCTCGCGGAAAACAAAAGAAAATAACTCAGGGGGGTTAGCAGTGGTATTTGGTTAAATAATGAACAAAGTTAAACACAAAATTAATATAAAATATGATTTAATGATATTAACAGGTTAAATATAAATAAATAATAGTACAAAAATATAGAGTCATATAAATATGTTTTTACCATAAACAAATTATTAACCTTACAAAAAAACATAATTCAAATTAAAATGGTTCTAGCAATATTAAAACACAGAAATGAAAATAACTAAATCTAAAACAAAACTTACATGCTAAGTACTAACTTTGTTCTCAACCCTTTAAAAAATCACAACACTTGATTTATTTATCATCAAAACTTCACAAATTTTAATGAATTATTTGCACTAAATAATTTGATCTAACATTATTAATTAAAGAATTAACGAAAAGTTATATCCATAAAACACTCAAAACTTTTCTGTAGAAACCATAATAATAATTTTTTAAAAAGTTAATCAATTCTTATTGAATTTAAATGCGAAGGAATTCCAAAAACTTGTTTTCATGTTTCTTAGAACATTCAGAATTTTTCTGAATTTTTTGAGATTTTTCGGATATTAAAAATCAGAGCTTCTCCTTCTAAAGTGAACAGGAATTATGTCAATAATTAAATCAGGGCCGTAGCTAGACACTGGTCATGGGGGAGGATTCCCCCCCAAAAAATTTTGAAAGGTCCTTTTTTAAACACTATTTCATAATTGAACAATACCTCGCCTACATTTGCTCCGAGCAACATGCGTTACTTATGCCATGTTATTACCTTTTTTTAAATCCATCGTCTTTGTTTTTTTCAAGGGAGTAAAGGGATACTTTTCAGAACATTCTAGTAAAACTTAACTTTAAAGTTAATTGAAACTTCTTTTCAAATTTGCGAACCTGACGCCAGGGGTTAGATTTTCCTTAATGAAATACTTACGATCGCTCTAATCTCGTCTGCCACCATCAAATTTATTAAAAAAACAATTGCAAAAATTTAATAACTCGGTAAACGTGGATTTTCGAAGGCGTAGGAAATATTGAACTTAAAATTCATACTCAATAAACTTTTTTCTAGTGAAAAGAATTAAATAATTTTGAATTTAATTTTACTTTGGTTAATTAGAAAATAATTAATTTAAATATTGCAACAACAAAAAAGAATCAATTTACGTAGATTTAACTCTAGTACCGTAAACCGGGGTAACTTTGATACAATTTTTACAGTTTTTTGGTTATAAAATCGTAATTAGTTATCAAATTTAGTTGGCAGTAGGATTGTATAAAAGTTCTACTGGGACTACATAAAATCTACATAGAATTTATTACTTTATCGTTTTGACAACTAAGAAAATGGGCCTTAAAAGTGTCCCAAAGTTACCCCGGGTAGCGGGGTAACTTTGGGACAGGAACTTTTTTTATGGATATCTTTGTTTAAAATACATTTTTATCAATTATAAACCTAACTATGATAAAGTAGATTAAAAATTTGATATTGGTAGGGAAAAGTTGCATTTTTTTAATCGGTCAAGGGACAAGGAAACGGGAAATTAGAAAAATGGTGCTTGAACAAATAATTTGTTTTATTAAAAAACAAAAAACAATATTTTCTTTATTAAAAAGGAACAAATTAGGTAAACTTAAATAATATAGGTAGATACAACACCTAGGTAACTTAAATAATCGCCATTCATTCTGGAACATCGGCCGATGAGTTGTTTCTTTACTTTAAGACATGTACCAAAGTTACCCCTGAAGGTTACGACTTTTTATAAAATTATTTATATTTCACATGTGTTTCGACTTTTAAGATTTTTCTTTATTGTAAAACTGTGACAGAATATTGAATTTTTCGATCCTCTTACCCGAATTTAATTAATGTTGTTAGTTTCACTCCACCGATAGAAATTATACACACTATGCACTAAACACCTGTTTCTGTGAAGGTCAGTTTTACACCTCTAGGGGATTCCTGCTAAAAATAAACTGTTGCTAAATCACATAAATTAAGAGTTAATACTCTACTTTTGGTGATAAAATGATAAAAGGGCCGATTGGTACTAGAATTACTGGTATATAGAGGGAGAAGTAAAAAATAATGCGGGTGTCCCAAAGTAATACTGCAGTCCCAAAGTTACCCCGTTTTACGGTATAATTAAAGTTTATTATAAAACTTTGATTATATTTTCGTTAGAAAAATAAGAAATGTTAAAAAGAAATACAAAATACTGCGATGCTAAAGTCTTTCACCATTAACACCGCATACCTACCGTGATTATAACTAAATTATACCGTTCGCTTATTCTCTTTTTAAATATATTCAATGGGTTAAATTTTGACGCGAATTTAGTTTGGTTATTTAAGAAATGAGAGCGGGAACTTTAAAAATTAGTTGCAATATTACATCTTGTTAGGTGCTTGCCTCGTTGTTCTCAGTCTTGAAATTAATTTATTTAAACTAATAATAAATACATCTATTATTATAAAAAAAAAAGAAGAAATAAATACGAACTTTTATATAATGTACAACCACAAATTAAAAATTGTAGGATACCTGGATTCCAACTTGAGGAATTGGTTTCATTCCATGTTCAAAAGTTGATTATCCAGAAGCGTTTATACCACCATTTTCCCTGTTCTATTCCCCATTGGAATAGAACCTCCAGCAGTTCCTTGGGCAGAAGATCAGTTTGTTAGAGAACCACTCTAGCACCATTTATGTAAAAATAATTAATACCAAATATCGGATATGTTGTTTTCAAATTCAATAGGCCTTAAATGTTTGTCCAAATATCTGTCATGCTGAGCAAAATTATTACCATTGTGGTCATATATTATTTGCTGTCGAAATGGTCTTCTCAAAAAACCTTGATCACCTGGTTGCTTTGTTGAACTACCACCAATACCGGTTCCTGCTTGTGAATATCCGAATAAATATCCATTAATTCCTCTGCTGTACGTAATTGAACTGGGACGCTTACTTGAGTTAGAATTTTGACCAAGGGAACTCCATGCTGGTCCGGCTTGATATCCATCTTGTTGCGTTCCATCTCCATCAGAAAGATTCTGTACTTCTCTTGAAAATGTAGGAGCTGCTTCTATGTTGTGATAAGAAACTGCCACGATGGCTAGCAATAATAAACTTGTATACGTCATAATAATAATATAATGTGTTTTTGCTGTAGCTAATAATTAAACTGCAAGAATTACTTCCTCGGTTGCTATTTAAATACCATACTTTTAATTCTATGAACCATAATGTCTTTGTACGCTATGATAATTCTAAGACATAGTTTTGGTAAATCCCTATTTCAAAACAATTAATCTTATGGAAATTACAAAATTTGTACTTACTAAGATCTGCAATTAATTTATCGAAGTCATTGAGAATTTAAACCGGCTTATCTTATCACCACAAAAATAATAACAAATTGCATTACAATAATTAATCTGGTATCAGTAATTTACAATTTTTAACCTTGACATTCAAAACCAGATATTTAAAAAAATTTCCTAACGTAACTCGCAACATCAAATAATGAACTTCCCGTTTACATAGTAAAGGAAAATACAGCAGATTTCGATAATGAACTAATTAATAAAATTGTTCGGATTACCGAATTTTATTTAAAAAAATATCACAAAATATACTAGGTAATAAAATCAGAAAAATTCTTTGCAAACATTTTTATTAGAGATTTTAGCAAGAAAAGGCAATAGTTGCATCAAATAGAATAAATGTCGTTTGAAATTGATCAATAACTCGACGAATATCAATCAATTAACAAATTAACATTCTTTATATTATTTACATAATAAATATTTAGAATAAAGTTCGCTACTCCAATAATTGCAAAATATATCAGCGGCGGTTGAATGTTGGGCGATCTGGAGTCTTCGCTCTAAAGGTGCGATTACATCTGACCGAATTTTATGTCGGACAGTAAAAAACAGTAAGAGTAAGACTCGGAAAATAAGAGACAGTAAGAGAGACAGAATTTCTGTCCGACATAAAGTTCATTCAGATGTAAACGTAGCTTAAGGTGCGTCTTGGTATACTATGGTGGTGGGTTATGATTATGATAAATTAATGTGTTAGTAGGGCTCCTGAAGCGCTTATTCCAATTATTGACTGTATTGATGTGGGATATGGTTCCACCTGATCGTGTTTTCAAAAAATTTGATGGCGGTGCAGTGAATGACTGTGTAAATACGTGGATTGTTTGTTAGAACGTGTAGATCGAATGTGTTTGTGTATCTAGGTGCTCCAGTGATCACTGGGAGACACTTATTCTGAACTACTTGTAAGAGCGCGCAGCTTATTTCCATACGGAAAAGGCATAAAGAAGGATGGGAAGAATCATAAATTTGTTCAGTTGGGTACGTAATTTGAAATTGAGTTTTTTTATGAGCTAGTAAGGAGTCAAGTGCGTTCGTGGCTTTTCTTGCCACCACGTCAATGTGTGGTCTAAAGGTCAATCGTTCGTCTAACGCAGGTCTAACGTTACACCTAAATATTTGGTTGTTATAATGTTGTACTTGTAATTGCGTCTTTGAGGTGAGACAACACGGCCATGTTGGTTTTGTCCTCGTTAATTTTGATTCGCCAATCATCGTAGTAATCTTGAAGTATGTCTGTGTGGGTTTAAATTTCAGTAATTACGTTTCGTCTTTTTTCTCACCTGCGGCGGACGTCGGCGTATAACGTGACTTTGATTTGTTCGGTCTTGGGAATGTCGTTTTATATAATGTAGTATAGTTGAATAGTGTGGGCGATAGGATGGAGCCTTGTGGAACTCCAGCGGGGATTTGAAAATTAGTGTAACACCGCGCCGTGAGTTTGCACTTACAATGGCAGCTTAATCAAGATATTTAGGGCAAAGACTTCAGTTGGCCGCATGATCTACTCCTTGACAATTGCGGCGTGGGACTTTTAGATCTGACTGGATAGGCATTTAATGCAGCGGGGGTTTATGTTGCAGTGACTTGAACCGTGGCCAAAGTCTTGGCAACTGTAGCATTGCAAGCGGTTATTCCTCTGATTCACTTCCTCGAACCTGACTATGATGGGCCGAATGTTTCGGACCTTCTTGATCTGTTGGAGCGCCCCTCGTGACTAGGTTGAGTGTTTTGTCCTCTTTCATTTCATAGGTAAAGCCGTGGATACCTCCTGGGACCAAGAATGTTTTTTAAGGACAGGTAGTCTTCTTTATTAGCGGCGTGGATCCAGCTCTGATAAGGTCCTTTGTGTTATGCATAAATGTTTTTAAGTCGCCGGCGCCGATTGGAGTTGAAAGAACTATTGGAGATGGTCTGATTACCATTTATTTTCATCAATGGACAAGCACCCAAAGAGCAGCACTTCAAAACAGCAGATGAAGTGGAAAATTAGGTATCTGAATGGTTTTCTTCAAAGGACGAACAGTTTTTTTGGCGTGGCATCCACAAATTGTCAGATAGATAGGAAATATATCTGATAATGGACTGAATGAGGGGAATTTTGCCTCAATATGGGACGGATGAGGGGGATTACTAACGGCCATCAGTGGAATTTACATGCGTCCATTTGAATATCAATTTTTGTCGCCAATTGCAAAACATCTATTTGTTTTTCACCCCTACCCCTTAATTTTAATCTATGTAAAACTCAATGGCGCACAACTTTTAAACAAAAATAATAATACTGACAACCAATTCAGCTTTGAGGAAGTAGAGAAAAACAAAAACATTGGTCACAAAAATTTATTGAAAGACCAAAAATAAAATAAAATAAATTTAAAAAAGAAGAAAGATTGTACAACATTAAAAAAGCTACTTTTATTTTCCTGTTTATACAACGACAACGTTGTAGAATCATAATAAAGAAAAAAATTTACAATTTATATTTAATATTTATATACATTTGAACAAACAAAAAATGCAAAAACAATAAATAACGTTTTGGTGTCGCCTTTTACACATTAAAAAAATGAATCTGCAAAATCGACAAACAATAAGTAAATATTTTATTTAAAATCCATTTTCTTCGAGTTACATCATTTCATTCGCTTGGTAAATTTTAATTTCTGCAAATTGATTAAAATTTCAAAATAATTATCTTACAGAATTTGATAATTAAAATTTTCACACAACACTTAAGTCACTCGCACTTTTGTTTATAACTTTCGTACTGTGTTCTTCTCTTTATATACAAATTAATACATTGGAGGGGGAGTTATATACAAAAAATATATTTTATCAAAACTATTCAAACTTTCGCATTTTAAAATGCATCTTTAATTAAGGGTGCCTCGACAGGTAGCAGCACCACACAAACATGGAATTTTTTCGTCTTCAATCGGAAATTTGTAATCGTACGTTATTTCTTCATTCACGCCAATTTGTTGTTTTGAATAAATTACTATCTTCTTTTGGGATTCTATTGTGATGACTTTTGCATAACAGTTTGGCTGCACAAAAAAGGTAAAGTTAATATCTCACTTTTCTGCTTTTTACAGTTACAGTTTATATTTTACAGAAATTATTTAAAAATGTAAATTTTTGCAATTATTGCAGATCATGGAGGTCGCGATCGTAATAATAAATTATTCTAGTAGTCTCAATTTTTTAATATGTTGGACATTAGCGAGCCTGTGCGGGCGCCGAAAACCAGCCGAAATTACGGTAAATTCTAGTTTTTTACAATTATATCCTTTCCCATGAAATTCGGTTAAAGCAGTCATAACAAATTTTATAAAGCATAAATTTGCTGCCGCACCCTGAACAACATTTTGATAGGGCTTATCAAACAACGCCCGGGATTGAGCAAGTTAACTCAAGGCTTTTTGAATTGATAATAGTTAATCAATGGCGGTTGATAGTTCGTGGTGCTCGAGTTTAAATTAGTTATTTTTAACGAAATTACCATTATTTTTGAGTTTAAATTGGTCAATTCGACCCAGGCCTAGACTGGCTAGGTCGGCGATCGCCGAGGGCCCCCGGCTCAAGAGGGCACTGAAGGGACCTTAAAAAAGTCGTTTATACTTGGGGTAAAAGTTGTTTATAGTTTTTATTACTCTAAAATAGGGAAAATGTGATTTTCAAAAATCTTCCCTCTTCAGTCTCGAGCCAAGGGCCCCCGAAGGAGCCAGTCCCGAGACTGATTCGACCATATTACACAAGCACCGTCGTCAGGGTGTTATTTTACAAGCGACACGGCAGTAGCTGCGTATATGAAAGGCACATCTGTGTTTCCTCTGATAAACGAGAGATTTGAAGTCGTCCCAAACCTGCACGTATCGCCCTCTAGCGGAGATCAACGTAACGTGGAACGTAAACACTGGGGTCCAGTTGAAACAGCTCATCGTCAATTCGACGAGTGTCTTTAGATCCCACGGAAGCAACAAAACGAACACAGCTGTCATTGGTCGCGCAAGCGCGGTATAATTTTAAATTGTATCTTGTGTCCAATTTCCATCCAAAAAGATACATCCCCTTCCCAGTAGCACACTTTGCCGAGGAGTATATACCTTAGAGCTTTAGAATATTAAACTTATGACATTAGACACGCCTTGACTTTTAAGCAGTGAAAATGACGTCACTGGTGGGTTAAATGCTAAGATAAACCTATATATTATATACCACTTACGTATAAGTGAAAAAAAATTTAAACATAAATTTTGTAGAAAACTTTATGCTCTATAAAATTTGTTATGATTATGACTAGAGCAGGGAATTATATGGAACTCCATGTTTTTTTCTAAGCTATGCACAAGGATAATTCTTTGAAATCTATCCGTTTCATACAAAAAGGAGTTGAAAAAGCACATGTTATATGGCATATAAATGCATATTTGACACGTTGCTGCATATTTTTGGAAATTGTTAATATTAGAGCATATATATGAACAATTGAATCAATATTACATTTTTATTTTTTATTAAATTATATTTTTTTTATTTTTATATCAAGTTTTAAAATTTTTCAAATTCAAATTCAAAATTGGTTAGCACTAGCCTCTCTTGGGTTGGCAACCCGTAAGGCACAACTACCAGTTTTATGACCGGTTTCAGCCTAAGCCTTGAGCTTCAAATTTTACAAATTATGGGTTTTACAATGTGCACCAGCTGAGCATCGGCTTAGTTGAGCCGGGCGATGGTAAACTCAGCCGCTTAACAGAAAGGCTACTAATCCTACTAGGTAAACTCAGCCTGCTAGAAATTTTCTGCCTTAATCTTCACAGGTAAACTCGGCCGGTAAATACCTAAGCCTTGCCATACAGGGTGGCCCCAAATATCAGATGGCTGCCTATTCCAGGACCGTACCTACCTTAGGTTAGGACGGTTAGTTAATTAATAATTGCCATACAGGGTTGCCCAAATATCATATGGTTGGTACTTTTACGCAGTACTAGCAACGGTACTAGTATAATGTAGTGTAAGGACTAAGAAGTTAGTAAAGTTAAAAGTTAGTTAGAAGTTTTGTTTAAACCGAAATACAGTTCATCACATACAATGGAGATTGTCAAAGAGATAGTTAGCCAACGAGGAAAAGTTATGCTATTGAAAAGCGCATATTACATTGAAAAGAGAGATCCACTGGCCGAACTTAGGTAAGTGTTAGCTAATGATTTATTTTAATGAGGGAACCGTGAAAAGCTAGATCCATCGGTCGAGCTTATGTTAGTGTAAGGAAACGATTTTTTTTAATGAGGGGACCGTTAAAAACTAGATTCACCGGTCGAGCTTAGGTTAGTGTTAGAAAACGATTTTTTTAATGAAACGACCTTAAAAAGAGAGTTCCACTGGTCGAGCTTAGGTTAGTGTTAGGAAACGATTTTTTTTTTTATGAAAGGACCTTGAAAAGAGAATTACACCGGTCGAGCTTAAGTTAGTGTTAGAAAACGATTTTTTTTAATGAGGGGACCGTTAAAAGAGAGCTCGAACAGTGCGAGCTTAGGTTAGTGGTAGAAATCGATTTATTTTTAATGAGGGTACCATTAACAGTCCACGGTGGAGCTTAGGTTAGCGTTCAAATTTTTAGGTACGGCGAAATGGGGTGTATTCAGTGTAATGTAGTGTAGTTTTAATATTTCAATATTTTTAATTTTTTTGTTAACTGAATATAGCCAATATAACCTTCAAATGACAGCATATCATATTACTTTGTTAAGGGGGCAAATCAATAGGCGCTGAGCTTGTGTCAAGTTCAATTCAAAAACGAATAATCGTAGAAAGCTGTTTTTTATAAAAGATGACTTAAAACTGAATATAGCCAATAACCTTCAAATTACAGCATATCATATATTACTTTTATTGCTCGGAGCAAAGCGCTCGTGCATGTTGCGCACGTGCATGTTGCTCGGAGCTAAAAAAATCTTGTGGGCAAAATGTGCGCAATATATAAATTCTTTCGATTTCATATATTACGCACATATATATTATGTCGGTTGCAAATTTGCTCACGTATGTTGCTCGGAGCAAACTCGCTCCCGCATGTCAGCCCAAAATGCGAACCATCAGTTGATAACTGTAATATGTACCTAACTATATATTTTTTTATCAATTTTTTCATTTTTGTTTTTTATGAAAGATGACTCAAAACTGAATATAGCCAATAACCTTCAAATTACAGCATATCATATATTACTTTGTTAAATTGTTGATTGAAGAACTTAAAAGATACGCAGCCTTACGAATAAAAACGTGTAGAAAAAAAAATGGGTGGAGATGTAGGTGACGTTAACATTGATTATCCTTCAGCGTTGATTGCATGAATATTTATAATTATTCTATTCTACCAATCAACGCTAACGTCCACATCTCGACCCCTTTTTTTCGACACGTTTTTGCTCGTTAGGTTGCGTATCTTGTTAAATTCTTCAATATTTTTAAACATTTTTAAAAACACTACGTTTTTAAGATTTTATTATAAAATTGGTAGTATTGATTAATCTTAGCCGCCATAGGCGCAACTAGAGGGGGGCCTGGGGGGCTAGGCCCCCCCAAAATTAAAGTTAGCCCCCCAAAATATCCCAATTTTTCGTTATTTTAAATGTTTGAAAACATTTTTTTAGCCCCCCAAACTTTTGACCCTAGTTGCGCCTATGTTAGCCGCTTAAGACTACCAGGCTGAGTTTATCTATACAGATTAAGCCTAAGTTTAATCCGAGAAGATTAAAATACCTTAAGCGGATTAAGACTTCCAGGCTGAGTTTACCTATGCAGATTAAGCCAAAGCTTAATCTGAGAGGATTAAAATACCCTTAAGCGGCTGAGTTTACCACTGCCCGTTGAGCCGATGCTAAACCTCCAATTGTAAAACCTAGAAGTCATAAAACCGATTTCTATTGGTTCATATTTAATCTGGGTTAATTTAATCAGAGATTAAATTTAAGTTAAGCTTGCTGAAACCGGCCATTAACCTTTTAACACAAACACTTCAATATATTTCGAACATTGAGGAAAAATTACAAGAAGTTCCCACTTTATAGGAGAAAAAATTCTGAAAAAATTTAATGATTTAGTAACCAAAAATTTTGGTTACTCAAAATTAATAACCCTCCTGTTTTTGGCAGTCCGGTAAAAACAATAGGATCGGTTATAGAAGGAAACGTGGAAAATATAGAGTTAATGGAAAATAAATTTAAAAATCTTATTAGTCAATATAAATATGCACCAATAACATCTTGTGATGTCGAGAGATCTTTTTTCTGCTTATAAAACAGCTTTTAAAGGGGCAGCGCCTAAAAAAAGAACTCAAAAGATGGCGCTGCTGATTCTCAATTAATTATTTTATACTCGGAACCTCCAGGCTTTAATATTTAAAATATAGCAAATTTGTTGAGATAATACTATTCTATAAACAATATTCTTGGTATTGAGCTTTTTTGGGTTCATAATTTTAATTTATAAAAAAAATTTCGAAATTACAGTTTGATAATTTTTTTATCCCAAAAAAGCTCAATACCAAGAATATTGTTTATAGAATAGTATTATCTCAACAAATTTGCTATATTTTAAATATTAAAGCCTGGAGGTTCCGGGTAAAAATAATTAATTGAGAATCAGCAGCGCCATCTTTTGAGTTTTTTTTAGGCGCTGCCCCTTTAACTGCAAATTTAGAAAAGTATTTAGTTGTTTATTGTAATATAGTGCGGTTAATACCAAATAAATTGTTACGTTTAATAAAATGAAAGAGCATATTTAGTAATTTTTTTAGCATATATCCTTATTTTTAACCTGCATATATGCCGCATATATCTTGTAGTTTTAGTGCATATAATTCCCTGCTCTAATTATGACTACTTTAACCGATAGTAAATGAAAACTATAATTTACCGTAATTTTGAGTGGTTTTTCCAAGATGGCGGCGCGCGCACTAGCGCGCCAAAGTCGAAAACTTGGAATTAAAATTAGGAGACCAGTTTATAAATAGCATATTACAAAATTGCAACTACCAGAGTAATTACGATGGGAATTGCTAATTGCACTGACCTAAAGGTAAAGTCAATAAATGCAATTTTACAGAATTACATAAATTACAATTTATACAGGGTGTTTATTTCAAAAGTAGCCAGTTGAAATTTGATTAAATTTAAGAAAAAACAAGTCGATTTAGCTGATGTTTAAAACCAATAGGTACTATTTGAATTTTAACCCTCCACACCAGCTACCCCTACTTTGTGATACATCATTTTTTTTTAAATTATTATAAATGGATTGTTTTCGTATTTTAGGTGATAGTGAAGTGCACATGTTTATCAATGCCAAAGTGATTTTTGTAAAAATAATTTGCGAATAAAATTATGTTTCGTCTTTCAAATTTTACCTCTGGACTCATAAACAGATCCACTAAATCATGATTTTTGGGGTAGCTGGTGGGGAGAGGGCTAAACTTAAAATTCAAATAGCATCAGTTTTGAACGTCCCCTTTGCCATCTAAATCGACGTGTTTTTCTTTTTCTCAAATTTATTCAAAAACAAAAGTTATTTCAACTGGCTACTTTTGAAATGAACAGCTGGTATGTTAATTCCAGTGTAATCAACCTATAATAACACAAAATAATATAATGGACTCTCCTACAGTAAACAAAAGTTATATTTACTTGCTTATAATGTACTAATATCGTTTATTGTAGTCCATTATAAGCAGAGTTTAGTATACTACCTAATTTTATTTTGTGTGAAAATAATTGTAATTTTAGTACTCATTATTGATAATCTATTTGGGGAGTTTCAATACGTTTTTCTCCTTCCATTTATTTTGCATTAAATTATCGGCATCTACCCTAATTTTCTTCCATGGTTAGTTGGAAGGTATTCAATTATCGAGTCACAAGGGAACCTGGAAAACGCTCCAGAGTGACCCACCTATGAAACTATAACATGGACTAATATTGTGATACCTTGAAGTCCATTATAAACGAATTACACTGCATTAACTTTAATTTAAGTTTTTAATATTAAAAGTTAGGCAGTTAAACTAAACAAAAAGATATAAATTCAAAATCATCACTTACATTACAGCTGTGATTAATAAATCTGGCCAAGTTTCCACACTTGGTCGCGTCAATTATTGTCTCCAAATCTATTCTGAAGAGGTAAGAACTTCCAATTCCAACCGCTTCATATTTGGTTTCTCTAAGGTCGGCAACGCTAGGTCGAACCATTTGTCCAACATATTCTATCACCATATCATCTGCAGCAATCGGTTCCATTGCAAACAGACCCCAGTCATGAATCGACGATTTTGCAAACTTGAGATGTTTCCTCCTGAATTTCAATTGGTTGAATTTCAGCAAATCAGAATCGGTGTCGATACCAAATGCAGTTAGCAGTCTTCTCTGATTCGATCGAGCCTCTCTCGATAAACCTATGAAAAGAAAAATATATGTAGAAAATGTAGACTACAAAACCACATATTACCTTGAGCTTTAACGACAGGCGCGTTGGGTGAAGTGTTGGTGTGAGATCTTGCGTGGTGATACTTATATTTGGCTTTTTCGTGTGGTGCCATTTTATAATATCCTTCTGTTCGCGCGCATCCGCTAGCGTGCACCCTTATATCGTCACGTTTCTTTTTCTTGACTTGACCCGAATACAAGTCGGTAATACAGTGGTCCACCCAATGGGTATCATTTAACCAGTATCCTAAAGAATCGTCCGCCAACATGGCTTCGTAAGACGATTTCAAGTATTTGACGTCTTCGGCGTCGATACCTTTAGTTAAAAATTCGTACAAAATACTCATTTCGGTGACCAAGTCGCGCGGTTTATGTTTGGTGTCTAAAAGCGGAGGCCTGGTGGGTGGTTTGTAATCTTCATAATAGTTAATTGTGTTTTGGAGTTCTTGCAATTTTTTCGTCTTTTCTTTACGTTTACGTTGTCGTGGTTGCTTTTCTTTTATAGGTTCTTTTATCACTTCTTCGATGTTGGTGTAACCGTGATCATGAACGAAGCTTTGTTGCAGCGCTTCCGCCGATTCTATATTTTCCTTTTGAGGCGGCATACAATAAGAATGTTCCATTGCGACCTGCGAGTTTGGAGTGCTACTACCGTTATCGGACGATTCCGAAAGTTTGGTAGTTCTTGGTAACGTGCCATTAACCAATTTCATCTTTTTGAGGGCCTTCTTGCGCCTATCTTCCAAGTTTTCTTCGTCCGAACTTGCTTGGCTCTTTTCTAACATTTCCTTAATCAAACTCTTGTTAATATCGATTACTGGAGTCACTTCTTTCTTGTGTGGTGGTTCGGGATTGCGATTCAGAGACAACAGCGCTTCCTTCTCCACTTCCTGTTGTTCTTGCAATTTTCTATTCTTGTTAATGTCGGTAATTTTAATTTGTTCCTGTTTGGTTGAAGGTAAAACTTCACGTGCCTTTCGTTCTTTTTCGATCTGCTCCATATACTCTGTGTTTCGTTTCCTTCTTTCTATGTATTTTCTTTCTTCATCGCTCATATCCTCGTCGCTATTCAAATAATCGTTCGCCATTTCAGGACCACTTTCGATTTCTTCTTTAGGCGTAGGTTTCATAATGACCTCTGGACTTTGAGAAATCTCGTTCACGTGGTCACTATCAATTTCCATTTCTATCGGTTCAGGCGATTTACTCGGTTTTACCTCTTCAACCACAGGAGACGTACTGGTTTCTTCAAATAATATAGGCGTAAGCCTGTCTTGAGGAGTGGTACTCCGCCTATTTAACATTTTAATTTCTTCATCGGTATCAGAACCTTCGTCAGAACTCGAACTGTCGCTACTAACAAATGACGAACTATCCGAACTAATGCTAGATGACATAGAATGTTTACGAATTCGCCGTATTCTTCGATCGTCTTCCGTATCAGAATGCTGCACAATTTCTTCATTATCTGATAGTTTACGCGAATCGTCGTCTTCAATAACAGGAGACGGCAATTTTTTCCGCCTGAAACTGGGTAATTTTGGTAACGACGCTCGAAAACCTAAACCTAATCCTATATTATCTAAATTAACGTTGCTATAAATATTTTCCCGATTTGCTTCTAATAAAACGTTAATATTATCGTTTGGTGGCACCGTTTTCTCGGGAACGGGTTCGGGAAGTTTCTCTTTATTTTGTCTTGTACTTTCTTCTTCCCACCAAGTTTCGAATTTTTTAAATGCGGTATACTCCACCATCTTTTTGTTAAAATCTCTTTTTAAAATTTGCTTTAATTCTTGAGTAATTTGTTGCACAACTGAGTTGATTGTAGGAGCGTGAGGATCATTATTTGCAGTCTCTATTTTGCGCTGAGGAAGTTGATATGGCATGTAAGGTTGTGAAGGTTGATATTGCGGGAAATGTGAGTAATGGGGGTTGTGAAGGTAAACAGATGGGGTTGCAGAAGTTGTTCCATACGGATAGGCGTGCCTCCAATCTTGTGTCGAAATATAAGTTGGTGCCGGATAACCGTAAGGCGTTCCTTGATATGCTAAAACGTAAGCGAAGGTTAAACGAGAAGAAATTATGAGGGTGAACTTCTTTGATATATCTTTTACTATTTAAAATATTAAAAAAACTTGAAAATAAAATAAACAAAGTGATCCATTTGACAAAATGTCGTGCGCGGAAAAACACAACACCCTGCATTATTCAAAATAATGTTAGTTAAAATGCATAGCCTTGTAATTTAAAATTCTACTAAAAAGAAAAATGTAATGTAAAAAAAATACCTGAATATTGTTGGTAGGGATTAAATGGACCACCGGGAAACGGCGGCTGGGACATCATATTCGACGGCGGTTCGGGAATGTTCGACTCTTCTATTCTCTGCTCCGTGCTACTCAATGAAGATAAACTCATTTGATCGTCGTCTTTCTCAATTTTAGAGTCATATTTCATGACACCGTCTCGACAAAGAGGGCTATAATTTTGCTCAATGTGTTCGCCCGTTAGGAGTTCATCTTCACTCGACGAAATGTCGCTTCCTATTTTATCCATTTCCAGTTTTGCCTGTTTCAATAGTGCGGTTGTTTCTAGCGCTTCTTTTTGTCTAGCCACCACCGCCTGTTCGATTCCATGTTTGTGACAATCTAGATAAATTTCATACGATAAAAAAGGAGATGGCATCGTCGAAAGTGGAGCATTTTGGTCGCTGACCGATGTTGAGGTGTCTTCGTTTACATCCGGAGGGGGAGGGTTTATGGGAAGATCGCTAAGAGATACACTGGAACGATCTAAAAATGGAGTGATTAAAAATGACGTTTCCATGTAACTTAAGGGTTAACCATTTAGTAAAATTGATTAAAAAAATAAGAAAATCCATCATCTATATAACTCATATAGATATCGAAAATAAGCTATTATCAAAGGATTTTGTTTGACTTATCAAATAAAACGTGGTAAAGTTACGTTACCGAAAGAAAATAAGGCGGAGCTAATGTGCAGTAACGAAAACTCGTACAGACGTGTTTATGTTGGTCTCAATTGGTGAAATTGAATCAAAAAATCCCGCGCGGGACGGAATGCCAATTCAGTCGGCGGCCAAACGTCCTGGCGCCCAAAATAATGTATAAAATAAATTTATAAAACAAACGCCGGACTGAATTGGTATTCCGCCCCGCGCAGGACTAAATTGACATCCCGTCCCATTTTGAATACCAAGATAACAAAACAAAATAATGCCGGGGAATAAATTGGAGTTACCCGAGTTACCTACCCAAGAGGGGCGCCTAAAATAATTGGATCCAAAGATGCAAATTGTGAGCGGGGCGACCTTTCTAAGATTTTATTTAAATTTTACGCCGATTTAGAAGGGAAGAATCATTCTAAGGCAAGACAATGCAAAGAAGAAAGATCAAACACGAATTGAAGATTCAGGAATAGATGAAACTGCCCATGCCTGGGAAGGACAGAGAGGCTGTGTATAGAAAAGATGAAAAATTAAGCAAAGACCTCAGATTTATCGTCATAGGAGGAGTCAAAGAAGAAAGGGGAAATGCTGGGGATTCCACCTCTGCTCTCTCATCGTTGTACAACACACACTCCATGAGTTTATGGATAGTGTTCATCAATGGGGGGGGGGAGTACTACATTCACATGTAGAGCTTAATACACAGGGCAAAGTCCATCCAGGGATTTCTCCAATCTCTTGAGGAATTTCCCTAATTCGCTATGCCCTGTGAGTAGTTGAGCCACTTTAAAGGAGATGGGTCCTGGTTGGGGAGGTGGGACCTCCGGAACCTAAGCAATTCTACTGAATGCGTTATCCCATCTTTCTTGCCAAATATTATTGATATCAAGAAGGGAAGATTTCAGTAAGGTTTTATATTTGTACTGGCTATGAACAAAATCTTGTCCTATGAAGTTAATAGAAATACATTTTTTAAGATTTCTCCAAGCATTATTGAGGCTAGAGATTTCCAGATGAATAGAATGAACGCCTGCTAATACTCCTGCACCTAAAGAAGATACAGAGTTATAGCATTTGGTCATAGCTCTGCAACCTGTTACTATAAGCGTAACGAAAATATATAACAAGATTTCAGTCTCATAAGAGGACATCACAGTGAGTGTATCACCAATCGAGATCCCAATTTTTTTGGCGATTCTAGGAGCTAAAAAAAGTATCACTTTCTCAGCGTTTATTCCATTGGTCCTTAGTTTTTAAGTTATGAATTTTTGAAAATAGACAGGATTTACCGTAGGTTTAACATATATGGGAGTTGCAATGCGTAGGTCCTGAGTTCTATCCAAGTACCAGCTAACTTTTTTTTTGGAAATTATGTAATTTATTATTAGAATTAAAACATTAACGACCTACGAATTATCATTCCAAATACTTAATCGTTAGACCACCACGAATTCTTGTAATAATAGCTATACTTTGTTTACCCAACATATGCACCTAGGCTCCTCCCCAAAATGTATTTAAGCCAATTGTAAACGGGAGTTTCAAAATTCGAGCAATAGAAAAATTCTATTCTATTTTTTGGGAGGAGCTTAGGCGCATATGTTGGGTAAACAGAGTATAATAGTAATAGCAGTTAAACCATCATGGTATTTTCAAAAATTCATAACTCAAAAACTAAGGCCCAATGGACTAAACGCTGAGAAAGTGATAATTTTTTTAGCTCCTAAAATCACCAAAACAATTGAGATCTTGATTGGCGATATGCTCACTGTGATGTCCCCTTGTCAGTTAAAGCCCAAGGTTTGAGATTGTTTGCAAGGTCTTTGAAGAAGCCGTTTTTGAAAAAAAACATTTTTCAATTAATGAGTTTTTGGAAGACGATTTGTAATGTTTGTCAGGTCGCAAAATTTGATGAATTGGTGAATGTTTTTACTATTTGTGAGATTTGTATTTGGCTTTTGTTGAGAGCCCTTTTAAATTTTGACTTGCTGTGTACAGTGGTTACCATAAGTAGGTTCAAATTTAAAAAAATTTCGGAATCATAATATAAAAATATTAAAATAACGGAAAAATAAATATTTAGTTTTGTTTCATAGTTGCTATGAATATATTAAAGACGTTGCAACTAAAATCAGCAATTTTGCTTATCACAAGGAAAGATAATAGCTCTGTTTGGTATCACAGTCCTAGTGCAACCTGAACTGCACTTTTTCCTAAATCGCGTTTGGCATGAATTAGTGTAAGCGGTGCAGGTAGTGGACAACCGTTTGTTACGAAAATTGTTGTAGTTCCGAACAGCTCGGAACTGCACATTTTACTCTACCTAAATAGCTAGAGTAGCGAGTGCAGATAGCTGACAAGCAGTAGAATTTGTGGGTGGGTAATAAAACTTGCGATTGAAAACGACATATTTACTTGATTTGTTCTTAATTAAAAAAATTTTATTATAAATTATTATAATAAAAATAAATTATAATAATAATAAAAATAAATTTTTTGAAATTCTAAAATTTGTTTTGAATTCCTTTTCGCTGTAATTGGGTATACAACGTCCTTAAAATAATTTTTTATGCAAATTTGCATAAAAATTGCATTTTTATCATTTTTAATCACTTAATAATTCAAACGTATGTACCAAAAAACTTCTTATAGGTTGAATATAATTTTATTATATTCAATTTTAGACAATTTTAGGATTAGGAAACTTGATAAAAAAATATCTAATAATTAAGGGTGAAGAAAGATATTTATGATACTAACTTGTCGTAGGCCATAAAAATGTAAACTGCCTTCTTGAAATGAACTCATAAATTTGTCCTCATTTATGATGTTATTGTTGAACTAAGTATTCTCAGAAATAACTGTGCTCGATTTGTTCTGATTTTTTAGAGACTACCCTTTCGCACACTAATATATTTTGATTTTTTTATAAAAAAAAACTTCAACTTTTATGAGTGACGTTTCAATCCTGCACCGCCTGCACTAAAGTCGTTTGTTACAGTCGTGTGCACTAGCGAGTTTTCGTGCAGTTCCGGCTGCCCTGGACTGCCTTAGGCTATCCTGCCTGCACTACACTTTTATGTGTACCAAACAGAGCTATTGAATGCAATCTTGCAACTGTCGTTCTAAATGTTACAAAAGTAGGTTGATGTTGTCATTACTGATTAGTATTTTCTTCATTGATCAAGTGAATTTGAAAATTTAGTTAAAAAGTGATTCAGTGCACTTTTTTTTTCGATAATTAAGACACAAAAAAGAGCGTAAATTAATTTTAAAAATGAATGGATCTGGCAACACTATTTAAAAAAATGCAGAACTTTTTGGAGTGGCAAACTGGGGAGAGATCTGCCAAGACAGCAAAAAATGGAGAAGGGTCATAGAGGAAGTGAAAAAGAGCAGAAGATTGTAGAAACCAAGGAAAGGCAGAACTTGAAAGGAAGTAAAGTAACCTAAAAATATCAAAGATGTGGTGTTATTCCAAAGGAATGGAGTGCCAAAGAAAAAGAAAGTGATTCGGTGTACTTTTTAGGTATAATTTCTTTTGCAAATCAAAAAACAAATTTGATGAAAGTGTTTTTAACTTTATGTTGATTTTACAGCATTTTAATACTTTTAATTCAGATTTTTTTTGATAATTAAGACGCAAAATGGTAAAATTTCATTATTTAACCACAGAAGAGCGTCAATTAATTTTAAAAATTAATAGATCTGGCAACACTATTAAAAAAATGCAGAACTTTTTGGAATAACTGAGGAGAGATTCTGCCAAGACAGGAAAAAATTGAGAAGAGAGAAATTATGGTTTGGGGGTGCATGTGCAATACAGGCGTAGGAAAACTTGTTACTTTAGTGGGAGGAGTTAATGCCACAGTTTATTTAAATCTCTTAAAAGATGTAATCTGAAGCTAGATGGTTAATTGGTGACGATTTTCTGTTACAACTAGATAATGCACCTATTCGTCATGCTTAAATTGTCACCAATAATTATTTATAGGAACATGATATCATTGGGGCAACCCCAAAGTCCCGACTTTTCAACTATCAAAAATCTCGGGGCTTTATTGAAATTCCGAATTTCACAGAGGACGCTGAGAAATGTAAATGAACTTTTATTACTACTTATTAGTTTTATCTGAATACCGATTCCTCAGCATCCCTTAAATCATGGGTTCTCAAACTCTTCTGGACCACCCTGAAAATAGGTCATTATAAAAATCGTTCTATTTTTACTGCCACGACTACACCTGAACGCTCACCAAATTCTTTCATGCTCGCTATCGCCCCCTTAGAGCTAGAAATCACCCACAGGGGGGCGATATCACCCCCCTTGAGAACCACTGCCTTATATTAATGATTTAGACGTGCAAGTAGTTTTAATTACATTTTAAATTTCATCTCCCAAAGGAATTTATAAGCATTTTTTGCATTTTATTGAAATAGATTGTGAAAGAAAAGCCTTGCAGCTTCACAGAGCTGTTCATTTAAGTTACATATTTTATATGTTTCACTAAGGGTACCTAGTCGATTTTTATAATCAAAATTAAATTTATGATTCCTAAAATTAAGAAATTACTAGATAATTGCTATTACTTAATGGTCAACCCTTCAATTTACTGTTTTGTCTTACCATCATCACTGTCAATTGAAGTCGGGATAGGTATGGGTGCAGGAGGTTTGATGCTCCCTTCATCTTCAGAATCCACATTCATACCTAAAAATGAGGATCCTAAACCTCCAGAGCCCTTGCCTTTCAACAGCATCGCAATTCTGGAAAAATAAACAAGTTGCAGCATTTTTAACGTCTTCATTGGGACACTTTTACCTTGTATCCAAATCTAAAGTTTTTTCTTGTTTTTCTTGATTTTCTTTTTCCGTTTTTTTAATATTATTGCTATTATTATTACTACTACTGCCACCACCAGTTCCACTACTGCTCTTCTTTTTGTCTCTCTCCCTGGTATCCTTTTCTTTGTTATCTCGAACACTTTTAGAGGATTCTCTTTCGACAGGATTATGTACATAGTTCATATTGTCAGGCCATTTGTGAGACACAGAAATATTAGGGGTCATTCTATCCCAACTGTCGGTTGGCCACTGTTGGACTGGAATGGGCCACATTTGTGTGGTTGCCATTGTATGATAACTTCCATACGGATACTGAGTATGCACCGGCATATTGTGTGCATAGTCATATGCTAAAGGAGTCGTACTAGCGGATCCAAAGCTGAATTCACTTGGAGTTGTACCGTAACCCAAATCTGAACTCGTCGGCGTCGCATAATCACTCCTATTATGTAAAAAATTTCTACCATAGTGGCGATCCCTATCAATCCGTTCCTTTCCTCTATCTTTACTTTCTTTTACCCTCTCCTTAGTGACTTCCTTTTCTGGCTCACTTTCTTTTACAGGTCTTTCTCTAACATCGACAGGTTTCTTTTCCTCTTCCACTTTTTTAGTAACTTCCGGTTCTACAGTCACTTTTGGTGCTTTTTCCTCCACCACTGCGGTTTTCTTATCCGCCGTCAGTTCATCAAACAATTTCTTACACTTCTCACCAAACGGATCCAGAAAAACTTGCAAAACTTTACCCATTACACTCGTATTATTTAGTTTCTCCACGCACACTTTCGCTCCTTCAAGTGTTTCGAAGACGACGCGTCCCAAACCCAAATGCTTGTTCGTGTAGGGGTGGTAATAAATAAACAACTCTTCGAATGTGCCGAACTTTTGCACCATGTCCGTTAGAAATTGTTTATCGATGTTATCGTTCAAGTGGGAAATTGTAACTTCCAATTTAGGCGGATCGCCCACATAATTGGAATCAATCTTAAACCTACAATAAAATTATTAATCATTTTTGTTGTTAAACATTTTGGTTTTTAAAAAACAAAAACAAAGTGAGGTTATGTAAACAAATCTAACTGTCAAATTAAACTTAATAACAAATTTATTTGTCAAAATGACCCAAATAATAATGAGGAAAACCGTTTTTGTTACAGAATTTGATCAAAATTCATGAAAAGTTGGACATATGAATGCTGAAATTTAAATTTTGGTCTAAAAATAACAAAAAAAAAAGTTTCTAATTATAAACGAAATTGTGGGTAGAAGATGGTTATTTGAAAGAACTTGACGTTTATACCTGGGTACTGGTAGTTCCACGCTTTCCAGTCGGGTCCAGATTCTGGCAAGATGAGATCTGGGGTCTCGAGCCACCACTGATGGGTAACTTGAATCGTTGGGCACCACTCCATCATACCTATACACCTTTGTAGTTCCTTTGACTAAAAATGGATCTACCACCAACTTGTAATTCCTCATAGGCTTAGGACCCCCATGGCTCTGAGTGTTACGATCCATTACACCGTTCATTCTACAAAAAAAAAACGAATAAGTTAAAAAGTTAGTTATTATAATGAAACACAAACCTGCGAGTACCCAAACATAAGTTAACGTGTTTTTCTTACCAGGTACATTTTTAAATAATTACAAAAGTTGCTAGTGTGAAAGAAGTAATTTATAAATTTTTCCAACTAACGAAATTCGAATAAATCACACAAGTACGAATTAAACTTTAACATAGGACTCATTAGTTATTTAAAAATGTACCAATAAATTTATTTAACTCAATTTGATGTATAAACACAATAACAGCAGCATTAACCACAGCAACGACCTAACCTCCATTACTGTCAAATTTTAACAAAATCAAAACAAATCCACTTACATAAAACGAATCTCATTTCGATACAAGACAAGAATTATTATCAGCGAATAAATACCCAAAAAATCGCAAATTTTAAAACGAAAATTTTCTACGACTAGTAACCACGGTTTTATTGAAAAATTAGGTTAAATTTGTTAGTTCGGTAACAAAACGACCACGGCGTCGTACACCAATCGCAACATAAACCACATCAGTTTCGTCTGCGGATTTTGTTACGCAATTAAATCGAAATGTTTTTCCAAAAATTAATTTCACGTGTAATTCCAAGAGTAAAGGCCGCCGACGAAGAGGAACCTGAAATTGAAGATCCACAACAGATTTTGAGGGTACGCAAAATTGGCGACATTTTATAATCTAACCTATAAATTTGCTACTAATGATTTCAGGATAAATGTAAAGAGACGGATCACGCGAAGCACTTTTATGAAAAGTACGAAGAATGCAGTAATCGCGTTAGCTCAAAGACTCAAACGACTGAAAATTGTGGCGAAGAACTTTTGGATTTCCTCCACGAAGTAGATCACTGCGTTACTAAAGACTTGTTTTCAAAATTAAAGTAAAGGAATAATTTCAAGATTAGAAATTTGTAGAAAATTACCCAATTGTAATTACTTAATATTAAATGTGTGTGAGTATTTAATTGTCAGTTAATTTATGACCTTTGATATTTTATATTTGACAGTTCGAAAAACAGGGTTGGCTTCAGATATTTTTATCTGACAGGTTAGATATTTCTGCTTGTTTTTGGCCGTTTTTCCTAAGATGAATTAAAATGACTTTGTTAGAATCGGAGTATTCTCATTGATTAAATTTATTGTGCACGATGACTCATAGGTAACTTTGTGATGATCGAGGGGTAAATCACTACAAAAATCTGTTGTACACCAAGGCAAAATCCGGATTATAATCTATAAAATCCTCTCTAAAAATCGCATAGATTTTACAATCCAGTAGAAATCTTACCAATCCTTGTTTCAATCTATAAAATCTTTATAAAAGCTGTAGAATCCCGAACAATTTTAATAAAAATCTGTAAAATCTCAGAAAATTTTTTAAAATCTTAGCATTGTCACGCAAAATCCAGATTATAATCTATAAAATCTTCACTAAAAATAGCATAGATTTTACAATCCAGTTGAAATCTTACCAATCCTTGTTTCAATCTTTATAAAAGCAGTAAAATCCCGCACAATCTTCGTAATCTTAAGAGCGCGCTGCAAATTTTGATGCAAAAATATGTTTCGACAGATGGCGTGCCCTAAAATATTAATCTTTTATAGTTATCTTTTCACCAAAACAGAATTCTAATAATTTATAAAAGTCATATGAATAAACGATAACTAAGCTAGGCAATAAGGAAGTTTGAGCTTTCAAAGATAAATATTTTTTAATATATTCAATATTTTCACACGTGCATATCTTTTTGGAATATACTTGTAAATATTCAACATTGGAAGCTCAAACTTCCTTATTGCCTAGCTTAGTTATCGCTTATTCATATGACTTTTATAAATTATTAGAATTCTGTTTTATTGAAAAGATAACTATAAAAGATTAATATTTTAGGGTACGCCATCTGTTGAAACATGTTTTTGCATCAAAATTTGCAGCGCGCTCTTAAGGCGAAGCATCACCACGTGACTAAATATTGGTGTAAAACGTTCTTTAAAAAGATTTGTTAAACATGTTTTTCAAGAAATATTTAGATATTTTTGGAATTTTAAAAATTCAGCTTCGTAGCTCAATAGAATAATTGTTTCTTGATACTGTCAACTTTTGGTAATTCTATTTAGTAATACGTATATTAAAGAAATCTCGAAATCCAATATTCAGAATTCTCAAAAAAAGGAATGTCAAATTTCTTTTCAAATGTAGTAATAAAGACAATTATTGTAATACTTTAGTTTACAGAAACGATCATTCTATTGAGCTACGAAGCTGAATTTTTAAAATTCCAAAAATATCTAAATATTTCTTGAAAAACATGTTTAACAAATCTTTTTAAAGAACGTTTTACACCAATATTTAGTCACGTGGTGATGCTTCGCCTTAATAAAACTCTGTAAAATCTCAGAAAATTTTTTTAAATCTTCGAAACAATCCCAAAAATCTTAGCATTATTATCAGGCAAAATCCAGATTATAATCCATAAAATCTTGTTAAATCTTTTGACAATCTCAAAAATCTGTAAAATCTAAGTGCAATCTTTAGGCTCTACAATCTATTGTACGGTTTAAACCTTAGTGAATTACCCCTCGGTGATGATCAAATAAGTGGGTTATATTTTTTAAATGTTTGGGATTCTAATAATTTATTCTTGTCACTTTGAGGTACCCTCTTTAAAGCGATTCCTTTAATAATTATTTTAGAAAAGTTCACACATTGTCAGGATATTTTCAGTAAACTACAGTTGGGTGCAAATAAATCAACCTACTTTCACACTTGATAGTTTTTTTTTTATTTATTTATATGTATTTAGGGCTGATTGATTTTATTATTAGTAGAGATGAGATTTTTAGGTTTTTACCTTTTTTTTATTTTAGTTGCTATTTAATATATTTAATTAGTACCAAAATTCGTTTCATGGACAACGTGCGTCATATAAGTCTTATTTGTTTTTACCTTTTTTTTATCCTTTTTTTGACTTTAATTTTTAGATTCTTCTTATAGAATTTTGGAAATTTTTCTTTAATTTTCAGTTCAAATAGCAAAAAAAATGCTCGTGGTCCTCTCCACTAAAAGATACTTTTTCACCCCTTTTTTTAAATTTAGTCATCTTTTGACAACAATCTCACATTTTATAACATGATAAAGTTCAAAGCATAAGATAAATTCAGCAAAATCCGAAAGGCAAATGCAAATATTTTTCCTTTTTTTTTTATCTTCACTAGACCAGGATCAGAATTTTCAAGAAGTTTCAGATTATTTGAATAAAATTTAATTTATATTAAAAAATTTAAATTAAAAACCGTATTAAAGTCAAATTATCTAAACATTTAAGAGAATTTACTGCTCAGAATTTTTTTAAATATTTTTCCTGTATTAACTAGACCAGCATCGGTATTTTCAAGAAGTTTCAGAATATTTAAACAAAATTGAAGTTTTATCAAAAAATTCAAATTAGAATTAGCACTGGAGTCAAATTATCTAAATATTTAAGGGAAATTACTGCTTAGAATTTTTTTAAATATTTTTCCTGTATAACTAGACCAGCATTGGTATTTTCAAGAAGTTACAGAATATTTGAACAAAATTTAAGTTTTATCAAAAAATTCTAATTAAAAATCCCACTGGAGTCAAAATATCTAAATAGTAAGGGTACCGAATTGTTTGATTTTTGGTGGATCTTTGTTTTGTTTGGTTTCTAGGTACAGGAAAATGGTGTATGTTACCATATAAGAACATAATGAAGGTTTACGAGGTATCAAAGTTCTCGATACCAAAACGACTGGTTGCCTACAGGTAAAACATCAAGGCAGGGACACAAATAGAGTAGTTTGTGTTATTTATAACTTAATTCGTCAGCTATGAGTAAGGAATCTGCATGAAAATAGTTCTAAGGTTTCCACGAAACATCAAACTTATAGGTTACAATTCACAAACAATAAATGTAGCCCCCTAGGATACTACAGATGAATTAAAACTATTTCAAATTTTTTGGAACACGCAAGAACAAAGGGTTTCTATATACTCTGGCATAGCTAACGAGTTTAATTGCTTCCGATTGGTCCCATCCAAAACCGAAATTAATTTGTTAGTTAGGGCGAAATTTTTGAAGTAAAACAACCATAAAAATTACAAACTTTTATTTGGGCTAATAATCAGTCCTATTTAAATCATCGGTAAGAGTAAAACTTAACGAGTAAATAAAATTTTACAAATTTAGCTGAAGAAGTTATAAAATTGCAAGAAGTGTTAAAAGGAATGTAAATATAAAAGCATAATAAAATTTAACAACATTATATAATATGATTATATAAATTTCTATAATATGAATATATTTTATCAAAAAACTTTCTTATAAAAACACCCAGGTTATGAGTATTTTATAAAATTTTCCTATCTCTGCAGTAAATTAACTGCCACTCAAGCGAAGAACATCGAAACATATTTTGCAAACTCTCACTGGTTTATTTTCACCAAACTTAATAATGGGAACTTCTTGATCTGAACATTTGCTACACAGCACTCGACCACAATGCCGACAGTGGTGCTTACGGACTGTAATGGAAAAATTCTTACCACATTCTTGACACATGTCAGTTTGCGTCCAGGGAACTTGTTCTGACAGTTGATCCAATAATCTGTGCAACAACTGCTTGGTAGCTACCTAAAAAGTAAGTCACCAGGACTGTAGGCAATATTCTCACAAATATCGGTAATATCAATTTCTACATTATCGATATAAATCTAATATTTTTTTTATATGTCATATTAGTGCTGTGTCAGTTGTTGAGCTAGGTCAGGAATTTAAATCTAAACAAATAAGCAGTTTAGATGCCAAAAACCTGACCCTACCATAAAAATTGACCCAGCATATTGATTTATTGGATATACAGGGTGTTGCATACAAACCTGATAGTTGAAAATCGTGACTCTGTCATTATTTTCTGCTGCCAAACAAGCGTTTGCTTTGACCAATGCTCTACAGAGATTTCCATTTCCTTTCATATAGGCCAACAACAACGGTGAATTACCCTAAACAAAATGGTTTAATTTACACAAAACACAAGTTTTTAATAAAAGTTACTTCAAAATCTGGTTTATTAATTGGATACTCAGGCATACACTCCAAAAAGAAGTCGCATATGGCGGCAGCATTTTCCTTTCCATACCGGCACAACTCGTGCAATGGATTTCTCCCTTTTATGTTGATGTGCTCGGCGTTTATTCGAGATTCGGTTAAAAGTGCTTTAACCTAAAAAATGCAAACATTTACAAAGACTTTTTAACAAAACCACCCTACATACGACGTTAAGATGTCCCGCCCTTACGGCTACATGAAGTGCATTATCTCCGTCGACATTGCAGGCATCAAAATCAATATTGTTTTGAATTAATGCCACCACTATCGAGGCGTTACCTGCTTCAGCAGCTACATGAAGTGCAGTTTGCCTAAAATTTTAAGGTTAACACAAAAAGAGGTTTCTTTCTCGAAAAACTCACTTATGTGCATCTCTGTCGTCGATCCGAGCGCCGGCTAAAATCAGACTCCTAACTAACGTTTCGTTACTAAATTGTGCGGCTAAATGCAGAGGTGGACTCAACGTGGGATCTTGAACACGTGAATTAACATCGACTTGAATGGATAACAAAAATAAGACACTTTCCACGTCGCCCTTCTTTATTGCAGTATGCAAGAAATTGTATCCCTTCCCATCAAACTAAAAGATAAGGATTAAAATTTGAGTCGATCAAACTTGCAAGCTTACTTGTTCGGCGGCTGTCGGTAATCTATCAAGTATTGACTGCGCTGCTTTATTATTTCTAAAGGTAAGGGCCGTCGCGAACGGACTCAGTCCCGTTTTATCACGTAAGCCGAGGTCAATATTAGGTACACATAACAAAAGCGTTATGATTGTAGAATGTTGATTTTCTATTGCGACATGAATAGGCGTTTTATTATCGGCGTCGCGGCAATTGACGTTTGCGCCGTGTTCCACCAGAGTCTAAGAATCCCAATATAAAAAATTTGAAAGATGAAGTATATTGTTGAAGTTAGCAATAAAATGGTTTCGCCGAGAGGACGTGTTTTTAATTGTAAATTGTAAGTAGCTATTTTGTTTAAGGTAAATATTATTTAAAGTTTACGAACTCCAAGCATCTACGATGATTTTATTACTTTTTATATTTTATACATACAAAAAGGAGTTAATTTTGAAATACCGAAATTCGCCCCCGCGAAACCATGGAACTAACTTCAATAAAATAAATTTATTACGTTCTAACATACCTGTACAACTCGATCCAAACCCCATTGGCAACATAAATGTAGGGGAGACGCACGATCCCGTGCTTCTTCTCCACCTTCACCAGCAGGGCCCGGCATTCTAGGGGAATCCAAGTCGCAACCTGATTGTATAAGAAACACCGCTGCAGATTCTTTGTTCTCATCAATTGCTTTGTGCAGTAAAGTTTGCCTGCAGCCTTCAGGCCCTTCACTCCAGCAATCGGTGTCAACTCCATGTCGTACTAAAATACTCGCAATATTTTCTTGATCTGAGTCTAAGGCAGCCCATAAAGGACAATTTCCCGAAAGATCTAGAGCCGACATGTCGACTCCTCGTACACACAGTGCATCAACGACGGCACTTAAGCGACAATGTATTGCTAATTGTAAAGGCGATTCGTAATCGGCAGTTCTGAAAAACAACATAACAAATGTTGGGTTAGTAAAAATTTTAATCACACTCACTTTGCGTTCATATCAGCACCGTTATCCAGCAAAAAAATCGCAGACGTCGAATCTTCTTTCAAAATGGCCTGATGTAAAAGGGTAAAATCCTTTCCGTTTCGTACATTCACGTCCGCTTTGCCAACAATCAAAACTGGAACTAAATTATTGAAACCGAAATTTAAACTTAAACTTAACGGAGTTTCGCCGTTAATATCTTTCAAATTAAAATTTGCAGCAATCTTAGACAAACTAGGATCAGTTTCAGATTCTTGTTTTTTATTGTGTTCGATAAAAGCTTCAATACAATTTTCTGAATTGCCAATAATTCCGTAATGTAAGGGGGCTTGCCGTAACTCGTTGGTGAGTAAGTTTGGATTTGCGCCTAATTGGAGTAACTTTTGACAGAGTAAAGAGCTCTTTTTGGAACAGGCCAAGTGTAAGGCAGTTTCTCCGTCGATATTGACGTGGTTAAAATTTTGGACGTGATCGACTAGAAACAAAGCTGCACTTTCTGCCAATTCGAGTATCAAAACTTGTAGTAAATTATTGCATGTGCGCGAATAAACCACCCCAGTTTGGGCATCTTTGTTGATTAATTTTAAAACGTAATCGTTGATGTCTTCGCCTCTAGCTTCGTATTTTAATAATGCGTAATACAGGGCGGTATGCTCTTCCAAATTTTTGAGATTTATATCAATATTGGGTTGACTTAACAATAAATCAAAGAGAGTTTCGTTATTAGCCATTATTGCAATGTGAAGAGCAGTCCTGAAAATGTTTCGATAAGATTTTTTATTATCTTAAGAAATTAAAAAATACTAACAATCCTTGTCTGTTTTGAGCGTTAATTGATATATTTTTGTTTATTAATTTTTCTGCAATTTTAGTTAAATCTTCTATGTCATTTGTGCCAGCTAATAAATGTAAAGGCGTATCATTTCCACTTCTGAAACAAAAGAGAAGAATTTGGGAATAATCATATCAATGGACCATATTTACCTTGTTGTTAACGTCGCATCACAGTTATTTTCTAATAAAAATAAGGCAGAAAACGAATCGTCGTGTTTAATTGCACGATGTAATAAAGTTTCACCTTGAGAGTCTCTTATATTGATATCTGCATTATGTTGTATTAATGTAGAAGCTATGCTGGAATTGTGGGCCCTTAAAGCCAAATCTAATGGTAGATCATGTGTTGGACTCCATAAGTTAACAATATCAGACAACTGAAACCAAATAAAAATTATTCATTTTTTTTTTGTAAGTTTTGTAATTTATTATATTTTAAATCCAAATTATGGAAGCGAATGACAGGTGGATAGGTACACAAAAGAAAAGGAAGGACGCTTCTAACCATCCCCGCCAGTTTAGTATTGTGAAGTTCTTTCTTGTTGTACTTTTGTTGCGATGTAGTTATTTTGTTTAAGGTAAATATTTAATTTGACTATTATTAAATCTTTCGGGTGATTGCACCTAACGAACTCTTAGTAGGTAATATATTATCCCAAAAGAGA
Source organism: Rhagonycha lutea (assembly GCA_958510855.1). Classification (NCBI taxonomy): domain Eukaryota; kingdom Metazoa; phylum Arthropoda; class Insecta; order Coleoptera; family Cantharidae; genus Rhagonycha; species Rhagonycha lutea. Next base: position 17,370,538 of record OY294039.1, on the reverse strand, counting down.
TAAATCACTTCCCGATTTGTAAACACTTATTAAGTTAAAAAAACTTGTAATAAAAAAATATAGTACAAGTAGTAAATGTTTGAAATTCTTCATATCATCACCTTGACACCATATTTACATACAAATTCGGGAAATTATGATCGTTTAGTTGATTTACATAATTGTCAAAAATAATTAATTTTTTTAATTTACATAAAGAAACTCACGAAAATAGAGCAATTAATTAACGTACAAAAACAAAACAATTTGTAATGACTATTGACCTAGCAGAAAACCTGACGACGGCCAAGCGTAGTAATTTGCATGTAATTATCTCCCTTTTCAAAAACCTTTAGATCGATTTCTTTAAAGATCATTTAATAAATCTCGGTATACATAGGACTGTGCATGCCAAAAATTAAAAAACCGCAACCGCAAGCTATCTAGTCAAAATTATGCGGATTTGATTGAGGAAATTCAGAAAAATCTGCTGAACTCAGTCTATCCATTGGTTGTCAATCTGATATATCTTTTCAGTAATAATTCTAATTTTTTCGGATATAAAGGCGGTCATCTTTCAATATGGTATAAAGAATCCTTTAAATTGTTATGGCCAAATGCCGAATCGATCAATGATAAATTAGCTGGTTTATCGCACTCGATAACCCTTTAAAGATGATGCAGTACGTAAATTGTATCATTTGTGGACATATTTTGTTAAACTAATTTTTGAAAAAATAAATAGCTTGTTTTGACCATTATTATTCTCTAGTAAATTTGTGAAACTGAATTAAATAAAAAATTGTAATATTCAGGGATTTTTGAAATTTTGCCGATAGGTATAATTATTGATAAAAACTTGGGGTGGTTTTCTATTTTATGGAAATGATACAAGAAATATGCAAAAATAAGTTCATATTATTTGTTAACCATTGTGGATCATATAAAACACAGTAGACATAGTACAGAATAATAATAAAAAATAATTTAACACTAAAATAAACATACGGTCACGGATGGTGTCGCTCACTGTATAATTTAATTATTACAATATAGTTAGCTACAAAAGGATGTAATGTAATAACTGGAGAGGAGTAGTAATTACTTTTTGGTGTCGTCATCCAGATGAACCCTAAAGTGTTTCACCAACCTTGGTTATGGCACCTTCAAAATTAAAGTAGTTACTGATTCTATGGAAATTGATCGTCAATTTCGGGGAAGCGCAGAAGAGGTTTAACACTTATTTACAAGTTTCCAAATCCAATTTATATAATACGCTAGCGAAATGTATTTTGTAGTAAATGTCAATAATACTAAATAAATTAAACCGATGTAGACCACTTTCATTAGAAACGCTGCGAAAATCGTAACAAAAATATAAAAAAGTTACATATTACAATTTTGTAGAAAATGAGGCGTAGGTTCAGGCGTAGAAATAGTGGAGTAACTTCGAATTTTAGGCCCGGGAGTAAAAGCTTTGACGGGGGCCTCGATTGAAAGGTGTGTGATTAAAAAAAAAATAAATTTGGCCGCAATATAATGCAGTTTAAGGGGTCCAAAACTGCATTGGGCCAGGGACCATTCCTCCCTCTACCCCCCCCCCCCACCAGTATTTACGCCATTGCCCATACACTGTGTTTAGCGGGCTTATACACCCTAGAAAATAGAAAAAGCACTTCAAAATGAGATAAAATTAAGTATTATCAATGATATACCTAGGCAGTGGCGGTTATTCCCTATGTGCTGCAGAGCTGCAAGAGCTGCAGAACTGCCAATTATTTTGTGGTTGGTAAATTTCTACTATAGTTTCTAATATATAAGAATACGTTTCCGACCTCAGCAAGAGGTTCGGAAAGTACAGTTTTCCGTATGTTTTCCGATAAAATCATTTAAATAATTACTAAAAACAATTGCCAACCCCCCACCCTTTTGGAAGTTCCCTATTGCAGCACACCTGCTTCATAATGTCACGAGCCGCCACTGTACCTAGGATATTATAATATCATTTCAATCAATCAATATAATATCATTTCATTATATTGGTATTACGTAGTTTATGTTCCTAAAAAGTCTTTCCCCGACTTAGACGGTACATTTTATAATTTATTATAAGTAAACAAGTATTGAAAAACCGGGTGCCATGGAATACCCTCCAGCTTGTAACGGTCCAATAATCGTTGTAAGAAAGCTTGGCACGGGGTTAATTTTTTTATAATATAAATCGGGGTTGTTTATGGAACAAGTGAAAAAAAAAGATAGAAATTAAAATTTGGAGTGACAAAAGTGGAATTAAAAATTGTACGAGTTTGGCTGAAAAAGTGGTATAGTGGGATAACCAGCCTATAGCTAGGGATTAATCAGCGAAACTCGAAGATATCATTATCAATCTCACTCGAGGATAAAATTACAATTTTTTAAATACTTTTTAACTCAAGGATTCATTTTTTTAATTGTCGACCCTCCTAACAGCTTGAGGTGAGCATAGATTTTATCTTAGTGTTTACTACCGCGTTTTTATTTGTAGGGTTTTAGTAACAAGTTTTTTTTTATAACAAGTCCGTACCAAGTCCGGGTACCGAGTCCTGGTGGGAAGCAGCCAGTGAGTTGGGACTTTACCTGCACCCCAGACCAAGAAAGCTAAGTGTTTGGACTGTTCTTCTTGTTTTCTTTTTGTTATTGTTTAGAAAAAAAAAATAAAATTCATTGGGCAGAATTTTTGGGGAAAAAGGGGCGAAATTATTTTTTTATGTTAAAAAGTGTGAACCGAGTATAGCTATACGAGGGGAATTTTATTGTTATTGTCTTGTTCGTGATATTGTCATTTTTCAAGTTTTTTTTTGTCTAAATTCCAAAATTAATAAATATATACAACAATTAAACTCTTGTATATCTGGAGCTGCCGAGGTTCGACCGCAACTCTCTACCATCTCGTAATCGGGGTAGAGAGATCGGTGCTGAGGAGTAGCCAAGATTACGTGGCGCCCACGGCAAATTTTACTCTACTCCTCTCACAAACATCTGGAAGACACTCGGTGGCGAAAATTTCGAGTCTCTCTGCTGGAGCTAGCCAGATAGAGGCGGTGCCATCTCCCTGGGACGAGTCGTCGAGGTAATTTGACCGGCGACGAAGTTATACCGTGGCAAATTGGCGCCCAACGTTAATTAAGTTATTTATTGTCATCCATCTTTGTCCAGAGAACAAGAGTTTCATTGTATTTGTATTTTTGTTGACGCCAAACACTTTCTTACTATTTTTAGAGCTGCATATTATCGGTCTTTTTGTTATTTTTAATTTGCGTTCGTTTAGTTTTTTATCGGCTTCTTCGTGCGTTTACGTTTTTTAAGAAAGGGGGGAATTCCTTTTCAGTTTTGTTTGGATATTAACCATTTTGAAGTATTAACTTTGTTTACTAGTTAAATTTTAATTTTTCATAATGGATGTCAATCGTTTGTTGAGTGACGAGCTCTCTTACGAGCTCATGTGGAGGGGTGTTCAGATAGGTCATACGGTTGCGGAAAAACGACGACTATTAAGAGAAGCCATAAATAAAAATTTACCTATTGCGAGAAATTCTGGGGATTCAAGATTAGAATTAGAAACTTTGTCCGCGAAATTAGTCGAATTAGGTGGTTATATAGAAGACTTCGATAAGTCGAATCGAATCAATGAACATGCCCGAATAATAGCACGTCTTCTTCACGTTCAGCGTAGATTGGATAGGATAGATTTGACTACTGAAGAAGACGAGGCAAAACACGAAAACCTTTCGATAATTGCGGTTGGACTATTAAAATCGTTAAGTGAGGTTTATTTTGTGACAGGAATTGTTTTTAATACTAGTGCACTTTCAGTATCTAGTTCTATTCTTGACCTACCTAATCCACCTGAAGAACAATTGTGTGGCCCCTTAATAGATTTTTCAGTACCATCTACGTCTTTAACGCCTCCCCCACGACTTGCTAATGCGACCAACGAATTTGATACTTCCTTAAATCTCACTTATCATCATAATGCTGATAATCTTGCTGTATTGCCTACTGTGCCTGTCAGTAGCTCCATTCATCGAGATCAGGAAATTTTACATGAAATGATCAACCGGAACGTAGTGGATCTTATGAAACGATTGAACTTGAATAATATGGATTCAGCCTACGATAAAAGACCTCGAACTCGACGAGTTTCTTTTCACGAAAATCTAAGTAGTTCGTCACCTATTATTGCGAGTATGCCTGGTATTGGGGATGATTTTATCGAACCAATACCTAGTATTTTGGAACCTGGCGAAGATACATTATTTGATACATCGAAACGTTTGAGTGCCAGTACATCACTTGGCGGTAGCGAGTTTCGACCGGTAGTTGGTCCTCAGGTCAGTAAATGGAATGTGTCTTTTGATGGTAATGGGAGTGTAACAAGTTTTCTCGAGACGATCGAAGAGCTTCGTGAATCTCGAGGGGTTACTAAATCACAGCTTTTCCAATCTGCTGTCGAACTTTTTAAAGGTGATGCTCGAGTTTGGTTTCGACCAAGAAAACATATTTTTAAAGATTGGGACGACCTAGTCAATCAACTTAGAGCATCATTTTTACCGCCGGGTTACGAGAGTAGATTGGAGGCTGAGATTCGAAAGCGAACCCAAGGTGCAGAGGAAAAATTAATTTTGTATGTCTCCGTCATGGAAAATCTGTATAACAAGCTATCGAACAAACCTTCCGAAAACATGCGAGTGGATACTATTCGGGGTAATTTGCTCCCGCACCTACAAAGGGGTCTTGCATGTCTTCAGATTTCTACAATAGAGGAGCTTTTGCTGAATGGGCGTATGGTGGAGGAAACGGAATATAGGGCAAAACTTTATTGTTCTCCATCTTTTAATAATAATTTGTTAGTGGAACCTGAGTCGGCTTATCGCGGATCGGCTAGTGGTGGAAAAAATCCTCCGCTTAATGCCATGACTAATTTACCTACCACCACGAACCATTCAGAAACAGCCAATCTTTGTTGGAACTGTGGGCAGGCAGGCCACAGGAGAATTGCTTGTCGCCAACCTAAGAAACTCGTATGCTTTCGTTGCGGAACGGCTGGATTCACCATGAGTAGTTGTCCGACGTGTTCGGAAAACTACCGAGCGAGTCATTAAATAGTCGCGTACTGACTCCAGATCCTTTGAAGCCGACAAAACTTACACCAATTCCATCCATTCGGCATAAAATCTTGTTGGATTACATTTTGTCTCATGCCGAAGGCGACCAAAGACCCCATTTGGAAGTGACTGTTTTGGGTAGACCCATGATGGGACTTTTAGATTCAGGTAGCTCAGTTACTGTGGTAGGAGAATGTGGCCTGAGTGCTTTTTTAAGTTTAGGTTTTAAGTTAGATAGATTTAAGAATGTTTCTTGTGTGTTAGCTAATGGTCAAAATTGTCCTACCCTGGGAATGCTGAAAATCCCAATGTGCTTAATGGGTAAAGTAAAAGTTATCGATGTTTTTGTTCTGAAGAAACTCTCAAGTGGGTTAATATTTGGGATGGACTTTTGGCGTGCGATGGATGTGATCCCAGATTTGAGTCGAGATGTTTGGCATTTTGGAGACTCCGGTAGTAATTTTAACATTTCTTCCATTCAAGATGTTAGTACTCTTTCTTCGGAACAATCATCGCGTTTAGATTCACTGTTAGAGAAGAAATTTTCAGAGATGGGTGGGGGTCTCGGTTACACGACAGTCGCGGAACATGAGATAACTATCAAGCCTAACGCGAAACCAATTAAGAGGCGATATTATCCGGTACCACCTTTTAAACAAAAGATACTTGACGAAGAAATTAAAAAGATGCTTGACATGGATGTCATAGAGCCTTCAAAAAGTGCTTGGTCGTCGCCCGTTCTCTTGGTACCCAAATCTGGCAATAATGAATATAGGTTTTGTGTAGACTATCGTAATTTGAATGCTGTGACAGAAAAAGATGCGTATCCACTCCCATATATTTCGTCCATTTTAGATAGGTTGCGAGGAGCCAAATATATCACGAGTATGGATATAAAAAGCGCTTATTGGCAAATATCGGTTAAACCTTCCTCTCGCGAATATACTGCGTTTACGGTGCCTGGTAGAGGCTTATATCAGTTTAAAAGAATGCCATTTGGTCTCACAAATGCACCTGCCAGTTGGCAGCGATTAATTGACACTGTGCTAGGCGTTGACCTCGAACCTTATGTACTCGTGTATCTGGACGATATTATTATTATCTCTCCTGATCTTACAACTCATTTGGAAATTTTGGTTAAAGTATTTGATAGGCTCACTACGGCAGGTTTAACTCTAAGTAGAGAAAAATGTCAATTTTGTCGTCCTTCCTTAAAATATTTGGGCTATGTTGTAGATTCGGAAGGGCTAAGAACCGATGTAGGAAAAGTAGAGGCCATTTTAAACGTTGCGTCTCCGAAGAATTCTACCGAAGTCAGAAGGTTTTTAGGTATGGCTGGTTGGTATCGAAGATTTGTGCCGAATTTTTCGTCAATTATTGTACCTTTGACTAGGTTGATTCAAAAGAACGTACATTTTCAATGGAATGACTCTTGCGAGGATGCTTTTAATGAAATTAAAAATTGTCTGGTCACCGCACCTATTTTAACGTGTCCCGATTTTAACGAACCGTTTTGCCTTCAGTGTGATGCTTCGGCCTACGGAATTGGGGCGGTTTTAACTCAATGTTTGGAAGGGGAAGAAAAGGTTCTGTGTTTCTTATCCAGATCTTTAACGAAGCAAGAACGTAAATATTCTACTACAGAGCGCGAGTGCTTAAGCGTTATTTGGGCTGTTGAAAAACTTCGGCATTATCTGGAGGGTAATGTTTTTACTGTAATTACCGACCACGCTTCGTTACTTTGGTTGGATAATCTAAAAGATCCGACGGGACGTTTGGGTAGATGGGCTCTACGTTTGCAACCGTTTGACTACAAGATAGTGCACAGAAAAGGCAAGGAAAATATTGTACCCGATTTTTTATCACGATCAGTGCCAAATCTCTCACAAATTGCAACCATCTCTAGTATACAAACTACGTTACATGATACCACCGATAAATGGTATATAAAACTTCGCGAGAAGATAGAAGAATTCCCGAACAAATTTTCTCAGTGGAGATTAGAAAATAATTTGATATATAAGTATGTAAAAATCGGTATTCCGGAGCTCACGTCTGACGTTGAAAATTGGAAAATTGTAGTACCCAAAGATAAGCGTAAAGTTCTCATACAAGAACACCATGACGATGTCAGAGCTGGACATGTGGGAATAAATAAAGTTTTCTGGAAGTTACGCAATAATTATACATGGCCTAAGATGAGAAGCGATATAGCCAAATACGTTAAAGCTTGTGCTATCTGTGCAAAATACAAACCAGAACAGAAGAAACCCGCAGGACTCATGGGGAATAGATCCTATCCAACCCAACCGTGGCAAACGATTAGCTTAGATTTTATGGGTCCTCTGCCACGCTCAACTCATGGCAATAAATACCTTTTAGTCATCAGTGATTCCTTTAGTAAATTTGTTCTACTTTTTCCGTTACGCGCAGCTACAGCAAAATTACTTTGTCGGCATGTTGAAGATGGCGTTTTTCTAAGTTATGGAGTTCCACAGTTTATCATCTGTGACAATGGGGTACAGATGAAAAGCAAGGAATTCGCGAATTTATGTAAAAAGTACGATGTTAAGATTTCCTTTACCCCATTATATTATCCTAGGGCTGACCCTTGCGAACGAGTAAATCGAGTCGTCAAAACTATGATTTCCTCTTATCTTGACGATAGTCAAAGAAAGTGGGATGAGAATTTAAATGCCCTTGGGTGCGCAATCAGAACATCTCGGAGTGAAGTTACTGGGTTTTCGCCATTCTATATAAATTTTGGTCGTGAATATGTGGAATGCGGTAGCGACTATGATAGAAAATTAAACGGTGCGTCAAACGAAAACGAAATAGATCTTATTAGTGAGGTGAAGCGAAGAAATTTGGGTTTTCAGAAGATGTTTGAAACAGTTAGCGCCGACTTACTAAAAGCTCAAGAGCGCAATAGAATAATTTATAATTTACGTCGAAGACCAGTGGAATATAACATTGGGGACAAGGTTTGGCGGAGAAACAAAGTTCAGTCCGACGCTATTAACTATATTAACGCAAAGTTATGTGCCAAATTCGTTGGTCCATTTACAATTGGGAAAAAAATTGGTTACGGTACTTATCAATTGGTTAATGATCAAGGGGTAGCTCAAGGAAATTGGCATGTACAAGATCTAAAACTTTATTTAGAGCCAGCTCCCGATTAGACATTCCTGATTTTTCCCTTACGCTCTTGTTGACGACCATCCTTTTCTCTCAATGGCAATTAATTCTTTTCTTTTATATTACATGGCAAATCGGCAAATTTCCCATTTTAACTTCGTTCTTCGTTTAAAGGAAATTTACCTCTTTCCAAGGTGAGGGGGAGTGTAACGGTCCAATAATCGTTGTAAGAAAGCTTGGCACGGGGTTAATTTTTTTATAATATAAATCGGGGTTGTTTATGGAACAAGTGAAAAAAAAAGATAGAAATTAAAATTTGGAGTGACAAAAGTGGAATTAAAAATTGTACGAGTTTGGCTGAAAAAGTGGTATAGTGGGATAACCAGCCTATAGCTAGGGATTAATCAGCGAAACTCGAAGATATCATTATCAATCTCACTCGAGGATAAAATTACAATTTTTTAAATACTTTTTAACTCAAGGATTCATTTTTTTAATTGTCGACCCTCCTAACAGCTTGAGGTGAGCATAGATTTTATCTTAGTGTTTACTACCGCGTTTTTATTTGTAGGGTTTTAGTAACAAGTTTTTTTTATAACAAGTCCGTACCAAGTCCGGGTACCGAGTCCTGGTGGGAAGCAGCCAGTGAGTTGGGACTTTACCTGCACCCCAGACCAAGAAAGCTAAGTGTTTGGACTGTTCTTCTTGTTTTCTTTTTGTTATTGTTTAGAAAAAAAAAATAAAATTCATTGGGCAGAATTTTTGGGGAAAAAGGGGCGAAATTATTTTTTTATGTTAAAAAGTGTGAACCGAGTATAGCTATACGAGGGGAATTTTATTGTTATTGTCTTGTTCGTGATATTGTCATTTTTCAAGTTTTTTTTTGTCTAAATTCCAAAATTAATAAATATATACAACAATTAAACTCTTGTATATCTGGAGCTGCCGAGGTTCGACCGCAACTCTCTACCATCTCGTAATCGGGGTAGAGAGATCGGTGCTGAGGAGTAGCCAAGATTACGTGGCGCCCACGGCAAATTTTACTCTACTCCTCTCACAAACATCTGGAAGACACTCGGTGGCGAAAATTTCGAGTCTCTCTGCTGGAGCTAGCCAGATAGAGGCGGTGCCATCTCCCTGGGACGAGTCGTCGAGGTAATTTGACCGGCGACGAAGTTATACCGTGGCAAGCTGTAATAAGCAAAATATGTATTTTCAAGAATTAAATGTGCGTCTTTAATATCCATTTTGAAAAGTCATATCGTTACTTCCTTGTTCTGGAGGGTATTCCAGACCCCCCGGTTTCACGCACATTTCAAGGGAATAAATTTGTTTTGGTTTAACATTGTTTTTAATTGTATAAATAAATATTTTAATAAAACGTACCCGTGGCAAGCGGTTTAATTTGCATCTCCCCCTACCCGTTCAAACAAAAGATTCTTTTGATAAAAAATCAATAATTAAAACATTGTTAAACTAAAAGAAATTTAATCCCCTAAAGTGGGCGTGAAACCTGGGCGTCTGGAATACCCCGCAGCACAAGAAATGGTACGCAACACCTCGGCACAGGGATAACTCGGCACCGGCGGATCTCTCTTTTAACGGTCCCCCCATTTAAAAAATCGTTTCCTGACACTAACCTAAACTCGACTCGTTGCTGAATTATCCAGTGCCGAGTTATCCGTTTCCCGCTTGCACTGGATCAGTGGCGTAGCTAGGGTAATTTGCGCCCGGGGACAAGACACAAAATCTGCGCCCCTTCTCGTATCGAGAGTCTGGAGACTCACTGGGGCCGGAGTTTATTTAACTCATTTTTTCATTTTGGCGCCCCCTAAGCTGTGGCGCCCAGGGACATATGTACCCCCTGCCCCCCGTAGCTACGCCTCTGCACTGGATGACTGAAGAGGTGCCATTCTTTTTTGCTTTACATTGCCGCGGACCCCTAATATTTTACGGGCCGTGTTCATTCGCACACCGCGCACACTGGTAGTTACGCCACTGCGTAGAAAACATTCAAAATCGCAGATTTTTTTTTTTACTGGAGATTGAAAACCTTCTCTCGTATCGAAACTTTTGAAGCTAAGAACTCGCCGATTATTTTTTTATACAAAATTGTCTATTCTATAGTTGTGTATTTGGGTGTCTGAATAAGATCTCTAAGTTCCATAAAATCCTTTTGCGCATTTTACAGAAAATTATCATCATGCCAAAATATTTTTCAAGTAAATATACTTGAGTATAATTGAATGATAATTTTTATTACATAATTTTTACAAATATGTAAAAATTATTTTACAAAATTTAGGTTATCGGTTATTCTGATCTATTAATAGATGGATACAATCTTCAACACAATGGGCTCCTTATATAATATACCCATCGAATTTGAAGTATATGCGGATCCAGATAATTATGCGTGACCGGGGGGGGGGGAGCTCACATAGGCTCAGCTCAAGGTAGACGAATCTATGTACCTACCTTGGCTAATCTATCTAAAGTTACTTTACAGAGAGAAAATAACGCGCAGTAATTGTTGAGGGTTAAAATCCGAACCAATTTTCGTTACTGCACATTAGCTCCGCCTTATTTTCTTTCTGTAACGTAACTTTACCTTGGGCTCAGACCATCTAGGCGTAGGTCATTTAGACGCAGGCAGAGATGTTGAACTATTACGCAGATAAATAAGTGGACGTTCTTAAGTAAAAGCCAGAAAAGACATTATCGCCATTTGCAAAGATGACAAATTAACCTAAAAAGTGATATTAGGATATTATTTACATTTTAAGTTAATTATTTGAATGAATACATTTTCATATAATTAATTACAATTTATAAAATAATTGCAGTATTCGCATACAAAAAGACCAGATTTATAGTACTAATAGGAAATTGTGAGGTTAGAAATGGCCGCTGTTGCCTTCACTAGTTCATAATAGGAAATATCGGTATATAGTTAGCCATCTAGGTTAAGGTGGCCGATTTCTATGGGGATTATCTACTTAACTAAAATTTATGTAACCCCCACTGCATTTCAATAATACTATCGCCAAAGCTACGAAAATTTTACAGGTTGTTGCTCAAGGCTTCCTGTGTAACATATTGAAATATGAGGCGTATAAGATAATTATTACATTGATAATTCAATAAATAATTCGATGACGCGTATTGCGCATGCGTATGCGAAATATCATGATTACGCGAAAAATAATACACATAATTGTCTCATATTTCAATATGTTACACGGGAAACTTTGAGGAACAACCTGTAAAATTTTCGTAGCTTTGGCGATAGTATTATTGAAATGCAGTGGGGGTTACATAAATTCTGGTTAAGTAGATAATCCCCATAGAAATCGGCCACCTTAAAGTTTAAAATCTCTGGGCGCAGGCCATCTTGAACAAGATTATAATAGTAATTTAAATCCCACCTTTAACAAGACTGCCGTGGGGGGTACCTTATCCATGGGAAGTACATATTGTTCACATACTGAAAAGTTTTTAAGCATATTAGACATTCACTATACAAGATCTATTAATTAAAGATAAAATTGCATTGGCAAAACATGAAAACTGCAGGTCAAGAAGAACGGCGCTTAGCTATTGAAAATGGGTTCGAATACTTTAAACAAACAGAAGATATTATAGTCATTAAAAGAAACTTAACGAAGCAAGATAGATAAGATTAAAATAAAGTACATGGACTATTAGCGAACGTCAAATATCTATTAGTTTAGGTAAAAATCGATTTTAAAGTTTCGATTTTTCACGTAAATTTATGCAACTATTTCATTGTGGAGTAATTTAGACGATTATGTGCTACGACACAGGGAATGTGGAGGGGTTAGAGCAGTCGAAGTTAAGTAGATAGTTATTGCGACAACATCGAGTAAAAATGTAATTTCCAATATTAATCTAGCACCTTTTTCGAGGATCCCGGTTCATAGCTTAGGTTATATGTTATTAATTTTATGTTATTTATTTAGTAAGAAACTATCTTGTTTTTCGGCGCGGGCCGAAAAGTACCACTTTACGTCCGCTACTTAGAGCCGAAATGGGACACTTTACGCCTGCTTGGACAAAAACCATATTATTTGGTAATTTACGTCCGACAATCAATGCGTTTTACCAAGAGCGATGCGAGCGTGAATTTTATATATTCATATCATAAAAATATTAACATTTTTGCAGCATGACATCGGATTTGAACGCTTTTCATTAATAATTAACACACGAATACTATTACGATGGCGTGATGTACGCTAGGCACGCTATATTTTATAATTTTTTGTTTTAGTGATTCCTAATTTATTGGAAAAACGTATAGAACAAAGAACGTTTCAGAAAATATACTATCATCTCTTACAATGCTTAATAATGAGTGTTCTTCATTCGCATTTATTTGCATTGAATAATGGCGACCCCGATCATGAGAATACCAACCATATTATGTTCTAAAAATCTATTTTCTAGTATGAAATAACTGGAAAGCACTACAGAGCTAAGTAAGCCAGCTAATACACATGGTGAATGAGTGCTCCCCATCAGGGGCGCCGCGCCCTATTGTTGAAAGTGTGCAAAACACACGGGCGGCCAAAATTAGAGGCGGCCAAACTCCCAAAAATGGGGGTTTAGAAAAGGTCATTTACTTTACGGCAGGGAATAAGTAGTAGAAATTTAAGAAATTGTATTAAAAAACTGAAAAAAATCGGCTACAAGGGCGGCCAAATTAAACTTTGCACACGGGCGGAAGTACCCCTAGCGGCGGCCCTGCTCCCCATCCTCTTCTCAGCCACAGCACCTGATGCTACTAATAACTTCGCAAAACACGAAAATTCTTGCTGTGATTGTACAACAACAAAATAAAAACCTCGGTGGCGAAACTAGTTAGTGAGCGCATATTAGATACATTTAAGCTACTCCCAAAAATTTGGGAGTAGCTTAATTTTGCGGACCAAAAACTATAAAAATAAAATGCAAATATTGTATTGGTTGTTTCTCTGAACCCACACGCACTTAGCACTCCAAGAAAATCGTCAACAAAGAGAAGATTCTCAGGATGGATGTCAGAATTAAGACACCGCACCGCAAGACCAAGACGGGTCAGTGCCACCGGTGTCAATATTTCGGACACGCGCAGAACTGCTGCCACACCGCTCCACTGCGGTGAGACCACTGCACTAAGACATAGAAGGCCGATCCAGTGTTTACAAACTGTGGCGGTCCACATCCCTCTAATTACCAAGGCTGGAAAAGCCACCTAAATAAGAAAATACACTTCGTCGCCACGGGATATACATTTTTGGGGAGTGGCTTAACTGCATCTTTTGAAAGAACAGAGTATAATACGCTAAGATTCGAATCCAGATCAAGATATTTCGTAATATCTTCCGCTGATGCAAAAGTATCCAGCTAATACGTGTGCCTGATGGGGTGTGACAAATAACAACGGATCACGGCAGCGGATCTTAATTTCAATGGAAGGATCGATAATGGAAAATGTGTTTTGATGTTATTTGCTACTTGCATTAATTCAAAATCCGCACTTCTGCAACATGCAGATTGGAATATATGAAGCAGTGCAAACTTAACAACCCACTGAGCGGTCATGCTGCGTGAAATTTCAATATGTTACGTTGTTTTCTCCGTATCACAAATTGCTTAGCACTAATCAAAACGTTAATATTTTCATATCCGTTCATAAATTCAATTAAAATAAATTCAAATTCGATAAATTACTTCCTTTTTAAAAAAGAAAAGCTTGATAGCGAAAACGAAGCCTTATAGTACATTAACTTGAGAATTAATTAATGCTAATTAGCTTTAAAACGTGTCGTTTGGGAACGGCTAAACAAATCGATTTTGACTAGCAAAGTTAAAAAATAAAGCCATGAAGGCAACGTAACTTTTTTGTTTTTGTTACACGAAGGCGCTTAGTTTTTCCACCACCACGTACGGAACCTTTTAATTAAAAAGTCGACCAGTTACTCAACATTCTAGAAATATGCCAGACGATAGCATTGTATGTTGTATGCTGCTGCTGAGTAGCGACCGTAGTGAACGAACCCGGCAGAAATAGCGGTTTCTACGAAAGTGATATAAGAATTTTTAAATTTATCTGATCAGTCGCGTCAACACAGTGCGATAAGTAGTGAAAATTTGTTTAAAATATAAAGCGCGTAAAATATTTCATATGCTCATTTCTGAACGATGTTTTGTAAACACAACTTCCGATATAATTAATTTTTTGATTATAAAATGTGCTAATTGTTATTGTTTGTAGTTTTAATTAAAATGTGTTCAACATTATATATAATTTTATCTGTGATATTTTTATTACAATCATGTAAGGATTTTAAAATTTATAATTTGATGATAATATTCTGGTCAAAGATAAGTGTGTGGTAACCTTTCTTGTACATTATGCCTTCACAGGTCAACCAATTATTTTATATTGATTGAAACACTATTACGTGTTTAAAATTGTGAATAATCATAAAAATGTCAATTATTTTAACCTACACTGTAATAAACGTTGCCCGAGATAAAAATTAAGTTGGCCCACAATCCAATTAAATATAAATTACAATTTTTTTTAATCTGTTCGTACAAAATATTTGTTTCTTATCTTCCAATCGCTATAAACTACCGCATTATTTAGTTTATCTAAAAATGATTCCATTGCAAGGACACTTCGGAAAGCCGATATCATAAATTGGGGTTTTACAGCAAAAATTATTGAAAATCGGAAGTCGATTGATACCGTAATTTTTATTTGATATTTGGAAAGATTAGATTATCAAATCATTTTTTGGCCAATCTTATTGGCTTCCGTAGAAAAAGGTGGTTTCAATCAAGATATCATAAACTGTTGTGGTGTGGCGGTTGGGGATTATGAACCTTGGCTAACATACTGAAAAATGGTTTTCCTTATACATTTTGAAATGGAACAAACGTTGATAAGACTGAGAAACTCTCAAAAAATAGAATATTATATATTATTATCTTTGAAAACAATAATGAAAACTTTGAAAATCAGTAATTTTATAGAATGTTCATAAATACTATGAACAAATTCATATATCCAATGAACTATTTCATTAATATATTATTATGAAGTTTTCATAAATACCCCCGCCCTCAAAAATAGAGGCCTCCGTGTTTCTGGCCATTGTGCTACCATTAAACAGTCACTAGATGGTGAATATAATATTGCACTGACGATTATTATTAACCAATGTTAGTGCAGTATTTCATATAGCACAATATATTGATCAATATCATATTATTAGATTGCCCAGGCTGTGCGGCCTGAAGGCCGGAATGGAACTATATTTGGGTTAGAAATAAATTATTGTATCAATACCCCCCCCCCGGTTTGGATCCGAGCTTATATTTCTAATAATGAAACCGTTATAGCTAAGCGGTTAGTACCTTGACTGTTAATGTCGTAGTACTACTCGGTTTCGAGTCCGAATGAAGTAAGGATTTTATTCTGATCACCTCTCATAGGAGGGAAATGAAGAACCATCGAGGTAAACTGCCATGAGAACCTTTCCCGAAATGAAATATATTACGCTTCGTGTAGTTTGAAGTTCATTGTAAACAGTAGGTCCCCCATGCATGAGAAAAACACAGACATGAGAGTAGGTTAAGCGAGCAATATGGCTTAATAAAAATTGAAATAAAAGAAATGTGTCGATTCACAATGGCCATAAGATATAAATATTTTGACAGTTAAGATATTTGATACTTGATATAGCGCCCGGAAGCGTTTGCAGAATTCTTCATCGGTTTTAACTATAATACAATAATTAATTATATTTCTTAATTTGTCTAAACGTGGGGGATTTTGCTTAAATTAACCCTTTCAACCGCTCCACGTTTAGGCATTGTCGCCACTATTCGCGATTTACATTAGCAAAATGCCACCACACGGAATAATTTCAAACTAAAAATTGGAAGTCTATTGTTAGTTATGTTGGCGCCACCAACGGTAATGTAAATCGCGAATACACTAACGTAGCTAATCTAGTCTCAAGTGCGGGGGGGGGGGTAAAACTTTTTACTACAGGCGCCTATAGGGTGTAAAACCGGGGGGCCTGGCTAGGGAAAAATATTTTGAGGATAATAACCTTCAATGTAATGTAAATATTTAATTTTATCAGATTATTATATTAGTGGATTTTCTTTATGCTTTATGTCCATTGCAAATTCACTATTTGCGAGTCATTTTTCCAGAATGGTTCATTATTCTAGTGGGAATCTCGTTAATCTATTCAGGCACGTCGTTCCTACAGTCTACAATAATTATGTAAATAACATTACGAAATTTTATTCAAATGAAATTTGAGCTAGGGAGGATTTAAAATTTATTTATAAATCGTAAAATATTTATTATATCAATATCAATAAATTGATATTAAGTTAATTTGTAATAAATTAGATTAAATAAAGTTAATACTAAATTTTTTAAAATCGATTTTCTTGAAATTTGAACTGACAATTTACATCTACTAAAGTCCTGATCTTGACCTACACATAATATAGTGATAATATAATAATAGATCGAATTAGTGGAGGAAACATTGTCTTTTAAAATACCATATTATCTTTCATACATTGAAGCAAAACTGCCATCAAAAATAATAAGAAAAATTATAGTTGAGATCCAAGTTCATTGAATTTATAAATTTTTTCATTACAGTTATGAATTTGTTCCTAGTATAAATCGGTGAATTTCAACTAATAATGAACCAGGGTTCATTGATATGATGAACTTTTTTTTCAGTACCAAAATTAGTTGTATTGCATTACAAGGTTAAAGCTTTCAAAAACCAACAAAATTAAAGTACACTTCAATTTCATTTATTCTTACAATACAAACACAATACAATACACACATAGTTTGGGCCCGAAGGAGTTGACCTGCGACCTGATAGTCGTGAGTTAAAATCTCATTCACTTCCGAATTATTTGTGCCGTGGTGTGGATTTCACGTTAAGCTGTGGGTCCTATTTATCTCAAAATGAAATGGTTTATCAGTAAATAACATACAACTAATCTAACCGAGACACCCTGTACAAACTTAATTAATTTAGCTTCCCCCCCGAGACGAAACGTAATTAAATGTTTAATTTCGTAGCGTTTTTAATTAACCCAGTAATTAAAACATTGAAAATGAAAATTTTAGGATATTAAAAATAGCAGAAATCAAATAAAAATATAAAATAAATAATCAGTTTGAGAAAAACCAAGAGCAGCAAATTTCTGAAACTTGGTGAGTCATATTGAGCTGCCTCTCCTTAGAAACCTATTTTTAATTTTTATGGAAAACTTGAGATTTGTAATTTCATAATGAATCGGATTTGAAAAACTGGATGAGAGATGCCATTATCTTAATATCATAAAAGATGAATAATATAATTTACTAAATTACACTCATTATTCACTTTAGTCACCAAAATAAGTGGAAAATGATTATTTAGCCATAACAATCAGTTATGCAAACAACTTCGATTTAATTTCATCATGACCGTGTTATTAAAAATTACACAATTGAATTTGTTTTGTTCCATTTATTTGTCTTACAATCAACAAATAAAAATTCAGAACTTGCTGAGTGTACACTCACGTTGCTTAGGAGAACGCGAGGGTGATTTTAGCATACGTAAGGGTGCAGTCACACTACAAATAAATAAATATAGTAAAAAAAAATCGATAGAGTTGAAAGCTCTTGGAAGAATATTTTAACTTTTGATGATTCACCAAACCAAAAAAAGTTGCTGCTGGTCATGATTTTGAGACACTCATACGCCACTTATACTGAAAAACTTGTGCATGTTTTGATCGTTGACCCCAGCAATAGACAACATGCAAAAATAAACCTGCAAGAAAAGTGAAACCGGAATGGGCTTATTATTATTAAAGTGAAAATCTGTGATTACTGAACGCTCGATCTCAAATTAATCCTAAAAACAAAGAAAAATTTCTTAAATTAAAAAAAATCATTGTAATATTTCAAGCAGAACCAAGGCTTGCGTTGTCATTTAACGAAAAATGGCCTGAACAGTTATATAATTTTTGACTTCCTCATTTTTAACGAGCAATTATATAAATATAAATCGTGCTCGTTACTTTCACTTAAAAATTCAACGTCATGTAAATGAAATGTAAATTTACCACGATTGTTCATGAAAAAAGAAGTCCAAGTTTAAATCATGAATTTTAAATTTTATTGCTAAAACCGTAATTTCCACTGCCCATAGAAATTCATAGGCCGCGAATTTAAAAAGCAACGTATTAAAATTTTCACCTTTTTCCAATTAACAAGATACGAAGTTATGTAGGTCGGTTAGCTGAAACTATGAAAAGGAAATACAAAAACCACATTCGTTTATGTTGCGTGCTTCGCATGGCAACCACATTTTTTTGAATAAAAAAATCACGTGGAGCCAAAAAAGTTTGCGACTACAAACAGTATAATGAATGAGTCACGTGATAATTAAGAAGATAAGTAACCCCTTTATTAGGAGTTATAAAATCCCGGTCTTTATCTATATAAAATATTTTGGAACTTAATCATCAGACAATTTTTGCTAGTTGACTCATTCTAAAAAATGAAAAACTTGATTATTCAGGAAGGGCATAATATAAAGAACACCGGTCATCTTCCATGTGTGAATCGCCTAAAGGTGTAAATTATTTTGTATTTGTTGTTAAAAATACCGTTTTAATTGAATACTAACTTTTGTAATTTGTAAAAATCAATCAAGTGGGAAGAAAGAAAGTGGTTACCGTTAGCTATATAATCACAATTTATTAGTAATAACAGGGAATAATTTTTCTAGTATAATTTAAAATATAACATTATAATGTGGTCTGGTATATTTTCTATAGATTAGGATGCTTATCATCAGTAAAAGGAAGAAATTGTAGGCGTAAAAAACTTATCGATCAGTCATAGTTTTATCGCAAGGCCAATGTCCCATTAGCATCGTGGTAAAGAAGTTGAAGATGCAATTAATTTTGAAAACTATTAATTTAAAAGAAAAGTAAATAAAAATCAAAACTGCAGTTTATGAAATCTTGATTCGGTATAATGCCAATGTAATAATACATTATTGCAAACATTAATTGGCCATTAAAATTCAATCAATATATTAGTATTGGGTAATTTAAAGTAGTCGTGTTTTAAATTTAAGTAACAATTTGAATGTGCAATACAATTACTGTTTTACAAATATCCTTTTAAAGGTAATAATAATAGAGCAAAAACTTGTTCATATTTAGAAATGGAATTTGAATGAGTAATAAAAGAAAAGTATGAAGGTTTAGTCAATATTTAATGCAGTAATTGATATCGCCTTTGTTTCATTAGGCTAAATTTAATAAATCTCGCAGTCGCGTGGGGGGGCACTAATCTGCATTTCCCACAAATGCACAAAATTAACTGAAAATTCTAAACAAGCTGATAATAATTTATAATCAATTGTTTACATATTAAAAATTTAATTAACAGAATTATCTCTGTAATAACCACGCTTTACCATAATTGAGTCATAATTCATCAAGTTTAAATTGACCAATAATTGACTGACCTATCCTTGACTTTTTTCAGATATACCATTGGCCGAATGCATAAAATGCTACAAATGCACGACAGTTGGACCACAACCACTTCAAAATGAAACGAAAAGAATTTGTTCCGATTTTGACCATTCCGAACGCTACATAGTGGATTGTCCGTTTTCCACTTTCTGCATGAAAAAGACCTTCACAGTAAATTTACATACACGTAAGGATGATAGTTATTCAATAAGTCAAGGTAGAATTCATAAAATGAATCAGAAAAATTACTCAAAGTGAGCCCTTGAACCTCACTGAGCAATGCATTTTTACTAAAAGCATAGACGAAGCTAGACTCCCAAATGTGGGATGCTAATTTGAGTAGTTCCATAAAAAAAAAAAATAAGTAATTCAAAAAAGTGTACCCCTCCCGTAACACCGAACCTGACCCGACGTAATAAACATTTTATGTTTCAGACGTAATTAACGGAACATCGAGGGATTGCGCGAGTCAAATGAACGTAATACAAGATTATGATGGAACAAGGTGGCAGAAGAAGATTATAATCGAAGAACCATATGTGGAAAACTGCTCCGAGTCCAACGACAAGGGCCAGCGGTCGTCAGAAACCACATATTGTTATTGCAAAGGGGATCTTTGTAATGGGAGTTTTAAACAAAACGGACAATTATATTTTAGTGCTACAATCGTGATTATTGTAAATTTATTGACCAAATTAATTTTAAGATAACAAAAGTTTCTGTGTAAATAAAAATTATTTTTAAGTAAAACATTTTCCTCATTATTATTATCGTCTTTAAACCAAAATAAAGATTAAACATATCACGACAATAACAATAATTTTGTTAATCTCTTTTTTACTTGTTTAATGACAATAAGATCACTACTTCTCTTTGTGAAAGTAAAATGTTAGTTTTTTGCGTCACATTAAAATTATTTTGCGGAAGAATATCTCTCCCTAATTGCTTCAGCAAAGACAAATACAGTTGATGGATTTCCAAGGTTAATTTGAACGAAATTCTTATGGCGAATTTAAGGCTGCGGAAAAACGTCATTATCAATTATTAGGTCGTTTTTGAAAATAAGCCTCAATTAAGCCAACTCAGTAAATTGAACTAGCATTTTGCAAGAATTGGAAACAATCAAAATTTGGAACAAACAAAAAACTTTCGGATACTGCAGTCAAATTAATTTAAAAACTGTTATTTAAACTTCTCATAAATTGAGAAAACCGACACGACGAACGTTACATCCATATCTCATCATATAGAACATTAACCCCACACATCTCTGCAATTTTGTGGTGAATTTTGCTTTAAAATTACGTTACAGCATTTAAAGTCTAGTAATCACAATTTAATGCTTGACGAAGTAATAAATGTAGTGGAAGTATTAAAATATTAAAATTGAGTACTCATAAGCTGATGAAAAAGCGTCCAAAATATACAAATAAAATATAAAACCGATATTGCGCTCAAAATTTTTTCCTCGATCTGGATTCGAACCCAGGTCCACTACATAGTAGTACGACAAGATTGTTTGTAAGTTTCGCGGAACTTCTATATTTCGTATTTAATTCCAGGAACCGCTACATCAACCCCCCCTTCAACCATCTTGAACGGTTATATAGCGGCTTACTAAGCTGTATATACATTCTAGCGATTGGAAGGAAGGTGTTCGACTTGTTATTTATTATAAATTAGATTTCTGCATTCAATCAAGTAGAAGTTAGCACTTTTCAGCCCGATTTACAGAGTAAAAAACATTATTTTATGCCCTAGGGCGGAAAAGTGAAACTGAACTTAGAAAAGAGCGGAAAAGTAATTTGTTTTTACTAAATACTACGTTCCGCGAGAAATCACTTAGCAACACGCACGTTGTTGCTGACCTCGGTTCCTGCGGTCAGTAAACTATTTTTGCATAAAAAATGCACACTCTTTTGCACATGCACAGATTTATGATGCAGTTATTTTTTCAGATGTTTACTGGCGACTGGTTTTATCGACAATTGCAGAAAACCCGCTTGTTCCATCATGCGCAATTTAAATAATGTGGGTTAGACTTCCTGATTAATAAATTTTAGTTTGAATTTCTTTAGACTTAATGGGCATAAATATATATTGATTTCTTGTTTTTTAGAATTAAAATACGAATCGCATTGGATAATTTTGTTTCACCTTAACGTTTCTGGGATTTTTGTTCATTGGACCTCAGGTTGTACGGTGGAGGTTGTGGTATTCACAGAGCATGAAACAAAAAAATTACGTACAAAACTAATCTCTGTAAGCCAGTAGTCAAGTGAAAAGTTGGAACTCGATTGGTATTATGCACCCAATCAGCACAGAACAAAGAAAATAATCAGAAATGCGGAAGAACGTTACGAACAGACAGGTTTCTTACGACATTCTTATTTATATACCCCAGGTCTCCAAGGATTCTGGTATAATCCAAATAAATTGACACTTGGCTTGGGTCTTTGGTGTTAAGCATCGTCGTTGGTTATGCAACCAAATAAGCTTCCGTAATTGGTTAGGTTAGGAATTTACGATGACACAAGCGACAATTTATTTGGATTGTACTTGTGTGAAAGGGCTCTACAAAAGGCAATCAATCATTATTGGAAAAGATCCACTTTGAAATCCTAGAGTTATTTAAATGTCATCAATCATTATCGAGGATTATAGTTACTTATAACAGTTTTGCATCAAAATATTGGGGCAATTTCGTTACTTGTTCGTTAATGTTAACCATTTTTTTATCACATTAATGATAAATAATTTATTTGTGGGTAGCATTTTGTTAAATTATACTAATTACGTACGCTTTACTAAATTGATGTTAATTTACATGCCACTTAATTTTTCATTAGAGCCTCAAATAAAGAGTCAAAAATAGTCGTTTGATTCTAACTAAGAAATGGAACTGCAAGTATAAAAAATACGTACATACTACATACACCTTGACTTTTCACTCAAAACTCTGTGATAACGATAACCATAAAAATACACAAGATTGTATTTAATAAATTTCCTACGAAAAAGTCCCTAACGGTACATCTGTATCTACAATATATTTTGGACGTGGAAGACATCCTAAGTTGCAGGTTTGAAAAATCAATGACTGCCCAATGTAGAATTTTTATAAATTATACAAACACTTTGAACAAATTTATCTTGAAAAACTGTCACCTTAAATTAATAATTTGATGCTATTGTTTGTGAATAAAAAATGCAATTTCTGTCACGACTCCGTCGCGCGACGTCGCTCTTTAAAGTTTAAATTTCTTGAGAAGAAATTTATAGTAGAACAATAAAAATTATTTTCTCACAAATTTCATTTCGTACAAAATCAACTTAAACTCAGATATTTTGTTAAAAGTTTCACCGTTATCAAATTACATTTCAAGTGTCGAGTCTCATCTCCGTTTTATAGTTTGTAGAAAATGTTAATATTCTTTATACCGGGAGAGATAATAAAAGTTTGATCATTTTATTTTCTAAATAAAAAATTACATATTCCAACAATGGATGTATTGTTGTTATTTATAGAATAGACTTGGGAGATAATACCCATAGATTTTACCTAAAAAACAAAGAATATTGTTTAAAATATTACATTTTGAATTATACAATAATTTCTATAACATTCATAATAAAAATTACACGCGTTAGGAATGTCTTCAGATTCAAAATTAATTGGAAGGTATCAGCTCTATAACATTAATTCAAAAGTTTGTCGGATCGGATTCTGCTTTATCCATAATAATTATGGAGTTAACCTCCTCCAGATTCGTACTGATGCATGAAAATATAAATCAACTCACCCCTCTCAAGTAACTCTAAAAATCATTGGAACATGACCACAAAAAATGCAATATACCTTCATGATGATGTGTCAGAGATATCACAGCGTCCCATAAAAGAGGTATTTAAGGGTTAATCGGATTCATTGAAATCTTCAAAATGTCACTGATATACCGGCCCTTAGTAGAAATAAACGTATTATTATATATTTCGGACTGCTTTTTGCATTGCAAGGTAAATAAACACCTCACAACACATCAAGCCTACAATTAGTAACTGTTTATCCGTTCCCATTTCCCAAGTCTCTTGCGAGGCTTGGTCATGGTTTAAAGCTTTTTAGTTTTCTTTACAGGTGATGAGGAGCTAGCCCATCGCCCCGACCCCCAACCTGGAGGACCAGAGAGACGGCCAGAATAAAGTTCTTACTTCACCCGGATTCGAACCGGGCATTTAGCGTTCATAGTCAACTCGCGTGACCACTATGCTCCGACCGTCTCTTAACGTATAAATAAAATAATAAATAAGAAATAAACGTATAAAACTGCAATTTGGATTTACCATTTAAGGTTTTCGCTTCATGATTTATAGCTTTGTAGGTTGCAGGTAGTCATCCAGATCCAGGCACTTGAGCCTGGAAGCTCCTTTCAGGACCGAACTCAGGAAATTTGTGGGTGCTTTTTTTGCGAAGTGTCGCAACTGATACGCTGATAATAGGTTTGTTCCAACCAGCCGAAAAACCGCACAATGTACGGTCACGCTCATGCTTAATAAGTAAAAATCATGCGCAATATATAAAAAGAGTTCCATTTCATCCATTACGCCTTTCTCCAGGTCAAATTGAAGAAGAGAAAAAATTAGGAAAGCAGAAAAAACTCGACAAGTTTTATATCGCCCCAAGGAGTTAAGCAAGGCTTAAAAATTTACGAAAATGATGGAATGATCAAATAAACAACAAAGAAGAGATAAGGCATAATGAGGATTTCAGCAAGTTCAACCATCCCTCCGACCAATCATCTGACTCTAATCTCCGGGAAGTCATTCGGTCATTGAGACGGTCATTGCCTTGCAGCTAACACAGTTGGATGTGAATGCGGGGTACCGGGTTCAAACCCGGGGAGAGTCAAACTTTCTTATGACCAAGTCTCCGTGCTTCGGAGGGCACGTTAATCCGGCGGTCCCCCTGAGTTGACAAATTGCCACCGTTAACAAAAAACAGAGCTACAGGCACATCTGAATGCTAACCTAGCAAGCTGCTACCGGATGTAAAACAACTATAGTCCAAAATCGATCTGCGGACTACTCACCAACCCGTCTGGCCAGCGTGGTGAGCTATGGCCAAACCAAACCTCCATAATATGGAGAGGCTAATGTCCAGCAGTGGACGGGAAAAGGCTGATAACGAACGAACGAATCTCCGGGAAAGTGATACCAAATCGGAACTGGAGATCGAAAGCAATGCAGTTCACTTTGCAGCCGAGCGAAGACGCGAATGCACCCTCCTCCCTGGTGCGGCAGAATGCTGCTAAGTAGCTTTTCATCTACAGGTAACTGGAGTCCCAGAAAGTAAGTTTTACATTTGATTTTATAGTAGCCAGGGGCGTGCTTATGGGGGGAGTCTTCCTCCCACTATTTTAGAAAGTTGGCGAAATCACTCAAAAGTTTATTCATAGAAAGTCTGTTGACGAGAGATGGATTACAGTGCCGTAACTAGGACTTTTGGCGCCTATTGACAGGAATACTCATTCTATGGCATTGATTCCGTTTGTAGAAGAAGAAGTGCTAGCGATTGTCCGTCGATTAAAAAACTGTAGAGGTTCTGGTGATGATGAGATTCCTTCTTCTTTGGTAAAGGAATTTGCAGATTTCCTTGTTAATCCTCTAATGTTTTTAATTAATTAATCACTTAAAAATGGCATATTTCCTTCGAGGTTCAAGACAGCTTCAGTTTGGCCTATTCCAAAGAAAGGCGACTCTAAGCTTTTGGCTAATTACCGATCGATTCCCTTACTTTAAGTTTTTTCTAAAATCACATTATAAGCACAATATAATATCTGACTGCCAACATGGATTTATTAAGCAAAGGTCAACTACAACAGCATTTTCAAATTTTTCGCTTCTTGAGTCGAGGAAGGTTCCTGTCGGCTTTTTTTATGATCTCAGCCGTGCTTTTGACTGAATTGATCATGATATCTTGTGTAGAAAGCTTGACCGATATGGAATTCGTGGAGTTATTTTGGAGTGGTTTCAGTCGTATGTGTCTGATCGCTTATAAAATGTAGTGATGAGGTCTATGGATAGATTTGGGAACGAAATCTTGGTCATCTCTGATGATAGACCAGTAAATACTGGTGTTCCTCAGAGGTCCGTGTTGGCTTTAATCCTGTTTATTCTTTTCATTAATGACCTTGTAAAAATAATCTTGCTGGCTATCATCACGATGTACGCCGAAGACATTTCCTTGTTATTTGGTCCAAATAACATGTTTCAATTTCAATATGTTAGGTTCTTTTTTCCTGTCACATCATTCTACAGTTCTGCATGTGTTACTGCTTCTCTAACTACTTCTTTCCAATATCTTGTACCTTTATCCACCACTCGCTGATCTCCATCGCTCTCCACCTGAACCCACCATCTCGCCCTTGATCTTCCTCGTGCTCTATCGTTGTTTGGCTCCCATAAGGTTATTTTTTTCTCGTCTTCGCTTCTCATGACATGGCCCATCCATCTCAATCTCTGTGACTTCACAAACTTCACTATCTCTTCATCATAGTCATCATCTTATTAAGGATAAGGTTTCGTTCATTTAATAATAATTAATTTATTGTTATTTGTGGGTTAGTGGACTAAATAATAATTAGATTATGTAAATCTTCAACCTGGTCTATTCTTTCACGATATAATAAATTCTAAGAAAGTGCGTAAAGATATAAAGAAATAAGGACATGGCCATATTGTGCCCTTTACACAAATTTAAAGTAAAAAATCATTTTCTATCCGTTTCTATTTCAAATTTTCTATTTGTACAGTAAACTTTGTTATTGATACTGTTAATTTTCATATTCAGAAGTCAAAAAATCTTATACCTACTATAAGGACATTTTAAAATTTCTCCACAATTTGAGTTAAAAATTTTACCTGGAGCAGGAGCAAATGTTTTGATACCGAAAGAAACAATTTAAAACTTGGTTTGCTCAAAATACCTGATGT
The DNA here is from genome assembly GCA_958510855.1 of Rhagonycha lutea. Taxonomy (NCBI): domain Eukaryota; kingdom Metazoa; phylum Arthropoda; class Insecta; order Coleoptera; family Cantharidae; genus Rhagonycha; species Rhagonycha lutea. Next base: position 17,343,680 of record OY294039.1, on the reverse strand, counting down.
TAAATTTAGTAGTGCCATATGTTGTTAATTTTTTCCAAAACTTTTTAAGGATTTTGAATGTTAATTTAATTTTTTTAAGGAATGGGAGGTCGTCATTACTTTTGTAATACTGTTGGAAGTTTTTCTCTCCTAAGAGGCTGCATTTTGGTCAAAATAACGCCGAATGAGATTTATGAGAACGGGGGGCGTGACCTAATTAGATACATTAGTACAGGACTGTATAGTCAATAATAAGGTAACTACCCAGCCAACATAAAACCGAAATAAAATGTGGAATAAGGAATTATGAGAAGTATTACATTTTAAAGTAAAAAAGATTATCAATGGAGAAATAATTTGACAAATTTAAGAATCTATATTTGGATAGAACAGGATTCTCAAACTTTGGGGTTCCCTAATTATAAACTTGTGTATAACCTGTTGATCATGGAAAACACCACAACAGTTTGAGAATTCCTGCTCTAGACATCTTTTCCCATACTGGATCCTTAATTTTGTTCCAAACTTGAAAAACACTAACCTTGGAAGAATTTTCCACAAGACACAAAAAAACCACATCTTCCCTCTGCAAGCGGACGGCTGAATGCAACGGAAGTTGAGTTTTACTCTTCAGCATTTTATACAACAGCGGTCCAGACATGTGTTCAAAATCGGTGGAATTTAAATCATCCCAATGGGCGGAAATCAACGAAGAACAATACTCTCTCAAATGGACGGCTTCTATTTCTTCGGCAACCGAATAAAACTTTACACATGTTCGCACACTAACATTCGATATTAAGGCTTGTTCACACACCTCCATCAACTCTTTTAGTTTAAACTCGTGAGCCGTGTGCATAATCTTTAAAGTTACTTCATCAGATGGTAGCTTAATCTTATCTGTATACATCCACATTAACACAGCCTCACCGACTCGATCATCCACATCACTCCAATCCAATTCACTTTTACTAAGAAACGCGTCATCGTTCCACTTGTCCGAACGGGCACTTAACACCAACTTGTGTGCATTGACAGTCTTATCAGAGAGCTTTATCTTCATATCGCTGCACAGTGGACTGTTGTACAACCCTCCGATAATTTTAAGCAACCGTGAAGCGAAGGAGTTTTCATTTGTACCGTTAGTGGTTGCTAGAATGTTATATTTTCCGGTTATTTCACTGTAACGTTCTTGTAATTTCGAATACTCCTGCTTTAACAGCGCAAGGTGCTGCTGCAATTTATCCACCTCTGAGAGTGCTACAAAAAAATTGTCATCATAACTTTTTACTACGCTCCGCTGTGTATAACATTCTTACCCATTTTGATGCATTTACACCTAAAGGCCCCACAACGAAAATTATTGTTGGAATACGCCGCCCAATATTTAGACAACAATACCTAACCTAAAAAGAGTAACTGTCACTTGATTGTGTTACAGTGATTATATAGGATGATGCGAAATTTTTTTTGTTTTGTCTAATTAGGGGAAGAACGGTGGGAAAACGGCAACTAGGATGGTGAAAGTTGATGGATTGTAATTGTACAATTAGGCGAGAGCACGCGATTCGTCGGTTGGGGAATAATAAAAATTTTTAATTTGTACCATGTCTGTTGCCACATCGAGTTTATTTTCGTTCGACCTTCGTTTAAATGTTAGAAGGACGAATTTAGAAAAATATCATTTTTTATTGTGCTATCTATTTTTATTAAAATTAAGGTGCGATAACCCTGCACACATAAGTAACGTACAAAAATGGCGTGCAGTTGGCGATATTTACGCAAATTTTCGGCGAACAGTAGGTGAGAATAAATAATAGCCGTTGCTAGGTGTTTTGTTTTTGTTAATTAGAGGTTTGGTTATGTTTGTGTTAGGGTGTTTTGCACGTCGGCACAACGAAATGAATCAAATAAGGACTCTTGGTTGTCCAAACTCTTTGTTCGGAGAATTGAACCGACTAAGGAATCGCACAGTCGGATGCTCAGTGATAAAGAAGTCATTTATGGTTTGCAGACCCATAATTTTAGGCCAGATTCTAGGGATCAATACATAAATAATGTGTAAGAGAGATACAACGGATTTAAGTTGTTTATACATTTTATATTTGGGATTAATGTTTTAGGAAGAACACAGTGGATTTTGTGAAATCTCAGTCGAGTATTTCTGATTCGATGGAATTGGTGGGTTCCTTTACAGTTAGTGTTGGTGATCAAGATCAAGCTCTTCATTTGTGGAAATTTACTGGTGGCTTCGAAGCCATTGATACTGCAAATGAACTGTTTGCACATAATGAAGTAAGTAACAAACATTGAAGAACTTTTTTAACCTACTTTTCAAAATTTTCACAAAAGTTAAGAAATGAAAGTTTTAGTTATTTTTTTCAAGTCAAGAATTACAATATTATTTTCTATTATTATTATTTCTAGTGGCATGTCCAGGTATCTCCAGCCCCTGTCTATTAGTGCCCCAAGCAAAGTACTTTTTAAAAAATTATTTTATTTGCACCCAAGAATTCTTTGCCCTTCCTTCCCCTAAAACGCTCGCAACTACATATTTCTTGATACTGTTAAGTAAGGGCTGACTGACAGTAAATTTTGGAACATTTCAAAGTGGCACTCTACAATGATGTACATTGTAATTGAAAACATTTACAAAACAAAAATAAGTAGAGAGGCTATACTGGCCCTGGCGCAATAAGAGTAAAACTCGTAGGTATTATTTTTATTTGGAACTCAAGCTTGATCTTAAATTCCTATAGTTAAAAATACACAGATTTATACGATCTCCACGAACTTGCAAGTTGACACAGGACCGGTGCTACCTGCTCTTGAGCTCCCCTGCACATTTCAAATATGTCTCCCAAAATCACAACGCTTACCGCTTAGTACTGCTCTTGAGTGCACAAATCTGGTAGCAGAGTTTCGTTGTCTCATCTTTGATTGCAACCCTGAGTAGGAACCACCAAGTTTTTTTATACTTGCGTCACCATTATTCGTGCGCCTGGAACAGTTCGCTCCAACTACTCCACAGTAGCTAACTTCTAATGCGCAGAATTTGGCTCCGCCTACTCAAGTCAAAGTAATATTACTATATCTATTTTCAAAATTCATAAATTTGAAGGTCTTTCAGTTGCAAAGCTTTCCAAATATTAAAAATAATGTAATTTTCAGGACTTTAAAAAGCTAAAAGACGAGCAATGTAAGCTGGTCCGTTCCAGACATCTCCAGTATGTTCTAGCATTCAGTTATTGGCCAAATATAATACTGAGAAACGAACCGCACATATATGAAATTCGTTCGTACGCTTTAAAACCAGGTACCATGATCGAATGGGGTAACAATTGGGCGAGAGCAATAAATTATAGACAAAACAATAGCGAAGCATTTGCTGGATTCTTCTCACAAATTGGACGACTTTACAATGTACATCACATTTGGTGTAGGTTAATTTGTAGGATATTTGGGTTACAAATTAATTTGTGGTTTTGTAGGTTACAAAAATTTAAATGCAAGGAAGGAAACCCGTGAAAGCGCCTGGCGCTCGCCTGGATGGGATGAATGTGTTGCGTACACGGTGCCTCTTATCAGGGAAATGCATTGTCGCATTTTAAATCCTACCTCCTTTTCGCCAACTCAGTAATTTTTTAAGATGATTATGTAGTGAATAAGATGTAAATTTGGTAATTTTGATTATATGAGATTAATATTTTTGTGCAAGTATGATGTTATTATTATTTGCATTAGGTAAGTATAAAATATTATTTAAAGTGTTTTTTTAGTTCGGGGATTTTACTCTTTTTTAGTTAATGCTAAAATTATTTTATTTTTTGTATGACTATACATATCACTTTATAATTTACGCTTGTTTTTTAAATAAAGTCAATATTTTTAAGGTAATTCTATTATGGTAGCTATTCAACTGGTGTCCGGAGATGTTTTCTGTGCTAAAATGTAGCATTATCATTTATTTATATGTTTAAAATAGAATTTCATTGCTTAGATTTGCTTATTATGTAGATAATTAAGTTGTATTCTATTCTCCCATAAATCATGCTAGTCAATTTTTATTGTCAGAATAATTTTCAAATTTCCATTTTGTTACAACTTTTATTCACCAATAAATTGTTGAACTAATAGTTAACTTAGCGAAGACAATAAAAATTATGTTTCATGTTAATGTCTGGTAATTTACAATTTCTATTAAAAAAATACCATAAAATATACTTGAAAAAATGCTCTTTTAATTCATTGACATAAGTTAAATTTTTGTTTCCACTAATTTAATTTTAACTCACGTAAATGGACCAGGACCTTTATAAACTCGGAAATTAATTAACTTAAACAGTCGCCATATTTGTGTGTCCTTCCTTTCCCATCCAAACGCTCATCAGCAAACACAGCAGGTGTAGAAAATGTGTAATGGTATTTAACTCTTCACTATCGGATAATTTAAACTGCCTTGCAAAGGAAGCCGCTAATTTTCGTAATATTCCATGGTGATAGTTTCTGTTGATGACGAAATTTCTTTACCTAGTTTCATGGTGCCCATTACTTTCCCACAGTTAGTTAACAGACATGCACCTGTGCAAATAATCAATGAGTTCCCATGCTTGAAAGCTGGAAATATGCATAGGTTGCTCGCCCTTTTTATTATTCTAAATATGACATATTTGAGGTCGTCAAGTACGAAAAACGCATTTGGGACTGGAGCAAACGTTCTCATTAAAATATGTTGGAAACCGTCGAAAATATTTACCTTAAACAAAATGGCTTACTTACAACAAAAATATAAGAAAAAAATTCACACTTTATAAATCTTTGAGGTTGTATCATGATCGTCTTTACATTAATTTCACCTATCAACCCCCTTCAAAATTATGGAGAAGTAAATAATAAAATGTTGGTTTTTGGTAATGGATATTTTCATCACAATGAGCAACGAGAAGTTGAAAATTGAGGTCTCTAAAATTATGTAGCATGTGGCAGCTGTCCCCTTCCCCTTGAGAAACCCAGCGTGTACATACCCAAAACTAGCCCAACTTCCTAATTGTGTAATATTACTGTCCAAAGTTAGAAAAATCCTGTGCAGATATAAGAATACAGCTGATGATTCTTATAAAATTTTTACTTTAAACCAGTGGTTTCCAAACTTTATGTTACTACACCCCCACTGAAACAAAATGAATCTTGGCGCCTCCCCACCCTTCATTTCACAAAATAATATACACATTTTTAAACGGTAAAATATGCATTAATATAATAAATTATTATTACAATAAAAACTTGTCTAATTATAGTTACTAAATTGTAACTTGTATTATTTTATATTCAAGTTAAGGATAAATAAAAATTAAAATTGAATGTATTGATAAGTCCAAAAAAGGACGAAACAGCTGTCATGGTATATATACATTCAATTTTAATTTTTATTTATCCTTAACTTGAATATAAAATAATACAAGTTACAATTTAGTAACTATAATTAAATATTCTTACGAGTTAATAATACACATAAATATAAAAACTTGTCTTTTAACAAAATTTCGTGCCTCCCTTTGCACCAGACCATATCTCCCAATTTGGAAAAAGCTGCCTTAACGAATAAAATCTTTTCACGATTTTTGGTATTTGCGGATTTAATGGTAGGTAATACCGTAACATGCTACAACTTGGGACACTTTTGACATTCAACGATGTGCCATTCTTTTTGTACTCTTCCCTTCAGTTATCGGAGGTAGCCATTTTTCGGTGTCTGTCCCAAGTTGTAATAGTGTCCCAAATTGTAGCATGTTATAGTACATACTTACAAGTTTCCACCATTAAGGAAAGGCAGTTAGGAAAATCCAAAAGTTCTAATTCTTTAAATACTTACCAGTTTTAAGGCAACAATGAAAGAAACAAGACGAAATCGAACATAACATTATATTTTAGCCACAAAGAAAATCATCCGATGTTTCCAAACTTGTATCATTTTTGAATCATCCAAAATTGAAATTTGAAAAAATGACAATTTTTCTTGCAAATTTACACATCATAATCAATATCAAAATTTGTCACATCCTTTTTTATTTCTTTACATGATAAAGTAACAAAAAAAATAATTAATTGTACATAATAAATATTTATGCACTATATAGTAAATATAATGAACTGGGGGGAGTGGAAGATGGGAGTGCGAAACAATAAACAAAAGTTAAAAATTTCCTAAGTATATACAATAATAAACTGTTACTTCACATAAAAATGACTAAAAAGGCAAAATAAATACTGTTAGCATTATTTTAGCAAACATTTATAATATAAAAAAAATCTAACAAACTTACAGTTTTTATACAAAAACCTTTTAAAAAAATGTATGAACCAGACGTTTGAGCTGAAAACGCCTAGAGAATTAATTGTATTGTGAGAAAGTTTTTGTTAAAAAATGTAATCGTACGAATACGACAATTTACCTAATGATAAAACTACTATACATTTTGCATAATATTCTTTCGTAAGCGTAAATACCAAACTTTTTACTTTATTTTGGTATATGTTAGTCTTTCATTATATTTTCTAACTAATTGGTATTATTTTTTATTTTACGATTAGGTTCACTTTTTAATATTTCATAGTTAAATGATCAGTTCAAATTAAAAAAAAAGTAGGTAATTAAACATTACAATTACAATAATAAACATAATAGGTAGAATAGCCTACAAAATTAATTTTTGTATTCTACTAAACTGCAAATGGTAAGTTGACATTATGAAAATTAACAATTACATTATTATAATAATAATAATCCTAACATTATATTTACGTTTTCCTTTTGCTAACTAAATTTTTTATTTTAATATTTACACTATAATAATATTAATAACCCAACTCTTTGACAGAGGCTTCACTAGTCACGTAATTAAAACTGCTCAAAACTATGCTTTTTATTGCAAATTAAAATCGAGCGCTAAAAAACTACTTTAGGATGGCGGGTAGATTAATACACCTACTAATTAATTTGGGATCTAAATTAAACACTACTTCTTCTGTCTTTTCACACTAAAAGTTACATACAAGGTACATAAAATTTTTACTTAAAAATTAAACCAATTAAACGGCACTGCTAGATAAATCCTCCAACCAAACTTTAATTGTGTGCTCGTCCACATCACTGAAAACAAAGTTTCTCACGTTACAAATCTTAGTTTTTTTCTTAATTAGGGCAGGCCTCCCAGTCAAATTACAACATTGCTAATAAAATTCTAAATCGGAATAAAATTTTTATTAAAAATGTATTAGGGCAATGAATGGATTAACAAGAATCCCACTGGAATGGTATTGCAGTAACAACCTTCTTGTTATGTTATTATGGTTTAAGGAGATCACTAAAGAAATCTGTATCCTAAATTTTGTTTTTTATTAGGAAAGTAGTCTGTGTCACGAAGAGTCTCAATTATTGTGCATGCAATCCTACAAAAATCCTAGAAAACTACACTTTCTTGAACACTTTTTTAAATAATTTTAAAACGGCGCTAATAGTTAGAAGTATAAAATTTTAAGATTGGTAAGGGAACTTCCAAAGAAGTTCATGCTATTGATGTATCCTGTACATTAGATAAAACAACAATGGATCAATATATTTAAAAATATGCTTAAAAAATTAATTTTATGCTAAGAGGCCTTTGCCTATCAGTTTTTGGATCAATATAATATAAACTGTGATAAATTATCATTAAAAAAAAAATTTAATAAGTAATTTTGATACATGCAATATTTACAACTCATTTCCACTTAATTTTATTATAAAATTGTACTACCGCATAAAATTTCAAGCTTATAGAATGAAATTTTGAAAAATACGCCCTACCCAATTTGAAATCACAAAAAAATAATACAAATTTAAAAAAAAATTGTTACGTCACTTTATTTACTAAATATTCTAATAATAATTACTAAATAGTACATACCTCTGCCAAAAACAGTCTACAATTTAAAATAAAACGAGTTTTATAGAGAACCCGGAGGAAAGCTAGTCGAACTGTTGGAATGAGCAAGACTTAACATAGAACCCGAAAGACTTCTATCATCGTCGTGATAATTTTCACGTGTTGCTTCGGCAATTGCTAACACACTGAAACAAAAACAGGATTACGAATAACTCCAGCATCGACCACCATAACCTCTTACCTAAACCCTAATCTGGCCGATTCTTCATCAAACGCCTCCAACTCACGTTCCTGCCTTTCGTGCAAAAGACGTATCCTTTCGGAACGTTCTTCCAAAAACCGTTGTGTCTCAGAAGTCATCTGCAACAAGCATATTAAGTACAAAAGTCCAAGTCACCTAACCCTCAAAATTACCTTCTGTTCGAGCAACGCCTTACGTACGGAAACACGCTCTTCTAATTCCCTTCGTTCCCGATCCCTCTGCGCTTGAGCTTGCATTTTATTTTTGCTTTGATATGCCATCAAAATTTCCAACTCGTAGTGTAACCGTTCTTTCATTTGTTGAGCCTCGATCTACAACAAAAGATAGTCATTCGAAAAGCCGAACTAAACCAAAGCTCCTTTACTAACCTCTTGACTTTCATCTAAACGTATGCATTGCTTTTGCAACATTTCGGCAATGCTTTGTTCGTATTGGTCCCCTAAAAGTGCCAACTTACGACGCTGTTCCTCTTTCAACTTTTTGATTACGGTTTTTTGTTCTTCTTTAGGAGTGTTTTGCAAAATTTGCGCCTTCAATGCTTTGTACTGCTTCGTCTGCACCTTACACGTCTCTCTAAATTGTTTTCGTACCATCATTTCCTTTTGCTACAGAAAAATATTAGGGTTAATATAAACTTTTACGTTTGCAACACTTGAGATAGTTTTTGGGAAATTGGGAAATATGATACCAAAATCATAAAAATTTTAATTAGAGAAAACAAATAATATAGTCCTTGCCACGAAACTTTGATGTTGTCATCCTAATTTAAACATTTTTAGTTTTAGCCCCACATTGGATACCAATAAGTGGTTAGATAACCAATGGTGTTACTTTGCATGCGATGATGTAACACTAAAGTTTCAGGTAAAGACTGTATAATTGTAATCTTCTAACCTGGGTCTGACATCATATAAATCTTGGTTTACTGCAGACAATTCATTATTTATATTAATTAGTTGAAGTAACAGATGTAACAAAGACTAAAGTCAGTTTTCTTTCAAAGACAAATCTTGTAAAGCAGCAAATTCTCTGAAGTGGCGGACGTATGATGCAACTGCATGGTCAAGCATACCTTTAAATTTTGTATGAGGCTGACAGGGAAATTATTACATTAGATTCTATTCTAACCTTTCATTGTTAATTATGATTAGAAAAATTATTGCCGTTATTGTGTAACCTTGAAGATAAACTAATGAAGTTCAAAATAACGCACACCCTCTTCAATTCAAGCAATTCCCCATGCAGGGGAGGAAACAGGGTCTTTGATTGAAAATCACTGGTTTAGTGATACACTCTCAAAAATTACTGTTTTTGTAAGTATTTGAAAGTATAACAGTAATATTTATATTTACCAAGTTACAAAAAGTTATAACAAAATTTTTATCGCTTACTCCCATTACTTTGAATTTTTTTTCCAGTGTTTCAAGTTTTAACAGTAATATATCTGCAAAGTTTTAAAAATTGTAAACAAAACTGGTATTGCTTACCCCCTCCAACCTCAATAATCACCCCTTAGCGTTTAGAATTTGTTCAATATTTTTGCAGTGTTCGTAGGTAAGTATAACAGTAATGTATTTACCAAGTTTCAAAAACTTTCTTTTATAGCTTACCCCGCTCAAAAACCACCCTCTAAGCACTTAGAATTCTTTCACTATTTTTTCTGTGTTCACAGATTTTAAAAATCACCTTAAAAATCACCCCTTACAATTAGAATTTTTTCACTATTTATTGCACGATTCAAAACTGTAACACTAATATATTTACCAGGTTTAAAAAATTTTGCTGTTTTATCCCCATAAAAAAAAGTCACACCTAGCCTATAGACTAAATCCTCTAATATTAATGGAAGGTTGGCTTTTTAAGTAAAATTTCACAGTAAGGCCATAACATCATGATAAACAATACTGTAAAAGCCTTCCAATTTAAAGTTGGATGCAAACCGCAATGATAACAGTACATGTTCCTTGGAGGGTCACCCATCCAAGTGCTAAACATGTTAATTATTAAAATCATTATAAAAAACTTTAAACTTTATGATTTTAGGCAGTAAGGTAAAATTTTAGAAATATCAGAGGCGGTGAGACCACTCCCTAGCATTTTGCATCAACTGACCTTAAGCGACTTTGGCTGTTGTTTAATTTCTAGTGCATGTTTCTTTCGCAACTCGCGTTCCGATCGATGCATGTACTCTTCTTGATTTGCTAGTTCCGTACCATGCTGTCGTTGAACCTGTTCCTCCCTCAATCCGTGCACGGTTTTCTGTTGCCTATACTCCAATTCCTGAGTTTTATCATGGTGTCGTAACAACATTGAGTGAGCTTGTTCTAACTGTTGTTGGCGTTTATTCAACTCCTCACGCAACAACTCCTGTTCTAAGGTATGAAAACCAAGTAACCGTTTTCGCCTAAACTTCCTAATTTCTATTTCTATGTAATCTTTTTGCGACCGCAGCAATCGTTGTTCTTCCTGTGCCTCTACCAATTTCAAATTATCTTTCTGAGTCCTAAAAATTAAAACCACATTTTACAACAGAAACGATTCAAAACAACAAACAAAAACTTACTGCAAAGTGGCATCTCTTTGTCTTTTAGGCGTGGAATCATCTTGCGATAATTCCCTTTTCCACCTCTCTTTATTTGCCTTGTATTCCTTCTTTCGATGCGTTTCGAATGCCTTTCTATCGAGATCCTGACGAGTCATTATGTCCTTAGATAATTTCTTCTCACTCGCTTGATTTTGTTTAAACTTCCGTTCCAGCTCTTGTTGGTGTTTCACTTGTAATTTTTCTAAGTCGCGACTAAACGTCTGAAGTAAAATTTCGTACTCTTTATCCAACTGATTTTTATGACTCTCCATTTCCATTTTACACTTTTCTTCTAACTTCATCAGCGCACTTTGATGTTCCCTTCGCATTCGTTTGTAGCCAGACATTTGTTCATGCATTTCCTCCTGCATGTGTTCCTTTTGTTGTTTCGTAACGATACTCGTTGTTCTAATGGTGGCAAAATTATTGGTTCCATGGTCTGCCACGATGGCGGCAGCGACATGATTGAGGTTTCGGTGCCTTCTTGACGTTCCATCATCCACCCCTTTAAAATAACAAAAGTTAGTTTTCTTCTACTTGAAAGTCATTAAAAAAAAACAAATACCTGCTGGTAGACTATTCGTACTGCTGGATTGACTACTAGCAGAAACGCCCACTGAATGTATGCTGTGTTCGGAAGTAACAGAATTGCTTTTCGAACTATCCCCTCCAGTATGTTCATCGGGAGTATCGTCAACATCTGAAACATTGCGTTGTAAACTTCAAAGAAAGCAAAACTTTCATGTTTCTCACCAATGGTACTCTCCGTTTCACAACTCTCTACCATCAAAATTTTCTTCATTTTGCGATAATTTAAATTATCTAAATCCCTAACGGCAGCTTTAGTGCGTTGTATTAAATCTATTAGAACGTTCGACGGCGCTTGTCTGGTAATAAATGAATGAGAAAGTAATTTCGAAGAACCGGGACGGTCCGACGGTAATTTCTGCAAAAAATAAAATAAATCCACAATAACTTACAGTTCAACCAATTTAAAGTTACCTGTAAACATAACTTAACAAAATACTTAAAATGATCAGACCATTCGGAAGATTGAAGAGTAGGTGAATCGTTTTGAGCAATGTGATATAGCGCCGACATTGCGTTCATATTAAAATAGGGCGGCTTTCTTTCAGCCAATTCTATACAAGTAATACCTAGAAAGAAGAAAAGTTTGTAATTTTTGTTTCTCTGGAGAACAAGAGAAAAGCTTACCTAAAGACCATACATCCACTTTTCCGTCATATTGACCTTCATCCATCGCAAGAATCACTTCTGGTGCCATCCAGTAAGGCGTCCCCACAAAAGAATTCGCAGGACACTTGACAGATGCGCTACCAAAATCGGCAAGTTTTACGGTACCATTTTCGGTTAAAAGAATATTACCGGCCTTCACATCCCTACAAATAAAGAAATAAATACCTAACACACACAAAAATTATAAAGGAAGTTTCAGACCTATGAATACGCCCGAGACTGTGTAGATAACTTAAACCATTCAAAACTCCATCGCAAATAGCGGCAATTTCCTCTTCACGTAGCGCGCACTTATGAACCTCGATGATGTCAGAGGCAGAACCCAAACAATATTCCATTACGAGCCATGCCGTATGGTCGCGTAAATAACAGCCCTTGTGTTCGATCGTATTTGGATGTTTCAGTTGTCTGAGAAACCTAATCTCCTTCAAGATATCTTGCCACTTTTCAAGGCTCTGCTTGCCGAGATAGGACATCTTCTTGATGGCGACGACTTCTTGTGTAAGAAGGCATCGTGCATAATACACCGCGCCGAAGGAGCCATGCCCAATTTCGCGCAGATCTTCGAATATCTTTTCCGGATCATGCTTAAAAAACAAATCTGCTATTTCGGGATCTTTAAGGCTACCTGGCCTCGGCACAGGAGCCATACTCTTTGTATTCCCACTGTTAATCTTGCATTTCAATTCGTCACATCTGCATAAAAATAGCCAAATTAAAATTGTTTTTTAGTACGTGTTTTTTCTTGGTATTGTAATTTTTTCTATTGTTGCGGAATAATTATGTTTTAGTTATAATGTGAACAATTTTTAGAGACGCTACTGTATCAATTCAAATATTAAATTTGGAAAAATTTAATTTTCAACAAAATCAAAATATATAAATAAAATCAGTTTAAAAATCAATATTAATTTAGATAAAATTGGTATCTTGCCCAAATACATTGTGGTGTAATATTGGTTCTGTTGATAAAAAATTTAATATAAAAAATATAAAATAAATGATACATCCGGTTTTTTTTGACAGAAAAAATGTTGTATGTAAGTAGTACTTGAAACAAGGGCCATTAAAATATAATTATAGTAACAAAGTAATTTTGATCATCGATGTCCAATAAATAAATCCATACCATTTTTAGTATCTACTATTAGAATTACTATGATCAATCTACGACTGATTCACTAAAAATCTTTTATATTGCAGTGCTAACGGTTATAAAACCTATAATTTTACCATTCCCTCAGCATGACGGAACTTAAGAAATTCCGTGAAGTCGAGGGTTAGGATGGTTCGGTAATCATAGATCGTTGGTATAGTTTGCTCCAAATAAATTTGAATCTACGTCACGAAATTCTAATTAAGAAATAACATACTGAATGTAATTTAGGATGTCGTTCAGCTTTATTTAAAAGAGTACAAAAATATTTACATGTCTTGCAGACCGGAAAAAGACATTCACATCTAAAATTTAAAAAAAATAATTCCTGCCAGGATTCGAACTTCGGGGTGACAAAATGTAAATCCGAGGTTATCACTACTACAGGCCTAGCGAGAGACATTAATAATTAAGTTTATTTTAAGTAAGTATAGTAAAACGTACGTTATTTTACTGCAAAAATTCATTTATTAATAATAACAAATCTAAAATGTGTTTAAAATTAAAACAGGTGGCATTTGAAAATGACCTCTCATGTGTCAAAGTCATATGAAAATCCGAAGTTGCACGATCACAATTTAAAAAACTTTTAGTTTAAAAAACCTTTATAACCTCGGCCATCAGACGAATAACTGTGTTACAACTATCAACAAATCTTATTTTTTGAACAGAAAACAATGTCTTTTCTGATCAGTTAAGATATTTCTTATTGATTTTGATTGATTCTTGTGACCCTATTCTACCAATACAATAATTTGTCGACTGTATATGAACGTTAATAAAATTATCCTACTAAAAGTTCTGGGTGTATAAACGAATTCATCATTAGCACAAACGTGATTCAAGGAAAACTTCTGACAAGCTCAGGGATTTCAAAAAATTGTGTTTTTAATAGCACCTCACATGGAAACAAACAATTTCATGTTGAGCTTGGATTTTTTCTTTAAAATTTGTTCGCAAACGGGTATAATAAAACATCAGGTTAATAAATAATTCACGCCATTGCACTTCATGTGGAATAATTAAATTTATAAACCTGAAGTTGAGGTATGCAAACAAACACCCATAGTATTTTGTTAAAGATTATGTACGTAAATCGATAACGTTTTTGTAGTACGTAGGCGTACGGTTTAAAACTGGTGTCTGGAGACTAATCTTATGATATGGCTCAATATTCTAATTTTTTTGTTGCAAAGTTTTGTTTATGCAAAAAAATATATTTTGTACTCGCGGGAATTTTTTTCCATTTTAGGTTGTTTTTAGTTTTGTTTTACAAAATCAAAGAATGCGCAAGAAGAAAACCAATAACAAATACAATTTGATTTCATTAAAAGATATTATGATCTCTGGGTTATATTAACTAAGAAAGTTGTAGAATAAACTTACATGAACAATAATATTATTATTATCTCACCTTCAAATCGCTTCAACATATCAAACCGAAAATGAATGCTCTTAGGCAGCATTAGAATTGTCGAATTTAATCATTTCACGAGAGACGACAAAACTCGGGGTAGTAAAATCACCAACAATTATTACCTATCTGTTCACATATGCATCGCATTGAATTCAGTAGTTTTATAATTTAATTTCATATAAATTCATTAAGTGCATAATTGCGAACAAAAGGATGTTGTCGTGGTTCTTCTAAAATTATGTTCTCTATCTTACATTTCCTTTTTTTTAAATTTAATTTTCCATCATTTTTTGTAGTTGCTCAGAGGTTATTAAAGATTTTTAATTACGCGATGCGAGAAGGCAATTTAATTATAAAAAATTGAATTTGTAAACAAGTTCGACCCATAAATTAAAAAAAAATTATTAGAGATTAGCTATTTTTCACAATTAAATTTTTTTCCACCTTGAATTTAAAGTTTTATCAAATCTTTTATTCAAATCCCAATTTTCCAAAACTGATTACGCATTTGTAGAAAATAAATATTCAAAAATAATCGTTAAAAGTTTATCAAGTTTAGCGCCAACCAGCCGAAAGAATTAAGTCGCAAGTACAAATGTTTGCTAATACATTAATAAATCAATTCACTAATCCTTAGTTACATTTTATGTGTATGCAGGGTTCGCAACTGATTTTAGCAAAAAAATAGAGACTTGGTCTCTATTTACACATTTAAAAATAGAGACCATTTAGAGACCATGGAGAACCAATTTCCATACAAAATTTAATGTTAAGCAGAAAATAGGTATTTATTTTTGCTAATACAAAAGTTTTGTTTAAAACGTACCTGTTGGTGTTACAGATGTAGAAGGTAATTTCAATTGATTATCGTTTAATTTTCCCTTCGCTGAGTTTTTATGTATTAAACTCGACGCAAGCTGATTAATTTTAGCAAAACCCGCAGAAATTGAGAAAGCTTTACTACAAATCATACAAAACATCTTATTGTCGTTAAATTTTCGACCCCAAGATTCTACAACTTTGCCAGTAATATCTAGCTTTTTCTACCACTCATCAGTTTGAAATTTACACTTTCCCATTTTGTTATATTTTATTTTATTAAGAATTAAACAGAAGCTACGCACCTGAATAATTAGAATAGACTGGCGAAATACAAACCAAACTTGAAAAAATGATTTTGCTAGAATTCTGCAAAATGAATGAGTTTGACTGACAAGGGGACACTACAGTGAGGTACCCACCAATCGTGATCCCAATTTTTTTGGTGATTCTATGAGCTAAAAAAATGGTCACTATCTCGGCGTTTAGTCGAATGGCCCTTAGTTTTTGAGTTATGAATTTTTGAAAATACCATAGTGGGTTAACTGATATTACTATTAGCTATTATTACAAGAAACCGTGGTTATCTAACGGTTAAGAATTTGGAATGGTAATTCGCAGATCGTTAATTTTTTAATTCCGATAATAAATTACATAATTTATAACAAAAAAATCTCAGGACCGATACGTTACAACTCCAATTATGCTAAACCTATGATAAAACCAGCCCATTTCAAAAATTCATAACTCAAAAACTAAGAGTCATTGGACTAAACGCCGAGAAAGTGATAATTTTTTTAACTCATAGAATCACCAAAAAAATTGGGATCCCGATTAGTGGGTACCTCACTGTAGTGTCCCCTTGTGAGATAGAGAGCGCACAATAAATTACGAATATGAAATTCCTTTCTTTTCGTTATTTTACATGCATTAATGTGCAGAAAAACTACATGACGCATCCACAAAGCAAATGATAAATCGACGTAATAAAAAACGCATAGTAAAATTTTTGCATTTTATCAATAACTATGAATTATACTTTTTTTAAAATGCAAAATTTAGAGACTTTAGAGACCAAATAGGAAAAATAGAGACTTTTAGAGACTAGCATTGAAAAAAGAGACCAATGTCTAAAAAAGAGACCATTTGCGAACCCTGTGTATGTGCACTTTTAAACTTTTGATTTTACGCCTTGAACTTCTAGTAACAAAGTAATAAATCAATTTTCCGATTTGTAAACAATGTTTAGCTTAATGCCAAGTAAAATAACAGCTTGTAAAAAGAATAACACATTTTAAATTCATCACTTTGACTTCATATTTACATAAGAATTTAGGTAATTAATTGTTTAAATAATTTTGTTAACTTGGTTCCCTGAGTTTTTTTATAAATACGTATTTATAAAAAAACTCAGGGAACCAAAGCAATTTATTTACGCACAAAAACAAAACAGTTTTTTATGACGATTGACCTGTTTATGGTCGAAAGTTTATTTAAAGGTACTACTTTTTTTCGCGGAGCGTATAGTTTAGTCTAAAGCCACGGTATACTTTAAAAATCCATATCTCAAAACGTTTTAGACCGATTTTAAAAATTTCATAATTATATAAACCTCAGCATACATAATATTATGTAAGTCAAATTTGAGGCATGTAGAAAAAGAAAAAAGCAATTAGTTTTGCTCGTTATGCTCGCTGCGACTTAATAAGTTCAATAGCAATGTATTATTTATCCAAAATTTTAGTAAAACTGAACGCAATTCCGATTCAAACTTAAAGTACCAACTTTATCAAAATTTTCCGCTCTTATATTAGTCTATTGGTTGAGAATCAGATTATGGATGCAATGGTGATCAGTTGGAATCTCAATTGACTTGTTCGATTTTACGATAAAAATGATGGGCTTGTAATTTAATCTGGACAATTTTATCCCTAGTTGCTCCAGTCAAAATATCAATGATATACTCCGAATGTCTAATCTAATGTATCTAATTTGATGAGATTCCTATTATTTTATTTGTTGTTGAGGCTAACAATAACATTATAAAATTATCAAATCTTTGACCATACAGTTTGTCTGTAAACACTGCCTAAAACTGTCTAGAAAACTAAAAAGTAGTACTACAAGCAGTTTCTCCCGTGAGAAATGATTGCAATATTCATTCTTTCTCTTTTATTCGTTCTGGCATGCATCCAATAGTCTTTCTTTCTAAAGAGCATCGCAACAGTTAAATCATTATAAGCCGCTCCCGCAACGTTTAGGAGTTTTGGCAGTTGTAAACACTCGTAATACTTTTATTCATACTTCATACATTTTATTATCAAAGATAATTACAAATTTTTGGTCAAAGAAGTAAAATATTAGATCTAAAAAAAGTAATGATAATGGTGATACACAACGCAACGATATAATATAATAATCGATCAACGGAATTAACATCTAAAAAAACAATTAAGATAATATGCAGTCATGAGCCAAATAATTGTATTATTATGGTGATTCTAGAATTAGATACAAAATATAGAA